>OZ010793.1:136713344-139213344 GCA_963932465.1 Maratus speciosus
TATTATAAAGTAATTTTTTTTTTCAAAAATTCTGGGGCAATTGTGGCATATGTGGGATAAAAATAAGAGGATCTTTAATATACCACCGGACATCAAAGGGTTATGGCATTCCCTGGCAGATTCTCGAAATACTAACACTCGCTGTTGTCTATTAATTGTCGCAAGTGTGCTTCCATGTTTTTCAAAAACAATTTTAATAAATTTTTTAACCTTAATTTCGGGATCCTGTGATACTCTTACCTAAGTATGAGCTTCGCTTTTGTAGGAGATTATCATCCCGAAATTACAAGATAAGAGTTACAGCAGTTCGTTTATCCTAGAATTGTAACTCTCATTAGTTGAATAATATTTTTAGTTGAATCTCATTAGTTGAATTAATCCCTAATTGCCACAGTGGTATCCGAAGTTTTTGTTAATGAAAATTTCACTTTAATTAAGCACTCGAAAATATACAAATACTTGTTTACAAATAAATTTACTTGTAAGTACTGGCGTCATTCGATTATTTCAACATTTTACGAATACAAGTATACCTTGCTTCAGGAACGGTTAAATATAAAATAAAATAAATATTCTACACACACAAACATCCACAGACATGAAAAAGAAATGCACTACCTCATGCTATTTTATAACCTAATTGTCACCGAAAGATGCAAGAGACACCGTTTCACTGGGAATTGTGTCTACGTTTCCAATGTGGATGCAGTTTTTAAAATAAGAGTCGTCTGCTTAGTAAAAATTACAGTTCTTATTTTCCAAATGTTAACATCCATTTTGACATTTGTATTGAATTACCTGGTTGAAAGCAGCTCGATAAATGTTTAGTTTATTTACTTTTTTAAAAATCTTTGTATAGATAGGAGAAAACAAAGTTTGATAACGTCAATCTTCAAACGAGAGATAATGAATACACCTACACTTATCCAGCTATTTTTTATATTAAAAAACATATTTTTAATTCTGAAAATTATTAACATATTCTTATTTAAAATTTATAAGTTTCATATATTTAATCGCATCAGGACAAGCTACGCATACATGCGTTTACGCAGAATTTCTAACTAAATAAGGGGGGAACTACTGTTTGAAAATAGTGATATCCACAAAATAAATTCGAATGCAAGAGCTGGTAGTGCAGGAGTTAAAAATAAAACATATATAACTTAATGGAATTTTCACCGGACTTACCCTGATTTGTGTGCAACATAATAACATTGCAACGCCAGATCGAAGTATACTGTCATTTGGTCAGTGATACCGCGTGTACTGTAAGGTGCGTTTCGAAATGTGGATCATAAAGGTGAGAGCATATTGTGCAAGGATTATGTCTTTTCCATTTTTTTTTTTTATTACGGTAGCTTATTTCAGACAAAGCAATTTAAATATCTTGAAAAGCATTATCCTTCTTATTTGCCATGTAAGTAGCCAAAATATTTTTTTCACGCATTTTATAATGTCGCTATATAAGTATATACCGGGTGTCCCAAAAAGGACTGGCTGATTTTAAAATTCAATAACTTGCAAACGGTGACAGATATTAAAAAAATTCTTGCAGGAGGGTTATGCATAAGGTCAAAAGTTTTATTACAGTGATTTTCAATTTTCGTTCGATTTACAAACAATAGATGGCGCTGTAAGCAATAGTCGCTAAATTCAGGCTCCATTTTTGGTACTTCGTGGCCCGGATAATACATTTCCATCTCCTTTTTCTGCATGGAACAAGATAAAGGACCAAACATCGAGCCTGTATTTAGCGACTATTGCTTACAGCGCCATCTATTGTTTGTAAATCGAACTAAAATTGAAAATCACTGTAATAAAACTTTTGACCTTATGCATAACCCTCCTGCAAATTTTTTTAAATATCTGTCACCGTTTGCAAGTTATTGAATTTTAAAATCAGTCAGTCCTTTTTGGGACACACGGTATATACATAGTTAGATATATTATATAAAGTAATCTCTATGTTTATCATTCAGATTCTAATTATTAATCAGCGTTACCGGGATTTGGTTTCATTTCACTTTTTTTTATTTGTGCATTAAGTAATATGAGTTTCTCATTTTATTAATTTTTTTATGTAGCAAAATGATTTAATCAAGAGAAACGCAATTCTTTAGATACAATTTTTAAAAAGTAATTATTTTTTATATAATTTCCAAACCGCCCTTCTCCGACTGTAGTGAAGTTTTGTACAACATTTTCTCAGGGTTCTGCTCTATACCTCTAAGAACCAGATTATGAAAAAATGAATTAGTTTAGGAAAAACTAATGTCATGGCGCATGTAAAAATGCAATAAAAATAACTATTTTGTTAATATATTTAATGATTATTTATGATACAGAAAATCGAATTTTATTTTGACAGCATATTTCAATTTTTTAAGAACGTTAATGCCTCGGCAGAAAAAAAAATCTCAACTTTACTTTTTTTTTAAATGTAGTGCTTAGACAGGGAAACAAAAAAGTAATAATAATAATAATAACTGAAGCACACAAACATACTATTTTTGTGACGAATAAAATTGATTCAGGGCCATTATAAAAAACGATCCCTTTCAAAAAAAAATAATAATAATTATCGGAATCAAACGATGAGATTGCTAAGCATAGAATAATCTTTGTGCGAATTGTAATAAAAAGCTAAAATCTTAAACAACGACTTTTACGCACAAATAGCATCCAAACCGATAAAATAATCATACGATCGTTTCAAGGATACTTCGATCCCCTTCCTCAGTGGGAAAAAAAATTAAATTGGTTCAAAGAACCCCCTGGCTATAGCCCTAGGTGAGATTAGCTGTAGATGAGATTGCTGTTTATGTTTTGATTAAACCATAGCTGCCAACTTTTACGCTTTTTTATTACCACTAAAATTTAGAAGAACATTTTCCCTTATTAAATCGACGAAATCTGCAATTAAATAAGTCAAAAATTTCTTTTAAATTTTAGTGGTAAGAAAAAAGCGTAAAGGTTGGCAGCTATGTTAAACCTTTTCGACACAGTGTGCCGGGGTCGGTATACCTAATTTTAATTCCAAACTTACAAACGGCTCGGGCACCGGTATATATTATATAACCATCTACGATTAATGAAGTTTTACACCTGAAAAATTTTATTAAATTTTACTTTTCTAACTTTGGTGGAAAAAAGCCGTAAAATTGCTTTTACTTATTTTAAAATAGAATTTTTCAAAGATTCCGGTGGGAATTCAGCATTTCACAAACGTAATTGCTTGCCCCTCAAGGGGTTAACAATGAAAGTATAAAGCAGTCAATTTTTAATTCCTAAAAAATTCGTATGCAAATTCAGCATTTCACAAACGTAATTGCTTGCCTCTCAAGGGGTTAACAATGAAAGCATAAAGCAGCAAGTTTTTAATTTCTAAAAAAGTCGTATGCAAATTCCGGTGTCAGTTGATGATTTCATCATTTTACAACAAAATTTGTCTGTGCCGGAATGCGGTCCTCTGTTGGAGTTTCCTGTAAACATTACTTAAAATCCTAAAAACATTACTTGAAATCGTGCAGTAATTCACTAAATATACATCTGTGTTATTCTCAATGTATCATTGATAAAACGATCAGCAGATCAGTAATAGAAATAAGTAAACGCATCAAACGCAGAACATTGATATAATGCCATAGCTGCCAACTTTTAATCTCTTTATTTACTACCATTCTTCAACAGCAAAATTGGGTTACTATATTTCTAAATTTTCAGTTGCACTTAGACAATTTTGTTTTAATAAAATAGCGGTTAGAATTATTTTCGTAGAGGAAAGGGGGGGAAAGTGCAAATATGCTACTATCAATATCAGTGCTACTGACCATTAGACCGTTCGGGACGGGAGCCTTTTACGAAATTTTTAATCTTTTGTCACCGTTTTTTAAAAACAGAAATTTGTGTCTTGTTGAATCGAGAAAATGCGCTGATTAAATAAGGCAAATTTTACAGTAAAATTTTACTGGTATGGAACAACAAGGATTCTGAGCGCTTCAGGGCGTATACGTGTCGCTCATCCCCTAGGGGTTAAATGTTTCATGTTTTCGAAAGCTGTCCTTTCGGTCAGTTTTTTACAAGAACTTATTTCATTCTAAACAAAATGTAATAAAATTTGAAAAAGTTTTATTAACTAAAATAATTTTTTTTTCCGGTGCTAGATGTTATACAAATTTTTAAGAATAATATTTCGAAACTGATTAAATATCCAGTGATTTCATTTAGGTGTTCTTTATCACACAAGTGAAAATAACACCTTTCAAGCAGTGTTTTCAGATAGTAGAATTTCGACGTATATTTTAATAATGTATGATCCACATTTATAGAATGGAATTTTCTTATTTGTAAATAACTCTAATAAATTACTTCCTGAAAACTTTCTTCTTGAGGTAATTTTTTTTCTTCAAATTGTTATTAGTTACACGGCACATTTTCCAAAGATAAGCAGAAAAAAAAATATTTAAACATTATAACAGAGGATTAAATAAAAAAGAATAAAATTTTAAATTCAACTGAAAAGAATTTGAAAATTGAATTTTCATATTTAATTGGTATAATCTGTAATACACCAACCTACAATTTTGTTTCTACACCGAACACTCCGTTTTTCAATATCGTTTGCGGATGTACTTTTTCATAAAGTATTTTAATATTTGGGCATGGTTAGAAAATGGTAGCAGAATTATTTGGAAAAGGAAGCGGAATAAAAAAGGTGTACATCCTGCAGGCTGCATTGGGAATTGGAGCGTTAAATATACTTTAAGATAACAAGCATACAAACTTTCAATAGTTTTGTTATTTTCACCCTTTCCGGCGCTGTGGCCCCACCAAGGGCCGAGAGGTTGTGCTGTCGAAGCTGGTAGACGGAAGGTGCTGAGTTTGATCCCAATCGCGCCCGTCGGCCTAATCGTTCGGATTTTGTCATGGTTTTCTTCGAACCTTGGTTTTCCAAGCCTAAATACGGGTTAGGTTCTCTTAGAAAGACCCCCACGGAGGGCACCCACCCCCCTTTGGGCATATATCCCTCCCGCTGATAATTGGCCGTCATAACCAATCAGGCGCAGTGTTCCCACGTCAGGACCACTTCCAATTCCAAAACCTTAATTTCAATTCCTTAATTCCAAACCTTCAAACAGTACAGCGAATATTTTAATAAAATTTTGCTTTTAGAATTTTGTTTAAAGTAACGAGTTTTTAATTTCTAAAAAAATTATTTGTAAATTCCGGTGTCAGTCAATCATTACATCGTTTTAAAACAAATTTGTTCTGTGTCGGAAAGGGTTAAAGATTCAATCGGCTAAAAAAGAAAGAGTACAGCCAATACATTTTTTCTTCAAACAGCCACAGAAATAAACGACGATAACTATTCGATTGCAAATTATGTATTCTTTCAATTTATATGAAACAATAGCCAGAGTACTTTTTCTAGACTTCTTTTTTTTTTTAAGTTTGGCGCAAGTCGGTCTTCAGAAAGTAAGATTTGTTGCCAAATGATATAAACAGCTAAAAAAACCAACCTAATGAACTTTGCTATTTTTTAATATATGTATTTATTTATATATAAGCCTTTTATTTATATACACATTCTTGTAGTTTTTTATGTAAAACTTACTTCTGTTTCCATATTAAAAATAGATAAATGGCTCCTTTATATTGAATAAATTGTAAAATATTCAGATATGATTTTGTATATGAAACATATGCAAGGGTTACCAGAATATACGTTACCAAATTCCTTCTCACGAAGGGGCCATTTTTACTTTCTTTCCAAGTCCACTATACTTAAAATGTACCCAATATTATTTGGGGGGATAGGGATCGTCTTTATATTGAAATTGAACCAAGCTCTGAATTAGCAATACAAACACCTAATTTTGACATCATATGTTCTTTTAGGTAGTTCAGGCAAGTAGTTTGAGAAATCATAAAATTTTAGTGTTTGGAATTACTAATGTTAAAATCACCCTAATAGTTTCAAAACACATTACAATATGTGTAGTTTTCCAAGCATAACTCACAAATTACAGGACCGAATAAGTAGTAGTTTTGGAGTCGCATATTTGAAGCTTCTAAAAATTGATTACTCTTAAAATTCTTGGGTTACTGGTAATATTTTTTTAGAAAATTAATTTTTGATCTATATACAATTTGAAATTACATTTCGAAAAAAAAAAAAATATGAATTTTAGTAACCTATATACATTTCTTAAAACAGAAATCAATAAATTGAAAATTGATGTATTCGAATTGGAAGTTACATTTCCTTTTTGCCTAGTACGTTTTGAATTAGAGTAATAACTACAAGAATTGTAATCTATTTTGCAAATATTACAAATGAATTTTATATTATATATATAAGAGTTACATTTTTTAAAACTTTATAAATTATAAAATCTTGACCTATTAACTTACCGCTCGTTATCCAAAGGTAAATTTTATCGAAAAAGGCCAAATATGATGCCAAAAATATGAATTTGTATTCAAAATTTTAGAGTTTGATACAATTTTCAATATGAAGATGACTTCCACCCTCACAAGGTATTTTCAAATGTAAATTGTAATGTGTAGATGAAACATCATTGAAAACACTGGCGATAAAACATAATAAAATAATAAAACTTAATAATAAATAATCACTATAAATTTAAAACCCACAGGACGCGTATCGAGCTGGAAATTTTAACATCTCGTCATCAGCCGAAGTAAACACATGTCCGTAAGGAGACAGGATTCTCCTCTTACGGACAAATACAATAGATTTCCTAATGTTTACATTCTTCTACATTGTGGACGCAATAGAGCTACAATGTGTCGGAGGATGGATTTTATCTATCCTTTGTAAGGCGCTTAGGAAAGGTGTATCAAACTTTCATGGAAGGGGGAAAAAAAGTTTCTATAGAATATTTCCTCTTCAGGGGCGATGGGATATATTTTATCCCACTTACGTTTAATTATGATTCGAACCAGAAAATGTTAACTAAATTTTACTTCTATAATTTTGAGGAGAAAAGAGATGAATGTTGCTTTTCTTTATTTAGAAAGAAAAAATTTCAAAATTCTCGGTGGGAATTGAGCATTACACAAACACAATTGCTTGCCCCTCAAGGGATTAAGGGAGGTTAGCAATTTCACTGCTGCTACCTCAAGATATTACAAATGCTTTCATTGTAATTAATATCCGTTGCCATAGAAGGCTGGGACTGCAAATAGATCATTTCTGATAACAGAAACAGCCAATGTGACATGCTTTGGACGTCACCAGATCGACTAATACTCACTGTCACAGAAATAACCAAAAAGCGACTCTTTTAACAATAGCTGCCAACATTTCTTAATTATTCCCGAGTCTGATGCCCCACCAGTGGCCGAGAGGTTCTGCTCTCGAAGCTGGTAGACGGGAGGTGCTGGGTTCGATCCCAATCGCGCCCATCGGCCTAATCGTTCGGAGTTTTCGTGGTTTTCTTCGAGCCGTGGATCTTCCATGCGTTAATACGGATTAGGTTCCCTTAGAAAGACCCCCACGGAGGGCACTCCCCCCGGGCCCATATCCCTCGTGTAGATAATTGGCCGTCAAAAATCAACCCATGCCGAGTCTGATTCGAGAAAGTTTAAAACCGGAAAGTGTTTATTATCGTTGAGGTACTTTGAGAGAAACGTCCAACACGTTACCAGTTTCAATTAAATTCCGCTGTGACAAACAATCTGAAGCGGGGATGTCAGGAAAGATAAAGACTTTTTTGGGGAATAAATTTAAAACTATTGTTTTGTATTAAGAAACCGCGCTAGTCACGTTGGGAAACTCGAACGCTACTGCTAAGTGTATGGGAGAAATCTTTAGAGATTTCTCGCTCGCATTTTAATGTTTTTGAATGATTTTTCTTGCATAAGATATACCTGAGGTCGATATCCATTGATGTGCGTTTGTACATTTTTGTTTTTGGTTACTTTTTTTATATGAGGAAACTTTCACTTTCGAAACCGTTTTGAATCGATTCTGAAAATGAATCTATCACTAACTTTCACTTTTGGAACCGGTACCGAAATTGAAACTGTCGTTTTTGATTCGAAGTTGAATCGTATCGAAATTGAAACTCTTAAGCTATTTTTTATAATTTAAAAATCAGTTGCAGAATTTCTTTTATACCTTTGTAATTTTAATTATGATCGTAATATAGTTTAACGTACTGCTACACGAGTTAGATATATTTATAAACTAAATGTTAGGGAAAATATTATCAAATTGTTTTTCTTTCATTATTTTATTATTCCCGAACATAAATGTTAGCCTAATGTTAAATCCTAAGATTTAAAGCTCATAAAATAAAAAGAAAATAGAGGTGATATATTTTTGCTAGTAAAAGAAGAACTCAAAAATGTCAATATTCAAACTTGTTTTGATAAATTAAATATATATAGAAAACTATATGTAGGAGAAACGACACATTCACCTTAATACCTTAAGTTAAAACATGAATACATTAAAATGATTCTCAGTTTTTATTACTAAAATAGGTGCTAAAAAATATAATTTATAGGTTTTAAAACATTAAAACCAATAATCAGATGGTAAAAACTTCCCGAGCGCTTTCGACCAAACCCTGGTCATCATCAATGGGGTGAAAAATGAGAAGAAGACCTTCAGAATGCATACCGCTATAAATAACGCAGGGCGATACCAAAAACTGTAAAAAAGAGGGGGTGGAAGGGGGAAGACGGAGTCCATACAGCTCTTTTGATTGGAATGATCAATGTAGCTGTATGGACTTTTCCGTCTTCCCCCTTCCCCCCTTCCACCCCCTCTTTTTTACAGTTTTTGGTATCGCCTTGCGTTATTTATAGCGGTATGCATTCTGAAGGTCTTCTTCTCATTTTTCGCCCCATTGATGATGACCAGGGTTTGGTCGAAAGTGCTTGGGAAGTTTTTACCATCTGATTATTGGTTTTAATGTTTTAAAACCTGTAAATTATATTTTTTTAGCACCTATTTTAGTAATAAAAACTGAAAATCATTTTAATGTATTCATGTTTTAACTTGTTTTGATAAATTGGAAAAACTTTTATTCGAAAAATTTACCACCATGTTAGAATAGTAATCTATGAATTATTTAATGGCAGACATTCTGTGATTAAATTCAGTGATATATACTAGTCGAAAATCGATAGATATTTTGAATAAAAAATATTTATACCGCCAGAGCAAATTTTAAGCAGCAAATTCTCCACAATGAGTGCAAGTAAAAAATAAAACATTTCTATGAGCAAAATTGTTTTGCATTGCAAAACCATCTGATCATTAATCCAAAGCATTTAAACTTTCGAAATATACGTATTGATGATTACGTGTTTTATAAACGATTTTTTTACTAACTAAAATTCATCTTGAATATTGAAAAAAAAACTTATTAAGTATTATTCTATATTCATTTAATAATTATCAAAAGGCCATTTCTAATCGTCAGGCAGTTTTCTACACGAAATTTTTATAGGGAAAAACGAGATTTATCTTTAAAAGGTACCATAGGCTAGTTGAGAGGGCAATCAATTTCTAATGTTTATGAATAATTACAAAACAGTAGCACATGTTGAGGAGAATACTGAATAAGGAATATGGAAGAATTCAAATGTAATTTATAAGATGAGGATGTATTTCACCGTTTTCCTTCATAACTACTGCTAATTAAAAATTCTAATGATGAACAAAACAGAAATAAATACTTCTGGAATGTTCGTCTTTGTTGAATATTTCATAAATGTGAGGTTTTCAAATCAAAATCAGAACATCGTGGAAAATTTCATTTTATAGTTAATAAATAATTGATAGAAAAATTTTACTTACAAATTTATAACTCTTAAAACTATGAAAAATCGCTTCAAATTCGAATAAATAATGAATAAAATATTATTATACATATTTGTATTTTTTAAACCAATATTGAACAATAAATAAGTTCATTTTGTCACTGCATAAAGAAACATTTAAAAATTTGAGATCCAAACGTAGGCAGTTCTCTCGGCTATAATATTGTAACTTTTATAATTAAAACGAAAAATGTTGTTTCAAGGTAGAATTTTATCTATAGTAGTTTCCTGGAAATTAAATTTAAATCAGATATGTAAATTTATTTTAAGTAAAACCACTAGGTACTGTGAGAACGTATTCAATGAATGCGAATGTCTAGTTTTTGTAAGTAGATGTGTGCGTGAACAAGAGATGTTATTCTGTCCAACATTAAATTTTCTAGTGTTGTGAGTGAGTCGGCAGAATTAAAGTTTCCTACTCAGATTACGTAGTATCTTAGCAACCAACTTTTATATCTACGACGTTTCATATCTACGTTGTTTAAATATTGTAAAATGAGATGTTTCAGCTGAGATAATTACATGTTTATAGAGTGCGTGAATCTGTATTCATACCGATCGTTTTGTGTATATGAAGCAATAGAACTAAACCGTAAATATTTTTTATAATGTTTGCTTTCGATTCACGTATCCCACGTAGTTAAAGATATCTTAACTGAAGTTTGTGTGGGGTTTTTTTTCGAGATTTTAGTAAAGGCATTTAGTAAAGGGTACGAAAATGTATTTAAAAATAGTTATTTCGAAATGTTAAATTTTCGAAAGCTTTTATTAAAGCGGTACTCAAAATAAAATCTGTCACTGCTAAAACAAAACGCAAATCTCTGACTCATTTTTAAAATAAAAGCATGAGACTTATAGGCCTGATTACATTAAAGTGATTTGTAATCGAATAGGTTTTTAAATTTTGAAATAAATAATTACATACTGAGATATATGCGATTGTCTTCTCATAATTGGGAGCTTGCTCCTCTTTCCGTGCTGCTAGAACCGGAAATTCAGTATAAAACGCCTACTTTGGCAGAAGTTTTGAAAACTCTTCTACCTTTGCAGATAAATGGAATAAAATGTTCTATTAAATGCTTTCAGAATAACAGTACCTGCAAATTTCATGTTTTTGAGTGCAAAAATGCCTTCAAAAATGTGTCTGAAAGATTTCAGAACAGCAGACAAAACTCCAGGTTTCGTCGGCCTATTTACAAAACAGCTCCTTGTAACTTTTACTATGCACCACCTTGCCAAAATTAATAATTATTTGTTTTTATTGCTGATTTAAAGTTCTTATTTTAACTTACAATCATCAATAGGATCCAAGGTGCGTCTACAAATGGCATAATGTCTTACATGGTATTCTATCCTGCCTCCGTATCACGACATCTGTTATGTACTGGGAATAAGTGCATATAATACTCAACTTCAATGTCATATACTACTTTTACATAAACACTTGTTTTTAAAGAAATTTCTATAATTGATTTTATTATATTTATAAAACAGATATTTCGAATTTTATATTTACACCTTTAGAATTGAGGCAAAACAGAGTTAAATAGAACCCCAAATTCTTATAAGAATGGATGTTTAATGTTTAACCATTATGCAGCAGTGCAATGAATGAGTTATTGTATTATGTAACACATTTTTGACCGGTCACGACTATTCTCGTGTTTATTTAACCGAACATCATTAACAAAAGTCGGGGCTTTTAGTTTACAGCAAAAGTATTTTTTTTATATCAAACTTTTTTCTCTTTAAGACATTTTATATTAAATATATACATCTGTAAGTACGTCATTGCCAAAGAGAAAAAGCACAGCCGTAGCATCATTTTCGAAAGAACTCAAATTAGTTTTGGCTATCTATTATGGTGGAGTTTCCCAGAAACATGAAACTTCGTTTATCTAGCGTACTTTGCAAATCGACTAATTACAAAAAAAAGGGAAATTCCATCAAAAACATCTCATCAGAAAAAATGTAGTAGAAATTCTCATGGCTCTTTAACCCCTTGAAGGGGAGCGGTTCATTTTTGTACCACTTAATTTTTATCCCTAAATACCACATTGGCACCAGAATCTTGGAATAAAAATTTTGTTTACATTAAGTACGTAAACAAAAGCTTTTATTTATTTTCAAATAAACTGGTTTGTAAATTCTGGTGTAATCAGCATTTTACGAATAGAAGTGCTTTGCCACTGAAACGGTTAACCGTAAAAAGGTCTAAGTATCGTGGCTCTTTAACCGTAAAAAGTTCTGAGATGATGTTGAGCCAAGTATAGCTATTTTATTAACTGTGACATTTTCATTCACAAATCACTCCTAGTCTCTACATCTTCTTTACATAAAGTATATTTTGGGACTTGGCGATTACGCAGCGCAGGGATGTTATTACACGTTACATGTTATGAGACAGGATGAGATTATTTAATTGAGGAGTTTATGTACTTGAGGGATATAAGCCTAAAGAAGAGTTATCTTCTGTGGATGTCTTGAGAGAGATGCCTCGGGTCTGGCTCGTACTCACGTCACATTCGAAAAAAAAATTCCAAAACTTCGAACATCAAGCTCGATCGCGAGAGTGTCTTTGCACCCTGGCCAAAAATACACTGCTCAAAACAATTAAAGGATATTGCAGTTTTAGGTGGATTTTGTATCTGGTAAACTGTTTAGCTGATTGATACATGGTCGACAGACATAGTAGGTTATATGAGAATAAATTACACATGTTTGGCAGAAAAAAATGCATTTTATTGCGCATTTGTGTACAAAAGGAAAAAAAACACAATTTGTGCATATGAGAAAAAAAAGAATAAGAAAAGGTGTTTTCTTCAAAGAAAATCATTTTCAGTAGGGGGTATGGTTTCCACGGGTGGCCAGCAACGTTGAACACCTTTGAGGCATGGACTCAATGAGGCTATTAATGACGAGTTGGGGTACTCTGCCCCACTCTTCCAGAAGAGCTCTTTCCAGTTCTTGGAGAGTTTGTGGGGGTTGTTGGCGGCCAGAAACTCGTCTTCCTAGAGCGTCCCAAACGTGCTCGATTGGATTCATGTCTGGAGAACACGCTGGCCATTCCATCGAACGATTCCTTCCTCGAAAAGGAAATCCTCCACCAGGTTTGCACGATGTGGCCTGCAGTTATCGTCCATTAAAATGAAGTTATCTCCGATTGCTGCAGCGTAGGGGACTACAATAGGTCTGAGGATCTCATCCCTATATCGGCGACCAGTCAGAGTTCCATCTCGAATGATGTAGAGGTCAGTGCGCCCGTCAATGGAGATGCCACCATACACCAACACTCCTCCACCGCCAAATCTGACACTTTCGTGCACGAACGCAGGATTATTCCTACTGCCACGGTCCCTCCAGATGATAATACGCCTATTATCCGGATGCACAGAAAAACGGGACTCGTCAGAAAACAGAATATTGCTCCATTCATTTCTCCTCCAGTTGACATGCTCGGTTGCCCACTCCCTGCGGTTGCGACGATGCCTTGATGTTAATCTAACACATACCATCGGTCGGCGAGCATGCAGACCTACAGCATGGGGCCGGGTTCGGACAGTCTGAGTTGAAATCGTGGTGCCTGTAGCCGAGCGAAGGTGTTGTTGGAGAAGAGTAGCGTTCATGGTTCGGTGTCTCCGATCTGTTAACGCTAAATACCGATCTTCATTGGGCGTTGTTGCCCGTCTACGACCTTGCCCTGGTCTTCGTCCTGCACATCCACTCTCCAAAAAACGGTTCCAGATCCTGGAAATGACACTTTGTGACACTCCAATGGCTTGCGCTACTTCGGCTTGAGTTTGGCCCCCTTCTAACCTACCAACAATTCTCAAAGCTTCTGACACTGTCAAATGACTTCGCTGAGACATCGTACTCATCGAAACAAAGCAATCACTGAATGCCGATCATCCTTGTCTTCATTCTCTTTTATCCAGTTGAAAGTCAAATTTCATTCGCTGCCGCTGAAGCGACGTTTTTGACGTCGAACTCAAAATTTGCATACTCCACAGTTTGAAAACCAGAAAAATTTGCATTTGTGATTCTCTTCTTCTATTTTCGGCAAAAAAAAAATCGTTTATATCTTTATTTTATATAAAACTTCAAATATCCTTTAATTATTTTGAGCAGTGTATTATGTAAAATTAATTCCACGCTGCAAATACATATACGTTCAGTGCTCATATAAATACTACTTTAAGCAATACTTTATTGTCTGAGCAAAGCAAAGGCTAATACACAGCGCAATATTACTTTCCGGAAACATACAGCTACTTTGGATATTAACCCTTACAGGCGCGGAGTAATTCTGTTTATAAACTGATGAAATAATGGACTGACACCGCAATTTATGAACGAATTTATTAGAAAATACGAACTTGCTTATTTTCATGTACATTATAATAGGAAAATTTTAGTTAAATATTCTTGGTGCCGTTTGTCAGTTTTGTAATTAAAATTAGGTGTCCTTTTTTAAGGACACCGTGCCGGAAATGGTTAAAGCCATGGCCTACTAAAAGAATGCCTAATAAAAATCTTTCGTCAAGCATAACTCAAAAAAAATTCTCGGATTTAGTTTCTGATTACACCAGAAGGTACCTACGTGGGTAACCTACTGAATGCACCTACTATCAAAATTAAGTTCCAAACGATTAAAAAATTATGCTAAAAAAACTGATAAAAAAACACAATTTATCTACATACGTCACAGAAATTTAGTGTACGTCATTTTCACGGGTTGGATGTTTTCGTAGAAAATCGGATTACAGCACATAGAGGAAAGAAAATATGCACGCACTAATATTAAAGTATAATAAAACCTGTTTAAACAGGAAAATAAATATTGATTTTTTTTTCTATTTAAAAGAAAAAAGCCAAAATATCTTAGCCCTTACTAATGTTATTAAGATGTAAAGTTTGTTTGTAGGAGGTAATCTCTGGAACTATTGGACCTATTTAAAATGTAATGGTATCAAAATGATTGTGTTAGTCAACGTTCGAACATAGGCTATATCTTAAGTCGATGCTACTACGCCAAAGGGTGTGTAGGAGCAAAACACTTTCTAAAAATTCGATTTTTGTGTTACTGAAGGGCCTAGAAATATGAAATTTGGAATATTAGTTACTTATTAGATATGAAGCATTTCTAAGAACATTTTCTAAACAATTTGAAATTTAAAACGGATCAAAATGCGCAAAAAGCGTTCTAAAAACGTTCTAAATTGTGGCTGCTATGCAATCTAAGGAAATACCAAACAGATTTAAAAAATAGTGGTGTCAAAATGATAGTGACAACCCTTACTGTAACATAGGCTCTATTTTATGTTTGTGACACTACAACCTGCGGCTTACAGGAAGAAAAAGCGTTCTAAATTGCGGTTTTTGTGTTACGGAAGGACCTAGAATCATGAAATTTGGAATGTTAGTTACTTATAAGATATCAATGATCTCTAAGAATATTTCCCAAAAAAATCGAAATTTAAAAAGGGTGCAAATGCGCGAAAAGCGTTCTAAAAAACGTTCTAAATAGCAATTTCTACGAAATTTTAGGAAGTGTCAAATGGATGTCAAAAGTAATGTTTTTAAATCGATAGTGACAGACCTTGCTCTAACACAGAATCTATTTTATGTTCCAGTCACTACTACCTGGGGGTTGCAGGATCAAAAAACGTTCTAAGTTGCGGATTTGTGTTATGATAGGGCCTAAAATCATGAAATTTGGAATGTTAGTTACTTATAAGATATCAATGATGTCTAAGAACATTTCCTAAAAAAATTCGAAATTTAAAAGGGATGAAAATGCGCAAAAAGCGTTCTAAAAAACGTTCTAAATTGCAATTTCTGCGCAATCTCAGGAAGTACTGAACTGTTTTCAAACTTAATGGTGTAAAAATGATGGTGACAGCTGTTGCTCCAAGATAGGCTGTTTATGTCTGTTTTCACTACCCCAAAGGTGGTGCAGGAGCAAAAAACGTTCTAAAAATGTGATTTATGTGTTATTAAAAAACCTAGATTCATGAAATTTGGCATGGTATATACTCATTAGATATAAATGATCTCTAAGAACATTTTGTTTTAATTTGAAATGTAAAAGGGGTTGAAAATGCGCAGGAAAGCGTTCTAAAAACGTTCTAAACGCCGATTTGTGAACAATCTGAAGAAAAATCAAACTGATTTCTAAAGTAATGGTTGGAAATTGATGCTGATAGCCTCTGCTCTAACATAGATACTATTTCATGTGATGGGTGTTACTACCACCCTGGAGTTGCAGAAGCAAAAAACGTTCTAAATTGCGATTTTTGTGATCGGTAGTGGATAGCAACTTGCAATTAGGCATGGTACATATTTCTTAGATATGAATGATATTTAAGGACAGTTTCGGAAAAATTGGAAATTTAAAAGGGGTGAAACTGCGCGAAAAGCGTTCTAAAAACGTTCTAAATTGCGATTTCTACAAAATCTAAGGAAATATCAAACCGATTTCAAAAGTAATGGTTGAAAATTGATGGTGACAATCACTGCTCCAACATAAGTTATATTTTATGTTGCTGTCACGTTTTAAATTAAAGGAATGCAATATGAATATGGTATGGGAAAAAATTTTGGCCATTTATCTCCTGCGTTCGGCTGACATAAAAGTATCAACATTGCCATAGGGGCACATATGTCATATACGCACATCGTAGGGGCGATTTTTTCTAACGCCAATTTTGCAAAAAATTCGTTTTCTTTTACCAATTATATATATATATATATATATATATATATATATATTAAAGGGATTAACAATAAATAAAAAAAAGTTTAATTAATAACTATAGAACAAAACAAAATTATATAATTTTAGAAAATAAAATAAAAATAAATAAACAATTTATTAATAAATAAACAACAACATCCGTATTACCGTATCAAGCAAAATAACGACACTTTAGAGCCAGTTAAATATCCTGCTGCGTATATGACATAAGCGTCAGAAAATATCGTGCCAATGTGGTGGGTATATGACGTCTGTGCAGCAATGGATTGCGAAATGGGGTGCTAAATGAAACGAATATGTTATAGCCACTCTTCGTACAAGAAAAATGGCCAATAACCCGCATTCATATACGCTGGCAAGGTTGCCGTCAAACAAGAATAATACTAACAACAACGTTGTTATAACTATATGAGAGTTATAATATTGATATAAAACTGGCTTTGAGCAAACAATCACAGGAGTATTCAGGGCTCGCAGCGTTCCTAAAATTTTCGCACTTTCCTACCACTAATTTAAAACGATAATCTTTATTGTATAATTCTATTACAGATGTTAAAAGAATCTACAACGAAGAATTCTTATTTAAAATACTGGTAGCAAAGTGCGAAAATTTTAGGAACGCTACGAGCCCTGGGTATTTTACATATATTTCGAGGGAAACTTGATCATCAAGGTGCTAATTAATTACACAAGCAATAGATATATAAACAAAAGTTTAAATTCAAATGCAAATATTTGCAAACTCCCCCACCCTCCACAAGAAAAAAAAAGTTACCGCAATGAAATTAACTTGGCGTTCAGCGACGCTTTTTCAATTACGAGATTGGTTGCAACCAGATTACAGAACATTCCTATAGCATGTGAAGTAATCACGGTACTTTATTTTCAGAAGTGTTAAAATTTAGACAAGAGCATTTTTTTTTCGCCAAAAGCAACTTTTCTTCGCATGAGTAATTTAGAAACAATTATTTGATGTTGAAAGAAAATGTTTTGACTTATTATCCCTTATTATCATTTTTACTTATTTGTATTTAAAATAAATGAGTCAAAGTCTTGTTTTTTAAATGTATTTAATTTATGTATTTCAAATGAAACAAATGCATTACGAATAGTTAGCGATTTATCTCCTGTATCCGGCTAAGTACCTTATTACCATGTTTCTGACACCCTTCACGATACTTTGTTCTTATATATGGGCCTTGGTGCTTCTTTAAAAAGTTTTACCCAATTCGGGTTTAAGAAAGGGAAATGTTTTTGCCAAATGATATAAACGACTATGAAAATAAAATTGAAGGAGTATTAAACTGGTTTTTGTATGTATTTTAATAAATACATCAGCTAACATGCATTAAATAAATTATTTATGTTTTTATATAATAAAAGTTAAACGGCTCCTTTATCTACGTGTATGCTAATATTATAAATTAGTAATGTTTGTGTGTTTGTAGAACGTAATCTCAGAAACTACCTAGCAGATTTAATAAATATTGGTTTGAAAATGCTGGTGATCATCTCTGCTCAAATAAAGACTATATTTTATGACAGTACAACAACCTCCATGGTTGCAGGAGCAGAAAAGTTCTAAAATTGCGGATTTTTATACATTGTTTGGGCTAGAAATTGAAATTTTGTGCGGCGGTTACTTTTAAGAAATAAATACTCATTAGGAACTCTTTCTACAAGGTTTGAAATTTTAAAGTTAGAAATAAACGTAAAACGTTCGACAAAGTTTCCAAATCACGATTTATTTGGAATTGTTAGAGAAAAAATTTTTGAAATTTCACATGGCTAAAGTTGCGTAAAACCTAAGTTGCTTTTATGTTATTAATGCCGGTCAGTTAAAAAAAAATTAAAAGGGTGCACCGTAAAAAAAGATCTAATATAGATCTGTTATACTGTTGGGTCTAGAAATTTAAAATTTGACATGATAGTAACGTATAAGATCTAAATGCTACTTATAGAAATAATTCGAACTGCAATGCACGCATTAGAGTGAATTCTAAAAAAAATCGAAATTAAGAAGACTAAATAAAGCGGACAAAGTTCTAAAGATGATCTAAATAGCGACGTACATGGAATTAGGAATATAAAGATGAAAATTTGCGTGAATGTTGCTTTTAAGACTTAAATACTCGCAATAGAACAATTTCTAAAAATTTCGCTACTTAAAATGATGCAGGAAAGAGAAACCTTCGATTTTTTTCTGTGCTACTGCTGACCTAAAAACTGTTTATCGGGTTGAAATTTTTGGACGGGATACTTTTAAAATGTAAATACTCTCTAAGAATGGCTTCTAAAAATATAAAATTTAAAAAGTTGAAATGAACGGAAAACGTTCTAAATTACCATTCACTTGCATTGTTAGGTATAGAAACTTTAAATAATTAATAAAACTACGCCTCCCCCCCCCCCCCGAAAAAATCAACTTAAATGTAACAAAACGTGTAGCTACTTATCCAGCATTCAATAAGTTGTGTTAACATTGAATAAATGCCGGTAGGAAACAGCGAATAGTTTGCAGAAAAGTACTTGTCAAAATGATTCTTCTCTAGGCAAAAGTGTCGAAAAGTGTCTGTTTAAATTTGATATGCAATTTTTTATCAGGTTCACTAATCTAGAGATTTAATCATAATTTCATTTTCTCAATTGTCATTAGGCGATTTTTTATATAGTAATAACTTATTCGGGTAATTATTTTTAATCGAGTTAATATTGACTTATTTTAGTTTGCGTTATTGTTGAAAAAAAAATGTATGGATTTGTAAATTACTCGAAATGGCATTTTCACAGCTCAAAGGTTATGCAAACGAGATATTCCAGATCTCGTGTCATAACTTACGGTGCAGTCAATGCCGATTTGTTTTATTTAAAGATGCTAACACATAATACAGCTCACCTTGTTGAGAATATATTTGAAAACAAAACAATACAGCGTATGTAGTGGCCAGCATGCACTCATCATTTAAATCCGATTGAGCATATCTGTAATACATGCGAACGACGCATTGCATGACTCTGTTGGCGTGTTCGGGACTTTCATGTATCACTTTTTTAATAGATAATTCCCTAAACTCTTATAGACAACCTCATTGCATACATGAAAACAGATATTCAAGAGTATTAATTATTAGAGTGGGCCACATTCTTTATAAAAGTCCTTAATTCTCTTCAAACATATTTCTTTTGTCATTTAGAGGTAGACAAATTGGTGCGGAAAGTCTGTTTATGTTTTTGACATCATTTCAAGAAATAAAAATTCCTATATAAGATATTTTAGTGTTTTATTTTCTGTATAATTTTTAATCCATTGCGCACTTCCAATTTTATACCCATGCACGGCTGTCTTGTGGGTTTGGTTTGACATTTTATAACAGTCTATATTACACTATGACGCAAAAGTTTAGACAATGACGTCATTCAGCTTTAAAATGTAGAATTATGACGTCAGAATTACAAAAACCTGTAAATATATTCAAAAACTGATTTAAAATGCTATGTACAAAAGACAGTCGTTTTATTTGCTATAATACTAATTTTTTTCATAAAAATTCAAATGTGCTTGTCGCAAAAGTTTAGACACTATTCTAAATTTCTTTGAATATTCGCTGGCATATGCAAATTTAGAATCGATGATGTCACAAATTTGGAGTGCTTAAGTTCTGCAAACGATTGCGCTTCATAATCGACATGCCGAGAGCTAAAGAAATTCAAGTGAATGAGGTTTCAAGGATTTGGCAGTTGAAAGGTGAAGGGAAGAGCGTTTCTGAAATTTCTGCTATTATTAATAGGTCAAAAAGATCTATTTATCGAGTTTTATCGAGTGGTTCCGAATATAAAGCAAAATGTCGGTCTGGGAGGCCACGTGTGACAAATGTACGAGAGGATCGCCTGATACAAAGACTAGCGAGTACTCAACAAATGAGCGTACGTGGAGTTCAAAGCTCATCGGGACTCTCTGTATCAAAGGATACGATTCGTAGAC
Organism: Maratus speciosus; assembly: GCA_963932465.1. Classification (NCBI taxonomy): domain Eukaryota; kingdom Metazoa; phylum Arthropoda; class Arachnida; order Araneae; family Salticidae; genus Maratus; species Maratus speciosus. The sequence continues at coordinate 136,733,948 of OZ010793.1, forward strand.
GAATTTTGGAAAAAGGAACAATCGTTTATAGCAAAATGCAGAAGAAACCAGCTCTGAAACCACATCATAAGTTACAAAGACTTATGTGGGCTCGAAAGCATATGTCATATGGAGAGAAATGGCAGTCAGTCATATTTAGCGATGAAAAAAAGTGGAATCTGGATGGTCCAGATGGTTGTTTATCGTATTGGCATGACTTGCGGAAGGAACCTCGACGTTTTTTTAGTCGCAGACAAGGAGGGGGCTCGGTGATGGTTTGGGCAGCCTTTTGCTATAATGGACAAGTATCTCTGACCTTCACCAGTGGTCGTCAAACTTCACAGCATTATACACAGACATTAGAAGAAAACCTACTGCCATTTGCTGAGCTTCTAGGGGGTCCTCAGTGGGAATTTCAGCAAGACAATGCTTCAATTCACACTGCAAAACATCCAAAATCTTGGTTTAATTCCCATAATATAAGAGTTCTCGACTGGCCAGCATGTAGCCCAGATCTTAACCCTAGAGAAAACCTTTGGAGCATCATGTGTCGCAAAGTTTATAGCAACGCTAGACAATACTCTTCTGAAAAGGAACTTAAGACATCTATTGAGAATGCATGGTACGATATCGATCCACAAACTATGCGAGATTTAGTTTCTTCCATGCAATCTCGTGTATATGACGTAATACATAAGCATGGATGCGCAACCAGGTTTTAAAAATTGTTTATTTCGATTTTATTTAATTTGTGTCTAAACTTTTGAGACAGCAGTTTATTTTTGTTACCATTTAATTTATTGCAATATGCACAATTCCACTTTTCTTTGTTATAAATATTGTTTATATGTACAGCACATTAATTTCAAGCAGTGATTTGAAAATTGAATAAATATTTTTCAAAGTATGTAAGAATTTCTTCATTGTCTAAACTTTTGCGTCATAGTGTATATATATAGTGTACACAGTGTATACTAGGACTTCCCTCAGAGGGATTAGCCTGAGCGATATTGCTGAGAACATAGATTTAATAATAACATGTGGAAGCAAAGAAAGAGAGATGTTATCTTTAATTGTCCATATACTGCGATAAATTGAAATGATGAAAATAAACGAATCGTAGAATTACAAAATCTTATATATAAATTCGTATACACTGTTTAAAAAAATGGGAAATCAAACCATGCAAGACAGCGATGCATGGATATAAAATTGAAAGTACGCAATATATTAAAAGTAAAATAGAAAATGTAACACTAAATTATCTTATATCGGAATTTTAACTGTATAAAATGATGTCAAGAGCATAATCAGACGCTCCGCACCAATTTGAGTAACTTTAAATGACAAATATATGATGTTTAAAAAGAATGGACTATACTTTATATGGTGTGTGCTTATGGTGTGGTGTTTATATGGTAGTTAATATTGTACAATATCTGTTTTCCACGGATGCAATGAGGTTGTCGATAACAGTTAAGGAATTCTCTCCTCAAAATCTGATATAGTATCAAAGTACCGAATACATCAACAGTGGCATGCAATGCTTCGTTAGAGTGTGTTTTAGTTTTGCTCAATCTGATTTAAATGATGAGTGTATGCTGGCCACTACATACGCTGTACTGTTTTGTTTTCAAACATATTCTGCACAAGTTGAGCTGTATTTAGCATGTATTAAATAAAAGAAATCGGCAATGATTGCAACATAAAGTATGACACAGGATCTGAATATATCGTCTGCATAACTTTTGAGCTGTCAAAGTGTCATTTGAAGTAATTTACAAATCCATACATATTTATTCAGCAAATCATGCAAGCTAACATACGTCAATATGAACCCGATTATGAAATTTCACCAGAATAAGTTAATATATAAAAAATCTACTAATGACAACTGAAAATATGACCTGATCATAAAATGTCTAGAAAATTTACCAGATAAAAAATTCATATCACATTTAAAACTGCACTTCCCTCTGTTAATGGCCTTGGCGAGAGAGAGAAAAGCCTAGAGAAGGAATACTTTAACAAGTACTTTCGGGCAACCTACTCAGTGTGTCATACAGGTCTTTATTCAATATTTACACAATTTATTTAATGCTAGGTGTGTATCTACAAGTTTTGTTGCATTTAAATTGCATACTTACCGGAGGAAATGCAGCATTATGAAATATTTAAAGTTGCTATACCTAATAATTCCAAATTAATGGTAATTGAGATCGCTTTCCGTTAATTTCAACTTTTTAAATTTTAAATTTTTTAGAAACCATTCATAGAGACAATTGTATCTTTTAAAACTAACCCGAAGCAAAATTTCAAGATTTTGGGCTCAACAGTAACTCAGAAATAGAAAATTTTCGAAAGTTTTTTTGTTTCTGCACTGTTTTATATAGCGACATTTTTAGAAATTGTTCTATTGCGAGAATTTACGTCATGATAAATACAGCCATGCCAATTTTCATGTTTATATTCGTAAAAAATCTATGTACTTCGTTACTTAGATCATCTTTAGATCTTTTTCCGCTTTGTTTAGTCTTTCGATTTTTTAGAATTCGTTCTACAACGAGCATTTACATCTTATAAATTACTACCATGCCAAAGTTCTAGTTTCTAACCCCAACAGTATCCCAAAAATTATTTCAGTATTCCAAATAAATCATAGTTTAGAACATTTCTAGAAATTTTTACGTTTATCCGTCAAATTGAACCTTTTAGAGAGCGTTCATTACGAGTATTTACATCTTAAAAGTAACTACCGCACCAAATTTAAAGTTTCTAACACAATCAATATCGCAGAAATCGCAATTTTAGAACTTTTTTGCTCCTGCAGCGATGTAGGTTTTTGCACTGACATAAAATACAGTCTTTTTTTTTGGAGCAGAGAGGGCCACCAACATTTTTTTTAATTCGCTATGTAGTTTCAGAGATAACACCTCATAAACGTACAAGCATTAATAATATTATACACTTTATAATATTATAACGCTTTATAATATTAGTATTAGATGTACAGATACAAAAGCCATTTATCTGTTACAAACTAAAGTGCCCGGCGTTGCCCAGAATTTGAAGGATGTTTGTTCTGAAAAATCAATTTCAAAATTTAACATATAACATAAAACAAACATTAAAAAAGCAGTCGAAATGTTGTATGAATGAATCATATGAAAACGCTACATAAAAATGTATAAATGTATATAACAGACGCAAAAGAATACAGCTATAAATAAACTTTTTTCAATTTGTAATTGGAGCAATAATGTTAAAATACGCCAATATTTCCCTAATCAAGTTTTTATCATGCTTCAATACATTTTTCACACTCATATGACGTTATACTATATCCACCACGTGAATATCTTGCAATAGAAAAGTTATGATGTAATATTCACCTTTTTTTTTAAATTCGGCAAACTATTTATTTCATTTTCATTTTTCACGTGAAAATCTTGCAGTAGAAAATTAATTGTTGTAGTAATAATTTTATTGTGTATTTTAAATGTTGGCAACTGCTATAACGAAAAATGTTTAAATTTGATAAAAAAAATTTCTGTTAAATTGGTGGTTTTTTATTAATTAAAAATTAACTATAAATTATTTCGATTCCGGATTACTTTAGTTGCCTCGACCATGTTTTAATATACATGTACGTATCTTTTCACAATTTTGGCTTCCAAATTGTGGATTTTTATAGAATTACAAACAGACAGATAGACAAGTTTTCATTTTTGTATATCTCTCTATTCTAAAAAATGTAACTAACGCTGTCACCACCGCCGCCGCCACCGGTTTTGAATTTTTTGTGAGCGGAGGTCTTTCTTCGTTAATATTAAGAAAACTATTGCATACAAAAATATGAAAATCAGTGGTATTATTGAGAAATATTTGATCAACACGCTGATGCATACAGTTTTCAAATCGAAGAATTATTTTAAGAGACATTTAAAGCTAAAGTGGGACAAAACCGTTCCACTAAAAAAGTTTCATAGGAGCAAAAACTATACATGGGAAATTAATCATTTTATTCAATAGAAGATCTCGGCGTACAGATTCAATTAATTTTTAAATTTGACTCCTTTTTTGAGGTTTTATTTCTATTTTAAATTCAAATATTCAGCATTTTGACAGATATTTTTTACATATTTTAGAAAATGGTATTAAATTAAACTGTTGCCAACTGTATAAACAGCGCAAACAATAATGTTAGCTTCAAATAAAAAAATTATTTACATGTTACTATTATAAACAGAAAAAAACCTTCAAATTAGAATTGAATAATTAGGTATAAAAAGCAGGCACTTATTGGAAATTACGCCATAAAAGCTATATTTACATGTGAAATATAAAAAAAAAAGGATATTGTAAAAAAAAATTCATTAACATGCGTTAGAAGTCTTAAATAGAAGAAATTATGTCACATTAAACTAATTATGCAAAATGAACAAAAAATAATATTGCAAAACAGTTTAAATTTAGAACTGCGCGAGACAAAATATTAGAGGTTAAATATTAGACTTTTTCAAAATTTTATTATTTGTCGTTTGATGTAATAATGATGTGTTCAGCTATAAGTATGCAAAATTTCATGTCTACAACTTAATTAGGGACTGAGTTAGAAAAAAGGCTTAAAATACAGAAGTTAGAAGCTGGAGTGTTAAATATGACTTTTTTAAATTTTATGATTTATCGTATTATCGCAAGTGTTCAGCTATAGATATGCAAACTTTCATGTCTCCAACTTAATTAGGGGCTGAGTTAGAAAAATTGTTTAAAATACATAAGTTACAGCCCAGAGGGTAAAATATTAGAGTTTTTTTTTAATTTTATTATTTGTCGTTTGATGTGAGGTGTGAGGTGTTCAGCTAAAAGTATGCAAAATTTCATGTCTCCAACTTAATTAGGGGCTGAGTTAGAAAAATTTCTTAAAATACACAATTTAGAGCCCAGAGGGTTAAATATTAGACTTTTTCAAAATTTTATTATTTGTCGTTTGATGTGAGGTATTCAGCTATAAGTATGTAAAATTTCATGTCTCCAACTTAATTAGGGGTTGAGTTAGAAAAAATGTTTAAAATACATAAGTTACAGCCCAGAGGGTTAAATATTAGAGTTTTTTAAAATTTTATGATTTGTCGTTTGATGTGAGGTTTGAGGTATTCAGCTAGAAGTATGCAAAATTTCATGTCTCCAACATAATTAGGGGCTGAGTTAGAAAAATTGCTTGAAATACACAATTTAGAGCCCAGGGGGTTAAATATTAGACTTTTTAAAAATTTTATTATTTGTCGTTTGATGTGAGATATTCAGCTATAAGTATGTAAAATTTCATGTCTCCAACTTAATTAGGGGCTGAGTTAGAAAAAATGTTTAAAATACACAAGTTAGAGCACAGAGGGTTAAATATTAGACCTTTTTCAAAATTTTATTATTTGTCGTTTGATGTGAGGTGTTCAGCTATAAGTATGCAAAATTTCATGTCTCCAACTTAATTAGGGGCTGGGTTAGAAAAAATACTTAAAATACTAAAGTTCGAGACTGGAGGGTTAAATATGAGTTTTTCAAAATTTTGTGATTTATCGTGTTATCGCAAGTATTCAGCTATAAGTATGCAAACTTTGAAGTCTCCCACTTGATTAGGGGATGAGTTAGAAAAATTGTTTAAAATACACAAGTTAGAGCCCATAGGGTTAAATATTAAACCTTTTTCAAAATTTTATTATTTGTCGTTTGATGTGAGGTTTTCAGCTATAAGTATGCAAAATTTCATGCCTCCAACTTAATTAGGGGCTGAGTTAGAAAAATTGTTTTAAATACACAAGTTAGAGTCCAGAGGGTTAAATATTAGACTTTTTCAAAATTTTATTATTTGTTGTTTGATGTGAGGTGTTCAGCTATAAGTATGCAAAATTTCATGTCTCCAACTTAATTAGGGGCTGAGTTAGAAAAATTGTTTTAAATACAGAAGTTAGATTCCAGAGGGTTAAATATTAGACTTTTTCAAAATATTATTATTTGTCGTTTATGTGAGGTGTTCAGCTATAAATAAACAAAATTTCATATATCCAACTTAATTAGGGGCTGAGTTAGAAAAATTGTTTTAAATACACAAGTTAGAGCCCAGAGGGTTAAATATTAGACTTTTTCAAAATATTATTATTTATCGTTTGATGTGAGGTGTTCAGCTATAAGTACAAAATTCCATGTCTCCAATATAATTAGGGGCTTAGTTAGAAAAATTGTTTTAAATACACAAGTTAGAGCCCAGAGGATTAAATATTAGACTTTTTCAAAATTTTATTATTTGTCGTTTGATGTGAGGGGTTGAGCTATAAGTATGCAAAATTTCATGCCCCCACCTTATTTAGGGGCTGAGTTAGAAAACATGCTTAAAATAGAGAAGTTAGAGACTGGAGGGTTAAATATGACTTTTTCAAAATTTTATGATTTATCGTGTTATCGCAAGTGTTCAGCTATAAGTATGCAACCTTTCAAGTCTCCAACTTGATTAGGGGATGAGTTAGAAAATTTGCTTAAAATACACAAGTTAGAGCCCACAGGGTTAAATATTAGACTTTTTCAAAATTTTATTATTTGTCGTTTGATGTGAGGTGTTCAGCTATAAGTATGCAAAATTTCATGACTCCAACTTAATTAGGGGCTGAGTTAGAAAAATTGCTTAAAATACACAAGTTAGATCCCAGAGGGTTAAATATTAGACTTTTTCAAAATTTTATTATTTGCCGTTTGATGTGTGGTGTTCCGCTATAATTATGCAAATTTTCAAGTCTCCGATATATATAGTTTCTGAGAATGGGCTCTGTGACAGACGGACAGACAGACAAAGGAGCGAGGCAGGTAGGGTTTCGTTAGATGAACGAAACTCTAAAAACATGCTGCGGATGACTGTGACAACATCCTAAAATTACATTACCATCAGCGGTCTACCAATCCCGAATTTAGTTTATATTCGTTTCATATATTCTTATTCTTTCAGAGGACACCTCAAGAATGTAGAATTTGTCCTCTATTTGGAGGTGTCCGCTACTGAGAGTAAAAAATGTACAGTTATTTAAGGGTTGGTAATCGAAAAAATGCCCGCTAAATAGAGGTGTCCACTAATAGGTTGAGTCCGTTATGGAGATTTTACTGCATAATAATATCATCCTTTACAAGAAAATTGCATGCTGTATGATAGACAGACAGACGTCCAGAGAAAGATAACCTCCCGGAGCAATAAACACTCATACCTTTTGTTTTAATCATCCACAATCGTTTCTAAATTTCGTTATACGAGTATTAAAAAAATCTGTTAATTCCCAGTCGATAGACTGTCAACTATCTTTTAGCCTGAGTTTTTAGCCGGATTTTGCCTGTTGTATGTCATACAACAGGCCATATTTTATACAACAGGCTAAAAACGGTCACCGTGGTACGGAGTACTGTATTATTATTTGTTTGCCCACCAAAACTGGTTGCCAATGGTTGTTGCAAGGTTTGTGATCAGATGGTTGAAACTGATCTATTCAATATTACTGCGTGCGTATTTTTTTTTTATTTGCTCCATGTGTTCAAACCAGTTGTCTACGAAAACATCCACCGGTGAAAGTGAAGCACAACAAATTTCTGTGTCGTGTGCAGATAAATTGTGCTTTTTATCAGTTTTTTAATACAATTTTTAAACGGTTTGGAACTTATTTTTCATAGTAGTATTTTCACAGTAGATGGCCCTCATAAGTACAGTCGTGGAAAAAAAAGGTAAACACACCCCACTAACTCCGCAACAAATTATCGTAGAAGAAAGTGACTATTACCGAACATTTGGAAGTAAAGTCTACTTTTAAATGATGTATATAAAATTTGCTTAGGGGGCCATCTACATATTAAAAATAACCATAACATCATTTTTTTCAGTGGCAATACCCAATTCTGACAGCATAAATGAACTCTACACCCTTCAATTAGCCTAAAGACAAATTATGCAATTCGTTAATTATGCAAATCGTACGATAAGTTTCCGAGAAATTAATTATTTTAAAACGAGCGTATTTTAATGGCTGTATCCAAATGGAAGTCGGGTACTCGATTGCTAACCGAGAGAGCCCCCTGTGACAGCGTTTCTGTCCCATACCCATAATTTTTATTCAAAATTAATTTAAAACATAATTTTTACTTTTAAATCACATTATCCTCCCCCCCCCCTCTTTCTTATACTGAAATATGTAATTAAATTCATTTCTCAAAACCATCCAGCTTTTATTTAAAGGTTTTCTTTCTAAAAACATCTGTATTCCCAGCCGCAAAGATTCATTCCTTTTTTTTTCCTTTTCCGTATCTGTCAGCTACCGCTCTCAGTTCAAAGAAATAAATAAAAATTAGAATCGCAGCTGCTGGTCTCAAGGCCTTCATTAATTTCATCGGATGTTCGCCCAGCGCAGTCAGAAACAATTTTTATCTCTGCTAACATTTGACCGTTGAAATTATTTTAACAACAAAAATAAAAAAGTAAAAACGAACAGATCTTATGGGAAGCATGTATTTATCGTGCTTTGTGGTCGAGCTAAAAGCCAGATGCCTGTGATTTCCAGAATTTTTCTCAGGCGGCGGTCTTCTTTGTAAGATCTGTTGTATAAAAAAGTTTCGCTTTTCTGACGCATTTCTCATCGTATTAGAAGCGCTTGCTTGCAATCCCGGCCTCCCCCGTCCGATTGTATCACCACATTTTTGCGGTAATGTTTATCGCCAAGACCCTTTGTTCATTTTCGCGCATTCACCAAAAGTTGTAAATTGGCGATTCTGTGCAACGCCAAGATTTCTTGACTTCTTGCAAAAACTTCACTTCTGTTTCAGCTTTCGAGATGTAAAGTTGTCTAAAAGAAAAGGCGCTTCGGCGTCCCATGTATTTATGGGGGTCTCTCTCTCCCATTTTTCTTTAACTGAACCACCTAACGATGCTTTTAAATAAAGAGTAAGTCCAGTAAATTTTATAGTTGGAGTTTTTTTTAGCATTTAGAACCCGGTCTTCAAATCGATGCTACATAATTTTTGGTTCATCGCCTATATTTTTTCTCCAACTTAGTTAAAAAAAAATGCACGTTAGAGAGAGAAATTCACCCCCCCCACTAAAATCATTCAAGTACCCCATTCAAGTACTCTTGCAATAATTTTCTTCAAATTCTTGGACTGGATATTTTTCAACCATGCCGGACAGTGTGCCTTCCTGGTGTGCCGTCATATCCTGCACTCATAACATCCTGCGCTCGATGGATGGATGCGATTTTCTCCGACGGACAGTGATAGAACCCATTCTAGTGTGTCTTCGCTCACCAGCTGGACATCTTCGAGCCGCTCTTGTGTCGCCTGTATGCCTTCTCCTCCCCTCCTCTGATGTTGGTGCGGTTGTTTCTTCGTTCCTGATCATCATCACCTCCCCCAGATGATCGGATTTATCCGGCGAATTGATCTTGTATCGTCACTAATCATAAAAAAAAAAAAAAACGTGACTTCAGCGGTTCGCCTTGTGTGTGTTTGTGTCGACGTTTTGCTTTCTCCTTTCGACAGAATATTGTGACCTAGTGTGTTTTCATTTACGTGCGTGTGCATTCAACGGTGCCTGGAGATTATTGTGTGGAATGTGAAAAAGTAAAAAGTTCGCGTGCATTGCGGCAAAGGTGTACGTTAAATCTTATGCTACGATTTTTTTTAGGAAAGCGCCTTCAAAAGTTTTCCTTTTTCCAAGTGTTGCGTCAATGATTTGCATGTGTTACGTAAAGTATGTGTTGTCTTCAAGTGAAAATTAATAAAAAAAATATGTGTTGACATATCTCACATAAACGCTCTAATCAGGTGAAATTTTTTTGTAAAGGAAAAGAAAGTGCATCTTAACAGAATTAGTGCGTCCGAAAATATTTCAAATTATGTGAACAATTTTCTTTTAATCTGTGCTTCGCTTCTTGTGCATAAATGAGATTAAAAAAAAATTGCTTCAGTTTCATCATCAAATGTGCATCAGATTGATTTTTGTTTGTTGCTGGTTTTTGCCATCTTAGCTTGTAAAAAAAATCAGTGCCAATATGTTCGCAATAGTAAAAGTGGTACACCTGATAAAAAAAAAGGAAAACGTGAAGTTATAAAAAAAAATGCAAAAACGTACAGAAATGTACCACCGTATCTCTACGACTAAAACAACAAAAAAATTCTACAGCTAACAATATATATTAAATTAAAAAAAACAAAAGTGTCTAGTTTTCACTGCATAAGCATGAACACGGAAAATTCAAGTGTTTCTTTTAAACTTTAATTGTAGTAAATACAGTAAATTAGTTATTATTATTTTGCTTTATTTTTATCTGTAGGTATGCATTATGATTTATCTATTTCCCTTTTCATGCTGGTTGAATAAAAAAATAAATACATAAATAAATATAAAATGATGACGTCTTACTATTCAGTATATTTGTTAGCATGAACAGAGAAGCTTACGAAATTTAAGCATTATATTTTAAATATTTTATTCGGCACTTATAATTTTTGTCTTCTCTTTTCTTGCTTTATTTTGAAAGGTAAGTTTTTTTTTAAATTCAGTATTGCAGTGCATATTTATTTTATATTGATATTTAGGTGATTAATTATTTTCCATACAGAAAACAAAATGTCATTTAGTTAAAATGTGTTTGCGATAGGCTAGGCATAGTAACATTTATTGCCCTCGTTTCCAAAGGTGCCTTATAAAATTTTCTTGGCTATTATTTGTTAGTTTTTTTTTTTTTTTTTTTTTTTTTTTTTTTTTTTGCTTTTACTCAGCATTTACAAGTGAATATTATTTTTGCATGCATATTATTGGAAGATGTTGCAGTGATTTTGTGCTGTTTTCTATATAATATCTGAGGGTGTATAAATTTTTCTTACTGTATGAATATTTCAGATACTCAAGGTTCGCACACTCCTTGGAATTTCCAAGGACTCTGGCACCACTATTAATGATAAGGAAATTTACATTTAATTTTTAAAACACAGCATTCGCACTCTCCGCCTTTATTCACAAATTTTGCAATATTTTTCTGTAGTGAAATACTTTGAAAATACTGTAAAAACTTAGTGGTAGAACTGTGCGAACCCTGGATACTGCATACTTTTAAATTTTTTTTTGAGAACTTCCAATTTTTTTTCTTCTCTTTTAATCTGCTCATTCAAAAAAAGAGAAAGGGAGAGAAAATATTTGTTTTGAATTCTTTTTCTTGCTTTTTGCTCTAATACAGTAACTAAATTTTAAATTATTGTGCCATCGTTTATATTTTTTTTAAATTCTTCTTTGGCTACTTTTTCCAACATTTTTGAAAAATGTCACAGGCCGATAGCCATCCAGAATTAGAAGTATCTATAGCTGAATTAAAATGTTCTCTGCCGTACATGTTTGAGGAAGCACTTAACAGATTTGCGGAAAGGGTAAACACAGAATTCCCTATATTACAGGAACAAATTAGTAGTAAAAACAATGACACTTTAGTTGAAAATATATCTTCTATGCATAAGAAATTTTTATGGGAATTTCAAATGTTGGGTAATTTTTTTCAGGTTATAAATGATGATTATGTTAGGTTGCAGAATAAGAACAAATGTTTACAAATTGTTAATACAAAAATTTTGGAAAGATTGCACGCACTCACAGTGAAAGAGAAACATAAAGTTGAAATTAATGAGACGTCTTATCAAAATCAAAAGCACATCCGAGGCATACAGCGAAATACTATCACCTAAGCGGATTGAAACAACACAAATAGATAATTGTGAAATCAACAGTCTGACTGAAAATTCCTTGCAGCATAACTCAAATATTATTTCTGATTTGAAATGCCCACAACAAGATGTTACCACTTCTCCTATAAATAGTAACTTTTCGTCCCCTTTTAGGCATGATTTGAAGCCAAGTTCAGTTATAATTTGTCAGTTGCCAGATAATTTTAATGTTCCTGATATTCTTTTGGCAATTTCTGACTTAACTGGTACATCCACACCTTCTATTCAATTTCAACAAAAATATAAGATGAAATATGTTGAGTTATTTAATTGGATATTTCTAATGCCCTCAAAGATAGCTAAAAGATTAATTATTCAGGGCGAAATCAAAATTCAGTCTACTGGTTACCCTGTAAAAAGATACGTTTCGGTAAAAAGATGTTTTACATGTCAAAATCTTCTTCATCAGGCAAAATCTTGCACAGATAAAATTAGGTGTCCTGTATGTGCCTTATCACATAAAGATCCTCATTGTTCAAACAGCCCAAAATGCATTAATTGCATTAGATGTAATGAGGTGAACAACACAAAATTTAACGTTTTCCATACAGCTTTCTCACATAGATGTCCTACTGTAAAGAGATATATAAAAGAGCAACGGGAAACTTTACACAACTGCAATTCATTTCATTGAACACATTTTTTTATATAGATATAAAAAAAAGACCTCTTTACAAGATAATTTATTTTTTTTCTCTTGCTGCATTTTGTATTGTGAAGGATTCTTTAAAAAGAAAGTTCATTAAAAAAAAAAAAAAACAACAAAAAAAAAAAAACATTTCACTGTGTTAGACAGTTATGTACATCTTAATAATTCACCATATGGCATTAGTGATATTTTATTTGACAGGTAACACTTAACTGCAAATTTAAATATATATATATTTTAGAAATTATGTGTGTACTGTTAGGTGTACCTTTTTCTCATTCGATTATTACTGCAGGAATGGTCGGATGATTAAAAGATTGTATGGGAGAGTAAAATACATTGATGCAGGTCATCAGTTTTTTATTCTCGCTTGTAAAGGTTTTGGTAGTACAGGTGTACACACAAACACTGTACAGATGTGTCTTCTTTTCTTTTTTCACCAGTTACACTTAAACGATTTTAGATATTTTTTTTTCCTACTTTGGTAATTAGATAGATACAAGTGATGGAAACATCACATTTCACTCTTTACATTCAGTTTTGGTTTTGGAATTTACATTTTCACAATATAATTTAATAACATTTTCTATTTTGTCTCTTACTTAACATTTATTTTAAAAATTGACGGTACATTTTTTTTTATTTTTTTTCACAACATTGGTTCATGTGCTGCACTTGAATTTTAGATAGATACACAATTAGTTCATGTGAAATCACACATTAGTTCATGAGATTTGTTACACAATTTAGTTCATGTGAAAACACACATTAGTTCATGAGAATAATTACACAATTTTGTTCATGTGAGATTACATTTAGTTCATGTGAGTTTATTTTAGTTCATGGGTATATTTACACAATTTTAGTTCATGTGAGAATACACTTTGTTCATTAAGATATTATCATACATTGTTCATGAGTTTGTCACACTTTGTTCATTGAGATAATCTAAAACTTTCACACTTTGTTCATATGTTTACACACTTAGTTCATGGTGTCAAGCAAAACTCTGTATCATTATATAATCTAGTGATATTAATTCATTAATTATGTAATTGAAATCACATTCACAAGAATGATTTTGGAGTTTTGTGTTTGTACACACGTACCGTTATTTTTTTACTTCTACATCTTATGTCAGGTTTTCGTTTTACACTACAGATTTTTTTTTTTGTTTTTCTCTCTTACCCTCTATATACTAATTTTTTTTCAGTTTGAGTAATGTCATAACTTACTAATGATACCATCACTTTCTTAATTACACAGATTTTATTTTTAGATTTACATGAAATTATCCTTCACATCACATTTTTACTTGACACATTCATTTTGCGGCAATTAACCTGTAACAGTTTTTTTAACAGTTTTGTTATAGACTCCTTGCCTGTAAGTGGCATATAAAGTAAGGTCTCTTTTTACACTACACACAGTAAAATACAGTTTTTAATTTTTTTTAATATACTTGGTAGGATGTTTTTGGTTGATGTGTTTAAAAGTTTTGCAGAAATTATGACACAATTTAACTATTGTACATTGTTTGCACATACATCTTAAATTTTTATACAGCAGATAATTAATTGGCTGTACATTTTTACACAGACAGTTAATCTACTGTTTAATTTCATTGTTTACGCAAAGCTGGTGACTTGTTGCTATTTTTATTTATAACATAGGGTAATTTTATTTTATCTGACATGACATTTGATAGCCTTACATGTTGTTTTTTTCGAAAAATTTAGTCAAAGGCATAATGCTAGCTGTTATGTACACTTTAGTTTTTTTTTTTTTTTAACGCTATTCAAATAGAGTCATTAAACTAAATCTTTGGCATTTTCTCACATTTGAAATTTTTTTATTTTGTGAGTGAAAGTCTCACGTTGTCTTGTGACGGATACATACACTCAAATGACATGAATAATATAGCTTTTTTTTCTATGCATTTTTACTTTCTCTTTCATTCTTTTTACTTGGAACATGTTTGGCTTGGCATAACTTCTACATTTTTAGCGTATAATTATGCAATCTGCTGGGCACTTGTGCATTTTATACACACTTTTGTTACCTTAATACAGTAATAACTTTGGCAGATAAAACTTTATTTTAATTTTAACCCTCAGTTAACCATTAAGTCATTTTTACAAGCAGTTCAGGTGTTGCATATTTGTTTATGTTGCACAACATTTGCTTATTTAGAATACATTTTTTTGCATCCATATACATACATTACACTAGTTCATGTGTTGATTTACATATTTTGTTCATTTGATTTTACACATTGTACTTTGCTAACGATTTATTCGGCAGTATTTCTTTTTGTTTTTTTCTTACAAGTAGTTCATTGAGTAATACACACTGGCTGGTTTAGAGTTTAACCAGGGTTTACACACACATTACAAGTAGTTCATTTGTTTTTTAACCCTTATTCACTACATTTTGATGATAACTCATTAATTATGTAATTGAATCTCACTCGTTGTAAGTGTCTTGGGTTATTACACATATACTGTCTGTTTATTTTGTTGGCAAATGCATAACAATTTGAGTTCATTGAGACATTAATACATAGAGTTCATGTGATATTATACAATTTGTTCATGTGTTTACTTACACGTTGTGTATGCTTGCATACACTTTTGTTCATGTGTTGCATTACAAGTAGTTCATGAGTTTGGGAGTTTTTCTACCCCGCCCTCCACACACATACAGTTTCTCCTTTACTTTCCTAGCTTTTAAATTTTACACCATGTTTCAATATTAAAATACTTCTTTTTACAGTTTTATTTTGTGTTTGCATAATGTCATAATATATCAATGACAACATCACTTTGTCTATGTACAAAGATTTTAAAGTTACAAGGAGTTATCCGTCACATGACATACTAAACTACACATACAGTTCGAATTTGTTTATTTTTAACATGTTACATTTTAACACTTTGCTTAGATACTTCTTACTTGAAAGTGGCAGCTTGAGTAAGGTATCTTGTTACATTATATAACATTTAGATACATTTTTCTTACTTTTTTTTTCATATTGTTGCAGGGAGTAAAAAAAAATTACTCTAGTGATTACACAGGCACTTCATATCATGCAGAATCTTGAACACAAGATGGGACATTTTAATTATTACACAGAAATACAGGACGGCAGTGTGTTATTTTATCAAATGCTAAATTATATTATACTTTGTCTTCTTGTTACAGCGGGAACTTAGTTATAGTGCAGGTATCTAAAAAAATATATATCCTTATTATCTAAGGCAGAAGCCCTAAGCTGACGCCATAATACTTGTGGTCTCCACAAGATTTAGGGCTACACCTGTTTGCAGCGTGCTACATGCACCCCTTTTTGGTAGTCCTGTGCCTTGTGCACAAATTTTTCTTTTCATATACGATTCATCTTTATTGTAATACAGTACATTTTAACTTTTATTTTATATATATACATACAATACTTTCTGTGTTCCAATTTTTTTTTTTAAAGTCTTATTGGTGTGTTTTGTTTTAATTTGCTTGCATTTCGTATGAAATTATGATCTCATTGTAAGATCACATTGTGAGAAGTTATAAAATATGTCTAATGTAAATGCTTCTCTTTGGAATCATGACACAACAAAAAAAGCTGGTACCAGCGCCACAAACAGCCACATAAAAAGCATAGGATCCTAACTCTTCGTCAAATGTGGCACATTTTTTTTCTCTTGTGGCATATTGAATTGATAAATAAGATTTGTTTTAAATATGAGCGCTCAGTCATGAATAAATATTATTATTTTGAATTATTTGAAAGCAAGCAAATATGTTTATATACTACCTTTCTATTTTATTACTTAAATTACTGGAAATGATGCTCTAATAGCATTTTACAGAAACAGGTTCAAACATTTTTCTGTTATTGGATACAAATTTTTTTTATATTTCTATGTAGATTGTATACTCTATATGTGCGAAGGTGGACAAAGATTTTAAGTAGATATAAAGCTGCAACGTACACGTTTCAGCTTTCTTCTGTAGTCGGGGTGAGTTATGTGACAGCGTTTCTGTCCCATACCCATAATTTTTAGTCAAAATTAATTTAAAACATAATTTTTACTTTTAAATCACATTATCCTCCCCCCCCTCTTTCTTATACTGAAATATGTAATTAAATTCATTTCTCAAAACCATCCAGCTTTTAAAAAGCAGAAAAACCAACGTTTAAAATGCACAAATAATATACGAAAAGCAGCAAACAGCTGTTTCGAATCTACTAGCGAGATTCTTCTTCAGTGCAAAAGGAACAGCGTGCTAGAAAAAGCAAGGCTGAGCAAAATCATAGACAGAGACGTGCTGGCTTTTATACCCTATGCGGGTGGCGAAGGCGCCGAAACAACCAATGAGAGAGAAGCAGTGGAAACGACTGGGTGGACAAGTAGTGACATCTACCGGAGAAGTAGAGAAAAGAAACCAAAAAAGGGGAATTAAATTAACACTTTCCAAATACTTGGAAAATCTGGAGTACTAGATAAGTCATTGACTAAAGAGTGAGAATTTTTAATGATATGGTAAGCTTCCCAAAAATCAAGATCAAGGTTAGAAGAACATTTTTGGATAATGATAGCTGAGGAAAAATCGAACCTATGTTGAGAAGACCAAGAATGTTGAGCAATAGAAGAACGTTTGAGCTCCTGATTTTTAACATAACCTTCATGCTCTTTTAAACGAAATCTAAGAGCACGTTTAGTCTGACCAATATAAGAAAGACCACACTGACAAGAGATCTGGTAAATGCCCCAATTATCTAGGCGATCAACGGGGTGTTTGAGATTTGAAAAAGGGATTTTATTAACAGGAGAAAAAATAACTTTAAAATCAAACCTTCTTAGGATTTTAGCAACTTGCTGACTGATTTTAGGAAAAAATGGCAATACAACTGAAGTATTAGAGTTGGAATTAGAATGTTTTGCAGAATGATCGGATTTCGTCAATTTCTTATAAATAGAATCGATAATATTAGAGGAATAACCACGATCGACAGCAATAGCTTTGAGGTAATTAAGTTCAGCACTAAGTAACTGAGGAGTGGAACAAATATTAGTAGCCCGAAAAACAAAAGTATTGAAAGCAGCGAATTTCTGGTTAGGGGGATGAGAAGAATACCTGTGAGGTGGGAGACTGACAGCAAAAGGTTTACGAAAGACGGTAGTCTGAAAGCCATTTTCACAACGAATAACAAGGACATCCAGGAAAGAAAGACAGTTATTGGTCTCAATTTCAGAGGTAAATTGAATGCAGGGATCAATGGAATTCATAATAGAGAGAATATGATTAATATCCGAATTCATTTCAATCAGGACATAAACATCATCAACATAACGAACATAGAACTGAAATTTTAAGATTTCAAAAAGCTTGACCTCAAAATAGTGCATATAAATATCGCATAAAATTGGACTAAGAGGATTACCCATAGCCAAACCGTCAATCATACGGAAGAAATTACCATTGAAAACAAAAGTATTTTGCGACAAGCAAGCGCGAGTGAGAAGTATAAGTTCCTCGATTTCAAAATAAGAGAAATGGAATTCACAAAGCCTTTTCTTGAGGCAATCTAAAGCCCCCTCAACCGGAACGTTTGTAAATAATGATTTAACATCAAAAGAAACCATCATGTGACCCTGCGGCTTAAAATTATGAAGTTTTTTAACAAAATCAAAAGAATTCTTAACAGTGAAACAGTTACTGCTCAAAAGTGGGGAAAAAACAGAAACTAAATATTTGGCAAGCTTATAAGCATCCAGCTTTTATTAAAAGGTTTTCTTTCTAAAAATATCTGTATTCCCAGCCGCAAAGATTCATTCCTTTTTTTTTTCCTTTTCCGTATCTGTCAGCTACCGCTCTCAGTTCAAAGAAATAAAAAAAATTAGAATCGCAGCTGCTGGTCTCAAGGCCTTCATTAATTTCATCGGATGTTCGCCCAGCGCAGTCAGAAACAATTTTTATCTCGGCTAACATTTGACCGTTGAAATTATTTTAACAACAAAAATAAAAAAGTAAAAACGAACAGATCTTATGGGAAGCATGTATTTATCGTGCTTTGTGGTCGAGCTAAAAGCCAGATGCCTGTGATTTCCAGAATTTTTCTCAGGCAGCGGTCTTCTTTGTAAGATCTGTTGTATAAACAAGTTTCGCTTTTCTGACGCATTTCTCATCGTATTAGAAACGCCTGCTTGCAATCCCGGCCTCCCCCGTCCGATTGTATCACCACATTTTTGCGGTAATGTTTATCGCCAAGACCCTTTGTTCATTTTCGCGCAGTCACCAAAAGTTGTAAATTGGCGATTCTGTGCAACGCCAAGATTTCTTGACTTCTTGCAAAAACTTCACTTCTGTTTCAGCTTTCGAGATGTAAAATTGTCTAAAAGAAAAGGCGCTTCGGCGTACCATGTATTTATGGGGGTCTCTCTCTCCCATTGTTCTTTAACTGAATCACCTAACGATGCTTTTAAATAAAGAGTAAGTCCAGTAAATTTTATAGTTGGAGTTTTTTTTAGCATTTAGAACCCGGTCTTCAAATCGATGCTACACCCCCTTCTTGATCAAGGCACCTTAAGCTGTCAATGAAGCCTGTTAGATAACAAGGCAGCAGAAGAAATTTCAAAATATCTACTCACTTCTGTCATAGACGGCCCCTTAAACCATCATTTTGCCGTTTTTTAAACATAATTTGAAAACTATTTGGAAGTAAAATGTGAAATTTTGGATTTTCATAAAGCAGGACTTAATAAATCTAAATCCATAAAAAAATTGTAGGTTGCAAATCATAATTTTTTCGAATATTAATTTCCTAATTCATAATTCATATCATAAAATTATAAAAATTGCAAATTCAGCGTATTTATGTTTGGGCCTATTAGTTTTATTGCTACACAAAGAATTAGCACAATAGGAGCATAATTTCAGGAGATATAAATAAAAATATGAAAATGTAATTTAACATTAGAAGCACTCAATTTTGAATGCTAATAATTCAAAAACTTATCATTCAAATGACTTGAAATTTGGTGTCTAGGCATACTTTGAACCGAAGATTTGAAATATCTCGTTAAAATTGGGTATTGTCATTGAAACAAATGAGGTTTGGGTTCATTTTAATATGTAGATGACCCCCTAAGCAAATTTTATATACATCATTTAAAAGTAGACTTTATTTCAAATCGTTCGGTACCAGTAACTTCCGTCTACTATTATTTGTTGAAGAGTTAGTAGTGGGTGTTTACTTTTTTTTTCCACGACTGTACCTTCTGGTGCAATCAAAAACGAAATCCGACAAATATTTTTTGAGCTATGCTTGACGAAAGGATTTTATTAGGCTTTTTTTAGTATGACATGGCGTTGATATCCATCGTAGCTGTAATGTGTCCGGACAGTAATATTTCGCTTCGCTCAGACAATTACATTATTCTAGTATTTTGTAATTCTAGAATTCAATTTGTTCATTTTCATCATTTGAATTTGTTGAAGGTCTGTTTAAAAAGTATCAGACTTTTATTTTTTCCGCGCGCAATAGTGATTCGAAGGCGGCACCACTGTGCACATTGGAAAGAGACAGCTTAATATGCATGCATGTTTTTTCCACGAATTCGAGTGAGCCACTCATTGCCACAAGCGTCTAGCGATCACACTTTTTCATTTTGATCCTGTGATCCTGCGGGATCAGCGTCATCCGCGCATATCCTTCCGCGCATGACGTAGCGATGTTTGTGTAAAATAATATTCTAAGCAAATTTCTTCAAGGAACCTTATGGTGTAGTGGTATGACGTCCAACTTCAGATTAGATGGCATGGGTTCGATTCCTTACGGAGCTGAATGAAAATGAATGTCAAGATTGCTTTAAAAAACTAAATTTTTTTAAAGAGAAAAACTGAAAATTTATATTTTTTAATATTTGTACCACTATTCACAATTTTTTTATATTGAATTTTTTCAAACATTTAATATGGTTATCGTAGTTTTCAGATTTAATGCCTTTAGTATCGCCATCTAGTGGTGTAAAGGTTAGCAAATCATAAAGAATGTTTTAAATTTAATAATAATTAAATATTTTTTCATAATTTTAAATTTAATAATTTTAATTTTTATCATCATTTAAAAAGAACTTTTAATTTTGAATAAATAATAATTGTTAATATTTTTTCATAATTTGAAATTTTATAATGATTTAGTAATTTAATTTTTTTAATCATATAAAAGCACTTTAAATTCTGAATATAATAAATTTTATAATGATTTAGTAATTGATTTTTTTTAATCATTTAAAGCCACTTTAAATTCTGAATATAATAAATTTTTATATGTTTCTAGTAGCAAAATACGTCATGCGCGTAACGATATGCGCGGAGCGTGCTGATCCCAAAGGATCACAGGATCAAAATGGAAAATTGTGTTCGCTAGACTCTTGTGTCATTGCTTGCTTCCGAAGCGTGAGGTGCTGCCATACGTGTGCTTTGGGTTTTAATTTCTCTCAAGGTGGCTGAACGGGTTGAAAAAAGGTACTGCATCAAATTTTGTCAAAGCTTGGTGATCCTGAAAGCGAAACAATTCGCAAGATTAATCAATTCTCCAGCTTTCTTCGCATTCTATTCAGATTTTCTTGGCAAAATGTGGAATTCCAGTCGTTCGCCAAATTCTATACTCTTCAGACATGGCTCCTTGCTATTTCTGGTTGCTTCCGAAATTGAAGGTGCCATTAAAAGAATCCCGTTTTGAGAGTATAGATGAAATATGTAGAATACGACGGCGGAGTTAAACACCATTCCAAAAAATGCCTGCCAGAAGTATTTTCTGGAGAGGAAAAAACGCTCGGCAAAATGTGTGGAGGCGCAAGGGGTCTACCTCGAGAGGAATAAGGGTACCAATCTTGTCAGGTAACTTATGCATTTTTTTCGGACAAAGGATGAATATTTTTCAGACAGGACACATATTGTCAATTAAATATAGCATCTCATTTTCTATTTTTGTCACGAGTTATTATTAAATCTATGTTCTCACTAACATCGCTCAGACTAATCCCTCTGAGGGAACTCCTAGTTTATAAATGTGACAAATATAAGCAACAGCCGTCGCATTCCCATGCTGCGTAATTGACATTCCACAAAATATTCTTTGACTAAAGATGTAGAGCCTAGGAATAATTTGTGAATGAAACTATCATAATTAATAAGAGAGTTAGACTTGGCTCTACATTATCTCAGATATTTTTACAGTTAAAGAGTCAGAAGACTTGGCTACATATTTTACAAGAGATGTTTTCGATGTCTTTGTATTTACTGATGGAAGACTTTAACCCCTTAACGCTCGAATTAAATTACGATTGAAAAATTCAAATTGTTTATTGGCACCACTTTTATGGAAAAGAAATATTCACCTTATTTAATGGCAGGAAAAACGACACTAAAATATAGCTAATTTCACTATTTTATAAAAACTGGTGGGAATCAAACAATTTGAGTAAAAGACACAGCCCGAGAATATGACGGGAGCGAGAATTAAGGGGTTAAAGACTTATTTGGACATTTTTTTGCAACAGACTTTTAGAGTATGGAAAAGGTTTTACTGTTTTAAAACCCAGATTTTATACAGAATTGCCGGTCAACAATGTGTTAAGTATTTCCTCGTACTGTTAACTGATTCGTAATTATTAATCAGATTTCCTATATTGAAGCAAATTTAATTAACCTCTACAAGGGCGGTGGTTCATTGTTGGACCACTTAATTTTAGTCGCCAAATGGGACATTGACACCAGAATATTGGTTTGAAAATTTTCTTTTCATTAAGTAAGTGAAGAAAAGCTGTTACTTATTTTCAAATAAATTTTTTGGTAAATACCTGTGTCATTCATTCAATTCAGTATTTTACTAAAACAAGTGCCTTGCTCCTGAAAAGGTAAAGGCGTGATCAGACCGGCAGTTTGGGTGTGAGGGAATTAGAGTTTTTATACCCTGCATCATACTAAATTTTGGATCATTTATTTTTAAGCCATCCTTCCGGATAGCTTATGAGATGAACTACAACTTATTAGCTATATTACAAGTGGAAAGTAGATGAGAATTTATTTTAATTATTTCATTACTTTTATTTTTTTCTGGTTGTAACTTTTCATATATTAAATTCGTGTCATCGAATTATAAGGTTAAAATAACTTCAAAATATCATAAATTTTGTTAAATTCTTCACAGAAAATTCATTTATTATTTTTATTATAACAAAGTTCATGTGCACTTTTATAAAACAGTACCGTGCATCATTTGTTGAATCTTTTAATGTAAAAATTTCCTTCCGATAAAATAATATTCGTAACAAGAAAATAAGATTTTATTTTGATGAAGTTTTTATTTAACCCTCCGTCTACCAGACGGGTCCATTGGACCCGACAGGTACATACAAAATATTCATTCAAACCAGAAATTTCTTTAAAATAAACTAAGTATATAAACCAGACAAAAATAAGGTAAATAAATAAGTTAAATAGTTTTAAATAAAAATTCTCGTGTAGAACGTTTTATTAAAACTTGAATAAATTCCCGGTAGATCTAGGGATAATCTAGATACATACTTTTTTATATGTCATGATACGTAATGTTTCGAGTTTTCTAAGCATATAAATTTAAAAATTATGTGAAAATTTTTCTGCTGTATCTTGTACTTTTTCATATCTGAGAGTTCCTCAATTTTCTAACTTTTCTAACACCATTTAAACACAATAATGTGCGTTGCCATTTAACATCTGCAAAAGGAACGTACCACAAAGATTATATTTTTAAATAGTAGCATTAATAGTATAAAATAATAGGAACGCCTCGAGCGTTGTACGCCATAATATGTATTATGAAATGTTTATATATATGTTTATATTATAGATACATCATTTTTTATTTGATTCCAACAGTTGTCAAGTGAATAATATTTTGGCATAGATTGTCTCTAAACACGAATTACATGATTTTCAAATCATATTGAACATTAAGGATACCATGTTACTGAATGTTAAAATAGTAAACTTATCACATGTCTGATACAGAATGCATGGAATGCTTTTTCTGTATTCCAAGCGTATGAAACAGTTTTGGTAATTAGATTTCATAGAGAGGAATGGAAGGATTTTAATGAGGTAATGTATATAATTTCTATAAATATAGTAAAGAAACACTATAATAACACGTTATTTAAGAAACATATATGTAGATTTTGGAGCAAATAGCAGTTAAACTTATTCAAACTATTGTTCATATTATTCTGTTTTGAAAACAATTTTGCATCTTTCTCATGATTTCATTTAAGAAAAATCTTAAATATATTCGTTTTGTAATGGATGTCATGCAGAAAAGTATGAGAATAAATGATGTTCAGTTTCATAAATCAATAACTAAATACTAGTTTTAAAGCTTTACAGATTTTCCATTGTGTAAATTGCTCATAATGTTTAATTTTAAATTGTTTTTTAAATTGTAGATTTTGTTTTGACAAAACACTAAAATACCAGAGGGGTTTCCATGTCAAATCACACAGAAAAATTTCATCATGACACGCACCAACTCAGATTTCCATGAAACTTTATAAACATGATACTTCCACATAGATGCAAAAATCATGTAAAATTTTTCTTATCTGGGAATCATAGTTTTTGAGATGTAAGGAGTTATTATTTTTCAAACATTTCTTGAAAATGCCACTCGTGATGCTTCGTTTATAGTGTGTCGTATACCACAAAAATTTTCCATTTCAGTGCCTTATCCGTATGTCGATCTTTTTGAACTTTGATTTATTATATATTTATTATTCGGTAAAATTTCTGGTTCAAACTAAATATTTTCATTTAGTAGCAGTTAAATAATCGGCAGTTTATATACAGGGTGGTCATAAAGAAACTTTGCCGATATATGGAACTCTAGCGGCCGGTCCGTTTTACCGATCGAGATGAGATTTCAGATATACTTATTCAGCAGTATGAGCTCGGGATTATGTGAACGGAAACACATAGGCGCACACGGTTACGGTTATAGGTACAGAAACTCGAAATTTTCGAATGGCAACGCCAATTTTTTTTTTCGTCGCAAAATGCTCGGCGCATGCGAAAACCTTAAATAGCGCTGAGAAGGTACCTAAATCTCAAAAAACGTACGCGTTGTGCATTTCCTCCGTGTGCCCCAATCGTGTTTTTTTTTTTTTTTTTTTTTTGCCGTCCGCAGAGCTGTTTTTTGTGCGTACATAACACGTCCGTTTATTGCGACACACGCACCGTTCCAGCGCTATTTAGGGTTTTTGCATGTGCTGAGCATTTTGCGACGAAAAAAAAAGGGGGGGGGGCGTTACCATTCGAAAATTTCGAGTTTCTGTACCTGTAACCGTAACCGAGAGCGCCAATTTATTGCCGTTCACAGAATCCCGAGAACATACCTCTGAATAACTATATCTGAAATCCTATCTCGATCGGTCAAAAGGACCGGCCGCTAGAGTTCCATATATCGCCAAAGTTTCTTTATGACCACCCTGTATTTAGCTTTTCTTTTAATCCTTTGTAGCCCAATGATCCCACTGCGTGTCCACCTAATTTTAATTCCAAACTTACAACGGACATCAGGAATATTATAAGAAAATTTTGCTTTTATAATGAAAGGTTAAAAAGCGAGATTTTATAACCTAAGTATTTCATTTGTAAATTGTGGTGTCAGTCAATCATTTCATAATTTTACGAAGAGAATCCTTCTGTACCGGAAAGTGTTAAATAACGCTCTGGTGTTTATTTAAAGGGTCAGTTTACCTTTTCAACAATTTTGTTTACTTTTAAAAATATGATTTAAATAGTAAACATTTCAAAGTTAAACTAAAAAAAAATTTTTTTCTTAACTGCATAATAAAGTACATTAAATGTTTATAAAAATTTGAATTTTTAAAAATCCCTACTACTATTTTAAAAATTGATATTCTTGCCCAATTTCTTTTTCTTTTTTTTTTTTTTTTGAACATAACATGTGCATTACACAGAACTGTGCATGGCAATTTAGATACACGTAATATTACATTTAACATAATTTTTTTACTGGTATATATAGTGTAAAACAACGAAATCTAACACATCTTCATATACTAATATTTGCTAAAAAATGACAAAAAACCTGAAAGCTAATTCCATGCGTAGATTTATCACATATATAAAAGAACATGTACAAAAGAAGTTTAAATCTCTATCTCAAATACAAAAAAGATTTAGCATTTTTAAAACATGAAAGTAAAGAAATATGAACATGGAGAAAAAGCCGTTTAAAGTTTTAATTTGTGTGGGGAATTGTGCTGGGTTTATTAACAAAATTCACTATATCTAGCGATATAATTGCCGTATGGGCAAAATTGAGGTGTCAAAATATTCACAAGTAAAGAGACTTTCATTTAATATTTCGAAACAAAAAACGATTTTCTTATCACTTTTAAGGTAAACTGTCCCCTTAACACATAAAGTTTTCTCTGCTTCCGGTATTTATGTTACAAATCCATTAAAACTTTGTCAACTAGTCAACATGCCATTTTTAACTAATATATTCTTTTAATTCTAATATAAAATTTAATTACCCGACAATAAATAATTGTTTTTATTTAAACTGTTTTCTTTTTCTTTCAACAGTCAAACCACGTATGTTTTTGTTTTAAACAGATATTTTTGCTTCAAATACACGTACAAGAATAAATCATAATAATGGATAAAATAGGTGAACACATCCTTCTAATTATATTTGGGAACAGACTTATTTAAAAGAGAATCGAAAACTAAATAAATCGGTAAACATAAATGGAGTTATTAAAACAACAACATATATTAATGTTATCCCGTTAAAGTTTAAGAAGCCTAGAAAACGAAATATTCATCTTCAATGGACCATGAAAAAATGATTTGTTTACGTTATTGCACACTCCTAAATAGACGGAGTTTTCGAGATGATTTTTTTCCTTTTTTAATAACGAAAGATATATATTGGATAAACGTACATTCTTTAATTATTTAGAATACATAATAAAATCCAAAAATAAAATTTTAATTAAAGTAAATTAAAAATAACAAAAACAAAATACATTTCTCTGAGCCTCTCTTTCTCTCTCATGACTTTTTTTATTTTTTGTCGAATAAATATATTTTATCTTAATCCACTATAACTTTAAAACTAGAAATTACCAAGTGTACAAAAATATACAATGTATTTTCCACCGACATTTTTAAATTATCCA
Source organism: Maratus speciosus (assembly GCA_963932465.1). NCBI lineage: Eukaryota > Metazoa > Arthropoda > Arachnida > Araneae > Salticidae > Maratus > Maratus speciosus. Next base: position 136,760,627 of record OZ010793.1, read on the forward strand.
GTTGTAAAGCTGTAAAAATAAAATAAATAAATAGAAAATAATAATAATAATAATAATAATAATCACCTTTTATAAAATAAGTATCCAATAAGTCTCATTCTATTCAGAACTTCGAATAATTCATAGGATACAGTTTCTATGCTGAAATTTATGTTCAGGATAATTATAATTAAAATTAATCTATTCAAAATTCTCTATCGATAGTACTGAGGTTCCAAAAGATACAAACTTCTGTAGTATTTGTAGTTCATTGAAAGTAACAAGTTAAGAAGTGAAAACTGTTATAAGCACCTAAATTTTATGTCCATTTCTTTCAACAAAGTATTTAAATCATATTTTTAATCTTAACAGTTCATATTTATTTTAATATTATTTACGATGCAAATGAAATTATTAAAAAGGGTTTTATGTTGAATTAGATATAATTTCGGTAATGGAAATTTAGATATCCAAGAGTATTGCTAATACTACACAGCCTTATACACTTACTATAAGAAAAAATAATAATATTACTAAAGTTTTAAAATAAAACACACACAATAATAAATACACAATAGTAATAATAAATACACTTCAAATCTGTTTCACTCGTTTGCCCACGCGTGGGATAAATCTCCCCGTATTTTGTCTGCCATTAAATTTTTAGCTAAATGCATTTTAAAAAGAAATCTAATGATCTATATTGTATAATACATCAACATAGCTGCACTTGTACGTTTTTTTTTCTTTCCTCTAAAATTTAATAGAAATATTTGCCTTATTGGATCGTCAAAAATCGCCAGATTTCGGCGATTCAATAAGGCAAAATTTGCTTTAAAATGTTAGTGGTGGGGAAAATCCGTACAAGTTGGCAGCTATGCATCAGTTCTACTTCTTTTCAACCCTTTCGCGACGGGAGCCTTTTACGAAATTTTAAATCTTTTGTCACCGTTTTTTTTAAAAACAGAAATTTGTGTCTTCTTGAATCGAGAAATTACGCTGATTAAATAAGGCAAATTTTACAGTAAAATTTTACTGGTGAAGAAAAGCAAGTATTCTGAGCGTTTCATGCGTGCCGATCGTCCTCAATGGGTTAAGGAAAAAAATCAGGATTTTCATATTTATTTTCAGATTTTGTAGCGGTTTCTGTAAAAATCACGTACATTTTATAAAAAAATATACAAACGATTAGTTTTACGCCATAAAACATGATTTTGTTTTTCACAAAATTTATATTAATTACATTCAATAAATACCCTTTCATCAATATATACAAGTAGCTCTTATGTTACTCTGTCATTAAAATTATTTTAACCCCTTAACAGTGGCCCGAACTGGATTCGGGCAAGAACACTTTGCTTGATTCGTTATTAAAAGCATTTTGATACCACTAATTTGTAACTGTAAATTTATCTTTATTGATTGTCAGATATTTTTCGATTAAGTAAGGTAAATATTTTAGTATGGAAAAAGTGGTGTACAGCCCCATTTTTAATTTTTTTGTAAGAAAACAAATGTCACTGTTAAGGGGTTAATGTCTGTTATCCGTAAGAAATGACCGCATCGAAATGAAGCGTTTATTCACGAGCGGGATTGTTTAATATGTAAAGGTATATTTCTGTCTTCATAGTGAAAAAAAAGACATTCCTTCATCTACCTCTTCTCGACCTTGGCCTTAAAAGGTACATGGCAGCTCAGAGGCATCCTCCAAAAATGTATCCTTTTTTTTTTTTTTCGAAAAAAAAAGTGATTGGCGTAAGATTTAACCCCATGTGCTTACGGGTTAATAATGTTGGTTCCCTAATGATAACATGTTTCGTGTTTTTTCTTTTATGGGGATCGAACGTAAATAAGCATACATGTTTATATGATGGTTTTATCTTATTCCTTATTTAAAACGATACTCACAACTATTTATTTTATGTTTTTATTAACAAAATGACAGTAAATTTTGTGCATATATTTTACAAATACGTATAAAAAATATTAGACAGAGTTTAACCCCTTAATTCTCGCTCCCGTCATATTCTCCGGCTGTGTCTTTTACTCAAATTGTTTGATTCCCACCAGTTTTATAAAATAGTGAAATTGGCTATATTTTAGTGTCATATTTACTGTCATTAAATAAGGTGAATATTTCTTTTTCATAAAAGTGGTGCCAATAAGCAATTTGAATTATTCAACCGTAATTATATTCGAGCGTTAAGGGGTTAAGTAAAATGATTAGCGTTAATCATGCTCATTTGAAAAAAAAAAGTTAGATAAAAAGATAGATGAATAAAAACGTTCTTTAAGTAAATAATAAAAGAAATGAGCTTTACGCACAACCATGAAAAAGAAATGTACCACCCCATACTATATTATAACCAAATTGTCACCGGAGGATACGAGAGATACCATTCGACTGGAAATTAAGTTTCAAATGTTAATGCAACTTTTGAAATACGTAATGGTTGTCTACTGATTAAAAATTACAACTATCATTTTTTAAATATGAACATCCATTTCAAAGCGACAATTTTTTAACTCTACCTCGCAAAACTTTCTCAAAATAAAAAACTTTGATACACCGTTTGACAACATTTGCATTAGAAATATACTACAAAATTTACTTTTTTTAAATAGTGGTGCAATTAGAATAGAAAAATAGTCGCCTGTGGCAGCACTGCATTTCCATTTATTTCCTTGATTCAAAACAGCCGAGAAAACGCACAGTTTGTTTACTATTTTCAAAAATCTTTGTACATGTGAAAGCAGAGCCTGATTACCAACGGGGCAAATTCCTACCACTAAAAATAAACAGAAATTTTTGCCTCATTCATGGCAGAAATTTTACATGAATACGGCGTTTAGATAAGTCGAACTATTCTTTTTAAATTTATTGGTGTAAGTGTGCCCCGTGGTAATCAGGCCCTGTGTGAAAGAAGAAAAATATTTACGTGATGTTAATTCTTAAATGAAAGATAACGAATTTTCCAGCACATATGTAGTTTTTTTTTTATTTAAAAGATATATTATGAAAATTATTAGCACTTTCTCGTTAAAAAACTTTAAATTAAGTTTTGACCTACAGAAATATTTACGAAAAAAATGATTGTCATCCAAATCATCGCTATGTGCTTTTAAAATTTATTCATATCATTAGTTTTCAAGATATCAAGAAGATTTACTTTTCGAAAGTCTAAGGGGACCGTTTTCTGTTATCGTTGGCATTCATTGGAAAAAAAAAAACGTTTAAAAAATATTTGAAATATATCTATATATATATATATATATATATATAATTTCTTTCATATAAAACGAGTTTTTAGTTTTACTTCTATGACTATATATGAAAAAAGTGCATGAACATTATTTTAGCAACGTTGTTTTCATAAAAGAAACTCTCCTCCCACCCAATAAATGACAAAAATCGTGATACTATATTACAAAAGAAAGTTAGCAGACTTATTAATAGGGCAATTCCACAGAAAATCATCATTTTTTTTTTTTTGGGGGGGGGGAATAAAATTTATAATATGTTTAATTTAAGGGTATCATTGGAAAACGTGATATTTTTATATTCTATAATTAAATCCTAATAAAAAGGCATTGTAAATTACTGATCACAAGCTAAGTTAAGTACCATTATTGTCTTTTTAAAGTCATAATGTTACGTCAGTTACACAATAAATGTTACGTCAGTTACACGTGTAAATGCCATTTTTTTCTCTTTTATTATTCAGAAATTAATTAAACAAGTTACTGTTATAATTTGGCATTACTTAGTGTTGTTGAGAACATGAAATAACTTTTTTTAACGGGATAGTCTTGATAATTGTTACACTTCAATGAAGGCAGAAAATGTTTGTATATTTTATGTTACGTCAGTTACAGAAATTTGAATTGCAATTTTTGGGAATAAAAGACAGATTGAAATAATCTGCAGGTATTTGAGTGTTAAGTTCTAATTAAGAAATATTTTAAATTGTGAAAATTTGTTCTAGCTTTATTAGTAAATTTTCTACATAGTTTTGAAAACAAAATTCAATGGTAAAATGTTACCTCAGTTACGATGGAATTGCCCAATATATATACGATCCTGTTTCAAAAAATTGCATTGTTTTTCAGGTAGTAGATAACATGCCTAGTCGAAGACAACTTTTGCATTTTTCAAATTGGGGATAAAATATTCTTGGTGTAATATTCTTTCAACGATAATATTTCGTTTATGTAAGGCGTTCAAAAAATGTGGTTATAAGCTCAAAGAAAATGTATCCCAATACACTCCAAAACAATAAGTTTTTCTTGACGAAACCAAAGTTGCGATCATTTTATTTAGTGTAAAATACATTGCGTCTTAGCACATGCGGAATTTAAATTCAGATCATTAAAGGGACATTAAACTTTTAAAAACAACTGTCATGGCGGCATGTTTACATTTTGCTTTCTCGCTTTCACATTATCGCAACATTGAAAATATGCTAAAATGCGTCAATTATTCTTAGTTAAATACCTTAAATAATAATAAGAAAGCTTTAAAATATTAACTTCAACTCCCACTTTCGCCACATTTGTTTGCTTTCTTTGTTTTGCTATGAAACGTGATCGCAAAATTCCTTATCTATTTAGCTATTAAGTGCTTAATTTGAAACAAAACTGTTTTGTTTTCCTAGAGCAATAGCTTCCTGATTTTATAATAGTATTCTACTTCTTAGTATGTATAAGCAATTATAATGAATGATAATTGAAATGTGCTTCAGAAGAGCATCGAGGAATGATTCAGTTTAATGGCAATCTCTACTGTATGAAATGTGAGGATAGAAATATATCCTAAGGTGCCATCTTATAGGAAACTAAAAAGTAGTGCATTTGATAGTGATTTTATTTTAAATGACAATTTAGGATACATATTTATTGATATTAATATAATTTCTTAGTAAACTATCAGGGTTTGTATACCGCAAGGTATGTGAATCAGGGATCGGAATACGAGAATCCCTAAAAAAGGGCCTATATTTTATATTAAATAATTTAGTTTTATAAAAATCGCATATATAATTCACTTTGCAGTCAATGCGAAGAAGAATTTTAAATTATATTTTTTAAATTATTTTTTTTTTTGCAATTGTAAATGCTACGTTTGTTGCAAAATACATTTATTTATTTTTTACGCATGTTCCTGGATTCTGAAGCATTTTACAAACAATTTTTTATTTATCATTTTAAACTAGCATATAATTTCATTTTTAATACAGATTACGTTATATAATTAGCAGTTTTGTGTCATTTATTATGTATTTTATATTTAAAACATACAATTTAATCTTTAAACGGCTCTTTCTCAAAATGCCTTTTTTTACTCTTGCGCGCACGATATCTCAAAAACTATATGAAGTATAGCTTTAAAATTTTTGCCCTACATAAATATTTATATTATCATCAAAATGAACTATAGAATTATGAAGCTGCGTTTAGTATGAAAAAAAATTATACTATTGAATGCATGTAAAAATTCGCAGTTTTTCATTTTTTTCTAATTAAAAGTGAATTACTCATTATCTAATTAACCGATTACAAATATGTCCTAGTTCAAGTTATAGACCAGAGTGTTGTCTTTAATTTAAAATAAATTTTATGCGAATGCCATAAAATTAGCATGACATATCGTAGCATTTTGAAGTTGACCCCTTGATTTTTTTTTTATTATAGTATATCCAAATAAACAATTTTCAAGTATAGTTATATAACACGTAAATTTACTCTAAAATTTGTTTGCTTCCAGAATGGTTATATTTCTTATAAAAAAAATTGCTAAACTCATGACAAATTTCGCATGTTTTATGACTGTTAAAAGCGTACTGTCCCCTTATTCTCATCGGGACAAGCTACGCATATACGCGTTTTCTCAGAATTGCTGACTAAATAAGGGGAATGCTACTTTGCGGGAATAGTCATATTTATAAAATAATTCATATGCAAAAGCTGCTCCTGCTGAAGTTTAAAATAATAAATATAACTTAATGTATCTTTCACCGGACTTATCCTGACAGTAAGGCACATTTCGAAACGTGTGTAATCAAGTTCAGAGCATATTTTGCGAGGTTCTACTGTTTTTTTCTTACGCTAGATTATACAGACAAAGCAATTTAAATCTCTCGAAAGACAGTCATTCTTATTTACAACGGCCAACTTTTATGCTTTTTTCTTACCACTGAAATCTTGTACAAAATATTATCTTACGATTAAACGAGTGGAAAATATTTATTAAATTTTAGTGGTAGCAAAAGAACGTAAAAATTGGCAGCTATATTTATTTATCCTATAAATAGCAAAATTAACTTTTTACGAATTTCATAATGTCACAAAATAAGTTTACTGTCTTATAAGTCTTTTTTAAACCAGAAATTTTATGTAATAAATGAAGTCAAACAATTCCGAAGTAAAGATAAGTTACTATTCCTTATTTAAATATTCTGGTAAGAAATAGATTTATTTACATTCACTGGAAATTACGGTATATATACATATATACCGTATATAGATAGGCTGTTAGATAATTTAAAAAATCTATGTTTATTATCCATAATTTAATTATTAGCAGCTTTTAAGCTGCTATTCAGTATCATGCAGGATTCAGTATCATTTGGACATTCTTATTTGAATATTTTGTAATGCATTTTTTCCATATTATTAAAAGTTTTTAGAAAGGAAAATGATTTAATAAAGAAAAATGTAGTTCTTTAGATAAAATTTGAAAAATTTAATTTTTTTTAAATACTTTTCAAATTGCTCTTCACCCACAATTGTGAAGTTTTTGCAACATTTTTTATACTTTTCTTACGATTGTGCTTTATAAGCATAAGAACCAGGTTAAGAAAAAGTTAATTATTTTAGGAAAAAACATAATGTCATGACAGACGTAAACATAGAACAAAAATTACTATTTACTTAAAATTTATTCATATTACGGAAAATTCAATTTTACTTTAACAGAATATTTATATTTGTTTTGAACGTTAATCCCTTGTCAGTGTCGTAAAAAAGTTAATGCGTAGATAGATAAAAAAAAATATAACAACTCAAGCACTCGAACATACTATTTTTCTTTACGAATAAAATTTATACAGGACCAATATAAGAACAAAACTTCTTGAAAAATAAAAATGATTATCATAATCAAACTAAGAATTATCATAATCAACCTCTGCCGTATGCGAGCTTCGATTGGAGTTCCTATATTACACGTTACTTACCTATAAAACCATACGGTACTAATCCTTAACACCTTGAGGGGCAAGCAATTGCGTTTGTGTAATGCTGAATTCCCACCGGAAATTTAGAAAAAAATTATTTCAAAATAAGCAAAAGCAATTTTACGACTTTTTTCCACCAAGTTAGAAAAGTAAAATTTCATAAAATTTTTCTGGTGCGAAACTTCATTAATCGTAGGTGGGATAAAATATATCCCACCGCCCCTCAAGGGGTTAATCTGCTTTACTCAGAATGTACCGTTGCTAAATCAGCAGATCTGTGTTCTGTAGAAGTATCAAAAGCAGAAAATCGTAAATAACAACATAGCAGCCAACTTTTAAGCTTTTAATGTACCACTATTTTTCAACAGCAAAGTTGCCTTTCGATAATCCTAAATTTTCAACGGCATTTGCAATATCTTATTTCATTCAAAAGTATGTGGCACAGTATTGCTATACTGGGGACTTTTTAATTCAGGTTGTTTGATTGTCACCGCTTTTTTGAAATAGAAATATTTGGCCTGTTTAGAAATAGATTAAAAATTCTGAAAAATAAGGCGAATTATGCTATTTTTAAAAAGTGGTGGCAGTCAAGTAATTTCAATTGAAAAAGTCTTCAATCTGACAACACTGATTTGGCAAGATAGTCTTGGTGACGGCAAAAAAATAAAATAAAATAAAATAAAATAAAATAAAATAAAATAAATAAATAAATAAATAAAATAAAATAAAAAATAATAATAATCCCTTCTGGATCGGCCTACATGCGCAGATAGATTTCGAAGTTAAGTACTAATTTCACCAGCAGAAACTAAATCAAGATTAGAGATAACCCCACTGTCTTACAATTTTAGCTGTCCGTTTTTGACGAGTTTTTAATCTCATTTTCGTGTAAGAGCTGGTTTTGACAGAATCATGTTAATACTATAATATTTTCTTCAACCGCTATGGACTTTAAATCTGTTTTTGCTGTAAGAATTGGTCTCATCAAAAACTTCTCAATATAAAAGTTGTAAATAATATTAAGAAGAAGATAATGAATTTAAGCGGATTTGATTTCTTGTAGACTGCCGTAGTTATGAATTCATTTCTTCTTCAATCCCCCACCCTTTTCTTTTTCTGTAAGAGTTACTCCTATCAAGAAATTGTTAATGTAAAAGTTATAGATAATATTGAGATTAATTAAATTAATTTAATTGAATTTGATATATTGAGAGTTGACGAGGTTGTGAATTTTTTTCGACCCAAAACCCTATTTATTTCGTCCATTAACCATTCAGGACGAGCGTCTTTTACAGAATTTTTTATTTTTTATCACCGGTTTTTCTAAACAGAAATTTTTGCCTAATTGAATGGGTGAAATGCGCGAATTAAATAAGGCAAAATTTACAATAAAAAATTACTGGTTTGAACAATCACGGATTCTGAGCACCTTATGCGGCACGTATACCGGTCGCTCGTCCCAAGGGGGTTAACCCTTTCCGATATAGTGTGCCTAGGTCGGGATACCTAATTTTAATTGCAAACTTACGAACGGCACCAAGAATATTTTAGTAAAATTTTGCTTTTACTATGAGCATGTAAAGTAACATGTTTTTAATATCTAAAAAAGTCCTTTGTAAATTCCGGTTTCAGTCAATAATTGTATCATCTTACAACAAAAACTATCTGTGCCGGAAAGTGTTAAGCCAATTTTAAACTTTATCAAAAATCTTGTATAGATAAATTTTTAGTACTTTTCCTAGAAGTAATAATAAATTTAATCTGATTCGATATGTATCATAATTAGGAAGTTATGGGTTTTTTTCTGTTGTTACAAAACCCTTCCCTATTTCTACACACTTGGTCCGATTTTGCCCATTAACGAACTTGACCGAGATTTTCTGTCGCTTGATTTTATGTATCAATTTGGAAGAGATCTTTGCAGAATTATGGAAACTATCGTGTCCATAAAAAGTGATATATATATATATAGATAGATAGATAGATAAAGTTTTTAACCGGAGTCGGGAGATTCTAGGCGTCATGATCGGCGTAAATCTCCAAAATAGGGGAGAATGTAATATCTAGTATTTCTTGCGATATCTACCTAAAAATGTGAAAATTCTCTATTATGCCTATCGGTGCGAATGACGAATGAGTATTTAATATATTAACCCTTTCCGACGCAGTGTGCCCGGGTCGGGATACCTAATTTTAATTTCAAACTTACAAACGGCACCAATAATATTTTAATAAAATTTTGCATTAACAATGAAAGCAGAAAGTAATAAGTTTTTAATTTCTAAAAAAGTCGTATGCAAATTGCGGTGTCAGTCGATGATTTTTTCATTTTACAAAAAGTTTGTCTGTGTCGAAAAGAGTTAAGTTGCTAATGACGACTAAGTATATTTATCTATGCGAAAGCTATCCTTTAGGATTGACTTATTACAAGAACAAATCTTCTTTGTATGAACCTTGAATACGCTGAAAAAGGAAAATTTTTATTATAAATAAAGAATCTTTTACTTTTTCCGGGTTCAGTTCTTTTATATTTATAAAAAAATAATATTTAGAAATTGATTCAACATCCATCGATTTAGGTGGTTTTTTTTTTTTTTTTTTTTTTTGGCTAAAATAATACTTTCGGATAGCAGATTTCTACATATATTTTAATAATATATTACACAGTTTTATAGAATGAATCTTTCTTAGTTATCAATAACAGTGACAAATTTCTTCCTGGAGATTTTCTTTTTGAGCTATTTTTTTCCCTTCAAATTGTCGTTAGTTACACAGCACATTTTCGAGAGACCTACAATTTTGCCACAACCTACAACTGGACTTGTTCCTATACTGAACATTCCAATTTTCATTATCCTTTGTGGATATAGTTTTTCATACGGTATTTTATTTTTTTGAGCATGATTTGACCTTGGTTAGAGTATAACAGAATTATTTGGAATAAAGAACACGGAGCAAAACACAGGTAGACCCTCACTGTTAAAAAAAAAAAAAAAAAAAAAAAAAAAAAAAAAAAAAAAATCTTCCAAATTGACAGAAAAAAACTGTTACTTTTGGCGCCTGTGCAAAACCGTTTAATTTACAGAAAATATCTGTAAATTTTCATTAAAACAGTTTTTTTTTCTGTAAAAAACATAGATTTTTTTCTTTGGAAATTACAAAATTCAGTATTTTTTACAAAAAAAAAATCTGTTTTTTTTTTTTTTTTTTTTTTTTTTTTTTTTTTTTTTTTTTTCAAAACAGTTTTTCTCTGTAAAAATACAATTTTTTTCGGCAGACATTGCAGATTTTTTTTTACAGTGCCAGGTTGCATTGGGAATTCGAAAGTAAATTTTTTTTTCAAGATAACAAGCGTTCATTAATTTTGTTATTCTTATAGTACACTCGACCAAAAGAAAAGGAGAACATCCCACACATTTTAACCTCCAAATCAGTAGAAAAATAATCAATAATAGATATTCTATTGGAAATTGTTCATTCTTGCTGTTTATGTTAAACAATAGGTTTTGTGGCGAGGGAGTCGTCAACATAGTGGAATTGAACTAATCACCTATTTTTTTACATAATATATGTGTTTTTTTTTTGTTTATTTATTTTTATTTTTTTGCTTTTTTTTAGTTCAGGCAAAAAATTTTAAGAATTATTAAGTTTATTTGAAATTTCAAAACAGATTACAATACGTGTAGTTTTCTAAGCATAACTAACAAATCAAATAACGGTTTAGGCAGTATTTTTTTATTCGCATAAATAGCGATTCTAAAAATTGATTATTATTTAATTTCATGGGTTACAGCTAATATTGTTTTAAAAAATTAATTTCAAAACAATATATAGAATTTAAAATTATTTTTGGAAAAATCTGAATTTTACTAATCTATATGTATATTTCTTAAAACACAAATACATTTATTGAAACTTCACATATTCGAATATGAAATTACTTTTCGAATAAATGTGAATTGCACTGACCTATATACCAGGTGTCCCAAAAAGGACTGACTGATTTTAAAATTCAATAACTTGTAAACAGTGACAGATATTTAAAAAATTCTTGCAGGAGGCTTATGCATAAGGTCAAAAGTTTTTTTTACAGTGATTTTCAATTTTAGTTCGAATTACAAACAATAGATTACGCTGCGATCAATAGACACTAAATTCAGGCTCGATTTTTGGTACTTCGTGGCCCGGATAATACATTTCCATCTCCTTTTTCCGCATGGAACAAGATAAAGGACCAAAAATCGAGCCTGTATTTAGCGACTATTGCTTACAGTGCCATCTATTGTTTGTAATTCGAACTAAAATTGAAAATCACTGTAAAAAATCTTTTGACTTTATGCATAACCGTCCTGCAAGAATTTTTTAAATATCTGTCATCGTTTACAAGTTGTTGAATTTTAAAATCAGTCAGTCCTTTTTGGGACACCCAGTATATATATATGGTGTTGTTGTCATTTGGTTTAGTTTATTTATTGTTGTATCAGTTCCGTGGATTCGAATTTTTGGTTTGGTTTTTGGATATATATATATATATATATATATATATATATATATATACATTAGGGTGGTCATTAAAAAATTAACTTTAAAAATTTCTATGGGGCACCCTCCTATTTTGTTCTATGTATAAAATAAAGACTTCCACAAAAATTTCAAATTTTTAAATTTTAGAATTCGAAATACTAATACTTCGGTGTATATTGCACACGGGCACATAACATGCATCAACAATTTAAGGATATGTTTTTCTATTTATAGGTTTATTTATCAAATGACGCACAGACCCATTCTTTTCAAAGTAACCTTCGGGAGAAATCATAAAATATTATAAAGAACCTTAAAAAATGTAATAAGTAGTACATACAATAAAATTATTGGCAAATTCAAAGAGAGGACATGATACTAGTAAGTCTATTTCTCAATTACATACTCATAAAGTGTTCTGTACTCTGGACAACTGAACAAATCACGTTTTCTCTTCTTGTTCATTAACTATAATATCTCAATTCCATTACTTATCGTTCCCAATTTTTAACCTTTGATTTTTATGGCGTAAATGTCGTGCAGTTTTCTTGTTTTGAAAGAGCCTGTTATGCAGGGCCTGATTACCAACGGGGCACACTTACACCAATAAATTTTAAAAGAAAAGTTCGACTTATCTAAACGCCGTATTCATGTAAAATATCTGCCATGAATGAGGCAAAATTTTCTGTTTATTTTTAGTGGTAGGAATTTGCACCGTGGGTAACCAGGCTCTGCTGTTATGCACCGCGATGCAATGTACGGTATTTGAATAATTAACGATATACTATCAAAGATAATTAGAAGCATCACGTACAATTATTAATAGATAAAAATATTTCTGCTATAGCAGAAAAAAAAATATATTTTTTTATAATCCTATATCACCTAATACATGAAATCAATGACTGTGAAATGTAATTATTTTAAAACCGTGAACTAAATCTTAATATTTCTACTTATACAATGGGCCTAAACACTAGTGATGGGCGATTCTTGAAAATTCGACAATCGAGAAAAATCGTCATAGTAAAAAATCACAATCGATACAGCCATCGATTAATTCCTAGAATCTACAATCGAGATGTTTTACAATCGATTATAACGAGAGAGCTAAAAACAATTGTTGGAAAACTTAGCTATTATTCTGGCCGAAATTTTCATAGTAGTGATAGGGTTTGCTCGATAATTCTGCTATCGTAATTATTTCCTCCTGATTTAGGCTTAAGGGGTTACTTCAGTCAATTGAAAAGACCTGCTCGCTAATGCTAACCTTATGGAAGAAATTTATAAATATATCTCATTTGAATTTCAGTATTTTAAAATGATTTTCTTTGCATTGAATAAATTCACCTTTCTTCATTATGAAACTGCAATGTCCAAATCTCGTAACTATGGCGCATTTGATGAATCAAATAACCTTTCTACTGTTTAGATATCTCCAAAAAGTTTGATACAGCTTAAAGTTCCCCTAAACGTCAAATACTGTGGAATTTCTCCATTGATCGAAAACAAAAGTTTCTTTCGAAAAACGTAAGGATAGTAAGATAAAGATACCTGCCAAGAGGGAACCTGCCTATCACGGAAACTGTTTTCCAGTACCTAGCGATTCCAACATGACTCTTTAAGTCTGTATCGAAATCCAAAGTAGCTACTTTATGACACATTTAAAAACTCATTTTTTATTTTAGACGCATTAGCTAGAATCGATTAGCATTTTCTTCTTTTCGATAAAGGCAGAAGGTTTGATACAAATTAAAGTTCCCTAAATGTCTAAAGTAAAGTATATCAAATGCTGTGGAATTTCTCCGTTTATCGAAAACAAGACAGCTTTATCGAAAAACGTAAGGATAACCTGACATATATAACTACTGAGAGGGAACCTGCCTAACACGGAAATTGTTTTCCAGTGCCCAGCGATTCCAACATGATTCTTCAAGTCTGTATCGAAATCCAAAGTAGCTAGTTTCTGACACATTCACTAGCTCATTTTTTATTTTAGGCGCATTAGCTAGAATCGATTAGCATTTTCTTCTTTTCGATAAAGGCAGAAGGTTTGATATAAGTTAAAGTTCCCTAAATGTCTAAAGTGTGTCTAATGCTGTGGAATTTCTCCGTTTATCGAGAAATATAAGGGCAACCAGACAAATATAACTGCTAAGAGAGAACCTGTCTAACACGGAAATTGTTTTCTAATGCCTAGGGATTCCAACATGACTCTTCAAGTCTGTATCAAAATCCAAAGTAGCTAGTTTCTAACACATTTACTAGCTCATTTTTTATTTTAGGCACATTAGCTAGAATCGATTAGCATTTTCTTCTTTTCGATAAAGGCAGAAGGTTTGATACAAGTGAAAGTTCCCTAAATGTCTAAAGTGTGTCTAATGCTGTTGAAATTCTCCGTTTATCGAAAACAAAGGAGTGTTATCGAAAAATAGAAAAGTAAACAGACAAATATATCCGCTAATAGGGAATTCTATAACTAAAATAAAACATCAATGGACTTCATTTTTGGTATTTTGGATAATTTTAATTTTCCAAGCCTTACCAACGTGGTATTATATGATGGGTCTGGAAAAGGTAGAAGAAACGCCCCCCCCCCCAAAAAAAAGGGGGAATTAGGCCCCAAGAAACAAAACTTTAAAGCGCCCTCTTGAGGCGAAGAAGGGAGTTAAAATTAAGAAACATATGCCCATATTTTTTATTCGATTTTAGACACAATTTGATGTTAGTCCTTATAATTTTCCTATGAGTGCAAGATACCGTACCACAGTACGAAAAAAACCGCTGCTAAGTATATTCCTTTAGAGCATTTTAAGCGCAGGGGTCTAAAATTAACGGTGGATTGCCAAAAGGAAGGTAGATTTAGAAAGGTTATGATATTACCCTTATTTTAAAATGTTACATGAGTGGGGTAAAATAATTTTGAAAAATCCTCTCTCCTGAGGCGACACTTAAAATCTTGAAAACACATAATTGCAGCGCAGTTTTGTTTTAACAATAGCATTCTAATATTAAGAGATATGGGACATCTTAGGAGGGCTAAAATAAGAGAAACATTGAAAATCAAAGACAAACTGGCGCCGCCAAATTCACTAGAAATCTTCTATATCAACAACTGAAACCCGAACTGATAACTTAAACCACTATGCCTCCTAACCAATATCAGTTAATAACAAAAGCGAATGGAAAAGAGCATGTACTCCTTTGGGAAATCATGACTTACACCAGAAGCGCGGTAAGTTTGACTCTTCTGAAAGCTTCCTTTCTCTCGCCCTCTCTCTCGCACTTGGAGATATATTTTCTGCTGCTGCAAACTCCTCGTTTACCTCGAGGAGAGAACTCTCTCGAGGGCAAACCTCTCGCTTGCTTTGAGATATCTTCGAGATTGTAACTCATCGCCTCCCATTGCCATTCTCGTTTCTCGCTCTCGGTCTCTGTTCAACATTTCATATGACATTGTCGAGAATGAGAAATCAGTTTTCGTCCTTCTTCGAAATGTTACTCTCGATGATTGTCATTTCACGCTTGGCCAAGAAGGGCCGAGATGAGATATCGAGGGGTGAGCTGGACAGAGAAATAAGCATGACAATGATGTGTGAAATGAAGCTTTAATTTTCAATATTTTTCTTATTTTAGCCCTACCAAGCTGTCACATACCCGGAGCCCTCTGATAAATATTATTTATTAAATATAAAGATTTCAAAGAGGAAGGTGGGTCGGGTGAATTCCGAGGACGTGAGAGTGGGCGGGGCGCAATTTAAAAAAAAATTACCGAACTCTTCCGGTGACATATTATCGAAAAGCCCTTTGACAACTCTTCCATATTATGAACCTTTCTTCCCCCGAAGGTTAAATTTAGGGGGTGGGGAGGGGGCGAACAAATTTTTAAAACCGTAGCCGATTTCTATAATAAATTTAAATATCATTCTAGATGTCTTCCGGTAAATATTATTTATTGAACATTAAAATTTTAAAGTGGGGGCTGCGTAAATTCCGGGGCGAAAGAGTGGGCCCAAGGGGAGGGGGGGGAGGGGGAGCAATTTTCAAACTTTTTTTGGACCGGTCATGTGATATGTTATCGGAAAGCTCTCGAATGACTCTTTCATATTATGAGACTTTCTTCCTCCCCTCCCCAATTTGACTCCCACTGCGGTGGGGGGGGGTAGTTTTTTCCGTTTTTATCATTTTAGATCGGATTTTTTTATGGAACCCTCCGATAAATATTACTTATAATATATGAAATTTCAGGACACTTTTCTAAATTTAGCCAAGACTTCTCATGTGAGATATCATTGGTAAGGTCAATGATTACTTATTGAGGTTATGCACTTCCGGTGACAGTCCCCCCATTTTCCCCCCCGGGGGACATTTTTCCAAATTTAGCAAAGACCCTTCATGTGAGATATCGTTGGAAAGGTCTGTGACTACTCATTGATGTTATGCACCTATGGTGTCCATTCCAACCACTTTGCCCCCCCGGGGGGCACTTTTCCCAAATTTAGCCAAGACCCCTCATGTGAGATATCGTTGGAAAGGTCTGTGACTACTTATTGATGTTGTGCACCTCCGGTGACAGCCCCCCCACTTTGCCCCCCCCCGAAGGACACTTTTCAAATTTAGCCAAGATCCCTCATGTGAGATATTTTTGGAAAGGTCTGTAATTACTTATTGATGTTATGTTATGCACCTACGGTGTTCGTCACCCCCCCAATTGCCCCCCCCGGGGAGGCACTTTTCAAAATTTAGCCAAGACTTCTCATGTGAGATATTGTTGGAAAGGTCTGTGACTACTTATTGATGTTATGCACCTCCGGTGACAGTCCCCCCCATTTCCCCCCCGGGGGGACATTTTTCCAAATTTAGCAAAGACCCTTCATGTGAGATATCGTTGGAAAGGTCTGTGACTACTCATTCATGTTATGCACCTATGGTGTCCATTCCAACCACTTCCCCCCCCGGGGGGGCACTTTTCCCAAATTTAGCCAAGACCCCTCATATGAGATATCGTTGGAAAGGTCTGTGACTACTTATTGATGTTGTGCACCTCCGGTGACAGCCCCCCCCACTCCCCCCCCCCCCCGAAGGACACTTTTTCAAATTTAGCCAAGATCCCTCATGTGAGATATTTTTGGAAAGGTCTGTAATTACTTATTGATGTTATGTTATGCACCTACGGTGTTCGTCACCCCCCCCCAAGAGGCACTTTTCAAAATTTAGCCAAGACTTCTCATGTGAGATATTGTTGGAAATGTCTGTGACTACTTATTGATGTTATGCACCTCCGGTGACAGTCCATCCCACTTTGCCCCCCGGGGGACACTTTTTCAAATTTAGCCAAGACCCCTCATGTGGGATATCGTTGGAAAGGTCTGTGACTACATATTGATGTTATGCTCCTCCGATGACAGCCCCCCCACTTTGCCCCCCCCCGGGGGGACACTTTTTCAAATTTAGCAGAGACCCCTCATGTGAGATATCGTTGGAAAGGTCTGTGACTACTTATTGATGTTATGCTCCTAAGGTGTCCGTCCCCCCACTTTGACACCCCCCGGGAAACACTTTTCCAAAAATATAGCCAAGACCTCACAAGTGAGATATCGTTGGAAAGGTCTGTGACTACTTATTGATGCTATGCTCCTCCGGTGTCCGTCCCCCCACTTTGCCACCCGGAAGACACTTTTTCAAATTTAGCCAAGACCCCACGTGTGAGATATTGTTGGAAAGGTCTGTGACTACTTATTGATGTTCTGCATTTCCGGTGACCGACCCCCACTTTTCCCCCACGGGGGACACTTTTCTAAATTTAGCCGAGACCCCTCATGTGACACATTGTTGGAAAGGCCTATGACCACTTACTCGTGTTATCCACCTCCCGCACCCCTCCCCCCCTCTTTGCCCCCACGGGAAGGGTATTTTTATAAATTCAGATCCAGACCACTCATGTGACATATGGTTCGAAAGGCCTAAAGATATGTAACGACTTATTCATATTATGCGGCTACTGTGTCCCTCCGCTCACTTTGACCCCCTCCCCCAAGAGATCTGGTCCGAGGTTCGTTCGTTTCGAGATTATATTTTTTTACAAGATTTTGTAGTGCGTGCACACCACGCCTGCTATACGGTGTCGTATATAGCGGCTAACCTGTTCGTGATTTCATATTACAAGATTACGTAAAACTTAGGGGCCCCGATTAAAGGAGGGACCCACTAGCGGGCGAAGTCACCTAGTCTTTATTAACACCGACTCATTCCAGTTCACCCGCAGACGATTCTTGATAAATGTATGACGTATATAATATATAATATATGATGTATAAAAGCAATTGGCAAACTGGAGTCATCGAGAAAAAATTTACACAATCGAAAAATATCGAGATGTCCATACAATCGAGAAAATCGAGAAAAACATCTCGTTATCGCCCATCACTACTAAACACATTTCTTACAATAAAAAAGTTTTTCCAATATTTTAATTCTAAATTTGATACACAGTATCTTAAAAAATATATTTTAAAGTTTGAAAGGACTGTTTTTGAAAAGAAGATAGATAATGAAATGATATTTTTTTTTTCTTTTTTTAAGTAAAGTTGTAAATACAAAGAATTTTATTATTCAGTACCCGAGTTTTAGTAGGGGAATCTAAATATATTTTTATATGAATGTAAAAATATGTATCTAAAAATAGAAAGATGATGTGATATTTGATATTGTTAGTAAAGGTTTTTCCAATACGTGAATATGCGTTTTTCATGTGATTTTCAGAAGTTATCACAATAGGTTGCATTATGGTTTACAGACGACTATAAATATAAATTGGAATGATACAGGGTGATTAGATATAATGGAGTAAATTTCGAATAACTGCATGTGTATGATACGAACTAATTCATTTATTGCAAAAACCCCATAATTGACATAATATTTAAAAATGAGTTATGTTCGTTGTAGATGTTAATGTTCCTCGATAGACACTTCAATCGGTGAAACGTCACGCTAAAATAAAGTTCTCTTTTCCCTCATTTTGCGTTCTTGATATATTTGTTAGATTATATGATACATAGTAGCTTCATTACAGCTCATATTAAAAAAATTAGAATAATTACTTTTTTTTTTACAAATTGAAAATATCGTTTGGTAATTTAATGTTTTTTAATGAAAATATGCAAACGATATTTTTATTAAGAACTTATTGTTAATTAAACTTATATATTATCTTAAAATTAATATCATTTTTGAAATGATTAATAGAAAAAAAAAATACTTTGAAAAGTCAAAATATTAGAATATTTATTCAAAAGGTTCAAAATATTAGAATATTTCAAATTAATTCTCCTTTAATTATAACCAATTCATAACTGATGGCATCATTGATTAAATTCAGACGATTTTATTTAATATCAGTATTCTTTTTGCCGTTTGTTTGCTTTTTCGTCTTAAAATGGGTCGTGTGAGTGATATTCCTGAACCTATTAAACTTCGTAAGGTTGATTTGTATCGACACGGTAAAAATCAATGTTATATAGCGAATTATTTACATTGCTCGCAATCAGGCGTTAGTAAAATACAAACACAATATTAAAAAAAGGGGAAAATTTCAAAATAATCGCCGAAATGGCGGCCGAAAACCAAAAACATCTGCTAGAGATGTCAGGAAACTGAAGGGTTTAGTTATGAAAAACTGTTTTGAAACTGTGCTTATCTTGCACCGAAAATGAAAAGAAGAAGGAGTTGAAGTTTCTACATCGAAAACATTAAGACGAATCCATAAATTTAAGTTTGAATATCGTGTACCGAAAACAAAACATCTCATGACTGTAAAACAAAAGCGTATAAGATTCAATTGGTGTAAATCAAGACGTTTATGGAGCGAAGAAGATTGGAAAACTATATTATTTAATGATGAAAGTATGTTTTGTGTTTCATATAGTAATGAAGGTATTCGAATTTGGAGAATGAAGCAAGAAGCATTTGATGAAGAATGCCTTAAACGTTCCATAAAATTTGCTGCTAGTGTCATGGTTTGGAGTTGCAGGAATGTAGAAGGACCTGGAAAGTTATGCATCGTCTACGAAAATGTTAACTCTCAGATATATCAAGAAATTTTGGAATATTACATGATTCCGTCACCAGAAGATTTCTTTGAAGATGATTTCATCTTTCAACAAGATTTAGCGTCACCGCCTACCTCGATGTCCACTAAGAATTGGTTCCGCCAACGCAACATTAAGACACTTTCTTGGCTACCAAACTCACCAGATCTTAATCCCAACGAAAACTTATGGTGTATAATGAAGAAAAAACTCCAAGAAAATGTCCCTCAAATAAAACTAAGTTAGAAGCACGTATAAACTCTATTTGGGCTAATATTGATATAAATGTTTGTAAACACTTTGTATACAGTATGCAAGATCAGTTGTACGCTGTTATGAAAGCTAAAGGGGATGCTGCAAAATATTAACTACCATTTACTGCATATTCATAAGGTTACGTGAAATAAAATATTCTAATAATTTGAACCAATCTAAATTTTATTGTGATATTTTTATGCGTTTTAGAAAGCTGTATACCTAATTTATTGTACTGCATTTTATATTTTGTAAATATTAAAATCTTATCTAAAAATTTCAGATTTAATTTATAAGAAATTTAATTGCATTTACTTAATATCAAAAATAAATAAATGAAAAAAAAAATTATTATAACTTTTTCTCAATAATACTAATATTTTGAATATGAGCTGTAGATGGTTTTTCTTAAATATTTTAGCATTGAAATAAATAAAAGATTGCAACCTTTTATGAAGACCTATTTATGCTTTTCAATTATTGTATCCCAATTCTAATGCGACTGAAGGTTTAGGGAATTTGTTCCACGCATGAAACAGAAAGTATTTTGAAATTAGTTATACAGGTTTCCTGTACTTACGTGTGAAATATCAGTGTTTTTACGTAGAAAAGATTGTAAAATCGCACATTTGCAAAAAAGCGAAGTTTATCTCTAAGAAAATACTTGTGTTTTTCTGACATAGGGTTTCTAACTTGGATTCCACTTTTATTTCGTTATTTCAAATTCACACCAGAAATTTTAATAGAAGAATTTTTACTATAAGTAATCACAAACATTCTGACATTAAACAAAACAAAAAGAACTATTCTAAATTTCTGGCACGAAATCGGATTTTATGAATAAAAGTAGAGGCCAAACTGGCAACCCTCGTCTTAAAGTCAAGGAAATTTCCTGACATGAAAGAAAACTGCTATACAAACCGACTAAGAATTACAAATATTGCATCTTACTGAATGATTGAACAATAAATTATGAATAAAAATAACTCAAAAATGTTTTTAAAAAATTTGACCCCTTGAGGGGCGGTGGGGTGTATTCTGCCCACTTAATTTTAATCAAGATTTGCACCAGAAACTTGTAATTAAATTTTAACTTTATGACTTTGCTGGGAAAACTTTGAAAAAAATTGCCTTTTTTTTATTTTGAAACAAATTTTTTCGAAATTTCCGATGCGACTTCAACATTACAGAAACGCAATTACTTACCCCTGAAGGGTTACTTTTTTGTTTTTTGATTTGTGAAATTCCAGTTAAATATCGAAAGAGTTAATTTACTTCTATTTTTAAAAAACCAACGTTTAGAATACTCACTCTGAATTCAAATTAATTTTAATTATTTGGCATTTTTATTATGCCATTTCTGTAACTTTTTATAGAGTAACTGCTTTTTGGCTAATACACCGTCTTTCATATATATACAATTACCCGTAGAAAAACATGTAACTGGTACATTAGGCTATCATCCTCATTATTACTATTATTATTATTAACTTATAAAATTCCGTTAATACTACGTTTAAAGAAAAAATGTATTAATGACCTACTCTGGTATTCAAATATTGTACTTCTTGAGATTTTGGTACGGCAATAGAACCAGAACCGCGAATGCTGATTTTGTATATTTATGTATATAAAATGCTAGGGGTCCCTTTTGTATTCATTTTCAAACAATTTACTTTCACATTCGAATTCAAATTTTCTGGATTGTTTAACGATAAGCTCCAAAGTTTTCGGTGCACAAATGCGGTGGCAAAAACATATATACCTATTCCGAGAAATCAATATTCTATAACAAGTAAGTTAGTGGGCTTTCATAATCGGAATACTACAACAGAAAACTAATTTTACATATAATTAGAAGGCCATTCGCGAATCAACGCAAATGAATCAACGTAAAGTAATAAACGCGGGAGTAAAAGATGATGTTGAAGGAAAAGTTGGGTCATAATGAAGAGAGCGAATATTTTTTCCAACTGGATTAAATCATATTCAAGGCTGGAGTAGCACAGTTTAAGTTTATTCCAACAGAGCGGGAAATGCCCAGACCAGGAATCGAACCTGGATACTTGTCGTGCCGTGCCGTGCCAATGCCTTACCTGTAAGGCTATCCGAACGATACCTGGCTGACATAATTCATTCTTATTTGTTGGACTTGGCTGCGAACTGCAGCGCGAGTTTCATTCATCCGAGATATAACTATACCATTTACATGATGAAAGTGTGTTTTAACACGGAAACTCCTGTATACCGTGTAATTAGGTCATACTGAAGAGAGCGAATATTTTTTCCAACTGTATTAAATCATATTCAAGGCTGGAGTAGCACAGTTGAAGTTTATTCCAACCGAACTAAAATTGTCCAGACCAGGAATCGATTTTGGATACTTTGTTAGACGTGCCAATGTTTTACCTGTTAACACTAGAACGGCGGGAATTTTTACTCAAGTTTTTAAAAAATATTTCACATCAGAATTTTTACTTAAAACTATTTAACTTATTTAATTAAGTTATTTTTGTACAGCACATATTAATCTTATATTACAAAGAAATTTCTGGTTCGAATCGACATGTATTCACTCAGAAAGGGTCAAAATGACCCCTCGCCGCCGTTCTAGTGTTAAGCGATCCGGACGATAACTGACTGGTTTTTCACTCAGTTTAAATAAACGTCAACTGTGCTACTCCAGCCTTGAATAGGCAAAGTTGTGCTTTCAGTAACTCAGCGGATCCCATCCTATGGATTGCGAGCCATTGGTGGGTCGCGGCGTCAGTTTTCGTGAGTCGCAGAACAATCGAGGCTCATCTGCTTAACCCTTTCCGGCACGGACAATTTTTATTGTAAAAGGATCAAATGATTGATTGACACCGGAATTTAGAAATGATTTTTTTGGCTGTTAACAACATGTTACTTTAGATGTTCATTGTAAAACCAAACTTTTACTAAAATATTCCTGGTGCCGTTCGTAAGTTTTGAATTAAAATTAGCTATCCCGAACTGGGCACACTGTGCCGAAAAGGGTTAAAAAAAATACAACAAATACAATATTTTATAATCGTAATAATCATGAAAGCTATTAGCTTAAACTAAAACTTAATCAAAAGACAGTGTTTTCTTAAAAAGTCAGTCGCGGAACAATCGGGGTTCATCTGTTAAAAAAAATATATAACATTTACAATATTTTACAGTCGCAATAATCACGAATGCTATCAGCTTAAGGGGGCACAGAACCATTGAGTTTGTCGGAACAATAAAAAACATCGCCTTTTTCAAAGTACCAAAACACAAACAATATGCAATTAAGATCTTTTTTTCCCTTTCTACCTAAAATACATATCCTTAACTACATTATACAGAAAAATAAATGTTGTATGTACAAAAATAATATTTAAATTTGAAAATTGAAAATCCATCTCACTAATGCGTGAATAAGTGCTAATAATAATAAAACTCTAAATTATGCATATAGAAAAGAATATTTTAAGAAAATAAAATCATAATGCACCTACTTCTAACTTAAAACCAAAATATACGAAAAAAGTTTATATAAATAAAATTAGCACAAAATACAAAAAAGTTCAGAAATTTCAAAAACAAATTTCAAGTTTTTCAATTGAAAAAAAAACAAACAAAATAAATAAATAAATAAATAACCAAAATATGTATTTTTTTTTTTTTTTTTTTTTTTTTTTTTTTTTTAGCATGTAGACAATAAAGAAACACATATTTGGTTAATTTTTGTTTAAGCTGTAGCTTACACAGTTCAAAAGTAACAGTGCGCGCAAACTCCGAATATACTAACCTGAGAAAACGCTTTTTTAAAGTTTCAATATCTAAAGACATTCAATTATGCTCACCGTGTATAAATGATTATAACTGAAGAAAAAATGCTGATTTTTTAATGGGGTTCTTTGCATGTCGTTGAGAAATTTTAAAACATTCAGAATAAACCAAAAACCGGAAACTGATTTTTTGAAAGTTTAAAGTTCCTGTTCCCCTTTAAACTAAAACTTCATCAAAAGACAGTGTTTTCATAAGATGTCAGTGGGTATTTTGTTATGACCTCGTTGTGAGATATTTCAGTAGACACGCAATCATTATGGAAAGCCTGGAAAAATCTTTAATTTCCTTCTGAATGAACATAGGAGGAGCAGTCATCAGGAGCACTACATACAGGAGCAGAACATCCAGAAATATCTAAATCAGCTTTGAGGTCCTTGATGGGATTCAATTCAGTTTCAGTTTCAGTTTCATGCCAGGCGGGGAGGCCTACCAATATGGTTGTAGCTCAACAAGCCACGCCCAGCAGAATAACTACCATGATAACTGGCCGCTGCCGGAGGCAGGGTCCGGAAATATCTTCGTTGAAAAAGACCCCTATATATTAAAACTTACAAAATTATACAGAAACGTTACAAGTGGCAGGCCAGTTTTATCCCAGGCGGGCTGGATTTATCATTATACAAACTTATGTACATTACAGATTTTAAAGGGAATAAAAAAAACACTTAATAGGACTTACAGATGCAACAAAAACAATGGGAGTTAAAAGAAGTTTTTTCCCATTTTTACATATAGGATACGATACAGGATACAATGTTGGATTACACTGTTACACATAGAAAAAATAAAACAATATATAAGAACTGACACAGGAGACTAATTACAGAGAAACACGATGCTAGAAAACAAATAACAATGTTCAAAGCAATACTTCGTTTTCAATGATAGAGCTCTTTTTGAAGAGAGTTTTAATTCTTATTTTGATGCCAAAACCCATATGCAAGTAAGAATTGAACCAAGAATTATATGCAAATGCTAATAAAAAGAAAATTAAAAATAATAATAATAAGTTAATATTTTGGAAATTAAAATTGATGCAATAGACCATTATTTACAAGTGAAACACGGTGCAAGAGAAGACTTTAACTCTATGCAGATTATATTTGGCGCTAATGAATACTGTAGTGATGCCAACAATAAGAATGTCAAATAAGACAAACACGATGCAAATAATAATAATAATACACGATAGAGGTACCAATAACAATAAGCAATGCGAATACTTAGCAGAATAATAAAATGAAATAGAATTAGAATACGCAATGATACAGAGTAGGTAAATGATGCCTAACAGTTGTTTTAGGCTGTTGAGCAGGAGTGAAACTAATTGCACTGTCAAATGAGCTGCATTAAGAAAAAAATAGAATACACTGCTAGCAGCAAGTTCATAAAGTGAAATCAGTCTACTGAAGTGGCAACATTTATTAATTTTCTTCATCAGAGAGTCCGTCCAAAGGAGGAAGTTGAAATAAGAGTTGATTTTTTTCTAATAGGGATATACAATCTATTATTTTTTTAAGTAGACATGGTTGTTTAAGAATAATTTTAAACCATGATGCTAGATTAATGAAGGGTGCTTTTTTTATATGAAGGGCTGATGTTAAGGTACAATCTATTATATAGTGTAATGACGTGCCCCTCTGCCCGCATGTGCAGCGCGATGAGGCTGACTTTCCAAATTTGGAAAGATAGGAAGGAAACGGACCATGTACGGTTGCAAAAATGTATAGATTCCTGTGATGAAATATGAAATCTTCTGTGACCTTTGGACAAAGTGCGTAAGAGAATCTCCCAGTGGTGCCTGTGTTCCATGCGGTTTGCAGCTGGAAAGGAGCTGCAATTTCAATTTTCTTTTTAGAAATGAAGATGGAAAAGGAACAAATTTCTTTGGTATCGTGTCGGATGAAAAAGTTGCCGCTCTTGCCAATTTGTCAGCAGTTTCGTTACCGTGATATTCAACACGACATACTTGTGTGAACGTGCTTTTTTTTTTTACTTTGCTGTTTTTGAAAAACAAGTACAGAGACTAACTTTCGTGTGCCTTAAGTTTAAAATTAACCAGTTTTAACTCTGATGTAGATATCCTCATAAGTAAACACCAGTACCAGAAATCTCACTGATCGTAAAGTTGTGTTTTGATAATAAATAAACGTAACTTTCATTATATTGGTCTTTTTAATTCAACTTACACACGTTAGGATTGCCAGTTCTTCTTTTTGTTCATAGTACATCCCTCCTACGAAAATTTGCCTTTTTCATAGGATAGGATTTGCTTTCTCATTGGATAGAACTATTATATTTTCTAATTTCCCCGACAATTGTTAAAGATTAACTCTTTTAGTTGACCTTTAAAAGAAGGATTTTGTAAGTAACGATATAACGATATACAATATACTGAAACCATCCAGATAAAATATCTTAACTAACAATTAAGTCTCATCAAAATCGTCCAGTAGAAATTTTTAAAAAGGCTAATCATTTATAATCGCGTTCACCTGATTATATTGATAGCTTATAGAGGTCATATAAAATTTTCATACTGATATTAGATACACACTCATATTAAGTGGTTCGTGATTTTTTTTTTTTTTTTTTACTTAAAGGTGGGTCGCGTACCAATAAAGATTGGGATTCGCTGGAGTAACTTTAACAGTTTGTGTTTTCCTCTTTTGCATTTTTGAGGTAAATCTGTCGCTATTCTCCAATACAACTTAATAAATTTCAGTCGATTCTATTGAATTTGTCGCATGAAAGACTATCGAAAAATGAAGATTTCATTTAATATTGATATTTCGATTTACAATATATTGTTTAATTTGCTGTATCGCAAAATTTTAAATGCAGTTTAATATGTTTTTAAATTTACTTTTATGTACACATATTTTACCATTTGTATTTTGTGTATGCAAAATTGTAAAACTGCATTTCATGTAGTATTCGTTTTTGAGCGTATTTTTCACTTTTTCCCGCCGATACAAATGACATAAAAAAATAAATAAATACAAATGAATTTTATTAACTTAAAAAATTTTAATAACATTAGATTTCACAAGAAAATTAGGACTTAATTGTAAAAAAAAAAAAAAAAAAAAAAAAAAAAAAAAAAAAAAAAAAAAAATCTTCTCTTATTGCTACATGTACTGTTATAATATAAGGCAACGTTTCTCAAATGTTGTATCGCAACATAAAAGTGTACAGTAGGTATGTCTGAAACAGACCATAATAATTTTGTAATTTATTATAAAACACTCTGCACTGAAATTTTATTTACGTTTAGTTTTTTACCATGTATTAAATATTCTAAATTTTTAGAAAATTCCTCCACAGAATTGTGTATATGACTGTTGATAGACTAGAAAATCACAAGTAACGGCTAAAATTGCCAAAAATATTTATGCCAACATTAAAAGAAGCATGTCTGATGTTAGATGTTTGCAAAAGTTAAAATTTATTGCTCCGATTTCTAAATTTCGAAAGTACGAAATTTAAATTCAACACATGCATACCATTATTTTATCATTATTCTTCTTAACCCTTAATTGCACCATTTACTTAATTTAATTGAACATTTATAGCTTATCATTCATGCAGATATAATAAAACATGATTTCACCAGTCTTGTATTACAGTCTGTGAAAATTCTGCAGTGTAGTTCTGCTATATTTTCTAATAAATTAAAATATGCATGAATTTTAATGAATTTTAAATAAAAAATCTATGGTGTGTTGACGAATTTATTATTAAATTCAAAATGCTCTCTTAATCTGAAAAAACAAGAAACGCCTGTTTTAACACCTCCTCATTATTAAAAGAAATAAACGTTTACTAAATATCTGTTAATATAATGACTAATTTAAATTATTTAGAAATGTAAATGACTCTCAAATTAAACAAAAATGTATATTCATATTATTTGTAAAGTTCTATACCCTTAAGAATAATAAAATCTCGAGAAAATAACTTAAGCGTTTGTATAGATAACAAAATATGTTATCTTCTCCTTCTGTTTTTATAGCTGCATACAATTTTATTGAAGCTTACATAATCTAAGATGCACTCTAAGATGATCTTTACAAAGATAAAGTAAATATTGTTCTCTTTAATGTTGTGCCATTTCAAGAAATGATATTACTGCACTCAGTTCTTAATGAGATTTAGTCTCCATAATATCAAGTTGTGGTAAAATGTAAAGTTAATCGTTCTGCATATAAATATCTTGATGGATTGCAACATTAGAGTGCAAAACAAACTTCAAAACTAATGTTTCTGCAGCAGGTTAAACAGTGAGATGTTTACTTAAATATCCTATTATACTAAGGCTAATGTCAGACGGACATCTTTTTGCATGTTTTTTTTTCCTTACGTATCATCCCTAGATGATGCCGCTAGTATTGTGTAGGGATAATACGTAAGGAAAAAAGCGTTCAAAAAGACGTCCGACTGACCTTAGCCTAAATATCTGTTTCTTTTAGTCATTAAAACAACAATGTCAGTTCTTTTAGAACGCAAGAAAAAGATTTCCAATATATCAGAAATATCGACTCCATGCATTTATACCGATCAATGACTAACTTAATATTCTCCGCACTGATAGGATTTTGAGTATCATTAAACCCCTTGAGGGGCGGTGGGATATATTTTATCCCACCTACGATTAATGAAGTTTCGCACCAGAAAAATTTTATGAAATTTTACTTTTCTAACATTGGTGGAAAAAAGTCGTAAAATTGCTTTTGCTTATTTTGAAATAATTTTTTTCTAAATTTCCGGTGCGAATTCAGCATTACACAAACGCAATTGCTTGCCCCTCAAGGGGTTAAATATTTGTGAGTAAGAAATGTAAATTGGGACTTTTTCAGGACACTTATCCTTTAACCCTCTGAGGGGCGGTGGGATAAAATATGTTCCACCTAATTTAAACAAGATTCTCACCAGAAAATTTTGACTAAATTTTATATTATTAACTTTCGAGGAAAAACGATGAAAAATTGCTTTTCCTTATTTAAAAATAAAATTTTTCGATTAATCCGGTGAGAATCCCATATTTAGTGACATTTTTGCTTGCCCCTCAAGGGGTTAATGATAAATCCATTTTTTATCTTTTATCCAAAACACATTAGTCGACGATGTTATGCACTTTTACACCTTATATTTGGAGATGTAATTATATTCTCCAATGCATAACTTTTTATGCCTCCCTTACGTAAAGAAATTCTAGATTATTTGCATATGAATAAGCAGTGACATTTAAATGTTGTTTAATTAATATGTATTTAACACTAGAACCGTTATAGCGGTCATTTTGACCTGTACCGTATAAAAATATGTGGATTCGAGCCAGAAATTTCTTTCTAAAATAAGTTAAATATGTACCACAGAGAAATAAGTTAAATAAATAAGTTAAATTGTTTTAAATAAAAATTCTGATACAACCTATTTTTATAACACTTGAGTAAAATTTCCGACGGTTTTAGAGTTAAGTTGTAATAATAGAGCTTTTTTATATGCTCTTTCTCGGTTAGCTACATTTTTTCAGAATAAAAGAAATGTTTACGTTACAAGATACATAATAATAACAATAAAATAATTTGCTGTAGTTTATGAGTCTAATTTAGCCACTCAACAAGTCATTATATTTATGAAAGGATTTTCAAGGTTAAATACAATATTATTTAAAGAGATTTATGGCTAAGTTGAAAAGTTATTGTTTATGTAACTGAAGAAATTAATTTTTTAGCACATTTATTCTTCTTGATAATTTATGTCTATCACGCACCCAAAGCCATTGCACCTTATGACCACTCTTCATCGTGAAATAAAAGTAGTATTGATCCATTTGTGTGGCCACTTCACCGGCTAGTATGGGGAAATAGTTCTTTTATCCCCGACTTATCTCGGGGCAACGCGAAATTCATAATTTTTTTTCATTAAAAAATTCTTTATCCACACCGGGAATTCCGAAAGGAGAATTTTTAATCAATGTAATCGAGAAACATTTTTTCATTTAATAAAATTAACCTTACTGTTCAGAATTTTTGGTAAGAATTAAACGCAACCGGAAATTGTACAGTATATTTTTCAATAAAACAAACTTTTTGAGCCTTACAATTGGGGTGCAATTAAATTCTATTTTTTACTCACTCCCCTGGTATTTCTTGTGTTTGTGTGATGCAAAGTATTTGCAGGTAGTATGACCATCTTAACCCCTTAACGCTTGAATTAAATTACGTTTGAAGAATTAAAATTGCTTATTGGCACCACTTTTATAAAAAAGAAATATTCAGCTTATTTAATGACAGTAAAAACGATACCAAAATATACCCAATTTCACTATTTTATAAAACTGGTGGGAATCAAACAATTTGAGTAAATCACACAGCCCGAGAATATGACGGGAGCGAGAATTAAGGGGTTAAAGTTAATTTTTTTAAAAGGCTAGTAGAATCTGAATTAATAAGGAACATTGAATAACAAAACAGACATTTTCTAGCACTGGGAAGGAAAATAATTTTAAATTTAAATTAATCAAAATTTATACCTGTATCAGTTTGGTAAAAAAAAAGCGAGTTGATGAAGGTCATATGCATGTGATATGCCCAAAAATAAAATAAAATGGATAAAAAAAATTAAAGTGTAAAAAACAATAAATATTACAAACAATTTTTTTTAAACTTTATTAAAAAAAAAACATGTTTTTCAAAAGTGTTCAAAATTATGTCTGAGAAATCCCACACTGAAATTCGTTTATACAGTTTAAAACAACGCTAAAAAATCTAAAATGCCATGTATGTAAAGAATTATAAACACCTTGGTTCAGTCACATAAATAAGAAATTTACCAAAAACAAAAAACATGCAACGCAACTAATAGTAAAACAACAATGGCTTCTCTCTCGTGCACGTGGAGCAGGAATGCGAAAATGCGATTAAACAAACTATTTCGACTCTCCTAGACAGGATTCAAGTGCCATTTTCTTTATTTCACACAAACTAACAACCTTATTACAAGTTAGACATATTAACTGCATTGACCATATTATCACCAGATACTTTAAATTACACTCTAGTTAGTAATTTACCGAAAACTTTGACCACGATATAATTAGTTACATGGGCTAAGGTAATTTATATCTAAATAATCATACTATATTTCAGAAAATGAATACTTACTAATTAGATAACTAAATATATTGATTCTAGAAATTCTGTATTTATGTGTTACTAAAATGCATACGTAAAACAATTTTTAAATATAAGTTCATGAGTTATTGAATTCAAATAAATTTTATTTCATTTAATATATAAAAGAAGTGTTAAATTTTAGCGAGCGACATCTACAAAGGCGTGTCTTATATTTTTGGAAATGCCAGAAAGAACTCAATATTCTTCAGTAAATGGTTTTCTATCCACAATCTAAGAGTGGACAGAGGATGCTTCTGCATTTAAAATTTTGAGGTACGACCTAATTTTAAGGTGAATTATGTTTGACCGCTTGCGTTATATACCTTTAACACTAAAGAAACTAGAAATTTTACTCAAGTTTTATAAAAATATTTCACACCATGATTTTTGTTAAAACTCTATAACTTTATTATTTTGCTTGGTTTTTTTCGTAATTTTATTATATAAGTATATTTCATAAAAAAAAAAAACTCCTCTTAAAATTGAAATACAGTAGAGCGCCGATTATCGTAACTCAGATTAATCGAACTTTCAATTATCCGAACAGACTATTTCTCCCAAATTTTTATTTAACCGAACTCCCAAGTATCCATTGGCTTGAAGTAAAATTTCAAATAAAGAAAAAACTGATAGTGGATCAGAAAAAGGAGGAATGTAGTACAATAAAAGAGATGGGCATTCCTAAGCTATGGTGAAATTGAAATTAACGAGTGGTTAAATAGTGAAGTACATGACCCCGGACATCAGATTTTAAATGATGATGAGAATGTGAATGAGATTCATGATGAAAAAGAAATTGAAGAAAATGATAACGGATGCTCTGAAAATAACGAAGACTTTGAATGTTTGGAAACAGCTATGAAATGGCTCGAACGGCAGAAGAACGTAGATCCTATTCAACTAATGTATTTAATAAGAATTAGAGATATGGGAGCATTGAAAAGAATTTTCGTCTTCGTTGAACAATCAAAAGCTTTTTTGCTTACATTATTACCTGGAGAGTTCAGAAAATGATAAAAAGAGAAAAAAAAATAATTATAAAAATGTAAAAAAAAAAAAAAATAAATATGCAATCACTGATTGGTGCTGCCAGTCCAGAGCTTTGATAATGTGTGAAGGTTTTAGTATAGTCAGAAACCTCACTTAAATTGTCTGTCCGCTTATCCGAACTAGGGTCGGTACCGACATGTTCGCATAATAGGTGCTATTTCCATTTGGTACAAGTCAAATGACCTATTGTTCGTATATGCAGGATAAAAAAAAGTGTGTATTAATAATTTTATATAAGAAAAACCCAGAGGATCATATTTGAGGAAGAAATAGTGAACTTAGAAAATAAGCTTTGCCTCGCATATTTTTCATACTCAAAATCTTTTATGAAAATATGTCCATAAAGTAATACACGGAAGGATACGAGCAGAATATTAATAAACCAGAAATAGGATGAGTTCAGCTTATCTGCTGAAGTAGTACACTGAATTTTAAAAAAGTACTTTTTTATTTACCTCCGAAAGTTCTTTCATAGGATGATGTATATTATTTAGTGAAAAAAGAAAGGCTTTAAAAAGGATAGTAAATTATGAAAAGGCTATTATTATATATAATTTACAATGTGTTTACAAAGTTAATGAAATTTTAATAAACAGGAAATGAGATATAACTTAGTGCGCAAAAAAAAAAAAAAAAAAAAAAAAAAAAAAAAAAAAAAAAAACTAAATAATTACTTAAAACTATTATGGAGAAATTTAAATTAATTTGCATAAATAAATATACTTCAATAACAATTATTCGAATCATACTACTAAAATGTACAGCTCATTAAAATATATGAACACATCTATAACTTTAGCTCTAATTGATGCTGGAAAAATAAATTACTTTTTCATTCTGTGCTTTACAACTATACACTATTTTTTCCGTCAAAAAATTTTAATTTGTCTTGAAAATATTCAATAGCAATACCGTAATCTAATTACGTACCAGCTGATCCAACCGGCGTTGTAAAGGACGTGTGAATAACTTTATAAAAACCTCGAATTTATATGATTTTATACCTTTTCCCTATTTTGTAAGAATACAAACTTTTCAACGTAAATCATTCAAAACGAACCTCATAACAGTGGCACAGCATTATTTAAAACTGAATGCGGATAATTAAATTCAAATGTACGCCATTTAGGTGGGTATTATATGTTTTTCCGTATTTCGACAAAAATAGCGGATTCATAATTTTAATGTGTGCTATATTTTTCACATCGGCTCATTTAAAATTTTAAAAAACAAAGTTCTCACTGTCCAAACTCATTAAATTATCATTAATCGTAAATATAAGCATCAAAGCTTGTGTAAAAAATCGCGAAAAAATATTGATATCCAGAGTAAAGGCGCTTATAAGAAAATTTTCCTGTCATTTAATAAATAAAAAAAAAATGTTTCTTACTGTCCAAACTCTTTAAAACTGTTGTCAGTTATAAAAATAATAGTTTTGAAGCTAGTGTAAAAAAATCGTGAAACATTACTGATATATATATATAAGTGAGTTTGTCTGTGTATGCGTGTGTGCAAAAAAGCTGCGTTTTTTTCTCGCATTCTTTTTTTTCCGCATCAGATCGTTTAATATTATAAACAAATACTTCTTATCGTCTGAACTCTTTGAAATGTTTATAATTTATACAAGTATTGTTTCGGAACCATTCGTATAATTTTCGAGCAAAAAATATTTGTAAAATCATGAGCAAAAATCAGCCCTATATTCAGGTTCTCAGCAAAAATTTTGCAGGTTTTATTCATTTATTAAAATTAAAATTGTTCGAAAGTTTCGATTTTGCTATATGTAATTTGAATCAAATATACAAAGAACGCGTAAATATGATACAGTTACTTTTAGTGAAAAAAAGTGTGTCTCCGAGAGGCACGAAGTGACTTTCATTCGCGAATTTTTTGAAAGGGATACTATTCACATTTTTCAAAATAGAACGCACCGTCCTAGAAAAGAACGGTTTTGAATTAACTGTTTTTTTTTTCGTTTTTCTGTACCTTTAAAATTTTCTATGCATACTTCGAAGAAGAGGTAAAAAACCTCCACTAAATCGACGTTTAAAATAAAATACATAAAGGGTTAACATTTGCATTTATTTGAATGACAGGGGTCAAAATTAACGACGACATATAAGAATATGTTTACATTTTGTCTGTGATTTATACGGTTCGACCGATGAGCCTTAAGAAAGATGGGGTAAAAAAAATCTCGACCCCCCTGAATTGTGTTTCGGTCGCCGCAAGAGGCGTTTTGCGCAAAATTGTGGTATTCATTGTGGTTTTTAATTAATAGCTCTGTTAGTTAACAAAAAATAAAAATATGAACCTCAGGTGCCTATGATGGACTATCCTCAAACATATTTTTAGATTTTCCTCTGCGATTTGAATCAGATGTACTCAACACATCTACCTGTTACACGTATAAGTTTTAGTTGCAACATGTGAGAAAAATGGGAAAATAGAAATTTTTATAAATTTTCAATGAGATATAAATTATTGGAAAATGATCTGATAATTATTATAGAAATTTCTGCTATTTTAACCCTCTGTCTACCAGAAGGGTCCAATGGACCGACATGTACATTCAAAATATTTATTCAAACCAGAAATTTCTTCAAAACAAACTAAATTTATAAATCAGACAATAATAAGTTAAAGAAACAAATTAAATAGTTTTAAGTAAAAATTCTGGTGTAGAATGTTTTTATAAAACTTGAGTAAAATTTTCTAGGGTTAAATAAAACCTCGAACAAATGTTCATGTATTTTATTACAATGAAGATATTTCGCAAAAGCCCAAATGTAATGGGCAAGAATATTTTGGATTTAATGCTTTTCTTAAGGGTACGGTGGACGTTAAAATATTTTTCTTTTAATTTTCATCATAGGGATATGAAATTTTGTGGAAAGATACACTTCACTACAAGTATAGGACACCTTAAAAGAGATTTCATTCTTATTATAATTTTAAGATTTTTTTTTTTAATTTCAATTTTAAAACGAATTTTTCTTGCTTCTCGCGTCTTAATTTTTTAGATATTTCCTAGATTTTGGATTTTAATCACTTAAAACTCTATGACAAACAAATCTATGACAACAACAAATCTTAACAACAAACAAATCTTTAATGGCCTTAAGTCGTTAATTTTTTAGAGATATTTTTCTGAATTCTATATTGATTTTCATCAAAATTCTGCTTTTAATAGGTTAAAAATGAAATTTAATTGTGTTAATGAAGTCGAATTTAAAAATGCATGCACAGTTTCTTTTTAAGCAATATCAAGTTTCTTTCTTATCAGCTTCATGAATTTTGATTAAAAATTAAGTAGCAGGGAGCATTTCAAAAATGAAAAAAAGCTGAAACAACAGTATTGAAAAAAAAAACAGGTATAAACTATATTAAACCCTTGGGTAC
The DNA here is from genome assembly GCA_963932465.1 of Maratus speciosus. Lineage (NCBI taxonomy): Eukaryota > Metazoa > Arthropoda > Arachnida > Araneae > Salticidae > Maratus > Maratus speciosus. Next base: position 136,796,183 of record OZ010793.1, read on the forward strand.
ATTTGACGGCTGAGACTCGTCATGCATTTGACCACTGGCGCTTATTTTTATATTCTATTCATACCACTGTTTAAAGGAAAATATTTTTGTAGTATTTTTCCTCTCGCACATACTGTCAAAGCCCATATAAAAAAATTTTGTTTTTAGAAAGTGGTGCGAGATAGAATAGTAATAATAAAAAAAAAGACCGTGGTAGCCCTGAAATAAATCTGTACCCAAGGGGTTAAACGACCAAAAAATTATTTGAGGACAAAATTAAAGCACTTGTAACTTTGCGTAAAATAATCGCAGTAGAATGCGGTTTTCCATTTATTACGTAGTACAAATTAGAGAATAATAATACACACAAAAAGAAATGTTGATTTTGGGGTCGATTTTGGCTCAAATAAAAGTCTCCTATTAATAAAAATAGCAAAATAATGATGAAATGTTCTTTAGAGAACTTTTCCGAGTATTAAAAGTGTATAAAGAAGCGCTTCCAGAACGCTTTTAGAATTAGGAATATAATCGGAAACACGTTTGTGGCCTCAGAGTGCAATTTACTGAAAAAACACTGGCATGAAAGAACATACACTGGACTAAAAATTTGTATAATGATTTTTGTTTCAATAATATGAAACCGATACAAAATGAAATCTCTGTTCGTTGTATTCTTTTGTGGATACATTTTTACTGAAAGATGCAAAAGGCTTTGTTTCGTATTTCTAGAATTTTTAAAGTAAACATAATGAAAATATACAATGTATTTTATATCAAAATCATACAAAAAACTGATATAAAACAGTAAAACAAATACGCAGAAATGAAATAAGCAGAGCAAAAATTTCATCCTATTAGAAAATAATCATTATTTATTGCAGTAAATCCAATCAAACATTTTGCTTTTACGGTTTGTTTTAAATTGCAATATTTAGTAGCTTTCAGTTTATAACTATAAAATATCCTGGAGTAATAAATGTTAATATTTCATTACTTTCAGAAATTATAAGGATATAGTACAATGATTCGTGCCCGAAATTTTTTTTAATTTAAATGGTAGCCATAAGCAATCTCTGGCCTTAGAGTATATATTATGAAATAATATCACTATATACATTTATGCAATTTAAAATCATCTACGTAAATATGAAATCTATTTATTTCATATAAAACAGATATTTCCCTTAAGAATATGTTTTTTATTTTATGTCAGATTTCTGCATAATAAGTTTCTAATTGATTTTTTTTTTTTTTTATCGTAAAGCATATGTATCTTCATTTGTATCATTGAGCTTGTTCAGCAAACACGACCACTTCGCCCGGCCGCGAAGAAGAGAGATGCATATGGAGTGGGATATATTTTAAGAATACAGTTATGGTGAACTTGGGAGCTAAATACTCCGCAGCTTTGTATTAAAGTAAAGAAATAAGAGTAAAGATAATAAGAGATTATATGATAAGTCTGTGGTATTACCCAACATTTTTATTAGATAAAAATAAGGCAGTGTTCAGCAGAGTGTTTTTAAAAGAGAATAGCAACATATGCACGGAAAGAACGTCCAGTTCCAAAGTTTTTGTCCAATCTATGCAGCCTGGCAGAGCTTGGTGATAGCCTATTCTTTTCCTTCGCTTGAAAAATAGTGCTTTTTTACAAATATAACTTTCATTTTGATGCATTTTCTGATAGAAATTTTGATGAGTACTTTGTAATTTTTGAATATTTGCTAAATAAATTACGTCCTTTTGGCAGTAAACTGCATATTAAAGCACATATTTTTCTTTTTCACTGTATTTAAAGATAAGACTTTGTTATTCATTATTTTATAACGTTGGAAATTATGTTTTATATCTATGTGTGGCACATTATTTTTCTTGAAACTTGTTTACACTTGAGAAAAAAGTCATTAGGGCGAGAACTGCTTGTTAAGTTATTTGAATCGCACCACTGTTTTTTTATGATGTAGTTTTTTTTTTTGAGCTGATCAAGCGAATCAGTCAACCTACCAAAACGAGTGAAAACATAAACAAAAGGAGTCCAAGCACGTGATCATAACGACCACAGATTTTTTGTGGGTCAAGTGAGCGAAGACCGGGCGTAAATTTTGCTGCTAATCGGATTTATATCAGATCACGTGATACTTTCATGAATGTTTTGGATTTTGTCTGAGTGCATATAGACATGTATTCCTATTACGAGAGACATTGTTTGGAAAGATAAGAAGATTTAATCACTGGTTTCACCTGTTTTGAACCATAAAATTACAAAATAATTGAATTATTTCGAAATTCCTTACTTTTTGAAGACATATTTCATAAGGTATATTTCCCTGCGCCCGGGCGGCTCGATCTGCGTCGCTGAACAAACTCATTGTATGAAAGGTACAGAAGTCTTTGTCGTTGTATTCTTGTATTGGGACTTTACTGTTTATCTATGCATATTCAGTGAGAATCACAAAATATATTTTTACAAGTTTCTAAAATTTACAAATGATGCACAATGTACAGTTGTGGAAAAAATTTAAACACACCCTATTATCTCTTCAATTAATTATAATAAAAATGTTGCTGAAATAAAGTCTACTTTTAAATGATGTATATAAAATTAGCTTAGCGGAGACATCTACAAATCATAAACTAGATAAAACTTTGTTTTTCAATGGCAGCATCCAATTTTGACAATATATTTTAAATCTTTGGTTCAAACTGGGCCTAGAAATGAAATTTCAAGTCATTTAGACGAAAAATTATCGAATTATAAACATTCAAAATTTAGAGCTTCAAATGTTAAATTACATTGCTATATTTTTATTAATGTCCCCTGAAATTATAATCCTAATGTGATATCTTTTTTGTGTGATTATAAAACTAAATAACCTAAACATAAATACATTGAATTCGTAATATTAAAAATTCTATAATATGAATTATCATATTGATATTCCAAAAATCTATGCATTGAAACCTATATTTCTTTGATAGATTTATACTTATTATGTCCTGCTTTATACAAATTCTCAATTTTAAATTTTTCTTCAAAGTAGTTTTCCAATTATGATTAAAAAACGTCAAAATAATGATTTAAGATATATGGAAATGCGTAATTTGAAAAAAGAAATATTCAGTTTTTTGAAACATTCGGGCTGGCAATAGTCGAAGCATAGTCAGAGAGTTAAAGGATCATATTGGCAAGAAATAATACTTTAAAATATGTGACATAATCATTCAACCGTCGAGTACTCAACTTCAGTTTGGATACAGCCCTTAAAATATGCCATTTTAAAATAATTAATTCCTCTGAGACTAATCGTACGAATTTAATGCAGATTTGTTTTGGGGCTGATTGAAGGGGTAGAATTTATTTAGGGTGCCAAACTTGGGTATTGCTAATGAGAAAAAATAATATTTGGGCTCGTTGTGTTATGTACATGACCCTCTAATTAAATTATATATATCATTTAACCCTAGATCTACCGGGAATTTTATTCAAGTTTTAATAAAACGTTCTACACCAGAATTTTTATTTAAAACTATTTAACTTATTTATTTACCTTATTTTTGTCTGGTTTATATACTTAGTTTATTTTAAAGAAATTTCTGGTTTGAATGAATATTTTGTATGTACCTGTCGGGTCCAATGGACCCGTCTGGTAGACGGAGGGTTAAAGTAGATTTTCTTTTAATTGTTTGGTAAAACTAACTTTCTCCTAAACTACGTTGTTGTTAGTAGGGGTGTTTACTTTTTTCACACGACCATTTATTTTTATTTTACATATTTATTTTAATTTTACATCGAATTTACACACAAAAACTTCAGAAAACAACAAACGAAAATAATCATTTTATGAATTCTGAAAATCTCATTCTACTGAAATCTTATTCACTGGAATAAAGCAATTCTGAAACTTTGTAATTACTGTTTGTGTTAAATTGCGATCGTTTGTGGCGTTCGCTTTATAATCGGTATATGTCCTCGAGTAAAAGAACGACAATATTTGATTACTCTTAGAAAATGCATGGACATAGTATAACAACGATTAGTTTCGAGAGAGATTTTTAAATTTAAGTGGCACTCAAAAAAACCGCTTAGGGTTTTAGAATATTTTTTAACGAAAGAATTTTGTAATGTATACATCAATCTAATAGAAAATTGTTCCGTGAATATGATAGATTTATTTATTTTGCATAAAATATTGTTGTATATATTGTAAATATTTCTTTAAGAATACTTCGGTGCATTGTTCTTTCGCGACATTAAATTTTATTGTGGCAGTTTTAGTCAAAAATCGATAAAACTTATACATGGTATAACTTATTTACATCAAACGTAACTATTAAATAGCCTGTAGTAACAGAATAATAATATTTGTTTACTTTTAGAAACTTGCATGGATATAGTGGCTGTATAAAACAATCAGAATCAAAGTATGAGATCGCTGCTAATTTCGTGATTAACCCTTTCTGGCACGGGCCATTTTTGTTGTAAAATGAAAAAATGATTGACTGATACCGGAATTTTAAAACGACTTTTCCAGAAATTAAAAACATATTATGGAACAATGGAACAATAAAGCTGGTGTATGGATTCTCTAGTTGCTTGGCAACTTTACATCCAGGCTAAGAGTAAATCGTGTTACAAAGCAATGGGAGCCTTAGAAAAAAGAGCGTTTAAACGCGGCTAGTAGCCACAAAAAAGAGAGAGTAAAAGCTAAAAAGATAGACATTTCTTAAAAGAAAAAATTGTTAGTATAACTAGTAGGAGAAAAAGAAAAAAAATTAAAAATGTTCCATATGATCCACATAAATGTCCAGGACAGGCGAAAAAGCTACCAAAGGAAGACCCATAAAAAAGTCTCAATTCAGAGACCATACATTTAATATATCTTGATAAGTAAAAAAGTGTAACACAGTGAAGATATGAAACAAAAACTAAATATATACATATTTACAAGAGAATTTAAATTACTTTAATTAAAAAAGAATAAAAAATGTAAGAAAAAGCTACAATGAGGAGAGTTCAAACTAAATAAACAGTTAAATGCAAAAGCCGAGGGGATCAAACGACAGCAAGAGGACGGCGTCCACCCAGTCTAGTATTTTGAGGTGAATTAAACATGAGAATGAGAAAAAAAAGAGTAATATCATGAGAAGAGCATAATATACAAGAATAGAAGTTTTTTTTTTTTAATTTTTAAACAAACAACAAAAACAAAAAGAAAGAAAAAAGTTTAGCAAATGAAGAGCTTAATCTTCGTTAATGTTGATATGACTTGCAAGTTTATCAAATTCGGTTAATATAACCATCAATTTTTGCATCGGATTATCGAGTTTCTTAGTCTGAGTTGAGATGTCCTTTATACATTTTAGGAATTTAGTGATTTGAAAAATTTGTTTAACTTCGTTGAAAGTATTTAGAATGTCTTTTATATCATTGGTGTAATTTGTAGGAATTTTAGAATTTTCAGTAGTAGGGGAGGAAAATGCATATTACTTTAAACATTCATTTTAATACCAAAATTTCATTAAAATAATCTTGGTGCCGTTCGTAAATTTTGAATTAAAATTAGGTCTCCCGACCCGGGCACGGTGTGCCGGAAAGGGTTAAAATTATTATTACCCACATATACTTACACTTATATAATTACCACAACTCAAGTTTGACCATAGCGTGTATTAAGAAACGCGATTAATTAATAGATAAATATATATAACTCAATATTTTAAGGAAAGTTGGTTATCAATAAAACCGCATTCATAACAGACCTTTACCGATCACGGTCCGCGAATTAAATTACCTTCTATTATATGTTGCTTACAATACATGTAAAGAAATACAGTCAATCACATAATATTCATCTGCGTCATTTTAAATGTACCATTACTAAGCATGTCTGTATTTCACAAACCCGTCAAATGTAGGAAATTATACATAGCGACATAACTTCTACGTTTTACGGTACTTTTCAATAGAAAGATTTTGCCTAATTTAACACGGCAGTAGTCGCGTGTCGGTCTTTTAGCGGCCCATATAAATTATCTTCACTTAAGTCATATACCATTACGAATACAATGGAGAACAACCATGTAGCTAACTTTCTCTACTATTATAGTGAAGTAAGAAGATATCTCTATATTTTCTTCGAGTACATTTTTACAAGAAAAGTTGAAATTTGTGGGAAAGTCTGTGCAACGATCACTAATGTCAGTTCATTTTACTTTTTCTCCTTATTCCAAATTTCACGAATAAAATGTATAAGTAAAGTGCACATTTATAACTTCATTGAAATGTAATATTCCAATATTAAGAGTAAAACGTTAATTATTTTAAATTTTCTGTATGTAGGGGGCCGGCAGCAGAAAGACCAAGCGCTAATAATTACGTTCTGAAAAAAAAAAAAAAGTTAAACTTAAATTTCCGGCAACTTTCAGAGAATTTTTGTAATTGAAAACTAGTGACATAAAAGGGGGGGTACATTGAACAACGGCGCCGACGACAATTAAATACTCCCTCTATCCCAAATTAGTTGCTATATTTGTTTACTTTTATGCTGATTATTGATACTGATGATTTTATGATTTTATTTGAGCATTTTTCATAGATTTCAAACTGCTAAGCTATCAATCAATAACATTTACTTGCCAAGCATTCCATCCCTCTCTCTTTAAATAAGTACCAAATTAGTTTAAAATATACACGTTTCGCACGCTCTTAAGTCACGCCCCATTTTGTAAGGATTCTTTCACCAGTAATCGCATAAAACTGCCTTCTAGCTAATGAATCGTTAATTCTTTAGGAAGAAAATGATCTTTATGGTATCCTGGTGGTAGAGTCCTTACAAAAATTGTGCCGATCTACCAAACTGCATTGGAAGTTATTTATAACTCCACCCACTTGAAATGTAGCAACTAATTTCGGACAAAGTTTTCTACCTAAATGTCGCAACTAATTTGGGACACTAGCGTCTAAATCGCGCCTTTCACAACGACTCTTATCACAAATGCACCCGAGAAGTTCCCTAGCAAGGCGCGCTGACCCATACGATGTTTTGTTCACTTTCAGCTTAAAACGGAGCGTTGCATATCCTGTCTTCATAGCTTTTAGAAATAAAAAAAAAAAATCTGAAAACAGCTAACAAATATCATACATGTACAAGTTAAATGAGCTTTATTTAAAACCGGATTTAAATTGCTTGATATCCTCATTTATTTTTATTATTATTACTTTTTAAGTCTGAATAAAATCAGTTTATTTTTTCTTTTGGATTGATTTTCACTGGAGACGTTATTTGTTATTTATTAATGTTCAGTAAAAAGAAATTAAAACAATATTACAGACAACTTAAACATAATGAATGAGGTAACATTTTATAAAATTTCTGTCTTTTAGAAAAGGAAAAAAACTCGCTATTATTTTATGAAAGTAAATACTGGAATACATTTTTTAAAAACTGCCTTTTAAGTACTGATGCGAGATACAATACCCTAAAAGTAAAAGTATGGATAAATACTCATTTTTAAAAACTGCTTCATTTACAAGTTAGATGATCACTTTATTTTTGTAAGAATATGACTAGACTGATGTGCCAATCACAAAATTTTATTCTATCTCATACATGTTAATAATTCAAAATTCGCTATCACAGTGCTAAAATTAAATGACAATCTATGTCCATCATGAGGATTGTAACGGTATATAGGTTCGTTGAATTGGATGTATTTAATAAGAAGATATAAGTATCACATTGTTTCAAACAACTCATTGAATTTCGGAACCCCACCTCTTAGATGTCAGCAACCAAAATTCCAACCCAAAGTATATAAAATCAATACCTGTTGTTCAATATACACCAAAGTCTCATAAGGATCTATTTACGTGAAAATGTAACAGGATACTGAGTTTGATTAAATTGCGTGCATTAGTTTTTGAGATATAGCTTTTGCGAAAATCGTGAACAATTCAGCATAGCAGCAACACCTGTTGTGTGATTTACACCAAAAGCTATCCAGTAACAGTTTACATCAACGTCTTACTGAATCTGAAGTTTGACGAAAATCCGTGCATTAGTTCTTGAGATAGAGCTATTAATTACTCAGAAATCGTACAGAAAGCAGCACAGCAGCGCCACCTGTTGGGCGATATATACCAAAAACTAATCAAACTAGTTTATATCAAGGCCTAACTGAATCTAAAGTTTTATTAAATTCCGCACATCAATTCTTGATACGCTTATTGCTGAAATCCTGAAAAAATCAGCATAGCAACGCCACATGTTGGGCGATATACACTAAATACTAATTAGCACCAATTTATATCAAGGTCTAACTGAATGTATAGGTTTGTGAAATTTTGTGTATTAGTTATTGAGATACAGCGTCCACAAAATTTTTGTCAAATACAGACAGACTCACAGACAGACATTTTCTAAAAAGCATTAAATCGTGTTCAAGATTTTCTGGAACGTATAAATCCATCGAAAACCGGAAGTCGAAAATCTTCCCGAATCCAACTAGTTTCTTCTTATAAAGATGGAAGAACGCAAAAATAGGAAACATGGACTTTTCATTTACAATTTTTATTAGTAATTAAAATCAGTACAAAAACCCTCAACGCGTAAAACGTTTGTGACACAGCACTTTACCTTACGGCTCTAAAAATTTTAAATATAGGTATTAAAAATATTGATATAAAAATTTAGGTAACGCTGTGCTATTAATTAAAAGAAAAATATATCATCATTTTCTTTTTCTATTTATATTCACAAATGCAAACAGTATTTTCAACATCAATCGATATATATGCAATTTATTCACTCATACTTTTTCATTCAGGTCTCTCATAAATTCATAATATGGGTTTGAAATGAGATGATATGAAAATTTGAGGGCGAATTTATAGGTCTTTAAAAGGTTTTTTTTTTAAATTCGATAAAAGATATTTTTGGCTTGTCTTTTTAAATATATTTTCACATCCAAACGATATTTTTAATTTTTCAGTACACTGTTAAATATATCACATTTTCACTGAGCTTATATCATACATTGAAATGTATTTATTTCAATCGGTTGAGTTATATATCGTGTTAAGCTATCCAAAAGTCATAAGTAAAATTTATGTAAATGTTTTGTTTGCGTCATAGTAGACAAATTAAATGAAATATATGCAAATCGATAACTTAACAGAAAGAAAACCCGATAGTTATTTTTATTAAATTCTTTATTTGAAGAAAATAATCTGTAACATTTACTGTTCAGTAAAAAGAATAAATAAATAATTACTGTTTAGTTTGCAGCTTTTAATGAGCCGTGGAAAACTAAGTTCAAAGTTTAGTCAATATGCATTTCTTCTTTTATACTTTGCACTCGCATCTGGAGTCCCTGATGCCTGATAATTATAAACAGTGAAGTTTATAGCAATAAATGAAGAGTATTTCATTTAGGCCGATATTGCTCAAATCAAAGAGTAATGTAGAAAATATCCGAAGAAACAAACGAAATTTTTGAAATACAGATAATTTCGGCCGAATTTTTAGCAGCATTTTTACCGAAAACGAATGTGTTACGAAACTCAGATTTTGAGCCGAAAACGTAACGAATATTTCGGTCGATCTACACTTAAAGTTACTAAAACTTTTAAATCTATTATACGCAACTCGTTAGTTGCTTATTCTCTGATCTCTAATGCCAGATATTTAAGATCTGATTGCTTACTTTTACACAAGAAAGCCCTTTTAAAAAATAATATTCATATACAATTTATTCTTTCCTTTAAATACTGAAACAAGCAGAGATTTGATAAGTAAAATAATTAACAAAAATCGTATTCATAACACAATCGTATTCATAAAGGACAACATTTTTATCCAGAAATATTCATCTACATTCGTCTATTTATTTTATTTAGAATCAATAAATAAAAATTGAATCCCACTACTATAAAAAAAAAAAAAAAAAAAAAAAAAAAATTAAATAATTTTGCTCCCAACAACAACAACACACACAAAGAAAAAGAAAAGCATTTAAATTTAACTCATTTCCACAGATAAAAAATAAAAACCATATTTTCCCTTTAAATAGGGACTTTCTCAGTAGCATAGGGAATAACGCGGGTGCATTTGTGATATGAGCTGTTGTGAGGGGCGCGGTTTATACGCTAGTATTTGGGACGGAGGGAGTATTTGATTTCATGGAAAGCTGTCCCTCAGAACTGCTTATTACAAGACGAAAAATAAACTCGTGATCGAACGAAGAGCTTTAAATAATAATAAAGATATATAAAAATATATTTAATTTTTTCCGGTGACATTTGTGTATATAAGTTTATAGAAAAATATTTTGAAACATTAAAAATCCAATGATTGAGGAGCTGTTTTGCACGCTAAAACTGTCAGGCAGTAGATTTTCGACGTATTTTTAATTATACATCGTACAATTTTATAGAATGCAATTTTCATACTTTTCATTCACCATCATCAATTATTTCATAATAAATTCCTTCTCAAGAATACATATATATATATATATATATATATGTATATGTAGTATTAAAATTCGTATTACCCTCAAGGTACAATTTGAAGAAATAATCAAAAAAGAAAATTCTATATTAATCATTGTAACAAGGAATCTCTCTAATCTAAAAAAAAAGCTAGCTAACGATGTCACTGCCGCCGCCGATTTTGAATTTTTTGTGACCGGAGGTTACATAATCTTCATATCTTCATTAATAGTTAGAAAAATATTGCATACAAAAATATGAAAATCAGTGGTATTACAGGGTTGCCATTTTTCAAGGAATTTCCAGACCAGGAAATTTTTCGACACCAATACTTTCTTACAGAGAATCTCTCTTTATATAATGCGAAATTTCGTGCATTTAATTCTAGATGTGTTTTTTTTTTTTTTTTTTTTTTTTTATAAAAAAAAATACTGAGATTTTGACTGGAAAATTCCCTGAAGCGTGGCAACCCTGTATTATAGAGAAATGTTTGATAAACATGCTGATTCAGACAGTTTTCAGATTGAAGAGTTATTTTAAGCGATATTTAATTTTAAGTTGGTTAAAATCGTTCCATTGAAAAAGTTTTATACGAGAAAAAGTTATACATAGGAATTTAATCATTTTAAATCACTTTATACATTAGAAGTTCCCGGTGTGCAGACTGCATTTATATTTTTAATTTGACTTATTTTTTGAGTTTTTATTTCTGTTTTAAATTCAAATTTCCAGCATTTCGAGAGATATTTTTTACAACTTTTATAAAAGGGTATTATTTTAAATTCTTGCCAAATTTAAAAACAGCGCAAAGAATAATGTTGCCTTCAAATTAAAAAATTATTTACACGTGACTATTATAAACAGAAAAAAAACTTTCAAATGCGAATTAAATGATTACGTATTAAAAGTAGGAAAATATTGATAATCACGTCATAAAAACTATATTTACACGTGAATTTATTGATATTTTGAGATGATCTTTCAACTATTTCAGCGCAAATAATATTTCATTTCTAACAAAAGTATTTTTACGTGAATATTAAAAAGAGAAACAAAAGTTTGGTGAAAATTACGTCAGATTAAAAACGATACATTTAAAATGTCTTATTTAAAAGAACTTTCTTTTCGCTTTCTAATAAAATACCGGGAGACAAAGACTCTGTTTACTTAATTCGTTTTATATTAGTTTATTTTGAAATGCTTACTGATTTCATTTAATCAAAGACGAAAACAACCATTGTATCTTTTAACAGCAGCCGATTTTTCCTTAAAATTCCACAATCAAAGAATAATTAATAGAGACCCGTTTATAGGGAGATCGCCACTGTTTTTTAAATTATAATTCAATCTTCCAAAATCTTTTTAAAGCCGATCAAATTAGCGTGCTTTTAGAGACTGAGATGTCTGAACGGGGGTTGGCGAGCGTAGCTCGTAGGGGGGCGAGCCCCCTAGTTTTTAAAAAAGAAAGAAAATTATAAAATCATAAATTCATTAATATGCATCAAAAGACGTAAATGGGGGAAATTATGTCATATTTAACAGTTATTGAACAGCATTCACTACATCTTCATACCTATTAGAGTGCTATCTACAGGTGAGTTCATACCTATAGGGTTAACCTGTTCTGTCGCCAACTTGGCGATATATCGACACATTTTGCGACTGAAATTAGTAGCCAAAAGTGACGCCAACTCGGCAGTATCTCTAATATTTCGCCAAATTCCCATAGACTTCCCTCGTAAATCAATGGGGTTTACTTGCTTACAGAAAATCAACAAATTGTGATATTTTGAACCAATGAACCAATGCAGATGTTATCGAAGTGTCTACAAGAGTCGCATTGGTCTTGTGTTGAAAATTTTAAGACAGCGTAAATAATATTTCCTTTCTAAAAAGAAAAGTATTTTCACATGAATATTAAAAAGAGAACAAAACTTTGGTGAAAATTACGTCAGATTTAAAACGACTTATTTAAAAAAAAAAAAAAAAAAAAAAAACTTTGTTGTAACGTTGTTAAAAAATACCGGCAGACAAAGACTCTGTTTACTGAAATATTTTATATAAGCTTATTTTCACATGTTTCACTGATCTGATTTCATCAAAGACGAAAACAACCCGTTAACCGGGAGATAGCCACTGTTTTTTTAATTATAATTCATTCTTAAATATTTTTTAAAGCCTATCAAATTAGCGTGCTTTTAGAGTTTGCGGTGTCTGGACAGGGATTGGCGAGCGTAGCTCTTAGAGGGCAGAGCCCTCTAGTTGAACAATAAATAATAGAAGTTTACATAGCAATAATGAAACTTTAAAAATGGACTTCACATATTCATTAAAAAATTGGTATAATCGATAGCTGCCAACTTTTATGCTTCTTTCCTACCACTATTTTTGAGCAGAAAAATATATTATTTAATCATCAAAAACTTATAACTTGGTTCCTGCTAGCATCTCCATATTATTACTCACGGGGATATGGGGCAATAGGCCCCAGGCTGCTCGACAAACTGTCAGAAGTCTTTTTTTAGATTACAGGGCTCCCAAATGGTCCGCCAACTGATACCAATATTATTTTAGAATTTTTTTCTTTTTAGATTTTTCTTACAAACCGCACCGGAACCACCTTTTAAAGTTAATTCTAGCGCAAACCTACAATAAAATTTTCTGTTAAATCTTATTGGTATTCAGTTGGCGGACCATTTGGGAGCCCTGAGATTACATAAGTCATTTTTTCCGCTTAAAATTAGTGATAGGGAAAAAGCGTAAACATTGGCAGCTATGCATAATCTGTAATGCTATAAGCAATAAAAAATTTGCGAAAATCCGTAAAGTAAAACAATCTGAATGGACTAAACCTATATAGCACATGGCTATATTAATCTTGTTCAATATTTGTGTTCATTTTTGTAAGAATTGGACGTATGTTCATGTGGGAACACCGAACTAAATATATAATAGGAGATCGATCTTCCTATTTCTAGACATGATTTCCAGCGGTCAGTGCGGAAGGATACAATGACGATAATTTTAGTTCGCATGTATGGCAAAAAATATATGTTTATCAAAATTCCTTACATGGTTAGAGAATGATTTATTAATTTGATAAGTATATTCCCATAGACTTCCATGTATATGAATGCCGTTTTGAAGTTGTTGTAATCTAATTAAATTTTTATAGTAAGTATCAATATACTCATTTATCAGACATATTATTACCTAAATGTTATAATTAGAGAAGTGTAAATTAGGATCATAGTAAAATAGAATATTAATATCTGACATTGACAACGCGGACTATTTTTTGCCTTTGCCTTGCATGCTTCATTATCCTCGCAAGCTTCTGAACGCCGACTGAGAATTCCTGTTATATATGGAGATCAGCGTAAGGAAATAACAGTTTCTTTCGAAAATTGAAGCAGTTTTTTCATGTTTTTTGTTTACAGCACAACGCATAAAGTATTTTTACTTAAAATTAACGCCACTTTCAGGAATCTTGAAAAAATACTGTAGAAACATCATACTAAAATAATAACATAAATGTCTAGAACATTTAATGAAGTACGAACATTTTTATGAACTAGTTTCTAATTAGACAATCGCTGATGAAACCAATATAGACAGGGTTCATACGGGTGCTTGAATTTCATGACTAAGAAATTCTTTGGTACCAGTATTTTCTTATGAAAAATCTCTCCTGAAATAAGCGAAATTTCGTTAATTTAAACTAGATTAATTTTTCTATAAAAAATTTCTGATATTGGGCCTTGAAAATAACGGTACCCGTATGAACTCTGATAGAAGCCATATAAATATTTCAAATGAAATATTAAAGCCAGTCGAATACTGCAGGCCTCGACTAAATCAAAACTTTTACCAACACTATTTCCTTACGAAAATTTCCGTTTTAAATTTATATTAGAAATGTCTTAGGAAACCACTTCTTGGTGAACTTCTTATTGCAATTATCGTAGTAATCTTCCATAAAAATAATTTTTAAAAAATTAGTGGTGGTTGAAAAAGTTACTCATCCGAGGCCTGATACTGTGGAAATTCAGATATATTAAGCGATATTATAAGCGCAATTTCAGTTACCGTCGAAAAGTGGAATGATGATAAAGGAATTTCAAATTATTGTTTTTTATTAACTATCTTCCAATAAAGGAGTTAGTATAGTCATTCAGGGTAACTTTGATCCAAGGGGTGTAACTTTGTACCACTACCTAATTTTCAATATGTTTGACTTCAAAAGGCTGGATAAACACCTGTACCACACTCTGTTGGCAAGGTTATAATCTGGGCTTTCTACTCTTTATTTTAAAACATAAATTGGAAACATTATACGCAATTAATCCATCTATTATTGTGAAGTTTTGTTTTTTTGTTTTTTGTTAAGTTAATTTTGAATGTCGTTATGAAGTTGTTCCCTCATAGCATGCATGGTCATGGTGACGTCGTTGTGACGTCACTGTAAGTCACTGTGGTCACGTCACATCTGTGACCAAAATGCCACCACTCAGTGATGTCACATTGTGACTGAGATGTGAACTTCTTAGAAAACTTTAAAAAATTGCAAAAATTCTTCAAAACATGTTATTTACTGTAAAATTATATTTTTCTGGCAATTAAAAGAAAATTGTGACGAAACTATTATGTCACTGCATGTAACGTATGTCACGTCACATATGTGATAAAAAAAAACACCATATTGTAAGTCACAGTGTGACAAAAATATGAACTTCAAAAATCTTTGAAAATGAAGAGAAATATTTTAAACAGTCCCGAGTTACAGCGACATAAGGAATGAAAATATATTAGTGGATAGCAACTAGTAAATTCTGTCACGAAAGGGGGAAGGGGCATAATAAATAAAATGCACGATACAAGCATTAATAAACTAAATTTTCATGTTATATTTTATCAATTTGATGGATTAAGCGGTCTCACAGACTGCTCACAATAGTTATGCGGCAATTTTTGTCACATCAGTTAAGGGTTAAACAATATTTTAAACAGACCTGAGTTACAGCGGCATAAGGAATGAAAATATATTAGTGGATAGCAAATAGTAAATTCTATCACGAAAGGCGGGGGAGGGGGACATAATAAATAAATTGCACGATACAAGCATTAATAAACTAAATTTTCGTGCTATATTTTATCAATTTGATATCTAAGACAGTAAAAGTATTCTTTTTTCATGATTTCAATTTTATCTAGCATTGCAATTTAATATAATAATCCTCCACTTGTTGTTACACTCTCATATAATTATTGCGCATTTCAGATTCAAATCAGTTGTTTACAAAAACAAATAAATGATAAAAACACACCTGCTCAAATCGACCATAGAATAAACAAGAGAATACGTGGGAAGTCACTTCACTCCACTGTTTAGAACACCAGCACGCCTACTGCACTTCTTTTAATATAAAAGAAAGACATCTGCCATTTTAGGATATTACAAATATACGGATATTATTAATGAACCATATATGTAAGTCTTATTTAATTTAAACATTTTGTTCCTGTTTTGTATACATTATAATGATGAGTTAAGTAGTTTTATGTTACACATATAGAAAGAGACTGGTCTGTATTGTTTTCAGAAGGATGTTTTTATTCGATTCTGTTGTATCTTAATCTGCCATCGCTCGAAAAAAAAAAAAAAAAAAAAAAAAAGCTGGCGCAGAGACTGATTCGTGCCTACATTCATAGTAGAATGAATGTAAATATTAATTTTTAGTCTCTTGAGATTGAAAATGTGTTGAAACAGTGGTGTGGAATTTTTTCGGGTTTTTAATGTTTTCTAGTTACTAACACTTATAGCATCATTATTATTTTGGAGTTAAATATGAAATTAGAAATTGTTTCAGATTAGAAATTAACATTATGTAAGAATTTTTTTTTTCGGTTTGTGATTTTAATCAAACATTTAATTGTAGACACTCAGAATCAGTTATTAAATTTTCTTCGATTGTAAATTCATTTTCTACGTTTTTGATATATGTAATCACTGGAATAAAAAAAATTAAATATATTTAAGCATTGAAATAAAGTGTTTTTCATGCCAGTGATAACAAGTTTATAGCTTAAACTGCTTTAGTATATTTTTTAAAAAGTTGGTATGTACTTTCGTAATATAGGACTGAATATTTTTTTAAAGCGATTAATAACTACTTTCTACATTAAAATGTTTTTTAAACAATAAAAATAGTTAATATGCAATCATTTATTTTACGTTTATATGTTCTTTTTAATACTTTTCAACAAAGTTGAAAAGTGTTTATGACTTCGGTTTGTCTGACCGTCTGTCCGCGGTCTAACTCTCGCAAATATACTCGGATTGCCTTGAAATTTTTGGATGTTATTGACGTTTACCATAGCACGGCCCCTATTTGTAATGAAGTTTGTAGCGTGTTTAATTCATCTACAGGAACAGTCAAGAGTATTTCGTTACACTACGGCCTACGGGAAAAAATCGTTTCAAATGATTTTTAACGATTTTACACGCTTTCAAACAGAATAAAATTGATATGAATTTATGAAACTCACTAAAATATGCATTCTGAAGAGTATGTGGGGCCACGAATAGTTATTGTTCATTTACAGGTCTAAAAAAGGGATTCCAATACATTATTATACAAGGATGGAGGGAATTATTTGCGGTGTACTTTAATTATGTTAATCTTTTTCATATATAATGAAATTGATATAAGTCGCTGAGGTTTACACACTATACATTATTTCATGATAATACGAAATGTATATAGCATTTACAGGACACACAAAATATTTCCGATACTATATTGTATCCGAAGTACATTAGGGATGATTGCTGGAAATGCATTTTTAATTATGATATGCGCTTTTATGATTCACTATATTTATGCATAGAGTATGGTATATATAAATGCTATAATTCATATACAGGACTACATAAAAGTATTCGTAAGGGTTACTGGGTATATGCGCAAATTGATTAAAGGTAGTTTTTAAATGAGTTATGGATTTTTACGTTGAACTGCATTTAATTTACTAAGAAATGTTTGTAGAATATAGATAAAATGATATACAGTGTCACGTAAAGAATTGAATACATGGCCATCTATAAATTATAATTTCTGGAAATGTAATTTCAGCAGTTTTAAGAGTGTTTGA
This sequence comes from Maratus speciosus, assembly GCA_963932465.1. Taxonomy (NCBI): domain Eukaryota; kingdom Metazoa; phylum Arthropoda; class Arachnida; order Araneae; family Salticidae; genus Maratus; species Maratus speciosus. The sequence goes on from OZ010793.1 coordinate 136,813,809, forward strand.
ATTAAATTTTAACTAAGCAGTAGCGCGTAATAAACGTTCTAGGTAAACTACAAGATTATACAAAAGTATTCAAGTATGTTAACATATATTAGTATAAATTGCTGAAAGAGAATTTCAATCTGTTATGCGTTTTCTTACAAAAATAAATTTTCCCATTATACAATATGTATATCAACTTACAGATCAAATGCAGGGCTGTTCAAAAGAATTAGAAAACATATTTGGCTATGGACGGTAAATGCTGAAATCACTTTTTCAAATGTTTTATGTGTTTTCTAAAATATTTACTTAGTTTACTTAGTTAAATATTTACGTTATTTCCCTAAATTACGATGTCTTGTTAAAGCATTCAGGAAGCGTTGGAAAGTGTTTTATAATCTATGCTTAACGCATGATTTTTCTTAATTGTTTTTTTTCTATTTCGCAGATCAGTCTTTTCCTATAAAACATACCAAATCTATTTAGCTCATATTCACAAAATACAATATACACGGGAATAAAAAATTTAAATAAATATATCTTATCATGTCATGTTTAATAAAGCAATCACTAATCAAAACACATTAAAATTTTACACATTCTTAATATCAAGCTTGAACTCAAGATAAAGCTAAAACTTAATAAAAAAAGATGTCAGTTGATAAGCATTGTTTTTTAAGTGGAAAAATTTAAAATGTTTTAGAAGAATAGGACTCCAAAATAGCGATATTTTGCTAAAAAGTACGGTAAAAAGATAAGAATTTATATTTCAAACAAAACTTTATTTTAAAATTGTGCATTTTAAAATTCATCACAGTGTTTATGGAAAGAACCATCACAATATTAATACTCAGAACTTTTTCCAGAGAGAAACATTCGGCTTGCATACAATATTTCAAATGAAAATCAAATTTCAAATTATTTGCTTAAAAGGCGCAAAGGCCAACTTAGTAAAAAAGATTCAATACCGGGAATCGAACCCCTGCCATCAGTATAGCGCACGGACATTCTACCGACTAAACCACGTGGAACGATACCCAGCCTGGAAAATTTCTTGCTACTACATGTTGGCAAGGCTACAAAAGCAGCACAAGATGGGATATTTATCGTGAGCCACCGACATGGGGTAAACACGAAACTTAATTAAATCCAGCATCGGTTGAAACTATATTAATACTTAGAAATTTTTCCAGAGAGAAACATTCGCCTTGCATACAATATTTCAAATAAAAATCAAATTTAAAATTAAAATTGCCTTTTAAGCATGTAATTTGAAAATTGATTTTCATTCGAAATATTGTATGCAAGGCGAATGGTTCTCTTTGGAAAAATTTCCAAGTATTAATATAGTTTCAATCGATGCTGGATTTAATTAAGTTTCGTATTTGCTCAATGTCGGTGGCTCACGTTAAATATTCCATCTTGTGCTGCGTTTGTAGCCTTGCCAACATGTAATAGTGAGAAATTTTCCCGGCTGGGTATCGTTCCATGTGGTTTAGTCGGTAGAATGTCAGTGTGCTATATTGATGGCCCGGGTTCGAGTCCCGACACGGAATCTTTTTCACTATGTTGGCCTTAGCGCCTTTTAAGCAATTAATTTGAAATCTGTTTTTCATTTAAAATCATCACATTGTTTATGACAAGTTCGTAACAAATGACACATATTTCACAAATTGGTCACAATGTGACTTCAAAGCATTGTCGCTTTCGCCACAGGTTCGTCACAAAGCTAATGCCAAAATAGTCACAAATGACACACTTTTCACAAATTAGTCACACCGTGACTTCACAGAGTGGTCACAATGTGACGTCACAAACGACCTCTAAAACGGCCATAACGACTTCGCATTGTAGTCACTGTGACGTCACATCGACGGTCACAAAATCACAGTGTGACTTCACAACGACGACGCCGTGACGTCACCATGCCTTACGGGTTGTAATCTAATTGAATTTTTATAGTAAGTAATAATATACTCACTTATCAGACATATTATTTACTAAATGCTATAAATGTGTTATTATTTTGCGATTATGTATTTACTAATTATCAGTAAAATTTTAAAATAGAAGGCACTATCATTTTACTTTATTTTCACTATAACTTCGAGCCGGCTCAAAATAGGTTTGTTATTTACTGATAAATGCTGTATAATTTTCTGTTCATAAAAACTATGTGAAATAATGATTTGAAAAAATTTACAAAAAAAATATGGTTATACGAAAATACCATTTTCCTGTAAAAAATTTCCATATGTGCACGTATATATGAATGCCGAATGTGTGCATTGAACGTAACATGTAAATATTTTGAAAAATATGTGTAAAATACATAAAATTCATTTAAAAATATTGTTTGGGACTGAGTTACTCAAATTTGACAACACATACATTCGACCAGGCATGACAGTTTGGTCTCAAATTATAATCCGACATTTTAAATTCATACCGGAAATTTTCAAAGAAAAATTTTTACATTCTGTGATCATTAAATCTCTCTTATTAAAAAAGCATAAAATACTATTCTTTATTTCTGGTATGGTCACTAAATTTATGAATAAGAGTGGATGCCAAACAGGCAACCCTGCATTCGACCTTTCTTATTCTTGTTTCATTAATACTAGTACTAGTATGTACTTTTATAATTATCGCTATATTATTGTGTTAAAACATTGAAAATTGTTTTCCATTGCATTTTTATGTTTTATATGAACAATAAACAGTTCTTTTTTACTAAATATTCATGGTTTTCTTCTTCCACTCTTCTTATGTATAATATTCGTTGTAATATCATAAATTATACAAATCTTATGATGTTGGGAAATGTAAATTAGGAGTTTTTAAATATCTGAAAGGACACCTTTTTCGCTTCAAAGTTGCCCTAACTATATATTTTGTATGATATTTATAATATGGTGCAAAGCTACATTGCTGGATAACTTTAAACCAAGTTAAAGATATATTTTTTATTATTTACTTGATTATTATTACCTATTAGGATCATTTCTTTTCTTTTATGCCATTAGTTGCAGCAATATTCTTAAAATAAGAGTGGGGCATCTGTAAATAGAGAAAGTGCGGCCCAAAGTTACCACGAATGACTGTACTTACAATACGTCAACGCGTAGCTTTGAAAGGGGAACTTCGATTGTGATAATACTTTTTATGTTGGAATGAACTTGTCTGATGGTTTTCCAAAAAGAAATGAAGCGTCCTTAAAAAATGAAAAAAAAAAGTTTGAAAAGATAATTTGTGGTAAAAGCTTTATCTTCCAGCTATTTTTCGAATTTTTCCGAATTTTTACAGTATTTGTGAGACTTTTTTATATACGTTGCCCTATATTATGCAAGAAAATCTTTGTACCTTTAGCGCATGTGCCGTTAAACACCCTTTTATGCAAATGCTCCTATTTTATTAAATGTTATTATAGTATGTTATGTGTACTGTCCTTTTTCGTGTTTCCTGAAAGTGAAGTTAATTTTTTTTAAAAACTATACATGTCATAAACAAAAACATTCATAAATTTCTTGAATTTCATTAAAACAAAATTTATAACTACATGAATATAGGATCAATTCTTACACAAATGAAGACAAATGTTGCACACGTTTCATATAGATATATTCTGCAGGTACAAATTATTTCGAGTACTTTAATTATAGAGTGATCGAAAATATTATATTTAAAAAAAAAAATGTTTGTCCTCTAAATATCCTAGTGATGAAACCTTCACAGACAAATATGAGGAGAAACATTTTCTTAATACTCCTGTAGTTAAAGAAAAATCTGTCAAGATTTGCTCCAGATATTTGCCAAAACGTAAAATTCGAAAGTGCCCGATACCTTTCAGACATGTAGTGTATGCATAGGGTGATGTATAAAACGATGATAGTCCACTTTTTATGAAATTTGTGTTGGCATACAGTATATTCTGTTAGCCTAAGACGCGTACTCTCATTTGTCAACTTTCGATCAAGGCAAATATGAAGGTGATACTTTAGAAAAAGCAGATAAAGATAAGTATAAATGAGGAAGAACAATGAAATTCCTTTAAAAATAACATATTTGAAGATTGGTATAAAGGGTGACAACGATAAAATTCCGCGATCGTTAAAGGAAAACTTTACGAATAGCTGCCAACAATGTATGGCTATTATCGTTTTCTCCCCTTACCCTTGATATGAAATTGCTTTAAAGTATGCAGTATTAAATAAAACGGTTGTTAATATTTAAAAGATTTTTTTAATAAAAAAATATATTATCAGTTTTTCCCCAATTTATCATATTTATGGAATTTTAAACTATTTTTTATTTTTTGAACGAATGATATTTACAAATTGTTCAATCAAAACACTTGTTGATTCCAATTTAAATGGCAATTTGCCGCTTTTTTCCCGTAAATAAATCCAAATTAGAAAATGAATCTAACAAGATTTTAGGATTCTCGTAATATAAGACCAAACTCTGAAATAAGCACCACCCTAAAACGAAAAACCCTTTTCAAAGACAGTCATTGTCCATAAAATATGCAGTATACTTAAAAATATAACAAGACTAAAAACAAATTATCCGCAGTAGTGTTCAGAATAAAACATATAACAACAACAATTACCAAACATTCAAGTGGCAAAACCCTTACTCCAAAGAACTACTAAAAAAAATTCCTAAAAAAGAATTATTATGCTGTACACATAAAATGTAGCTAGTTAGACGTACGATTTTATTCAGAAATTCAAAATTGATACAAGAAATTTCGAATGGAAATTACTGCTTTATTTAGTGAAAAAAATATTTTTCTCTTGTTACAATAAGCAGAGCTTATTGCAATAGCGATAAGCACACTTTAAGCTTTTTCGGAATTTTCGGCATGAATTCGAAATTTCTCAATAAAACAAAAGTCCCAGCTGGTAACGCTGTGATAAAAAGAATTAGTATTCAAAAGCAAAATCTATTTACTGAAGAATTATTAATATTACACAGAGACATTCTTATATCAGAAACACAAAGTTGTTATGAGATAGGCAAAAAAGCAATCATTTTAAAAGCATAAATACATAGTCAATAAATGTATTACCATCCCAACATAAACCAACACGAAGTTATAAGCCCACACGGTACATCGAAAAACATGTTTCTATTTTATTTGTACGATTCATAAGTAACCGGACAGATAAAAGGGCATAGCCAGATAAGCATTGGAAACATGCCTTTCAATCAAATTTCCTGATTTTTTTCCAACATGTGGCTGCATATCTGACAATATATTTCCCCTATTATCACCTATAAATATTGATATTTAATGAGATACAAATGTTTTCTCAATTTTTAGAAAAACGGATTTTCTCAAAAACTGCTGCACGGAATTTCATGCCATTAATTGAGGATGTATAGATACCAAAGGTGCATAACTGGTAATTTTTGTATAATTTTCTGTTTATAAAAACTATGTGAAATAGAGAAATAAAAATAAAAAAAAAATAAAATCATATATTATGGTTATCCGAAAATTACCATTTTCTTGTAAAACATTCTCCATATGTGCCCGTATAATCTATATCAATGCCGAAATTTTACGTTAGGCACTACATATAATTAAATTATTTGAAAACAACGTTTAAACACACAATAAAACAAGCATATTTGATCATACGTATACGTTTCGTGAGTACTAGGACTCACACCCTCAGTGTAAAAACTTTAAAAACAATATCCCCCCCAACTGCATGTACGGTGAAAAAACCCAAATGTCAAAACATGATACCAAAAGACCATCAAGTTCTAACAGCCAATGAAATTAATGCGGAAGTGAAGTGTCGTGACACAACAAATCCATCCAGAAAGTTGAGATGTATGGTGTACTAGATAAATCATTAACCAAGGAGTCTTTAAATTTATGGATATGAATAGCCTCAAAAAAGTCTAAATCCAGAGGAGTAATGCATTTCTTGATAATGGTAGCTGAGTCAAAATTAAAATTATGTCGCTTCCCCCAGCAATGAGAGGCGATAGAGGATTTCTGTAATTCTTTTTTCTTTACATAGTTTCTGTGTTCATTGATTCTGTAACGGAGTTTTCGTTTAGTTTGTCCAATGTAGGAAAAACCACATTGGCATTGAATGTTGTAAATGCCCCAATAATTGTGTGGAGGAATTTGGTCCTTAAGTTGCGAAAAAGATAATTTATTAACCGGTTTAAAAACCACATCAAAATCATAATGTTTTAACCCCTTGGGGACGAGCGACACGTATACGTGCCGCATGAAGCGCTCAGAATCCTTGTTTTTCCTCACCAGTAAAATTTTACTGTAAAATTTTCCTTATTTAATCAGCGCATTTTCTCGATTCAAGAAGACACAAATTTCTGTTTTTAATAAACGGTGACAAAAGATTAAAAATTTGGTAAAAGGTTCCCGTCCCGAAGGGGTTAAGATATTAGCCATCTTAAAGCTAATGCTATTATAAAATGGTAAAATGATAAGTTTGGAAATGGAAACCGCATAAGATAATAGATAATAGATTGCCATTTCTGGATGTGTTGGTTACACGTCAGCCTAACACCTTTGACACTTGCGTTTACCGTAAACCTTTTGCTGTCACACTCCCCCCCCCATTTCAATTCATGTCACCCCCCTTCCCAAAAAGCTTCGGCTTTTCATTATTTGATTAATAGAGCTCGCTTAATTTGTTTAGATAATAATTCACTTATTACAGAATTAAATTACATTAGATCTGTGGCTATTGATCGAGGTTTTAGTTTATCTTATATCAATAATTTAATTTCTCATAGTCTTAATAAATATGTTAATAATCTTGATTCTCCTGTTACTGCGGTTTTCATTTCCAACCTTATCATTTTACCATTTTAAAATAGCATTAGCTTTAAGATGGCTAATATCTTAAAACATTATGATTTTAATGTGGTTTTTAAACCGGTTAATAAATTATCTTTTTCGCAACTTAAGGACCAAGTTCCTCCACACAATTATTGGGGCATTTACAACATTCAATACCAATGTGGTTTGTCCTACACTGGACAAACTAAACGAAAACTCCGTTACAGAATCAATGAACACAGAAACTATGTAAAGAAAAAAGAATTACAGAAATCCTCTATCGCCTCTCATTGCTGGGGGGAGGGACATAATTTTAATTTTGATTCAGCTACCATTATCAAGAAATGCATTACTCCTCTGGATTTAGACTTTTTTGAGGCTATTCATATCCATAAATTTAAAGACTCCTTGGTTAATGATTTATCTAGTACACCATACATCTCAACTTTCTGGATGGATTTGTTGTGTCACGACACTTCACTTCCGCATTAATTTCATTGGCTGTTAGAACTTGATGGTCTTTTGGTATTATGTTTTGACATTTGGGTTTTTTCACTGTACATGCAGTTGGGGGGGATATTGTTTTTAAAGTTTTTACACTGAGGATGTGAGACCTAGTACTCACGAAACGTATACGTATGATCAGATATGCTTGTTTTATTGTGTGTTTAAACGTTGTTTTCAAATAATTTATATTTTCACACAAGTTCTGTACTTATTACTACATATAATTATTTACAAAAATGTATATTAAAATTTTTGAAACTTATTTTAAGGCTTTATTTGGGGCGGAGCTACTCAACTTCCACACCCGAAGAATTTTTTGAATAAACAGTTATAGAATTGCTCTATTTTAAATTTTAATGAACACACGAGCAACATTCTCAACGCTGTCGATATCAAAATGAACATGAAGTTGAAAAACATGGCTTATATGCTTAATGGAAGCTAAAATACATCAGTTGACATATTGTCTGCTGACTTTGTTCCAAAAATTCTTTGGATGTCGAAGTTAAGTAGCTCCGCCCCAAATGACGTCTTAAAATGAATTTCAATAATTTTAATGTACATCTTTGTAAATATTTATATGTAGTACCCAACGCAAACTTTCGGCATTTGTAGAGGATATACGGCACATATGGAGAATTTTTTACAAGAAAATGGTAATTTTCGTTTCGGATAACCATAAGATAGGGTTTTTATTTTATTTATTTTTTTATTTCGCTATTTCACACAGTTTTTATAAACAGAAAATTATACAAAAAATATTAGTCATGCATCTTTGGTATCTATATATCTCAGTTAATGGCATGAAATTCAGCACAGCAGTTTTTGAGAAAATCCGCTTTTTAAAAAATCGAAAAAACTTTTTTATCTCATTAAATATCAATATTTATAGAGTGATAAAATGGGAAATATGCTGTCAGATATGTAGCCATATCTGGAAAAAAAATCAGGAAATTTGATTGAAAGGCATGTTTCCAATGCTTATCCGGCTACGCCCTTTAGTTCTTCTAATGTTAACACTTTCCGTCGCAGTGTGCCCGGGTCGGGATACCTTATTTTATCTCCAAACTTACAAACGGCGCCAATAATATTTTTAAAAAAATTGCATTAACAAGGAAAGCATAAATTAACAAGTTTTTACTTTCGAAATAAGTCGTATATAAATTCCAGTGTCAGTCGATGATTTCATCATTTTACAACAAAATTGTCTGTGCCGGAAAGGGTTAAATTACATTTTCATATTTTTTTATATCTCCTGAAAATATATACCTAATGTGCTAATTTTTCGTTTAGCAATAATACTAAAATACCCAAACATAAATACGTTGAATTTGCAATTTTTATGATTTTATTATATGAATTATGAACGGGTATAATATATAAATAAAAACGGGTATAATATAAGAAATAATATTCGAAAAAACTATGAATTGCAACCTACAATTTTTTTGATGGATTTAGATTTATTAAGTCCTGCTTTATGGAAATCCAAAATTTTACATTTTTCCTCCAAGTTGTTTTCAAATTATGCTTAAAAAAGGGCAAAATGATGGTTTAAGGGGCCATCTATGATAGAAGTGACTGGATATTTTGAAATTTCGTATTCTATCCTGTAATCTAGCATCTTTAATGATTGATTTCGAAGGTCCCTTGCCCTTAAACTTTTGTGTTAAAACAAACCTTTAAAAAACATATACCAGATTTTTTAGCAGACATATGAAAATACAATAATTTGTAAATTTCAGCATTGATGCATATAAAGTAATATAAACTAGTAAATCTGCGTATCAGGAGCCTCAACGTCAAATGTTAAAGTGATTGCCTAATGTCACAGTGCATAATATTCAGCATCCTACGATACGCATTTTATTTATTTTTTAATAATATAAATATTTAGCAACATATTAGATTCTTGGAAGGTTTCAAAAGTTAGAAGCACTAAATTATACACGGTGGGACAATGATGTTCTGAAATTCTGATGGATTGCTATTCTCGTAATTTATTAGATAAAAAAATATTTTTCTTTAAGGGGGCTCTGCCCCCTTGAACCCACCGTAGTCATATAAATTTAAATTAATAATTTCCCATTTATTGGGCGAATGGTTATAGTGTATCTTGAATTTCGTTTTACACTTGAATTCTCTTAGGATAAGCAACAGTTTGGACAAAGATTTTATATTATGGTAATGTGGAAATAGCAATATGTATACTTAATATTTTTATATAATATTTATACTTTGAAGAGTGAGACGAAATGACCAAAATCTGTGACACTAACCAAATTAAAAAACAAAAAAAATCTATGACTCAAAAATCTAGATACATGTATTCTATACATTACTAAGTTTATGAAAAATCAGTAAACGTGACAAAAATACAACATTTGCCTTCAATAAACATATCCATTTTATGTAATTTTCGAAATTGTTTAGTTGGAGCTGGCAGTTGACATTTCCATTAAAAAATATATGAATTTTTTTTGTCCTCCTATGTCGTTCAATCAAATCTGATTCAATTCTAAAACGTGTTTTGTGTAACGTTTTATATATATATATATATATATATATAATAATAATATCTATTTGTAAATGTAATTTTACAAAGACGGTTATTCAATAAAATATTCACCTTTTACATAGGTATTGGGTGAGAGAAAATCTTAGTTAATTATATCCTCCGTGATCAGCCGGGTTTCGTAGGTCACTGTCATTATAAGACGTCTTTAACCTTTTCGAGGGCGGTGTCCTTAAAAAAGGACACCAAATTTTAATTCCAAAACTGACAAAAGGCACCAAGAATATTTAATTAAAGTTTTCCTTTTATAATGTACTTGAAAATAAGTAAGTTCATATTTTCTAATAACTTCGTTTATAAATTCTGGTGTCAGTACATTACTTCATTAGTTTATAAACAGAATTACTCCGCGCCGGAAAGGGTTAACACGTTTGAATTAAATTTTTTAGTCGAATTTTTAAAATATCGCATACCATTTTTAACTTTCTGCATTTTGTCATAGAAATATCCCAATTCTAACTTCAGATTTAAATTTTCCATCTTTAACACCATACAGTTTAAAAATATCAATTTCATTCAACATATTTTATGAGCTCTACCAGCTATTTCCACGAAAACCCATCTTTCGCCCCAAAGTTGTTCTTCATCGCTATTCCTAATTAAATTCTCTAGTGATATACAAAACAAAAATGTTTTATTCTGGAATGCTTATCTGGTTATAAAATTCATAAAATAGAGATTTTAAATTTCAAAATTAGAATCCCACCGAAATTTAATTTTGCAAGATGTAATTTTCCTAAATTTCAAGATGGCGCCAGAATTTTAGAATAAAATTTTACTTTTATAATATACGGCAAGAAAAGCTTTATTTTGTACTAATTCGTAATTTCGACATTTGTTAAACATAAGTACTTTTTTTTTCGTTCGCTCGCTGAAAACGGGTGATGAGTTTTGCTTATCACTTATTTCTAAGCGGTCCATTTAGGTAGGACTGCCTATCTCCGGAACGCAGAACACCCTACAAAAAAGATGGAAAGAAAATGGAACAATGTGAGCAGTGTTCTTGGATTCCCTAGTTGCGTTGCATCTTTGCATCCAGGCTGTAAATGTTGCGTGTTTAAATGCTTTGGGAGCCATAGAAAAAATAAAGTTTAAGCGCGGCAACATTATCTAAACATTGAGGAAGAATTAATGTTTCTCGTACTTTTTCCGGTTGAAATTTTTACTGAAATAATTTTATAAATAAAATTTTTACCCCCTTGATAGGAGGAGGGATATATTTTATCCCACCTACGATTAATGTATATTTGCACGAGAAAAATTTTATTAAATATTATTTTTCTAACTTTGGAGGAAAACAGTTCGTGAAATTGCTTTTCCTTATTTTGCAATAAATCGTTTGCAAATTCCGGTGTGAACTCGACATTACAGGAAAACCATAACTTGACCCTCGAGGGTTAGTAAAATATGATAACAACACACTATTACAATAGCAATCTTTGAATTATTGTTTTGCGGTACTTATGTTTACGAACAGTGAGTAATATGCCAAATATCATCTGGAACATTGCTAGATAACAGCTTTACATATTTTTCAACATGTAAAGTTTTTTGTTAAATCTTAATTTCAGCGAAATTTTCTTCAAACATCAAAATCATGAAACCTTTTCGTTAATGGGTGGATTTGCCCCTTTCTAATTTTCACCTCTCGCGACTTGAGCCCGCGTGACACAGTTCTAACTAAGGTCTTGATAAGTAGGCATTACAAATGTCAAAACGGTAGCAATCTGTACTAATACATGGAATGTACTCCTATTGTACCAAGTAAAAATTTGTAGGTTTAAATTATTATGGAATTTTCACATTTTGCATTCCTTAAAAAACTGAAAATATACTCAAAAGAGCAATATTTTAGGAGTGACTTTGCGCAAAACCTGAAAATTAAGTAAAAAATTGTACAGTCGTGGGAAATAAAGTGGTAAACATCCTCTACTAACTCTGCAACAAATTATTGTAAAAGAAAGTTATTGGTAGCAAACGCGATAGGAAATAAAGTCTACTATTAAATGATGTATAAAAATTTTGGTTAGGGAGTCATATATACATGAAAACAAACCCAACGGAATAAAATATTTAAATAAATATGGCTTATCATGTCGTTTTATAAAAAAGAGTTGCATTAACATCCGTTTTTAAGAAAATTCGAAATCATAATTAAGTAAAGGAATATGTTTAAAAGAAAAATATATACATATTACACAGAATATAAAATTCTAAACTCCATGTTCATATTTAATAAAGTAACGTCAAATCACAACACGTATAAAAATTTACATATTCGTAATATTAAGATCAAGTTTTGTATTTATTAAAAAAACATGTCAGTTGATAAGCATTTTTTTATGTGGAAAAATTAAAAATATTTTTTTTAAAATGGGGCTCTAAAATAACGATATTTTGCTAAAAAGCATGGTAAAAATCTAAGATTTTATTTTTAAAACAAAACTTTATTTTAAAATGGAGCATTTAAAAAATTATTATATTTTATAGAGCATGCAATGAAAGCAAACACATGGGATAAGATTGTAAAAAAAAATTATCTTTTTTTTTTTTTTTTTTTTTTTGTCAGTTATCTAATTTGATTCATATGTAACTTTAATTGAAATTTTCATTAAAAGTTCAATTAATGTTACAAACTAGGAATTAAATAAATATTGTCAATAAAATATTTTATTTCAAACTTTACCACGCTTGTATTTATTTTCATTGCATGCTGAAAAACATGTGATTCTTTTAACCCCTTGAGGGGCAAGAAAAAAATGTCTCTAAATATTGAATTCTCACCGGAATAATCGAAAAATTTTATTTTTAAATAAAGAAAAGCAAATTTTCAATGATTCTCTTCCAAAGTTAAAAATATAAAATTTAGTTAAAATTTTCTGGTGATAATCTTGTTTAAATTAGGTGTGATATATTTTATCGCACCGCCCCTCAACGGGTTAATATACCCATAAAACAGCATAACAAAAGAATTCACTGCATAAAAATTGAACATTCCCTCTTGTGAAAGAGTGACTATTCACTCCTACCAGGTGTGAAAAAACGCACTCCTTTAGCAAGAGTGAATAGTTACTCCTCCGAAAGAGTGATTATCCACCCCTGTTTCAAGTGACTATTCACTTCTCAGGAATGGGTATTCACTCTTTCAGGGAGTCAAAAATTCCACTTTTGCTCAGAGTGAATAGTCACCCTAAAGAGGTTGGACATATTTTGACTCTGCGATAGAGGGAATACTTAGTACTCCGGAGAGAAAAGTCACCTCTTTTCATTTAGATTGTAAAATAATACTTGGTATACATACTGGGTATACAACGTATTTAATTTTTTTTTCAGATTGTTGGCAAAATAACAACTCAAGCACACAAAAATATCATTTTTCGTTATTAATACAGGACCACTCTGAAAACGTTCCATTTTTAATAGATAACATAACTATCATGAGATCTCTGTTCGTATGATGATTAACATGATTATTACTGCCCACAGCTAAAATTGACTAAGGCTTGTATTAAGGAACGCGAGACATTAATGCATATTTTTTTTTAACTCAGTATTTTAAGGAAAGTTATAAATCATACCGCATCCATTACAGCCCTTTACTGCATTCGACCTGCGAGTCAAACATTCTTCTATTAGACGTCGGTTATATGTAAAAAAGTATAGCCATTCACATTATATTTAGCTGAGTTCTTTTAAATTGTCAATTACTAAAGAATTTCGAGGTATGTATTTTGCAAATGCATCAAATGTAAGAAATAGTACATGAAGACATAGCTGCCAAGTTTTTACACTACTTTTCAGCATAAAAAATTACCTAATTTACGCCTAAATTTCCAGCGACTTTTTGACAATTTTTTTAACCCCTAGCGGTACGGTGGGATATATAACATGTCGCACCTAATTTTAATCAAGATTTGCCCCAGAAACTTTTACTTCAAATGTAGCTTTCTAAATATGGGGGAGTTGAAAAATTGCTTTTCCTTATTAACCCCTTTGAGGGGTAAGCAATTACGTTTGTGAAATGCTGAATTCCCACCGGAATCTTTCAAAAATTTTATTTCAAAATAAGTAAAGGCAATTTTACGGCTTTTTTTCCACCAAAGTTAGAAAAGTAAAATTTAATAAATTTTTTCTGGTGTAAAATTTCATTAATCGTAGGTGGTATATAATATATACCGGTGCCCCTCAAGGGCTTAAGAAACAAAATTTTTCGAATATTCCGGTGTGAGTTCAACATTACAGAAACGCAATTACGTGCCCCTAAAAGGGGCAACTCAAAAATAATAGTGACAGGGAAAATCATAAAAGTGGGATACCGTGTAAAACGACACCAAAGTCGATTAATAATTTTATCTCACAGAAAGCAATCCCTCAGGACTGCTTCTTACAAGAAATAGATATCTTGGTTGATACATGATTAATTTTTAATGTAATTTATAATATATAAAAGTACTTTTAATTTTTTCCGGTGACTGCAGCTATATAAGTTTATAGACAAAATACTTTGATGATTAAACATGCAATGATTTAAGAGCTGTTTTGGACCCCAAAAGCCAATAGTGAATAGATAGTGTATTTTTGATAGATGGAGGATAGATATAGATAATTAAATTTCGACGAATATTTTTTAATGATGTAGCATCCACTTATATAGAATGTAATTTTCATTATTATAAATTATTGTGATCAAATCCTTCAAAATAAATTCATTCTTGATGGATACAATATAAATATATAGATAAAATACGTATTAGCCACGCAGTGCAATTTGAAGAAATAAGCAAATGGAAAAAAAATACATATTAAATATTGTATCATCAATTGAACAAAAAATAATAACAAGAAAACTTTAGTAATAAAACTTTTAAAATACCATTCACATATTGAAAAAAAATATTGGTTTAATCTGTAATGCTATAGCCGATACAAAATGATATATAAAAGGAGGGAGTATTGTACTTTGTGCCAATATACTAAACCAAGAGAACCAACGTTACAAAGCCAATATTTAAGTAAGTCTTATTTGTGCTTTGTAACGTTGCACAGTGGGGTATTTTACAAATCTGGGCGGCCAAAAGTCGATTTCATAAAGTACAACGCAGGATCGAATGGATGGATATAAGTTGAAACTGAATCATTGGGTAATCACGTGATGCGATTTTTATCTCCTTTAAGTGAACGATGACCTCCTGTTATCAGTTGAAACTGGAGTGTTGCGTTAAGTGCATGAGTGTCAACTCGTTCTTCATTGTGACTTTCTATTTTTGAATTTGAATAACTTTAGTTTTGGAAGTATTTAATATTTAATCGTTATGGATAGTGACGAGGCAGGTATGTATCATTATTTTTTTTAACCTTGAATTGAGAAAGAAATAGTTTTAGTATATACAAAATTAATTTAAAATAACGCGTTTTTCTATTATTTTTTCCCTTGTTTTCCAATTCACGAAGGGTTTAGTTATATTTCCAAACATTTCGAAGCAAAGTTACTTGTTGTACCAATAAATATACACCCTTCTATTTGTGTTTTCGTTTAAAGTAGTTCCACCTTTGTCCCCTTTTTAAAATGAAGGCGATATAAATATGCTCTTCCAAAATTCTGAGTAAGCATACAAAATTACTATACATTGATTTTTAACTGATATTTATCATATAAATTTTAATATGAAAAAAAATTGTTATGATTCAATAGAAAGTGATCAGATTTGTTTATTTTTCAGTTATTCTGATTGAAATTAAATTTATATAATTTAAAAAAATGCTTTAAAGTAATGTATTCATTCCCTTTTATCTCTTTTTAAGTTCTTTTCAGATAATTGAAATAATTTATTGCTTGTTATTAACATTTGTTTATCTAAAAAATAAGTCGAGGCAATTTTCATATGTTTTTGTTAAAAGTTAGCGAAAGATTGTGAGATTTAAAAAAAAAATAAGGGATAAAATGATGTTATCTATCTAAATTGCATATAATTATTATGCATTCTTTTTTGTTCATATTTTGTATTTATTTTTATTTAGGGCCTTCGAATGTCAGAGTAATGACTCGAAAAGAATTTTTAAACATTATGCAACAGCAGAATTTGCCAAACATTAATCATAGATTAAATTTCCTTGAAAATTACCTTCTTAATGGCGATAATTTTGATGATGATGAAATTAAAAACCTCAAGCACAATTTCTCCCAATTTAAATCTCAGTTCAAGAGCAAATGGATCGAAGCCCATTATATGTTAGATAAATTTGTGAAAAATAATAAAAAATGGCTTGAAGGTACAGTAGAAATTTCAAGAAAAATAAATCGACCAGGAAGGCCAGCAAAAGCTTTCACTGAATGAAGTGACAGGTCAAAGCGGAGAAAGTCTGAAAGTTTGAGGAGCTCGACTGATGTGGAAGTACTTACGCATACTTTACACAGAAGGTTCTTTACTGACTCATCTCTAGCAGCGGAAATCACCGGCATTGGTGAAAATTTAATATATCGATTTAAAGTTATTCTTGAAACCATATCCAGTGGCCACAAAATTCACCTTGATAAATTTAAGAATATACAGAAAAAACAGCAGAGCTCTACGTCCAGTTATATAAATGGTATCCAATGTCACCCACAATGCATAAAATATTAATCCATGGACGCATTGTGATATAGAAAGCTTTACCAGTAGGCCAATTGTCTGAAGAAGTAGCCGAAGCACGGAACAAACATATTCGATTATTTCGCCAAAATCTATCGCATAAATTTTCAAGAATTTCTTGTAACCGTGATGTTCTCAACAGATTGCTTTTGAGTTCAGATCCAGTTTTAACTGGAATAAGACCCACGATAAGAAAAAAATCAAAATTGTTCCGTAAAGAAACTCTAGAAATGTTACTGCCTATGGAATCTTCTGAAGCTCGTGATCCAGAGGATTCTGATTATGAAGAAACAGATTATGATTCTGAATTATAATCTGATTAAAAGATCCCACCTTGGTGATTTACAAACTAATTGTTCTTATCATTAATAATCTGTTTTTATAATTTATTCAATATATTATTCCATTTTTTTATCATAATTATCATTTATTTTATAATACTATTTATCATGATTATCATTTATTTTATAATACTATTTATCATAATTATCATTTATTTTATAATACTATTTATCATAATTATAATTTATTTTATGATACTATTTAACATATTATCATTTATTTTATAATACTGCTTATCATAAATATCATTTATTTTATAATACTAATTTTGATCAATAAATATCAATACGAAGTTGCAAAACATCCATGATTTTCAAGTTATTAAACAATATTTATTTCAAAAAGTGCATTTATTTACTGCTTTAAACGTTTAAATTAGTTTAAAAGAAAAAATAATTTTGGCCGCCCAGATTTGTAAAATACCCCACTGTGCGTTGGTTCTCTCGGTTTAACAAAATAATATTTCCGGCCATCCTGAAAAGCTAAACTCTCGAAACGATCTGAACCTATAACACATGACTATATAAATCTTGTTCAATATTTGAGTTCATTTTTTAACAAATTGCACATACATTCATGGTGATATAAAGGCTTAAAAAATCAGCGAGTATCTGTATGTTTTTTGCTAAAACCATAAAGTATTTTAACCAAAAATGCCTGCACTTTCAGAAAAGTTGACAAAGAATTAAATGAACATCACTGTATAATAATAATAAAATAACATAATAATAATATAAAATAATAATAATATAAAAAATAATAATAGTATAAAATAATAATAATATAAACTAATAATAATAATATAAACTAATAAAAATATAAAGGAATAATAATAATAATATAAAATATTTAATGAACACAAGCATTTGTATAAAATAATGCTTAACAGATCATACTCTACAGAAAACAATTAAACAAAGTAGCTAATTATATAGCGCAACTGTTATAGAAAGTCCAGTCGAATATTGTAGCAATTCAGAAAGATTTGGTGATAAGTTACAGTGGCCTTCAAAAAGTAGGGATGATAAGGGATTATGAATTTTTCATTTTTTTATTCCTTGATATCCAATAAAGGCGTTAGAACTTATAAAATGTCAACGCGTAGTTTTGAAACGCATGCTTCGATTTTCATAACACTATATTTGTTGGGATATGCTCGCCTGATGGTATTTAAAGAACTAAAACATCATAAAAACGAAAATAAAGAAATATTTAAATTAAAGAAAGTATTGCATGGATAAACCCATATCTTCCACTTATATTTGAAAGAATAATTCTAAATTTTTACAATATTCGTATAGCTTTTCATATGTGTTGCTCTATATTTTTCACTGCTAAATTCTGCAAAAAAAAATTTCTGTTTCCTCTAGAGTAAACGCAATTAAACTTTCTTTCATACAAATGGTCATATATCTTTAAATGTTACATTCTAATTATAGTATGTTATTTTTGCATTAGTCAAGTTTATTAAAAGTAGCGTTAAATTTTATCGAAAACCGTTCATTGTTACAGACAAAAAATATGCATGAATTTCTTGAAATTCATTAAAAAAAGAAAAGGTCATATGTACATGAATATGTTTGCCATTCTTACACAAATGGAGACAAATGTTGCGCACGAACCTTTTGACCTCTAGCTGTCAAACGGAAGCTATGTTCCCCGTAGGGAAGGGCAACCCCGTAATCCCTGACCTAATTGTCAAACCTTCAATGAAGAATATGAGGTCAAATATGTTCTTTATGTACTGTAGTTACAGAACAATGCGTCCAGTATCGCTCTAGCTACTCAACAAAACGTCTAAAATCGATAGTGACCGGTGCCATTCGGCCATATAGTGCATGAATAAGGTCAAGGGTAAAATTTCAAAAATCTAGTTTCTTATGAAATTTTATAACAGTACAATATGTTAGCTTAAGGGCCATGCCACCAATGTATTCCTATGGGACGAGTGTCAATGTTTACCTTTATTCTCTAGCTTGTAGTAAATACTAATTAACCTATTGGATTTTTTTATCTATTTTATATCTGTTTCTTAACATCTCTAATTTACCCCGCCACCAATTACAAGGTGCTGGGGTCATTTTTCAGTATTTTATTATTTTTATAAATAACTTAGTAAAATGCTCGAGCCATTTTTTTCACCCATAAAAATACATGGGGGAATCAGTTTATAAAAAAATTATTTAAGATACTCCTACTGTACTTAATGACTTATGCCTATTTTTGGGAGTGGTAGGAGACTTCATTGTTTCCTCCGCCCCCATTTTTGTGTACTTTAACAGTTTTTAACTTAGTGTACCAGTGCTATTAAAATGCGCTTTATTTTGGATTTTAAGCAAACATGGCGGATCGGGGACTCCCCGTTTTTATTGGTCATCTCCCATAGGATTATATGGAGAATGGCTTTTGCATTTATATTATTTTAACTACTTTGCACAGTATATTTCTTTAATTTGTTGTATTGAGAGTAAAGTAAATACTCTGAGGTTTTTTCCACCATGCTTTTTGTATTGTTAGATTATTATATAGAGTGTTTTTTAATGTCTTTGAAAAAGTGTAATTTTGTGAATAATTTTAATCCATTATGGCGGCTGGCTTCTTCTCCAATTTTAATTTCCCAACTATGTATTGGCTAATGCTAGGTTTCCCCAACCAGGTTTTGGGCCTGTGTTGAGATGTATTTTTTCTGTTTTAGAAGTTTTCGCAGATTATCTCTTTAAATGTTAAGACTGTAGTGTCTTGAGCGATCATACATATTATAGACAGTTAATAAACTATTGCCACCCAGTTAATATTACAATAGCTAATTATTTTCTCTTATGGTCTGCATTATGGATAGTTATTGATTACTATAGTCACCAGCAGCCAATGCTACAGATATTATTACAAACTTAAATGATCAGTACTTAATATGAGAATTCATAGAGTACATCAATTTCAGAGTATTGCTAGCACTTGTATTTATTGGTAGATAAGACAGGGTATTGCCACAATTTATATTTTCATAGTTGGTTTGGCCATAAGGCAGTGAGTTGCGGGTATTACGGGTAAGTTTCGGAGTTTTAAAGCCATATACAACTACCAGAACTTTTAAAGGCGTTGCTTCTACTGACCTTAAGATTTATGGGTCTGAAGAGGCCATTCATTGTAAATTCTTCATTTTAAACCTCTTAAATCGGTTTTTTCAAGGTTTTTTTTTCCGGGCCATAGTGAAGGGGAGACTCAACATTTAGATTTTTGCCTGCACCCCCCCCCCCAACATGCACCTTATTTTTAAGACCTTTGAAAAATAGAAATATATATTTGTCATTATATGGGTTTCGAGGCTTCCCCATATAGTTGTGGCTGTTTAAAGTTAAGGGCTGTTGATTCAAATCGCCATAACTTTGTCCCTAATGGAGCGACAGCGGGGAGAGGTCTCTTGGCAAAGTTTTTATCGTAAATAATTCTCCCCGCTCTTTCTTTTGGCTATTTCAGTTTTTTTGCTGCATTCTATAGGGGCATAGTTAGGGTGGGGCTCGGGGGTTTTCGACTATTTTACTGATATTTTCACCTCTAGGCCATAACATTATTCTTTTAACTTCAAATCCTTCTGGTAGCATCTCTTTTTACCCCGTTCGGCCGATGGCCTGTAAAGGGTTAACTCGATCAACTCCTACATATTTTATCACAGTATGTGCGTGTTGCATATCAAACTGTTAGACTCCATGAGCCCAGTTTGTCCCCATTCCCCACCCCTCCCTCCACGCGGCCCCAAACTTGTTTTTCTCCGTTTTTTTCACGTTTTTTCACGTTTTCCATGGTCTCCGCAGCTCTGTGTGCTATTTCTAGGTCCTATCAAGCGCAGCATAGGTTTTCCAGTTACACAGTATACTGTGTAAGCCCCTAAATTTATTATAAGGGTTTCATTTAAAATATACCTAGAACATCAATTATAAAAAAATAAATAAATAAATAAAAGGATAAGGAAAAAAAAATTATAGTAGTCTTAGTTAAATCTCCTCTTCTATTTGTGGCAACTCTCAAATATTAAATAAGTCAAGCATGGTGGAAGCTGGTTTACTGTGACTTTTTATATTGTGTTCATGCTGTAAATACTATGTTATTGAAATTATTTATACCTGTTAAAAATAAATAAAAACTATTATTGCTTATGTAGCAACAAGTGTAAATTTCAAGGCGGTGACAATGAGGTAATGAGCATTGAATTACAAAATTTCTCTTCTGACCAGAATTTATTCCATTCTCTTCAAAATTCTCCCGTTCGTTTTTTGCTAATTATTCAAAATTGTCTATGTTTTTTTTTTTGTTGTTTTTTTTTACTCATTTGAAAAACATTTCCCGCTTTTCACCACACTAATTATTTCTTTTTAGACATTTCCAGTGATCTAGGTCACTGACTTTTACTATTATCTGTCCTATAACCTTTTTTCTTCAGTTTACATGGGTGGGCCACGGCGATGCCTGGACTTTGTCTGGATCAATTCTCTGTCTTAAAAAATAATAATAATAATAATAACAATAGGGAAGAATAGGGGAAAAAACTTGTTTTACTGTCAAAATACAGAAAACGTTATCGCCGTACGACACAAATTCTCAAAAGATAGAAAATCTTCAGAAGAATACCAAGAAAATCATAGATTAATCTGAACCAACAGGAACACACACCCAGCTATGCCACAAGAGGTCTTAGCGACACTTTTAGCGGCCCAGAAGGTCGGCGGCTTGAAAAGGGAAACAGCTCAAATTTCGATCTCAAACTCCAAACAGCAATCATGTCGCAAGAAAATAACTCAGAGCTGGACAACAACAAGTACCTGTTGTTGAATACCGAAAAACCTAAAATAACTAAAATTAGTGAAGTTACTTAAAAGAAAATTCTAAAAATTCAGTAAAAATTCCATTCAAACTACTGGAAGTAGAAAAATTGAAAATAACTGGTGTATCTAAGAACAAACTCTGATAAAGTATTTGACTCCATACAAAAACTGATAAAGAAAAGTATAGGACAAAAACACACAAAATGAGTTCTTCATCAGAAAAAGAGGAGGATACTCCAAGACCAACGAAATTAAAGACCTGAAGGAAAAAATATGCAAGGTTATCAACATGCGACAACTCATCACTAGAAGATATAGCAATAATTAAAACTCCGTTACAATACTCAACCAAGAAAAAAATAAACATTCAAGTCGTCTACCTCCTGCACTACAAGGAGAAAAATTAATGGATTTAAAAGAAGCAATAGCCGAAAATTTGAACATAATGTAACAATTAGAAATGATGTTTAGGTTATGAAGAAAACATTGAGCAAAACACTACCAGTAAGCATCAAATTGTATGGATAATATCAAAGCAGAAATTCGAATACTACAAGATTCAGAAAAAGAAAAAAGTCAATTAATACTGGCACTAAAGGAGCAAAATAAGAAGACTCAAGAAAAACTAGAAGAAAATGTGCAAAACCGTGAAGAAACAATAGAAGCAATAAATAATGAAATGGATCGGCTAATGGAAGAAAATGAAAAAATAAAAGAACTGATTGAAGAGAAAGAACAAAAAGTAAAACTATCATTACAATTTCCAGAGGAAAAGGATTTAAAAAGTACCATATTGGGAGAAATGAAGGAATTCTACGGGAAATTGAAGGCCTCACACCAAAAATTACAACAAGAAGTAGAAATCAAAAATGAACTACAAGAGCAAAACAATCAAGCATATGAAAACAATGACAAAACTATATGGAAAGCTGGAAGAAAGGCTGGAAAACATAATAAAGCTCGCAGACAAAGTAAAAGAACCAGAACAAAGTAATTCGTTAAAACAAACAGAAATAAACAAAGAATTCACATATGCCTCAGTAACGTCAGCCTCAGCACCGATCTACTCTAAATGAGCATTACTGCTAACAAGAAGAATAAGTACAAGGCTTTCAATGTTTAGCATAAGGGAAGCACTCAATACAGAAATTAACTTAAAGACAAACAAAATCAAAATATTCAGCACGCTCTCGAAGGATAAAAATGCACTCATAGTGAGGTCAGAAACAAATGAAGATGTGGACAACCTGTCAGATCTGATTCAGGAAAGTGAGAAAATAAACTCACTGGTCTCATTAAAATACGCAGCAGAAAAGTGAAGGGAGATATTAATAATGGAAATTCCAAAAACTGTAACACCAGAAGAAATAAAACTTAAAATAAAAGAATATGCGGAAGACGTATTCGAAAACTTACATAAAGAAATTTCAAGGGGAAAAGCAAATTCATATCAATTAATGATAGACTTGGATGACGCAATGGCAATTAGGCTACTCAAAAAAGGAAGAATCTTGGTTGGCTTTTTGTCATGTCAAATTAGACCATACTCACCAATCGTAAGATGCAGCAACTGCCAATACTATGGGCATACCTCCGGAAAATGTAGAAGAAACTCACAATATGCGTATTGTTTTAAAAATCACGAATCTAAAAATTGCCCAATTCAAAAAGACACAAGAAAACATAAATGCATAAACTGCACAAACACAATTTTCCTAGATGGAAGAGCGTATGACTATAATCATGCAGCAAACTCATCAAGATGTCAAGTCTATCAAAATATAATGCAACAAAGAAACCTTATAATAAATCAAGTTCAAGCAAATTCCCGTCGATAATCTTAAATAAAGACAACTCCTCTAAAAGTTAAAAAACATCCTCTTCGCTAGAAATCACAAATAGTTTGAAAGAAATAAAAATTGCTCAACTGAACCTACAAAAAATACGTTCTGCGACAGCTCACTGTTCGCCTTTTTACTTAGAAATAATTACACAGCTGCATGTATACAGGACTGTGCCATAACAGCTAATAGGCCACATGGGATTCCAAAAATAACCCCGTGCTACTCATCTCTGTCAAAAAATTGTTTCATCGTAATACTAGACTCGAGAGTACAACATCTACAAGTCCAACAAAATGACCACTCAGTGTTTGTAAATATTTTAACAACAGCGGGCTATATAACATTGGGCACACAGTATACGGCACCATCACAGGACATGAAAAAAAGATTTAAAGGACTGGTCAAGTAGAAGGGAAATGTCCAATAAATTCTTGTTGTTGGGTGATCTGAATGCCCGTAGTCAGCTTTGGGGGTAAGGAAATGATGATGATAGAGGCCATCATGTCATCAATTAAATGAGTGCGCAGCGTCTACTGGTTGGGAATAACACACACAGTACCCCGACCTTTGAAGTTAAACACCTGAAGGGGTGGCCGGATTTAGCGCTATCATATTTTCTACTCTTTCAATATATAAAAGATTGGGAAGTTGGAGAAAGCATGGATTATGGAGATCATAGATTGGCAACAACGAGTCTTTCCCTACAAATACCAGATTTACCAAAACGTAGATATAGAACAAAAGGAATATCACTAACAAAATTTAATAATGCAATTAAGAAAAACATAGAAGAAAGAAACTTAAATTTCAAAGGAATAAGTACACCGGAAGAGTTTGAAGAAAGATATGCATTGTTCATATCACTGGTAAAAGAAAATTGTGAAACTCACTTCAAGAAAAGGAAAAGCTCGTTCAAACCATCAATCTCGTGGTGGAATGAAAATTTGCGAAAACAAAGGAACTACGTTAGAGCTCTGAGAAGAGTTACGAAAACTCCGGAAGCAATACCAGAAAACTATATAAAATTCAAACCTGAAAGAGCGAAATACAGAAAATCTATTCAAGAAGCAATATCTGAAGCTTGGAAAATTTTTTGTCGAAGCACAAAAGAGCCTTACGGCAAGTTGAAAAAGATTGCTTTTCAAGACTACTATAGGCAGGAGACTTATGCACTTTCAAACTCAACCCATCAAATTCAAACAAGACAAACATTTTTTCAAGATATAACAAATAAATATTTGGACCATCACAGGAAACCCAACCATATATATTCAAACCAAACTCCACAGCACCAAAAATTATATTACAGGAAATAAAACAAGCAATCTATGCCTTCAGCAAAAACAAAGCTCCTGGTACAGATGAAATAGACCACGTAATACTCAGAAATCTATTCAAGACGCAGCCGGAATTAATACAAGAAATGTACAACTCATTATTAACTCTGAATTATTTTCCTGAAGATTGGAAAGTCGGTGAAGCTGTTTTCTTTCTAAAACCAGGCAAACCAGCAAATGAAGCGGCATCTTATAGACCGATAATCCTACTTTCAGTATTTGGAAAGGTTTACGAAAAAATACTTCTAAAAAGAATAAATTACTATCTGCATACAACAAATAAAACTTTTACTTCCCAGAATAGCTTCCAGGAAAATAGATCAACGGAAACAGCAATAAGAGAACTTTTCTCACAAATAAATTTACTTAATCAAGAAGATGTATATATTTCCCTCCCGTCAACAGACTTTAAGAATGCATTCGGCAATTTGCCGTGGGATATTACAATACAACAATTGGAAGAGTTACAAATAGAAGAAGCATATGCCAACACCATAAGGTCCTATTTATCGAAGAGTGGCATTTATCCAAATTGGCTACTAGAAATCCTGCATTGGCTCTCTAAAGGTTGCCCGTAGGGTTCCTGTTTAGGACCTTTTCTGTGGAGAGTGTTTATACAGAAATTAATAAATATACTAAGAAGAAGAGGATTTTGATTAATAGCGTTTGCAGACGATATATTGTTGGTGGCGTATGGAAGAACAAGAAAAATACTAGAAGAGATGGCGAGGGAGGCTTTGCAAATCGTGAGTGACTGGGCAGATTTAAACCAAATGAACATCTCATATGAAAAGGGCAAGGCATTAAATCTCAGAAAACATAAATATCTAAAAAGAGCTCCAATCTTTAAAATAAATAATTACAGATTGAAATCTGAAAATACGCTCCCATACCTTGGTTTGCTCCTAGATAAAACACTGTCATTTTTGCCTCACCCAAGAAATAAAAGAACAGAGCTGAATTCAATAGTCCAGAATCTTCTAATATTAACATAAAAAAGGAGGAATAAATAAAAACATCTTAAAAATCTGGTATAAAACAATGTTAGAAAAAAAAGATAACGTATGGAGCAGCGGTTTGGTACGACCACCTACAGAAATCTCATTGGCTTCGCTTACTGTCCTCAATACAGGCCCAGTGCCTTATTCTTGTGTAGGGTGCATATAGAAAAACGGCCACCCTTGCACTTTGTGCCTTAACAGGAATCCCTCCATTGCATCTCAGAGTAGTTCAGATTGCTACATCGGGAAAAGTACTAAGATTGGGGACACTAGTAGAGGAATTTAGACCAGAATTCTATCAAGGCAAATCCCCAAATTCATCAGTATGTCCTTACAAAAATTATCTACACAAGGCAAATGAAAACCTACAAACGGAAATACACAGACTGTTCCAAAATGGAAGAAGGGTCGGGGTTAGCGTTCTGTGCATATAAAAACTCAATCTTGTGCCATACCTTTCAAAGAAAATTAAGGATAGAAAACACCGTATTTCAGGCGGAAATGCTAGCGATATTTCGAGCAGTGGATTGGATGGAAAAAAGCAAGTACGGAAGTGCAATAATATACTCAGATAGCCTCTCGAGCATACAAGCCATTGAAGACAGCACAACAAAAATAGCACTGGTCCAGAACATAATTCAATTACTACAGAATACAAATAAAAGATAATACTAAAATGGATATAAGGACATTCCGGAATAGCAGGAAACGAGGCAGTGGATCAAAAGGCAAAAGAATCGATCATAAATCCTAACTTACCATAAGTATTTCTACCTTTCCCACCATCGCATCTCAAATGACAACTAAAATTACAAATACAACAGGAATGGCAGAGAATTTGGGACTCTGGTCATAGAAGAAGGTTTACATATTCACTTCTACCTATTGTATCAGAGGAGACATTACTATCACACAGAAACCTCTTCTTGTTTGCAACAAATCACGGGCCTTTTCCAGATTATGTGGTAAAGTTCGGAAAAGCTGACTCGGGCTACTGCACGTGTGGGAAACGAGGAACATCGCTGCACTACGTAACGGAATACACACTAACATCTATACATCACCTCAGAATCTCCAGAACGATGAGTCTCTCTTCATGGTTCAAAATAATCAGAAAACAACCAGCACTATTGCAAAAAATTATAAACTACATAACACTGATTGAAAACAAGCACGGACATTTCCAAATGCCTCCAAAGCAACTATTATATGATAATGATGATGAGCTACGGAACTAATCGAACAAACTTTTACTTTAAAACAGTTATAGAAATAGTGTTATTGTTAAGAAGAAATTATGTGGTATACGTCTGTTAAGCACTTAGCTCGTCTAATTTACTATTGTTACCTATACTTATTTTATTATCTCAATTACTTTTTATTACCTACCATTATTTTATGACTATATAATTGCTCTGCATTTTTTTTTAACAAACATTGCTGGGTGGGGCTAGTTGAGCTCAAACCAATTGGTAGGCCTCCCCAACTGGCTGAATCTGAATCTGAATCTGAATCTGCTCCTGTTTAGCTGCCCTCGATCAAGACAAATATATAGGTAATACGTTAAAAAATACAGATGAATGCATATGCAACAGGTAAAAACTAAAATGAATTTCAATCCTTTTGGAAATATTCTATATAAGTCCAAAGTAACAATAATGTTGGACTAAGGTATGTTTTATGCGTATGTAAAGCTTAGATAGTAGGGCATTATTCATTCTTATTATCTTTGGTATTTTGCAAAAACAATATCTAGTCATAAAATTTAAAGCTTACCATATTTTTAGAAATGTTTTTCAATTATTAAAACTGCAAAGTGTATAAAAGTAAATTCTGATATTAAAGTGCGATCATCTTATTTAGATAAAATTACATTGCGCGTTACTCCCAAAAGATTTGAGTTTTTCATTCAGATCTTTTAATTCATCAGGACAATAGCTACGAAGATTTTCTAACTAAATAAGTGGAGAGGTACTATGCGGAAACAGCCATATACATAAAATAAAATCATACCCATGTGCTGGTCATGCAGGAGTTAAAATTAATAAGTATAACTTAACGAAGATGTGACCGGACTTACCCTGATTTATATGCATTATAATAGCATTGTAACATAATATGGAAGTTTACTGTCATTTGGTGAGTGATACCGCGTGTACTGTGAGGCAGATTCCGAAATTTGGATCTTCGAGGTTATAGTATATTGTGCGCGGTTGATATATTTTCCAGTGCTTTCTATTACGCTAGCATATTTCGGACAAAGCATTTAAGTATCTTGAGACTATCCTCTTTATTTATCATATAAGTAGATAAATTAACTTTTCACGAATTTTATAATGTCCAAAAAAAAAAAAAAGATTTATATTTACATAGATATATTAGATAAAAATATATAGATAAATTAGATTTTTAAAAATGTATATGTTTATTATTCAGATTCTAATTATTAAGTAGCTTAACCGGGATTCGGTATTATTTGGGCTATCTATTGGAAATCTGGACAAAGTTTTGTCCTCTTCAACTTATCACGTTGTTTGTTCAGAAGTGATATCTTTTAAAACCGGTTTTTCTTTCTCTAATTCGGTTGCAAAAGCACTCTCCTTTAACTATAACTGTATGAATATTTTTATTCCAGTTTGATGTACTGACAAGGGAATCACTTTTGGTGCTGGTCGCACCTAACATCGAGACCTAGTGAATTTTGTATCCCTATACATAAAAGTTAGAGAACTGATAAAATTTCTCTGTTAAAATCATATTTTATATACTTTATTATAATTTTAATTTTTTATTATTACATTTTTATTTGTTTAGTTCACGCCAAGAGTTATGTCTCCAAATATGGCGCTACAACTTTCCCGCACCGGAATTATCCGGGGAGTACATATGAGAATTATATCAGATTGCGATTTGTTTGATAATTGCCTCCGTGGATAATTGATAGATAAGAAAGAAGAATTAGGATTTTCTTTTTTTTTTCTATGCAGACGATAAATATATAAATAGTAAATATATTTTTATAAAAGCTTTCAAGATCATTGAAAACTATTTTTTAGTGAAATACAAAATAAGCAAACTATTTTCTTTTGAAATCGAATGGAATAAAGTTTCGTATGTTTAAAATGTAATATTGCTGTATTAAATGGTCCTTTGTTAAAAGTAATCATAAAGTAAATTTTTACACAATTTAAAAAAATTACTGTGGCTAATTTGGTCGACCATTACAATTTCTACTGAAGTCCTCTAAACCACTCCTCACGCAAGACAAACAGCTATGACATTTGGCTAGAGTAGCCGGAAAGCTCTCCTTTCGAAAAAAAAAAAACTGCCAACTTTTCCCCTGCCAAAAATATTAATATAATGTTTCAATTTTTCAAAATCGAATTCGTGGGTTTTTGAAGGAATTTTTCAACTTTTTTCAATATATTATATTTATTATTATCTAATTTTTATTTTTAAACGCTTTTCTTTAAAAAAGTCCTTCCGGCCAGTGCCGGGAGGAAGAGGTAGCTTTCATAATCCTTATTTAAAAAAAAGCCAAATTATATCATTCAAACACACGAAACTCAATTTAGTGGAAACCGAATATAGGAGATTCAATACTAATTTTTATCAATATAATGAATGAGAATTTCGCGAAATTAGTGAGCTTTATCCAAGCTGCTTTTCTTTAAAGTAACATATATTTGGCTGCCAAATTCGGCAATTTATTAAAGTGCGTGTCATTTTAAGACAACATGGTGGATGAGGCTAAGCAGTGAACTTGAACGAGACCTTAGTAATTGCTGTGCACATGCTCACTCACATCGGAATCGGTCAATATATAGAAGTGCTGTCGCATGCAAAAAATCAGATTTTTCAAAATGTCATCCACAATAGAAATTGAAACTGCTATATCTGAGCCATTTTTTAAGGTAAAGACAAACAAAAAATGCTCCTGAATCCTTATATCAAGGTCAAATACTTAAGAAAGAAACCTTTTTCAATTTCTAATTTTTTTGCACCTCACTTTAAATATATATATATATTTTAATCTAATGGTCGCCATTTTGAAACAAGATGGCTGATGAATCTGGCCAGCGAACTTGGTCGAGGTGTTGATGTATACTATCCACATGCCTTCTTACATCGAAATAGGCGAATACGTGTGTTATCGCGTGACAAATACAAGATCGTTTCAAAATGTTAGCCATGCTAGAAATTCAAAGTGCTATAACTCAGCCATTTCTTAAGATATAGACGAAACAAAAACTGCTCCCGAATCTTTTTATAAAGGTCAAACACATAAGAAGAAAATATTTTTTCAATATTTAATTTTTTGGTACCACATTTCAAATTTAAATTTTTCTTAAAAATTTAAATGGCCACCGTTTTTAAACAAGATGGCGGATGAAGCTGACCAACGAACCCGGTCGAGACATTGGTATGTACTATGTATAAACGAAGTTACATCCAAATCGGTTCATAAATACGCCTTTTATCGCGTGACAAAATTCAGGACGTTTCAAAATGTCAGCCACGCTAGAAATTCAAAATGCTATAACTCAGCCATTTTTTAAGATATAGACGAAACAAAAACTGCTCCGAAATCTTTGTATAAAGGGCAAATACACAAGAAAAAATATTTTTCCATTTTCAATTTTTTGGTACCACATTTCAAATTTTAAATTTTTAAAAAAAATTTAAATGGCCGCCATTTTGAAACAAAATGGCGGATGAAGCTGGCCAACGAACTCGGTCGAGAGATTGGTATGTACTACGTACACACTGAATTACATCCAAATCGGTTCATAAATACGCCTTTTATTGCGTGACAAAATTCAGGACGTTTCAAAATGTCAGCCACGCTGGAAATTCAAAATGCTATAACTCAGCCATTTTTTAAGATATAGACGAAACAAAAACTGCTCCGGAATCTTTGTATGAAGGTCAAATACATAAGAAAAAAATATTTTTCCATTTTTAATTTTTTGGTACCACATCTCAAGTTTTAAAATTTTTTAAAAATTTTAAATGGCCGCCATTTTGAAACAAAACGGTGGATGAAGCTGGCCAACGAACTCGGTCGAGAGACTGGTTTGTACTATGTACACACTGAATTACATCCAAATCGGTTCATAAATACGCCTTTTATCGCGTGACAAAATTCAGGACGTTTCAAAATGTCAGCCACGCTGGAAATTCAAAATGCTATAACTCAGCCATTTTTTAAGATATAGACGAAACAAAAACTGCTCCGGAATCTTTGTATGAAGGTCAAATACATAAGAAAAAAATATTTTTCCATTTTTAATTTTTTGGTACCACATCTCAAGTTTTAAAATTTTTTAAAAATTTTAAATGGCCGCCATTTTGAAACAAAACGGCGGATGAAGCTGGCCAACGAACTCGGTCGAGACATTGGTATGTACTATGTACACACCGAATTACGTCGAAATCGGTTCATAATTACGGGAGTTACAGTGTGACATAGGTCAGATATATATATATATATATATATATATATATATATATATATATATATATATCAATTTTGAACGGAGGGTGGTTTCGGGGTCTGGGGGTCATGATCGATGAAAATATACCAAAATTTTTTGAAATCGCTTTCCTCCGAACGGCTGCAATAGGTAGCTTTTTTGTAAAGAAAGCTACCTAAAACTTCAATGTTAATAGTCCGATAAGTGGTGTCGAAAATTGCATTTTCAGAAAGTTATGCTGCTGTAAAATCAAGAAATTGTATTTTAACAGTAAAATTGCATTGATTCTCAAACTTCGTAATATAGGGTTTTAAAATGCACCAGGTCTCAATGCTAGTTGCGAACAGCACCAAAAGTGGTTCCCTTGTGAATAAGTGTATCTTGTGTGAAACAACTACATGGACAGAGCCTGATTACCCACGGGGCAAATACATACCACTAAAAATAAACAGAAAATTTTGCCTGATTCATGGCAGAAATTTTACATGAATACGGCGTTTAGATAAGTCGAACTTTTCTTTTAAAATTTATTGGTGTAAGTGTGCCCCGTTGGTAATCAGGCCCTGTACATGGATTGTGATGGAAGGACGTTTGAACCGATGAGCTTAAGTTTACTCCTTTGTTGTAGTTATGTTTGTAATATGTTAATTTAACCAACCTCCCAGCTAAGGCTGGAGGTAGATATGTATGAATTTTTCATTTAAGTTTATTATTCAAGATGAATTAATATATAGAACAGTTATTTTTAAATTGAACTTTTTGATCAATGTGCTTTATACTTGATGCCACACCTAAGACCTTAAACCCTGCGTTTTCATAACTCTGCTCTATTGATATCACTATCTGTATTTGAATATTTAATAATATATTTTTTTCTTATTATTAAATGTTATTATAAAAGAAAATGATTTAATCAAGATAAATTAATTCTTTAAATAAAATTTGAAATTTTAATTAATCCTTAGATGTAATTTTCAAACCGTCCTTCTCCCACAATAGTGGAAATTTTGAAGCTTTTTTATATTTTTCTTACAATTGCGAGATATAACTATTATAACCAGGTTTTAAAAAATTAAATAGTTTAGGTAAAAAAAATTATGTCATGGCACATAAAAAATACAAAAAAAAATTACGATTAACATAAAATTTTTAGGCACTACTTGATTATCCTGTCGACCAAAAAACTCTCGCCAAACCCTAAGATAAAATGCCAATAACGGATGATCGTAGATGTCACATTCAATTGACATTAAACCTGATACACGTGTTTATTACGTCATCAAGTGATTTTTAATTCGACTTTTTATTTGTATTTTTATTAATGTTTCACTAATTTATTTGTTCTTTCGTTATTTAAAATAAAAATTATGTCAATTTGTATAATTTTCCAAATGGTTTGGCGATTTGTGTAATTTGGCGAAATTTGTCAACGGGTTAATCAAGTAAAACTCATTTTTATTAATTATTAACTAGCAAGTGTGGCCGAGCTATGCTCAGTCAAAATGAACTTTGTGTTCAACTCGATATAATATTCTCACTGTATCATTCTCTATGTAATATTGCTATAAACAGAGTTATTTATAACAGTATTATTTACAAAAACAATCAATATGAAAACTATTTATGTACATACATGTTTATAAATTTTACATTATTTACACATTTACAACGAAAGGACATCAATTTAAATTACCTTTTTAGTTCGACTTTGATTGGTTTAATCATGCATCCCGATTCCTATTAAGAATGTCTAAAAATTTTCGTCACATTCTGAAATACAATTTTTTGGCCATATATAGCCCAATTTGGCGACATTCTTTCATTTGGCTCCAAGTATGTGTTTTGGCATTCGCAATCTTGAAATTCGATTTTTCGGCCAAATGTTTCCAATATTTTGTCAAATATCGCCTACTTATTGACTGTTGCCAACTTCTCGGCTTCGTGGCCCGTTGATACCCAAAATGATCCACTAATCATTTTTTTTTCAAAAATGTGACTTAGCTCAATGGTCTTATGATAATGCAAAACGGTAGGATACAAAATTTACTCAAAATCGTTTAAGCAGTTTCTTAGGTAAAATTAGCTTGACCCGCAGTGACCCCCAAAATGACCCACTAATATAATTTTTTCGAGCATGGGACCCAGACCAGTGGTCTTCTAAAGACTGAAAACGGTAAAATACCAAATTCTGTTAAAAATTGCTAGAGCCGTATTTTAGATTAAATTAGTTTGACCCGTAGTGACCAAAAATAATCTAATAATCGAAATTTCTCGAACATGTGTTCTAGCCCGATGATTTTTTCCTGTTCGAAAATGATATAATAAAAAATTTTGTCAATATCGTTTGAGCCATTTTTTAGATACAATTAACTTGACTCAGACCCTTAGTGACCCAAATAGACCCATTAATCGAATTTTCTCGAACATGCGACCTAACCTAATGGTCTCCTCGACTTTGAAAACGATATAATAGAAATTTAATTAAATTCGCTAGAGCCGTTTTCCAGTTAAATTCGTTTCACCCGTAGCGACCCAAAACTGACCCACTAATCGAAATTGCTTGATTATGTGATCCAGCATAGTGATCTTCTCGTGCCCGAAAACAGCATAATATAAAATTTTCTCAATGTCATTTGGGCCGTATATTTAGATACAATTGACTTGACCCCGGACCCATAGTGACCAAAAATGATCCACTAATCTAAATACGTCGAACATGTAACCTACCCCAATGATCTTCTCGCACCCCGAAATGGTATAATGTAAAATTTTGTCAAAATCATTTGAGACTTTTTTAGATGCAATTACCTTGACCCTGATCCATTGTGACACAAAATGACCCACTATTCGAATATTCTTGACCATGCAACCTAGTCCATCGCTCTTCTCGAGCCCGAAAACAAAAAAATACAAAATTTAGTCAAAATCGTTCGAGCCATTTTTTAAATAAAATTAGCTTTACCCGCAGAGAACCCGAAGTGACCCATTAATCGAAATTTCTCGAACATATGATCTAGCCCAATGATCTTCTCCTGACCGAGAACGGTAGAATACAATATTCAGTCACAATTGTTCGAGTCGTTTTCTAGAAAATTAGCTTGACCCATAATGACTCAAAAATGACGCACGAATAAAAAGTTTTTCAAACATGTGACCTATCAAAATGATCTTCTAGTGGTATAATACCAAAGTTTGTGTTATAGTATTATATGTACAATAATAGCTTGACCCGGACTCATAGTGATCCAAAATGACCCACTAATCGAATTTTGTCACACATCAGGCGTAACCCAATGGTCTTCTCGATCCCGAAAACAATACAATACAAAATTTAATCAAAATCGTTGGATTCATTTTGTAGATAAAATTAGCGTGACACACAGTGACCCAAAAATGGCCGAGTAATCGAATTTTCTCTAACGTGTGACTTAGTTCAATGGTCTTCTCGTAACTCAAAACGGTAAGATACAAATTTTTTTTAAATCGTTAAAGCCGTTTTTTAGATAAAATTGGTTTGACCAATAATGACCCAAAAATGACCCACTAATCAAAATTTCTCGAACACGTGACCTAGCCCAATAGTTTTCTTGTGCCAAAAAACGGTTGAATACAAAATTTACTTTAAATCGATTGAGTCGTTTTTGAGATATAATAAGCTTGAACCTGACCCATTTTGACCTAAAATGAAGCACTAATTGCATTTTCTCAAACATGTGACCTAGCCCGTTGGTTTGCTCGTGCCCGAAAACGGTAGAATACAAAATTTTGTCAAAATCCTTAGAAACATTTTCAAGATCAAATTTACACACACACTCAATTTTTGCTCGTAATGTAAGAAATTACAGAAAATCCAATTTATTTTAACACCTTAATAGGCGGCGGGATATATTATATCTCACCTACGTTTACTCAAGATTTACAACAGAAATTTTTAGTTTCATTTTATTATTACAATATTGGTGGAAAAAACTGTAATAATAAAATTATTGCTTTTTCTTTTTTAGAAATGAAATTTTCCCAAAATTCCGGTTTGAATTCAACATTATAGAAACGCAATTACTTGCCCCTCAAGGGGTTAACCACATACATTGATTTTTTAAGAACATTAATGCCTACACAGACAAAATAATAACAGAACGTTTTTCAAAATTTTTAATGCCTTGATAGACAACAACAACAATAAATAATAACCTGTGAAGTATACAAGCACACTACTTTTCGTTATTAATAAATCTGAGCTAATCACGATTAAGTATGTCACCTTTTCGATAGCTATCCTTTAGGACTGCTTAAGACTTGAACTTTAAATCTTTGAAAAAAAATTATGGCTGGAAATGAAAATTTATTTTAAATAAAAGGTGTTTTTATTTAAAAGAAAATTTATTTTAAATAAAAGGTGTTTTTATTTTTTTCCGGTGGAAGCTGTTTGTATTTTTATCAAAACAATATTTTGAAAATAATCCAATGATTCCTTTGCACGCTAAAATAATACTTTCAGATATTAGATTTTCCAGGTATATTTTAATAATATAAAGAATTATAGAGGCATATACTTTAATAGACAGAGATTTTTAGAGAATGAAATTTTCTTATTTATCAATCACTGTGATAAATTTCGTTTTGAAAACTTTTTTCTATTGCTTTTTTTTTTTTTTTTTTTCAAATAGTTATTAGTTACAAGGCACATTTATGAGAGATAAGCACAAAAAAGTTAAACATTACAACAGAGGATTAAACAAAAAATAATATAAATTTACATATAACTCATAAAAGATTCAAAACTGAATTCATATATTTAACTAAATAAGGTATAATCTGTAATAGACGAATATAATAAATTTACAGCTTTAGCAGCATTAAAATTATTATTATTTATTTACACTTGTATCTATAAATTCACTTACGCAGCCAGAAATGTTTAAATAGAAATTGATAGAATCTTAACGTTAACGTTGATAAAACGTTGAATTCATATTAAATCAGCCGGTGTGTGTCTGCCCTACCTACCCTAAACTAATTGCATCCAGTTTCAGTCATTTAACAACCTATTTAAAAGTACTTCATAAAATAATTAAAACCTTTTCTTCACATATATGTATTGTTATTTCTCTATCTTATTCGTCAAGGAGAAATCATCGTAATTTAAGGGTGGTGTGGAAGATAAGGTGAGATAAAAAGATATTCAAATTTCTGACAACAGAAGCCTGCATCTATTATGAAGCAATTCTTTCTAAACTCCATGGATGTCATATGGTAATGCATAGTTAAAAACTGTATCTTTATTAGAAATTATTTCAAGAGAGTCTTTTTTTATGTGTTTTTTTGTAATTAATTACATGTATGAAAGACAATCTTTGAGTTATTAAAATCTATTTTTATAAGTTGATTTTTATCTAATCTTTTTAACCCCTTGGCTGGTATTTGTGCCGCGTAAGGTGTTCAGAATCGGAGATTATTCTCACCAGTAAATTTATATTGTAAATTTTGCTTTATTTAATGCGAGCATTTTCCCGATTCAATTAGGCGAAATTTTCTGTTTTAAAAATACGGTGACTAAAGATTAAAAATTCTGTAAAAGAGGCTCGTCCCGAAGGGGTTAACGCAACCGGAAATATGTTAACTGAAAAATTTATATTTTCTCATATAGACGTTATTATATAGAATACAGATCTTTTTATGAACCAATTTTAGAAATTGTAATTTTGAAAGTATTTTAAAAAAGACATGGACATTTGCATATGTCCTGGCGGTTATTGTGTAATAAAAAATAACCTTATTTTGTGAAATATGCAAGGAATTTGTTTTTTGTTGAACACCTTGGTTTGTATTGAATTTCATAATGAGAAATACATTTATCTTACAAAAATATATATAGGTGCTATAAAATAACTAACTTCTTGTTTTATTGTAGACGTGTAAGATACAGGCTTTATATTTTCACAGCGATTGTATCGAAAGATCACGAGAGTTAATTTAAAAAATGTAAGAATTTATTTTCTGTGTTTGTAAAACTTTCAATTATTACTGATATTATTATTACTGATATTACTGATATTATTCCAATTACTTTTTTTTCATATACACCGTATTTTTTATCCATTTAGGTGATTTTTAGAATTAATGAAAAATTTTATTCCATTAAAACAATTTATTAACCTTCGAAGTACTAAGATCAAAATATTACTTAAATGCCTAAGGTTTAAAAATGGTAAGCCTATAGGTAATATAGGACACCATAGGTAATTATAATCTTCATACGATACGACAATTCATTTCGGTGAATAGATAATTTTACATACACTTGAACACAAGAATAAAGAAATAATGAAATGAGTGAGGCTAATACAGCCGCTTGCATGATAACGCTGTACCCACAGTGACATATTGTGAACTGCATTTGTAAGGTGCCAAAAATTCTCTTTCTTTCTCTTGAAACTTGATAAATGATTGAAAGCTGCCATTTATACCCTGATTGCCTAATATGGGGCCATTCCCAATTTCTAGAAATAAGCAAAAAATGTTAACAGTGCGAAACTTAGTAAGGAGACAAAACAGAAAAGTGACCTTTATAGGACAATTCCTAGAAATTAATTTGAGCATACATATTCTAACTGAAAAAAAAAAAAAATAAAATAAAAAAAAAAAAATAAAAAAACTGAAAAATGTCCAGATGGGGTCAAATTGACCTCCCTCTTAGCCCTGCGATGGTTAATAATTATAATATAGGAAGTGCATTCAGGTCCGGACTACAACCGAAGCGAACTTCTACCAGTAAATTTGATTATTAATCATTCACCTATTTAAATACCTTATCATGGCGAAATTTTGATTTTACTGGTAGAAGTTTGTCACGGCCGTAATCAAGCCCTAATTCTATTCATTATATATGCGTTATAGTTTATCTCTCCGACCAATGATAAAAAGAACTGAAGCCATAATTCTATGTTATTTATAAAACTCCATAACATATTATTTCTTGTATCCTTTGACACATATTAAGCAATTTCGTAAATTTATAATTTATCCGATAAAGGAAAAAGGATTGTATTCTAAAACAATGATTTGCAAACGTTTTCGTTAGAGCTGTTTTATAGAATACATCTATGAAGAATACAGAGTATCTTTTCATTCATATATGTATTTTTTTCTTTTAATTTTTGTAAAATTTCGTTTTATTAAATTATTTTTATAATGATGATAAAAGAAAAAAAACATTTGTTTTCGTTATTCAAATTGCTTGCTCTCTGAACTGAGAAAAAAAGAGCAGCTCTAAAAATAAATTTACTAGAACTTAAATAATTGATTAAACACTATAACTTATTATTTGTGATTTGATGCCCATTAAATACATATGTCAAATTTAAAAAATACATATCTATAACTGAAAAAATACTACCCTTAGGTTTCATTTCATATTTAAGGACAAGAAAATATTTAAATTTTTGTTTTAGACGTCTAGTATAAATATTAGAATAAAGCATCCTTTCAGTTAGTTAGTAATTTTAAGTTGAATGTTTTTCTTAATTAAATAATAATAATAAAAAAATATATTAAAAAAGGAGTTCTACTTCTTATTCAAATCTTTTTCACTTAGTTTAAATGACTCAGGATGAATAAACCTTATTATTTATAAACAACATTTGAGACATTGTTATAAGCGAGACATTGTTTACTATGTTTATTGTTTTTAAATTATGTGAAAATATTTTCTGTCGTAAATGATTGTGAAAATGTCACCGTTGATGCGCCGAAACGATCGTCAATCTTAATTAAGATATTTTATCACTTTTTATAGCATTATTTTACTTAACCTTCTAATTGTTCGATTATTTAAATGGTAGTACAGTAGACTCCCTCAAATCCACACTGCTTGGGATCAGAGGTTGTGCGGATTTTAGAATTATGCGGATTTGTGGTCATTGCTTTGTTTACATTTTATAAACAGTAATTTGAATGTCATAAGGCAATCAAAATTACAGTAAATGCTTGCAATATAGTAAAATATTAAAATATTAAAATAATTAAGAAAAAGTAATAAATGAATAAAATGATAAAAAGTAAGATGATTTTAAAAATGATTAAACATTAAAAGTAAAGGTCAAGTAAATAAATAATGTATAATTAGAAATGCATAATAAAGATGAGATACAGTTTCCTTGAATTATTCAGTGAAACTTCCGTCATAGAGGTAAACAATTAATTTACAATAAACTCATAAAGTAAGGAAGTTTTATATCAGGTTTAGCCAGTCTTAATAACCAAAAAAGCTTTATTAATACGCAAGCATATTTGGTGAAAAGACTGTGATTACCAGTGATATCAGCAATATCTTAATTTTTTTACGAATAAATTTGTATTTCCTTCATGTAGACCCACGAATTCAATCATATCATCGAGAATTACATATTAAAATACATATAGAATCATATAAAACTAAAATATTCTGTAATCACCTCCCTAGATTTTAAATGAATGTTTGATTGTTTACATGTGTGATGATGCGCGGATTTTAGGCGTTTCCAGATTTTGGGGTTGCGGATTTGAGGGAATCTATTGTATTGATATCTAGTCTATTGATATTTGATATCTTCGAACGTTGAAGCTGAATAGTATAAAATAATTACACAATAAAATATTAATATTTCAAATTTCAAATTTGGATTTTTCTATTTTGAAAAAGTTTTTGCATGTTGGTTTGCTATTTACCTTTACGAATACATAGAATGGTAAAGGTGAGAAAACTTATATTTATCGGTATTTTTCTTTTATAAGAACAAAATGTTTTAACACTAGAACCGCCGGAAATTTTACTGAAGTGTTATAAAAATATTTCACACCGGAAATTTTATTTGAAACTACTTAACATATATATTTAACCCGTTAATAGTCACTAGCCCTTCAATGACAAACTCCCTCCCTATGAGACAGGATCATTCCATTTCTTTGGCAGGTGGGGAAAAGTAGAGCAGTCATTTGAAATGGTGGCTCCATCTATCAATTTCAAATTAAAATACAATAGCGGAACATTGAAGATATCATTTTTGTTTTGTTTTATTTATTATTTGGTTATTAAATAAAATAAGAGAAAATCATTTTTTTTTATTATTGAAATCGGATTTTTAAAATTCAAATCTCACTAACATTATCTAGTTTAGCTGCAGTGATAGCATCTCCTTGCTAAAATTATGTAACTACAGAAATGCAATTGAAGCAAGATTTAGCTAAATTTTGCTTTTTTGGCGAAAAATAAAAGTAAGTAAAGTATCTAAAGTAGATTACTAAAATTTTTTCGTATTCGATTTCATAATTCTTTAACTTTAAACTATCTTAAAATTGGTGAAAAATAAAAGTAAGTAACGTATCTAAAGCCATATTACTGATTTTTTTTTTTTTTTTTTTTTTTTTTTTTTTTTGTATTAGATTTTATAATTCTTTAACTTTAAACTATCTTAAAATTGTGTCATTTGTGCCTCCCCTTCCCCCTCAAAAAAAATAGATAAATTAATAATCGGACAACTTTATTTACGAGCTTTCGAATTGCTTTGATTTTATTTTGTAAGCAGATACATCCTAAGTAATAATCATGTTGAAGTACTCCTTTATGGAAAAATTCAAAAGAAAAAAAATCCATGCTCTCCACAACCTTCAGCATTTTTCACTTTTTTTTCTATTTTTACAAGATGGAAGATTGGATCTATGAAAATTTTGGACGGATTTTTAAGTTTTTGAAGGTCTTATATATGATATGACTATTTTTAGAAAATGTTTATCTGTGAATCTGTCTATGTGTGTGTACTTTGTGACAAATTTTGTGGATGCCGTATATGAAAAATTAAAGACTGACATATTTTGAATTTTTTGCTACATTCATTCCCTTCGTACCGCACGCCGGGATCACTCCCTACCTTTCCCTACCTGTTAAAAAAATGGAATGATCCTGCCTCATAGGGAGGGAGTTTGTCATTGAAGGGGTAGTTTAATAGTCGCGCGTTGGTCTTTTCCCCGCCCGAAATTCGTTATCTTCCTGTAACTCATTTCCTGTTAAAGTTACGATAGCCAAATTCCGTGTAGCTGACCTTGAGTGTTCACACTTCAGATTTAGTTAGCCCTTGACATGAATTGACGTATAAATTAGTGCTGTTTAATTTTTGGTGTAAATCGCTCCACAGGTGGCGATGCTATGCTGTATTTTTTGCGATTTCCGCAATAGCTTTTTCTCAAGAACTAATGCTTGGATTTTCAACAAACTTCAGATTCAGGTATACCTTAGTATAGTTTAGTGCTGTTTACTTTTAGTGTAAATCGCTCAACAGGTGGCGCTGCTATGCTACATTTTTTCAGAATTTCCGCTATAGCTCTATCTCAAGAACTAATGCACGAATTTTCATCCAACTTCAAATTCAGATATACTTTGATATGAATTGGTGCTAAATCGTTGTTATTTCTTGTACTATTTAAAGGATTTAATTGACGTGATTTATATAGAAGAAAGTTTTGTGATGACCACAACATACTAGTTGTGTGTGGTGAGGCGGGAGGTAGATCGCACAAACGTTTGCGATCCCGTGATCGAGTTTGCTGCCAAATAACATATTTTGCCGTGTGTGGCTTTACAAAGATATAATTTCATTTTTGTAATATTTTTTTGTGTCTGTGGCATACCTTTAAATGTGAATTTCAATATTTTTTTGTAGTCTTTGTCTAATTAATTTTCTAAACCATATTTATATAATTTGCTCATGAACACAAACATTTTCCTTCATATATATATATATATATATATATATATATATATACCGTAATTTCTGGCGTTTAAGCCGCGAACAAACAATCATTTTTCGACCCAGAAATTTTTTTGAAATAAAATGTAACTCTGTAAATCGCAGTAAATATTTGCCTTCAATAACTAATTAAAATTTCTGGGCCCAAACAGAACGCCAGAAAATACCGCAACTACTCTCATCCACATGAAACCAGATTTTTCTTATCATGACTCGTGTTTGACGCCAGGCTGAGCTTCAAATCCAGTTACGAAACTTTTTAGAATTCATGGTTTCCTTCAATGGCTACGGGAATTCATAATTAATCAATGGATCATATTTTTATATATTAGGTCTATCGGAAAGTTCTGTCCGATATCGTCATTTCACGCTTACTTTTCTTAAAAATTCAGATTTCTTCCTTGGCAAAACTTTTTAAATGGTAAAATTCCGCTTGTTTTCACCTTAATGTGAAATGCGAAAACAATGGGAATTTTACATTTAAAAAAAGTGGTGCCAATGAAGACATCCGAAATTTTTAAAAAAGTAGGCGTGAAATAACATTATCGGGCAGAACGTTCCGGTAGACTTAAAACAAACCATTGTACAATGTTGTAGACTTTCCATAATTAATGCGCACAGTAAAGGTCGAGTGTCAATATTCTCTTTATATAAACACCAGTGTTTGAGCGTATGTTCCTTATAAAAATGTAAAATTTTTGACTTATTTGAACGAAACTTGATACACATACGTTTTAGAACAAGAGTAAAATTTTTGGCTATTTAACCAATTTCTCCGACCACACTTTACCAATATTTTCAATTTGCTGTGATTGCGTCAAAGTAACGTCTTTTCTCCTGGTTGTCTTTTAATAATTTT
Organism: Maratus speciosus; assembly: GCA_963932465.1. Classification (NCBI taxonomy): domain Eukaryota; kingdom Metazoa; phylum Arthropoda; class Arachnida; order Araneae; family Salticidae; genus Maratus; species Maratus speciosus. The sequence goes on from OZ010793.1 coordinate 136,856,795, forward strand.
GGGGCACGAATGCACATTGTATAAACATAGTAGCTATAGCTGATTTATGTTTTAGTCTAATTTTGTCAATATACTTCTATTTTTGACTATGTACTATATCATATCTTACAGCCGATAAACGCTGATAGTAATAACGCTATTTACGTTTTATATGAAATAGGAAATAAAATATAGTAACCGTTATTTTTAAAGTCAATTTAATTCCTTCTCTCTTAACCGCTTGGAGACGAGTGACCGGTATTCGTGTCGCGTAAGGTGCTCAGAATTAGGCATTATTCTCACCTGTAAATTTTTATTGTAACATTTGTGTTACTTAATCCGACCATTTTCCCAATTCTATATAGCAAAAATTTGTGTTTTAGAATACCGGTGATTAAAGATTAAAAATTCTGTAAAAGACGCTCGTCCCAATCGGGTTAAAAAAAATTGTAATGACTCACTTCCCGACTGCAAGCGGATAGAAGATGATAAACTTTTAATGTAATCGTTGTTGATTTAGTTTTTATAAATGAAAATGTAAATTTCCATTTAAAAATAAAAGCTTTATGGATAATAATTTCATTAAATGCTAAGCAACTTAGTTTATTTTTTTCGAATTTTTTTTTCGTATCATCAGCTGCGTATCCCGATACACGCCCCAAATAGTAGCTGCATCTCAGTTATAATTCCGGGAGATTCTACTGTAACGTCATTTTTTTTCTCATTCTCTTGTAAACAATTTGTGGGCTCGAATGCGCAAAACTCTGCTATTGAGCCGCCGTATTATTGTATTTTATTTTATTTTATCTGGAAACCCCCTACCCATGTCTTTGCTTATAGCGGGGAAAGTCAAGCTGTTCTGCTAGTTTAACTAAAAAACAAATGAAACAATAATTAAAATGAAAAAGAAATTTAATTTAATTAATTAAATTTTGAACGTAAATGAATAGGATTTCTTTTAATGTCCATCATAGACCTAGAACAGCAGATCTTTGAATTAAATTTAGAGAACGAACCTAAAAACGATACTTGAGTTTGTTATGTTACTATCATAAGCACTTTGAGGAATGACACTTACAAAGTGTACAATACCAGGTGGCCATAATTAAACTGGCGGTGTTCAGAGTGTTCTTTAGCACGATTTAATTGCTAGAATGGCGCCAAATTTTGCAGGAAGATTAAACAAGACAGGGGACGAAGGATTCCGCGAAAAAAAATTTATTTCCAAAAATCACCGCCAGGGGAATATGTGACGCATTTTATTCGAAATATAGAGTTTCAAAAAATGAAGAATCAATACTGAAATAAAATGACCGTTTATTTAACGAATTTAGCAATTTAATCCAAGCTCAAAATGGTAATAGTTTATAAAAGGCTAAAAATTTACAGAAACACTGCTATAGTTTCTTTATCTGCAATTTCACTTACAGAGCCCCAAAAAAAGCAATAGCAGAAGAAGAAGTTCTTTATTCAAATTTAACTTTACTTCTTTTGGCACAGTGCCAGCTTGTACGGCTTTAAAGGTAATGTGCTACTGTTAGAAGCAATTTCATTGAAAGTTATCTTTCATAATGTCTCCTTCTTTAGTTGAGCGAGCTCTACTAGTCAAATTCTTTTACCTCAACCAGTGCATTGCGACAGCCTACCTTCGTGCTTTTAGAAACCAAAAAAAAAATGTGTAAAGGTAACGGTCGTTTGTCAGTTAATGTTTAAAAAGCAATGGTTGAGAAGTTTCAGAAAACAGGTTCTCTAAATGTTAAGTCAGGCAGAGGACGAAAACCCGTATCACAGGATACAATCGAAGAAGTGGCAACGGCGATTATCGGCAGAGCACCAGACAATATTGCTACCACTTCCAGCACTCGTTGGATAGCTCGGAATCTGGATATGCCTTATTGTACGGTATGGAAAATCCTACGAAAGATTATCCACTTCTATCTGTACAAGATCAGCTGTGTACAACAGTTACGTCACACCGACCATGATAAGCGACTGACTTTTGCTCTCACTTTTCTTGCCAGAAGAGATTTGGATGATGCTTGGCCCTGGAAAATCTTATGGAGAGACAAGGCCCACTTTTACCTGAATGGAACTGTAAATACCCAGTACTGCCAAATTTGGGATAACAAGTCACCAAGATCATTCAAAGATATCCCTTTGCATTCACCAAAGATAACTGTTTGGCGTGGTTTCACAGCAGATATGATCATAGGTCTATTCTTCTACGAGAACATTACTCCGACAGGACCAGTAACTTGTTCTGCTACCGGATACAAATATCGCCTAATACTAAACAACTTTGTTATTCCGGCACTTCAGGAAAGACAGTGCCTGGAGAAAATCATTTTCATGCAAGATGGAGCCCCTCCACATATTGCTTTGCGGGTACAGTAGCTGCTACGACAGAAATTCACAACAGAAAGATTCATTAGCCGCTGTTTTCCAACTGCATGGCCACCTCGGTCCCCTGATCTTACACCCTGCGACTTTTGGCTGTGGGGCTACCTAAAGTCCAAGGTCTATCACGGATGTGTCCAGGACCTGATTACGTTGAAGGATAACAAATCGCGAACTGTACGGGAGATTCCTGCAGACATGTTATTCTCTGCTGTTGTAAATGCTGTGCACAGAATGCAATAGTCCACAAAAATGGCGGCCACATCGAACCTGAGTTGGATGTGCTAAATAAACGGTAATTTTATTTCAGTATTGATTCTTCTTTTTTTAAACTCTTTTTTTCGAATACACAACGCCACATATTCCCCTAGCGGTGATTTTTGTAACTAATTTTTTTTCGCGGAAACTTTCTTCCCCCGCCTTGTTTAATCTTCCTACAAAATTTGGCGCCATTCTCGAAATTAGATCGCGCTACAGAACACTCATAGTACCGTCAGTTTAATTATTGTCACCTTGTATTTCGGCTTAAACCTTTCAGGGGCAAGGTACTTGTATTCGCAAACCGTTGAAATGATTTAATGACACATGTATTTACCGGAAAATTTATTTGTAAACAAGTAAAATTACATTTTCGCGTAATTAATAAAAGTGAAACTTTCATTAAAAAATCCGAGTGTCAATGTAGCAATTAGGGATTAAAATTATGTGATGCCATAGCGGCATCATTTCCCATCAAAGGGTTTTATATCCCACCTAAGTTTAATTAAGATTTGCACCGTAAACTTTTTAACCCACCGACTGTCTTTGAAAAGGGCAAAATTGTAATGTTGTTTTCTCTGCATTTTGTTTTAAATGCTAAAAAAAGATGATTCTTTGAACATTTTATAAAAAAAACTTAATAACGAATATGAATGCAATCCTTGGAAGTATTAATCATTGTTCAATGTATTAAAAATACATTAAATCAATAGAATTATATTACTTTAAATATTGCTTGTATTGCAGTGAAACCTGGAGCTTAGTGAACGTATTAACACGGGCTTGTCAGTGAGGGGGTTAATACATTTTATTTTTATAACTTTAGTGGACAAAAGTTGAAATATTACTTTTCCTTATTTTGAATTGATTTTTTTTTTAATTTCTTTTGAATTCAACATTACAGAAGCACAACCACTTGCCCCTCAATGTGTTAAGATATTGAAGACATTTAAATTCAAAAGATGAGGATTTCCAAAAGAAAAAACAGATATTATTATTATGAAGAATTGCTGCGTAACCTATGTTACGTCAAAAACAGGTTTTTAACGGCTTAATCCCCGTCTTACAGTTTGACGATAGATTTTTGGTCGACGGGATAACCATCTTGATTTTCAGTACGAATACGGACCGCGAAAGCGGGACCTATCGATCCCAGGGGTGTCCAACAGTGGCCCGCTTAATACCACTAATTTTTTAAAGAAGTAGTCGACTTCATAAATCTCAAACATTCGATGATTAGACAAGGCAGTGATTTCTATAAAAAATTTAGTGGTTTCAGGCGGGCCACAGTTTGACACCTCTAAAGTAAACGTTTATCGTAATACGCACGTTTGAAACAAAAAAATTAATTAAGAATTTTAGATACTCATCCTATGTCGGTTATAAAAACTAAGGATTAAAAGTTACGAAGAAATAGCTTATGAGAACCCTATATTAAATGAACAGGAAAATAATATGTGTTTAGTTAATGAACAACCGAAAATTTTCATATGCTTTTTGCGAACTATGGTTGACATATTGACTTGCTTGCATGATCTATCCTCACTTTACTTTTACTCGTTTTTTCCATGTGCTTATAGGAGTTATTATAAATTTTAATGCTATTTTTTCTAATTTGAAGCTAAATGTCTCATGATGGTTTATTTGAATAGAATAAGGTGCGCGTGATATGGTAAAAATACTTGAAAAGTGGAAAATGTAGTTTCAAAACGTAGATCGGTGTTATGCGGAGGATCTCGTTATACACCGAAATTTACTGTATTAATGTTTGTACGAAATTTATTTATCTAAACGTTGAAGGCGAGAGTCTTTAAGTAGTGTCAGTTGGGGTAGTTGTGAACAAATTTGTTAGTTTCAACTACTGACATTTTTAAACTTTTCACGGGCAAAGTACTTTTATTTGTAAAATAATGAAATGATTGAATGACACCGAAATCTAAAAATAAATTTACTTGAAAGTATGTAAAAACTTTTCTTCACGTACTTGATCACCCGACCGGAGCACCAACCAAAGAATGGCATAGGATGTAACGCTCCGGTGGAAAATCCCCACAACAATCACCGATGCCGGACATCGGAAAGCACCCAAAATAACAAGGAAAAAGGCACATATTCTGACGAACTTACATAGTAAATCGTAAATTTACAAAACAATTGATGTTGCTTTCATCATAATAATAAAAATAAAAACAAAAGTGAAGTGACTTAAATGTATAACAAAAGTTAAGACTATAAATCCTTGTTCAAGATTATGAAGTGTAAATGTTCATAAAAGTTCACTGTTCACTGATGTTCAAATGAGTTCAGTGTTCGAAAGAAAAATGTTCATCAAAGTTTTATATAAGAAAAACTAACTTGAAGAAAGATCACCATAATGTTCAGACCTCAAGAGAAAATCGCCGCCAGCAAAAATGTCAAACAAAGGACAGTTACTATAAAAGGCACAATGTTGAGCCTTTGATGTAGTGTCTGAAAACCACGTAATGTCCGTAGCGAACCACTGATGAGTATTAACAGTATGATAGAAGTAAATAGTTACAAGTGTAAAAATTATCAAAATTTATACCTAATAAATGAGTATTCCCTGTTAAGTGCGTTGTACATAGCACACAGTTTTCTATAGTTTGAACGGGTGATGAGAACGTTTCGAATGTTCGATCTCAGTGTACAATTCCTGTTGAATTTAAATGTACAATGCATTAACGGACAATGTCCAAACAAATAATGTTGTATACTTCCTACATCACCACAGTTACACCTGTTATTTGGGCGTTTTCCTATTTTAAACAGATACTGTGGAAATGCTCCATGTGAAGAAAGAAAATAACCTATCACCTGGGATTCACATAGAAATAAATCGTTAACCTTGTTTAATATCGCATAAGTATCTCTCCCCTTCTCCGAATTTTCCCAAGAAACCTGCCATTGATCATGTAGAAGGGTTTTAAAATGACGCTTTAAAATAGAAGTTGGTGCAGGAATGCGTAGAACTTTATCATACAGATCATTTATAATAACTGATTTTGCCAACATGTCCGCTCTTTCATTTCCTGATATTCCAACATGCGATTTTATCCAGCCAATATATATGACTTTATTATGTAACAGGCGCAAAGAGTTGAAGATATTAAAAAGCTGACAGTTAGATGGAAATAAGCGCTGAAGAGCGTAAATTGATGACAAGCTGTCAATATAAAGATGAAATGAATCATGCGGGGAGTCGATGCACCAACTGATAGCCTCGTCTATCGCAGCCAATTCTGCTTGAAAAACAGAGTTATAGTCATGTAATTTTAATCTCATGTCTAGCATAAAAGAATCCCTATACCAAACCGTAAATGCAGCTATCTGTTCAAATGCAGCTATCTGTAAATGCAACACTGTTCATCATTCGAGAACCATCAGTATACAATATCGGATGATTCACCACTGGTACTGTATCAACCACTGGCTTAACAAATTTTATATTTAAGTTTTCAAAGAAGTAAGGATAATTATATGTCCTCAGTTTATTCATAAAATCTTCACCTTTAAAACACATATTGTCAATCAAGACTGTACCATTTCCATAAATGATATTATAACGCTTAGAAGACAAATTTAGTTCTATGTCAAGTGGTGGAGCACCAACCAAAACACACAATGCGTCATTAGAAATCGTACGATATGCCTTTAAGACAGATAGCAGACATAGACGTTGACATGAGAGTAATCTTGTTATTCCATGTTGATTTAAGTCAGGCATAAAGATCTCATGCCCATATTAAATACGTTTCTTCAAGACGGTATTGTACCATATTTTAAGATAAATAGAAGGAAGACCTCTATCACGGATTCTGGTTTGGCGCATTTTACACGTGAAATCGTTAAGCCTAGTTCTAATCATATCTAGGTGATCCATCCAGCGAAAATTGCTGTCAAGTAAAAATCCCAAATAAAGAACATTGTCCTTTACACTGATACTTTTGTCATTATGTTTAAAAATTGGTCTTCTTTTACTAAGAGTGTGGCTCCCAAACAGTATTGCGGCTGACTTCTCTGAACTAATTTGCAAATGATGTATAGAACAGATATCCGAAAAGTGATGAACACTAGTATTCATTCTATGTTCTAGCACAGAGCGCGTATCTGCGCCCTCTATAATAACGCTATCATCAGCATAAGAAATAATCAGTAATCCTCTCTGCTTGCAACTCTTTAAAATCCTGTCAGCAACTAGTGTCCAGATAAACGGCCCAAGACATGACCCTTGCGGGCAGCCACGGAATACATGAAACCATGTTAATCCATGCGTATATTTAAAACAAATAAGCCTATGACTCATGTAATTTTTAAGTGTAGACTTCATGTAATCAAAAATAGGTAAGATATTTATGATATCGGCTACAATACGCCAATCCAAAACGTCGAAGGCACCACTGATATCAAAAGAAATCATTGCAGAGTATTTATATACTGATAGTGTTTCTCCAATGATATTCTTTAACGCAGAAAGTGCTGTCAAGGTGCTCCGTCCCTCACGAAAGCCATGTTGTCCATCATCAAGATAATTAGAAGACTCCAGCATCGTAATAACTCGAAGTTTTAAAAGTCTTTCATATAACTTACCCATCATAGGGAGAAGAGTAATAGGTCGATACGAATTAATTTTTTCAGCTGTCCTATTACGTTTTCGAAAAAAGATGATCATTCCTCATTTCCAACATTTTGGGAAGTGACCAAGTAAAAGACAAGTATTAAATAGCGTCAGCATAAGAGTTGTAAATCTGTTACACAGATTTTTAATAATTATTCCATCAATATTGTCCGGTCCTGGAGCTTTATTTATGTCCTGAAGGCGCAGTACATGAAAGAGTTCTTTTTCTTTAAATGGAATAAAATCAGGTGAGGAATAATTGAATGAGTTAATGTACTCATAAGGGACAGAAGGTCGATAATCCACGTCAAAATGACCAGACATAAGGCTATGTGCTACGCTATCATATGTGTCAAACACAGAAGATTCTTCTAATGTAGTAAAGATCATGTCGTTATGTTTCAGGGTTTTACCTGAGACATGTCTGTATAGAGACCCATAGGCATTATCAGTGCGTTCACAGAATGACAGCCAACCCTATCGTTTTGCACGACGTAAATTACATTTGTATTGTCTTCTAGCAGTAAGATATTTATCCTTGTAATCTTCTCTATTCAAATTCTTCCTATAACGCTTATACAAGGCGTTAACTTTGTTTCTTTCAACCCTAAGAATTTCTGTATACCATTTTGCCGTAGGTTTATATGATAATGAACCTCTTTTAAAACAAGCACTTATAATCTCATGCAAAAGGTCATAAATATTAGCCGTCCAATCTTCTAGTGCATCAGGACTAAAAACTCTACGTAAAGTGTTCATCAACTGAGGAAGATACTCCAAGAGTCTTTTGTTGAAACTATATAAACTCTTGTTTTTTGTTTTATATCTTGTATAAGTCTTAAATGAGGGATCAAGAACAAGGTGAAACCTGATGTAGCGATGATCACTGTATGAAAAGACACTATCATCTACAGACCAACCATCCAAAACCTGTACAATTTCGTTACCGCCCAGCGTAAGATCTGGACGGCCCTTTCGGTCGTCTTGAACGTAACTATGAGGTGCCTCTGGGTCATTTAGAATAAATAGGCTGTGAGACATTAGTAACTCCAAAAGATGCTCAGCCCTATCACTGTCGCAAGTATATCCCATCATCTTGAGCGGGACGTTGAAGTCTCCTCCAATCACATGCCTGGAAAAATCTGGATAAAAGTCAGTCCATGGGTCCATGTCATCTTGAAAATTTCCAGAAGGTGGTGAGTACACTGAACCAACAATAATGAAACTTTTTGCTGTTTGCAAGTTTACAAAAATACTATTTCTCGACTCAAAACTTTTCACACATGCATTCCTGACAAAGTTGAAATAATAGCTGCAGTACCACGAAAAGAAATAAAGTAAACCCAGTCAGGAGGAAGACCAACAAAACAACCGTTAACCAAATATGGATCTTGACAAAGTACAAAATGTACGTTAAAAGAAAATACGTATTTAATAAGAGCATCAGTGGCGTCCGCACAGTGATGAAGATTTATCTGGACAAAATTTAATCCGTAATCATCAGCCGAAGAGCCCGAGACAACTATCACAATCGTTTGGCTAAAAGTCCATCCCTGTAAGCCTTAAAAGACGGACAGTTCGGGCTATCGGCACGATGGGAATGATCAATTTCATCATCCTGAAAGAAGCAATTACTGCAAGTAACTGTGTCCACGGTGCAATCCTTTATGTTGTGCTTTCCTGCACATTTTACACATTTTAGATCCCCAGCACATCTATTTGCAACATGACCAAAAGCTTGACGTTTATAACATCGCACGATTGGTATATACTCAACCATGCGGTACCTCTCCATGTCTATACAAATCCTACGACGTGCCAAAAGATAATCAAAACTTTCCTTATCCATGTCCAATAGCCAGTTATGTCTGTCCGCTCTAGTCACAATCCTCCTAACAACCTCAAAAATATCTCCAGGAGCCTCAATAGTCCTATCTGAATTTTTTGCTTCCACACTCAATACCTCCAAAGCACATCTGACCGATCTCACAACCTCCTTTTCATCAACAACAGAGTCAACACCCACAATCAATAATCTTTCTCTTTTCCTACGCGGAGTCTCCACTTTTATTTTGTCCTTGATTTCCGATTCAACAAGCAAATTCTTCAATTTTTCGCTATCACTCTTTGACTTAACCTTTAAATTCAATTGTCCAGCCTTTGTAACCACAACATCTCCCGGAGTCGGGATATCTGTAATTCCTCGCCACATATTCTTTACTTCTTTTTTAACATTGTCTATGGAATCATCTCCAGAGGACGTAATGATAACTGAGTAGTCAGAGTCTTGCCCGTGCCTAGTTTTAACAACGTCAGCTTTGTTATGAGAGTCATCCAAAACCTCCCAAACAGTAGAGAAACGCTGAGCAAGGGCCTCATAGACCTTGTTGTCAGTGACCATTGTTTTTATCTTCACCTCATTGTCAACACAGTCTCTGTGAGCCTTAACCAATCTTTCAGAAATGTAGTCGAAACAATGTCTGACAGTTGTCATAATATTTTCAGTCACTTTCCCACCTTTGTTCCGCTGATTCTCCAAAGTCTCATAAAGAAATGATTGAACTTTTCTAATAGAGGTTGGAAACTCCAATTCCTCTATTTCCTCCAGTAAATTCTCCAGCTTCCCCATTACCAATGAACAATTACAAAGACAAAACTACCACAGAATGACGTAGAAGGACAAGCAGCCGGTCACAAACGGAACAAACTCTCAGTGTATATATATATATAGCCACCCAGCTGGATCAACAAACAGACAAATGAACCAAAGTGAAGCAAAACTACTAAAACTGGAAAAAAAACCCAAATTGCCAACCGCCAAATACACAGAACATGTGACAAAAATAACCAAATAATCTACAAATCTCAAAGCGAACCCTAGAAACCACACACAAACTAAACCAAGTCCAGATTAAATTAACAAAATAAATGTAAAGCATTTAGACAAGACTAGCTCCATAATACAATCTCCACTACACTGCTGAACTCAAAGCGTAACCCAGCAACAATATACAATCTAAAACAAGTACAGATTAAATTTAAAGCATTTAGACAAGGCTCACTCCATATACCAAATCTCCAACACACTACACAACTTAATGCGTAACCCAGCAACAAATAAAATCTATATCAAGTACAGATTAAAATAACAAAGTTAATTGAAAGTATTTAAACAAGGCTAACTCCACAATACAAAATCTCCAACACACTACAAAATATTAGTCCGACAGTAGCATGACACAGCTCAACTCTACAATGAAGCAAGATGGCGATCAAAACAAACGCAGCGAGAAACGCCCACCGGACACAAAAAGCCAAAATAAACCGCTAATTAATCAGGAACTAATTAAGAAAATACAACAGACTGAAGCTAATTGAAAGCCGAAGGTAATAATTAAAAATAAACGTAAATAACAGAAGTATAAATGAAATAGCAAACTAACTGATGCCGCGAGCACTAAATTAGGCCTCGGCAATGAACAAAAATTTACAAAGTCATAAGAAATAAGTTTAAAGTAGGCAAATTACAGAAAAATCATATAGAAATGAACAATATTTGATAGGAAATAAACATGCATGTGCTACTAAGTCAAAAAAATGAATAATTACCAGTTAAATAGAAAACTTTGGCGGAGCTGCAAAAAATACGTCAAACTCAATCGAAAGCCGCAGGGATTTTTAACGTATTTAATAAAAGGTCTTCTTCACTTTTCTTCACGTACTTAATAAAAGGTAAATTTTCCATCCCAAATTCTGGTGTGAATGTGCGATTTAGGGATTAAAATTAAGTGGTCCAAAAATGAACAACCGCCCTTGAAGGGGTTAAGGAGCACGTAATTCCTCTAATACCCTGTAAAACAGACATAAAGCTATGGTTTCATTGCTAAGCTTCAATTAGAATTAGTTTCTGGTACTGTCGGACATTAATTAAGACCCAAAATTTAACTATTCACTACCCAGATGTTCATAACTTCCCCAAACGACTATGGGGTAAATGTGAACTTATATTTTTGTGCCACAAAAAATATATCATGTTCACACACAAACAACAACAAAACAGCAAGTTCATACACACATTATTCTACCACAAGCTGATCTGTCAGGCGTTACCTGAATCCGTGATAATAACAGTCAAAATACCTAAAAGTAGTATTGGATGATTTTATATTTTTAAAAGAAAATCTTTCTAAAAGAACATGACGTCATGGGCATCATTGCCTTTGTCAGTTTATACACTCGTATTTGTATCATCATATATTTACGTTGAAAACCTTTTGAAACGAGCCTAGGGACGGGGGCTCCACTGCCTTACACCAGACATGCGTAATTCCCGATCTATTTGGAATTTATATTTTTAAATGAAAATATTTGCAAAAGTACTTAAATTTGGGGGCATCGCAGCATTTTATTTTTACAGAAATTCTTTCCAAAAGAATAAAGGGTTTCCAGTTACACTGATTGGCGGCGTAATTTTTTATGTTTAAATATATTAAAAGTTTTATTCTAAGCAAAGTTTTGGGATAAATTAAAGCTTCACCTCTTCAAAATTTTGTGATTTTATATAAGTCTTAATAAAATCTAATATGGAACCATATCATTTAGATAACAACTGTTCATTATTACACCCACATCAGTAAATTGCGATTAAAATATGAATGTGGAAATTATTCTGTAGATACTTGAAAATGAGAAGAACTAAAAACTTAGGAATATTCTGATAGAGTAATTATAATTTCACAATTACTCATTTACCCCTTAATTCTCGCTCCCGTGATATTCACGGGCTGTGACTTTTATTCAGATTATTCATATTTGTTTGATTCCAACCAGATTTATAGAATAGTAATTGGCTTTATTGTGGTATCATCTTACCTGTCATTAACCCCTTAATTCTCGCTCCCATCAATATCTCGGGCTGAGGTGTCGTTCGTTATTTCTCGTGCCCGTCATATTCTCGGGCTGGAGATTTAATTGCTGGAAAAAACTTCTGAAACCAGAAAAATTGAACTGGAATTTCCATTTGAACTCTTTGAGTATTAGCACTCTGGTTTGATTTGTACGATCTATAATTTGCCATAGATTTGTCATAGATTTGTAATATTTTTGTCATTTTGATATGGATTATGATGAATCAAGCCTTTCTGATGATAACTGGAATATTAGCCCGTTCACGGTCGCTTAATATTTGAAAAAACCATCAAAAGTGTACCTATTTTTTTTATTACAGAAATTGAATAATTATAAGGTTTCTAAATAAAATATGCAATTAGTTTATTTTTAAGGCGAAAAAACAATATTTTATAGCCATATTCATATTTGTATAAAAGCCATCATGCGAGAATTATGTGTCTTAACCTCTTAAGCTCCGCCCCCGATAAATGTAGGCTACTATCTTTTAATTCCGATTGTTTGACTCCCACCAGTTTTTTTTTTAAATAGTGTAAATGGCTTTATTTTCGCATCATTTTATCTGCCGTAAACTACGGTGGTGGGAATCAAATAATCTGAATAATAAAAAATAATAACCTACATTTATCGGAGGCGGAGCTTAAGAGGTTAAGACACATAATTCTCGCATGATGGCTTTTATACAAATATGAATATGGCTACAAAATATTGTTTTTTCGGCTTAAAAATAAACTAATTGCATATTTTATTTAGAAACCTTATAATTATTCAATTTCTGTAATAAAAAAAATAGGTACACTTTTGATGTTTTTTTTCAAATATTAAGCAACCGTGAAGGGGTTAAACAAGGTGAACATTTCTTTTTCAAAAATGTGGTTCCAATAAACAATTTGAATTTTTAAATCGTAATTTAATGCAACCATTAAGGGGTTAAAACATGGTTCGTACGGGTCAGGGAATTTTTACAGCATAACTACCAATATTTTGTTATAGAAAAAAAATCTAGCTTAACGCGCGAAATTTCGCATGTTTTGAAGGAGTGTTTTTCTGTAAGCAAGTAGTAGCGCCGAAGAATTTCCTTATCTGCAAAATTCCACGAGCCGTACGAAGCTTCTTAACCCATTGGGGACGAGCGACTGATATTCGTGGCCACTTAAGTTGCTCAAAATCGGTGATTATTCTCACCAGTAAAATTGTATTGTAAATTTTACCTTACTTAATCCGAGCATAAGGGGTTAAAAGAACAATATACCTTGATTTTACATGATGGAAACGAAGAATATTTATTAACAGGCACTAAAAAAATGACTGCCACTTTTAACTGATATAGAATCTATTATGCGCAAGCAAGGGTACTAACAGTCAATCAGAATCGGCGGGAATGCTCTCACTATGTCAACTTCATTTTGTAAATATATAATTTTAACTTCAGTTTAGTATCAGCTACTCTCACATGAACTTTAATGAAATTTGTTCTAAATTACCGTTAGTTTATAATTATCTCATTTGACCCTACTACAGATATTGGAAATTTATACTCCAATAGAAGATTTTTAAAATCATGTGTGTATTTTATTAGCTGAAGCGGCATTTCCGAAACTTTGGAGTAAATTTACTCCATATGGCGTTTTTGGGCATAATGAGCATGATATCTCAAAAACTTCTGAATATTTATTAATGAAATTTAAAAAATATATGTTTCATGTTAGTCTAAATGAACTGAACCTAACATTTTGTTTGTATTGTTCAAAAAACATTTTTTTTAGGTGATTATGCTGTTGAAATTTTCAAAATTTTGCATTATCCAAGTAAACTTTTGTTTTAAAAATTTTTAAAAAATGTTTTAAATGCAATTTTTTTAGGTTCAGGGTAATTATCATAATATGAAATATCATGATAATTACCCTGATTATCATGATACCCTATTCATAGGCACAAAAAAATTCATTTTAGTTTGCAAAATCTGTTTTGTAATCCTGCGCGTAAGCTGTTATACCAATTTTCTGATCGACAAATGTCTGATAGCTTAGAACCACGTATAAATACTAATTCTACATCTTACAATTTTTGTAAATACATGAAATGAAATAACATATATCTTTCATCCCCCATAAAAATTGTGTTTTGAAATCATATGCATTCAAACATATTAAATGTTGAAAATGGTACTTTTTTAATTTTTCTTTAATTTCAAGAACCTTGAGACTCCTTAACCCTTTGAAGGGAAAGCAATTATGTTTGTGAAATGCTGAATTCACACAGGAGTTTAAAAAAATAATTACTTTAAAAGAAGCAAAGCAATTGTTGACTTCTTAGCACCAAAGTTTAAAAGGTAAAATTTAATTAACCCTTTCCGGCACAGTGTGCCCTGGTCGGGGTACCTAATACTAATTCCAAATTTGCAAACGGCACCAAGAATATTTTAATAAAATTTTGCATTAACAACGAAAGTGTAAAGTAACAAGTTTTTAATTTTTAAAAACCTCGTATGTAAATTCCGGTGTCAGTGGACGATTTCATAATTTTACAACAAAATTTGCCTATGCCGGAAAGGGTTAAATGTTGCTGGTGCGAATCAGCATCAAAATTAGGTGATCCCACCGCCCCTCAAAGGGTTAACAAAGGGGTAAAAGTCAGTCAGTAGCCATACATTTAAATTTATCATAATTTTAAGCGACCCGCATTGGGCAGCTTATAACATGAAGAATGAGCAATTTTATTGTTTTATATGCAACATTCGAGAAATGAAATTAATCTGCAAAATGTCCATATATTTTTTCCGGGTACAAATTTTTGAAATTAAATTTATAAATTTAATTACTAAAAAAATATATTTTATAACAAAAGTCTAACTACATGCAATATTGATGAACTATTTTATTGCAGTCTATGTTTATGAAGAATAATATTGCTTAGTATGCATACACTTACTTGCACACACTCATACACATATTGATTGGACATATGTACTATACATGCGAAATTATCAATAATCTTGGCAATATTTAGGAAAATTAAACTCGATTTGGTGGAAAACGTATTTATAAATCATTATCACGGGATAGAGGACGGGATAGGATGACTTAGAAGGACGCCCATGGAGGGCCTTTCTTAGACGCATATTACTCGTGCAGATAATCGAACGTAATAAAAGTGCGATAACCAATCCAAGTATTACAAAACTGTTATAATATTGTTGGTGAATTGTGAAGTTCCACAGTTGGTCAAAGGTAAAAATGCCCGCCTTGCTGAATCATTTGCCTGCAAATGTCCAACGATATATTCCTACAAAAGCCCAACGATCTATTACTACAAAGGCCCTACGATGTATTTTTACAAAAGCTCAACGATCTAACTGTACAAAGGCCAAATGCCAACGATCTACAGTGCGCGCAAATGTTTACACACAAACTAAATGTTTTTATAAAATGAAAAATATACACCGGAATTCTTTGAATTTATTACTGTATTTAACCAATTGGTTTACAATTGTTCAGTACCTGTTCATGATTCAGATAAGAAAAAAAATTCATTGATAGGAAAATAATACATTATAAAAATCAAAATTATGTTATAGTAAAAGTTTATGTACAAAAACGAAGTATTTACAATTCACAAAGCACAAAAGTCCTTTCTTAGTCTATGGTATTTACATTCAACCTGATGAGATGAAATACGAGATTTTCCATAGGTAACAAGAGAGTATGGAAGTTTTTGGGAGCGAGTTTGTACCAGTATTCCTCGATCGCTGATTTGAGCTCTTGTACTCAGTAATACTGCTTCTCATTCTTGTAGAAGTCACGTGAGAGGATTCCCCAGATGTTTTCCAACGAATTTAGATCTGGGCTCAGTGCTGACCAGTTCATCGCACTGATATTCTAAGATCTAAGCTATATTTTCGTGCAACGGGAAGTGTTTATAGATGCGTTGTCTTGCTGAAAGTTCCAGTTGGGAACACCTAGGAGTTTGCGAAACGGCAACAAATGCTCACTCAGAGTTTCCTGATATATTTGTGATTTTTTTTGCCATTTAGGAAGCAAAAACACGTTTGTCCATTGTAGCCCAAAGCGCCCCATACTATGAGCGAAACACCACGTTATTGATTGCCGTATATGATCTTCGAATCTTTCCTCAAGTAACGCCAATAGAATAAGAACCCGACTGGACCATTCAAATTCCCTTTCTTTTCATCCGAAAAACAATACTAATCCATTCGTTACGATAATACATGTGCTGTTTTGCCGACTGAAGTATTTCTTGTTTGTGACATTGTTTCAGAAAAGGCTTACGAGCTATTTTTTGTTTTTTTTATGAATCCTGATTCGGTTATTCATCTGCGTAATGTATCTCCTGTTATTTTTTGTCCAAGTCGATTTTTTTTTATCTGATTAAGAGACAAATTGCCAGTTTTAACCATTCTTTTAATTCATCTATCCCCACGAAATGTGTTTTTTTAGCCTTCCTGAGCGATATGTATCTTTGAAATGTTTTACACGTTACAAACTACTATAAATACCATGTTTAAATAGTTGCATTGAAATAAATGCAATTTGCAAAGCGGATTTACCTTCAGCTTTCAGCTCCCAAAATTCTTCAGGCGAGAACTGCAGAGATTTGGGCAGTTTTATAACTCGTACAGGGATCACTACAATTTATACTCTAGGAAAAAGTCACGCCGATCCACCACGTCATGTTTAACGACATACTAGCATAAAATCTCATTTGTGCATAAACTTTTGCGACTTCACTTTTTTTTAACCATTTGTAAAAATGGTTATTGTCCTCGGTCAAGGTAGGAAATCAAAAACATACCTGAAGCTTTTTATTAGTTGAATCCGCATTTTATTCGTTTTCTGATTGGTCTATACAGTAATCTGTATTTTCCCTTTACTTTCAACAGAGATGGATACTTCTGTTGCCCCTATGACAAAAAAGTAACAAAAAAAAATAATAAATCCGAAACAAATTGAGATACAGCTTTAAAACAAACTGCATTTAAAAGTACACTTTTTTTTCTCTATACGACTGTGTAAAAAGTAAGATTGTGGGATGTTTAGAAGTTTAAGAATGAAATTTCATTTAAAATTGGTCCAGGAATATTAATGTTTAATTCATGGCGTACGTAATGTATGACCAGCACCGTAGAAGTTTAAAAATTTACATTACCGAAAAATGTAATTCATGGCGTACGTAAGGTATGATCAACTCCGTGCGATTTTTTGTCTTAAATTTTAGTCTTTGAAAAAATCATTTACCAAATGGTCGTTGTAATTTGTTAAATTGCATTTTTTTTTTTTTTTTGTAATTTTTGATTTCGTAACAAAGAATTTTTTCCAAACTTGCGATATATATATTTATGATCATACTCAGCTACAGTACATATTTAAAATCATTCCGTTGTACAATTTTATTTTTATTAAAATTTTTTGCGTTGTGCTTAAACTTTTGCGCCGTACTGCATTACTACAAAGGCGAAACGAGCTATTCTCACAAAAGCCAACAATCTACTACTACAAAGACTCAACGATATATTCTTACGATTCCAAATACCGGGTGAGCAAAAAGTCCGTATAAACTTTAAAAATTCATAAAAACGGAAAAAATAACCGAAATGAAAAACTGTTTGCAGGATTAGCATCTATAGGTCACGGGAATTTTTTTAAGACAGAAATAAAAAATAACTCAAAAAACAGCCGACAAATGGCGCTGGTTCATGCTATTTTGGTGGAAATATGCAAATGAAACGGTTATAAGAACTTGCGCTCCTAATCCAGAAATTGTCCACGTAAAATAACTTTACCAACAAAGCTTTATCCTTCATACTCAGCATCCTTGATCAAGTACACGGCTCACAACGGTGAACTAGTTCTGGATTAGGAGCGAAAATTCTTAAAACCGTTTTATTTGCATATTTTCACCAAAATCGCACGAACCAGAGCCATCTGTCGGCTGTTTTTTGAGTTATTTTTTATTTCTGTCTTAAAAAAAATCCCGTGACCTATGGATGCTAACCCTGCAAATAGTTTTTCATTTCGGTTATTTTTTCGGTTTTTATGATTTTTTTCAAGTTTATACTGGCTTTTTGCTCCCCGGTAATATATTACTACAAAGGCCGAGTGATCTGTTCCTACAAAAGCCCAACGATGTATTGCTATAAAGGCCAAACGTTACATTTCTACGAAGGCCCAAAATTTATCGCTAGAAAGGCCAAACGACTACAACCAAACAATTACCCAACGAATGTGAACGATACCATTAAAATAGTAAGATTTTTAGGACATGCTGCTCCTAAAAGTTTGCAGGTACCCCAGCCTGAAAGTTTAGAATTAGAATTAATCAGTCTTCTAGGATGGCTATTAAATTATAATGGAAAATAGAATAATTAAATCACTTAACCTATTCGGCACCATGGGTGCATATATCCGCCTCTAAAAGGTGCATTTTTTTTTTTTTTTTTTTTTGTGCACCAGTAATAAAGAAAAGCAATATTTGTCTTATTTAATTAGATCATTTTCGAAATTACGTAGTCGAAGGAAACTTTTTACTAAAAAGTGATGCCTTCCGAATAGCGTTGCAGATGGGTTACTTTTTAAAATTCAGATTTCTTGATTGGCACCACTTTTTTGAAATGGTAAATAGCGCCTCACTTAATGATCTAATAATCAAGGCAAAAACAAAGGGAATTTTACCGTTTCAAGAAAGTGGTGCCAATCAAGAAATCTGAATTAAAAAAAAGTAGCCCACTGGCAACACTGCTTCCAAATGAAATTTAAAGTTTAGAAGTAGAATTAACCAGTCATCTAGGATGGTTTTTAAATTGCAAAGGAAAATAGAATAATTAAATCACTTAACCTATTCGGGACCATGGGTGCATATATGCACCTTTAAAAGGTGCATGCAAATTTTTTTGTGCACCAGTAATAAAGAAAAGCTATATTTGGCTTATTTAATAAGAGCATTTTCGAAATTACGTAGTGTAAGGAAATTTTTACTGAAAAGTGGTGCCTACCAAATAAAATTTGTGAAAATACACCGGTTCTGAAGAGTTTAATAAATCATAAGGTTAGTTTAGGAAATTTTTATATATACAAGGCTTCAACTCTTTAAAAAATAAAAGGAAAATTATTGGTTTTTTTTTTCTTTCAGTTTGTTTACAAACCTTTCTAAAAATGTGTTTTTGTTTCCGATATTCTAAAAGATATTCTATGAAAATGTTTATTCAGGAATTCTCGTATTAAAAAAGGACCAGTGGGAACCCTGTATATCCGAGCTCACTAGACACATTTTCAAATTCATGTAAATAATTATATCTTTCATTTTAATTAAGGTAAAATTCCGGAGCAATGTGACTTATACCTCAAACTTTTCTGGTCATGTGACACATTCAAAAGATAAGAAGCAGTATGTCATGAAAGTTTATATGTATTTTTTATGATAAAAGTCGGTTAAAAATCTTAACCTAAAGTAACTCTATAACTCATTCATCTTTTAGACTGATAATTTAATAGACAAATATGATTGAATCTTATACGAAAGTGCATATCACGAACTTATTAACCCTCTAATTCCCAGGGTAGAATATGTTCTAGAAATTTCTAAATTCCGAAAATATGAAATCATACCAGGAAATGTCAATAATAAATTTTGCTTTATTTAACACTAGAACGCCCGGAAATTTTTACTCAAGTTTCATAAAAATATTTCCCTCCAGAAATTTTATTTAAAATTATTTAACTGATTTATTTAACGTAATTCTGCGTCGCTTAAATTTAACTTATTTTATGAAAAATCAATTCTGGCTCCAATATTTGGAATATCTTAATAAAAAAATCCACTACATCGAAAACAATTGTAGTAGCATATTTGCTACCATGGGCATTAGAGGGTAAAATTATTGTGCATTCAACATATAGCACGAGTTGGAAACTTTTTGTAGGCCTTTCAGGGGCGGTAGTATGTTTTAGAAACCACTTAATTTTAATTCCCAAATGCGACAATGGCACCAGAATTTCGGTATATACTTTTTAATTTTACTATGTACGTAAAAATATAGACCCCCTCCCCTTTTTTTTTTTTTAATAAGTTTGTACGTAAATTCTGGTGCCAATTATTGATTTTGATTTCAACATTCTAGAAATAGATGTGCTTTGCCCCTGAAAGGGTTAGGGTTAAAGGCTTTAACACTAAGACTTTAACACTAAGGCTTAAACACTAGAACCGCCGGAAATTTTACTCAAGTGTTATAAAAATATTTTACACCAGAATTGCTATTTAAAGCAATTTAACTTATTTATTTAATTTATTTCTTTGTGGTGCAGATTTAACTTATTTTAGAAAGAAATTTCTGGTTCGAATTGCAATATTTTTATTTGGTAGCGGTCAAAATGACGGCTATGGCGGTTCTAGAGTTAAAATTACATTATTTTCTGCAATTTATCTTTCGTTCAACTCAAAAGATAATCCCAGTAGATGAGCAGATTAAGCCATTTGCATCATTAGCGCATACAGGGCTGCCACAGGCGACTATTTTTATATTCTGTGACAAAGAAGATATTAAAAAAATATATTAAATTTAAGAAAACTACATGATAATATGAGTTATTGCTTTAGACCTAAGCGAAATATAATAAAAATGCAATTTTTAGAAATGCACTTTTATTACTTGTTACATTGTGTTTATACAAACATATTTACTCGCTTATATTTAACCCCCTCACTGACAAGCCCGTGTTAATACGTTCACTAAGCTCCAGGTTTCACTGCAATACAAGCAATATTTAAAGTAATATAATTCTTTTGATTTAATGTATTTTTAATACATTGAACAATGATTAATTCTTCCAAGGATTGCATTCATATTCGTTTTTAAGTTGTTTTTTTTTATAACATGTTCGAAGAATCATTTTTTTTTTTAGCATTTAAAACAAAATGCAGAGAAAACAACATTATCGAAGAATCATTTTTTTTAGCATTTAT
This sequence comes from Maratus speciosus, assembly GCA_963932465.1. NCBI lineage: Eukaryota > Metazoa > Arthropoda > Arachnida > Araneae > Salticidae > Maratus > Maratus speciosus. The sequence continues at coordinate 136,877,949 of OZ010793.1, forward strand.
AACAAAACGCAGAGAAAACAACATTATAATTTTGCCCTTTTCCAAGACAGTCGGAGGGTTAATCGATTTTTATAAATCAAAATGATGAATTTTATAATTGGAAAAGAATAAAAACCGTGTTGTAAGTAAATGCTTTATTCTAATGAACCAAAACTTGAAAATGTGATTTTTAGCGAAAGCTGCCTTTTTTTCTATATATTCGAGTACTTTCAGCCTTTTTTGAAATTTTGTCATTCTGTTACATCATTTCATATTTCTGATATTTCAGAAATTGTTATAATTGTTCAATGTATTACAATTCGCACGTTTTTCTGATTTTAAGCTAGTCAAAATTTTGTTTATATAAAGAAAAATAATCTAACGTCATACATATTTCACAATTTTGCATGATAAATGAAAGCATTATCAAGACGTTTTCTTTTTTTTATCTTTTAGAAGAATATTGGACACTTATAGAAGATCCCGTCTTCAACGTTCTGTTGTCTGTTCAATAATATCATTCTGTTTTAAGTTCAAGTTCATGGAAAGGAAGTATTGAGGTATAAACAGTTGTTTACGCTACTTTTCCTTCGACTATTCCATACACAAAAGATGCAAAAAGTAAATACAAATCGTGATCTATACAAATGCTGGTTCATGGAACACATGTTTGATGTAACATCCTGAAAAATAATCTTCATGACCGAAAGTTAGTGAGCGAACCCATGTTTTACTTTTTGAAAAATATTGTCGGATCATCATATCAGAAAGTCGCAGTGGCAAAAAAAAATTCAAATGTTTTAATTTCCTACAGTTAACAGTTAATTAAAATTTTCTTAAATAGAGAAAAAGCACTGTGATATTTTTTAAAGACTAGAAATTATGAATTGATTGCATTGGGAATGGTGTGTACCAGAAAAAATACAAAGACAATATTTGATACATTTGAAACTGTAGGATCTCCCTGAGCCGCGTATTCAGAAGTAAGGAAAACTCAAGACACAATCCTGCCTCCTCGGCGGAATGTCTTAAATATTTTAACAGCGGTGCACCCTGCGACTATTTTTGTATTCTGTTTACACCACTACTTAAAAAAAAACATCTGTAGTGTATTTCTTTTGGAAATGTTGTCTCGGAATTTTTGAATAAAACAGTAATTCCTGAAATGCACACATGTGTACTCTAGTGATGCAAATGCTTTAACAAGGTACTTGTATTTGTAAGCTGTTGAAATAATTGAATGACTCCAGTATTTAAAAGAAAATTTATTTGTAAATAAGTAAAGGTATATTTTCGCTTATCTAATGAAAGTGAAGGTTTCATTGAAAAATCTGGTGCCAATGTGGCAAATAAGAATTAAAATTATGTGATGTCGTGACGCCATCACCGCACTTCAAGTGGTTTAATAGGGAGAGTAAAAATGATATATTTTTAGGTGTGTTCTCAAGTATATACCCTATAAGTATATACCCTCTCATGTATATACCCTCAAGTATAGCACCTATAGTCGTTGTCTGGTCCGCCCCTCCGTGTGTCCGCATATAACATCGCTAAAACTACCCAACTCAATGGATTGAAATTCAATATATATAATTGTTGCAGAATTTTGTCGGTTCAGTACAAATTTTATGAAAATCGAATAAAAATTTAAAAAGGTATTAATAATTATTTTTCATTGTATGAAATCCTATCATACGTAATTAATTCAGTGATATCCCATAATAATTAATGATTCTAGGTTGCCATGGAGACGACGTCCTACTTACGATGGAGTTATATTATTTCCGTATTGCTGAATTATATATATAGAATCGTAATAAATTTTGTATTCATGTATTTTTACATAAGAGTTCTACAGCTATTGCACCGAGTTCTGACTATTTATAAAACTAGTTATAGTACGAAGGGACCTCATTTCCGACGTTTGACTTACATTTTACAACTTGTTTCCATGATATTGGTTCAAAAATGGGTGTTGACTGGATTTGAAATTTCGCATACAATACGGCTTAGAAAATCGTTTCTTTAATTCGTTCATTTCCTGGTTCCCAGAACGGTAAGTTTTGAAATTTCCTTCGTCAAGAAATTAGACAAAAATCTCTAAAATAGTCTATTCGTAAATTTAATAAAGTATTTGTATATTAAATATTATGCTTAGCCCTTTGAAGGGCGGTGATGCCGCTATACAGTTTTGCCAGATTGGGGACGTTTTTGTCCCCAAATTGTTGATTGTCACCGCTTTTTTTGAAATAGGAGTATTCGGCTTATTAAAAATAGATTTAATATTCTAAAAAATAGGGCGAATTACACTATTTTAAAAAAGTGGTAACAGCCAAATAATCCGAATTAAAAAAGTCTAGCAACACTGCCGCTATGGCATCACATAATTTAAACCTATTAGTGCCTAGTGTCCTCTTTTGAGGACGCTAGTTTAGTGGCAAGAAAGCTATTTTCACACCAGTAAATATGAAGATATATAATATCTTCATATACCATATATCTTCATATATCATCATATATCAATTATATATATATAATTTCTTTCACGAGACACATTCCTTGATAAAATAGGATAAAAAATACTTTTCTTTTAAAAATGGTGCGAAATCAAAAATTTAAATTTTAACGAAGATAATAATTTGGGCGTTAATAGATTAATCCCTAATTGCCACATTGGCACCCGAATTTTTTATGAAAATTTCGGTTTTATTAAGTACGTGAAATCATGCTTTTACTTGTTTATAAATAAATTTTCTTGTAAATACTGGTGTCAATCAATTATTTCAACTTTTACGAATACAAGTACCTTTTGTTTTGCAATTTTTGTGAATTTTTGTTTTATATAAAGTAAAAGAGCGATAAATATTCAACCTTTTTTATTCCAATTGTTGAAGGCAATTATTGAAAAATAATTTAAACAACAATAACAAGTTTTTTACAAAACCTTATTAATTTTTTAGCAAAGATTTTTTGTAATATTGCAGTTACTAATGATTAATTTTATTGTACGGAACCCTATTTACGCGAGTAAAACTCGCACTCAGCCGATTATTGAGAAAATAGTCTCCAAGAACCCTCCCATAGTGGAACTCCTATTAAGACATAGCAATAATATTTACTGATTAAAATTTATATCGTTATTGTAAGAACTTTTCTATTTTCCTAGAGCTATATTGACTACCAGATTTATTTTTAAATTTCATTAAACTAATAACCAGGGCGCCACTAATAGTAAAAAGGATTATTACAAATTTTCAATACGAGTACGATTATTAACAGGTCGAAAATTGTACGTCAAACGTGGAAAATGAGGTGCGTTCGAATTATAACTAGTTTTATAAATATTCAGATCTTGGTGCAATAGCTGTTGCACTTTGATGAAAAAATGCATGAATACAAAATTTAAAACCATTATATACATTCAATTCAGAAATACGGAAATAATGACTCCATCTTAAACAGGTCGTAATCACCATGCCAACCTAGAATCATTACCTATAACGGGATAAAATTTAATTAATTACGCATGATAAGATTTAATAGAATAATCACCATGCGAACAAGTATAATTACATATCATGGAATATCATTGAATTAATTACGTATGATAACGATTTAATAGAATGAAGAAAGCTTTTATTAATATATTTTTAAGTTTTGATTCGATTTTCATAAAATTTGAAAGGACTCGATAAAATTCTGCAACTATTCCATATATTAAATTTCAAACCATTTCTCTGGGTAGTTTTCGTGCTGTTATATGCGGACGGACGGACAGACAGACTGACCAAGTGACGACTATAGGTGCTACGTATTTATATAATTACGAGCGCACTTAAAAAGGATTGTTTTAAAACTTTAACAGTCATTACAAATTTTCGAAACGAGTGCGATTATTAATAATGCGCCGATGAAGTGGCGTAATATTAACTGAATAATTAGCTATACATTCTAAATAGACTGATAGAGTTTGCATACATTAATGTTCTTGAAAGAACATTTAAAATACTTAAAAATTATAGTTTTACTTAACCCTTTCAGGGACAATGCAATAATGTCTCTGTATATTGAATTCTCACCGGAATAATCAAAAAATTTTATTTTAAAATAAGGAAAAGCAATTTTTCAACTCCCCCCCCCCCCCCCAAAAAAAGATAAAAATATAAAATTTAGTTAAAAGTTTCTGGTGAGAATTTATTTTAAATTACATGTGATATAATATATCCCACCGCTCCTCAAGAGGTTAAAGTCTGACATTGAGTACGAACAAGTCAGTTCGTGTTAAAATTAAGATTAACCCTTTATCTACTGACGGTACTTATAAGTACCCACTCACTTTAAACTTTCGTCCCAGAGTGAATATTATTAATATTCTAATGCTACTTTATAAAAACACTCTTTTAGCTGCATTTTATCCGATTATATGGCAGCAGTAGTTCTAAGTTTGTTATTTTAGTGAGGAAGGAGGGTATCTTTGAAAAAGTCGATGTGTTTTATGCCGACATTTTGTACAGATTGTCACGCTTGTCTTTTTATTTTTGCAAACACAGTAATGGATATAAGATAAGTGCTGGATTTTTTTATGTGTTCATTATGCTCTTAGAATACAATTTTACTAGCTATTTTAGGTAAAAGGTGTATGTATTTAATTTTACAGTTGAATTTCTCGGTGGTACTTATAAGTACCGTCAGTACACTAGGCGTTGGGGAAAAAATTCTTGTTTACTTTTCGTCTGTGAAAACGATCCATCGTTTTCATCTGCTTTAAAAATGTAATTACTAAAATGTAGTGTAGTAATAACTTTCCTAGTATTTCTTTTCTGTTTCATTATTATTTTTCATAGGAAATCGAAAAAGTTGTGGTACTGGCTCTTTTTTGCTATGCTAGAAATGGCATATGTAAATTCATATGTTGAATATGTGGATATGCGAGAGAACATATTGTCACTGGAATATAGACGACGCATAACTAAAGGACGACTGACAAATTAGAAACCTTAAAAAATAGCTTTTAATTCTTTCAGGGGCAAAGCATTTTCAATGCTAAAGTGTTGAAATAAATGATTGTCGCCGGAATTCGCCAAAAAATTGAGTTGTAAATATGAAAAAATCTATATTTCACATACTTATGAAATTGAAAATATTTTACCACAATTCTTGTGCCATTTTAAATACCTTGTCGGTTTTCTGTTACGATATTTTATTCATAGTGTACTGGTGGTACTTTAAAGTACCACTTTAACAGTGCTGGAAATTTGGCGCAGAGGTGGAGCCTATTGACACCACTAAAATTTAGTAGTATATTTCGGCTTATCTAATGAGAGAATTTCTGAGTTTTTCTTAAGGTGAAGAATACTATAAAAATTTTGTGGCATCAATAGACTCCGCCTCTGCGCCAATTTTCCACCACTGCTTTAATTAATTACCTCTAATTAATTCAAGTTCTCAAGGGTAGGTATTTTTTTATGTTTATCCTTTGATTTTCATTGTACTAACTGAAAAAAAAGTACATGAAAAATATTGCAATAGATCATAATGCAGTTGATAAAGGGTTAAACTTTGTTGTAGGATAAATGCATTTAGCTTGAAGCATTCGTAAAACAAAAATATATTTCCAAATTACGATTCCTTTCTTAATAAGCGTTTTACAGTGAAAGCAAAATATTATAATTACAAATACAGTGTGTCAAAAAAAACCGGTCACATTTTAAAATTCAATATAAAATCAAGTAATTGTCGTACAGGAGTGCGGTTTGGACTAAAATGCTTCTCACAGTGACAAGTTTTCCTAAAGCGAAAAAAAAAATTAGTTCGAAACTTTGATCATGGATGGCGCAAATTGTCCGTATGTTGGGTTTGAAACATTCGTTGTTTATGAGATTGAGATTAGTTTCGATTTCGTTTCGAAGTACCTACCCACGAAATTGGCTTTTTCGCTGGGGATCCTCATTTCTCAGGATGGCGAGTGGACAGGGAAAACCACAGTCAAAAAATGTGTTATTTATCAGTAATTGTTAAAGAGAAATTCGCCTTCCTTAATCCCGTTATATTATTCCAAGTATTTTCTAGAAGAAAATACAGGAAGTTTCAATTTTTTTTTTAACTTGACCACTCGACACCCTGCTTCTGTGTCGCAGTATCAAAACTAATGTTAAAATCAGAAAAAATGCATGTTTGAAACCAAACTAACGACCAAGTGGCGCCATCTATGACCGAAGTTTGGAACTAATTATTTTCAACCGCTTCAAGAAAACTGCGACAATTACTTTATTTTATATTTAAGTTTAACATGTGTCTGGGACTTTTGGGACACCCTGTTGATTGAATTATAAACGCTGGATTTTTGAAACAATAATTTCAAACTGAAAACCTAAAACTTTTTTATTTACAAATAATTTCCAACTTGGTTGACAGGATAGTTTCCATTATAATTATTTTTTTGAAAGATTTTTCTTTGGAATGTGTGTTCGCTTGATATTGTAGAAATCAATACAAAATATGAAATGTACCACAAGCGAGATTCTTCATAAGTGCGACAGAGAGAAAGGCATACCTTGCTAGGAAAAGCAAGGGTGTTTGTAATGACAGAGAGTCTGTGGCCTGTTGTTATACCAGTCTTTCCTTTTCTAGCACGCTGCGTCTTGCTGTACGTCGTACTGATGAAGAATCTCACTTATCTCACTTGTGGTTTCGAAATAGCTGTTTTCTGCCTTTCAACAGGGTTAGTACGGATGCTTGAATTTCCACACTAAGAAATTCTTCGGTACTAGTATTTTCTTATGGAAAATCTCTCTTGAAATAAGGCGAAATTTCGTCCGTTTAAACTTGATTTATTTTTCTATAAAATAATTCTGACATTTGGCCTTAAAAATAACGGTACCCGTACGAACCCTGTTCAATATTCTTGCACGAAGGCTGTATTTTCTATTGTTATTTTAATGAAATTAAAACCGTGGACTGCGTATAATGTTGCTTATTGGAAATGTTGTAATAATAAAATGTAACACATGATTATACTATACGAACATTAATGAAGAATTGAACTCTGTTGTTTATTTTCCTTAAAAATTTCATTTTGTTAGGAGAAAATGCAATTTTATTGAACGCATGTTTTCAAAAAACACCAACATTTAAATATTTGGTGAGTGCGAATTTTGGTGAGTGCGGGTGAGTGTGGTAAATATCTTTTCTATTGGGAATTTGTTAACGAAAATCAATATTTATAATACTGAAACTAAAACTTATCGCTACTGTTTAAAAAATACGTTAAATCAATGGTAGAATCGTTTCCTAACGAGTTGAATTTAAATGAGCTATTAAAAGATTCATGCCTGGAATAACGGAAGATATTTTACGAACTGGAAATAATTAGAATGGTTTTCTGAGCAATTCAAATCACTGATATATTTCAAATTGGAATAAAACATGTAGCATTAAAATAATCTAAGATATTTATAAAAGCGCAGTATTAAAGACAGTATTTTAATGAAATCTCTAAAGAAAACATTCTTTAATTGCGACTTTCACCGAACTTTCAAGAATTTGGGCTAGTTTAATTCAATATGAGGAAATGTCCTATGTTTAGTAATAATGTTTTAGTTGAGTTTTAAACACTGGATAGCGCAAAAATTTCAGGTAATTTGTTAAATGTTCATTTTTCTGTATTGACAATATCATACTCTCTTACTGCATCTCTTACTGCATTAATTCTACATCTATATATAACACCAATCCACAGCTGCCAACTTGGTACGGATTTTTCTCATCACTAAAATTTAATAGTAAATTTTAATATAAGCAATCGCCGAAATCTAACGTTTTATAAGACAAAAAATTCAATTAAATTTTAGTAATAACAAAAAATCGCACAAGTTGGCAGCTTTGCCACTCTGTAGATGTAAAATCTTTTTACATCATTTTTTTTATAATTTTTTATTTTCTTTTTGCTCTTGAAAATTCGTCTTTCGTACTAATACATACATTTATATTACTCTTTGTTGCGCTTTATGAATTTAGCTGACGCATTTGGCATTCATTCCAATTTTTACAGTACTTTTTGTTTTTAATTTAATTAATTTTAAATTTCTAATTTGATCTATTTTTTAGTTACAATAATTTATTTTAATTAGGACTACACTGTAAAAAAACCACTGTAGATTTGTCAGAACAAACTTGATCACAGTTAATGTGCTGTATCTTTCTTTGGTTTCCTGACTATATTAACATGGAAAATACAGTAGTTGCGTAAAATTAACAGCACAATGTGCTGGCAATTTGGACGCATATTTATACAGTACAAACTGCTGGCGTCCAAATTGCCAGAACATTGTGCTGTTAATTTTACGCAACTACTGTATTTTCCATGTTAATATAGTCAGGAAACCAAAGAAAGATACAGCATATCACTGTGATCGAGTTTGTGCGCGAGATGAACAGTACTTTGTACTGTAAAAATGTCGTTTTTTTACAGTATATGCACTCATTTGATCTATTTAAAAATATTTCCACAGTGATATATGACTTTTATGGAGATCTCAAATCAGAAAAAATCAATAAAGAGATCATGTGTCTTAATGAAAACACACATTTTCTGTACGTCTTTTGTAATTTTCATTTAGTATAAGGATTAAAAAACTTTGTAATCACAAAATGTATTCACATAATTTTGATGTATGTACTACAGTTTTTGTATAATTCATTCCTTATTTATACATTACTTTTGCGTTCAATCCCTGTATAAGAAACAATATTAACACATCGCCTAAGAGCAATTTTTTAAAAAAAGGGCAAAAGGGTTAATGAAAGAGAGGTCTAGAAGTTAAGTTTTGACTAAAAATAAGGAAAGTAAAAAAGAAAGTTTTCGCAACAGTTTTAATGTCGGACTGGCAAAGGAAGCCACCGGGTCCCAAGATCTTGACACCAAAAAAGTCCTTTTCAGGAGCCATACATTTAAAATTACAAGATAAATAAGATATTACAATTTTTTCCCTTTCTTTACAATAACGCATAATAGGTAGGAATGAACGGAAAACGTTCGGTATTAAGCAATATAAAGTTAATAGTACAAGATAAATAGAAATTACATTTTTTCCCCCCCGTATAGAAGTTAAGTTTTTTGAACGGTATTATAGTTCGTTTTGGATGAATTAGACAACATTTCAGGAAAAATTAGTAGTTTTGAAAGATTATCATTTTTAGCAGAAATCTTTTCCAAGACGCTGCTGAGTTTTTCGGTGACTTCTGAGAAGTGAGAGATCTCAAGTTCAGCTTTGATTTTTTTTTTCATTATTTCAATGATAGTGGGGATTTCATTAGTGAACTCGTTGAGTTCGTAGGTATGCTCAATGGGGGGGGGGGGATTCTTTAGGTTTTTCAGTATTTATACCGGGTTTTTGGACTTCCATCGTTTTTCCCTTGAGAGTTTTAGTTTCGGAGGTCGCTGCTGCATACGATTTTTTGAATTGTGGTTTTACTGGAAAGTTTTTGCAGCCTTTGTAAATTGATGGGTGTGGGAGATCGAAGTTGATGCATTTAGGGGGTGGTCTAGGTAGCTCAGTAGCTTTTTTATTTGGGCAATATGAAGATAAGTGGTTTCCACTGGATCCTACGCCGGAGGATCCGTGTGACAATTGGCGGAAATATGAAATTTTTTTTGACATTTATGGCAATGTATTGCCTTTTTGGCTACTGTGAATTTCTCAATATTTACGCGGTTTTGGAATATTGCATTGAGGTTAAAGATTTCAAAAGAAGTTTCATTTTTGGGGAGTTCTACAAGGAAGAGAAGGAGAAGTTTTCCCCCTCTCTGCGTCTTTTTAGTTGCGAAATTTTGAAGATTGTAAATCCTTTAAATATTAAGTTTTCTTTAAGAATTTCAGTGCTTGTTGAGTTTGGGAGGCCTCTAATTACTGATTTGATCGGGATTCCTCTGTCAGGGATAATAAAATTCAATTTTGCTTTGCATTAGATGCTCAGTTATACGCAGTTTGTTACGCAGGTCTTTTGGGAAAATTTTAAGATAATTTATGTACGATATAAAATTTTTAATTCAGATTATTAAATTATACTTACAAGTATATTTATAAAACAAAAAATGACAAAAAGACTAAAACAAAACAAAAACAAACACAAAAACGGTAGAGCGTACGGGTATCGAACCCGGGCCCGCGGATCAGCCAGCAAACGCCGTACCAACTGAGTTACGCCAAACCTATTCTTTCAGTTACAAAGTAAGTATTTAAATTGTATACTAATATTCGACCCCCTGGTTTCTCAAGAACTAACGAGCGTTGTATAAAATCCGTTGAACCTGAGACTAAGGTGTCACTACCCTACAACATATATTAAAATAATCAAAATCTGTGAGTAACAAGGTTGGCCCCCTCCTTGTAAGATGATGGATCAAAGCGTAATAGTAAGCAAACAAACTTAATGCTGGAATCAGGCGTAAATTAACACAGTTGCGCCACCTTGTGGACGGAGTGATAATTCACATACGCGGGCTTTTAGTGTGGCGCGTATTTTCTAAATCTCACTCATGGATCAGTCACTCATGGAAATGAGTTTTGTTTGCCACATTTATTACAAAATAATGACGAGGGACATCCACACGCACTTGACACCACGAAGTTTTCTTCGCCTTATCAGAAGCACTTCAGTTATTAATCAAGGTGAAAATAACTTTACAATTTTAGTGGTGTCAGTAAGAAAACAGTTGGGTATCTACCTGTAGTTCACACTCCATCCGCTACGTGGCGCATGACTTTGATTGATGTGACCTCGCTTTTAATCTTGAGGTTACTTCTCCCATTTAAGATAGTACGCTTACTTATATCGCTTTGCAATGGAAATCCACAAATAAAAAAAAAAAATTTTGCTATTCAAAATATTCCGGTGTGAATTACAACATTACTGCGAAGTCGGTCGATTAGTGATAACGTCACAACTCGTGTCCTCTGGCCTTGTTTATTTCGATGGCAGTGTCTAGGCATGTATCTCAAGTTTATGCATCGATAAATATCTTTCAATGTACGAATATTAATATAAAATGTCTTACAATCTAAAAAGTATGGACAACATGATATAAATGCATTTCCAGTAAGGTAGTCCTTTAGTCAAAGATGCTCTTTTGAATGAAAACAAGAATTGTCGTTTCCCGTCGTGAATGTGTTACGCATGATGTAAGCAGATTATTGGAAAGCCATCAATTTTCCAATCTAATGGATTAATGATGATTATCATTCTAACGTAGTTATAATAATCAAGTTGTACAACGTACTTAATGTAAAATAATAGTTTTTTTCAAAGTATTTAAAAAAAAAAATCTTGTTAATTATTTTCAAAGGCAGAATATGTGAGACCAACGACAGAGTATTGGTTCAGAAAATCGTATAATGTTTTTTTTTCTTAACATAATAACTTTTTATTTGAGTTCGATATAAATAAAATGTTCGTGTTGAGTTAGTAAATAAAAACCAAACTTTTTTATAAAAACAAAAATAATAAGTCTAATTTATTCTACTTAAGACAATGAAGAAGTTTAAATTCAAATGTTAACGCAATTTAAAAGTAATGATGTATTGATAATGATAGTTAATTTTTAAAGAAAATTATTTTCAATTTTACATGTGTACATTTTCTGTATTCAAGAGGGGAAATTTAAATGCCTTTGAAAATCCAAATGTATAGTAAACTAAATAAATAGTATGAGAAAAAGATATCCAAATGATAGTTATAATATAACAAAAATAAATAAATTCTTTAGAATAAAAACATTTTTAAATATTATTAGAAATTTAATCTTTCCAAAATTTCATGCTTTATTAAGCAAAAAAGATAAAATACACAAGCTAATGGTAATTATTGGTTTAAAATTAATTTTATCTTGAAAGTAAAGGTTTCCGAATTTCAAATATTATACCAAAGTATACATTTGAGAACAAATATTTAAACGGAATATTAAAATGCAAACTTTAATCATAATTTTACATAAATGCAACCATAATCCCTCATGAATAAATTGACTTACAGATTTTGTATGTTTAAATATTCATGAAGTTTGTTGTTTCTATAAATATTTGTTACAGTTATTAATTAAACATCAAAAGATACTTTGTTACATTAATTCATAGTTAAATTTAAATCAAAATGTATGTTTGCATAAAATATTTCTAAGATTCACTTACAGATTTTAAACTCATTACCGTGTCCTGGAGTAACAGAGTGATAGTATTTGATTACTCTTAGAAAATATATGGACGTAGTATAACGATTAGCTTCCAGAGAGATTATTAAATTTACCCGGGACTCAAAAACCAGCTAACGTTTCCAACTTAACGTTTTCCAACTTAGTTTAAAAGTCTTTATGAATTCGGTTTGTCTGGCCGTTAATCTGCTCGTCTGTCTGCCAGTCTGTCTGTTTGTCCGTGCTCCAAATCGCGTACTTATAGTCAGATAGCCATGAAATAGATATATGTTTCAGGGTTTACAATGGCATGTTCGGTATTGAAAATGATATGTGTAGCATTTTCGGTTCATTTACAAGGCAACTCAAAAGAAATCCGTTAGATTACATTTTATGGGAGAAAAATTGTTTGCCGTGTATTTTAATGATATTACAGTATTTTAAAAGTATTGAAATTGATATACATCATTGAGGTTTACTACAAGGCTCTTACTATATAATATGGTACGTATAGAACTTATCGTCTATTTCCACGGACACACAAACTAATTTGCATGAAGAAGAAAATGAGCAATAATCGAACAATTGAAATCTACGAACAGTAATTGCTGGAAGTGCGTTTTCAGGTAAGCTATGCGTTTTTAAATTTAACTATTTTTTAATTCTGAATGGAAATTTTAAACTGTGTTATGCGTTTAACCCCTTAACGGTCGCTTTAAATTACAGTTTAAAAATTCAGATTGCTTATTGCCACCACTTTTTTGAAAAAGAGATATTCACCCTATTTAATAACAGATAAAATGGTACCAGAATAATGCCAATTACACTTTTTATAGAACTGGTGGGAATGAAACAATCAGAATAAAACACACAGCCCCTGAACATCACGGGAGCGAGAATTAAGGGGGTAACTGAACTATCTTTTAGCATACTATGTAGTATGCATACATGTCTGTAGATCATATACAGGACTGCAAAACAAAATCATACATTTTAATGACTGTTCATGGTAATAACAGAAATGGGGTTTTTAAATGTGTTATGCGTTTACCAAATTACTTATTTAAACATAATATTTCACCTTAGTAAACTGTGAAGCTTTGTTATAGAATGTGTTTTATAATCTATGTTGTGCGCACGATTTTTCAGTCCTTGTTGTTAATATCATTCAATCTGTCTACGTGACAAGATTGTCACTTGATTAAAGAATACCACAATACTTCCTAAGGAGTGAACAGTGAACAGCAGTGCAGTTCAATGGGATACCTAGTAGCAGTGCTACTCCACTCCCTGTAGATGAGTAAGTGTATAGCAAATCCTAGAGGAGCCATGATGAAAGAGTTTAAGCGTAGTACAAAGTACTACAATAAAAAAATAGAGAAGATAAAAATTTTAAAATAAATTAAAATATGGAGAGGCTGAAAATTTCTGAGAGGGTAATCCGAGGACTACAGGCAGGAAGTTTAAATTTTATTTAAAGTGATTTCACAATTTTTTTCCGGTATTTGCATTTATTTATTTATTTTCATATTAGATTTATAATTAGTAAGCCTCCTATTTGTACATCATATACAGAAATGCTAAAAAATCGTGTATTTTAACGACTATTCATGGTATTAGCAGAAATCAGGTATTCAAATGTGTTTATGCGTTTTCAAATTGTTCTGTTACTCATCATTCTATTGTCATGATTTTCCTTAGTAAACTGTGAATTTTTGTTATAGTATTCAGAATGTGTTGGAAAGTGTTTCATAATCTGTGCTTTACGCATGATTTTACTTTCTTGTTGAATGTATTTTAATGAAAGTATTTTGTAATGCACATCCATCTAATACAAAATTGTTCAGTAAATATGAATGATTTATTTGTTTTATATAAAATTTAGTTCCATTTATTTTAACCCCTTAACGCTCCAATTAAATTACGGTTTAAAAATTCAAATTGCTTATTCTCACCACTTTTTTGAAAAATAAATATTCACCTTATCTAATGATAAGTAAAATGATACTAAAATAAAGCCAATTACACTTTATAAAACTGGTGCGAATCAAACAATCGAGTAAAAGACACAGCCCGTGAATATGACGGGAGCGAGAATCAAGGGGTTAAAAATTTAGTTGAAAATACTTTGGTGCATTGTTTTTTACAACTTTAAATTTTATTGTGGCAGTCTTAGTCAAAAATTGATAAAGGATATACATGGTATCAAGTATTTACATCAAATATAACTATTAAATAGCCTGGAATAATAGAATGATAATAATTGGTTACTTTTAGAAAATTGCATGGATATAGTGGTTGTATAAAAATACTTGGAATAACAGAATGAGATCGCTGCCTATATCATCATTAACATGCTTATTATTACCCATAACTCAAGTTTGACCAAAGCGTTTATTAAGTAATGCGATAAATTAATATATAAAAATAGGGGAGAGGAGGGGCACATGTGAACGTGGGGCAGATGAGAACATCATATTTTTTCAATAGTTGTTTTGTGTTTTTTTATTTGAAAAAAATTATCAATGATGGCAAAACCTGTACCCATATGATTATAAATCTTTGAATCTCTTTGCCATTTTTTTTTGTCTTTAATAGCCAAAACACAGTTTGTAGATCTCAAAAGTAAAATTAGCGTTGCAAATTTGTAAGCGATTAACTTAATTTATTCATTTATTTATGTATATGAATTTTACTGTTTTAAGATATACTACGAGCAGGGCCTGATTACTAACGAGGCAAACTTACACCAATAAATTTTAAAAGAAAAGTTCGCCTTATCTAAACGCCGTATTCATGTAAAATTTCTGCCATGAATGAGGCAAAATTTTCTGATTATTTTTAGTGGTAGGAATTTGCCCCGTGGTTAATCAGGCTCTGACTACGAGCTCTAATAAATATTTTTGATAAAGTTTTTTACTTCTAAAATTGAGAAATGTTAATTATTTGTCAATTTAACTCTAGCTGCCACGTGGGGCACTTGTGAACAGACATGTTAGGGCATGTATGAAACGTACATAAATGCCCAATAATCATTCTGTGATTATGTTTCTTTCAGATAGATTCATGTGAAAAAAAAGTCAACTTCAATTCTTATAATTTTCTTGAAATGGAAGACATTTACGTCATGCAAAAAGTGATGTTGTATTGAAATCTCCGTAACCACATCTGTCAGGAAATACACAAAGAGCAACACGCTCGCTTATGTTCAATTGCAATTTAAATAAATTTAAGTTTTCTAAAAAGCAATAAGTGTTATATATTATTTTAGTGAATGGTGAATTTTTTACAACAATATTTTTTATGCATTGTTCTTACAAAAGTATTATGTTAAACAACTTCGCATTTTCTTTCTATTTCATTTGTTCGAAACTTGCAATGACGGCTTACTTCTCTAAAACAACAGCTATGTATATGACGTTTTGAATGGAGATAGATATCAGTAACGTTTAAAAACATTGGAATTTTAAAATCGATAACTAAGATGATTCTTGGGTTAGGGGTCAGAAAACCTTTGTATATATTTATTTTCATTTTATAATCTTTTGATTAAAAAATGACCCAGAAACTAGAGATATATATCGAGAAGTTTTGTTTATGGTGAATTTATCAGATAATATGGCTAATGATTATGATGAAAAATTAGTAACAGAATTAAAAGTATAGCAAAGGGTATTTTCCCTATTTTCATATGTGTCCCCCGTGTATTTACAACTATCACACCAGTGGGACAAATGTGAACAATTTTTTGAATTTAAAAAACTATTTAAAAAAGGTAAGAAGTTCTATAGAGGGGATAAAAATAAATTCCATATGTAAGAAAAAGTTCTGTTTACTATGTTGAGAAGTTTTTGTACATAGAAATCAACCCAAATATGAGAAAAAGCTTTATTTATGTGAACTGTTCACATGTGACACCCTCTCCTCTAAATATGAAAGTTTGGTTAGGAATCAAACTGTATTCATTACAGCCCTTTACCACACGCAGCCCGCGAGTCAAACTGACTTTTATTATACTTTACTTACATGTAAAAAAGTACAAACATTCACATAATATTCAGCTGCCCTATTTTAATTTACCATTATTAAAGTGATTTGCAGGTCTGTATTTTGCAAATGTATCAAATGTAGGAAATTGCAGGTAACTACATAGCTACAAAGTTTTACACTCTTTTTGAGCAGAAACATTTGCCTAATTGAAGCCTGACTTTCTGGCGATTTTCGGGCAATTTTAACTAAAACATTATAGTGACAGGGAAAAGCACAACGTTTGGACACTGCGTAAAACTGCCATAACGTCAGAATACTATTTTCTCACACAGAAATCTATCCCTTAGGAATGCTTATAACGAGAAGAATGAAAGCGTACTGATATCCGGGTAAAGCTTAAATGGCAATACTAAATATATACAAGTGCGTTTAATTTTTCCGGTGACTGTTGTTATATAAGTTTATAGAAAAAATATTTCGAAACTGATTAACACGTTCACGCCGGCATTCCAGGTGGGACGGGGGGGGGGGGGGAGGCAAACCTGTCATCCCTTACCTAATGGTCAAACCTTCAAAGACGATTATAAGGTCAAACATGTTCGTTATTTTCCTGTAGTTCTAGAAGAATGCGTGAAGTCTAGCTATTCCATAAAACGTCTAAAATCGAAAGTGTCCGGTGCCATTCGGAAATACACTGTATGAATAGGGTCAAAGATGAAACGTGAAAGTCCACTTTTTTTTACGAAATTTTATAACAATGCAATATGTTAGCTTAAGGGTCTTACTCTTTTTACCTGCCTTTGATCAAGGCAAATATGTAGGTAATTCTTTAAAAAATACAGATGCATGTATCTGCAATAGGTAAAAAATTAAAATACATTTCAATCCCTTAGGAAACCGTCTAGATAAGTAAAAAAAGTAGTAATTTTGTATTAAGGCATGTTTTATGCTTGTGTATAGCTCAAATAGTAGGGAAATATTCACTCTTCTTATTATCTAAGTTGCTTTGCGAAAATAATATCTAATCATAAATTTTAAACCTAACTGTATATTTAGAAATGTTTTAAATTATAAAAACTGCGAATTATATAAAAATAAATTCTGATATTAAAATGCGATTATCATATTTAGATATAAATAGATTGCGCCATACGCCCAAAAGATTTGAGATTTCCGTTCAGATGTTTTAAATCATCGGGATAATAGCTACGCATATTTTCTGACTAAATAAAGGGGAACTACTGTGCGGAAATAGTCATATTCATATAATGAAATCTTATGGAGATGTTAAAATTAATAAGTATAATTAAACGAAATTTTCACAAACAATACCCTGATTTCTATGCACAGGGGTGCCACTGGAGACTATTAGTATATCCGATTGCACCATTATATATTAAAAAAAAAAAAAAAAAAAAAAAAAAACGTTGACAAAGCGTATGTAATAGATTTTTGTTGAAAAGTTGCGATATTCAGGGTTGCCACGGTTCAGGGAATTTTCTAGTCAAATTATCAGTATTTTTTTTATAGAAAAATATATCTAGATTATATCTACGAAATCTCGCCTGATTTAAAGAGTGGTTTTCTGTAAGAAGGTACTGGTACCGAAGAATTTCCTGGACTGGAAATTCCCTGTAGCGTGGCAACCCCGGAATTATAAAATAGTCGCCCGCGGCAGCCCTGTATGCCATATGATAGCATTGTAACATAAGATGGAAGTGCACTGTCTTTTGGTCAGTAATTCCGCGTGTACTGTGATGCACATTTCGAAATATGGATCATGTACGTTTTAGCATATTGTGCGCAGTTGATGTCTTTTCCAGTGCTTTCTATTACACTAGCACATATCGGACAAAGCAATTTAAATATCTTGTGAAGCATTATCCTTGTTATTTAATATGTATGTAGCTGAATTAATTTTCTGCCAAATTTCTAATGCCACAAAGTAAGTTTATATATACATAAACAGATATATTTGATTTAAAAAAGGTTAAGTTTATTATTCAGACTCTAATTATTAACCCTTAAATACATAGAATGTATCTTAAAATTTCTGGTGTCTATTTTTAATATAAGAATAAAAAAAACACCATTCTAAAAAATAATTCATGCTTTAAGGGTTAAGTATAACAAAATAAAAAAAATACGGTATTTAGATTTCTACTTATTGAAATATTTACTAACTTGCAATTTTTTAGTTTTTACTCGTATTGCAGATGTGCAAAATAAGAAAAGTTTGACGTATTATACAAAAAATATTTCATTTTTTTCATTATTTGTCCTGTATAATAAACTTTTCTGAGAATCATTTATATTTTTTTTCGAACCAAAATAATAAAATAAAACATGCATTAAAGGGTTAAGTAGTTTAACTGGGATTCGGTATCATTTGAAGTATTTTTTATTTGAATATTTAATAATATATTTTTCTCATATTACTAAATGCTTTTATGAAGGAAAATGATTTAATAAAGCAAAAAGTAATTCTTTAGATAAAATTAAAAAAAATAATAATTAATTTTATTTTAATTTTCGACCCCTTCTTCTTCCACAAAAAATTATTTTTTTCCGTACAATTGCGCTGTATGACGTACGAATTGTGTGCACGAACC
The DNA here is from genome assembly GCA_963932465.1 of Maratus speciosus. Taxonomy (NCBI): domain Eukaryota; kingdom Metazoa; phylum Arthropoda; class Arachnida; order Araneae; family Salticidae; genus Maratus; species Maratus speciosus. Next base: position 136,896,714 of record OZ010793.1, read on the forward strand.
AAATTAAGAAAAAGTTAAGTAGATTAGGAAAATAAATGATGTCATGGCGCATATTATACAATAATATATACATATATATAATAAACATATACAAAAATATTACACAATAAAAACGACTATTTACTGAAAATTTTATTAATTATTAATATTACAGAAAATCGAATTTTATTTTAACGACATACTTAGGTTTTTTAAGAATTGTAATGCCTAGACAGACAAAAGAATAACACAACTTTTTAAAAGTAGTTAATGCCTTGAAAAACTGCAACAATATAATAATAACAACTAAAGTATACAAACATTCTATTTTTCGTTACTAATAAAATTGATATAGGACCAATATAAAAACAATCCCTTAAAAATTTGTAATTATCAAAACCAAACGATGAGATTGATGCCCAACGGTTTCACTGGGAATTGTTTCTACGTTTCGAATATGGATGTAATTTTTAAAATAACAGTCGTCTACTTAAAAAAATTACATTTCATATTTTTGAAATATCAACATCCGTTTTTGACATTTGTTTTGATTTCCTTGGTTCAAAGCAGCCCAGGAAAATGTATAATTTATTTACTTCTTTTAAAATCTTAGTATACATAGGATAAAAAAATGTTTGCCCTCTAATGTTAACCCTCTAACGAGATATATTGAATATACCTACACACACCCAGCTATTTTTCTATTAAAAAACATATTTTTAATTGTGAAAATTATTAACTTATTCTTATTTAAAAACTATAAGTTTCATATCTTTAATCGTATCAGGACAAGCTATACATACATGCATTCACGCAGAATTTCTGACTAAATAAGGGGGAAACTACTGTGTGGGAATAGTCATATTCATAAAATAAAGTCGAATGCAAGAACTGGTACTGCACGAGTTAATATATATATATATATATATATATATAACTTAATGGAATTTTCACCGGACTTACCCTGATTTGTGTGCAACATGATAACATTGCAACGCCAGATGGAAGTGTACTGTCATTTGGTCAGTGATACCGCGTGTACAGTATAGGGAATTTCGAAATGCGGCTCATCAAGATCAGACCATATTGTGCAAGGATTATGTCTTTTCCAGTGCTTTTTATTACGGTAGCTTATTTCAAACTAAGCAATTTAAATATCTTGCAGAGCATTATCGTTCTTATTTATCAGAGAAGTAGCTAAATTAAATTTTATGCATTTTAGAATATCGCTAAATAAGTATATATATACATAGATAGATGTATTATATATGATAATCTGTATGGTTATCATTCAGACTCTAATTATTAATCAGTTTTACCGGGATTTGGTATCATTTGGAATTTTTTTTTTTTTTTTTTTTTTTTTGAATGTTAAATAATATGAGCTTCTCATTTTTTATCGAGGAAAATAATTTAATCAAGAAAAAGTGATTTTTTTAGATACAATTTGAAAAATGTAATTACCGTATATACTCGCTTATAAGTCGAGGAATTTCTCACAATTTTTGGCAAGCAAATTTGGAGGGTCGACTTATACGCGAGTCAATTAAAAAATAAAAAATAAAACTTCGAATACTGCAAAATTATGACTTTGTATGTGTATGAATAATAAAATATTACAGAAAATATACAAATAATAATAATGTATCATTAAAAAAATTCTCAATGATTTATTTTTATTTACTTTTTCGCATAGGCAAGTGAAATATTTGGTTTGATTTTGCACAAAATTGGAGTATAAAGTTAGGGGTCGACTTATACGCGGGTTTTTGATTTTTTGCAGAATTTGCATTCGAAAGTTAGGGGGTCGACTTATACGCGGGTCGAACTATACGCGAGTATATACGGTATTTTTAATTTAATTTTCAAACAGCCCTTTTCCCACTGTTGTGAAGTTTTTTAGAAAATTTTTTGTGCTTTTCTCAGGATTGTGCTCTATAACTGTAAGTACCAGATTATGAAAAATGAATTAGTTTAGGAGAAAAATAATGGCGTGACGTATGTAAAAATACAATAAAAATAACTATTTTGTTAATATATTTGTAAACTTATTTAATTAACAGAAAATCGAATTTTATTTTGATTGCATATTTAGATTTAGTTTTTTAAAGAACGTTAATGCCTCTGCAGAAAAAATAAACTCAACTTATTTTTAAAAATGTAATGCCTAGACAGACAAATGAAAAAAAAAAATAATAACAACTCAAGCAGTACAACAAACATACTATTTTTGTGACGAATAAAATTGATCCAGGGCTTATATAAAAAACTATTCCTTTCAAAATATAAAAATAATTATCGTAGTCAAACGATGAGATTGTTGCTCATATTTTGATTAACATGCTTATTGTTGACCACAGTTCAAGTTTGACTAACGTGTAAAGAACGCATTCGGCACACCGAATGCTGACCTCGGTTGGCGTTTCCTAGATTATACATTACTTAAAATGGTACAGTAATTCACAAAATATTAATCTGCATTACTCTGAATGTATCATTGATAAAATAATCAGTAGATCTTTAACCCATTAGGATTACTGACCCTACTGAATTATGAATTCATAAAAATTTTATCTTCTAAAACATTTTTGTGAATTTTTTAAAATACATTAGACGATTTATATTATCATTTAATAAATTTTAGAAGGATTTTAGAAGGATTGAAGGATTTAGAAGGATTAATTAAATTTTAATTTATACGGATTTTGTGCAATATTTAAAATCCCACTCAAAACTTTTATTTTTAATATTTTCTTAGTATTTTGTAGAATTAGGAAATGTACAAATATAGTGTTCTTACAATAGAAATATAGAAATATTTCCAAATTGAAAAATCCCCCCCCCCCTCCCCAACGCAAAGAAAGCTGAAAAGATGCAAAGGTAAAATAAATCATCCTTTTAAAAATATTTTGGTTTTGTGTAACCAATAATGTTTTTGGAACAAGATAAATAATGCATCTATAACTCATTCTAAACTGTATTACTACTAATCGATGTAGTAAATGAATTTTATAACAAGTTATTTTAATGGTACTTATAAGTACCGTCAGCAGATAAAGGGTTAGTAAGGAAATGCTTCAAATACGGAAAGTTTACATAATGCCATAGCTGCCAAGTTTTAATCTTTTTTTTTACCACTATTTTTCAACAGCAAAATTGGGTTACTATAATCCTAAATCTGCTGTAGCATTTAGACAATTTTTTTATAATCAAGTGTAGCGGGCCGAATGGTTTTAGTAGAGGCAACGAAAAAAAAGTGTAAATTTTCTACTATGAATATCGGTGGTATTGACGATTACCCCGTTGAACTCCTTTGTTGCGTCTGACGCAACATCAACTTTCTTTGCTTATTTAACCCTTTGAAAAATTTATTTTTGGCACCAGTAGTAATATAAAGGAAAATAAAATTTGCCTTATTTAATCCTATTTCTATCGCGTTTATGATCTACTGCAATTTTTTTAATGTAATTTTTTCCCAGTTACTATAATGAAAATTAAAGGATAAACATAAAAGAAATACTCACCCGTGATAAATGTAATTACTTAGAGGTAATTAATGAAAGTGGTACTTTAAAGTACCGTCAGTACACTGTGACTAAAATATCGTAACGGAAAACCAACAAGGTATTTCAAATTGCACCAGAATTGTGGTAAAACATTTTCGATTTAATGAGTATGTGAAATATAGCTATTTTCTTATTTATAAATAATTTTTATAGCAAATTCCGGTCATTTATTTCAACACTTGAGCATTGAAAATGCTTTGCCCATGAAAGGGTTATAAAAACTTTTTTTTTCTTTTAGATTTCGATCTTGTTAGCAGTCCTTCAGTTATGCGACACCTATATTACACGGATAACATGTTCGCTCGCATCTTTACATATGCAATATATGAATTTATATATGGCATTTCTAGCACAGCAAAACAGAGCCGGTACCACAACTTTTTCTTTTTCCTATAAAAAATAACAATGAAACAGAAAAGAAATACTGGTTAAATTATTACTACACTACATTTTAATAATTATATTTTAAAGCAGATTAAAACGATGGATAACTATACAGACGAAAAGTAAACATGAAGCTTTTCTCCAACTCCCAGTGTACTGACGGTACTTATAAGTACCACCGAGTAATTCAACTGTTAAATCAAATGCATACACCGTTCACCTAAAATAGCTAGTCAAATTGTATTCCAAGACTATAATGAACACAAAAAAAATCCAACGTTTATCCTATATTCTTTACTGTGTTTGCAGCAATAAAAAGACAAGTGTGACAATCTATACAAAATGTTGGCACAAAACACATCGACAGTTTCAAAGATAGCTCCCTTCCTCTCTAAAATAACAAATCTAGAACTACTGCTGCCATGTATCCGAATAAAGTAGAATTAAAAGAGCCTTTTTGGAAAGCACAATTAGAATGTTAGTAATATTCACTATTTGATGAAAGTTTAAAGTGAGTGGTACTTGTAAGTAAAGTCAGTAGATAAAGGGTTAACCAGAGCATTTTTGAGATTGTGTACTTCATGAAAACTTCTTTTTAAAAAGTGGTGCCGAACAAAAAAAAAAAAATTGTGCAAGCGATGCCGGAATCGAAAGTGTTAAACATTTCATGTCTTCGTAAGCTGTACTTTTGGGCAGCTTTTCACATGAACTTAGCATAATGTCTATCACGGTCACAGCAATTTAAATAGAAAAAGTTTTTATTATATAAAGATAACCTTTTATTTTTTCCGGTGCAAGATGCGATACAAATTTATAAGAATAATATTTAGAAACTGATTAAACATCCAGTGATTTCATTTAAGTATTCTTTTTCACCCAAGTCAAAAGAACACCTTTCAAGTAGTATTTTAAGTTAGTAGAATTCGACGTATATTTTAACCCCTTGGGGACGAGCGACACGTATACGTACCGGAAATAGGCCTAAGGATCCTCGTTTATCCTCACCAGTAAAATTTTACTGTAAAATTTGCCTTATTTATTCCGAGCATTTTCCCGATTTGAATAGGCTCAAACTTTTGTTTTTTTAAAACCGGTAGCAAAGTAATAAACATTTCGTAAAAGGCTCCCGTCGCGAAGGGGTTAATAATATAGGATCCACTTTTATAGAATGGAATTTTCTTAATTGTCAATAACTAAAAAAATTTCTGCCTGAAAAGTTTCTTCTTGAGGTAATTTATTTTCAAATTGTTTTTTGTTACACGGCACATTTTCGAGAGATAAGCAGGACAAAAAATTAAACATTACACCAGAGGATTAAACAAAAAAGAATAAAATTTTAAATACAACTCATAAAAATTTGAAAACTGAATTTTCATATTTAATTGGTATAATCTGTAATGCCCCAACGTACAATTTGGTTTCCACTCCAATTTTCAATATCATTTGTAGAAGTACGTTTTTATACAAAATTTTAATTTTTTGGCGTGGTTTGACCACGGTTAGAAAATTGTAGCAGAATTATTTGGAAAAGGGACAAGGAGCAAAAAAGAGGTACACCCTGCAGGTTGAATTGGGAATTGGCGCGTTAAATATACTTTTAGATAACAAGCATACAAACTTTCAAACATTTTGTTACTTTAACGCTTTCCGATTCAGTGGTCCCACGACGGGACCACCTAATTTTAATTCCAAATATTCAAACGGCACCAAGAATATTTTAATAATATTTTGCTTTTACAATGATAGTTTAAAGTAACTCGTTTTTAATTTCTAAAATAGTTATTTGTAAATTCCAGCAATTCAAAAATTTTGTTACTAAAGTTGTTTTAAATTGCAAGGTTTTGTAACATTTGATTTATAACTATCAAATAACCTGGAGTACTAGAACAATAATATTTGATTACCTTTAGAAGTTCTATGGATACAGAGGGATGTTTAAATTTAGACAGCAGTCATAATCAGGCTTCTGGCTTTAGATTATATATTAATGAAATAATTTCGTTGTGTACATTGATGCAATATAAAATCGTCTTAGTAAATATGAAATATATTTATTTATATGAAACAGATGTTTAACCCTCCGTCTACCAGACGGGTCCATTGGACCCGACAGGTACATACAAAATATTCATTCAAACCAGAAATTTCTTTAAAATAAACTAAGTATATAAACCAGACAAAAATAAGGTAAATAAATAAGTTAAATAGTTTTAAATAAAAATTTTGGTGTAGAACGTTTTATTAAAACTTGAATAAAATTCCCGGTAGATCTAGGGTTAATGAAGGAATATTTATATACAGCGGGAGCAAAATGATAGGAACGATACAATAACAATGAAATCTGTCCACGTTTGCTATGCAAATGCGCAAATCTTTGTGTTAAAACTAAATACATGGTATTCCTTTTAATATTAAAGTAATCGTTTGCAAAAATTATAAATATATTTTTTAATCAATTTAAAAAAATATATTTTGCTAAATTTACACAGGAGCAAAATGATAAGAACGCAGTAAATATTTCTAAAACCGCAGAACTTGATTAGCGGATATTTTCGCTTATCATTTAAAACCGCATTTAAAAGAGATTCTGAACACATTCGTTTAGATCGCAAAACATTTGAACTACAGTGTGTTTCAAAATGCTTTGTGAGTTTGAAAGAGGGTAAATTCTAGCTTATAACAACGTCGGAATGTCGCTTCAAAGAATTGCTGATAAAATTAAACGTTCAAAGACAGTCATTTTTATTTTCTTACAGAACCTAACTATTTATGTTGATACAAAATCTACAGGGAGGCCGAAAATTCTTTCGAAACGATCCGAAACGTTGATTGTTCGCATGGTTCCAATTAAAAAATGGCACCAAAGAAAATTGGAATCCAAACAAAGACACCAGTATCAGTATCGACCGTACGAAGAACAATGAAAATGTCGGAAATTTTTTAAAAAGGCAAAACTACGTTGGTCTCTGCGTTTAACATCTGGTAATAAAAAAGTCCGTATTCCGTTTGTAGAGAAACTCTTGAAGCAACAAACGAATTGGTCTAAAGTTATTTTCAGTGCTGAAAGTAAGTTTAATTTCGATATTCTGGATGGTGTTCATTCATATTGACCTGGCCTGCAAAAGGAAAATGACTTATTTTCCACACGTCAATTAGGTAGCGGCTCCCTAACAGTTTGGGCTGCTTTTCCTTGGAAGGTAAGCTTGGAATTGCTTTTGTAGTCGGATAAACAAAATAGGCATAGCTATATTCACATGTTAAAGTGCTATTTGTTAAACTGAGCTAAACAATTACTGTCTTTAACAAAATTTTGAACAATACAATGCCCAAATTCATTCTGATAAAGAGACAATGAAGTAGTTTGAAGTTCAATAAGACTCACAATCTTGATAGACCAGCCAATAGTCCAAATGTAAATAAAACGAAGAACCTTTGAGGTATTATAATTTGCAATATATAACTAAAATCCTAACAGTAAAAATCTAACAGTCTAACATTACGCAGGCGCTCAGCAGTTTTTATGCAAGCGAATAAAACATTCTATCAACACAGGTTCGATTACGCCTGACTAAGCAGGACTACATTCCAGAAACACTCGAAACACGCACATTCAACAATTTACAAGTGCGAGATCACTTTTCAGACCGAGCAGGACTGACCCGCTGTCCTCCCTCCCTTTATCGCGATTACATAATAACAGAAGCCTACATCACCAATAAATCTCAAAAAAAAAGTTTTGCTCCGACTGGTCACGTGATCAACAGGCTGAAAATTGGACGGCTGACGTAGCTGTGACATCAGAATCTGGACGGTGCAAAGGTCATTTGGACGTTGGACGTCTTCCAACTAAGATAATACTATGCTTAGTTGTAAGTGCAGCATCCAAGCCTGGAAATCGAATACCTAGCCGTCCAAGATGGCGGACGTCCAGGGATTATGTAATCCAAGACGACGGACATCTAACACGTTGGTCGTCCGGGGGATATAAAATCCAAGATGGCGGATGTCCAAAGTCCATCTATGATTACAAATAGCAGTTTGTTAAACTAAAAAATACCTGAAAATTAAAATTTTAGTTAATTAAATAAGAAACAAACAAATTTTAAGTTTTAAAAGTTCTAGTGCACGCATTTATTTAAAATAAATGTCACAAAGATACATATAAATACAATATTATAATATGATTTAAATTAGATTACTATATACAGGAATTAGACGTATTTACATATTTTTTTCTCGAAAAAAAGCAGGCTTTGTACAAAACATGGTGTATTACCGTGCAAGCACTGGGCGCACATCTCCAAGCTCATTTAGTACGCTTCGGGCTAGGCAAGAAGTCGACCTCGATCTCCACATCGACATTCGAACTTGTAACCTCACATACGGGCCAATGTGAACTGCCAGGAACAGGTGATCTGGATCGGACAACTACATTCGGAGACTCACACTGGACAATAGACTTAGAAGTACGCTCTTGTTGTACCGCCACCGCTTCCCACCTCCACCTTTTACTAAAAAGTGCGATGCGAGATTTTTGGATGCGAGATCAGTTGGTTCTGTATGTTAGAACATCAGTGGGGTTTATGTATGCAAGATCACAAGTTGATTATGCAAACATACCCGTTTTTCTATGCGACGTTCAATTTTTGTTTACGTGATTTCAGATTTGTCATCAGCAGGCTGAGTATTGGTTCTGTGTACAATGCAGGCATTTTTACTAAATTTTTACAAGCTAAAATTTGTCAGAACTAATAATTAAATTTAATTATAAATTTAAAATGCGATTTCACAATAAATCACAAAGATCATTAAAATTCACTGTGTAATTAAAAAAATATATATCAGTCTTTTGTTTCAAAGCGAGTCTATTAAAGTAATCGGACAGGTAGTCTTCTGTCGTATCAGCAATTGATCCAAACTCCACGAACACATGGTCGTGTTTGATCAACATAGCGTAGAATTCGCTTGAGTGGCAGGCTATATCGAAAACTGCTCCTGGGATGAGAAAATTTTTATATTTAGCAATGTAAATATTCTGGTATTTTCTTGAAAAAGCACACGACGTGTCACTTCTTCGATAGCTTCTAGGTGCCTGTTTAGCTTTCTGATACACTGTTAAAACTGAAGGTGACTTTTCGGTGCCTTTTGAAAGACTGGAGTGAAAACACTGTATCAATTGGCACCAAGAGGCTTCGAAATGTGGTTGGGGTGCCCATTGGTTTCTCAATGGGTGACTGGAGAGATTAACACGTTCACGCCGGCGCGATGGGTCACACTCGACACTCTCAGAGTTGGTAAGTCTCCGGCCTTTTGCATACCAGTATTTTAATACAGAAAAAGTTGTTTTATTTAATTACAGCAATTGGGCGATTTAAAGGAACAACATTATCTCTAAAATAACAGTGGTGTGCAAAAAGCCGGAGACTTGACAACTCTGAGACAGTCGAGTGCGACCCACCGCGCCAGCGTGAACATGTTAAACTCCATAACTTATTATTCGTGATTTGATGCACATTAAATACATAAGTAAAATAAATAAATATATATATCTATAATTCAAAGAATATTAGCGTTAGCTTTCATTTAATATTTATGAAAAGCAAAGTTTAATATTTTGTTTAGATGTTTAATTAAAATATCAGAATAAACCCTCTTTTTGTCCTTTATCAAATGGAAAACGGGCAATATTTATCAAATCCGAATTTTAAAATCCGAATTCAAAAAATAATATTACCAGATTTTAAAAAATCAATGATTAGTGGTGTTGTGTGGTAGACATATGGCACCCCACTGGGGGACTGGCATTTAGCGCATGCGCTGTAACGTGTGTGGGGTGCCATATTTCTTCGTCGGCAAATGAAATATACTGCTGTAAGACACAGGTAGCATGCAGATATCGGCAAATGTCCCGATCAATATTGGCCAATGTCTCCAAAGTCATTGGATATCAGACGTCAAACTTAGAATATCTGCCGATATTCACAGATGTAACTTAAAATTAGTTTTTAAAAGAAAGCATCCAAACGAACTTTTTGGATAACTTATAACATTATAATACTTAAATAGTATTCTTAACTATAAAATTTAACAATTTTGTCATTTTTAGAAAACTTGATTTCTTAATATTTTATTTATATTGGCCAATGTTGTAAAAATGATATTAGTATTCCAACATTCAGAGATATCTATCGAGGTTCGTAAAAACAATATCATTTTTCAGACATTTCAAGATATCTGTCGACATTTAGAATATCTGAAGAAGTTTGTAATCTTGAGCAAAGTGAATGGAAAGTTCTGAAGGAATGCCCATTTCTATCGTTTTCATAGAAGCGTATTTGATGGAGACGCCTGCTATGAAATTTGCCTTGTAAAAAAAAAAAAAAAAAAAAAAAAAAAATACGAATGTATGTTATTTATATATATGTATATATATTTGAAAAAAATTACATAGAAATCTATTGGGATTGGTATGGAAAATTTTCTGTAGTACAATTTATTTAGAAATTTATAGAGATTGAAAATAGAAAAATTTCTTAAGAAAAGCATCTCCTATTAAAATCTATTGATGGTGCTACATCATACAAACTTAATAAGGAAATCTGCAATTATTACTATACAATTATTATTTGTATTTATAAAAAATAATGTATTGCCTATAACGATGTTAAAATATAACAATGTTAAAATATAACAATGTTAAAATATAACAATTGTTAGTTTTATAAAAAACGACCGATACTTTTTTTTACTACAAAATATTTTTACATAAAAAAGAGATAAATTTATGTATTTTTTAATGGAAACTATGTTTATCTTTTTTAAATAGTTTAAAAAAAGCGCCGATGCTTTTTTTTATTACATAATGTTTTTACATAAAAAAAGAGATCAATTTATGTATTTTTTAAGGGTTACTATGTTTATATTTTTGTAATGATCTCGAATTTCAGACTTTTAAATTAATTTTATTTTTTATTATTGAAAAAATACAAGTTTAGTTTCAAAAGTAGGACATTAGTTTTCAATATAATTTCTTTTTAAATTTCTAACAAACTTAATAATAAAAAGTAATATATAAATAAATCTTTGTTAAAAGAATGTAAAAAAAAAGGAAGTCTATTGTCATTTAAAGAGTATATAGATAATAAAATTATAATTTTGTAAGACATCTTTTTTCATCACTAACAGAAAAGTCTGCTCACACCACTTTCTATTGAAAGTTTCTTATTGCTACATTTTCACTGGATAGTTATCATTTTTCTTTAACAGACCCAAGTTTTCTGCCTTGTATTGAATAAGGCTGGAAATCTCCTGAGCACAAACTTCTCCTACCTCTTGAGAAGCTTACGTTCAAAGCGTTATAAGTAAGCGAACAAACTTAATGCTGGAATCAGGCGTAAATTAACACAGTTGCGCCACCTTGTGGACGGAGTGATAATTCACATACGCGGGCTTTTAGTGTGGCGCGTATTTTCTAAATCTATTGTCGCTCATGGAAACGAAATTTGCTTACCACATTTATCGCAAAATAATGGCGTAGCGAGAGTGGCATCCAGATTCACTTCACATCACGAAGTTTTCTTCACCTTATCGAAGGCTATTCAGTTATTAATCAAGGTGACAAAAACTTTACAATTTTAGTGGTGTGAGTAAGAAAACAGTTAGGTAGTTCCTGTAGTTCATACTCCATCCGCTACGTGGCGCATAACCTTGATTGATGTGACCTCGCTTTTAATCTTGCGGCTATTTCTCCCATTTAAGATAGGACGCTTACTTATAACGCTTTGCTTACGTTCACCGCGTCTGCAAACCGCAGTTGTTGGGGTTCAAAAAAGTAATTAATATCTAAAAAGTTATAATTAAATATAACGGGAATTCCTGCCCTGTAATTATTAGGCATTAGATATCGGAATCAATGTATAATAAATAAATGATAGAATTTTCCGGTACTAATTGATTTTTCCGAACGACCCAATAGTCCAGGCAATAGGGAATTTTACGTAGCAAAATTAATGGTACTACTGGAAATCTGCTTTCTAGATGTTTTTTGGGTCGTTGAATCCGAATTTGTAACTTCCCACCAAAATTTTCCACGGCAACCTCCCCAAATTTTGGTAAAAAGCCCACCCAAAAAGGGTTTTTATTAAAAAAAATCAATTTTTTTATTATTTTAGAGAAAAAGTATCTAAAAATTCAGAAAGTAGACAAAATTTCCAACAAATTAGGTATATGACATTATGACTTAGGATGAAGGGGAAGGGGAGGATCTGCCTCGGCACATGCGCGCGGTGCTGCGTAAACTAAGTTGCGCAATTCCACTTAACCACTCACACGTTTACATTCCCTCCCATCTCCCCTCCGAACTTTCTCTATAAGGTTTACTTTAAGATTTTTGGGTAGCTGAATCCGAATTTTTAACTTTCCCCACAAAATTTCCCCCCCAACCACCCCCCAAATAGTTGTTTTTAACTTAAATTTCTTATTGTTTTAGGGGAAAAGCATTACGAAATTCAGAAACTAGACAAAATTTGCAACAAATAGGATATATGACATTATGAATTAGGATGAACGGGGAGGGTGAGGGCTGCCTTGGAACATGCACTGCGGCACTACGTGCACTAAATGATGAAGTCCAGGCAATAGGGGAATTTATCTGGCAAAATTAATGGTAGTACTGGAATACGGCTTTCTAGATGTTTTTTGGGTCGCTGAATCCGAATTTGTAACTTCCCACCAAAATTTCATCCGGCAACCCCCTAAAAAAATGATTTTTTGAAAAAAATTTGGTTTTTGAGAAAAGCGCGCGGGGAATGTTCCGAAGCAGCCCCCTCTATCCCCGTTTATCATGCATCATAATGTCATATATCCTATTTGTTGCAAATTTTGTTTAGTTTCTGAATTTCGTAATGCTTTTCTCCTAAAACAATAAGAAATTTAAGTTAAAAACAACTATTTTGGGAGGGGGGGGTTCGGGGGGGGGGAATTTTGGGGGTAAGTTAAAAATTCGGATTCAGCGACCCAAAAAACTTAAAGTAAACCTTATAGAGAAAGTTCGGAGGGAAGATGGGAGGTCTAATGTAAACGTGTGAGTGATTAAGTGGAATTGCGCAACCTAGTCCACGCAGCACTGCGGCGCATGTTCCGAGGCAGAGCCCCCCTTCCCCTTCATCCTAAGTCATACTGTCATATATCTTATTTGTGGCAAATTTTGTCTACTTTCTGAATTTCTAGCTACTTTTCCCCTAAAACAGTAAAAATGGAATTTTTTAATAAAAACCTTTTTTGGAGGGCTTTTTACCAATATTTGGGGGAGTTGCCCTGGGAAATTTTGGTGGGGAGTAACAAATTCGGATTCAGCGATCAAAAAAACAACTAGAAAGCCGATTTCCAGTACTACCATTAATTTTGCTAGGTAGAGTCCCTATAAGGTCTCTATTGCCTGGACTACAATATAAATACTGGCCAACATTGTAGAGGTGCCCTTATTCTCCCTTGTGGTACATCCTTTCACCCTCTGGGACTCCCTGGTTTTGGGGTGCCACTTTTTCACCCTAGTTAAAGGTGCAAATCTGAGTCCCCTAGGGGGGTCGCTCACGAGACAAGCGTTTCACCCCCTAGGAGGTGCCATATGCAACCTCTAGTTTTAACAGTGTAGTCTATACTCTTAATTTGATTAGCTCTACATCGATTTCATCTCTAGAAAAATTTTCGTCATGAAATCACAGAACTTGATTGAGTTTACCTGCTTTGGATGTAGCATTATACACAGGGTGTTATCGACACACTCAGTCTAATATTACGCAGGCGCTCAGCAGTTTTTATGCAAGCGAATCAAACATACTATCAACACAAGTTCGATTGCGCCTGACTAAGCAGTCCTGCTCGGTCTGAAAAGTGATCTCGCGCTTGTAAATTGCTGAATGTGCGTATTTCGAGCGTTTCTGTGATGTAGATCTGCTTAGTCAGGCGCAATCGAACCTGCGTTGATAGTATGTTTGATTTGCTTGCATAAAACTGCTGAGCGCCTGCGTAATGTTAGACTGAGTTTTTAACCCCTTGAGGGGCAAGCAAAAATGTCTCTTAATATTAATTCCCACCGGAACAATCGAAAAAATTTATTTTTAAATAAGGAAAAGCAATTTTTCAGAGCTTTTCCTCCAAAGTTAAAAATATGAAATTCAGTTAAAATTTTCTGGTGAGAATCTTGTTTAAATTAGGTGAGATATATTTTATCCCACCGCCCCTCAAGGGGTTAATCGCACTTTAGATAAATAACTGGTATATATATAGAGCGTATACGCTTGTTAAATCAGTCTTCCTGCTAGCGATGTCCAAGTATAAGCGCTGGGTTTTTACATCCTTTGATCTCTCTACTGAGCCTGCGTTTGATAGCAAAGTACAGGAGTATCTTGTATATGGTAGAGAGACTTGCCCGGATAAGGAGTACACACATCTCCAAGGCTTTATTTGTTTAAGAATAGAAGGAACTTCTGCACAGTTAAGCGCTGGCTTCCTGGTGCTCATTTTGAAAGCGCTAAAGGAACTGTGGCAGAGGCTTCGTCATATTGTAAAAAGGATGGTGATTTCACCGAATTTGGCTCTATTCCAGCAGATACGCGAAAAGTTAATGCGTTTAGAGACGTACTCGATAATGCTGAGCGCGGTGAGATCACCTCCATTAAGGCCGATTATCCGGGGCTCTATATCCGCTACAAGACGTGTTTACACTCTTGTCAGCTTTTTAACAACGACCCGCTTCCAAATTCCTGTTGAGTGTGGATTTGCGGTCCTCCCTGGATCGGTAAGGATTACGTTGTGAGGCATTTAGTCCTTTGTTTATTAAAAGTTTGAACAAATGATGGGATGGCTACATCAACCAAGACTATGTTCTGACAGCTGACGTAGACACCACCCACTGTGTCTGGCTTGCCAGTTTTTTGAAAATTTGGTCTGATATGTACCCCTTCAGCGGGGAAATTAAATGGGGTACTATTCTTATAAGGCCCAAGCGCATTATTGTAACTTCTAATTTTCAAATTCAAGAATGCTTCACAGGCATTACTTTAGACGCGTAACGGCCTAGGTTTAGTATTTATGACTTCTTCGGTTCTGAACCATCATATACAAAGAGACTCAGACCCCAGCCAAACAACGCTGTGCTAGGCATGTTGATAAAGCACGAAGGTTTGAATCTGAATGCCAGTGCCACCTCACACAACGGAGAGGTGGAGGAGGGTGAGTTGGTGGAGCAAAAAGAGCGTACTTCTAAGTCTATTGTCTAGTGAGAGTCTCCGAATGTAGTCGTCCTATCCAGATCTCCTGTTCCTGGTTGTTGCCATTGACCCGTATCAGAGGTTACAATTTGAATGCCGATGTGGACAGCGAGGACGACTTCTTGCCTAGCCCGAAGCGTACTAAATGAGCTTGGAGATTTTCGCCCAGTGCTTGCACGGTAATATACCAGTTTTTGTACAAAGCCTGCTTTTTTTCGAAAAAAAAAATCTGTAAATACGTCTAATTCCTGTGCATAGTAATCTAACAAACTGCGAAATATTGCAGTATAAATCGAAAGCAGCATTAACATTTTGAATTTGAGAGATATGAAGTATTTTGTCACCTCGACAAATTCTAAACTATGTAAACTCTATGCTACAATGTTGCATTGAAATTATTAAGCAGTCCAGGGGAAATGTACACTTTACCTTGCAAAAGGTCGGGTAGAAGTTTTTTTTCTGAATTGTTTATATTGATGCCAACATGGAAAAATCAAGTTTTCTAAGAAAATTTCTTAACGCTAAATTTTCTGTGGCCAAAAAACAACAACATTTTGGTCTTATTATTATTATTTTTAAATTTCTCTTGACCTGTTGCCGTAGCATATGATTTGTCAATTACAACGTTAAAGAAAATAAAATTATCTACAACTTTCATATTTACAACTCTTTTATACACTCAATAGCAAGCGCAATATGCTATTTCAAAAATAGGACAAATTTTCAATTTTCTTAAAAACTGTGAAAAACGTAGTTTCGCCCCGATTATTCAAATGTTCTCCGCGGATTGAATCATGCATGTCGACTTCTAAAAATTGGTAGCAATAAATGATCTATTATTTGCACACTCACGCCTTTATTTTCATCTCAACACGCATTTTATATTCAATAAATTTATATAATTTTATCCCCTTGAGGGGTGGTGGGATAAAATATATCCCACCTAATTTAAACAAGATTCTCACCAGAAAGTTTTAACTAACTTTTATATTTTTAACTTTGGGGGGGGGGGGGAGGGAAATCGTTGATAAAATTGCTTTTCCGTATTTAAAAATAAAATATTTCGATTTTTCCGGTGAGAATTCAATATTTAGAGCAGCGGTTCCCAACGTGGGGCGTAGACCCCACAGGGGGGCAACTTCAGATTTGCAACTCACTTATTCACTTTTCTTCTTCTTCTTTTTTTTTTTTTTTTTTTTTTTTTTGAAAAACAATGTTTTAGATTATAAATAAAAGTAATACATGAAACACTTAAAAATAAATAAGTTTCATTGTTGAATTTTAAAAGAGTTCCAAATCAAAATGTTTAAACTGGTATCCATACCAAAATAATTATATGAACAAACTTTAAAAATATCCTACCAGTCCCTCTTTCCTTTCTTATTTTTAGAAGTTTTTATAATTTTTCTGGCTACTAATATATTATACAATTTTTTTAATCATTTATCGAATGAGTTATTTTTATCAATTCACTCTGCTGTATGGAATACGAAGAAAGAAATTTTTCCATGTGAAATTACTTAAGAGGATACCGAAATGTAATTGACCCTAAAAAATATTTGAAAATAACTAAATGTGATACTATCAACATTATAAAATTTATAAATCTTTAATATCATTAGAAAAGGAAATAGTAAATATCTATGGCTGTACTGCAGCCTTTTACACGGCAAATGAGTGGTAATACATGGCTGTTAATTAACGATAATTGAGGAGGGAAAAAGATAAATGTGTTTCGATTGGGATTTTGATGTCTACTTAAAATTCATAAATATCCGAATCTTGGACTGCTTCTTGTGTATTTTGTTATCCACAGAAAGAAATTTTGGTGCCCAAAGCTGTTCCAACAGTTCTTAACAGGTTCTTAAAATGGATTATAAAATGTTTCAACATTTTAATGCTAAGTATGAGGTCTCTTTAAGCACTTTGGGAAGATATAAATGCAGATCATATACAACACTTTTGTTAAACATCGAATTAAGTTGGGAAGGCAAACTATTTTGGCATAAAAGTAACGATTTATAGCCCCATTGCATTTATAAAATAATGTTAAAAACATATTTGTGACACAAAATTCACTTCTATGATAAATTAAGAATGTGAAATGAATAGTTATCGTTAAAATTCTGTTAGGCTTCCTTCAGGTAAATCGAGTTCACTTTTAAAATAATAATAGATATAAATTTCAGAATATGTGTATGAGGAGGTGGAGGTAGGGGGGACATAGTGATTTTACATATGCTTCGGTGGGGCGTGGACAATAAAAGGTTGGGAACCACTGATTTAGAGGCATTTTTGCTTGCCCCTCAAGGGGTTAAAATTAGGGCAGAGTGTAGGTGAATGTGAAAATTTTCATATTTAGACAGTAATTTTAAGTGTATACAATGTTAACATCAAAGCATTGTTGAAAAGAATACTTCAACATTTAGTAACTTATTGGCACGATAGTTTCAATTAAAAAAGAATTCTTGTTTAATTTTAATAAATTTTATAATTTTTGTAATGCATGCATATTTTTCCAGGTATCAATGGAATAGGTATGAAAATTTTCGAAAAACATACTTTATTCCACACTACAATGGTATATTTTATTTACCAATTATTGATAATATATTAATTAACGATCTTGACCGATATTTTATGCCCCTTGATTTTATGTATCAGTTTGGAAGAGATTTGAGAAAAATGTGGAAGTTATCGTGCCCGGAAGAGAGTGATATATATATATATATATAGATAGATAGATAGATAACTAAACTAAACTCTGTGGCTGTACAATCCAAGAAGGATCTGGGCCGACAGTGCCCATATCTGTTTTCTTGACCCTGGGCCCCGAGGTGCTATGCAGCATGCGTCCCGGCCAGGTGGTCACCCTAACGCGAGACCCTCGGTGTTTAGTTCCCAAGCAAGCTTGGTACTCATTTTATCGACCCCAAAGGGATGAAAGGCTGAGTGAACCTTGCCCGGTCGGGAGTCGAAATCTCGACCTGCGGTGCGGCAGACAGGCGTGCTGACCACTACACCACTGGGCTTCAGATAGATAGATAGATAGATATAAAGTTTTTTACTGAGGGTGGTTTTGCGTTCTAGGGGTCATGATTGGCGTAGATCTCCAAAAAGTTTTCAGAAATTCCAACATAGGGAAGATTCTAATAGGTAGTATTTCATACGAAATCTACCTAAAATAGGACAATTTTTCAATTTTCTTAAAAACCGTGAAAAACGTAGTTTCGCCCGGATTATTCAAATGTTCCCCCCGGATTGAATCGTGTATGTTGACTTCTAAAAATTGGTAGCAATAAATTATCTATTATATGCACACTCACGTCTTTGTTTTCATCTCAACACACATTTTATATTCAATAAATTTATATAATTTTAAAAGTAGGGCAGAGTGTAGATGAATGAGACAATTTTCATATTTAAACAGTAACTTTAAATGTATACAATGTTAACATCAAAGCATTGTTTAAAAATATAATTCATTATTTAGTAACTTATTCGCACGATAGTTTCGATTTAAAAAGAATTCTTGTTCAATTTTAATAATTTTAATAATTTTATAATTCATGCATATTTTTCCAGATATCAATAGAATAGGTATGAAAATTTTCGAAAAACATATTTTATTCCACAATACAATGGAATATTTTATTTACCAATTATTGATAATATATGTTTTAATGTTTTACTGTTTCAAAAATAACAAACATTGGATTGTAGTTCCATATGAAAGGGGACACTCAAAAATAAATATCTTTTATGTAGGAAATACTTTTACCTTATAAAATAGCTACAATAAAAATAACAAAAGATTATTTCACTAACTAATGTTATGCATTTATCTCTTTAAAATAAAAAAATTCTGTCAATAAAATATTTGAGATCACTAGTTTCATCAAATATTTAAAAGACTAGTTTTTTAAAATATTGTCAATCCCCCCCCCCCCACCTATATCAATATATATAACAAGAGATTATATATCATTTTAGTATGCAAAAATATATAAAACTTTAAGATTATCTATTAATTGCTTTAAAGCTCAAACAGGATACTTTAAATTTCAGAACGGGTTCCAAACAGTTTTCCAAAAATGAAAGTGCTCGAATATTTAAAAAAAAAAATTTACCAAACCCGAAAAAGTACAAAAAAAAAAAAAAAAAAAAAAAAAAAAAACAAGATTAAATATTTATCTCAGGAAATAATATTGCATGAAAAAGAAGAAAATATTCAGGAAATATTATCTTATGAAAAAGAATTTATTTAAAAGTAATAGAATGTGAACGAGGTATTTGTCAATAAGAACGCTTCCATAGGTTTATTATTACCTTGCGAATGTCTTCGTGTGACTAATTTAGTCCAATAATCCATATAACTGTGACTTTAAACGTTTTAATACTACAGCTACCGTAAAATATTTGAAAATGAAATCTGTATATACGGGATCCGGTCTTTTAAAAAAATAATAATATATTTTCAAGAGAAAGAATATGAACAATTATACCTGCTAAGAAGGAAACCTGTTTAAAGTGGAATATATATTCCGGTTCCTTTCGGTTCGGTTTTTAAGGTTTTAATGAATCAATATTTGTCAAAGCTGATTATGTAGTTCGGCATTACGTATTTAATGATTACACAAAATTTTCAAAATCCAGCTATTAGAGATTTATTAAAATTCTCATGGTACATTTTCTTTTTAAAAGAGGGAGGGGTGGGGGGGTGGGGAGGATGCCAAAATCCATGTTTGCCATGGGTGCAAAAAAGGCTAGTTTCGGCCCTGAAACACACAATTTACTGCTACCAATATATAAAAGTTGACATACAAGATTAAATCCGCGGGAAACATTTGGATAATCGGACAGAATTACGTTTTTCACGTTTTTTAAGAAAATTGAAAAATTTGTTCTATTTTTGAAATAGCGTACTGCACTTGCTATTCAGTGTATAAAAAAGTTATAAATATGAAAGTTGTAGAGAATTTATCCTCTTTAATACTGTAATTGACAAATAATATGCTACGAGAACGGGTCTCGAGATATTTAAAAAAAATCAAAAAATGTCACGAAATTTTGTTGTTTTTTGGCCACAGAAAATTTAGCCTTACGAAATTTTGTTAGAAAACTTGGTTTTTCCATGTTGGCATCTTTATAAACAATTTAAAAAAAAGTCTTCTACTCGACCTTTTGCAAGGTAACCCCCTTTTTGTGGTACATCCCCCCTTTACTAAATTGTTTTAGAATGTTTTTTTAAATGTTCATATTGACTATTTAGTTTGTAATATTAAATTTATATGGTTTATATGCGGATTAATATAATCATATATTTTCATTTAAACAATTACATGATCGTACCTATCATTTTGCACTCTGGTGTATACTAGCTGAAATGATTGGCGTTACCCAGGCCCATGATAATAAACTTAAATGAGCCTCAAATATGTATGATTTTATATCTCTGACTGAATTTTGTTTGTATTTATATTTTTTAATGAAAAAATTACGAAAAATATTTAATTGAATGCATAGTATACATTATTTGGCGTTTAAACTGCAACGGAATACTGATTTCGTTTAAATTTTCAAACTTTTTTTTTTAAATATTTCTACCAGTCTGAATGTTTCGAAATTTTTGTGGGTTATGTAAATCTGATCTACTGGGGTGCACCAAAAAGATTTTGTGAATATACGGACGTTTAGTTATTTTTAGTGTAGAAACAATATTGTTTCTGTTAAGCGCGAAGTAACCTGCATTCGCCGATGTATTTGGAAGAGTGAAAATTCATATTTTTTTAAACAGATTACACCATCTACTAGACGAAAGTTTCAGCTTTAAGAGCATATTTTTAGTTTGTCGGTACTTCTAAATTTATACCATGGAGGTTCGATGCCATAAGGGGAAAAGCGTATTGCGGAAACGACACTTTTATTTTTTTCAAAGGGTTAATTGCGAAATTTTTTAATTAATTACGGCATTTCAGACGTAAAAGTACGATCTTACGGAATATGCCTTCCAATTTTAACTGTACTGAGGGGTTTGACCGGTTTAGCTTAAAACAAAACAATTTAAGAACCCTAATTAAATCGAAAGGTCGATTGTTCGCTTCCTTCCGATGCGTATGATTTATAAGCCTTCATTTTTTGTAACATTAGTATGGATATAAAAATTAAACATAGTTTATAATAGCTCCATGTTTTATCAGAAATCATTCATTTATAATTTTTTTTTTTCAAAATGCGGAAAATGGTATTACACACGGATTAATAAAACTTCATTTTTCAGCTTTCTGATAATGCGGAGAAAAAAAGTCACATATGTATACATTGTATAATTTGAAGTACATTTTTATAGCAGACGATATTCTTGGCATAGCACGTATTTTAATTATTTTTTTCCCGTTTTTATGAGAAAATTGCAACAAAGAGATGTAATAATCTACTACTTTGCATGGAGGTAACAGAAAGATGGAGGTGAAATGTTTTGATTTAGGATGATTTTAAAAATACAACCCTGAAACCGGTTAAAACAGGTCAAAATTGAGCTCAAATACTTGAGGTTCCACAGAGTTTTTGTACGCCTGGGACGAATGACGGTATTTAAATTTGAGCGATAATCGCCTTCATACTGAAAAGCGTGTTTTTACGGCATACTGCATCTCTATTAAGTAGAACTCTGTGTCTATTTTCTCTTTACTTTTTACAGAAATGGAGTACTTCGGTTGATACCATTACAGAAATGGATTTAGAAACTACAAATAAAATTAATATCTAAAAAATGCATTTTTCAAACAAATTGCATTTAAAAGTAGGTTTTACCCCTATACTACGGTGTAAAAATTGAAAATGTGAATGCTTAGAAGTTCAAAAAATTGCGGTATAGATTATCAGTATTTAACCGTATAATTATATATCTGCTTCATTTTTCGGCAGGCTTATGTAACGGCACGTTATATTTTAAGGACGACACATTAATTGTTGCCCGACAGAAATATCATGTAGGGGAATAAAAATACTTATTTTCCTCATTCTGGCACATAAAAAGCATCTCTAATAAGTATTTCTACTCCACGTTTGTCATTTATATCATGAGTTAAATCTAATGGTATATCACAGAATGAGATTAAATATACTTTCGCATTCTTTGGGGATTTATTTCCTTTTTCTGTACAGAAATATTGCTGAAGCAAGGTTGATGATGCCTTTAAAAAATGTTCTTTTTAAGCGCACTTTTGTATATACATTTAGTTATAATCAAAATAATTACGGAAAACCTTTCTAACGATATAATTTTATTAATACAAGCAAACTTGGTAAGAATAACTTAATTATATACAGTCACATATACTGTGTGCGATCGTACTCGCAGAGAATTTCATTTGAAGCAACGCGCGACATGTGGTGATATAGAACTTATTTTAACATGTGTTTTCTTGGTTTATATTCTTAAAAAAAATTATTATTATAAATGTGCAATGTATAGAATTTAAACACTTATGTGGGCAGTTCCATGAGTACTTGTAATGTAAGTCATAGGCTACGATTTTTGGCTACCCGTATTTTAGAACGGAAAAATAAGACTTAATTTTAGCGGAGATATCTCATTAATTGAATAAGGCGACACAAAATTTTCGAAAATAACGGTGGCCAACAAACATATCAGTTATCAGCTACGTGACGTACATTACAAAACCTGCGGAAATAGACTATACTATAAGAATGAATATAAATTTAAATAGATATCCACCTAAGAACCGTAATACACTAAATGTGATTGTAATATGAAGTCTCAACAGATCAACCTTGCAGACTTCATGAAGGAATTGTTATCGCAACGAAGAAACTCAGAAAACTTTTGATCTAATTCTAAGCTATCCATTTAGGACCGCTTATTACTTGATGAACAACTCCGTGGAACCAATTCAACATCTGGATCTAAATTGATATATTATTATGTTCTTGCACTTTTTCCGGTGAAGGTTTAATTTACTCATTTTCCTTTTTTGAGGTACATACGTTTATGAAAGGTAATCTTTACAAATAGATGTACAGTCGTGGAAAAAAAAGTAAACACCCCCTACTAACTCCTCAACAAATTATCGTAAAAGAAAGTTACTGGTACCGAACGATTGGAAATAAAGTCTACTTTTAAGTGATGCATATAAAATTTGCTTAGGGGGCCATCTACATATTAAAACGAACCATAACTTTGTTTTTTTCAATAGCAGTACACAATTCTGACAGCATAAATGAACTCCTACACCCTTCAGTTAGTCTAAAAACAAATTTTTATGCAATTTGTACCATAAGTTTCCGAGAAATTAATTATAAAACGAACGTATTTTTTAAGGGCTGTATCCAAATTGAAGTTCCGTACTCGATTGTTAACGAGAGAGCTCCCTTCTTGATCAAGGCACCTTAAGCAGTCAATTAAGCCTGTTAGATTACAGGATAGCATAAGAAATTTCAAAATATTTAGGCACTTCTATCACGGACCCTTAAACCATCATTTTGCCGTTTTTTAAGCATAATATGAAAACTACTTGGACGAAAAATGTGAAATTTTGGATTTCCATAAAGCAGGACTTAATAAATCTGAATCCATAAAAAAATTGTAGGTTGCAATTCATAATGTTTTTGAATATTAATTTCATAATTCATATTTCATATCAGAAAATTATAAAAATTGCAAATTCAACGTATTTATGTTTGGGTATATTAGTATTATTGCTACACAAAAAATTAGAACATTAGGATCATAATTTCAGAAGTTATAAATAAAAATAAGAAAATGTAATTTAACATTAGAAGCACTAAATTTTGAATGTTTATAATTCAAAAACTTATCATTCAAATAACTTGAAATTCGTTGTTTGGGCGTAGTTTGAACCAAAGATTTGAAATATCTCGTTAAAATTCGGTATTGCCATTGAAAAAAGTGAAGTTTGGATTTGTTTTAATATGTAGATAGCCCCCTAAGCAAATTTTATATACGTCAATTAAAAGTAGACTTTATTTCTAATCGTTTGGTACCAGTAACTTTCGTCTACGATAATTTGTTGAGGAGTTAGTAGGGGGTGTTTACTTTTTCTTTTTTCACGACTGTACAATAGGGTGGGCCGAAAAAAACTTTTTTTTGATTTTCGATGATGGGTAGTGCGGAAAAGCGGCCACTAGTGGCACCAAGTTCACACAAAAAATTTGAGATTTTTAGGACAATTCCTATATTTGCCGCTTTTGGCTTGAAGTTTTGCTAAAATGCTGATTTTTGAACTTTTTTCGCAAAAAATTTTAAAATGTTAAAATAAATTTATTTTGATTGTATTTACTTAAAAAGTCATATTTAATGAGCCAAATGTTTAAATATGCTCTGATTATGCACCATTTTTGTGCTACGTGCTTTTAAAATGTACAGCTTTTAGCTTGTTTTGCGTTCGGTACCAACGCGAAACAACCCAGAACTCACCGCGAGGTGGTAGCTGTACTGCGAGTTCCACCCGCCCTCCTACCCACAGAATATTATTTATTCAAATTGCATACCTTTTTAGGTTACGAAGTCCTTCTTAGAAATGAATTTTGACATCTTTTTCTGCGCTTGCAGTTTTGCTCTAATGAACGCATCTCTACCTTCGCTCCCACATACCTTTTATGCAGCTTC
This sequence comes from Maratus speciosus, assembly GCA_963932465.1. Classification (NCBI taxonomy): domain Eukaryota; kingdom Metazoa; phylum Arthropoda; class Arachnida; order Araneae; family Salticidae; genus Maratus; species Maratus speciosus. The sequence continues at coordinate 136,921,565 of OZ010793.1, forward strand.
TGTAACAATTTTAACGACTCTTTCCACAGCCTGGAAGTGACTTGGAAAGGAGATTAATGCTTTATCCAACATGGATCCTGAAATTATGTTTCCTTCAATTTCTTCTAATGAAAGAGTTTCTGTGATAGGAGGCTCGCTGATTTCTGTGCCTACCCAGTCAATGGAATCATAGTATCCCGTTGCTTTAAAGTTCAGCTTCGGAACCTGAAACTCTCACATTTTGTTGGTTTTTATCTTTTTTAAATTGCGGCATTTTTTTATTCTTTCCCACGCCATTCTTCTAATATCTATGCTATCATCGGTTGCCATTGCTATCAGTAAATTCTCGGGATGGCCATAGTATCCATCTGTCTGTACGACTGAATGGACTGTCTCTTTTAGCTCATCTGGTAGAAACGTCGAAAGTTGAATAATCTGCCACAGATGTCTAGGCCCGTCTGCGCAACCTGGCCTTTTCCTTACAGAAAACCACTCTGGCGCATAAACTTTTATCACGTACTGCGCGAGATATTTAAGCTCTTCATCAGGATTTGAACTACTAATGTACAAGCGTAAAATTCTGCAGGCAGTTGTGATCCATCTCGATTGCACACATGGTCCCGGTTTTATGTTTTCCAGCCCTCGACGACACTGTCCGCTTGAAACCGCTACACAAATATCAAATAAATATTTTTGATCTGTACTCAGATCTTCAGTCTTTTCCATTTCTGATGTCCATGAAACAGCAATAGGTTCGAACGAAGTGACACGTAGATTTTCGCACCCTGTTAGTCTAGAACCGATTGGGCCGGCAAAGGACTTAGTCCCGTGGTTCCACCATCAAGTTTAGATAGTAGATGTCGGAGTGGAAGTTCGTTCGTATGAAGAATACATATAAAATGTTGCAGCTCTCTTCTTATTTTTTTTCAAGACACGCAATGACACCATTGAGTCTTCCTGTATTAACAGCGGTGCCATCACACCAGAGTGCTATCAGTTCAGAAAAATCCACTTTATTCTGACCTAGAAAATTATATAAGGATTGAGCTATTTCTTTTCCGTGACCGGAACGAGGTGTCAAGTGACCCAAATATTCCGAACCATGTTCAGACAACACAATGATATGTTCTTCGCCTTTCTCACGACGGTGTCGCTTGTTGTCTTTTTTTTCTATCGTGATCCTTTTATCCTTTCTACCATCAAAGAATATGCTTTTAATTTTCCTTCCTTTCCTCCTCCTGTATCTTCTTTCCAAGTTTATGTTTCTCTCTTCTGACCTTGTTTTTATCAATGACGAGATTCTTATCTTTTTCTGTCACAATTCCTGCATCTTGAAGCACGGATGAAGCTATTAACGGAACTTCCCTCTCTGATATACCAGTCCTAAATGCGGCAGACGCTGTGTGAGACAGGGATATGCGTTTAGGAGTGTCTGGCTTTGAAGGGCCTGGTTCAAATTCAGATTCAGTCGAACTGTTTGCTTGAAAGCTCCCACTACTTGAATCTTCCAACAATATATCTGTCTTCCATCTGGATCTGACTCCACTCGTTGAAGGCTTTGTCGCAGAACCACTATTCCTCGTTGAAATTGTATCCTTTTTCATTTTCCACGATATTTTCATTCCAAGAGTTAAGCTTGTTTTTAAATCAATATTTCCGATAAACATTTTTCGAGGAGTTCTTTGATCCTTCAAGAAGTTCACCTCTCGATGTGGGACTTTACGCCTGATGTCGCAGCTACAATTGTTCAAGTCTCTACACTTACAAGCTGCAATGTCACAGAGAGGTTTCCGCATTTCGTACGAAATCTTTGCGGATCGTCTTGCTTTTAACTCCCTTTTTATTACTGCATTTCTCCCATGATCTACACTAATTGTAATAGTTTTTAATCTTTCCGTTAATTGTTCGTTGGGAAACCACTGGTATGGAAGATTTTATCCAGATTTCGGAAACTTTTTCACCTACCATTTTAATAATATCATCCACCGGTTGGAGATAAATATCTCGATTTTCTTCTATATCGCTTCGCAACCAATAGTAGTGACGCATGATGTCAGCATAAGTTGGCAATTGCAAGTCTTTCAGTTTGCATGGTGCCACAAAAAGGTTACTTTTCACGCTATTGAGTGTCTTTACATGACCATGATCTTTCGCACTGGCCATTTCTAAACTCGTCGTAATAAAACGCACAAAACACAGTAATGGCACGTTAAATGATCCAAAAAGCACTTTTTCGCACGAGAAAAGATTTTACTTAAGTTCTCGCTAAATCCCCTTCTCTCCTTCCAGATCTGTTTTTGAGGGATTCTGCTGTCCGTCATCCAAATATATGACCCTTAAAGCATCGAAAAAAATAAGGAAAACCAAGGGACATAAACAAGACAAAAGAGAGAAACCGTTGAAAGTTTCAAACAATACAAGGAACTTTTGCTCACTTATACGCGAAAAGGCTATAAAAATCGTCTTATTTAAAATACACATAGCAATTAAATAATACATTATCAGCGCTTATTTATACATTTGGCACATTAAATATGACTTTTCAAGTAAATACGATTAAAATAAGTTTAATTTAATATTTTTAAAATTTTTGCTAAAGAAGATCAAAAATCAGCATTTTAGCAAAACTTCAAACCAAAAGCGGCAAATATAGGAATTGTCCTAAAAATCTCAAATTTTTTGTGTGAACTTGGTGCCACTAGTGGCCACTTTTCCGCACTACCCATCATCGAAAATCAAAAAACAGCTTTTTTCGGCCCACCCTACTGTACAATATATAGGACTTAAAACGACTATTTTGCGAAACACCAGCTTTCGTCTGAAACATTGTTAATGAAAAATTGTCAAATTTGTTACGTCTCAATTGCAGCAAAATTCCTTTCAAACCTCGTATTCTTTGAAGCCTCTTATTTAACACACAGATTTTTCCCTTTCCAGTTTACGCCGCGTTTGATCTGGGCCCATGTGGATAATGCATAATTCCTTTTCTTGATATCCCGGAATTACGAATGCATAAAACTACCGCCATTAATAGTAATACATGGAATGTAATGTCAATGTCATACGAAGTGAAAATAGACGGTGGAACTTATAATGAAATCGATTTACGGACTTAGCATACATATTAATTAACTGAACTGTACTATACTGTAACTACACTGTATCATCAAAAATCGTTGGACACTTTAAATTTTAGACATTTTATTGAATATCTATAGAATATACTTGACGAATTCTTTTAAAACTTTAGAATGTAAAGAACTTGTTTGACCTCATCCTTTTATCTGGGTAATTAATTTTCTCGCACGTCTTTTTGCCGACGGAAAAGAAGGGTTATGTGTTTCACGCGTATCTGTGTATGTGGATTTCTTTATACCCTCGAAACATCCCAACGGCTGGATGGATTTTTATGAATAAGGTCTCTATCGATTCGTCTTAATCTTCCGATGGTTATAGGATTAGTTTTGTTTTTATAAATTCAAAATGGCAGCTGTAAAATAAAAAATGGCGGTAGAGACAAAAAAAAAAAAAAATTACGCACCATATTGAGTGGCATATCATTGGATAGGTCTTTCAAAATGAAGACGATGTTTCATTGACCATTTTGTAGTCAGAAGCTACGTTTAAATATTACACAACCTGGAAGTTGTGTACTTTGGATCGCTAACTTTACTGTAACTCTAACCTTCATAATAGACATCTATGGGCCTCATCAAAAGAGCGTTTGTAGATAGGAACTAATAATTAAACACAAATTAAAAGTCATCAATACAAGTAAATAAAAAAAAGAGTAAGTACTATAAAAAATAGTTTCATATTGATGAGAAATAATTAATTTGTTAGCTTTTTACGCAGTCGGGTTTTTTGATTTTTTAAATTTAATATATTATTAACAAAGTCTTACTGTACCGTCGTTTCAGTACTAGACACAAAATTTGCTGTAGACATGCTGTATACCAAAAATCGGTGGACAATTTTAAATTTAGATGTTTTATTGAACATCGAAAGAAATACTTGAAGAATTATTTTGATCACAGAACTCAGAAATATATTGTGAGCTGATTGAAAAGTTGTGGAAAATCCCTTATAATAAAATTATTTTTAGAAAGCAACTCACTACATCGCCCCTATCTTTGTGAATTTTCCCAATATTTGACTGGTATTTTTTTTATAAGTTGCCCTGAATAGCTGACTGCCAAATTATAAAATTAAAATTTTAGAATCTTACACGCATGCGCAGTTAACAATTATTTCATACAAATGCCCATACCTCATGAAATATTCAGCCTATTCATAATTTAATTGCAGCATACTGCTGCTACTGTTCTTTTTCAGGTTTTGAAAAAATCTTGTTAAATTTGGTTGAAAACTATATATGCTGTAAACAAAAAAAATTGAATTTTTCACAGATACAATAATATCTTCACGAATATGAGTGCTATGCTTACACAAATACACACAAACGCTGAAAAGGACACAAATAGTCATTTAACGCAGTGAATAAAATTTTAATCATTTTCTGTTACATATGCGATCGGAAATATTATTTTATTAATAAATTTATTTTTATCCCCCTAATTGTTCTCCCGACTAAATCTTCACCAAGGAATATGAAATCAAACATGTTCTTTACATTCCAGAAGTTCAAGAACAATTCGCCTATAATTTTGGTAGATATTCGACAAACCGCGTTCAATCGAAAGCATCCAGTACATGTTACTTAACTTTTGGAGGCTAGTATTATGTCTCGAAACAATTAAGTGATAAGAGAAATTTTGGAAAAACAAGAAAAAAATAGCTTTGATGCAACTAATTTTAGCCGGATATCTTTAAACTATTAGGCTATCATTCAGCAGCCTGAAAAGCAGGCCAAATTCAAAATGTTTGATTTTTAAAAAAATAACAAAAAAGCGCAATTTTCCTACAAATAATTCAGTGGCTTGGCGTCCGGTCATCGCTGGATGCGGCGATGACCAAGCAATATTTTAAAACTCTTAATAAGCTTTTAAAACTCTACGATCCAGTTTTAGCAGAACATTTGGAGTTCATGTATAAGTGAAGGTAAGATTTAAAGTTTCTTTTTTGAACATTCAACCATTGAATTTTAGAGTTAATTATTTTTCACCACAAACTTAAATAATTGCGATGACCACCGAAAATTTTCACGCCACGCCACTGAAATAATTATAGATGTTACTTTTTCGCGTAAAATTTCTAATATGAAAAAATATTTTTGTTATACAATAATTATTAAATATGATGGAGATATAGTTTTTTGCTAATGGGTATGCTGTGAGCGCATCATCTAACGCCTTGAAGAGTTCTGATGCATGGGCAGAATGAATGATTTTACTATTCAAATGAATCATTCGGGCATGCGAAACACATACCTGCAAACTCTGTTTTTTTTTTTTCTTTTTTTTCTTTTTTTTTTTTTTTTTTTTTTTATACTCAATTTCTGCAAGAAAGTTTGTATCGAAAAGAAGTTTCCTATCGTAATTAGAGTTAGTTTAACCCGTTGAGGGGCAATCAAAAATGTCTCTAAATATTGAATACTCACCGGAATAATCGAAAAAAGATATTTTTAAATAAGGAAAGGCATTTGTTAAACGATTTTTCTCCAAAGTTAAAAATATAAAATTTAGTTAAAATTTTCTGGTGAGAATCTTATTTAAATTAGGTGGGATGTATTTTATCCCACCGCTCCTTATGGGGTTAACAGCCCCATACAAGTGTAATATGAAAATTCTTTTTTACTTTAAAAATTTCTGCAAAACTGCATACATATTAAGCGTACAAACTTAAGGGGGCTGGTCACTCAGCTTCGGAATGCTCCTCCTTAATGTTAAGTCTGTGGACTTTTGATACATTCGTATATTTGAAATATCTTCTCGGGAAATTCATATTTTTAACCTCTTTTTTCTGTGTTCCTCTTAACCCCTTGGGGACGAGCGACACGTATACGTGCCGCATGAAGCGCTCAGAATCCTAGTTTTTCCTCACCAGTAAAATTTTACTGTAAAATTTGCTTTGTTTAATCAGCACATTTTCTCGATTCAAGAAGACACAAATTTCTGTTTTTAAAAAACGATGACAAAAGATTAAAAATTTCGTAAAATGCTCCCGTCCCGAAGGTGTTAAAGGATGTCTCTGTTTTTCTTAGTTTTAAAAATATATCTATAATCTATGCTGAATTTAATATTTTATATGTTAAAAGCGGGCGAACTGTGAGTAAGATTTTAACACTTTCGATAAAATTAAGTCTATACTTTAGAAATATTTTGAGAACTAAGAAAAACGTGACTCCAGCGGTCTGTAAAAAAAGATACGTGGAATGGACCGCGGTAGCCTCTCTTTCTTTTTAGTCTCGCGGGCTTTTAGTGTGACGTCATATGTGACAGAATCGAGGCTAACGAGAATGACAGGCTACCGCGGTAGGTCCGATTCTTCTTTTTTTACAGACCGCTGGAGTCACGTGATGCTCTTTTTGCACACCTTCATTGGTGCATTCGAGCATCACGTGACTCCAGCGGTCCGTAAAAAAAGAAGAATCGGACACACCGGAGTAGCCTGTCTTTTTTCGTTAGCCTCGTGATAGAATATCTACCATCTGCGTATATTTCTTAAATCTTTAGTCACTCATGGAATACGAATCTTGTTCACCAGATTTATTGCAAAATAATGGCGTAGCGAGAAGGGGGTGGGGTCCAGATGCACTTGACTCTACGAAGTTTTCTTCGTCTGATCTAATCAGAGACTTTTAAGCTATTAACCCCTTGAGGGGCAAGCAATTGTGTTTGTGTAATGCTGAATACGCACCGGAAATTTAGAAAAAAATTATCTCAGAATAAAGAAAAGCAATTTTATTACTTTTTTTCCACTAATGTTAAAAAAGTAAAATTTCATAAAAAATTTCTGGTGCAAATTTTTATTAATCGTAAGAGGTATGAAATATATACCACCGCCAATCAAGGGTTTAATCAAGGTGAAAGAAACTTTACAATTTTAGTGGTGTGAAGTAAGAAAACAGTTAGGCATCTTCCTGTAGTTCAACCCCATCCGCTACGTGGCACCTGACCTGGACTGATGTGACTACCTCCTTAACCCTCTCGCTGAGTAATTGTTTTATCAAATTAGTTCAAAATTTGCGTATTTAACCCCTCTGCGATGTCCGACTATAAAGAATTTTTATTATTTTGTCACCGGTTTTTCAAAACAGAAATTTTTGTCTAATTTAATAGGGGAAATGCTCCGATTAAATAAGCAAAATTTATAATAAAAAAATAACTGGTGAGAATAATGAAGGTGGGTTTATTAGACGGAGAAAATGCATCCCCGAAGAAATCGCGGGTTGAGCAAATTTTGATACTTTTACGTTGTCCGAGGAAATCTCGGGTTGCGCAGCGAGAGGGTTAATTTTCCGGTTACCTCGTCCATTTAAGTTAGGGCGCTTAATATGTATGCAGTTTGAAATTTCTCAAAATAATGGATTTCAAAAATCTGAAGCCTGGCAATCATACTTTTACTTCTTTTCTTTTACATAATTTCTGGCGGTAATTGATTAAAAATATATACAAAGAATGGAAACTATGTTTTTGCGTATGCCCGAATGTCGAAAGTAAAATAATTCATTCTGTCCATCATTAGTATAGTGCTTACACTCATCACTTGTCAAAATCATATGAAGAAGACAAAATAAAATTTTTCAGAAAATATACTGAATTTTTAGAGGGGAGGTGCTGAACCAGGGTTCGTAAGGATCCTTGAATTACAAAACCAGAAAATTCTGCGGTACCAGTATTTTCTTATACAAATTCTGTCATTTGAATAAGGCGAAATTTTGCGCGCTTGAACTAGATTTACTTTTTATATGAAAAAAAAATACCGGTATGTCATCTTGAAAATAACGACACTTTACGAATAATAACCTTACGACACTGCATGAATTTTAAAATAGGGTAATTTTTTCTCAATTTTTCTATAACTTCAACAAGGCTTAAAAAATATTTAAAAAAGGATTTTTTTTTTTTTTACATAGTAAAAGCCGATGGCCCCTCGTAATAATAAATATTTATTTTTTTTAAAAAGGATTGATTAATGTATTTAAAAGCTGGAGCGCTGAAAAATATCGTTTCAAGAAAACAGCGTTTAATGTTTTATTAAAGAAAAAGAATAAAAACAATTTTAATAATTTTTTATATTTTAAAACTTACAGTTAATCCGCGATTTTTAGATTTATACCTTGAAAGCAAATAATTCAATTCGCATGCAGCTGTGTCCCGCCTGATCCGGTACAACTGTTTTTCTGCCAGTCCCTTGTCCCTCTCAATTAGCCGTAACTTTTTAAATATTTAGAGTTTCACCTAACTGTTCTAGGGGCTGATTCTACACACAGCAGGTATTCAAAAGATGCATAAAAATAAATTGATTTGTTTTCTGATTTTTTTTTTTTTTTTTTTTTTTTTAATTAACGGTATACTCTTTTTTGCATTATATATACATTTAACATCTGCATTAAAAACCATTAAAATACTAAATAAAATTAGACAGACTTGATGAGCACAGTTAAAAAAATACAATTTATCAAAAACTACCAAAAAAATACTAAAAAGCAATTTAAAATACAATTGGTAGGGGTTTCGCCAAACTTCACGCAAGGCATCATCAGTACAAAATATCCATTGTATAACAAACGACGGAACAAATCAAGAAGAGTTAAAGTTAGTTATTTTAAAAACATACATTATTCACTAGGGACAGAACGAGCTTCAAGCTCTTCTTAAAACAGGACTTTCGACTTCAGTTCGGATTTTCTTTTACGTGCTCTTCCTACTAAAAAATTGTTCATAATTCTAACGTTTTGACCATAGAAGGGTGTTGGGATGTAATCTATACCACTTAATTTTAATTGCGAAATGACACATTGACACCATAATTTCAGAATGAAAATTTTAATTTTGTTCAGTACGTGATAAAAGTTTTTACCCATTTTGAAATAAATTTGTTTTTAAATTCTGGTGCCGTCCAATCATTTCAGCATTTTACGAATAGACGTGCTTTGCCTCTCAAAGTGTTAAAAGGTTTGGAAAAAATGATTTCACAGCAAAGAAAAACAATAATCTTCTGCCGAACAAAATATCTGCTCTTCCAATCCATAATCAGGGTGATTTTATTATAAAAGTGTAATGTGTTATTCCGATGACTGAAAATGATAGCTATTCTGTCACTAACAAATTTCTCCAATAAACAACACATTTTATAGCAAACGATCAAAATATTTTCTTAAATACGGGCATCTGCCATAATAAATTTATTGTTATGGATTGTTATCCATAACAATAAATTTATTTATACTTTATCTATACCTGCCGAATAAATATTCAATGTTTTTCTTTAGTTCTTTCCTATAGCTGTAAACATCAAGATAAAACCACACAGTTTCATTAAAATAAACGTTTGTCGTTTTAGGTTAACGCGTCTGCTGCGTAAATGGAAATCGACTGGAACAAGTTCTTATGCATATTGATAATTTTATATACTTTTTTTTAGTACAGTGTGTTTTTAGATCAAACGTTCATTCAGAAAAATTGTAAAAACTACCACTTAAATTTAAATCCGTGAATTGAAAACCTAATTTAGAATCTTCTAACATTATAAATTTTAACCCATTACCCGCCAACACTATGACATAGCTGCCAACTCTTCCGCTTTTTCAGACCACAAAAATTTTATAGAAAATTTTACCTTATTTAATCGGCAGATTACAGCGATTTAACAAGGTAAAATTTACTATAAAATTTTTGTGGTCTGAAAAAGCGTAAGATGTTGGCAGCTATGCTATGAGGTTGAGCTGAAGTTTTTAGCTGGACGGCGTTTCTCACCACAAATTCTGAAAAACATTAAATCGCTTTATGTGATCTTAAATTTTTGTGCCCTTAAATAAGGCTAATATTTTAATCGAAAAATAGTGGTGGACAGATACATAAATTAAACTTGCGTATTTGTTTTGACCGTTACGTAGACGCAACACCAGCGGGTAATGGGTTAACATGGATAAAATTCTTTTATTTTTTTTTTAAAGATAAAAGGAAAATTGCATTTGTTAAGTCAAAATTTCAGACATTACAAATTGGGATATTTGATAAAAATGTTTTTAATGTATATATAAAACAAATTTATGTTTTACGAGATATTTTTTGTTATTTAGGCGTGTTTTTGTGGGGTTTTTGTTTTTTTGAAAAAATCAGTTATCAAATATGAAGTAAAAAACAGATGAGATTTCAATGGGCATTAATTGATATACTTTCAAAGTGATAAAATAAGGAGAACATTTAAGTTATGCATATATTTTCAAACTGCGTTGTTGGACTGTTAAGGTAAAAAATAATTAAATAAGTTTCATCGTAATATATGTGACATTTTAACGAGTTAGTAGGAATGCCATTCCAATTATATCGCGGCAATTGACTGTTAACCCTTTTAGGGGTAAGCCACTCCTATTCGTAAAATGTTGAAATGAATGATTAACACCAGAATTTACACAGAAATGTATTTAAAAATAATCAAAAGCTTTCGGTCACGTACTTAATAAAAGGAAAATTTTTATTCCAATATTCTGGTGCGAATGTGGCAATTGAGAATTAAAATTAACAGGGATGAGAGTTCCGACTTTTTGCACACCAGTATAATCTTAGATAAAATGTTATTCTCTTAAATCGCAAAAATGTTTCGATTAAATGAAATTACATTTTCCCTAAAATTATAGTGATGTGCAAAAAGTCGGAACTCTCATCTCTGAATTAAGTGGTCCAAAAATGAACAACCGACCTTGAAAGGGTTTAAGCAGGGCTTCCACAGGCGAATATTTTTGTATTCTATTCGCCCCACTATCTTATATAAGCAAATTTTATATTATATTTTTCTTGCAAATGTTTTCGAATAGTATGCCAATAATTTTTGTTTTGAGAAAGTGGTGTGAGGCAGATTTAAAAAACAGTTGCCCGTAGCAGGCGTGTTAAAGATAAACTGGTATTTTAAAGATAAAAATAATATTATTTTTGCAATCGAAATAATTAGTGTTTTTGCTTCAAACAATTCGATGAAATAGATCAGAATGCCTGAAACTTTCATGTTATTGGAAAATAATTGCGTTGTTTCCAATACCATAAGAATAATTTAAGTTCTGTAAAATGATTTTTATTATTCGGAGGAGTTGTTGTGTTGGTTGTTTTGAAATAAATATTTGTCAAGCAACTTAATATTCAACGGACGCTATTTAGCTTAGAATGAAACAAATACCGCTTGTTTAAGAAACTATTTGTCACTTTACAATCACGTTTTAAACGCAAAAACAGTGAAATAAGACAATAATGGAGAAACTGAATGAATTCATAATTTGTATCGTGAATTGGATAGGGATACAAAATATACTTTTAATTAATATTATAGCTATAAACAGCCAACTTATTTTGCTATTTCCTTGTTAAATAATAGCATTTTATAATATGCATTTTAAAAGTGTGCAGTTAATAAATCTTCATTTATTCTACATCGCACTATATAGAAATAATGTTATCTTTGTTTTTTAGTAGTAGGTATCCTCAAATTCCTTTTTAAAGTTTCTTTAACTTTCTTACAATTCAACGCACATTATTGTATAAAAATGTAACAGTTGCGAAATGATTAGTAATAATGTCAACTATAAAAATGTCAAACTAAAAGTTTTCTTAGGGGATCAACTACAGTTAGAATTTGTACCGAACTTTAAAACGTCCAAATTAACGCATAAATTAAAAATCCTATTTGTACTGTTCCGTAAATTGTAAATTTCATTATCAAACAGGAATTCATACGGTGTACTAGTTTAGAAAATTATACAGGCTTAAAATTTCTAATGTTAAATTAATTTTTATCGATGCAAATCAGATTCAAATGCGGGTGCTTTTTGAGCATAAATCTAACAATACGGGGCAAATTGAGCAGTCACTTTAGATTCGCATTATTAAAACTTCTAGAACTGTAGTTTATTAAAATATCATAGAGGTTTTAATTCTTTTTTAAAATTAATTATTAATTTTCAAGAGAAATAGAAATTGTAAAAAAAAGATGTTTTTAAAAGTTGAAACGATTTATAAAATTTTAAATGCTTGACATTATTTCGTATTGTTTAAAGCAGTCGCCCCAAGCAGTGACCTTTTTAGTTAACCATTAACCTGGCATTCAAAAATGATTTAATTGATCTGTCCGAATTTATCTCGAAAACAGCTGTCAGTTGTCGGAATAGGGGTGAATGCTGCTTTATCAGTAGCAACATCGCAAAGTCAAAGCGAAATAAACAGCACCCCTGATTATGGAAATTTTTCGCAGATGATGGTAACATCTGTATTTGGGACATCATTAATTTTTGAATATTAATGATGTGAATTATCACATTGCTAGCAATGTGTCACATAGCAATGTGATAATTCACATCATTAATATTCAATAATTTCAAGCGTAATTTCACTGCTGAAATGTAGTTGAAAAATTAATTAAAATCATTAATTTTGCTTTGGTTTTGCTATACTTCATCCCTGGAGGTACATCACCAGTTATTGCGACATTTGATGTCTCCTATCAAGATTAATTAATATCAATAACATAGTTATGGAATAAGTTTTTGTAAAATGGTTATATTAAATGTTACTGGCTCCCAAACCGTTAAATGAACAATCTACATCAAGTTGTACAAATTGCCATAACTTATAGATTTGCTGGCATGTCATATATACCACATATTCATTTCAAGAGCATAATATAAAATAGTATAAGATAATTTCGAGACTGTAAAATGACATTTTGTAAGTCATTAAGTCCCTTCTAATCATTTAAAACAAAGTAAATTGTTAATTATCCTTTTCCCATCGGAAATATAAAATTCATTACAAATATTATAAAAAATGAAAGATGGATATGGATTGTGAAGATAAAATGATTATAGAAAATGAAATGATCACCAATTACTAATTCTCCAGTGTATAAACGTTTAAGTGTGATATAGGTACTAATGCACTGGGAATAATGAATACTGGTACATGTTACTCATAAATTGTGGTTCAAAAACACTCTTCATATTGAAATTTGTACGGCATTTCAAATTTTTTATAGCAAAACTCAATTTTCACTACATATATTTAATCAGCAATTTAAGTTCAATGTAAGCCTAGACAACGTATATCATATTATTTGGATTAAAGGTTTCGTAATCAAAATTATGAAAAGTTCTACTTTTTTAATGTTAGATTACATTAAAACGTTTTCTTAATTATATACTAAACTCATAAACTTCTAAAATGATTATTTTAGATTACAACCACAAAAATAATGTGGGAAAATTTATACATAATCTGAAAAAGCATCGGTTTGCGCTACGTGTATAATTTTGAGTTCAATAAATTCAAGTTACAAGACTGACTTTTTGACAGTCTTTGCAGTAGAAATGGAATAGAGCGGTAACAAGGATGCCCAGGCTTGACTCGCTAAAATGAGTTATAAATGGCTGGCTTTAATTGTTGCCGATTTGATTTAGCATCTTTTTTCTATTTTCACTATAACGACCCCCTCCCACCCCCAAAGAAAACAGCTTAAACTTATCGGCGTGCAAAATGACGGCGTTTGCAGAAGAAATATAATAAAGTTTATAATTTTTTTAAAACTATTACATTAAAAATGTTCAAGACTTTATTGGGAAATGACATATTTTTAAACAATTTTTGCATGTCACCAATATAAAAAAAATAAAATAAAATTAACAATCACTTTCTGAATAGACATTTAGAAATATCTCAGTTTGAAAAAAATATATATGCACCCAGAAAAAATTATTATGAATTCAAAAGAAAAAAAACCGTTTTATTGACTATTACCAGAAAAAAGAATGTCAATTTCATTAGGTTGAAAACCATATTTGGCAGTTATAAAGACGATATACGGTAATGCGTGAAGTCGATGTACCACTACGTTAGACTCGCCATAAATTCAGCAACTGATAAACTACTTTCTGTGGTATTTCGAGACGACTGATGTCACCTTTCCAAGATGGCTTAAACATTTTATATTGGAGCAAGACTTGGAAACCCGGCACGCCAAGGAAGGACACTATATTCTTATAGATTTTGTTGCGAGATTAGCGCGGTATGTGGCCGAAAGTTATCTTGATGATAAATGGCATGTAGGCAACTTGATAGAATAAGCTGTACCACGTTGCAAGAGGTCGGATACGTACATGCGAATTATTAGAGTATCATGTAGGACGAGTAAAATTGATCAGCTGTCTCAGGAGATTGCTCCCCAGAATGTCACTCCAGGTGTTAAAGCAGTGTCCCGCTCAGTAACAAATACAGGATTAGAACGCTGACTTCTCTGCCTCGACACATGTACGATAGTCATTCGCAATGAAAAAAGGAGCATTCCTCGTTGAATATCGCATTTATCCAATCAGATACTGCCCAGATTGCTCAAAATCGACACCAATCCAGATGACATCTAGATGTTGGGAGTTTAGAAGCAACTGCCCTAAATGACCCCGAGAGCTAATCCCAGAATCAGCCTGTCATCTACTTATGGTATGCCTTGATACCTGCATGCATCCACATCAAGTGGCAAATGGCATTGAATAGATGATAGTGACATTGTTGGTGTAGATGTGGCTCTCTACTGATTGCTAGATCCTCTTATGCATTTGTGGCCCGGGAGCGTTCTCAGCCGCTGCAGCATCTGCCCTTGCCTTCTCTGATCCACTGATGCCAACATCGCGGAACTACAGTATTGCTTTTACGAAAATGCTGGCTGATACGTCTGTTGGAGCAAGCCGCTTTTCTGAGGCTCCTTTTACAGTCCGATCACTGTTCAAGTGCCAACGAATACGACCTAAACGTACCATTCTTTCACATCCCATGTATCAACAATGGTGTCCAGTTCGAATTACCCGAGAATTTGTCTACCTGCTATTTATGCGCAGTTTAAATGCGCATTCAAAAAAGCGCCCCCCCCCCCACTGGTCATTCATGCTGAAATGTTAATCATTTACTTAACCCTTTCCGGCCCAGTGTGCCCGGGTCGGGATACCTAATTTTAATTCCAAACTTACAAACGGCACCAAGAATATTTTAGTAAAATTTTGCATTTACAATGAACAGTTAAAGTGACGTTTTTAATTTCTAAAAAAGTCGTTTTAAAATTCCGGTGTCAGTCAATCATTTCATGTTTTACAACAAAAATTGCCCGTGCCAGAAAGGGTTAACTCACCAAATCACACGCGCACACCAAGTTTCATAATTTTCGTTAATTTCTGTCTACACTCGGCTAGTAAAAAACGCAATCCAAAAGTCTAAAGAAATGTTAAATCATTGAAAGTCATGAATCAAATTAAGTCTGATTAATTTTTATTATTTTATTTTTAAATGAAGTCAGCTTAATTTTTATTTTTGTTAATTTTTTATAACTATGACAAGCTTAAGTAAAATAATCAATGCATAAATAATATAACAAACATTAAACTTTTTTGGCAATTCAATCGAAAAGGCCAGTGCATATATGCAGTCCTTTGTTTTTAAGAAGTCTGTGCATATATCATCTAAAACATTATCAAACAAGCTGGTACTTTTTTTCTGAAAGGTATGTGACAAATCATGGAGCGTAGGGAAAGAATATTTCTCAACCAGAAGCATATGATGAGGTGGGGCGAGGTTGAATGAATTCGACTTAAGGGGTCAGGTAACCTTTGAACCAATAAAGAAAATGGAAAGGTGACCTCTGTAAGAATTGCAGTCATTCTTTAACTAATTAACTTTTAATTATAAAATTGAAAACACATGTTAAGAACGATTTATTTTATCAATCAAAGTTGTTAGAAAAGGTATACACATATATAGTTTTTTTTAATTTATTTTTAAAGATAATACAATTTTTACGAAAGAATTATTCTTGCATGCATTGCGCGCATGATTTTTCCCATTTCAACAGCTGAAACAAGCCAAGATTTTTTTAATGAGTACAGATATAAAGTGTTTTCAAAATGACTTACAATGAAAAAAATAAAACTTGTACATCTCGAGAAAAAAAAAAAATTAGAGAAATTCGAAATATCGAGATTTTTTGTATACAAAATTAGCCATGAATTCTAAACTTCTTACTTGAGAAACATAATAATAGGTCATTTTGTGCTTCTGTACGTTTAATACATCCACCAAAAATTTCGTGAAATTCTAGGCAACCGTTTTTCAGAAATCGTACGCGCAATGATCAAAATCGCTGTTTTGAGAAAATTGGCTTTAACCCCTCCGGGACGGGAGCCTTTTACGAAATTTTTAATCTTTTGTCACCGTTTTTTAAAAACATAAATTTGTGCCTTCTTGAATCGATAAAATGCGCTGATTAAATATAGCAATTTTACAGTAAAATTTTACTGGTAAGGAAAAACAAGGATTCTGAGTGCTTCATGCGGCACGTAAACGTGCCGCTCGACCCCAAGGGGTTAAATATTGAAAAACCCGTTGATCCTATAGCAAAAGCTCAAAGTGTTTTAGACATAACTTCTCTTCTAATGGGAATTTTTGTATGGGGTTTGATTTTAAATGTTCCCAAAAAATAATATTTAATTATAAGCTATTTAAAAAAAAATTAGATTTTTGGATGCTTCAAAGATTACCTGACCCCTTAAACTCATATTCACCCCTTTATTACAATTGCCGCTTTGTAAGAAAACCTCGGTAAAGGCTCAAATTCAATTGATATTCACCATTAACCTCATTTGAGATGAGCGCAGCTGAAGAACAATCAGATTCATCAAGAATATTATTTGATCTTTCGACGACATTTTCACGCTTAACGTGTAGCTGAGGAAGATGATGAATAGGAACACAAGTCAGTATGCTTACAATGAGCAAATCTGAGATGTCTGGAGCGTCGTGAAATCTGCTTCTGAATCAGTAGAATTCTTCTGTATCAGTACAAGAGCATTAGACATTCAAGATAAGGTAACGACTTTAACACAAAAATCTAACACTATTCATTCAAGAAATATACAAGAGCTTGCGTTACAACTAGTGCTGCACAACCTTTTTGCCAGAAAATTGTTTGCCACCACAAAAAGTTTAAAAGTAACTTTTGAATTATTTAATAGCTAAATTCCTATCAATTAGTTCCCTAATGAAATCGTAGAGGAGCTGCCGGATTATGACGCTTTTGAACCCCATCATCGGAAACGGCCCAGGTTTTCCATAATTATGGACACTCAGTAACATCTGAGTCCTCCACGCTATATTTTGCCTCTTCTATTGTTTTTCTCTTCTTTTTTTATTTATTTTTCTTATCAAAAAAAAAAAAAAAAAAAACTCTCTATATACTATAGAGACCATAAAAATTGTAAAACTAAAAAAATAAAATGTATGGCCCTGATTAGTCCCTTTTTTGGTTGGATGTTGTGGTCTTTGCCACCCTAGCTTTTCTTGCCCATGCTTGGTGAGTGTTTCTCTGAACAGTACTAACTTTAACTTTCTAAATTCCTTATAGTAGTTTTACAACTACAGTTTGACTTTACTTACTTTAAGATTCCTGTATTTTTTAAGATTTATCGTTAACTTTCTTTCATCTTAAGTTTATACTTTAAAATTTAATTTTATTCCTTTTTTTCTTAAATTTCTTATTTTTTCTTGTTAACTTCTTTACTCTTTTAGTAGCTTAGCTACAGTTTAACTTTTTCCCAATGGCTCATCAAAACATAAGACATTTCAATTTCCTAGTCTGGGTGTTAAGCTGCTATCAGCTAGGAAACCCTTTAATGCTGATTACCTGTTCAGTACTTGTTCAGTACCTATCAATTAGTTAGGAAAAATTTTCTGGATAAAAATACTGGTAACATTGGTGGCCCGCGGGCCACAGGTTGTGCACCCCTAAAGCTACTATAAGCATTAGCATTACCAATTGTTTATTGAATAAACAATTGCTACTGCTAATGCTTATATTATATGAAATAAAAATTTATATTTATTATTATCCCTTTAATATTTTGGATGTATATTTCTATACATGGTTCATTCAAGCACAAAAACTGAGATTCATTGGGTTCATGTAACGTTTCAAAGCCTACTGAAGGAATAAATGATTGACAAATGACCAGAAATGACGAAATTTTGAAAATGACGACATTTTCAGAATTTGTAATGAATTATAAAAGGTGATATCAGAGTCAAACAATATTTTAAAAAATTTATTAAGGAAGAGGTCTATTAATCCAGATAGTAGCGAAAAAGATTTTAGTTAATCATTTTATGAAAGCAGATCTTAAAGTATGCAATTGGTTTAGTTAATCTGTCACGAAAACATATGTCTGCTTTCGCAAAAGCGATGGTTCAGTGAGAGTCACAATGCACAGTAAAAACGAAATGAACGGAATTTCATTGAGATGTTCTCGGGGCAATCATTCGTAATATTTAACTGTTAAATTTATAATTCTTACCATCTTACCTGATTTTATATGTTATTGGCAAAAATGGTGCTTAAAATGAACTTAGACAAGAATGAAAAATTGCTATAAAAATACTTTTTTGTGTTCTTATGAATTAAGCTTGGGAAAAATTAATAAATTCCCACTTGGATTTTTTTTTTTTTTTTTTTTTTTTACTTATATGTCTCAAACGCAATTTTAAAACAAAACTTTGTAAATTTTCCTTAACAACGAACTAGAAATCATGCTGGATAATTTATTATAAGTAAAACATGAAACAAACAGAAAGACATTAGCCTTTTCCGTCGCAGCGTAATTCTGTTTATAAACTGCTGACATAATGAATCGACACAACGGAATTTATAAACGAATTTATTAGAAAATATAAACTTTCTTATTTTCAAGTAGGTTATAAAAGGAAATTTTTAATTAAATATTTTTGGAATTAGATGTCCTTTTATAAGGGAAAATATAGGGAATATAAGGGAAACGCCCACTTAAAGGTAAAGGAAGAATATACGCTCATTATATGTAACTCACATTTTTTTTTCATAATTTTTATTTTTATGAATCAGATATTGCTTTTTATAATGTATGTTTTTTACACGTGTTAAGTATCCTAATCCTATTATTTAAGTCCTAACACTATCTTCATAACATTTAAACAAATTGGTGTTTGGGGGAGTATTTTTTTTTTTTAGTAAAATTTCATGCTTACGCCAAACAGCGTATACTCAATTCGACAAAATAGTTTTCAATTTACCTACACTTCATACGACTATTACACGTATCTATCAACTGTACTAGAAGTTTTACAATACCTTCAAAATTAACTGAAGTATTTCATATTATGTCTTTTACTATTTTTTCTTTATGTCATAATACGTCTTTTTTTTTTTTAAATAAAAAATTACATTATATATATATGTTACCGGCCAAACCCGATTTTAGACCAAACTAGATTGGCCTAGGGCAAACTAGTTTATCCTAACGCGCATAGGATAAACTAGTTTTTCCTAGGCCAAACTAGTTTATCTTAACGCCCATAGGATATACTAGTTTTTCCTAGGTCAAACTAGATTGGCCTAATGCTCACAGGATAAACTAGTTTAGCCTGCTATTTTTTGGTCCGAACTAGTTTATCCTAGGCCAGTTCAATTTGGCGTAATTTTATTGATCCCAAAGACCGTCACGGCGCCAATCTTCTAGTTTATCCTAGGCCGATCTAGTTTATCCTAGCCAATGCAATTTGACGTGCTTTTACTGATGCCAACTACTGCTCCGGCGCTAATCTTGTGCAAAGTAGTATTGCTGTCACCCCTGTATAATATATTTTATTCGATGGGAAGCGGGATACTGCCCCTCTATCTTCTCCATTTCACAGACGTCGGTAGTTACAAAATATGTTCCAGGTGACAAATTGTGTGCTCGAGGACAAAAGAATGTATGAGAGGTTATCATACAATTTAGGTAAGGAAGGATATTAGAGGATTGATTAATAATGTACAGTAAACCTCGAAAACCCGGCATCGTCGGGACCGGGACTTTTGAAAATTCCAGATTTCTGAAAGAATATCAAATATACTTCTGATATTCTTAATGGTGCTTTTATTTATAATTAATTCAAAGCCAAGTGATATTTAAAAGTGAGAAGTGAGAGAAAAAAGTGAGAGAAAAAATAAATATTAAAAAAATAAATGAAAGTGCGCATTTAAAAAATTGAAGGAACGATATTAAATTAATACTGTAACATGAAATTAACTGTGAAAAGAACCAAAACACCAGCAATAAAGTAAATGACATATTTGAAAATATAAAAGAGAAATTATATTAAAATATTTAACTTTTCCGTGATCTAGATGCTATCCCTTTATTTCAAAAGCTAATGTAACATCACTGACGAGTTTGTGGAAAAATATTTTTCTTTCCTGATTATTATTATTTACATAACGGAATTCAGCAATAAACGTTTTTTGTTTAACAGTAAAATAAGTTAACGTTATTAAAAAAGATGTCCAGAATGTATGGAAATTTTTAAATTAACAACTATCATTTGTAAACTAGAAATATTCAGCATATCGTAAAGAAAATGGGAAAACAGATATAAAAAATAAACTAAAAAATATTTCTATTTCTTATCTTAGATGGCGCTTGTAAAAGGACAACCATGTGGTTTCTGACCACCTGTACAACGGACAAAGGAAACTTAGCGATTGTCAAGTCCGATATATGATAAGGGAGTCTTGATATAATTCCTTTAAAATGCATAAGTATCGTCTGAATAAATGATTTCAAATAATAAAAAGCAGTGCAATAATTTTTAAAAAATGTATTTTAATAGATTGCAACGACCATTTGTAATTTTTTTAATAATCGAATAAATAAAATCGAAAGCAGTTCCACCGAATCATTTCACAGATCGCGACAAATCACCTTCGTAACAAAATTTAACCATAAAATCTAAATTTCGTCCACGAAATTACGTCGCAGCCTCTTCAACAACAGATCGCAAAGATCAAACTTCAGATGACCAAAACCTTCATCGATAAACTCTCCAAGTTCTGTTTCGAGAAGAAAAATAGTTTGCAAATCGAAAGCAGTTCACCAAATCATCCACAGATTGCGACAAATTACATACGATGAGTTCAATTTTCCCCGGTTAGAATCGATCGATTGTAAAACACCGGGGCTATTGTATTGGAGACCCTCGAGACATGGCCTTCGACTATCAATCGATTAAACATTAGATTGTTAACTTTTTCGCGTTCGTCTTTTATTCTATAATCGATTTTCATGGGCTACATAATCAGTTGAAGACCTCGATTTTCATGGGCTACATAATCATTTGACGACCTCGATTTTCATGGCCTACATAATGAGTTGAAGACATCGATTTTTGCTTTGCAAGACGATTTTCTTTCGGCGTCGCTCTTTGGCTTTTGATTTTTCCATACCTGATAATTTGCGCCTACCCATTTAGTAACTTTTTCAATTTTTAACGATTTTATGCCTTTCGATTACCTATTCAAACAATTTTTAACAATTTTATGCCTTTCTATTACCTATTCAATTAAAAATTCTTCTAAAAGCAAAGAACATCGTTGAATTTCGTTAAAAAAAAAATAAAATGCGAGCATCATTTGGCCCCATCCTCGAACGAAAACAACAACCATTTCCAAATAGTTAAATATAAATTGTGTATTAGAATTCTTAACACTGAAAAATACTTTTATATTTGAATGTAAATAATTGAATTTTCACAAATTTTAATTCAGTAAAAATATGCTATAATTTTCATAAAAAAGGTATTTTAAAAATTTCATAAAAGAAATCATGAAACTATTTAATTAATCATATTCTATATATGACTAACTCCATGATTTATTTTTTCTTCTGAAAATATACACGTTTAATTTTTTATTTGCAAAAATGCGTCCGTAATGGAAAAACATATAAAACTAGGGAACAGGAATTCTGCTTTTTCAGAATTTAGTGTCGCCACCGGCATTTCTACTACTACTTCCTTTTCTTCTAATGGACTGGTGGCTTCTATTATTATGAAACAACCGTTATAAATGAAGCATTTAGGTGAAGATGAAAGAGCAATCTAAAAAAGTTAGAACTCTCATTTTCTGGTCAGAATGCGAAAAAAAAAAAAAAAAAAAAAAAAAGGCCATATTTTTTTATTATTATTATGGCCCCTTTTTTCCTATTCTGACCAGAAAATCAGAGTTCTAACTTTTTACGACTGCTCTTTCATCATCACATAACGCCTTATTTATAATGGATGTTTCATAATAATAGAAGCCACTAGTCCATCAGACGAAAATAACACGGTTAAGCGGGACCCAGATAATTGGGATTCTACTGTAGTGCGAAACATATTTCAATTTTCAGACTTAAAGCACACGCTTTTATTTTATGTAAAATGACGTCATTTGCATTAATATAGATACTTAAAATTAAATATAGTTTATAATAGCTCCACGTTTTATCATAAATCATTTATTTATATTTTTCTCAAAATAGCATGTATTTTCATTACATTTTTTCAGTTTTTATGGGGAAATGGCAACAAGAAGATATAATTACTATTTTTCAACTATTTTTTCTTTACTTTCTACAGAAATGGAGTATTTGAGTTGCCAAAATGAAACAAATGTCTCTAAAAACTACAAGAAAAATTAATGTTTCAAAAATAAATGAAGGTGCAGTTTTCAAACAAATTGCATTAAAAAGTACTTTTTTTCTCTATACGACGGTATAAACATTGAAAATGTGCGATGCTTAGAAGTTTTAAAAAATGCTGTAGAGTATTTAATCGCGCAATGAAACATCAGCTTTTGTTTGTTACGGCTGGATTATACAAGGTAACGTTATTTTTTGGAGACGGCACAAAATAAGCTGGGAGAAAGAAATAGCATACCGTACCTGGGGCTAAAAAAAACATTGATTTTTTTTTCTATGGTACATCAATTCTAATAAACAGTGAAATCAATTCATGTGTAATTTCCGAAACATCGATGTCAATTTTATTTGTTTCAATTTTTATCGTTCTTTAAAAACTTTTTCTTAGATTTTATGGGTGAACAACATCGATTTCGGAAATATAGTCTTGTTCCTCTAATGCATAGAGTAATTTTCTAGTCAAACATGTATATTTTTCAAGTGACATCTTTTCTTCTGCCGGTTTATCATCTTTCTGCCTCTGAGCTGCATCTATAGCGTTATCGGCGGTTCTATTTAGCACAGCTTGAGCGATCTCCGTGTCGCTAATCCATCTCTTTCGATCTCGAAATTTTTAATTCGTAAACAATTGCTATTTTTCTTATTCCTATAAGTTGGAAGAATAAAAAAAATGGGGAGAGGTGGCCTTCGTTGCCGGATTTCTGAATGCCGGAATTTTGAGGTCACATTGTATTACTATTCATGTAAAAAATGAAACCAGTAGGACAAAATAAAATAAAAAGGACAGAATAAAAAAAAATTAAACTTATAGATTTTAAAGATTTTTAATTTTGTGTGCTGGGAGAGGGCAGGGGGGATTTTTATTGTATAAAAATTAAAATTTTGATGATAAATGTGTAACGACATTAAAATGTTATCGTAATTCATTTAAATGCGCTCTTCAAACCCCAGTTAATTTAATTGAAAATATTTTAACTGCAATATTTTTAATTGTAATATACTTTATACAACTGTATTTCTTCAAAATTTAACAAGTAGGGAAATCCAAAGTTATTACCAAACTGGCAAATGAAATTAAATTTTCTTTATTTTTCGTTGAATTATACGTATTTCGAAATTAAAAGCATTTAAACCTCAAAAAGCTCTTTGATTTAAGGAAATGCATTAAATGTAAGCCACCCTAAAGTAATAATATTTCCTCACTCTAATCCCCCCCCCCCACCTACTTGATAATATATCTGAAAGAACAACCCCACCCCTTCGCAGCAGAAATGGAATAGGTGGAAAAATAATAAATATATAAATTTTAATTGTAGAATGATAGCGATTTTAAAATACTTTCATTAAAAGAAAAAAGTTCGACCGGGGCAAATGTTATTGATATTTTTACTGAACAGACCAGAGATCCTGCCGGTCCAAATGATTAAATGATTTTCATATGAGCTGGGTTGGAAATTGAACTAAAAATTTCTGCCTGTGCAGACCAAAAGTAGAATGCACTGCAGTCCTGACTTAAGCCGGAGATAAAATGATTCCCAGTTCATGTCGGCCCGAACCTCTCGAAAAAAGTTATCCCCAAACCAAGGAAAATTGGGCGAGTCCGTAAAGACCCTTACGTCGAATAACCAAAAGACTAGCACGCAAAATTTTGTAAATTTGGACTTTGTAAATTAAGCTTCTATTATATATTTTTTAAAAAAGAGAGAGTTTTTAGTGAATTTTGCCCACTTCCATACAGGGTTGGCATTAATCGATTACTTTTTTAATCGATTGATCAGTCGATTAAACATTCAATCATGCGAAATTGACTCCTAATTCAATTTATCATGATTGAAATTGAACAAGTAATTGCTCTTTAAAAAGTTTGTTTATGATTTATTCAATCTGCATGAATTCAATCTGAGTTAATTTAATCGTGATTAATATAATCATTACTTCCACAGACGAAAATTAAAAATGACCGCCATGTTTTCTTTCTTAAATTTGCTTTCATTGTGTTTAATAAACATACTAAATTGCGCTAAACATACTACATTACGGTAACATACTGAATTATGCTTATATCACAAAAAAAAAAACTTCCAACAAACTGAAGAAGAAAGCCTATTGTAAAAGCAAAATGCGACAGTTTGATGTCAGCTTCACATCATAAAAGTGTAAGTCTAATTCATAGGGGATGCTTTGCATTTCCACTTCTTCTTACCAAAGCAAAATTTTGTAGCATAATCAGAGCAATGAATTTCATTAAAATACTCAAAAATTTTCAGGAATGTTTTCAGACATTTTTGAGGAATTTAATCAATTAAAGTAAAAAAAAAAAAAAAAAAAAAATCTGTATGGATAACTAATTTTTTGCAGCACATTTTGTGCAAATAATCATACTAAATTGTTGTATATCAATAAGAAACTTATAACAAGCTGAGGAAAAAAGAACATTGTATAGGCAATATTCAACAGTTCGATGTTGGCTTTACATCATAAAATTATGAAAATAAATTACTAGATTTCCTCTTTATCCATCTTCCCCTTTTATCAAACAGAATCTTTCAAATTATACTGACAAACCAGTTAATTTCAATAATATACTCATAAAATTTCATTCATGTGCCAAAAAACCGAACAACGTTTTAATTGTTCTTTCAACTAAATGCATGTTTGATAATAGTGTTACTAATGCAACTAATTAATTATTAATGCTACTAATTAATAAAAGTCTTTTTATGACTTCCACAGTTTATAAATCTTTTCGAAACACGCACTTAGACCTTATTTTTTAAGTGGTCTTTCTTTTTTTGTAAAATGAGTAATTTTGCTCGATTTCTTGGCATTTCAATAAAAACAACTGAGCGTTTTATACATTAAACAGATTTAAATGGTTTCATGAATTGGCAAAAGATTAGCAAATTTTGATTTCAAAACAGTCTCATGTTTTTTTTTTCTTTTATTTTATTTTAAATTAAGTATCATTTTTCAAAATTATAATTTTTTCTGTTATTTATGGTCTTAAAATTGTATCATATGTATTAAGTAAATCAAAATATCTATATATAAATTTACATATGTAAATAAAATTCATAATCATGAAATAACAATAAAGTTGAACAGAAGAATTGGGAGATGTGTTCTTTATTTTATAACTCTGTTAAAAATGACAAAATGCGAGTTTATACTAGCTATTGAGAGGCGTAAATGCCCGTTCAGGCTGAAAATTCATAGAATTCAAAATATCATAATTCAGTATGTTTTGGTCATAGGGGCCGTTCAAATATTACGTAAGCACCTAGGGCGGGGGAGGGGGTTAGCAATTTGCTTATTTTTGCTGACAAGGGGGAGGTGGGGGTTTGAATGATGCTTACGTAAGACATTTTCAAAATATCTTAACTTGTAAAAAAAAAAAAAAAAACTATTAAAAAATTTGAACTTGAAAAAAAGAAATAGCAAAAGAATATTAAACTTGAAGTTCTGATGTCAGCTATTTTCCAATTGCGAGAATAGAATAGAATAGAATTGAATGGACCGATGCGATATGTTGTATTGTGACAGTACGAGTTTTCCGGGAAAGTTTCCAAAACGTAAGTAAAATTCCATCTTTTTTGCTTCCACCCCTCCTCTGTCAAGTGGTTGAACCCCATAACTAGTGACCGATTGCTCTACTGTCTGGTGTCTCGTGAGTTTTGAAAACCTCTCAGTACAGTAGTGTAGTGGTGTTAAAAGTAAATGAAATCGGAAATATGTCTTCATTTCGAGAAATCTTGTATAAAAAACTTTTTGAAATATTCAAAATGTCTGCATTAGATAAACCTTTGAAGGATATCCAATGTAAAACTAATGATGTGTGGCGGCAGTATAAAAAGTCTTCTAAAACTGACAAAGAGTTAGAGTTATTTGTGCTAAAAAGAATTGAGGACGAACTGCGTAAGGCAACCAAAAAGAAATCAGTCTTTCTTGATTATCTTATAAAGGTAATTATAATAAATTTATTCTTAAAATTTTAAATTCATTTTATCATATTTTTAAATTTACATAATTACTTGTAAAAATTGGAAAAAGATAAGATAAAATGACCTTGTAGCCTTGGCGAAACATTGTCACTATGGCAATAAATAAAGACCAAGGAAACGCCAAAAAAACGAGTTATTACTTTTTAAACCTTATTTTTTCTTTTCAAATAACTCGAAAATTAATGCATCCATGGGGGGCAAAAATTAAAAAATATCTAAGTTTTGTAGCAGATAATCTTCTAACTGTTTTTTTTATTTTGTACCTTACTAAAAATGAAATGTAATCCAATTGAATTGAAGATGCCGAATGAATCTTTTTGCCCTTCCATAAAGTCGCAATTATCCGCAAGAACTTTTGGAAGTTGTGGCCAATACCATGCATCTTAGAAGTCAGCAAACAGACACAAAAAAAAAAAATTCAACACAGTGAAATAAAAAGAAAATTGACCAGTTAAACTGATGGCATTGAGCTCAAAGGCTATTCACACTAATTGTATATTATACTCTTATTTCAAAGAATAATAACCCTCGAAAAATAAAAGAAGGGATTAGTCCCCGTTGCCCCCTTTATACTTAACCAAAGAACCTCCAAATTTAATCAGGGAAGCTCCTTAACATAATAAACTGGTATACCAAATTTGAAGCAAATCAGATAATTCTGCATGAAAAAACCATTTCTCTAAATTAAGGGGGGTATTAGCTCCCCCCCCCATTTCTCGCTTTATGCTGAACCAATGAACCTTCAAATCTAATCAGAAAAGCTCCTTATCAGAATGAACATAGAAAAAAAATTAAACTAAATTAGATAATTCTGCATGAAAGCCCATTTATCTAAATTAAGGGGAGGGACAATTGTCCCCTCTTTCCCCCTTTTATACATAACCAATGAACCTCCAAATCAAATGAAGGAAGCCATATCGGAATAAACTGGTATATCAAATTTGAAGCAATTCGAATAATTCTGCATGAAAAACCCATTTATCTAAATTAAGGCGAGGGAGGACTAGCTCCCCTTTTCCCCCTTTATTCTTAAACAATGAACCCCAAAAACTAATAAGAGAAGCGCCTTATCAGAATGAACCTAGAAATTTTTTTTAAAGCAAATCGGATATTTCTATCAGAACCGGCGGGCACATAAGCTCTCAGGCTTTGATAGCCTGTGAGCTAAAAAGCGAGAAGGCCTGTCTTATACGACCATTGAGAATTGCTGCTCGTCGAGCAAATTAACTTATGTGCATCATAAAATTCGTGGAAGATATGGAAGATGTTGGGTAGATCAATGAATATGAAGTTGATCCAGATTGCGTCCGAAACGAAAGCGATGAAGATAATCAAGTAAAACTGGAAACCAATATCATAACAGATATTGAAAAATGGCTTGAGCAGTCGTGGTCAGCATCGGAATAGATATGGGCATGTTCAAATTTAAATTTTACAAATGGCTAAGTTCTTCTAAAATTGTGATTGTGAAAAAGGGCTAAGAAATTTTCTTAACACTTTAAGACCGGACTATTTTTTTATTTTTTTTTAAACAATGATATAACTGAAATTTGTAACTGATAATTCACTATCTGTTGACAAAATTCATATAATATAGTTTCTATTAACCAGCACAATCACTCGATTCCGGCATTTATGGAATAGATAACATAGGAAAGTAGAATTTATTTAATGATTAACCCGCACGATCGTGCGGGTCCGGTCTTAAAGGGTTAACTAGAATTGTAAGGAAATAAAACAAGCATTTTTTAAATATTTTTTTGTATGTCGAGTAGAGTTTTTTTAACTTGAATTAGGTCCTATTCTTTTTCAAATTAAATATTAGTGTTAAAGAAAAGTGGGGGGGGGGTGCAATTTTCTTACGTAATTATTAGGGGGGGTGCGATTTGCTTATTTTTGCTGACAAGGGGGGAGGGGGGTCAAAAATTGCCAAAAACATGCTTACGTAATATTTGAATAGCCCCATACAAAATGATTTATTTTTGTTTGACTTTTAAAATAAGGAATACTGTTTATAACAAGAGATAACATACCTTAAATATCCTGTCTTCGCAATTTAAACAAGTTTCAACTGAGAAAGTAATGAAAAGACACTAACTACTTTTCCTTCCAGTTATCCGGCTCCACCAGAACAATTGGCCAGCATATGGTTATTTTTAAAGTAATTAAAATTATTCTTCATTACTACTTTCTTTTCTAACATATCATCCGATAAATTTTGAGATGTAGATAAATTAATCATCATGGGGAAAGAAAACATGCTCTCGGCACTTGGACAAAACAGTTAAGGGATTAAAATTATGCCAGGCTTAACCAATTTTTATCCAAAATTTACTCAGAAATGGTATTGCCTACATGTCTGTATTCTGTTTAAAAGGCATTCTACTATAATTTTATGAATGTAACAGAATTTTTATAACGTAATTTTCATAATTTTCAGTTAACCTGAATTTTTAAATTTGACACCTTACTTAAAAAGGTAAAATATATATAATTAATATTATAAATGTTATAAAAAGAGGAATACAATCCTATTTCCTTTTCCCGAAAAAAATGAAAGGTTATACTGTACAAATGCAACACATGAAGTTGCTAAGCAGCCGATATTGAATTAAAACCTGAATGTCGTTTTCAGTTTTTTGTACTCCTTTGTGTGTTCCTGGAACATGGAATGTTGGGTAATGTCGAAAACTTAAATTTAAGAAGTTTTTATTATTTATTATTTTTTCTGTTTTTTAATCAATGCTTAGTATTTAATTATTCATTATCTAGTATTATTTAGATAACCTTTACTCCAAGTTGAAAGTACCAACCGTTATAGCACCGCCCCCTCATACTAGGCCTGAACGCTGACACAAAAATGGTGGCTGTCGAAGGTGGATTTTTTTTAACGTAGGTACGGTCCCTTAAACTTTGATACCAGTATTTTATTAAAGATTTCTCTGGCTCGTTTAACCTTCCGTCTACCAGACGGGTCCATTGGACCCGACATGTACATTCAAAATATTTATTCAAACCAGAAATTTCTTCAAAACAAACTAAATGTATAAATCAGACAATAATAAGTTAAATAAACAAATTAAATAGTTTTAAGTACAAATTCTGGTGTAGAATGTTTTTATAAAACTTGAGTAAAATTTCCGGTAGTTCTAGGGTTAATCTCAGAAAAATAAAGCGGAACAAACTTAAGAAATATATTGGTACAAATATATAAGGAACCGTACACATGCTGAAAAAAATCCGCCTTCGACAGCCGCCATTTTTGTGTCCGCGCAGGCCTAGTATTCGGGCGGGGCGATGGTTATAGAGCGGGTGACGTGAATAAAAGTGACTCGGTCTTAGAATTACGAGAAAAAAATATAATGTTGGAAATATTATTAATAAAGAATGACTAGCCTGCCCCGGCTTATCTTGGTATGATATAAGAATCAAGAGACGCCAATTCCTCATTATGATGGCACTAACACATTTTGCAGTTACGGCATGAAACTTTAGTATGTTGTATATCTTGACTAGTACAAAATAAATATTTCAGTCTACCGCGTGATATCTCGGTATGATATGAGCAGAAGGGGGAGCGAATTCGTCAATTGACGGTAGTATCTCGTCATCAAGTTTTGAGATGAAATAGTTGCCAAATTAATGTTTTAACAATCAATTTTTTTAATATTTTCTTTTGAATGCAATAAAACACCATTTACTTCTGTTTTCTTCAAGACTATGGATGAAAGATAGCTACAAGTACAGATGATTTAAGCCCCCACCTGAAAATTTGAAGATAATTCCCGTTATGTTAAGCACGTCGGGCTGGATGAAGGCGAATAATGATAAAATGCTAATAAAAGGTTTGATATCGGAAAGCCCTAGAGGCTTCAAGCTCACTTATTACTCACACATTGGTCCTGTTGTGCTCACATCTTCCATGATATCACAAGGCAGATTAAATATTTTATGAAACCGGTCAAAATCTGCAACAGGTAAAACTTTCATCCCAAAACTCGATAAGATGACCGGCAAAACCGCGAATTGGCGCCCTGTTCTGCTCATATGTTACAAAAAAATATCACGAAGCAAACTGAATTATTGGTAGTACTAATATGTATATTTAATGCTTTAAAATTTCATATTGAAACTCGATTGTACGATATATCCAAAATGAAGAACTGGTGCCATGTTATACACATATTGTACCAAAATATATCGTGAGGCAGATTGAAATATTTATATTATACTAATCGATATTTACAACATAAAATTTAATGCCTAAATTTGATAACATGACAGTGTCGTAAAAATGACGGATTGACAAGCCGTTCTACTCGTACCGTATCAAAATATAAAGAAGCAGACTGAAGTATTTGTATTGTATTAATCAATATCTTTAAGGTGTCAAAATTTAATGCCGAAACTGAATAACATATTAGTAACTCTGAATGACGATTTAGCTCTCCTTTTTGCTCATATCGTACTAAGATATCACATGGCAGATCAACACTGTTTAATGTACACTCAGGGCTCGCAGCGTTCCTAAAATTTTCGCACTTTGCTACCACTAAATTAATACGATAATCTTTGTTGTATAGTTCTATAATAGAAGTTAAAGGAATCTATCACGAAGAATTCTTATTTAAAATACTGGTAGCAAAGTGCGAAAATTTTAGGAACGGTGCGAGCCCTGGTACACTTGATAATCTGTTTCTAAATAATTAATTGTAACTTTAAGGATAATACAATCAGAAAGTGTGTCTCAATTGTACTGCATGACGTCATTTTCTGTCATCAAATTTAGTCTGCCGTGGGGTGGGGAGAGAGGATCCTACCAAAATATTTTAAAAGTATTTTCTTTAAGCTTAAACTTTGCATTAATTTCATCTCGGAACTCAATGGCGTTAAATTAATGCCAAAATGAGAAATTTTACTCTGCTGCTCGTATCGTAATAAGTTATGCCAAGGCAGAGGAGTCATTTATTTAACTATCGTTTATAATCTAGTCCCATATCATAATTTCATATCTTGTAACTGGATTACGTAATCCTTTTTGTTGCCACTGCCTGTTTTATGATATCAAATGTGAATAAAAAAAGAAAAGGGTAAAAGTGCAAGGAAGAAAAAGAAATCGCCCTCTATCGCGGAATATAAGAATTAAAATAAAGTTGTGGGATAATTTGCATATAAATATTTCAATTAGAAACAATGTCATTATTAAATACATTCATTTATAATATAAATACGAAGATTTCAATTATATAGAGAAACATGCTTGAGTAACGACCACTGGAAGAGCTTCTTGTTTAAAAAAAGAAAACTAACCGCTAAAGATGTGCTAACATATATTAGTATTTTTTTGGACGGCGCTGTAAAAAATCCCCTCTGTATACAGATATACTCTAGATACACACTCTTCAGGAGAAAAATTGCTGTAAGTGATTGTAACAAAATACTAAAATTACATTATAGTAGCGTTCCACAAACAACGCATTTAACATATCTTCGTTTAATCAGTAGTTTCATAAAATATTTTCACAAATTCATGTCATAAAATCGTTTTATTACGATTATATCTATCTGTATAAGTATACGGTAGATATCAATTTTATCGATTCTGTATAAAAGTGAGCACTTATACATTCATTGTATTCATATATAGTTTTCTTCATTCGAAAAATATTCAGAACTCTTTTTTAAAAATAGAGTCATACCGAGACCGACCAGAAAGAATCAAAACCTACTCGAAACCGAACCAAACCCAAAATATTTAAAGACAACCCGATCCAAGACAAGACCCGATGCAGGACCCTAGCAGCGATCAAGGATGATTAAACCAGAAGAGGCTTGAAAAAAAAGGATAAAATAAAGGCCTCAAAGCCAGAACAATCATGAAGTTTTTAATCACAAATCCTTCATTAGATTGACTATTTAGATTGAGAATTGATTTAATCGTATAAAAGCAAGCGATTACATCAAAATAATCATTGGTCATTAGTCTATGAGTAGGACTGAATTGATTTAATCGTAATCAAAGCATTGATTACATTAAAATAATCACTGATCGTTAGTCTATGAGTTGGATTGAAACTAAGTGTAATCGGTCAATCTTTAGTCATGATTAAAAAATTAATCGTTAGTTTTCAATCGTTAACCTAATTAAAATTTTGCACAACCCTGCCAATGGGTATATACTTATCACGATTTGCAGTTTTCACCTTATTTTGGTCGTGTAGCACTCGGACTAAGTAGCATGGTCGTCTGCAGGGCCTGATTACCAACGGGGCAAGCACACACCAATAAATTTTAAAAGAAATGTTCACCTTATATAAACGCCGTATTCATGTAAAATTTCTGCCTTGAATCAGGCCAGGTTTTCTGTTTCTTTTTGCTGGTAGGAATTTCCCCGTTGGTAATCAGGCCCTGGTCGTCTGCATACCGGATTTGAGATTTTTTTTATCAGTTCGAATCCCGCTCAGACTTATTTTTTGGAATGAAAATAATTATTTTCGAACCGAAATTGAAAGGATATGACATATGAGTAACAATTGAAATTTACGAAAAATAAAAATTAAATGTATGTTTTGTAGCACATAAATCAGGGTTCGTAAGCTTCAAGTACCCCTTTACCAGAATTCTTTTTAAGTAATATTTGCCTTATTTAATGAAAAACAATTCTGTCTTCATAATATAGCGACCAGTATCTTATCAAATTTCTGGTACTAAAACACCTAAAATCCCCCGAATCCCCTGATGCGTACGAACCCTGATAAATGCATTTTTAACTATGAAATTTTGCATGTTTAAATATTTAATGAAAAGCAAAAAAGGCCAATTCATATGTCTATAAAGAGGAAATTTTTTGTTGTTTTTTAAAATTATTTGCAGTTATTTCAATGAATAATCTACTACTTTTCACAGAAAAATAAATTAAAAGACGTGATATTATTATGTGAATAAATATATTATTTTATTTTGTTTCATTATGCAAATTTTTCAAACATTTCATGATTTTCTAAAAATATTTGTTTTTATTGTTTTGTTGAATTTTAAAATGGATTTTCTTCGGATTTTTGATTTTGTAGTTAATGCCTACTTAATAACTATTTTCAGCAATTCAATATAGTTTAAGAACTTATTTTTAAGCACGCACACAGTTATTTTAACTATAAGCATAAGAATCCAAGATTTAAAAAATTCAAAAGCTAAAAAGATAGTTGTTAAAAACCGATGAATTTATACATTATTACGATAATCGAAAAATTACAATTTTAAAAATAAAGCAGCATGTTATAATTTTATATAACGTATTTTAATTTATTTCACCGTATTTTAATTCATTACGTGAAGAGTAACAGCTTATTTATGTAAATAACAGAAAATAAATTTTAAAATTAGCGTAATTTTATGCATTATAAAAGTTCCAATTGACTTTTTTTTAGTTTATTACTATCATTATTTATTTATTCTATTTTTACTTTTCATGAACGATATAAACATGCAAAGATTCTCAGTTAAAATTGTATTTATATAACAGGGTTCATAGGGGTACCGTTATTTTCAAGGCGAAACATCAGTATTTTTTTTACAAAAAAATGAATCTAGTTTAAACGCGCGAAATTTCGTCTTATTTAAGGAGGGATTTTGTATAAGAAAATATTGGTACCGAAAAATTTCTTAACCGGGAAATTCAAGAATCCGTACAAACACTGTATAATTAAACTGCATTATATAAACATATTAAAAAGGGGGGGGGGATGAAATTTCTAAAAATAAAATTGTTACGTAGACACGTATTCCAATTAAAAATCAAGAATACCAGGCTATAAAAAATCACATTAAAAATATGAAAGCATATTTTAAATAAACCATGAAATATTTAAAGTATATCCATAAGTAAACAAAATGAAAATAATATATTTGATCACGTATTTTATTTCTCTGTTAAAAATATTAGATATTCATTAAAATAACTGTAAACAATTTTAAATAGCAACATGTATCCATATCCATAGACATATAAATATGCCTACATTTTTTTTTTTTTTTACTTTTCATTATATATTTAAAAATGCAAAACTTCGTACATTTAATTTATATATTTTTCGTAAATTTCAATTATCAGACACATCTTTTCCATTGTGATTCGAAAATAAATGGTGGAAATTTTCGTTCCGAAAAAAGAAAAAATACCTGAGCGGGATTCGAATTGACAAAGAAAAATCTCAAATCCAGTGCGCTGACGACGACCATGTTACTGAGCCGCTTGCCAAACAAGGAAATTTATCCGATTATAAACTGTAGCGTAAAATTTGCGACTTATTTTCTCGAGACCCTCCCATGGCTGATGCGCTTTATGGCTGACATATATACTAATACAAACTATACTATATCGATACACAAACGTCCACCGTATTCAGTGACTCCAACCTCGGACCCTCTCCTTGCAAGTAAATTTTAAGTATATTATTAACCCTTTTGTGGGCGGTGTACTTAACCCTCTCGCTAAGCAACCTGAGATTTTGTCGGGGATGCATTTTTTCCTCCTAATTAACCCTCCTTGATTATTCCCACCAGTTATTTTTTTATTGTAAATTTTGCCTTATTTAATCGGAGCATTTTCCCGATTAAATTAGATAATTTTTTTGTTTTGAAAAACCGGTGACAAAAGAATAAAAATTCTATAAATGCGCAATTTTTTAAGTCATTTTGATAAAACAATTACCCAGCGAAAGGGTTAATAAAGGACACCTAATTTTAATACCAAAACTAACAACCCGCACCAATAATATTTAATTAAAAATTGCCTTTTATAATGTACGCGAAAGGAAATCTGTTCCCACTTTCTAATAACTTCGTTTATAAATTCTGGTGTCAGACCATTATTTCATCAGTTTATAAATATAATTACTCCGCGCCGGAAAGTGTTAATTATTAACCGATTGGCGCCATTCACATTTTAATACTATAATTTGCGGCAGAAAGAATACGGGAGTATCCTTTTTTAACGGTTGTATACCAAATCTACAAATACAGCTTAATGAGATTTAATATGTCGAACAACTCTCAAAATAATCTGCTGACATAAAAATAATTAAATAATTTGTTTCTGTTGTAATGTTACTCTAGTAGAAAATACCAATAGGGAAAGGATGGGTAGTAAGAGACGGACCAATAAAGCCACTTTTAACCCCTTGAGGGGCACCGGTATATATTATATACCACCTACGATTAATGAAGTTTTACACCAGAAAAATGTTATTAAATTTTACTTTTCTATCTTTGGTGGAAAAAAGTCGTGAAATTGCTTTTACTTATTTTGAAATAGAATTTTTCAAAGATTCCGGTGGGAATTCAGCATTTCACAAATGTAATTGCTTGCCCCTCAAGGGGTTAATACAGTCGAACCCGGTTAAAACGCGTTTCAAGGGAGTGGATAAAAATCGCGTTTAAGCGGGATCGCGTATTAAACCGGATTTGCATAATGTTGCAGGAACTTGGCTTATTTACACATTTAACCATCTAAATGAACTTTAGAGTTTTTATTTATATGTTTACGTGCAAAAATTTTGTCTTTTACGTATATTTATGTTAAAAAATATAATTTTATTCAACTTTAACTCATTGTTTCCTTCTATAGGACAAACCGGAATGATGACACAAATATGGATTCCAACTAGCTTTAGTGTCGATTGATACATTGCGACCAAAAATAAAACAAAAAAAATTATTTTCCTGCAAGACTAATTTTTTTAACGGAAAGCAAAAAAAAAAAATAAATAAATCTTTGATGCACAATCCAGTTTTAAAATCACATTTAGTACTTGTGATTGTGAGTACCATTATAATCTGCCAATCTTTTTAATATAAGAAAGAACCATCATTATTATTTGTGTAAAAAACATTGTTAGTATAGCAAAAAGAAAAGAAAAATTAATTATACAACCGGTTTCATATTTGTTTAAACCTTACGAGTTTCATTTTTTATTTTATTTATTTATTTATTTTTTTTGCCTAAATTATGCATTATAAAATATAACAGTGATTTAATGTACATTTAAAACCGCACTAAAATCAGATATAATATAACAGGGTAACATATATTTTTTACGCATCTGAGTATCCTGAATTCGACTGTCTCTCTACTACAGTAAAAAGATACACGAAGACAGGGAGAAAGAATGTTAGGACGCGGTATCAAAGAAGAATTTCATTGTTGCTAATTTAGCTGTTTTTAATCCAAGTGCCAACTTGCTTGTATGTTTTTAATTATTTATCTACCACTATTTACAATTAGTAATGTTCGCATTAATTGGAGTGACATTAAAATTCGTGTTTTAAGCGTGATTTTTTGCCTTAAGTGACCAAAAATCTATCGCATATTAAGCGGGCTCGCGTAATAACCAATAACCGTTCGCGTATTAAACGTGATATTTTTGCATTAGCCTTATGGGCGATGTTCAATGGATCAGAAAAAAATCCGCCTATTAAGCGGGATCGCGTATTAACGATAACCGTCTTAACCGGGTTCGACTGTATATATTTAATAATAACAACAAAATTTGTAAAATATTGCTAAATGTATATAAAAAGGACGACGATATTTAAAATATGATGATCACGTTTTCTAAAATGACGTTATCTGAAAACGAAATTCTCTTATGCCTTTGAGGGGGAAGCAATTGCGTCTCTATAATGTTGAATTGTTACTGGAATATTCGAAAAAAAAAATATTTTAAAATAAGCAAAAGCTATTTTCCTACATTTTTCCTCCAAAGTGAAAAATATAAATTTTATTGAAAAGTTCCTGGTGCAAATCTTGTTTAAAATTAGGTGCACAC
Source organism: Maratus speciosus (assembly GCA_963932465.1). NCBI lineage: Eukaryota > Metazoa > Arthropoda > Arachnida > Araneae > Salticidae > Maratus > Maratus speciosus. The sequence continues at coordinate 136,959,043 of OZ010793.1, forward strand.
TTCAAGATTTAATCTTTTCCGGAACAGACAAATTTTGTTGTAAAATGATGAAATGATTGACTGACACCGGAATTTACAAACGACTTTTTTTAGAAATTAAAAACTTGTTACTTTAAATTATCATTGTCAAAGGAAAATTTTATTAAAGTATTCTTGGTGCCGTTTGTAAGTTTGGAATTAAATTTAGGTGATCCAGATTGGGACCACTGAGTCGGAAAGGGTTAATAGAAAAATTTACTGGAAATTACTAATGGGAAAAATGTCTTTTCGCATGCTCAGTTTGTTTGTATAGGGGATTCTCCCCTGATATGTGCAGTTAATATAAGAAAATCGATACACCTGTCTTTATTTGCAGTCCGTTTATGACAACATCACACTAAAGGAGTCAGACATGGAATATTGTCATATTTTAGAACATGGATTGAATTTTTGAAATAGGGGTTATCGACATAATAAAAATTACAGTATCATTGATCAATTGGTAAAACTCACTTTTGAAGCTAGAGTTCGCTTTCTTGGATCAAGGCAGCGCGGAAAATGGTATAGTTTGTATATTTTTCCTTAAATCTTCATAGAGTTATAAAAGAATGTATATTAGGGTATAGCCTTACATTTAGAAAACAAATAATGAATAACTAAAAAGAAAAATTTCCTAAATCACACATAAAATAAACTAAAAAAGACTCAAAACTAAGTTTATTTATAATAACTTTTAACCCCTTGAGGGGCAAGCAATTACGTTTGTGAAATGCTGAATTCCGACCGGAATCTTTGAAAATTTCTATTTCAAAATAAGTAAAGGTAATTTGACGCCTTTTTCCCACCAAAGTTAGAAAAGTAAAATTTAATAAAATTTTTCTGGTGTAAAACTTCATTAATCGTAGGTGGTATATAATATATACCGGTGCCCCTCAAGGGGTTAAACAAAATTTTTTGCTTCTCCTTTTGAGTTTCTTAACCTTTTACTGCACCACGTGCCACATCTGGCACATACCTAAATACACTGTAATTCTTATTATGTGCCATGAATTTGGCCAATATGATCTCTATTCCTGGTCAAAAAAAGTCCAAAGAATGGAATAACACTTATTTTGTCCATGTCAGGTGGTTTCATTTGACAAAAAATTAGAATTTGTTCTTCGGAAACAAAACAAAACAAAACAAAAAAAACAAAACAAAAAAAAAAAAAAAAAAAAAAAATTCGATTAAGCTATTAAGGTAAAATTTACTTTCTACATTTTTACTGAATACTTAAAAATATTAAAATTAAAAAGTTGCAGCGTGTTAAGCAGATAAAATTAATTAATTTAAGCTCATTGAGTTGTAAAATATAGCAACACAATATTTTAAAATCCTAATTATGTACATAGGGAACACGCCATAAAATATCAAATTTTAGCTGAAAATTTTAAAATTAATTTTTTAAACTATTTTTTCCATTATTACACCTATATATAGATTTCAAATAATTTTTTTCATAAAAATAGAAAAAAATCGTGCAGTGAAGGGTTAAATGTGGTTGAAGAGTAGCAGAATTCTTCCCCTTTAGTACTTCGAAGAGTACATTTTAGCTGTTTCACTATTTCGCTATAATGATGTGGATGAACTGTAAACACTCTTACTTTTGATGAACCCCGTTCTTCTGTTTATGTGAAAATTGATGTAGGTCATAACTTGTTTAAGTAAAATTTACGATTGGTTTAAGTAAAATTTACAATTAAACTTTGGTGGCAGCTATGATCGGATGCCTTTTTTGGAAGATGTAAATTAAATTTTGTCATGTAAATTTAACACCAGTATCTGAAAATGTTGTCCTTTTCTAACTTCATAAAGATTGAACAAAAATACATGAACTATATACTTTTAAGGACAGATTTTATCCAAAAAACTCAAATAAAGTGTCAAAAGTGACTGTTACTATGTGAAAAATCAAAATTGTTGCAATTTTTAATATGTAGATTTTTAATTAATAATAATTTATTTCAATAAACCCCTTATTGCAATAAATACATTCTTATACTGATAAAATTCATGGTGCCGAGTTCAATAACACTTTCCGTGTGATTTTATCGCAGACGATCTGGGAATTAAATCTATGTATTTTTTTTTTTTTTTTTGTAATAATAAATAAATATATTTTATTTAAAAAATATATAAGTATACTTGTAGGTTTCTAGTAATGTATTTTTGAATGTTTTATTTTTATATTGTAATAATAAATGATAGTATTGTAGGTGTTAGTAGGCAGTTTTTGTTTCGAACATCCAGTGTCTTCAGCTTCAGTGTTACACTGGTTATGATGCATAATTTTTATCTTACTTCCAAAGCCATTCTTTTAATGAAAATCACTTGATTATCTCCAAACTTTAAACAAATACTTTTAATTTACGTACCCATTTTTCAAGAAATCGTACATTTTGCGGCCTTTGTTTGGTTTGAGGGATGAGGTTTTAATTCAAATATGTCCATCTAAGATTTCTGACTTTTCGGTTTTGGGTTTGCGATCCTTTTCTTGTATTGTAAAAAATGCATAAATGAAGATGAACAATACTAAAATATCATATAAAAATTACCTCTCAAAAATTTGTCCCCATAAAAAAACGTACTGTGTACAGAAACGTCATCCCCATTTTAAAAATTCGTAAATAAATAAATAATAATTTGCCGTGTGAAAGTTAACTTTGCAACGTAAGATTTGTCAAACACTCGAAATTTTAATAATAAGAAAAAAATAATTCAAAGATATCCAAAAGTTCGTACAGATATCAAAAGTTCAACTAAATTTAAAAAAGATAATTACTATAGAAATTACTTTCTTAGATACTTATTAAATAAATATCTAAATCATTTGTGTAGTAGTAAAAAATATAAGTTTTTGAAACACAGATTATACAAAATTCTCTATGAATATAGATATGAGTTTTCTTAATTCCTTCTCAGAACTCGTCCAAATTCGATAAGCTTTTGCTCAATTTTTGTTACATTCATGCATTTTAAACTCTTGCGATTTAATGCCTACGAGCATGAAATACATGAATATTATGTGATCAGCTATTATTATTTAGTTGACTGCAATTTTTAATAAATAACGTGGTTTTAATTAAATGTGAGTGTACTATGTCAAAAGAGTTTTCAAAAATATTTCGAATGATATCTCATTCATCGTTGTGCGTTTTGTATGTGTTTAGAAAACGGAATATTGACATCAGAAATTATATATACTAGTGCAGACACAAGAGGTTTTCGTATTGTATTTTTGACATTATTTGCAGGAAGTTTTTTTCAACAATGTTTAATTTAATAGCAATAATTATTTATACAATGAGTGAACGATAAATGAAAATTATTTTAGTATTGTTAAAATTAAAAACCATGTTTTAAAAACATAAAACTGATACCGGAAATAATGAATAATATATTTATTTAATATATAAATTTCTTTTATAATAAACATAAACCCTGTTAGAAAATAAGGTTGATTCATGCGAAAAGTAATCCCTCGGGACAGCTTTGGATTAAATGCGAGAGAAGGCACGTACAAGATAGTGTTAACATGTTCTTTTATGTTGTATCATATAGTACGTAAAAAACACCAAATTCTTTTTACAGAAAGATCATACACACAACAGGGAGTTGGACGTCCCTTTTTATTCACAAATTCTGAATTCATACCAGAACATACGAAAAGTTTTTTCTGATTAAATAAAGCAGAAATAATACGTGATTACTTAGGGTAAAAATATTCTTTAAGAATTTCCGAGTAATATCGGAATTACATATTTAACCCTAGATCTACCGGGAATTTTATTCAAGTTTTAATAAAACGTTCTACACCAGAATTTTTATTTAAAACTATTTAACTTATTTATTTACCTTATTTTTGTCTGGTTTATATACTTAGTTTATTTTAAAGAAATTTCTGGTTTGAATGAATATTTTGTATGTACCTGTCGGGTCCAATGGACCCGTCTGGTAGACGGAGGGTTAAAATGGAGGCCAAATTGGTAACCCTGGCACTGAATTAATACTGTACCAGTAAATGACTCATCCAGCATTGCTCGGGTCCGTGGTAATAACATTCAATATACCTAAAATTAATAAATTTACATTTATTAACGAAAATCATTCCAAACGAACTTGATGTTGAAGGTTGTACTAATGATCTCGAAACCGCTCATTCAAGGAAAAGGACGTCTCTATAAGGCCAATGTGAGACGGGCGTCTTTTTTGTTGCTTTTTTGCTTAAGTATTATCCATTCACAATGCTATAGCATTGGTACGTGATACGAGGGCAGTATGTACGATCGTGGAAGAAGTCTTCGGAAAAATTTAAAAGCGAATTTTCACAAGTTAAATGCATGGACCAGCAGACAGAGACTATGACTATGACCAGAGACAGACTATGCTAAAAGTGTTTTCAATTTTTTCTTTCGAATAACATCTCATTCACCGTTGTGCGCTTTTTTATGAAAAAGAGAATAAAGACACCTGAAATTATGTATACCAGTGCAGACGCACGAAGTTTTTTTTACTACAGTTTTTTATATTATTTGCAGATACATTTTTTTTTCAACATTTTTTTATTAACTGCAATGTTTAATTATAAAATATGTTTTAACGAAACATGAAAAGTATTTTTATATTTTCAAATTAGAAATCTTGTTTCGAAAAACTCAAAAAATAATATGCCGGAAATAATAATAAATCTATTTATATAATATAAAAATTTCTTTTGAAAACGTATAAATATGTGTATAACTATCTATTCATGTAAAAGGCAAATCTGATGGATAGCTTTAAAATAAATGAATTAATCGAATCTACAGAACCAGCGCCTGCGGTAATAACGCGGCGATACTCCCAAGTTAATGTTTAGAATCTAATTTTGTGTCGGGATAATATAACACGAAAAAAAACCCATCAAGTTCTTCAACAACAAATTCATATACGCAAACTTATACTAGTAGCCGACATGCCCAGCGTTGCATGAGCATTGATGGAACAGTGGCGCAGAAGTTGAGCGATTGTCACCATTAAATTTTTATAGTATTCTTCGGCTTCAGAAATCACAGAAATACTGTCCTAAAGTTAGATGAAGAATACTAATAAAATTTTGCGGTGTTAATTGATTCTCTGCTGCCACACTGTTCCATCGCTGCATGAATCCTTGATAATAACATTCAATATACATAAAATTAATGTTAAAGGATTTTATATATTTAAAAGAAAATCTTTTCAAACAACCTTGATGTTTGCAGATATAACAATCTTGAAGCCGCTACTTCGATGAGAAAACAGCAGAGCCCACTGAGCGCCATGATAGTACGGAGAGCTAACTCATCAGTCCACTTTCTGCCATGACCTGACCGTATTACATTTTCAATGCGAGCAAGTAATGACTCCTGAAGTTATCTTAATATAAGATGCATTTTTTTTCAACTTTTCTGCGTACTTTTTATTAATTTTGAGTATTTCAACCCTTTTTGATATTTTTATGAGCAATATTTAACAAATTTTTCCTTTATAGTGTTGAGTTTGTATGAAATTTAATATTTAACCAATATCAATTAAAAAATTCAGAAAGGTATTAAAAAAAAATCTATAGTTTTTTAATAAAAAATATGTATCAGTGAAAATATTGGGTCATTCGGAAAGTCGTATCCGTTCGGGAAAATCAATTCGTACTGGAAAATTCTGCACGGTAATTATTATATATTAGATATCGGAATCAATTTCTAATAATTAAAGGATAGAATTTTCCAGTACGAATTGATTTTCCCAAACGGACATGACTTTCCGGATGACCCAATAGTAGAAACTTCGTATAATAATTTTATAAACTAATCCAGTTTAAAAATAGCTACCCCATTTTACTCTAAGGGACAATGTCTATATTGTGCCAAAAATTTTCCTCAAAAAAACTTTGGCATTCTATTTATGGGTGGTCCGCTGGATGGAATGTATCAGAATAGGAAATTAATCCGCCATAGTGTTCTGGATCTCAGTGACGGCGCCCCCCTCGGATTTCCCTATAACTCTTCAGCACTATCGGTACCGGGTCAGTCGGACAGATCATAGAATATGTCATCAGAGAAATGTAAACCTTCGACCAGCGGATAGAGTTGGACCGGAACTTTTAATACTTCGGAAGATCTACTGCGACTTCGAGATCATTATTTCGCCATTTTTTTTCGACCAAATTCAATACTTTGATTTTCGCATGCTTTCACCAGGTTCATAAAATTCACTGTAATTTCTTTCTTTAAATAAAAGATTTACTAAATTAAGTCACACTGCGGTGAAACACGATTGTTGTATTAACACACGATGAGTTTGAGTAATACAAATTAAGGTTTTATTGTATAATTAAGATTAAAAAAAGTTATTTCCTTTAAAATAGTTTTAAAAAATGAATGAAAATTGTTTAGATACCAAGCTCGTTGTCCCATTTCTAAACAGTGGCCTATAGCATTCGGGAAACGGGATCCCAGTCAAAAGCACATTTTAGAAATCTATTGGTGTTTACTCACAATCATACATATTTGCATTTACGTTAAATCGCCGGAATTAGGGGACCCGAAAACATAAGAAAATACTAACATACGCTCGTAAACACACACATGCATGCAAATTGTTTTAAAGGTTGGGAAAACGGATTCAGTAAATTTCAAAATGAAAAGTTGCATAAAATTTCCATAAACGGATTCTTATTATGATTAGAATAACTTCCTTACAGTATGTGAGTTCGGTAAGTAATATCAACACGATTTCATGGATGAAAAGGATTTAAAATGAAACATTGAAAATTGATGCTTTAAAAACAGGATAAACAGCAGAAACGGTAGAGGAGGAGGGTAGCAACGATGGTTTGAAATGACGAAACAGTGCATTTTTAACAAATATATTATTTTTATTATGTTTAAACCTTTAATAATTTCGCATGGTTGATCTAATATAAAAATTCCTAAAATTTCAGTCGTACAAGCCATGGATGTGAAACCGCGCAGACCGGCAATAAATAAAGCAGAACATCAAACTCAATTATCTGAAAGCACTATTTCTCAGTGGTTTTGCCAGGATTTTTTTTAAACAAATTAATAGATTTACACGAATCTTTTTCTTTAAATAAATTAAGATAAATTATCTACAAATTGCAGTAGCTGCAAGCTATAAATCCCTTACACAATGACTTTTCGGAAAATAATATAAAAAAGATTTCATAGATATAAATGAATTAATACGAAATATTCAGTTTTGATGGTTTAAACAGTAAAATTGAAGAAATTGCAGAGGGGCACAAGAATGGGTGGAAATGACAAAATAATGTATGTTTAAAGTTATAATTATTATTTTAATGCTTGGACATTTAACAATGTCGCACTATAGGTCCGAAATAAAATTTCCAAATATTACGGCCGTAGAAGCTATAGGCGTGAACAGGGCCTGATTAGCAACGGGGCACACTTACACCAATAAATTTTAAAAGAAATATTCGACTTATGTAAACGCCGTATTCATGTAAAATTTCTGCCATGAATGAAGCAAAATTTTCTGTTTCTTTTTACTGGTAGGAATTTGCCTCGTGGTAATCAGGCCTTGGGCGTGAAACCGCTCAAACGATGATAAATGCGAAGGCAATATATTGTACTCAAATAACTACAAACGATGATTTTCAGTGGTTTTAATGAATTTATACGATTTTTTTAACTAAAAGAATTAAATTTTCTATAAACTATAACAGTAAAACAAACAAACAAATTTATTTCGAGCTGCAGCAAAATAGGATCAATGTTTATCGATTTTAAATTTTATATTCTAAATTTTAAAATGTTGTTTTATAATGTTTTTTTTTTTTTTTTTTTTTTTTTTGTTATAATCATAAGATAACGTAATATAAATAAATGAATACCTAAAAATATGAAAAAAAAGCATAAAATTCGTGGCAAAACTAGTTTTACAATATTAGTTTGCTCCAGCAATGTTAAAACTTTTGTTATTATTATTTTATTTATACAAGTTAAAATATACTCTTTTTTAAATTTCATAAACAAATAAATGCGAAAAGTAGCAAAAACCAATATGATTACAATGTTCCTAAACCACGATCATACTTCAGTCAGTTTTCATGATGGTCCCTCTAACCCCTTGAGGGGTGGTGGCATAAAATATATTTCATCTAATTTAAACAAGATTCTCACCAGAAAATGTTAACTGAATTTTATATTTTCAGTTTGGAGGAAAATCGTTGAAAAATTGCTTTTAATTATTTAAAAATAAATTTCGATTATTCCGGTGAGTATTCAATATTTAGAGACATTTTTGCATGCCCCTCAAGGGGTTAACGATGAAGGGAGTTTCTAATTTCCTCTTAACCATTAACCCCTTGAGGGGCGGTGGGATAAAATATGTCCCACCTAATTTAAACAAGATTCTCACCAGAAAGTTTTTACTAAATTTTATATTTTTTAACTTTGGTGGAAAATCGTTGAAAAATTGCTTTTCCTTATTTAAAAATATTTTTTTTCGATATTCCGGTGAGAAATCAATATTTAGAGTCAATTTTGCTTGTCTCTCAAAGGTTAAATGCATAGTGATGCACATCTACATCACTTTTTATTTAACTCTTTGGAACCACTATATTTATATAGAAATATAAAGTTGTAGAAAGTACAAAAATATGCTACTAGATAAAGTTAAAAGTCTATGTTAAAAATTCTGATGTCTGATGTTTAATATAAGAATAAAAAACGCAATTCTAAAAGAATAATTCGTGCATTTAACCCTAGAACTACCGGAAATTTTACTCAAGTTTTATAAAAACATTCTACACCAGAATTTTTACTTAAAACTATTTAATTTGTTTATTTAACTTATTATTGTCTGATTTATACATTTAGTTTGTTTTGAAGAAATTTCTGGTTTGAATAAATATTTTGAATGTACATGTCGGGTCCATTGGACCCTTCTGGTAGACAGAAGGTTAAGGGTTAAGTTTTACAAAATAATAAATGATGTAAAATGAGGTATTTAGATTCATACTCATTAACCCCTTGAGGAGCAAGGAATTGTGTTTCTGTAATGTCAAATTCACACCGGAATCTGCAAAAAGATTTATTGAAAAATAAGGAAAAGCAATTTTACGACTTTTTTCCAGCAAAGTTAGAAAAGTAAAATTTAATAAAATTTCAAGAGGTTAAAATAATTACTAATTTGCAATATTTTAGTTTTTACTTGTATTGCAAATGCCCAACATAAGAAAAGGTTTACGTATTATACAAAAAATGGATCTCTGATTTTTTTTTTTCATTAAATTTCGTGTGTAATGAACCTTTCTGAGAATCAAATATAATTTTTTCGAAACAAAATAAAAAATTATGCATTTAAGGGTTAATGATTTTCAAGTAAATGTTTTAAGGTAATAATGTATCATGATGTTTGATCTCGATCCCAGTGACGAATTGGTCTGGTAATGTCTGGGGGAAGAAACTTTAACTAAAATTATTGAAATGTCCATTTAATCCTTTAAGGGGCGTTGGGATATATTATACGCAACCTAATTTTAACTCATATTTACACCAGAAACTTTTAATAAAATTTTACTTTCATAACTTTGGAGGAAAAAAGTTGAAAAATCGCTTTTTCTTATTTTGAATTCAATTTTTTCGGAATTTACGGTGTAAATAAAACATTAGAAAAACGTAATTGCGTGCCCCTCAAGGTGTTAATATTTCTGACTTTCTGCTTATCAATTTCACATTTTGTCTTAAATCTGTATTTTTCTTGTGTTGCAAAATTGCACAAAAGAAGACGAATGACCCCCTTCTTCTTAAAAACGTATTTTATACAGGATCTCACATTAGTCTATTTACACTCATAAAATAATTATTAAAATTCATAAAATAATTTTGAATTATCGTATCTAAATGCATTTTTTAAAATAAGACGAGTCAAAGAATTTGAATTTTTTCTGTAATAAAAGAAAAATTCAAAGATATCCAAAAGTAAGTTAAAATTTTAAAAAGTCATTTAAATTGAAAAAAAGATAATTGCTATAGAAATTACTTGTTTAAATATTCATTAAATGTATATCGGAATTCTCTGAATAAAAGAAATAAAAGAAATAAGTATTTGAAACTGAGATTAAACCAGTTTTTTCTAAATATATGAATTTTGTTAGTGCTTTCTCGCTACTAGATCAAATTCTATAAGCTTTTCCTTAGTTTTTTGTTAAATTACTGCTTCACAGCCTATTAGTCTATTTTTCTAATGTCTACGAGCTGAAAATCCATAAATAATATATAACTAGCGGACCCGTACAAGGTTTTCGTACTGCAATCTTTAAGAATAATTGTCAATAATTTCTATCACAATTTTTAATTAACTGCGTATTTTACTAAATCAACAAATGTAAATGTAAATGTTTCATGTCAAAAGTCTTTTAAAAGTCTTTCGAAAACATCCTTTTTGATAGTTGTCGTTTTGTAAGTGTATAGGTAATTGGATACTGATATTAGAATTACTCTCAGTGTTGGAAAATTGGCGCAGAGGAGGAGCCTATTGACACCGCTAAATTTTTATAGTATTCTTCACCTTAATAAAAACTCACAAATTCTGTCATTAGATAAGCCGAAAAATACCAATAAAATTTAGTGGTGTCAATAGGCTCCACATCTGCGCCAATTTTCCAGCACTGTACTCTATATCAATGGGAGTCGCGCGAGCTTTTCATTCTGTAATCTTTGAGATTATTAGCTGATATGTGTTTTAACCCCTTCGGGACGGGAGCCTTTTACGAAATTTTTTATCTTTTATCACCGTTTTTTAAAAACAGAAATTTGTGTCTACTTGAATCGAGAAAATGCGGTGATTAAATAATGCAAATTTAACAGTAAAATTTTACTGGTGAGGAAAAACAATAATTCTGAGCGCTTCGTGCGGCACGTATACGTGTCGCTCGTCCCCAAGGGGTTAAGGAATTTTTAACGAAACAATGTGTTTCAATACTCCTGCCGCGGGCGACTTTTTCAGTAGGTTACTCTTCTAAAATTAAGATTGTTTGATTCCCACCACTTTTTTGAAGTAGAAATAGTCAATTTATTTACTTACAGGTCAAATAATGCGAGAATAAGGCGAATTATATGCTTTTAAAAAAGTGGTGGGAATCAAGCACTCTGAATTTAAAAAAAAAAGTAGCCAACTGGAACGCGAAAACAGCGTTTCCCAAGACTGGAGGGTTAAGGAACTATGAAAAGTATTTGTGTAGTTTTCGAATAAATAAAAACCTTTATTAAAAAAAAAAAAAAAAAAAAAAAGTTAAATACCGGAAATAAAGAACCACCTGTCTATGTAATATTTAATTTCCTTTAAGAAATTAATGTACCAGTATGTGACGATGTTGTATTCATGATAAAAGCCGGTTTGAAAGACAGCTTTAACTCATTCGTGGGCGTGGGTGCGTATATGCACCTAGAACAAAGCATACAGAAATTAGTTCCTGATCCCAGTAGAAAGAACAGTAATATTTGTTTTCTTTAATTAAAGCATTTTCGCTATTGTTTGGTAACTTTTTCTAAAAAAGTAGTTCCAACCGAATAAAACGTGTGTAAAAGGCGCAATTTCCGAAGGGATTAAGAGGATATGCAAACAACCCGAAAAATCTGCCGCGCTAACCTTAAACCTATGACAGCGTCCTTTTCAAATTTGTATTTTAATATTTTCTAATGGTTTTTTAAGAATATCTGAGATCACTATATAACATAGTACCTTCGTATTTTTTTGGATTTTGTTTGCAGTTATTTTTTCCGAGAACAGTATAAGGTTCTATTTAATTAATTTTTCAACTACTTTTCAGCAGTGAAATTACGCTTGAAAATATTGAATATTAAAGACGTGAATTATCACTTTGCTAACTAAGCGTAAACCAACAGAGTGAAAAATATCCCGGAAAATCGATTCTCCCGGAAAATCGAACCCGGGCCCCTGGAATAGCGCTCCAGTGCTCTACCACTACGCCAACACTGGAGCTCCTAAAGCTCTATTCCAGGGGCCGGGTTCGATTCCCGGCTAGGGCATTTTTCACTCGTTTGGTTTACGCTTAGTTAGCAAAGTGGTAATTCACGTCTTTAATATTCAGTATATGATTCGTAACCGAATCTTCTAGTGTTCAAGCATAAGCACCTGGATAAGAAGCGATTTACTGAAAATGTATTAGTGTATTTTCTGTCTTTTCTTTTCTTTTTGTTTAAGTGTGTCAGTGTTAATTTCAAAAATATTGGATACATTCTGTTTATCATTTACAATATTTACATTATTTTAATTCGAGGAAGCATCTGTATCCATGATTTTCCGATATAACTATTATTATTTTTTATTTATTAAAGTTTGGTGTTTCTCTTTTTTTTCGGTTGAAAAAGTTGCTGTTGGTCAATGTTTCTCATCATGACGACGTTACATTATGCTATTATTGAAGAACTAAAATAGCTACATTAAACAACAACAACAAAAAAAAAACGAACGCCATGGGAAAACTGTCAGTAAATTTACTTAAAATACGGTTAAAAAACGAAATCAAAGAAACATAGATTTATCCTTAAGGAGATTTATGTAATTACACATTATTTAAAGAATTTTCATGGTGAAAGAATTTTTTTTATATAACTGTGTACACACCTCTTTTTTCTGATTGGTGATTGCAGAATTTTTGACTAATCTTCCGTAATTGAATACCTCCTCGCCCCAATTTGCTTATAAATTATATTATTGCAAGCCTTTCTCCTGTTTGAAAAGAATTCTTCATCCTTCTTTTGTAATCCTATTACAAAAGATGAACCAATTTCATAATTAGCAAATATTGTTTTAATTTCTGGTGTTTAGTTGACCAGTTTTCACAAGGTGTAAGTTTCATACTCTATGCAGTAATGAACAATTTGGCCACTAAGTGAAAAATTTAGGCCGTTATTAGCGGGTTCGAATGTATACAATTATGCTTTTTGGTAATTTGCTTCTTTTTCGTTTATTCGAGAGTAAATATTGCCAACAATACTTTTTTTTTCATTTTAGCGTCGACATTTTTCAAAATCCTTGAATAAAAATGTTAACCCCTTGAGGTTCGGTGGAATATATTATATCCACACGCATAATCAAGACTGTAGTCTTGTTATAGGTTTCTACCTCTTTATATATGTACGAAATGCGACACACACAGTGTTTAGTTATTTCGTTATGCAACAGTAATTAATAATAATCGTTAATACTAATCAAACGACTTCATTTTTTTAATAACGTAAGTTAATGTTTTTAACGCGTTGAATGGCAGTGATATATATTTTATCCCACTGAATTTTAATGAAGATTCGTATCAGAAGTTTTAATTGAGATTTATTTTGATAATTGTGATGGGAAAATGCTGTAAAATCTCAATTTCCAAATTTTAAATAACATTTTTGAAGAACTCTGTTGTGAAGACAAAATAAAAAAATTACTTCTCCTGAAACGATTGAGCAATAATCAGGGTTTTTTTTATGTTACCGTGATATGAATGCATATCGTAATATTCATTAAAACGTAAACCCTTCAAGTGGCAAGCAATTACGCACGTGTAAGGCTGAATTCCCGCCGGATAATTGGAAAAAGTTTATTTCAAAACAGGGATAGGCAATTTTTCAAATATTTTCCTCTAAAATTATAAAAGTAAAACTTAATTAAAATTTTCTGGTACTTCTTAATTAAACTTGGGTGGGATATAATAGTGCTTTACTTAGTATTCATTGTGATAATAAATTAAAAGCTTACTGTTAAAGTCCCCACTAGTAGCTAAAAGTTTCTGTTTTCAAAGCTGTTAGGTGGCGCTGGGTTGGGACGAAAGTCGCGTTCGTCGACCTAACATTCGGAGTTTTTTATGGGCTTTTTCTAACATTTCTTAGCTTGCGTAAATAAGAGTTAGGTTCTCTTTGAAAGTACAATATCCCTTGCATAGATTTTAGACAGTACCAAAAACATCACTACCACCATCTTTCTTAACCTCTTAATTCTCGACCCCTTGACTTTCACAGGCAGTGTAGTCTACTCTTTTTTTATCCAGATAGTTTCATTCCCACCAGTTTCTTAATATAAAATTATTGGTTTTGTTCTCGAATCATTTTATCTGCCATTGTATATGGTGAATATTTCTACTTCAAAATAATAGTGGCAATCAAGCAATCTAATTTTCAACACTTCGCTGCGAAAAATTACCCCGAGTCTGACCCAGGGTATTTTTTCTTTGCAAAATTTGCTTTTGACACTAGTAATAAAGGGAAATAAAATTTACCTTATTTAATTAGAGCATTTTTGCAATTGTGTAACTGGTGTAACTTCTTTTTAAAAATTGGTTCCAAAAGAATGAAATTTCTGTAAGTGTCCCCAGACCTCAAAGGGTTAAAAAAAAAAAAGCAGCCTACACTTCTCGGTAGCATGGGTTCTCTTAAAAAAACCTATATCTCTCGCTTAGATTATCCATCTTACAAAAAAAAAAAATAAATAAATAAACATCTTGTTTTTTAACTCCTTAACCCTTTAGTGCGCAGCTTTGCATATATGCAAAGAACAGTGTTTTGAATTTAATAGATTTTTTTTATTCGTATATACTAATTCACACCAGAAAATTAAAATAGCAATATTTGCTTTAATTAATAACAAACATTCCGTATTTAAATAAAGCGAAATTAACCATTAAAACTTCCTGGTGTAAAGGAAGATTTTCTCAACTACGTAATTTTTAGGACGTATTCTATCGTGGGAATTAAAGGGTAAAAGGTTAAGTTTTATAAAATAAATAATTATACAAACTAAGGTATTTGGAGACATACTTATTAAAATATTTACTAATTTGGAATATTTTAGCGTAAAACGGCCACACGACAGTAGTTTTTACTTGTACTGCAGATGTACAACAAAAGAAAAGATTGACGTATTATATGAAAAATGTATCTCTGACTTTTTTTCATTATTTTTCCTGTGTAATAAATCTTTCAAAGAATCATATATAATTTTTCGAAACAAAATTAAAAAATCTCGCGTTTAAGAGTTAATGATCGTATTAAATAACTGTTTAACCCTTTATCTACTGCATTATGATCTACTGCAATTTTTTTCATGTAATTTTTTTTCAGTTGCTACAACGAAAATTAAAGGATATACATAAAAAAAATACTCACCCGTGAGAAATTCAATTCGTTAGAGGTAATTCATTAAAGTGTTACATTAAAGTGCCGTCCGTACACTATACCTAAAATAGTCTCGTAACAGAAAACAGAACATGGGAATTTCAAATAAATTTTTAAACACTTTAAAATGCAAAATAACAAAGAGACACTAGCAAGTTAAGAATAAAAAAATATTAAATTGACATAGTTTTATTTTACACGTGAAAAATGAGTAAAAATTTAAATTTGATGGCATTAATCCGTTCGGGACCATGGGTGCATATATTCACCTTCAAAAGGAGCATTCAAAAGGTGTTTTTGGCACCAGTAAAAAAGAAGAGTAATATTTGCTCTCTTTTATTCGAGCATTTTCGTGATTATTTAAATAAAGATATCATTTAAAAAAAAGGGTTCCAGCCGAATAAAATTCAAGTAAAAGTCAACGGTTCCGAAGGGGTAAAAAAGAAACTATTTTTTTTTAGATTTCGATCTTTTTAGCAGTCCTCATTTATGTGACGCGTGCATTCCAGTGACAACATGTTCTCCCGCATCTTCGCATATGCAATATATGAATTTACATATGCCACTTATAGCATAGAAAAAGGAGCCAGTGCCACAACTTTCTCGATTTCCTATATAAAAAAATAATGAAACGGAAAAGAAATACACGGAAAATCATTACTACACTACAATTTGCGAATCA
This sequence comes from Maratus speciosus, assembly GCA_963932465.1. Classification (NCBI taxonomy): domain Eukaryota; kingdom Metazoa; phylum Arthropoda; class Arachnida; order Araneae; family Salticidae; genus Maratus; species Maratus speciosus. The sequence continues at coordinate 136,974,928 of OZ010793.1, forward strand.
CATGACAAAACAGATAAAAACGATGAATAATTACACAGACGATCAGTAAGCAAGAACTTTTTCTTCAACACCCAGTGTCTTTTTGATGAGTCACCAGGTAAAATTACAACGAAGTCACGTTGTGATTCTCATGTGACTACCATTTGAAGACACAATTTTGTGAAGTAATCGTGAGCATTGCATTATAATGAGTTAACATATAATGTCACAGTGAAGTCACGTGGTAACTTTCAGTTGAGCGAGATTCTTCTGCGATGTCACCATTGCGCTCCTTTGTGAAAAGTCACCAGATAATTTCATTTTCTGTCACTTGGGAACTCGTCACAAAACAGCTGTCATGGTGACTTTACAGTGCAGTCTGAAAATTGCAGTCATATGGGAGTTACTAGGTGACTTCATTGTAAAGTCACATTTCAGTTCGTTGTAGTGACTGTGACGCTTGTGACCATTTGTGATGTCAAAGGGACTTCACATGGACTGGCTGTGTTGTTAGGCTAGTACCTATTTTCTGCACTTGATGTTTTTAGAATTTCCTTTTGAGTACTCACGTGTTCAGAAATTAGCATTTTGTGACAGCTGCTTAAGTTTTGCACACTAGTGTAAGAACCACTGAGTAATTCAAATGTTAAATGAAATACATATACCGTTCACCTAAAATGGCTACTCAAATTGTGTTCTATGATCATAATGAAATCGTAAAAATAATCCAACACTTGTCTTATATCCTTTACTGTGTTCGTAGTAATAAAAATTCGAGTGTGACAATCTATACATAATGTCGGCTCAAAACACATCCACTGTTTCAATAATAGCCCCCCTTCCTCGCTAAAATAACAAGCCCAGAATTACTGCTGCCATATATCCTGATAAAGTGGAGTTAGAAGAGTGTTTTGCAAAGTACCATTAGAATATCAGTAATATTCACTATGGGATGAAAGTTTAAAGTCAGTGGTACTTATAAGTACCGTCAGTAGATAAAGGATTAAAAATTCAAATTGCTTATTGGCACCACTTTTTTGAAAAAGAAACGTTCACCTTATTTAATGACAGGTACAATGATACTATAATAAAGCCAATTGCACTATTTTATAAAATTGGTGGGGATCAAACATTATGAATAACAGACACAGCCCGTGAATATCACAGGGACGAGAATTAAGGTGTAAAATGAAAAAAAAATATTTTACTTTTTTAAAAAATCAAGATATATATAATTGAAAATTCTAGGATTAAATTTGGACTAGGACTATATATATTTCTAAAAGAACTTTTTACCTTCTTCTATCTACAATAGAAGAAAGCAATGTAATCGAAATTTTTTCGACTACCGGTTTTCGACGGATTTAGATGTTTTAGGGGTCAGAGATCCCCAAAAACATGTTTATACAAAACGTCTGTGTGTCCGTGTGTCCGAATGTTGCCATTATACCATCAAAAAGTGTATGAAATTATGCATAGAATTTAACCAATTTTTTTGTGTACGTATTTGGCTATAGCAATAAGATTCTCATTCAATTTAGAAATATTCTGGCGGAAAGAGGCGCTGTAATAGCAATTTTGGTGCCATTTTCATTATTGTACCATCGAAAAGTGTAAGAAGTTATGCATAGAATTGAACCAATTTTTTGTGTATGTTTTTAGCTATGGGCAATAGGATTTCCCTGAATTTGAAACAATTCCGCCGGAATGGGGCGCTGAAATAGCGATGTCTGTGCCATTTCCATTTTTGCACCATCGAAAAGTGTATGGAGTTATGCAAAGAATTAAAACAAATTTTTTGTCTATGGTCAGCAGGTCCTCCCTAAATTAAAAAAAAAAAAAAAATCTGCCGGAAAAAGGCGCTGTAATAGCGATTTTTGTGCCATTTTCAATATTGCACCATCGAAAAGTGTATGAAGTTATTCATAGAACTGAACGGGATTTTTTCTGTATGTTTTTGGATTCGGCCTGCAGGTCATCATTCAATGACGTTTGAAATGCAAGTATATTTGGGACCGGACAACAAAGTGTTATTTCATTCAAGGAAGCTGTCACGTATGAAATATACGATCCATATAAGCTATCTATGTATGGTGCTTATTAATTAGTACAACAGTATTTCAGTCGTATTCTTTGCTTTGACTAATCGTAGAATTCTTGTATTAAATAAGGTGAATAATAATATAGAGAATTAAAGGTACAAAAAATTAAAATCACGCTGAATAACGCTTATTCTGAATGGTTTATAGATAGTAGATAGAGATCGCTGATTTCACTGGACCGTAATTTTAAAAGATTTTTCTGTGAAAGATTTCAAAACATGAGTAAGATTTTAAATGTTGTAAATTTGCAAAATTTATTCGTAATGTTTAATTACTCATCCCTGATTTCAATTTGAGAAGTATTTTTCCGTTGTAATATAAGGAACATTAATGTAATTAACAATATAAAAAAATATTAAGTAAGAATAAAATTGATTTCAATGATAAATTTTTAAAAAGAGCACATGCAGTCTTAAATACTGAAAAAGAGTTAAAAACTTCGAGTCGAGTCATAAAATATTGCTCGCTTCAAAACCCTGACACAAAAAGCTTAGGAAGAATCTTTTTTGTGACTCTGTCAATCTGGATAATGTGGGATGTTGTGGCTTGATTTTTGTGTTCGAAACTGTTCGCATCTGTTTATATCCGGGTAGCCAGTTTAGTGTCATTTTTCTTCAGTAATTCAAATATAAAACCGGACATTTTTAGTAACAATTTGTCTTATTCATTGAACCATATTTTGAGATTACGCGAATAAAAATTCTTCCGGAATTTTTGGTGAGAATATGAATTTCGAAATAAAAAAGGATGAGTTACAAGCCTGTTTTACAAAGCATCAGAAAACCTCCCGGAAATTGGTATGCCATCTGATTTCTAGTTATTGGGTCGATCGAAAGTTGTGTCGTGTTGGGAAAATCAATTCGTACCGGAAAATTCTCCCCGTTAATTATTAGACATTAGATATCATAACCAACGTCTTTGTAATTAAATGATAATCTGTGATAATCATGATGGCATTTAAATATGCTATGACATGACTATTGCCAGGATCATAAAAATTCTCCCTGGTAATTGCTAGACATTAGATATCGGAATTAATGTACAATAATTAAATGATAGAATTTTCCGGTACGAATTGATTTTCTTAACACGACACGACTTTCCGATCGACTCAATACAATCTTGAATATTCCGTCTAGTTATTTATGTTACTATGGCTTTATTATTAATTGTATTTGGTAACATTAATAATATCTAACTCTAGAATGCTATCGTATTATTTAGATTTCTGTTGCCACAATAAATTATAATGCAAAAAAATTCTAAAGACAAGCAAAATTTATACTTGTATTTATATTGCACATATGTTTTAGAATTAAAGTTGCGGAAGGCATTGAAATACAGATCACCTTAGATATATATGCAGAAACGTAACTATCAATATAATTTTGTTTTTCTTTATTAAAATAAAGGAAACAAGGAATAGAAATTACAAAATTTTAGAGTTTCCGGCGTTAGTTAATAACACTTCACGAAAGTGCCAAGTGCAACAAATACAAAAATACGTCTATTTTTCTCTTTTCTTAATAAAGTAGTCAGAATATCCTTGTAGTTTGCTATAAATCTGTTACAGATTTCTACTGTAAAAAATATTTTAAAATATCTGTATATGTAATAATCTTTCAGTTGAAAGAAAAATTTAAGTACATATATTTCCCTCATAATTATTAATATTGCAACATGATGAATATAGTACACTCCGTTTAACATGCATTCAATTATAAACTTTAAAATCTACAATCTTTTTATTTCCATTCAAGGAAAGTTATCTTTATATCGCATTGAATCAGTTATTGGGAGTGCTTTACGTGAAAATATACGAAATAGTACAAAAAGGAGCAACTGTCACATCTGTAACCGATAATCTATATTTAATAAAAATTCTGTTTTTTTTTTTCGGAAAAAGACACTACACACCGACACCTAATACATTACATACGAATACATAAATATGCCAAACACCCTATTTCAATTTGTAGAAAATATTATTTCCATTTAAAGTATATTTGAACTAGCATTTAACCCCTTAATTCTCGCTCCCGAGATATTCTCGGGCTGTGTCTTTTACTCAAATTGTTTGATTCCCACCAGTTTTATAAAATAGTGAAATTGGCTATATTTTAGTATCGATTTACCTGTCATTAAGTAAAGTGAATATATCTTTTTCATAAAAGTGGTACCAATAAGCAATTTGAATTATTCAACCGTAATTTAATTCGAGCGTTAAGGGGTTAAGTTGATTATTTCATACAATATGTTTATTTTATCGAACATATAAAGTGCTAGAGAAAAGTGTAACGAGGTATTTAATTTAATTTTTTTTGTTTTGAAGTACCTAGATATGACATTCATAGGAAAAACATATACTTTATCGGGTGAATGAAATGTGTGTATATTTATTTTTACGTAAATCAATCATCAAAAACGGATTTTCGTTGTTAGCATTGTGTTTCATGTAGAGAAAAATTGTATTAAAAATTGAAGCCGTGTTAATGCACTTTATATGATCGTTGCAAATAATGAATGCACACCAGCATTTTTTAATGATAAGTGAGGGTTCGATTTGTGATAACTAATGAGCTGTACTTTAAATTTCTATATTTAAAACGTATCAAGAAGCGCTGTTTATGACGGCGAGCAAATATTTTAATAATAGAAACAGTCACTCTCTCTGTCTTTTACGTTTGTTTAAGCGTGCAGCCAGTGTTGCCAGACTGGGGACTTTTTAAATTCAGATTATTTGACTGTCACCACTTTTCTTATAATGGTATAATTCACTTTAATTTTCAGAATTTTTTATATGTTACCAAATAGGCCGAATAATTATTTCTATTTCAAAAAGCGGTGACAATCAACAATCCGGGTACAAAATAGTCGCCAATCTGGCAACGCTGAATGCAAACATACATTAAATTATTTTATTATTAAAAAAAATCTGTCTTCATTTGATTTTTTTCAAAAAAAAAAAAAAAAACCGGAAACTAGGCATTTATGAAAATGTGCGACTCCACTTTAAAAACTTATGCAAAAACTGTCTGCATCGAATTACCTATATTTACTTAATAAGTTTATTTCTTTGTTAAGTAGGTAGGGATTTGTCTACTAATAAGGAAGTGTCAAAATGAAATTATGTTTCGGGCATGAGTAGGGGAGATGCGATCATATGTGAACAGTTCTCATAAATATAGCTTTTTCTCATAACTGGATTAATTTCTATAAACAAAAACTACTCAATATAGTAAACTGAACTTTCTTTTACACATGGTATTTTTTTTTAATCACCTGTATAATTCTTACAGTTTTAATATTTTGATAAATTCAAAAAAATTGTTCACATGTGCCCCATCAGCGGGGTAATTGTGAAAACCCGTGGGGCACATCTGAACATATGGAAAAAATATCTTATGATATGCTTTTGTTCTGTTATTCATTTGTCATCGTAATCATTAGTTATATTACTTGTTAAATTCACCATAAGGAAATATATATATGTATATATTCCTCTAGTTTCTGGGTAATATTTATAAGCAAAAGATCATAAAACGAAAATAAGTTGATTTGGGGGCTGGAGGCTTAGATGATTCATTAATTATTGTTACAATAAAATAAAAAAAATAAAGAAGCAATTTTAAAAAAGAAATTGAAACCTTTACATTTTGCTTAGGGGTTTTTGTTTGGGGGAAATTTTAGGGAAGGGGCATTTACATACTATTTATCGGAAATCCGCCAAAATACGAAAGATTCTCACTCCCGTATTTGCCTTATTTACTTTATTAAATTATAGATAAAGAAGGGTTTTTTAACCCCTTAACGCTCGAATTAAATTACGGTTGAATAATTCAGGGGGGGGGGGTACCATTCGTGCGATGCGCCAACTCTACAGATTTCTTAACTGCTCGCGCATTACGTCACGTGGCGGACAACTTCGCCTCGCTTCGCTCGTTTCAGTATTATTCTGTATGCTGTTCTGCGTTGGAATTTTTTTTCTGTGAATGATTTTAATTATTCTATTATTTAAACAGACTTTTTGAATAAAATCTAATGAATGCGCTATATCAACGTGTTCTAATAACTCTCACAGAACAAGTATACAGATTTAACAATACAGTACATAGTCTCAAATCCGAGCATCGACATCCTGGCGATTATTATTCTGGAAAATCGTAAAGAAAAACACTAAAATCGCAGAGGACAAAATTTACTGCAATTTTAAAACCGAATTCCTTTTACAATGTCAAAAAATTTCTGCAGAACGGGAAAATCTCTAAAAATTGCATAAGAGAATCGCGAGAAATTCCAAATAAACTTTAATGAAAGAAAAAGAAGAGGCATTTACTATATTGGACTAAACTGTTAAAGCCGGTTTTATTTCACAAATGCAGACAAATCGCTATGAAATGGGGGAAAAAAAAGTTCAAAGTTCAAAACTCGCAGAGGAGAAAATTCATTGTATTTGGCTAAAAGTTGAACAGAGTTCCTTTTACAAATCTAAAAAAAAAAAAAAAAAAAGAGCGAGAGAGAGAGAGAGAAATAGGCTGTTTAGATAATTGGAAGTTCGGTTTAAAAAAAATTTTTTTTACAGAAATTGGCTGTTCGGATAATTGGAAGTTCGGTTAATTGGGGTTCCAATAATTGACTCTCTACTGTACTTCCATAAATTTTCTTTCTATTGTTTCCTATTTGTATGAAGAAATGTTATATTTGATGTGTTTTATAAGATAACATGGAAATTTTAATACTGAAGTTGTTTTAAGTTTTTCAGTTTTTACTGAAATTTTGTATACATGAAATCAGTGTTGATTTCAGGGGGTGGCCCAGGGGGAGGACATCCCTCCCCCGGAGCAATGCGATGTCCCTTCCGGAAGATTTGAGATTTTGGGTTTTCAATGGTCAAAAAGTGCAATTCCCCCCCCCCCCCCGGAGCTACAGAAATCCCTCCCGGAGAAAAGTGTCTGAATTCAACACTGTATGAAATAACGATATTGTTATTTTAATAATATAATGTAAATAATATGTATAGTACATATTTTTTTCATAATAGAATTAGTTTAATTATAGAGTAATATTTTTGTATTATTTTCATCCTGTATAAGCATAATGACATTCGAAAATTTTTGAAAACTTATATCTAGTAATTGGACAATGCATTATTGTTAAAAGTTTTGAAGTGTGAGTTTTGTTTAATTTATTCTGTTTGATAATGCTAGTCTTTTCATTACTACTCCTGTGTAATCATATTCATATAATTCATTCGTTCATTTTATTTTACAATAGTTTAAAAGTTTTCATTTGTAATTTTGCACATTAAAAAGGTAATTTTTTTTCGCGAATTTACTTAAGTATTTGAATGTTAACAAACGTATCGCGATATTATTTAACCATTATGTATTTTATATTTGATTAACTCCAATCAGTATTTGTCCAAATTATTTTAAGGAAAGTAATTTTGCTCAATTTACTTTCGAAAATCTGCTTTTTAAAAAATTATTTACTTCGTATTTCGGTCTTTTTACGCATCTATTTACTGTCTCACGGCTGATCGAGCTCCGATCTTGTCCGCCACGTGACGTTTCAGTCCTGCTCTACTCTGATTGGCTATCCTTCAAATGGAACAACCTTATTGTAGAAGAACCTTGGAATAATTCAAATTGCTTATTGGCACCACTTTTATGAAAAAAAAAATATTCACCTTATTTAATGACTGTAATAACGATACTAAAATATAGCCAATTTCACTATTTTATAAAACTGGTGGGAATCGAATAATTTGAGTAAAAGACACAGCCCGAGAATATGACGGGAGCGAGAATTAAGGGGTTAATGATTTAAAAAAATCTCGACAATAACTCCCCTCCCCGAACTTCTTTTGCTTTTGAAAGAGGGGGGGGGGATTAAAATCGGGATTTTACGGTAGTTATCAGTTTGAAAATTTTACTTTATTAAAATATTACTGATATCTATCTCCATTCAAAGCATCATATACATAACTGTTTTAGAGATGTAAGTAAGCCATCATTGTAAGTTTAGAACAAATGTAATAGAAACATTTGCAAAGTTGTTCAAGGTAATACTTTTGTTTTAACAATGCATAAAAAAAACATTGTTGTAAACCGTTTAGTAAAATAATACATAACACTTATTGCATTTTAGAAAACATTAAATTTATTTAAAGAACAACTGAACGTAAACGAGCTTTTTGCTCTTTGTGTATTTGCTGAAATATGTGTTTGTGGAAGTTTCAATACAAAATCAACTTCATGTGAGGAAAATATCTTCTATTTCAGGAAAATTATAGATAATGGAACTGACATTATTTCTTTTTAAGTTAACTGAAAGGAACAGAATGATAATAGGGCCACTTATGAACTGTTCATATGTGCCCCACAATACCGTTTCTGTTAAATTGATAATTAATACATATTTCTCAATTTCAGAAGGAAAAAAACTTTATCAAAAATATTTATTAGTACTCAGAGTATATGTTAAATCACTCAAATTCAAATAAAAGAATAAATAAATGAAGTTATTCGCTCATCAACTTGGAACAAAGATTTTACTTTTGAGATCGAAAACAGTGTTTTGGCTACAGAGGACAAACAAAATGTCAAAGAGCTTCAAACAGTTTTTACCATATGTCTAGAGGTGCTATCATTTTTAGTAATTTTCTTTAAATAAAAAAACTTATAACTATTGAAAAATTGCAATGTTCACATCTTCCCCATGTTCACATGTGCCCCCATCTCCCCTATTCGTAGTGGGCGAAAAACTCATTTAACCCTAAAACTACCGGAAATTTTACTCAAGTTTTATAAAAACCTTCTACACCAGAATTTTTACTTAAAACTATTTAATTAGTTTATTTAACTTATTATTGTCTGATTTATACATTTAGTTTGTTTTGAAGAAATTTCTGGTTTGAATAAATATTTTGAATGTACATGTCGGGTCCATTGGACCCTTCTGGTAGACAGAGGGTTAACTATGACCTTTGTTTATTTAGTCCTCCTATGCAAACGATGACGGTAGTGTCTAGGGCCTGATTACCAACGGGGCACACTCACACCAATAAATTTTAAATGAAATGTTCGCCTTAGCTAAACGCAGTAATCAAAGAAAATTCATTCCATTTAACCTGCACAATCTTATGTGACGGGGATGTGGGCAAGTGGCCCCGGGCTCCTCGACCAAATAGTCTTCGAATCGAAGAAAATTCCTCACTTTCTATTGATTTTTCTACTTTTTATTATAAAATTATTAAAAAAAGTTATAAAAAAATTAAAAAAAAAATTGAAAAAACTTACAAAATATTTAAAAATTTTAGAAAATACAAAAATATGTATTGTTGTTGTAATGCTATACTTAATCTTTCTTCTAGACTCTTCCTTCCTTATTTTTACCTTTTAATTTGAGCTCTTTTCCCATGCAACCCCAGTTAGATTCTTTACTTTTTATGCCCTCGCTGCTACCAGCTATGAATTTTGCTATTCCATTTAACTTGCACAATCTTATGTGACGGGTATGTGGTGCAAGTGGCCCCAGGCAACTCGAACAAATCATCTTCGAAGGAAAATTCCTTCCATGAATGAGGCAAAATTTTCTTTTTCTTTTTACTAGTGGGAATGTGCCCCGTTGATAATCAGGCGCTGGTTGTGTCCCAAACCAAACAAACTCTATACAATGGGTATATAAATCCGTTTATATTTCCCAAATCTACTTTAATAAATAAAATAATATAAATTATTATATAAGAGTGCGTGTTTGTACTGCATTACTTATCAAAGTCAAACCGATAATTTAGATTTTTTTTTTTCGTGAAACTGCCGATCATTTGACAAGTCTTGCTGTGCAAACCGCACTCTATTATGTCAATTTGTTACCTTTTCGTAGATTTGTGGAATATAAATTTACTTTTGAGTCTCTTTGAACTACTATTTTCATTTATCACAAAAAATCTCTCTCTTTGAAAAGTCTTACAGTGTAAACTCTATTACAATACGCATTGTGTTCACTTTTTATGAATATTTGACATCTGTAAATACTTTTGGGTCTTTTTAAACTAAGTTTTTTTTTACAAAAAAAATTCTGATTTTTGGTCGAGTCTTAAAGATGCAAACCGCATTTTGTTACAACAATTTGTTAAATATTTTATTATTTTTTGAAATGTGAAAAAGTTTTGCCAGTCCACAATTTTTATAAAATTCTCATTACTTGGTTACCACCACTTTTTTTCAAATTGTATAATTTGCCTTCTTGTCGCCTTACTTAATCTGTCATGAAGTAAAAAAAAAATATATATATATTATTTCAAAAGAGTGGTGGCAGTCAAGTAATTTCAATTTAAAAAATATAGCACACTGCAAACACCTATAGAACCACCCATAGATTTCGATAATTAGAGGTGTTACCTAGACATTTATTGTGACGTCTGTAAAATATACTGTAAACATCAGAATAATCCCTAGCTTTATTTTTCCAATTTTAATCATTGCCTAAAAATAGTTCTAAAATGTCTGTAAAACTATTGTCTTATTTCAAAAGCCTAATGATCTAAAATGTCGTAATTTTAACAATGTGAAATGTTATTTAACTATCGAATCTTCCAGTAAAAATATCAACATCAACAAAAATGCATAATTGTCATTAATGTGTAAATGTATTTTTATTTTTATGTGATATTTTATTATGATGTACTATAAATAAGTAAAATATGGGCACATTTAGTTCATCCGAAAAGGATGTGTACATTTATATCAGATTTTTTCACCTCACTTTATCGCAGAATGCTCTTTAAATATATAAATATTTCATATTCTGTGACAAGATGCGAGCGTAGCAAATACTGCTATTTAACCCTTCACTGCACGATTTTTTCTATTTTTATGAAAAAAATTTTTTTTGAAATCTATATATCGGTCTAATAATAGAAAAAAATAATAGAAAAAAAATTAAATTTCAAATTTTCAGCTGAAACTTGATATTTTATGGCGTGTACCCTATGTGCGCAATTAGGGTTTTAAAATATTGTACTGCTATATTTTACAACCAAATGAGCTTAAATTAATTTTATCTGCTTAACACTCCAACTTTTTTTATATAAATATTTTTAAGTATTCAGTAAAATAATGAAAGTAAATTTTACCTTAATAGCTTGATCGAATTTATATTTGTTTCCGAAGAACAAATTCTAATAATTTTTTGTCAAATGCAGCCATCTGATATGGACAAAATAAGTGCTAATCCATTCTTTGGACTGTTCTTGATCAGGAATAGAGATGTTATTAGCCAAATTCAAGGCACATTGTAAGAATTACAGTGTGCTATTATCAAATTCTGCTATTTAACCCTTCACTGCACGATTTTTTCTATTTTTATGAAAAAATTTTTTGAAATCTATATATCGGTCTAATAATAGAAAAAATAATAGAAAAAAATTAAATTTCAAATTTTCAGCTGAAATTTGATATTTTATGGCGTGTACCCTATGTGCACAATTAGGGTTTTAAAATATTGTACTGCTATATTTTACAACAAAATGAGCTTAATTTAATTTTATCTGCTTAACACTCCAACTTTTTTTATATTAATATTTTTAAGTATTCAGTAAAATAATGAAAGTAAATTTTACCTTAATAGCTTGATCGAATTTGTTTTTGTTTCCGAAGAACAAATTCTAATAATTTTTTGTCAAATGCCGCCATCTGACATGGACAAAATAAGTGTTAATCCATTCTTTGGACTGTTCTTGATCAGGAATAGAGATGTTATTAGCCAAATTCATGGCACATTGTAAGAATTACAGTCTTTTTATGTATGTGCCAGATGTGGCACGTGCTGCAGTGAAGGGTTAAATAAAAAATAGAAATCTTTGAATCTTAAATATTGGTGCCAAACGTCTTAGAAATTCCAAGAAGTATATGAACCTAGTCAGAATAAACAATGATAATATTAATAATTTTAATGTAGAAATGTATGTAAAAAAATCGCAGTATATACAGGCGTACAGAGGTGCCAAGTTCGCACTAATCTTCCGTAATGCGTGGATTAATTTAACCCAGTTTAACAACGTTTCGAACCAGAAAAATTATTTGATGAATCTTTATTAATTTAATTCCAGTTTTCTACGTGGAACTTATTTAATTTCAAATCTGAAAAAAAATTCTGGTGCGAAATGTATTAAACCAGGGTTAAATTAACTCGCATATTACGGAGGATTAGTGGCAACTTGGCACCTCTGGGCGTATAATAAGCATCTGAAACATGCATATTTAAGCCTAAAAAGTTTAATTAATGAAATGTTACTTATTGCTCCTTCGTAATTATTTTAATTTATTTATAAATGAAATTTCTATGTAAAAATATGTTTGTTTGAGCTGTGTGTTATGCACCGGCGTATACGGTACTAATCAACTGTATCTGATGTAAAACGCCATTGATTTATTGACATTATACCATTATACCTAGAAGAAGTCTTAATATAAATAGTCATTAACAAATCAATTTTTATAATTACATAGAGTTATTATAATTATTATAGATATACATAGTTTTAAATTCATTTACAGAGAGATAATTTGGATTTGTGTTGTATTTGAAAGATATTAGATAAATAATATTTTGCATCTATGGTTAGCGGTATTTCAAATGACATAGACAATTTTTAGGAAATTTTATGATTAAATATTTTATCGTTTGCCGAGAATTAAAATTATTTTTTTCCCCAGTAATTTTACCCTCGCAAACTCAAGTTGTTATTTTTGATTTCGACATTGTTTCGTTGCAACATTTTCTTATGATGTAAATTTACATTATCTGTGCAAATTAGTTGACGAAATTTTTTAAATTAGCTTATTTAATAATTTTATGCTTTTTATCAGAATTTTAATGACATTTATTTATTTTATTATATGATAAATTACATTTTTTGAGATCAATTGTAATTGTGATTAATACATTTATTTACATAATTCAATAGATTATTTATATTAAAAACGTCATATTAGATACACAAACACACATTTGAACTCACTAACAATTTATTATAATAACATATATAAAAGTACTCATTTTTTTAGTTTTATATATTTTTTTATATCAGGAACGTTGAAACCTTTTGAAAACAATGTTGAAAGTGTAAGATGAAAATGTATAAAATACATTTCTTGTGTATTTTTGCAATTAAGTATATTTGTTTTCAAGTCTTTTCTTGCATTTTCCAGTTCTTTTAACAGGGCTCCCAAATGGTCCGTCAACTGCTTACCAATACTTTTCAGAAAAATTTTCTTTTTAGATTTTTCTTACAAACCGCCCCAAAACCACCGTTGAAAGCTAATTCTAGAGCAAACCTACCATAAAATTTTCTGTTAAAATTTATTGGTATTCAGTTGGGGGACCATTTGGGAGCCCTGTTTTAATTCATGAATTTTTCATTCCTTCGAAATGTACTGGCGTACAACTGGAAAATGGAAAATCTTCCTTTTTTTAGGAGAAAATTCCACTTTATGTTTTATTATCACCACAGATGTCTAAAATCCACATTAACCAATAGAAAAGGCTTATAATATGATTTTATCTTCTGCTTATCAGAAAACAATTTAAAAAAAATAATAATGAAGACAGCGGGTCACACTCCCCATAAGATAATGCATACTCAGTTTCCCTAATATAAGTCACTTAATCTTGAAAAACAACACTGAAACACAGGGTTCGTATGCATTGGGGGATTCAGGGGATTTTAGATATTTTACTACCAGAAATTTAATAAAGTACTGGTCGCTATATATAAAGATAATTTTTTTTTTTGTTTCATTAAACAAGGTATATATTTCTGTACGAAAATTCTGGTAATGCGTCCTTGAAATTCCTTGAAGCGTACGAAACTTGAAACAGACTGCAAAACTATAAGTTAAATATATTTTTTAACTAACAAAAACAAAAACATCAGATACAGTGTTCACAATGGTGGTTGCCACCTTTCAGAAATGGTAAAATTCCCCTTGTTTTGTCCTTAGTTAATATGCCATTAAATAAGGGATATTTTTCTATTTCAAAAAAGTGGTGAAAATCAAGAAATCTGAATTTAAAAAAAAGTAGCCCATTGGCAACACTGATCAGTACATTCTCTTGCAATAAGGGGATCTTCTACATTAGGAGACCAAAAAAAAGCACTTTTATATGATTTTCTTGCAAGAAAACGGTATGATGCATCTTTTTGAAATTTTAACAGTTTATTGTACTTATCTTAAGGTATACAGAAGAACTTTTTTTATTAGAATTTGTTGCTCCTACTCTAAATATAAACAAATATGTTCAACTGCTTTGGAAATTTTCGTCTGGACGATGGGCATGATAGCGCCTTGTAGAATTATCTGAAGCACAAAAATAATTTTTTTTCGTAAACTTCGTGAGTATAGCTTCTAGTTAAATTAAAGAAACCCATAAATTCATTTAAAAAAAGTATGTAATGGTTGCTTAAAAAAATTTGTTAAAAAATCGTTCTTATTTGTTAATAACATTTTTTAATAATTTTAGTAAAAGCTTTAGTTCATATCGAAGGCAATTAAATAAGCTTTAATTAAAAAAAATCACGATGATCCATTGAGTAGTTTTTTTTTTTTTTTTTTTAATCTTGCCCACCGTGTCAAAAAATGCGGTTGAACATATTTGTTTATAACGTAGAGTAGAAGCAACAAAATCTAATTTAAAAATTCTACTGTATACCTTAAGATATGTACAATAAACGGTTAAAATTTCAAAAAGATCCATTTTGCAGTTTTCTTACAAAAAAATCATAGAAAAGTACTTTTTTTTTCTCCTAATGTAGAAGGTCCCATAAATTTATGTGTATTTTTCTTGAATAATTTTTTCTTCTTTTAGGTATTCTTTGCTATTTAATTTTGAAATAAATTATATGTTTTTATTATAGTTACTGGCGCAGGGGTTTTAAAGGGAAGAGGCTCTATGAGATTAAAAAAAAATATTACGAAAATTTTAATTTTGAAAACATGCAAATGGATTTTTGTTACATGGCTAATTCCATGAAAACTTGTCGCAGGGTTCGTACGGGTACCGTTATTTTAAAGGACCAATATCAGAATTTTTTTTATAGAAAAATACATCTAGCTTAAACGGACGAAATTTCGATTTATTTCAGGAGATATTTTCCGTATGAAAATACTGGTACCGAAGAATTTCTTAGTCATGAAATTCAAGCACCCGTACGAGCCCTATGTATGTCAAAACCTACGATTTTTGGCTACCAGTATTTTAGAACGAAAAAATGTGACTTATTTTATCGGAGATATCTCATCAATTGAATAATGATGAGCAAACTTTTCGAAAATAATGGTGGCCGAGAAGCATGGTGATTTTCAGCTGTGTGACATACATGACACGTTTTCATGGAATTAGCCACAAGCAATTTTTTTTTATAGAGTTATTCTTCAATAAACGTAATAATCTTCTGGTGATAAATGTAATTGAATGTGGTTTTATTTTTACTTTTGTTTCACGTGCAACATCTACAGAACATAATAAAAATGAAATAAGAGAAAAGAAGAAGAATATATTCGATACAGGAACAAGACTAAGGCAAAAATGTACATGCTTTTTTGATTTCGATACATCTAGATTTAATGATAAATCTACCATTCAAAAAAATGTAAATTGTGCTAGGATTGAATTGAAATTGACGTAATCAAAGGGTTAATTGTGCAGTTTTATGTAATCAAAATATAATATTAAAAAGCAGAAAAAACAACGTTTAAAATGCCCAAATAATATATGAAAAGCAGCAAACAGCTGTTTCGAATCTACTAGCGAGATTCTTCTTTAGTGCAAGATAGGGAAAAAGAAACAGCGTGCTAGAAAAAGCAAGGTTCTGCTCAGCCTTGCTTTTTCTAGCACGCTGTTCCTTTTTCCCTATCTTGCACTGAAGAAGAATCTCGGTAGTAGATTCGAAAGAGATGTTTGCTGCTTTTCCTATATTATTTGTGCATTTTAAACGCTGGTTTTTTCTGCTTTTTAATATTGTTGCACAAAAGCTTTATTTGCTTTTTTTTTTAAATATAATACTTTTTAATGAAATATTAATTTTTTATAATCTTAAAATAAATACTCAGTTGTCATAACACAGACGAGACTAAAATATCGAAAAGAAAAAAGAAAACGAATTTTGTGAGGACATTTGAAATTCACGTAGCTTTGCGTGACGCCAAATTAATATCTGGAATGGAAAATAAAAGGTTGGGTTGGGTGTATTTATGACGGCCAATTATCTGCACGAGGGATATAGGCCCAGGGGGGGGGGTGCCCTTCGTGGGGGTCTTTCTAAGGGATCCTAATCCGTATTAACGCTTGGAAATCCAAGGTTCGAAGAAAACCACGAAAACTCCGAACGATTAGGCCGACGGGCGCGATTGGGATCGAACCCAGCACCTCCCGTCTACCAGCTTCGAGAGCAGAACCTCTCAGCCACTGGTGGGGCGGAAAATAAAAGGATTACGGCATAAACTAATCCCTTAAAGTGTATTAACTGTGATACAAAATATTATGTGACTAGAATATTTTGGTAATGACTGAATTCAGGAACATCTGACTTATTAATATGAGTAAATGCATCTCATGAATTGCTTGGTTTTAAATGTTTTTTTTTTTTAATTTTGATTGTCTGTCGTCTTTATGGTGGTAAATTCTTCTATTGCAGGGCTGCCACAAGCGATTATTTTTTATTCTAACTGGTACCACTTTTTAAAACAGAAATTCTTAACACACACTTCGACAACATTTCAAAGAGTAATATACTTGAAAATATATTAGAAAAATACTGGTGCAAACAGAATATAAAAATAGTCGTCTGGGACAGCCCTGCTATTGCTACTCCAAAATATCATATTCTATGCTACTTTTTATTTTCTGCTTTACAACGCTTCATTATTTCTTAAGATGAAAAAGTAATTTTAGTTCTTTCTTACTTTTTTTATACAACGTTGCGATTCGCTATGTGTTATTTATATGCATATACTATATCATACATGTCATAATCTGCTAGTTATTCCGTATTATTATCCATGAAAATCCTGTTTTAAACCGGGAAGTGTATATAAGGAAATGGGTCTATGCTTTAGAATTAAAAATAAAACACTGGATTATGTTTTGATACACTCAATTCATCTCTTTAACCCCTTGAGGGGCGATAGGATAAAATATATCCCACCTAATTTAAACAAGATTCTCACCAGAAAATTTTAACTAAATTTTATATTTTTAACTTCGGAGGAAAATCGATACTACTACTTCTGACGGTTTACCGAGGAGCCTGGGGCCACTGCCCCACATCCCCGACAGTAACACAATGGAAAACTAACAGGAACTGAATCTTGGCTAAAATCGGTATAAAATTGCTTTTCCTTATTTAAAAATAAAATTTTTCGATTATTCCGGTGAGAATTCAATATTTAGAGAAATTTTTGCTTGCCTCTCAAGGGGTTAAAAATTAAATTTCGATCTCATGATTTATTTAATAAGGTAGAAATCAAGATGTGTCATGCGAATTTATGAGTGACATCCTCAAATTTTGATAGAAAAAATGCAAAAATTATGCATTTTACCAGGCTGATTTAAAACAAGGAACTCAAGTAACATGTCAAAAGTGGATGTTGTGCTGCCATTTCAAAAATTAAAAAACAATATGTGGAAAACAATTACTTAAAAACTATGCACTTATATTCACATAGAAAACAAAATTTCCACTTAAAAAGTACCTGTTCTATCTCAATGCTGCATTTTAATGATAACGAAACAAGGGGTGGATCATTTAGTTTTACTCCCTACTATTTTACAACCCTTTAGATAATTGTCAAAACAGAAAGTAAGCTTACAATATAACAGCATTGCGTGACAAACTACGCTGACAAACAAGACTTCAATAATGACAATAATATCGTACCAGGTACTGTTTATAGCCGGCGGAATCTTTCACCAAAAAATTTGATTAGAAATTTTCGTCCTATTTAAATGCCTTATTTATACAAAATTTGTGCCATAAAAATAGAATAAATAATGAACATAAGTGAATGAAAAAAAATATATAATTGTTATACGGGAAAAAAACCCTCAAAATTGATTTCGTAAGATATGAAGTAAAATGTTCACTATCATTTTTATTTTATATTCCTGTTGAGTTTATTTCCTAAAGTTCTGCATTTTTTTTATAGTTATATAAATATATTTCTTTTACCATTACATTTTTAATATGTTTATTGCATATATTAACAATGTGTAATGAATATTACAATTGTTCTTTCAAATGAACATTTATGTTCAAACCGCTTCTTCAGTTGGATCTAATGTTCTTTATTTTAAATTAAATAAAATACCTTAATAATATAAGATATTCCCATATATTTTACTATTTAAACTTAGAGCGTTAAAATAACTCAGGAATATTTAATATTAGGAAATTCATAAAAATGCAAAGGGAATCGATAAAATAATATTATAATTAAAACATCGTTATGATTACTCTTATTCCTATCATCATTATATCTGTAATTTTTTTGGTAATGTTGACTATGGTGTTTAAGTATTCCATAAAAATTCCTGCAAATGCAAGTTAGCGGTATCTTTCCACTGCTAAGTAATTTAGAAAATGAATCAGTTGTTAAATATAAGTTTTTCGCGCAGAAATCCAGGAAAACAATCGGGTTCAGGCATCTCATTGGATTAAAGTGGATTACTACGTTCATCCAGCTCTTAAATGAGAATAAATCTCTTAAGAATTTTATTGGACAAATCTCGTTAGCTTACTGAATAAATACACCTATTTAATAAGGCGAAAAGATATTTCAGGTAAGATGTAATTTTAAGTCAATGGTGAAATCTTGAATTTTTCTTTTAATGATAGATTTTCTTTTCAAATATTTCTCGTTTTGTTTATATATTGTAAAATGCAGAATATATAATTGTAATTTAGTAGAAAAATTTCGATAATGTATTTAATTAGTGTTGTATTGGATTTTTAAACTATTTTATGCTATAGCTACAGTGCTTAGAAGTATTCTATGTGGAAATCGGGCATACCTGCATTGCTTTAGAATGAATCCAAAATATTACATTTTCTTAGAAGGCGATGCCACAGAATTTATTGAGTGAAAGTGTAAACACTAAGCAAAGGAACGGCCAGTAATTTTAAGTGAGGTCGGAATGCTTTTGAAAAGCTTTATCGAGGTCCAGAGAAAAAACACTTAAGTAATATAAGTTACTTATTACTTTATTTATTTTTTTTTTGGCGTACAAGTACATATAATAGAAAATAGAAAAGTCAGATATTCGTTCTGAAAAATTAATACATACATAGGCGTAGGTTCTGAAAATTTTTACATACACATGATAAAATAGAAAAAGACACGTATTCGCTGAAAAATTAATGCGAAAAATTACACTTATGGTGTTTAGCCAGTTTTTTATAGTTTGGTTCACATGCAGTGTTGCCAGTGGGCTACTTTTTTAAAATTCAGATTTCTTGATTGCCACCGCTTTTTTGAAACGGTAAAATTACCTTTGTTTTCTCCTTAATTAATATGTCATTAAATGAGGCGCATTTTACGATTTCAAAAAAGTGGTGCCAATCAAGAATCTGAATTTAAAAAAAAATAGCCCATCTGGCAACACTGTTCACATGGCGAACAGCTAATGTGGTGACTGCCTTGAAAGAGAGCGTCCGTTAATCTCGAACGATAATTGTTATTCAAAAAATTCATTTTGGAGAAAGTTGCTTCACACACATGTGGAGCCAGACATTGTAGCCAAGTTAATAACTAGTTTTTTGCAAATTTTAAAATTTTCTGAAACATGTTTGCCTCAAAATTTCACAGGCAATGCAGCTTTATACGTTTTGAAGAAAATATCTTCTTGGAATCCAATAACCTACATTTGAAGTAAAGGTTTTTCAAGACTGAACAAGATCATAGCCACGTCAGTCCATTCTGCAGGTGGAGCAACTTCATACCGCGATTTAACCCATTAACGGTCGCATTAAATTACGGTTTAAAAATTCAGATTGCTTATTCGCACCACTTTTTAAAAAAAGAAATTTTCGCCTTATTTAATGACAAATAAAATGATACCAGAATAAAGCCAATTACACTATTTTATAAAACTGGTGGGAATCAAACAATCTGAATAAAAAACACAGCCCCTGAATATCACTGGAGCGAGAATTAAGGGGTTAAAGAATTACGACAACTTACCTATCTCTGTAAAGTCTTGGAATCTTGCTTCAAATTCCTTCACAAGATTTCTCATAAAAATTAGGAACACGGCAGAGTGTCTTTCGGAATTCTTCTTTTTATATTCAAGAATTGTTGGAAAATGAATAAATTCTTCATTTGCAATATCTTTTTCAAAGATATCCAACTTGCGACGGAAAGAAAACACACTTTGTATCAGATTACATACTGATTCCCATTTCCTTGTAACTCGGTGTTGAGTGCATTTAAAATAATTCAGAATGTCTTTCAGGAAATGCACATCTACCATATTGCCTTTGTTTGACAGGAACTCCAAGTACTCCTTGTCCTGTGTATCCAAGTCGACTAAGCAGGAAGTTACTTGTTCTTTTATTAGCCGGAAACGTTCAATAACGTGATCTTTGCTTAGCCAACGGACATTGCTATGTTGCAGTAAGTCAGAATACGCTGAATCACATTCAGATAGAAACTTCTTGAACTGTTGGTGCTGAATAGAAGAAAAAGACCTCATAAAATTGATCAACTTGACAAAGTTGTCCATTACGTCTTTCAGAGTAGCACTAAGTTTTCCACAAATGTCTGTCTGGTGAATTATGCATTGATTAGATAATAGCCCAGCATTTTTATCCCTTTTCCTTTTTACTAATCCCTTTTCTTTGCCCATCATCGCTGGGACCAGATTAGAAAAAAGGGACACCATTTTATCATAAATGATGTTTGATTTTGTCAGGAAGTCGCCAACAATCTTGAATTTATCCTCTTCGCGAGCCAGGAACACAGGAACAGGAACACAGGTTTACAGGAACAAAAAACTTTCTAAAAATGCGATTTTTGTGTTACTGTAGGGCCTAAAGACATGACATTTCGAATGGTAATTACTTATAAGATACTAATGATCTCTAGGGACATTTCTTAAAAAAAATCGAAATTAAAAAGGGGTGAAAATATTCGAAAAGCGTTCTAAAAAACGTTCTAAATGGCGATTTTTACGCAATTTCGGGAAGTACCAAACTGATTAAAAAATAATGGGGTCAGAATGATGGTGACAACCCTTGCTCTAACATAGGCTACATTTTATGTCGGTGCCACTACCCCTAAAGGGGGTGCAGGAGCAAAAGAATGTTCGAAATTGCGATTTTTGTGTTACTGAAGGCCCAGATAAATGGAATTTGGCATGGTAGTTACTTATTAGATATAAATGATCTTTAAGAACATTTCTTAAAAAAATCGAAATAAAAAAGGAGTGAAAATGCGCAAAAGCGTTCTAAAAAACGTTCAAAATGGCGATTTTTACGCAATCTCAAGAAGTACCCAATAGATTTAAAAAATAATGGTGTCAAAATGATGGTGACAACCCTTGCTCCAACATAGGCTACATTTTATGTGAGTGCCATTACCCCCAAAGGGGGTGCAGGAGCAAAAAAACTTTCGAAAATACGATTTTTGTGTTACTGAAGGGCCTAGAAACATGAAATTTGAAATGATAGTTACTTATAAGATATAAATGATCTCTAAGAACATTTCTTAAAAAATTCAAAATTTAAAAGGGGAGAAAATGCATGAAAAGAGTTCTAAAAAACGTTCTAAATGGCGATTTCTACGCAATCTC
Source organism: Maratus speciosus (assembly GCA_963932465.1). Classification (NCBI taxonomy): domain Eukaryota; kingdom Metazoa; phylum Arthropoda; class Arachnida; order Araneae; family Salticidae; genus Maratus; species Maratus speciosus. Next base: position 136,996,863 of record OZ010793.1, read on the forward strand.
AGAAAGTACCCAACCGATTTCAATAGTAATGGTTGGAAATTGGTGATGAAAGTCCTTGCTCCAATATAGGATCTACTTCATGTCGGTGTCACTACCACCTTGCGCTTGCATTTTAAAAAAACGTTCTAAATTGTAATTGTTGTGATACTGAAGGGGCTAGCATCTTGAAATTTGGCATGGTAATTACTTATGAGATGTAAATGCTGTCTGAGAAGAGTTCCTTAAAAATTTGAAATTTAAATGAGGTGAAAATAAACGAAAAGCGTTCTAAAAACGTTCTAACTAGCGATTTCTACGCAACCTCAGGAAATATAAACCAATTTCAGAAGTAATGGTTTCAAATTGATGGTGACAGTCCCCGCTCCAACATAGCCTATATTTTACGTTGTTGTCACTAACACATGGGAGTTACAGGAGCAAAAAATGTTCTAAATTTCATTTTTTGCGTTAAAGAGGGGGTCTAACATTTTAAATTTGGAATTGCAATTACTTCAAAAGATACAAATGCTTTCTAAGAATTGTCGAAAGAAAATTTCAAATTAAAAGGATGAAATGAGCGATAAGCGTTCTATAAGCGTTCTAAATTACGATTGTTATGCCAATCGTATGAAATACGAAACCGATTTTAAACATAATGGTTGCAAATTGATGGTGATAGAACCTGCTCAAACATAAGCTATATTTTATGTCGGTGCCACAACCCCTAGAGGGTTGCAGGAGCAAGAACTTTCTAAATTGCGACTTCTGCGGTATTGAAGAGGATAGAAACTTTAAATGTAGCACGACTTATAAAATATAAATATCCTCTAAGAACAGTCGAAAATAAATTCGAAATTAAAAAGGGTGAAGCGAAGGGAAAGAGCGAAAAGCATTCTGAAAGAGTCCTAAATTACGATTTCTATGGAATCTCAGGATATAGTAAACCACTTAGAGAAGTTATTGGTTGCGAATCAAGAGATCCCTGGTCCCTGATCCTATACGGGTTATATTTTATTACGGTGTCACTACCACCTGGTTGGCAGAAACAGCAAGGAAGCCTTTAAAAACATCTAAATTCTGTTTTCTATAGAATATTAGCAAATACCAACCGATTTCAAGGTTAATGTTGGCAAATGTCTCTGTTTCAACATTTTTCGAAACATTGTATTTCAACTCTGTTTTGGTATTTTATGTTGGTGCCACTAACACCAGAGAGGTGGTAGACTGTTGGAATTTGACATGATGGTTAATTTTAAGATGTAAATGTGTTAAAATGGTTTCTTAAAAATTCAAAACTTGAAATGTATACTGAAACAAGTATAAAAGTCTCAAAATACTTTCTAAATTATCATTTATTTGGAATTAGTTTCAGTTCTTCCCATTAATTAAAATCTCATTTTTGTCTATTGCACTTTTATAATGAAGTTCAGTCAAACTGTGCCTTAATTTGTAATTTTTGAATTATTCCAAAAAGTGTCCTTCTAATAAAAAATAATCATGCAAATATCACTTGGCATATTTGAAGTATTACGCAAGCAAAGCCGCAGGGTTTGCTAGTTACTTATAAAATATAAGAAAACTGATAACACTATCGCTCAAACGTGCCTATTATATGTAAATATTAATAAATTATTTATTCAAATTGAAAATATTTGGCGGTCCGCCTGTTTTTTAGCGCATATATTGTAAAATGCAGAATGTATAATTGTAATTTTGTAGGAAAAATTCGCTGGTGTATTTCAATAGTGTTGTATAGGATTATTAATTAATATATTTTATACTTTAGCTACAGTGCCTAGAGGCATTAACATATAGCATGTGGGCAATTTTTCAAAAATGATCGCTAAATTTACGTTCACAAATGCCACTGTAAATTAAAACGTGCTCACAACCAATAAGAATCGAACATTCTTGGATTACACCTTCTTTTTTCTTCCATACAAAATTTCCGGTACCAGTAATAATTTCTGTCCCCAACCCACAAAAACGTACTATGTACGTGTCCCGCAGGCAATATATTAAGTGTGGAAATCGGGTATACCTGTAGTGCTTTAGAATGCATCCAAAATATTATATTTTCTTAGACGGCGACGCCACCGAATTTAACGCTGAGAAGCAAAGTGATATAAGTAAGCGTCCTATCTTAAATAGGAGAAGTAGCCGCAAGATTAAAATCGAGGTCACATCAATCAAGGTCATGCGCCACGTAGCGGATGGAATGTGAACTATAGGTAGATACGTAACTGCTTTCTTACTGACACCACTAAAATTGTAAAGATTTTTTCACCTTGATTAATAACTGAAGTGCCTCTGAAAAGGCGAAGAAAACCTGGTGGTGTCAAGTGCATCTGGATGCCCCTCTCGCTACGACGTTATTTTGCAGTAAATGTGGCAAACAAAATTCATTTCCATGAGTGACTGAAGATTTAGAAAATACGCGCCACAGTAAAAGACCGCGTATGTGAATTATCACTCCGTCCACAAGGTAGCGCAACTGTGTTAATTTACTCCTGATTCCAGCATTAAGTTTGTTCGCTTACATATAACGCTTTGCTGAGAAGTGTAAATACCAAGCGTTAGCTACAGCATCTAGAAATAAGTGGTACAAAATGAATTAAAAATGTATCCCTGAATAAATAAAAAAAAATTTCATTCATTCTTAACACTAGAACGCCCGGAAGGAGTCGATCCGACTCCGACCATATGATTATATGTCAACTGGAACCAGAAATTCTTTCATAAAATAAGTTAAATTTAAACCACGCAGATTTACGTTAAATAAATCAGTCAAATAATTTTAAATAAAAATTATGGTGTCAAATATTTTTGTGAAACTTGAGTAAAATTTCCGGGCTTTCTAGTGTTAATGTATCGAGTAAGTTTCTCGTAGATTAAATTACATAATAAATATCTAAAAACACACAGGATTTCTATTCATTCCTAGGAATAAAATCCATCTTGGCACACTCTGGAAAAAATGTTATTTTTAAAATAAATTTTCGCCTGTTGATTTCCACATTAAATACTTCTGGACACTGTACTATAGTTACTAACAGGTTTGTACTGTAAATTTATACAAGAAATTCCGACCGTAATTTTAGCTTTTATTTTATGTCAGACATTTCTTGATTATACAAAGTAAAAAAAAAAAAAACGTCTTTAGGAATTTTTCGTATGAAATCAAAACTTCTGAATAACAAAGGCCTCCCCCTGAATAGGATTTTCAAAAATACTAATAAAATAATTATTGAAAATCTCCTTCCGTTTCAGTCGTCTTCACGGATATTTTAAAATCATCCAGTCTATTTGTTTTGTAGCTAAGTAGAACTAATAAAATAATATCAGATATATTTTATTTAAAAAATACGCTTTACTAAAATGACTCGTAAGTTTGGTTTAATGAAGTTTCTCAAGCTGCAATTAATTACAGCTTGGCTGCATGAATTTAAAATAACGGATGACATAATTCTGCTGAATTTGCAAATTTATTTTCATATTTTTAATTTCTGTAAAAGCTTTGTGGTACCAGAAAATATATTTTTAGTTAAACATCGATAATAGATACAAAAATATAATTTCGAAACAATTATGCATTAAAATTGTCGAAGATGAATGCAAAAAAGGAAAATAATTAATAATGAACAATATCGAGAGAAACAAAATTATAGAGTGGCATGCGAAAAAGCCCCTAAAATTGATTCCGTAATATATGTATTAAATTTTTCACTATCATTTTCATTTTATAATCATGTTAAGTTTATTTCATAAGGTCTGTTTTTTTTTTCAGTTATATTAATTGCAATTGTTACTCTTATATTTTAAATATGTTTTATTGCATACATTAACAGTGGGATATGGATATGATTATTAAAGTTTTTCCCTCATAATCAAATATGCCTCTTAAATGGATGTTTTATGTTCAATCCGCTTCTTTATTATGATCTAATATTCTTTATTTTAAATTTAATAAAATACATTAAAAATTTATGAAATTCCTATATATTTTACTATTTAAATTTAAAGCATTAAACTATTTAAGTTTACGAATATTTAAAAGTACAAAATTCATAAGAAAACAAGGAGGATCGACAAAATACTGTTACAGCTAAAATACATTTATGATTAATCTTATTCCTATCATCATATCTGTAATATTTTTTTTTCGTAATGTTAACTGTTCAAATATTCCATAATAATTCACACACCTGCAAGGTAGCAGTATCCTTCTTCTGCTAAGTACTTTTAGAAAATAAATGAGTTGATAAATATAAGTTACTTCACGCGGAACTCCACAAAAGCAATCGGTTCAAGCATCTCATTGGATTAATACGACGCTATTACGTTCATTCAGCTGTTACATGAGAATCAATCTTTGAAGAATTTTATTCGACAATTCCCAATAGCTCACTAAAGCAAAACGTCTATTTAAAAAGGCGAATAGATATTTCAAATAAGATATAATGTTAACTCAATGGTGAAATCTTGAATTAGTTTTTAGGTATGTTTGTAATCATATAAATACGTAGCACCCGTAGTCGTCGTCTAGTACATCCGTCTAGTACATCCCGACATATAAAGGCACAAATACTACCCAACGGAATGGTTTGGAATTTAATATATACAATCGTTTCAAAATTTTGTCAACTCATTTAAAATTTTATTATAATTCAATCAAAAATTAAAAATATATTAATAATTTTTTTTTATTCTATTAAATCCTATTACACGTAATTAATTCAATGATATCCCATGATAGGAAATGATTCTAGGTTGTCATGGTGTTACTTCCTATTTAAGATGGAGTCATATTATTTTCGTATTACTCTAAGTATCCTAAACTCATGGTACAAACTTTAAGGGTAGGTAGAGCACACAGTAACAATCATTTATTGTATAGGAATGTATGGGACCAAGTAACGCATTAAGGTAAAAACACCAGGGGGGCAATTAGACCCCTTTTTTAATTTTCAAAATTTCTGATTCATGCCAAAAAAATTTTATGCTATCCTTTTCTTGACATTTCATAATTACCTTATAATACAATTTTTCTTTGAAAATTTTTCGTATGAAATCGAAATTTTTTGAATTGAAAATAGAAACAAAAATAGAAATTTTTTGAAATAGAAATGGAGTTTTTGGTTGATTCCACTGGTGGTAGAGGGCAGTACGTAACTGGTCGCCGTTCAATACAATGCATTCAAGTAGAAGAAATCGCCATTTTTAATTGTGCTATCGTTCGTCATGGAAGACTTTACATATGCCGAAAGAGCCGACATGCATTTCATGTACGGTCGTGCAAATTGCAACGCCAGAGCCCCCTACGAATGTATCAGGAGCAGTTTCTAGAAGAATGCCTGATCATAGAATCTTTCAGAGCTTACACCGTCAGCTTTCTGAAACAGGTTCTTTCCACGTCACGTGACAGGAAACTGGGCGAGAAAGAGCTATACCGCAGTGCAAGCCTGGAAGAAATTATTTTGAATTTTGTGAGTGAAAGGCCCGAATCAAGTACAAGAGCTGTTGCACAGAATTTAGGTGTGAGTTATCCGACCGTTTGGAGAGTGCTAAATGAAAATCGATTTCATCCCTTCCGTTTTCAACGTGTACAAAATTTGAATCCGGAAAACTATCGTCTGAGGTTGAACTTTTGTCAGTGGGTTTTGCAGCAACATGTATTGCAGCCAGACTTTACTGCTCATATTCTATTTACAGATGAGACAGTATTTACACGCGAGGGTGTATTTAATGCGCACAATTTCCATCTTTGGGCAACCAATAATCCACATGCAACGTGGCCACATGCTTATCAACAACGATTTTCTGTGAACTTGTTGGAGGGTATTGTTAATAATTATTTGATTGGCCCATACCTACTGCCAAAGAGGCTGGATCATCGCTGTTACCTTATTTTTTGCAACAGCTTTTATCAGAACTGCTACAAGATGTTCCGATCGCCATTCGTAACCGGATGTGGATTCAACAAGATGGAGCGCCCGCGCACTTCACCACTGATGTAAGCAGTTACCTGAATGCCACATTTGGGACGCGATGGATTGGGCGGGATGGACCAGTTCCTTGGCCACCGTGATCTCCCGATTTATCGAGCCTTGATTTCTTTTTATGGGGACATCTGAAGAGTCTTGTTTATGGGACTCCAGTTGATTCAGAGTAAAATCTTGTATCTCGCATATCCGAAGTTGCTACACATGTGCGGAAAATGCCTGACATCTTTTGAAGTGCGCGCCAATCGTTCCACCGACGCTGCGAAGCATGTATCACAGTTGGTGGGCGCAATTTTGAACACTTATTGTAATATTATTGTATGCATTATTATTTATTTGTAAACTACATTGTAAATAAACATTTTAACTTTTATATTCATGTATTTCGTTTGATAAGTTTACCAGTTTTGCGCTCTTTTTTTAATTCAAAAATTTCGATTTCATACCAAAAATTTTCAAAGAAGACTTTTATTATTAAGTAATTATGAAATGTCAACAAAACGATAGCATAAAAATTTTCTGGTATGAATAAGAAATTTTGAAAATTAAAAAGGGGGCCTAATTGCCCCCCTAGTGTTTTTACCTTAATGCGTCACTTGGTCCCATACATTCCTATACAATAAATGATTGTTACTGTGTGCTCTACCTTCCCTTAAAGTTTGTACCATGAGTTTAGAAACACCCTGTATATATACAGGGTGTTCCGTTAAAGGGATCCAATATTAATAGTGGTAATAGAGGAGATCACATGGAGCATAAATCAGTATATAAAGCCTGGTCGGATCTCAATAGTTTTAAAGTTACAGCAAATAGAATGAAAATTCGGAAAATTGTAAAAGAACCCTCATTGCTAAACTATCGATAATGCTACATAAAAACGAAGCACACATTTAGAAAGAGCAGAAAAAAACTTACAAAATGACATCAATTGTATTAAAATAGCAATATTTATTGACGAGTTACAAGCCCTGAAACAGTGAAAAAAGTACGAAATCCAATATACATCAAATTAGTTAATCGTTAATTCCAAAAAGACAACTCTAGCTACAACAAGGAAAATGTAGTAAAATTTGGTCCATTCCGAAAACTTTCGAAAAAGCTTACAATGAACCATATCGGTTTAATTGTGTGAGAGAAATTAATCAGTTTCTTAGTTACAACTCCGCTTTCTTTGACACTAGTAAATGTTAAACTCCGCCCATCACGATTGGAAACACCGCCTTTTTAATTACTCTCAACTATACATTTTCGATCATGCTTCTTCTGAGATGCAACATTTTTAATTATTCAAGAGTTGAATGAACCAAAATAACTTTACAATAATAGTCTACATTTTAAAGTGGTCTTTTATTGATATAAAGCATAAGTTAAATTCTTTAAAATTAAACTGGTGGTGAAAATTCGGAAATAATTAAAAATATTGCGATTTGTAACTATGCAAGAAGTTTCAGTACATGTTTTACATGGACAATTATTGTATGTATATGTGCATCAATATTTATGATACGAAATAATAATAACAAATAGCATAATAATTTTATTAATTATAAATTTAAAAAAGACACTAAATTTTAAATTAATTCATACAAACTTTGTAATTTACAATTTGAGTACACCACAGTCTGTGACTTACAAAATACTGTGCCAAAAAGTGTTGAAAATAAAAGAAAAATGACAAATAAAGAATTACATTCCACGTACTTTATGACATATGTGAAGCATAGTCTTCTGGCCTGCGCTGCACAGTTCAATGTCGGAAGGCAGACGAACGGACATTATTATAATAGGTGTTCGAAGTTGCGCCCATTAACAGAATCGCACAGCCGACAGCGACGTCGTAAAGATTGGCGAACACGCCGAAAAACTCCGACGGAGTTGGGAATGTCTCCTGCAGCGACAACGATTCGCGCCAGTAAATCCTCCGGTGTATCCACAGGCGTTTCATACACCAGCGATTTAAGGTGTCCCCAAACAAAAAAGTCTAACGGATTGAGGTCTGGAGAGCGTGCAGGCCAAGCAACAGGTCCACTGCGTCCAATCCATTTCCCAGGATATGTTGAATTGAGGTGATTGCGAACACCTATGAAAAAATGTGCCGGTGCGCCATCGTGCATAAATCACATATTGTGGCGCAATGTTGTTGGCACATTTTGCAGTAACTGCGGTAAGATATCCCGTAGGAAAACCAAGTACGTACTGCCATTGAGTATATCTGGGAGTAAATATGGTCCTATGAGATAATCGCCGAGGACACCTGCCCATATGTTCACACTGAACTTTTGTTGTGCGTTCGACGGGAAAACAGTGTGCGGATTTGTATATGACCATGTGTGCATATTGTGCGTGTTTACCACGCCCTCTCTCGTAAATGTTGCTTCATCAGTAAATAAAATATTTTCCAGAAATTGTGGATTATTTTCTGTTACATTAAGCAACCAGCGTACGAATTCTCTCCGCTGAGCACAATCTGTTACTGATAACAGTTGTACCCGCTGCACATGAAAGGGGTGCATGTTTTCTGCACGCAGAACACGCCACACACTTTGGTGAGAAACACCGACTTCAGACGCAGCAGCTCGTGTACTCGTGGAGGGGCTACCTTTAAAAATATTCAGTACATCTTCTTCCATTGCAGGTGTTCGTACATGTCGAGGTTTCCCTGCATCAATGCTTGCTGTATTAAACGATCCAGTCTCCCGTAATCGTCTATCGATTTTTATGAAGAGTTTCGAACTTGGGCAACGTCTCCTTGGAAATTGCTCACGGTACATGCGCTGTGCTAGACATGCATTTCCATGAGCTTGCCCGTACATCAGATGCATGTCCGCATATTCTTCGTTAGAGTATTCCGGCATAATTATTATACATCAACTTACTACAATCCCACTTACAACAGCCTCCCTTTAACATAACGCCCACTGATGACTGCTGTTTTATTACACTTTTCTTCCTATACACATAGAAAATTTGCATAAAAAGTACTTCTTCTTCATCATCCTGAAAGTTCATGGAGGAAACGCAGCAGTCACGGAGTTTGCTTTAAGACAAGGCGAGAGCTGCACAATATGTCATTCACTTGACCAGACTGAATAATGAAAGGGTATTGATAGAGGTTGATCAGAAATGTATAATTGAAAGATATTAAAACGGGGTGTTTACAATCGTCATGGGCGGAGTTTCGCCCTTTCCGAGCGTGCAACAGTACAGAGTTGTAACTAGGGAACTGCTTGATTTCTCCCATGCAATTAAACTGATATGGTTTATTGTCAGCTTCTTCGAAAGCTTTCGGAATGGAGCAAATTTTATAACATTTTCCTTGATGTAGGTAGAGTTGCATTTTTGGAATTAACGATTAACTATTTTGCTAAATATTTGATTTTGTATTTTTTCACTGTTTCAGAGCTTGTAACTCGCCATTAATTCTCAATATTCTAAAACAACTTATGTCATTTCGTAGGATTTTTTCTGATCTTTCTAAATATGTGCTTCGTTTTTATGTAGCATTATCGATAGTTTAGCAATGAGGGTTTTTTTACAAATTTCCGATTTTTCATTCTATTTGCTGTAACTTGAATATTATTGAGATCCGGCCAGGCATTATATACTGATTTATGCTCCGTGTGATCTCCTCTATTACCCCTATTAATATTGGACCCCTTTAACGGAACACCCTGTATATATATATTATCGTAATAAGTGTTACATTCCTGTATTTCTGCATAATAGTGCAAGAGCTATTGCTCGAAGATCTGAATATTTATAAAACTAATTATAGTACGTCATTTGCCACGTACAATTTCTGACTTGTTAATGATAGATTTTCTACTTAAATATTTCACAGTTTGCGCATATATTGCAAAATGCAGAATATCTAATTGTAATTTAGTATGTAAATTCCTGTATGTATTTCAATAGTGTAGATTTAGAGTATTAACATATTTTATATCATAGCCACTGCAAGGGTTGTGATTTTGGACTCAACTTTCGAATTAACCCTAGATCTACCGGGAATTTTATTCAAGTTTTAATAAAACGTTCTACACCAGAATTTTTATTTAAAACTATTTAACTTATTTATTTACTTTATTTTTGTATGGTTTATATACTTAGTTTATTTTAAAGAAATTTCTGGTTTGAATGAATATTTTGTATGTACCTGTCGGGTCCAATGGACCCGTCTGGTAGACGGAGGGTTAATACAACAGGGCCGACACAGGCCACTATTTTTATATTCTGTTCACATCGCTATTTTTTTTTATAATTTTTGTTGTCTTGCAAATGCTGTCAAAGCATACATAAAAGATTTTTGTTTAAAAACGTGGTGCGAAGTAGAATTAAAAACTAGTCGCCTGTGGCATCCCTGATACAAGAAATTCGAATCGTAATTTTTACTTTTATGACAGACATTTTGTGATTATATAACGTAAAAAAAAAATTCTTTCCGAATTTGCAATATGAAATTGAAAGTTCTCCATAAAAAAAGGCAGCTAAACCGGCAAGCTTGATACAATTTTCAAATATACTGCATTTTCAAAAATATGACATACTAAAAGAATTGCTAAACAACATTACTAAAAGAAATAATTAAAGAAAATCTTCTTCCGTGGTAGTCGTGCTTGCCGATATTAAAAAAAATCCTAGATATTGTTTTGTAATTAGATATTTCATATTTTAACCTTTTGAAGGGCGGTGTTGTCGCTATGGCATCATATAATCTTAATCGTTATTTGTTACATTGGCACGGGAATTTTATAATGAAAATGTCACCTTTATTAAGTATGTGAAAATAACTTTTAAGAGCAATTTTGGTTTTTTTCTGAGTTAAGCTTCGCTAGTCCAAAAAATAACGAATATTAACTGTGAAAAACCCAAAATTGCTCTTAAAGGTGAAGGCCTTATTATATATTATAAAACCGACGATGATTTCAGGAAAACACTAAGATGGTTAGGTAAAAACACAAAAAAAAGACACAACTCTCGACACGAGAGAGCTAAACTCTCGACACGAGAGAGCTAATCCCCCCAAAAGTATGCATAAGAGACCTCCCATGTTACACTGACATCGAAATTATAGAAGATAGTCTAAAAAAGCATGCTTTCACAGTCATTAGAGCTGACATTCTCAAAAATCGTAAAACAGGTCATCATATTCCACTTTATATGGTAAACGCAGTGTTGCCAGTGGGCTACTTTTTTTAATTCAGATTTCCAGATTGGCACTTCTTTTTTGAAATAGTAAAATTCGCCTTATTTAATGCTACATTAATTAAGGCGAAAACAAGCGGAATTTAAACATTTGAGAAAAGTGTTGCCAATCAAGAAATCTGAATAAAAAAAGTAGCCCACTGGGTAAACGTTTTACCGCGAAGACAATTTGAGGAAATATACCAAATTAACGTAATACATTACATTTCTTTTAAAATAGAGGCTCTTAGCAGTAACAAACGTGTAAAACAATGTTACAAATGTCAGTTGTTTGGGTACGATTCAGAGGTGTGCGGCTTTGACACTAAATGTGTTAAATGTGGTGTGTTACACCTTAGCACAGACTGTCCACACAAGGGTCGCATAACCCCCAAATGTGCTAATTCCGGATTAGGACATCCTGCTAACTACCGTGGTTTCTCTAATAACCTATATAGACAGGAAAATAAAACGAACCGCAACTCCTCAAATAATAGTGATAACCAGGTTTCCAAAGAAACCCAACTCTTTGCAGAAATCCTTAAAGACTTCAATTATACCAAAAAAAAAGACCAATGAACCCTCAACAAGTTCTAAAATGTTAAACTCCGAAGTTACTGGTAATACAACCGCAGATACCCTTTCCTGCCCAGTAATGAAAAATCGAATAACACTCAAAATTTTTCCAATTCCTCTAAAATTCCGTAAAGTTACTCTAATGACATCCAAGAAATATTCAATACTTTCAATGATATCAAAGAAGATCTACAAATAACCAAATTTCTAAGCTATATTAAAAACATCTCAAACCAAACCAAAAATCTTGATAACCCAATGCAAAAATTGCTAGTCATAATTACTGAATTTGATAAATTTGCTAACAAATTCAACCTTCACGAAGATTAATTTCTTCTTTACAGATAAACTGTTTTGCCCTTTCCTTGTTTTGTTTTGTCATTGCTTTCTTCAAAAAAAAAAAAAAAAAAAAAAAAAAAAAAAAAAAATCATTCTTTAAACTTAGATTACTTTATCTAATGTTATTTTTTAAAACTTAACTTTTTTACTGATTTTTGTACTACAGTGCTTAGCAAAAGTTTAGACAATGATCTAATATGCTTCTGTGCTGAGAAGTATGTAACGAATTGTTGTAATTCAACTGTCATATATTACTGGGGACTTATCCTTCATACACAAACAATAAATTTTAATTTATACACTTTACATAATATATAATGACAAAAAAAAACGAATTTAACATTGTTGCAAAAGTATAGGCAATCTGTCTGTTAACAGAAAAATATCCATAAATTAAAATCGAACTGCACCTCCAATGTCTGCTATTAATGCAAAAATGTTACTTTCCATCGAAGAAACTAAATCCTGCATCACTTGGGGGTGTATTTCGTGCCAAACACGTTCAACATCTGATCGAAGTTCATTTACAGAGGAGTATTGTTAAAAAATTACAGAAACCGTATGAGATATGATGCCACAAAAGTTTTCGATTGGGTTCAGATCAGGGCTACACGCGGGCCAGTCGAAAACTGTAATATTTTGAGAGTTAAACCAATTTTTTGATTTGTATGCAACAGAATAGACGCATTATCTTGCTCAAATACATACTTTGGAAGAGATAAAAGTTCACCAAATGGCTGTAAATTGTTTTCCAATGTATGTATGTAGTCTTACGCAGCTTGGCGACCACTGAGAAACTCCAGAGATACTTGAGAATTAAAACAAAGTGAGGCCCAAGTTATCAACCCTTTCGAGGGCAAAGGACACATAATTTTAATTCCGAAAATGGCAAGAATATTTAATTAAAATTTTCCTTTCACAATATACGTGAAAATAAGCAATTTCATATTTTCTAATAACTTCCCAGCAAACACATTTCTTTCGGCACACGATCGGACCGCAGCCGGCAGTGTCGGTTAAGTGTCGGCATGGACACAGTGGTTTCGGTGAAGTGTCGGCAGCATGTCGGCAACTGAAACATAAGAATCTGCTTTTTCGATTGCCGGTTACCTTAATCGGTCCCCTTATGGTTATATATCGGCAAGCGACTTAACCGGCAAGAGACGCAGGACCGATATGTGATTTCCGATAGTGGCCCGACTAGATTTGCCAACATCGGTCCGGATTCGGAATTTTTAGTCTTAGCCGACATTTTTTTTTCTTTTTCTTAATTTTGTTTGAATTTGAGTTTTGATAAGCTATGCATATTTCATGTATTTCATATGAAATGCTAATAGTGATAAACAAATAAATTTCATAAATAGCTTATATATTTTTTCTTAAGCTGTTATTGAATTAATTTTAAAAAAGGCTTACAATTATTTGAATCATCAAAAGAGTTTTTTAAATCGCCCCTTAAAATTATTATTCGTTATAAACTTAACCGTAGAAAAATAAACTTCATAAATTAATTATTTTCTAATTATATATTCATTTTAAAAGCAATAGCTATGCTTCTTATTTTATTTAAAAATAAAATTATTAAAAAAGTTCTTAAAATTATTTTACAAGCTATAAAAAAATATAAAAATATATATATAACTTTTTAGCATTAAAATTTAAAAGAAAGATTCAGAAATCTCCCACTTCTTAAAAAAAAAAAAAAAAAAAAAAAAAAAAAAAAAAAAAAAAAAAGATAATTTAATATTTCTATTTTATTTGATGATTAAAAAGGTTGATAAGTAACAGAATCATTTTTCCTACATAATCACTAAAAATATATTCTACATTAAATCATCAAATGGCAAAAAATGAACTCTTATTCTAATTAAAAGTGATTAATTGCCAACTTATTTTTTTTATTAAAATTAGCTTTTCTATGTTACAAATATATATTTCTTGAATTAACGCATTTAATTACATTATAATTCCTAAAGAAAAAAATGTATTAAGAGAAAAACCTCTGAAAGTCACTTATTTTATTTAATAAGCATTCTTAAATTTATAAGAAAGTATCAGAAATATACCCCATTTAAAAATTATCTTCCAACAGAAACAAAAAATGTAAATTAATATTTTTATTTTATTTTTAAATTAAAAATATCGATACGTGACAAATTAATATTGCAACATACTCATTAAATATATGTTCTACTTTAAATCATCAATACGACATAAAATGAATTCTTATTCTAATTAAAAGTTAATAATTACCAACTTTTTATTTATTAAAATAAATTTTTCCATGTTAAAAAATGTATTTTATTAATTAACGCAGCGCATGCAATTACATTATAATCGTAATAAGAAAATTTGATTAACTGAACAAGACCTCTAAAAATATTTTTTTAAATATTTAATTATTCTTAAATTTATATCTATTCTTAATTATTCTTAATTATTCTTAATTATATCTATATCTTAATTAAACTTAAATTTATTATTAAATTCCTTTGGTTTAACGAATTCACTACGATATTTATTTCATTCATTTAAATATTAAATTAACTTTTAAATAAACGCGCGTAAGGCAATTACAAATAAATAAATAAAAAATAAAAACACTTCAAAATTCTAATTTTCCCATCTACCATTTACCTCCAATCACAAACCATTACGTCCTATCTACCATTTACCTCCAATGACAAACAATTACGTATCGATAAGACTTCCCCTTATTAACTCTTAAAATCCTCCCCTGATCAAGTCTGAGTGGCCAAGTGGTTAAGGCATCTACTTCCTGTCCTTAAGTTCGTTGGATCAAATCCGACCGCGTCCAACGCCGAAACACGTTCCTTTCAAATATGCATTCCGCGATGGTTCATAGATGGCGCCATCAAAACAGATTTTTTTTTCAATTGATGCAGGTGTCGGGCTGCAGCCGTCATTCGTTTGGATAGCTATCGGCGTGCTGTCGGCATAGTGTTTTGCCGATACTGGACCGGCTGTGCGCCTATCTGTCGGGCGTCACTCGCCCGGCGTGTCGAAAAAGATACGGAACCGGTACGGCAGCCGGTATCGTGCCGATACCGTCGGTAACGGCAAAGCGGCTGTCGGCCGATTGTTTACCTATAGCTCTGGGTTTGCTGGGTTCGTTTATAAATTCTGGTATCAGTCCATTATTTCATCCGTTTATAAAAAGAATTACTCCGCGACAGGAAAGGGTTCAATTTGTTGTGAGATTTCAAGGCTGGTGGTTTTATCATTTTCATGTAAACTAATGTACATCTTTCTTTAATGGATCTACGAAATTATCCGTTGGCACAGAAAGCTCTAACTCAATTTTAATGCGATTAGCAGTCATCATTTGTCTAGATGCCAGTTTATGGATCCTTCTATAATCTTGTTTTCTGGCCGCACGAGTCCTTCCAGATGTTTGTTTTGCTTTGAAAGAGTCACCCTTAGACAGTACTTAATAGACAGACTTCTTTGGCCGATTGAAAGTAGCTGAAATTTCCGCAACAATCTGCCCTTTCGATTTCAGCTTCCGTGCTTTAATTATTTCATCTGACTGAAAATTTCTTGCTCGCGCATCTTCACTAACCGATGCTATTGCGAGGTGCACTTAAATACTTCATGCATGTGACGTCATAAGTTTGAAATATGCGGTTTTCGGTGAACAATATCCAAAAAATTACAAAAGTGTCTAAACTTTTGCAATATGCAAATTTCACTTTTTTTCAGTTAAATGAAATAATATCCTACATTAAAACCGTTATTTCTGTCCTAAAACGTTTAAAATATATTTAAAAATAAGTACATTCATTTGTATAACCCAAGTGTTCGTATTTTTTATTTAAAGGTTAAAAATCACCAGTGTCTAAACTTTTGCTGAGGAGTGTATAGTGATAGGGTTACCAGACTGGGCGGTCGCCATTACCTTTTTCTCTTAGATTACCATTTGTATAATGTTTTTAAATGTAGAGTTAGTTTGAACTCTCCTCATTTATTGTTTTTATTACTGATTTTCGTTGATTTTTCATGCAAATAAATATAATTTTCAACTTGTAAATATATAAATATTTTATACTTTTTCCTCTTTTTACTCTGCTGTTAAGGATTTATATATTGAATTAAACTAAAATGCATGGTCAGTGAAATAAGTCTTTTTTATGTTGGGACATCCCTATGGCAGTTTTTTCGCCTGCTTTCAGATTGTTCAGGTATGATAGTATCTAATGTTCATTTTTCTCTTTTTTTGTTCTTTTTTGTCCTTATATTGTTAAACTAACACATATAATGTAAGTTTCTTACTTACTCTTAAACTTTAAATTTTTTGTGGCCACCAGCCGCGTCTAAACATTCTTCTATGGCTCCCATGGCATTGAAATACGCACAACCTCTACACCGGATGTAAAGTTGTAAGGCAACTAGGGAATCCAAAAAAATGTCTACATTGTTTCATTGTTCCATGACTTTTACTTGTTTACAAATAAATACTCTTTTAAAAACTGGTGTCATTAAATTACTTCAATATTTTATGAATGCAACTACCTTGCTCCTGAAAGGGTTAAAAATACGCTTTAAGGGACGCTGGACGTTATTTTTTTTTCTTTTTTTCATAATAGAGATTTGAAATTTTGTGCAAGCATACATTTAACCATAAGTATATAGAGCACATTAAACGAATTTTCTAATATTGTTATAATTTTAAGATCTTTTTAAAATTTAAAATTTTAAAAAGAAGTTTTAAAATACTCCTTGCTTCTTAATTTTTTAGATATTTCCTAGATCCTGGAATTTAATCACGTAAAACTCTATTACAAATAAATCTGTGGATTTATTTTTTAATCCCTTAAATAGTTAATTTTTTAGAGATATTTTTCTGAATCCCATATCGATTTTCATCAAAATTCTGCCTTATAATAAGTTATAAAACACTTTTATGTACCTTAATGAAATCGAATTTTAAAATGCATACACAGATTCTTTTTAAGCAATATAAGGATTTTTCCTTATCAGTTTTGCAAATTTTTATCAAAAATTAAAGAACAAGGAGCATTTAAAAAAAAAAAAAGGCTAAAACATCAGTATTGTGAAAAATTAAAAATATATTAAAAGGGCAAAATATTGATTGTGAACAAATTAAAACACTTGTAACTTTGAGTAAAATAATCGCACCTGCATGCGAATTTCCACGAATGACGTAATAGAATTTAGAGAATTACACACAAAGAGAAATGTCGATTTTTGCTGAAATAAAGGTCCACGGTCCCTTAAAAAACTCTCTCTTAATTTCGGTTTGTAGATTTTCCTTGAAGTTCCTCAAGCTGAGATTAATGTCAGCTTGGTTGCAAGATTTTGAAGTGTGGACGATATTACCCAATTAACTTCCACAATTTATTTTTCATATAAAGTATTTCCGTGAAAGTTTTCCGGTACTAATTTTTAACTTAAACATTGATAATAAATACTTATCATTTCGTAGCAAATATATATTAAAATTGTCGGATGCTAATCCTAAAACGTACAGGGATTTGTGATAAATAATCTCACCTTACCACAGGTTTCTTAGAAGCAGGGAATTTCAGGTCATTTTATATCAGATAAACATCAGCATTTTCTCAGCGAAAACCTTGTCTTTCGCAATTGTGCGATTATATAATTTGAGTTTTTCTACATAAAGATAGTGGTATACAGCGAAACTGTAGGAACCCTGTAAGTTACAATTTTCTCTTAAACAAGGTTAGGCAGTTGATCCGGAATTGTATTTTTTGTGATATTTTCGCATTAATAATATTATTAAATTTATTTTACAGATTTGAAGTTATCCAATTTTGATTAGAGAAACAAAACGAATATGTATTTATGGAAAGGAAACGAGAGCAACAAGTAATTGATACCATTAAAAATAATTAAAATACTTAAAATCACACACCTCTGCTATTCAAATACCAGGGTTTGTGTGCATCAGGAGATTCACGGGATTTTAGGCGTTTCTGTACAGGAAATTTCGTAAAGTACTAGTAGCTATATCTGAAGATAGATTTTTTTTTAATTAAATAAGCGAAATATTACTAAATTTCTTGTTAAAGGTACATAAAAGTCCTTGAAGTGATCAAACCCGGTACGTCATGAAATATTTAAAGATTTAAGTATATAAGTTCCTTCAAAATGAAGAAAAGTAAAAAACAGAAAAAGAAGTAAAAGGAAAGGAAAGGAAAGGAAAAAGGAAAACGTCCTTGCGTATTTATTTAAGTATCTTTTGTAATAATATCACTACAAAAAATGTCATTTGGCTGGTTATAATTAATATATTGATTTCGAAGTTAAATACGTGATTTGCAAGGGTTCATTTTCATATTAAAAAAATCAACTTATATGTTGTAAATGATGACATACACTGTTTAGTTTCTTTTTGACTTACTTGAGATGAACATGTCTGCTAAATTATATACAATTATTAGCATTTTTAGACTCTGTGATACACAGACCCAGCAAAGTTTAGAGGATATGGTTCAATATTAAATGTCCGTACATTAGATTAAAATTGAAAATCTATTTCTTACCTTTTCAGGCATGCCAAATGTTTACAGACAAGAATATATTTGTAAGTTTATAAAAAATATTTATTATAAATATTTATATAAATAAATTCACTGTACTTCCGATATAAAATAATGGTTATATTCATATTTTGATGCTTATAATAACATTTTCAGTTAAGTGTCAAAATCTGAGCAATGAAAATCATCATTTTATTTATTGAAGTGTGACATTTAATATAAAAGGGGAAAAGTTTAGAAGAAAAATTCTAAATCTGCAGCAAAATAGGTGTAAATGAATATGTATTTGGTCTTTTAAGAGAACATCATGCGCGATATATCGAAAAAAAGAGAGAAAGTTTATTTGCTATATTTTTTCCTTGTGCCGTTTGAAATTGAAATTAAAATTTATTTTTTGACTGTATCCTTAAGGAAATGTAAGGTGTCTTGGACACTGATCGCCCTTAAATAAAATCTATTCTATAAGATAAAGAAACAATAATCATCATTACTCATGTGGGGTAATCTACTCCTATGTGAATTTTGAAATTTATGCGAAGCACGGCAGTTCAGATGGTTTTCAAACTTTCATTTGTTGAAAGAAAATGGCGCATTTGATTAATGCATTTAAATGGTAAATTATGGATGCTGAAATTATCAAATAACGGTTTTAAATTATTTCTATTATTTTGGAATTTTGTCAATATACTTGTCGGATATTTTAAATTAGGTGCATGAATTTTGGTGGAATGTAATACATGTTTTATAACATTATAAAACATTTTGTTCTATCCTTTTACTTATTTGAAATGTATACATATTTCATTTTTTTCTTTTGTCAGTTACCTATAGCAACTGCATTCTATACCTTATAAACAAAAATCATTTAAACTAGCAAAAGCCATGCTTTGTTTGGATTCGCGAAGAATTATTTAATAAGACAAATATTTGAAAGTATCAATATTTTTTATATTGTTCTTGCATTTTTATTAAGCAAAAACGTTATTTTATGTTTTGCGCATTTTAATTTTAGAAATGTAAATTCAGCCAAATAACTAAGAATTTCCTCGGATTTTTTTATTTGTGATACAACAAATTTAACAGTTAATTTTATTTGTTTACAATTAATTATTTTGTTGCCCTTTACAAAATAATAATAATAATAATAATAATAATAATAATAATAATATAATTCTTTTAAAATGCGCAAGTATCGTCTGCGTAATTGATTTTACGTAGTGATAATATATTGTGCATTGGAATTTTTAACACTGAATTTTAACATTGAATTTTCACAAATTTTATTTCATTAAAAATATGCTATAATTTTCATAAAAAAGGTATTTAAAAAATTTCATAAAAGAAATCGTGAAACTATTTAATTAACCCCTTGAGGGGTACCGGTATATAATACAGTCGGACCTCGTTATAGAGACACCCGGTTTTCACGTCACTCTGCTTATCACGTCAGTTTTTTGTCCGTTCGTCCCTATTTTCTGTATATGATTTTAATGTAAATAAACTCCGGATTTTATGTCGTTGAATAATTTCCAACTCCTGATATCCCGACGGTTTAGGAAAATTTTCCATTTTTCATAATCCATCTTATAAGCACGGAAATTAAGCGGTAAGAAATAAATGTCTTAGCCAAACTTTTCACAAAAGTGTCTAAAATATCAATTGAGATAAATAAGAAATTTCATTTCAATCCTTTATCTGAGTAGATTAACCCACACACTATGAATGACCCAACTTAAGCTCCAGATGGACGTATCAGTTTACTCGCGGTCTTTTTGTTCTGGTCAGGCAGCGCTTTCTTGTGGTTACAAAGTGTTTTCCATACGACTAAAACTTAAGCATTGCATTGTATTGAAACGATCAGAAATTATCTAACATCCAGTTCTGAAACAACGAATATGGATTACAATTCATTATATAATATTGAAAAAAGTACCATGGGAAGGACATCTAGGGATACGCAAACCTTAATTCATCAATATTTCATGCAACTTAACAATAAAAAATCAAGTCATCATAAATCTGATTTTTGTTCTTTTCAATTTTGTTTTTGTGATTATTTTGTTTAATAATAATGTTTTATTCCTTAAAACTGCGAGAACAGTTATGAATTTAAAATTGTCTTAAATTAATTAAAAATACAGCTTTTTATAAAGGTATTTTCCGCAATTTCGGTTACCGCGACACTCCGCTTATTACAGCATACTTTTCTGGTCATTGGAGTGTCGGGATAACGAGGTTCAACTGTATATACCACCTACGATTAATGAAGTTTTACACCAGAAAAATTTTATTAAATTTTACTTTTCTAACTTTGGTGGAAAAAAGGCAGTAAAATTGCTTTTACTTATCTTGAAATAGAATTTTTCATAGATTCCGGTGGGAATTCAGCATTTCACAAACGTAATTGCTTGCCCCTCAAGGGGTTAATCATGATTGTAGGTATAACAACTAACTCCATGACTTATTTTTTCTTCTGAAAATATACGTGTTAAATTTTTAATTTGCAAAAATGCCTCCGTAATGGGAAAACATGTAAAATAAATTAATTAAAATAATACATTTCTTAAGGTTATTCTGTAAAAAAAAAAAAAAAAAATAATAATAATAATAATAATATTGTGCAAATCTAAAGATCATGATATATTTTTATGTTTAATTTCAAGTCAAAATACTGAATAGTTTTTTTGTAAAGTGTACGACAAAATGTAACTTGTGTAGCCTAATAGAGGATTCGCTTCGCTCATCCTACTAATCCCGATTACGAAAAATTAAGCAGAAAATCTGGCTTAGGGAAATAAAAAGTTAGTTAATCTTTAATAATTTGGTGTGCAATATAGTTTTGCGTCAAATGTTATCGATGTTAGTCATGATTCATTTTAAAATTTAATGTATGTACTGTTAAAAGGCTATTCAAAAGAATTTTTTTACAGCGACAAATCGATGTGATATAGTCAATTATCAGTGGAAACCATGATTAATGATTATCCAGTAGATTTAAAAGTCTCCAAATATGCCTTATCTTGGTGATTTTTGTATGTTATTGCTATCGAGTACATTAGGATGTTTTTAAACTAAAGTTTTAACATGTTAAAATTTAGAAGAAGTACATTTAAAGGCATAAAAACGTTTTCCAATAAACTGATCTGCGAGTATGGGAAGAGATACTTAGAAAAATAAAAAACAATAGAATAAAATAATTCACGTTCGCAGATATGATTTCACTACACTTGAAATCTCGTGATTTTTGTTTTTACCACATTTATTTTTAAAAATTTGACGGATTTTTTTTTTTAATCAATATTTATATTAAAACGTTTCCAATTGTGCATGCAAAACATGGAAATCAGTTTATTAAAGGGTATTTATATGCCTTTAAATGTACTTTTTTTTTACTTTTAGCATGTTGTAACTTTAGTTTAATAAGAGTAAGTGATTTTTCTTGTGCAGTTTTATAGCATCTGTTCAGATTAGATATTACATCTAGCTCTTATAGAATGATCATCAAAACTATTTTTCGGAAACAAAAATTGCAAAACGACATTAGAGTCCTAAATTAGATATTAATTAAATATAATAGTTTCAGTATAAATATGATATAAATATTATATAAAATTATTGCGTATAAATATTGCTATTTGTATATTACGATAACATAAAATCCTTGTCCAAGCTATTGCTTATACTAATAAAATTCTAGTGTAAAATGAAAGATACACTATAACCATTCGCCTAATCAATAGGAAATTATAAATTTAAATTTAATAAGACTACGGTGGGTTTAGGGAGGCGGCAGAGCCCACCTGAAGAAATGTATTTTTAATCTAAAAAATTACCAGAATAAGCTATTCATCTGAATTTCAGAACACCGTGTAAAATTTAATGCTTCTAATTTTCGAAACCTTCCCAGAATTTTATATGTTGCTAAATATTTGTATTATTAAAAAATAAGTAAAAGGCTGATACTAAAGTTTGAATATTATGATATTATGCAATATGAGATTAAAAGGCAATCATTTTAAGATCATTCGTTGAGGCTCCTGATCTGCAGATTTACTAGTTTATTTATTTTATTAAAACGTTAGCAAAGCTGCCCCACCCGTGAGGCATGGTGACGTTACGGCGACGTCGTTGTGAAGTCACACTGTGACCAAGGCCTGATTACCAACGGGGCACACTTACACCAATAAATTTTAAAAGAAAAGTTCGTCTTATCTAAACGCCGTATTCGTGTAAAATTTCTGCCATGAATGAGGCAAACTTTTCTGTTTATTTTTAGTGGTAGGAATTTGCCCCGTGGGTAATCAGGCTCTGACTGTGACTTTGTGACCGTCGATGTGACGTCGATGTGAAGTCATAGTGACTAGAATGTGAAGTCGTTATGGTCGTTATGTCACATTGTGACCAATTTGTGAAGTCACGGTGAGACCAATTTGTGAAATATGTGTCATTTGTGACGAAATTGTCATTAACACTGTGATGATTCTGTGACGACAGTGACAATGTTGTCAAGTCACATTGTGACAATTTTGTGAAAATTGTGAGATTTGTGACGATTTTGTCATTAACATTGTGACGAATATGTGACTACAATGACAATGTTGTGACAGCGTTAAGATGCAAGACATTTATTGAAAAATGAAATCGCTATTCGACTCCAATTCTGAGTAAAAGAAAATTCTGAAGTTCACAGAAAAATTTCAGAATGTTTTTTTCACGATCCTTTGTTGAAATTTGTGTTTTGTTCTTGATCCTTCGGCGAAATTCGTCTTATTTTCTCGATTTATTGACAAAATTTCACGTTTTTTCGCAATCCTTTCACAAAACTCGCTTTTTTTCGCTATGCTTTGACGAAATTCATTCGCTTTTTTTCGCTATGCTTTGACGAAATTCGCTTTTTTCGCGATCCTTTGACGAAATTCACGTTTTTTCTTCAATCTTTTGACGAAATTGCGATTCTTAGATGAAAGTCACGTTTTTTTTTCACGACCTTTTGAAGAAATTAAAATTGTTTTCGCGATCTTTTGACAAAATTCGTCTTATTCGCGATAAATTTACAAAATTTCGCCTTTGTTGCGGTCCATTGACGAAATTCGCGATTTTTCAAAAATCAATTGACAAAATTTGCTATTTTTAGATGAAATTCGCTTTTTTCCACGATCTTTTGACGAAATCTGTATTTTTTCGTGATTCTATGACGAAATTCACCTTAAATGCGAGATTTATTAAATTATGCGTTTGTCTCGGTTATTTGACGAAATTCACGTTTTTTCTGCGATTCTTAAATCGAATTTCGTCGTACTTGCATGATTTTATTGACACAATTTCACGTTTCTTTCGCTATCCTTTGACAAAATTCGCGTGTTATTGGCGATCTTTTGACAAAATTCGCGTTTTTTCTGCAATCTTTTGACAAAATTTGCGATTCTTAGATCAAATTCGTGTTGTCCCACATGATCTCTTAACGAAATTCACTTTTGTCCGCGATTGTTAGATGAAATTATTTTTTTTCCGTGATTTTTGACGAAATGTAAGGGATTTTTTTCGCGATTCTTTATCGAAATTCACGTTTATTCCGCGATCTTTTGAAGAAATTCGTGTTTTTTCTCGAGATCTTCTGGCTAAATTCGCGATCCCTTGAATAAATTAGTTTTTTTTTCATCCTTAGACGAAATTTGAGTGTTTTTTTTTAGATTCTTTGTCGAAATTCGCTTTTTCCCCAGTGAAGAAATTTTTCCTTAATTTCCTTGCCCCACCAGTGGCTGAGAGGTTCTGCTCTCGAAGCTGGTAGACCGGAGGTGCTGGGTTCAAACCCAATCGCGCCCGTCGGCCTAACCGTTTCGGAGTTTTCGTGGTTTTCTTCGAAGCCGTGGTTTTCCATGCGTAAATACGGGTTAGGTTCCCTTAGAAAGACCCCCACGAAGGGCACTCCCCCCAGGGCCTATATCCCACGTGTTGATAATCGGCCGTCATAAACACAAACCAAACCAAACCTTAATTTCCTTAGAAGAAATTTGAGTTTTTTCCCCCAATTCTTTGTGGAAATTCGCTTCATTCCTCAATCTTTTGACTAAATTCGTGTTTATATCCCGATCGTTTGACAAAATGCGTGTTTTTTAGCGACCTTTTGACGAAACACGCGTCTTTTTCGGTTACTATTTGCCGAAATTCGCGATGTTTTTCGGTCAAATTTTGGCGATCTCGAAATACTTTGCGATTTACGGAGTTAACGAGCTAATGTGTATTTTTAGGAACAAAAAGAAAATTTTAGGAGATTTTGGGGATATTTAGGGAGTAAAATATCAGTTAGGAAGCTTAGGAATTTTAGGGGAAATGCGAGCCCTGAACAGTCGACGGCCCTATATATATCATATACACATGTTTTATTATGCCATATACAGGGATATACATATATGCTTATTTGTGCCACTAACTAAATGATGCTTATTTGCAGTTTTTATTAATTCTGCAATCACTTACCTCTAGGCCATTTTTTAAAGTTGCAGCACCCTGCTCTTTTTAACATAGGCGAAATACACCCTTAAAAAAAAAAATGGTGAAATTCACCTTTAGTTGCAATCAGAGATTTCTTATAAAAAACTTCCCCATATCACAGTATTTTTAAACCGGTGTGCCCAAGACCTTGAAAAAATTATAGAACTTTATTTCTTTAGAAAATACAAGCTATTGTTAAATCATGTCGTTATTTAATTGTATTTGTCAATTTGTAATTCATAAAATCCTTAAAAATTAATGTCACTTTATTCATCATATTAACAAATTATACTTTTTTTCTTATATTATTACTAAACACATTACTGATACATTTACTCATGAAGTAATGCTCTGTTTTAACTGAACTAGCACCCCTTTTTTTCTATAATGAATATTAAATTATCATTTTAGGAATTAAAGCATAAAAATATTTTTTTTTCCTTATTAGAAAGTTAATTGTTGGAAAAATGATTAATTTCAAACATTGTCAACAATTTGATATTAGGTGCAGAGATTAATATTTTTAATAACTGTAAATATCAATAGTAGTTAATACAGTTTTAGATAATTATTACAATATACAGGGTTCGCACATTTTTACCACTAAATTTTTACAGTATTTTCAAAGCATTTCACAGCAGAAAAATATTGCAAAATCTGTGAATAAAGGAGGTGGTTGCGAATTCTATGTTTAAAAAATTAAATTAAAATTTTCTTATCACTAATAGTGGTGCCAGACTCCTTGGAAATTCCAAGGAGTGTGCGAACCTTGAATATATCAATGTATGTAACATTATTGCATACTACTAATGAAAATTAATGGTGTTTTATAATCACTCTAATTACACTAACTAATAATTATAATTAAAGCTTAAAACATAGATTATCTTAGCAATTACAGGTTTAATTGTTTTAGAACCCCCAAAGTATTGAAAGCTAGTCCGTGTTTTAATGCAGGGAAAAAATCATAAAAATCCGATTTAAATTTTAAAAAATTTGATTTAAATAAAAAAATCCGATTTTTTTTTTTAAATCATGATTTTTTATTTTATTTTATTTTTTCTACACTAAACGTATAATTCACCTTGACTTTGGGGTATACTGCAAATATGCAGCACGGTGAGGTGATTCAAAAGGTTAATTCATTTTATATCAAAGTCTGCTTGCAGTAAAACACATATTTAAAAACATCTTTTGGTTATTAAAAAATAACTTTAAAAATTGATTTACAAAATTACATTTTTATTTATGAAATTATATAGTAATAATAATAACAACTCTTACTGTCTAAGATTTTTAAGAAACAAGAATCATTAAATGTTTATGCACTACAGCTACTCTATACGGTGTCTAATGTGAAAATTTTTATACAATTCGTGGAGGATCTATCTGTCTGGATGTCCATTGCCAAGATCACTATAGCTCTGATATTATCAAGAACAGTACAAGTTCCCGGATTATAGAATACAGGAGAAAACCGTTTATTTTATTATTGAAATCTCTGTTATATATTTACAGTTAATACATTTGACTAATAAAACCAAAAAGCGTTTTTATATGAAAAATATTAATTATGTATTTAAATAAAGTTTTGAAATTCAATAGCAATACTTTCATATTAGAAACATTCCAAGACTTAATAATCGAAGAAATCGCCAAAGGTTTTACTACCTACAGCAGTTTTTTTTAAATTCTGATAGTTTTAGTAGTTTAAGCGAGCAGTTCGATTACATGTTTATAAAATTCGTGTTTAATTTATGTACATTTTGTGATGAAGTTTTTAATTTACTATAAAGGTTTTAGAATAACGTGTGGTGAAAATTTTATATATACATTCTCATAGCTACCAACCTTTACGCTTTCTTCTTACCACTAAAATTTTCTTGCAAATATTGCCTTATTTAACGATCGAAATCTCATGATTACAAAAGGCGAAAATCTCTTCTAAATTTTAGTGGTAGCAAAAAAGCGTAAAGGTTGGCAGCTATGCAGTCTGTTACAAATGCAGGTAATCATATTTACTTTTATATGACACAGTAAAATAAAAAATAATGAAAATAATATAAAATAGTTAGCCATTTTTATGTGAGTAAAGTATAAAAATTCAAACCATAAGCACAAAATAGAAACACACATTGGTTCATTATTATTATTATTATTATAATTTTATTTGCAGGATTAGATGATAATTATAAATAACAAGCCCCCTTTAATCATGTTTTCTAATAGAGCGTATCGTACAGATATTTTGAAGTTTATGCGTATAAAACCATTCAGGAAATAAAATATTAAAAGTATCCAGAATAAAAATAAATAAATAATGAAAAATATTTTACATTTTAGCTTCATTCATTCAAGTACATGGGTATGTTTTTTAATAATTAAAATCTTTCAATAAAACCATATATAAATTCTCACTGGGTTGCATAGATATCTATATTTGTCAACAAATTGAAACACCGGTTTACTTTGAAAACTTTTCGTTCATAATGTTTAACTGAAAAGTTCTTAGCAGCTAAGGATATATCTTTATAAATTTTTATAACTTTTCTCACTTCGAATAATACTCATTGACACTGATTTTTCGCCCCTT
This sequence comes from Maratus speciosus, assembly GCA_963932465.1. Taxonomy (NCBI): domain Eukaryota; kingdom Metazoa; phylum Arthropoda; class Arachnida; order Araneae; family Salticidae; genus Maratus; species Maratus speciosus. The sequence continues at coordinate 137,024,573 of OZ010793.1, forward strand.
AATACTACAAGTGCATGATATCCTTTAAATAGTGCTTCTCCATTATGTACAAAAAAAAAAAATCTTATTTCTTCCAAATATATTTTCTGAACATATATTAATTTTTAAATAAAAATGTGCAACGCAAATTGTTTCAGACCAACAAAAATTTTTATTCTATGAAAAGGCCTTTTTATTTAGTACGTTAAAGACATTTAAATACTTGCTAATTATGTTAAACTTTGATTATAATATTTTTCTACGTCATTTTAAAGTTTGAGAAAACATATGATTTTAACCTATAATATATTAAAAGAAAACAAATCTGAGTTAAATAAATTTATATAATTGATTTTAATCATCTGATTAAAATTGTTGATAGACAGTTATTTATATCAATAAATTAAATAATAAATCTACTAAACTTTATTAGGTTAAAGAAATGTTTATAAGAAAGTACTAAAATCGTTATAATTTAAAGAAAAGCAAACTCAGAAATAAAATATTTTTTCATACCTTTTTCTTTCCTTAACGCCGTTCTTTAAATTCCGATGTAATCCATGTTTTAGAAAGAACGAATTTTGTAAGTTGAAAATATCTCCAATAATAAATACAATAGCAATGATGGGAATCATTTTAAACCACACCAAAGCTAGTGTACTTATCTCGAAGTGATATTTTTGTCTAAAGTTATTGGAATGATTATTCCTAGTAATTTTTTCAGGTTAAATGTTTATATCTGACAGACTGCACGTTCACAACACTAACTATTGTCCAGGAGAAAAACTCCCTCCGTCTATTTCAAAGATTAAACGCAATATGTTGTCTTTAATAGTTTTTATCGTCTGGGGTATTTCGCGCTCTTTTTTTTATCAAGGAAAAAAAAAAACAGATGTCTGTTCCGTACTTATACATTTATATGACGTAATATTTTTATAAGCATAGTTCCAATGCAAATTTCTTGTTTCAAGAATTTTTTGATGCATTTAACTTTTTTTCGATGTGTTTCAAAATAGTTCAAGTTTTAAGTTTTGTAAAGCTACTTTTTTGTCAAATATGACAATAATTAGAGTAATACTGGGAGTATGACAAAGTAAACAATGTTTACATTTTTAGAGTATTTAAAATTCATTTTAAAATGCAATAATGCAAGATCTTTTGAAAATATAAAAGTAAAGTTTATATTATGCGTAGTAAATGTAAATATGTTCATAAAAAAGAAATAAAATAACTGGCGAAATAATATTTTTAGTGGGGGAGGAGGGAGAATCAGGCTCTCAGTATTCTTTTTTTTTTCTATTTTAATTTCCTCTAGAGTAAAACAGCTTGTAAAATAGCAGTATTTTTCGAAATAAATTTCTAGAAACAAACAAAAAAAATATGAATATGAATAATTAATTACGCCATGCGTTTTGTTTACATTTTGTATATTTTATTTTATATTCGGAAAAAGTCAAATTTATTTAAAAAATGTGACTCAAGTGCAATTTTTTTTTAAAGAATTACTTAAAATAAACACTAGCAGAAAAATTTATTACTGAAAATATGCAAGTGTTTTTATTTATTATGATAAAGCATTGCTTTATTACAAAACTCCGTCCCTTCCCATGTTTACACACAAACAAGTCTGCTTTCTTCACCTGTGTATTAATTTCTAACATTTCCGCCGATAAGAATAGTTTATAAATAACAAACCAACTTCTCGGATTATAGAATACAGGAGGAAAAATTTTCTTATTAGTGAAATATCTAGTACATATTTACAGTTAATACATTTTTCTAGATTGATCATTAATAACACCAAAAAACATTTTTATATGAAATATATCAATTATGTATTCAAATAATGTTTTAAAATTCAATAGTGATACTTTCATATTAGCAACATTCCAAGAGTTAATAGTCGAAAGAATCGCCAAATATTTTACTACCTACAGCAGTTTTTAAAATTCAAATAGTTTTAGTAGTCTAAGTGAGCAGTTCGATTACATGTCTATTAAATTTGTGTTTTATTTATGTGCATTTTTGCTGAAGTTTTTAATTTCGTTGTGAAATATTAGCCGGAAACAAACACTGAATTATTTTTATTGTTTGAAGTGAAAACGTTTTAATCTTAACACATGTTTTGTCACACTGTGAGTTTACAATATGGTAGGGTTTTTTGTTTCACATAATGAGACGTACGTTACATGTAGTGAGATAACAGTGACGTCATATTTTTTTTTAATTGCCAGAAAAATATTTTTTACAGTAAATAACATGTTTTGAAGAATTTTTGTAATTTTTTAAAGTTTTCTAAGAAGTTCACATATCAGTCACAATGTGACATCACTGAGTGGTCGCATTATGGTCACAGCTGTGACGTGACCACAGCGATTTACAGTGACGTCACAATGACGTCACTTTGACCATGCATGCTATGAGGGCAATAATTCACATATATTTTTTTATTAATGGAGAATAAATGTGATTGAAAAGAAAAAGGTGAAATAGACAAAATACTTACATTTTTCATGCTATGAACTGTTAAAACTATTATTGCATAGCTGCCAACTCTTCCGCTTTTTGCAGACCACAAAAATTTAATAGAAATTTTTGCCTTATTTAATCGGCAGATTACGGCGATTTCAAAAGGTAAAATTTACTATAAAATTTTTGTGGTCTGAAAAAGCGTAAGATGTTGGCAGCTATGTTATTGTAATGTTAAACATAACAATCTGAAATTGTAAATACAGAAGAGGAAAAACTGGATTAAGTTGAGTTTGAGACACAGCCTCGCGATAAAAAATTCCTTTTAGTTCCCAGAATGACAGTAGGGGAGGTTTGTAACATAGGGAAGGTTGATACACTGACAATTTTTCTCAACAAATGGCATTAACAGCCATTTCTTTTATTATCAGAGGCGATCAATAGCTGGACTTAGCAGCAGTGTTGCCAGTGGGCTACTTGTTTTTATTTCAGATTTCTTGATTGGCACCACTTTTTTGAAACGGTACAATTCACTTTGTTTTTGTCTTAATTCATATGTCATTAAATAAGGCACATTTTACCATTTCAAAAAAGTGGTGCCAATCAAGAATCTGATTTAAAAAAACGTAGGCCATCTGGCAACACTGCTTAGCAGTGAAGAACTGACAACTTTTTTCTTTTAATTTTGAAGACTTATGGAATGTCAATGCAATTTTTTTTAAATATTGATTTTCTTTCGTAACTCTTATTATTGTGAAGATAATATCTTGTAGTTTTTTTTTATTTGTAACGCACATTGTTAGGGTGAGTTTTACCAGAAAGCAGACTGGCATTTTGCAACTGCATTTATACAAAGTAATTGAAAATCCAATAAGGCATGATAGGGAGAAATGATACATTAGTGCTGGGGAGAAATGATACACTTGTATATTTAAAATTTAATAGTTTTTTCAAGTTGTAAACTAATATAGGACTGTCATATTCATTATTGTTTTACAGCAAGAGCTACTGAAATTGGTAAGGAAGAACAAAGAGACTATTCATAGACATTATGCAGGTTACATAGAAAAGCAGTGCGATGATAGATAGTTTGCTTTGCTCGTCATGTAGAAGGAAAAAAAGTTTATATAGCCTGAAAAGGAAGATGTTTCTATAATTGATGAAGGGCAAATTAAAAAAAAAAACATTAAATCCATCCGATTTTATTTACAAAATGATAGAGTTATTAGGTTTTTTTAAAACATTTCAGGGGTGGTGGTATGTTTATGAAACCACTTAATGTTAATTCCCAAACGCCACATTGGCACCAGCATTTTGGAAAATATTTTCCATTTAATAAGAAAGTTAACCCCTTGGGGACGAGCGACACGTATACGTGCCGGAATTAGGCCTAAGGATCCTCGTTTATCCTCACCAGTAAAATTTTACTGTAAAATTTGCTTTATTTAATCGGAGCATTTTCCCGATTTGAATAGGCACAAACTTCTGTTTTTTAAAACCGGTAGCAAAGTAATAAACATTTCGTAATAGGCTCCCGTCGCGAAGGGGTTAAATATAGTCCATTTCTTAATTCCAATTAAATTTGTTGGTAAATTCCGGTGCCATTCATTTATTCAATACTTTAGCATTGAAAATACTTTGCCCTGAAAGGGTTAAAGAAATCTTAAATGTGCTAAATTTATGTTAAATTGTTTGCAAATCAGTAATGTTCACTTCATTTTTCCTTGCAGCAAGATCTCTATGTTTTTTTTTTTTCAATATTTATTTTTTTAAAAGTGTGTTAATAGAATTGCTTAAATAATAGCAATTGTTTAAATATTTTTGTAAAAAACATTTCTGAAACAAAAATATGTCAATGTCATTCATTTTTAAATTTTACTTAAATATTTCAAGATTCATCATAAAAAATTGTATGACACATAAATTGAATTGTCTGCATTTTTTTTTTCAATTTACATAACATTGTATCAAATCTCCCTTGCTAGTGTATCAATCCTCCCCAGCAATGGGGAGATTTCATGCAGTAGTAACCATTCACAATAATTGGGATATATTTTTGGAAAGATTATTTTTTAAACTCACAATATTTTTAATAAATGAATAAAAGGTCACTTTATAAGAAAACATGAAAAATTTGCTTAAAAATAAGTTTCTGAGGGTTGTAAAAAATTAGTAAACAAAAAAAAAGTGTACCATACCTCCCCTACCTCCCCTACTATACATTTATGAAGAATTAATTAGAACAATCAAAAGTTTATTAAAAAAATAACTGAATGACAATAATTAACAATGTTTGAATAAATATTTTAAGTAATTTCTACTTTATTAAATTTAATTGATTTATTAATGACGGGAGACTTTTATTATTATCTATACTTCATACTTCATCATCATCATCATCATCATCATCATCATCATCATCATCATATTATAAAGAGGAAAAAATTGTTTATTTGTAGGAGGTAAGCTCAGGAACTACCGAACCGATTCCAAAAGTAATGGTATCAAAATGATGGTGCTCGCCCAACTTAGAACATAGGCTATATCTTATGTCGGTGCCACTACCCCAAAGGGGGTGCAGGAGCAAAAAACGTTCTAAAAATGCGATTTTTGCGTTACTGAAGGACCTAGAAATACGAAATTTGGAATATTAGTTACTTATAAGATATAAATGATGTCTAAGAACAATTCTTAAACAATTCGAAATTTAAAAGGGGTGAAAATGCACAAAAAGCGTTCTAAAAAACGTTCTAAATGGTAGTTTCTACATAATCTCAGGAAATACCGAACCGATTGCAAAAGTAATGGTATCAAAATGATGGTGTTCGCCCAACTTAGAACATAGGCTATATTTTATGTCGGTGCCACTACCCCAAAGATGGTGCAGGAGCAAAAAACGTTCTAAAAATGCGATTTTTGCGTTACTGAAGGACCTAGAAATACGAAATTTGGAATATTAGTTACTTATAAGATATAAATGATGTCTAAGAACAGTTCTTAAACAATTCGAAATTTAAAAGGGGTGAAAATGCACAAAAAGGCGTTCTAAAAAACGTTCTAAATGGTAGTTTCTACATAATCTCAGGAAATACCAAACCGATTTAAAAAATATTGGTGTCAAAATGATAGTGACAACGTTTGCTCCAAGATAGGCTATGTTTTGTGCCGGTGCCACTAACCCAAAGGGGTGTAGGAGCAAAAAAAGTTCTAAAAATGGGATTTATGTGTTACTGAAGGGCCTAGAAATATCAAATTTGAAGTATCAGCTACTTATTACCCAAACAGCAAATAATCCTTGGCCGAACTTCCGCCGAAAGTCCTAACTCGACTATATTTCATCCTGGCGATCTCATTTTCCGAGGTCGGCAGATATGACTTCTTGTCCGCAAGGCTGATCACCTATCGAGCATCCCCTCCCGACTACAATTGAATCGGTTATGAAGCCTTTGCGTATTAGTTTTCGATAATTTGGTCACTTGGTAATCTTTTACCGAGTACTTTGCAATATCATATGATCTTTTGCCGATTAGCTAATCATATCGAATAGAAGAATTTGTACGATGCAAAAATAGCATTTAAAACGTAAAAAAATTCGTTTTAATTCAAAAAATAAATATTGTTAATTGGGAATATTTTCCACTATAAGATGCAAAAATATTTCCATATCAAGGATGTAACTAATTGGAATGTAATAAATCTTGTTTTGTTTAAAGTCAAAATATTACTGTTAAATAATTTTACAATTAAAATTACAATTAATTTTCCATTGCAAGATACAAATAAAATTACATTTAATTTAAAAATTATATTCTTGCCTTATAAGTAACTCACACTGTTGATATACAAATTTTATTGCATCTTACAAAGAATAATTAATTGTAATTTTCATCCCGAGATCAGCAATATTTAGAATTTAAATTAAACAAAATGTCTTACCTTTTAATTAATTACGCCCTCGATATGAAAACATTTTCGTATTTTATAGTGGAAAATATTTCCGTCTAACAATATTTACTGTTTGAATTAAAACGAACTTTGATACATTTTAATTAGATAATTTTTTGCATGGTACAATGTAAAATATTCTCATTTAACATTCCGTCCTGGCTGTGAATTTTCTATCATTTAAAGCGTCTCATTAAATTTTTGTTATTTATGGGGAAAAAAAATCCTTTTTTTAATATCTAAGTAATTATTTTAATAAAAAAAAAAGAGATTTTTTTTTTTTTTTTTTGTTACTCTTAAAAGCTATAAAATGAAATTTATTATTATCTGGAGGAAAAAAATAGGATCAAATTCTTTATAATTTATACAATAACATTATCTTAATTTTTTCTAAATAAATTAATTTTTTAATCAGAAATTTATAATTCATAACTAAGAAAATACATTTAGAGCAAATATTTTGTTGTTGTTGTAAAAGTCCAAATTTCAGATATTATCCTGATATAATCTAAATTTCAGATCTTAAAATTTTCAATAATGAATTTAATTTAAAAAAATATTCAGTCATTTTTTTAACTTTTAAAAAGGTATAAAATTAAATTTATCACTATTTGGGGGGAAAAAAAAGATAATAAATTTATTTATAATTTATGCAATACATTATCTGAATTATTTTTAAATAAATTAATTTTTAAATCAGAAATTTCTAATTGTTTGTTGTAATAGTCTAAATTTCAGATATTATCCTGATATAATCTAAATGTCAGATAATATAAATTTCAATTTATTCATCTAATAATTATTTTAATTTAAAAAAGAATATTCAGTCATCGATTTTTAACTTTTAAAATGTATAAAATTAAGTTTATCACTATCTGGGAGGAAAAAGATGATCAACTTCTTTATACTTTATACAATAACATTATCGGAATTATTTCTAAATAAATTAATTTTTAACTCAGCATTTCTAATTCATAATTAAGAAAATACATTTAGAAGAAATAGTTCGTTGTTGTAAGTCTAAATTTCTGATATAATCTAAATTTTAGATCTTATAATTTTCAATTTATTTATCTAATAATAATTTAAATAAAAAAAAAAAGTTCAGATTTTTTTTAACTTTTAAAAGGTATAAAATTAAATGTATTACTTTAGAGAGAAAATAAAAGGAAAGATGATTAACTTCATTATAATTTATACTATAACATTGCCTGAAGTATTTCTAAATAAATAAATTTTTAAATTAAAAATTTTTAATTCATAACAAAGAAAATACATTTAGAGCAAATAGTTTGTTGTTGTAATAGTCTAAATTTCAGATATTATCCTAAATTACCCTAAATTTCAGATCTTATAATTTTCAATTTATTTATCTAAATCAACAAAACAGCAAATATCTCTAAACATCTTATTAAATATAATTTTAAGTATGAATGTCTATACATAAATATTGAAAAGAAAAAGAAAGAAAGAACAAACAAATGCTTTTAAATTGTCAGTTTACTTTTACAGTAATTGCCCTGCTATCTGTAAGTTTTTAAGGGTTTTAAGTTTACTGATTTGCAAATAATAATGCATTCTCACCAAAGAACATTTCTTGGAAATTATTTTTTCCCCTATTCCTTCGACTGTCCATTTACAAATGATGTCCTTGAAACGTGAAAAACTATTTTGAGCGGGAGGCAGATAAGATACTGCAGCACATTGGACAGATTTATTCACGTGACACACACCCCCTATCATCACTGCAGGGGGTATCTATACAGCGGAAACTATAACAATAACAACTCAGTAAAAAGATTCATTTTTCATTACTTCCCGATTGCCGGCCGATTACATGCATAAGAATACTTTTCCTATTAATTGACTTGTAATAAGTATACAATTTCCTGCCGACGTTTTTTCACGATATTATCTAGATTAATCGGTAGATTTTGTTCAGACGATATTATGTGAAGCTCTCCTTTCAACTACTGATCATTTCCCGACAATTCTGGTATTAGGCCGAAATTAAGCCGATATCTCTTGCTATTGGGGTAGATATAAAGGATTTCTAAGAACAGTTCTTAAACAATTCGAAATTTAAAAGGGGTGAAAATGCGCAAAAAGCGTTGTAAAAAACGTTCTAAATTGCAATTTCTATGCAATCTCAGGAAATACTGAACCGATTTCAAATATAATTGTGTTAAAATGATGGTGACAGATCTTGCTCTAAGATAGGATATATTTTATATCTGTTTCCACTACCCCAGAGAGATGCAGGAGCAAAATGAGCAAAAAGCGTTCTAAAAACGTTCTAAATGCCGATTTGTCACCAATATCTCAGGAAAAATCAAACTGATTTCAAAAGTAATGGTAAGAAATTGATGCTGACAGCCTCTGCTCTAACATAGATGCTATTTCAAGTCGGTATCACTATCACCTAGACGTTGCAGGAGCAAAAAATCATTCCAAATTTCGATTTTTGTGATCGGTAGGGGCTAGCAACTTAAAATTAGGCAAGGTACATATTTATTACATATAAAAGATCTTTAAGAACAGTTTCGAAAGAATTGGAAATTTAAAAAGGGGTGAAAATGCGCGAAAAGCTTTCTAAAAACGTTCTAAATTGCGATTTCTACTCAATCTCAAGAAATTCCAAAGCTATTTCAAAAGTAATGGTTGCAAATCAATGGTGACAGTCCCTGCGATAACATAGGTTATATTTTATGTTGCTGTCACTACCATCTGAGGGTTGCAAAAGCAAAACATGTTCTAATTTGCGTTTTTTGCATAACTGAAGGGTCTAACACTTTGAAGTATGGGATGTTATTTACTTACAAGATGCAACTGCTTTCTATGAACTGTCGAAAGAAAATTTCAAATTTAAAAAGATGAAGTGAGCGAAAAGCGTTATAAATTACAATTGTTATGTAATCTTATCAAATACCAAACCGATTAAAAAATAATGATAACAAATTGTTGGTGATAGAACCTGCTCAAACATAAGCTATATTTTATGTCTGTGCCACTACCACCAGAGGGTTGCAGTAGCTAAAAGCTTTCTAAATTGCGATTTCTGTGATACTGAAAAGGCTAGAAACTTTGAATATGGCATGATAGTTACTTATAAAATATAAATGCCCTCGAAGGACTGTCGAAAATAAATTAGAATTAAAAAGGGGTGAAGTGAAGGGGAGGTGCGAAAAGCATTCTAAAAAAGTCCTAAATTACGATTTCTACGAAATATAAACCAAATATAAAAGTAATAGTTGCGAATCAATGGTAACAGTCTCTGATCCTACACAGGCATGCCGATGATTCTACAACCTGGGATTTACAGAAACAACAAACGCTCTAAAAAGGCCTTTAAAAGCTTTCTAAATTACGTTTCTGTGGAATATTAGGAAATAACAAACCAATTTCAAAATTCATGTTGGAAAATTAATGGTGACAGTAGCTATTTCAACATAGCCCTTTATGTTGAGAGAAGTGGTAGGACTTGGAATTTGACATGATGGTTAATTTTAAGATGTAAGAAGATGGTTTCTAAAAAATTCAAAACTTCAAATGAATACTGAAATGAGCGTATTAATTGAGCATAAAAGTTTCAAAATATTTTCTCAATTATTACTTATTTAGTTTTATTTCGCTTTATTAATTTAAGTCTCATTTCTGCCTTATGCAGTGTAACAATGATGTTTAATCAAACTGTGTTTCAAATAGTAATTTTTTTTAATTATTCCTAAAAGTAATAAGTACCTTTTAATAAAATAAAATATTACCTTTTAATAAAATAAAAATTTAGTTAGTACCTTTTAATAAAAATTAGACATATAAATATCACTTATATCATATTTCAAATATTATGCGAGCAAAGCCGCGGGGTTTGCTAGTATATATATAAAAAGGAAAATGACAATGATGCAAAATCCTTGTTTAACCCCTTAATTCTCGCTCCCGTCATATTCTCGGAATGTGTATTTTACTCAATTTTTTTGATTCCCACCAGTTTTATAAAATAGTGAAATTGACTATATTTTAGTACCCTTTTTCCTGTCATTAAATAAGGTGAACATTTCTTTTTTATAAAAGTGGTGCCAATAAGCAATTTGAATTTCTCAACCGTAATTTAATTCGAGCGTTAAGAGGTTAATCAAAATAGCATCTTAACAGTGTAAATATATATATTGGATTCAACAACATCTATCACTAATGTAACAGGACACTCATTAAAACATTTGAGAAAATTTACTGCAAGTTAGTCCATATTGAGAGTGGTGAATATGAGAGAATTTTATGTCAATAGAGTGAATTAATAATTGATATTAATTTGCTTATGACCGTGATATTTTATTGAACTTTAAACTCTAAAAAAGATACTAAGGTAAAGATCTCTTTCATTAGATTTTGAGGAGGAACAATTCAATCATACGAAATATACAATGACAAAGTACACATTATTAAACACGGTTGTGTTTAATATACGTTTTAATTACTGTTTAAAAAATATATGCATTTTGAACGTGATTGCGGATTATTATTTGTCGGCACCCAACTGTCGCGGCATTGGAGAAATTGGATTGGAAAAAAGGAGTTGAAGATAAAATTGTAGTATTAACATGATTCTGATAAAACAAAGCCTTACAGAAAAATGAGATTAAGAACTCATCAAAAGCGGCCAGATAAAATTCTTAACCCCTTGAGGGGCAAGCAATTGCATTTGTGTAGTGCTGAACTCCCACTGAAAAATAAGAAAAAAATTATTTCAAAATAAGGAAAAGCCATTTTACGACTTTTTCCACCAAATTTAGAAACGTAAAATTTCGTAAATTTTTTCTGGTGCAAATATTCATTAATCGTAGGTGGGATAAAATATATGCCACCGCCACTCAAGGGGTTAAACTGGGATTATCTCTAATCTTGATTTATTCGGTCATTCCTGAAATCGTGCCCGTTTGGGTAAATCAATTCGTACCGGAAAATTCTGCCCCTTAATTATCGGACATCAGATATCGGAATCAAAGTCTAACAATTAATAGAATTTTCCGGTAGGAATTTATTTTCTCAAACGGACATACTCTCTAGAAATTAGTACTTTAGAACTCTAGAAATTAGTGCTTTATTTCGAACCTATTTATTATACCTATAAATTATTTTTACCTGTGCCTATAGGCCGAATTGGCAGGGATATCCTTTTACATATGGAAGGTTCATAGTCCGACAAAATAAATAATATTTAATTTCCGGAAAGTGGTTGGTCAATTGGTTTAAACTTTGATTAATAGCGGCCGGTTGTAATTGTCGTTTCAAGTAAACCACTTTAAAACCCGACTGATCCGGTATACCCGTTTTTCAGCAGGTGCACGGTCTCTTTGAATTGACCATAATTTTTTTATATTTTGAAATAAGCTCATTCTGTAAGATTGAAATGTGATAAAAGGTTTTTATAATTTTTTTCCTGAGAGACGTAATTTAATCATAATATTGTCTTCACTATCGATTGAAATAAAAGATATTTTTTATTTTTATTCATAAATGACGAAAATGAAATTTAATAATTCCTGTGTTTGACCTTTTTTGTACAAAAATGGAATAATCTAGTTGCCATCAAATTTCACAAAAAAAAATCTCGAAAACTAATTTAAATTTTAAAATTCTAATGCCATTTTTGAAACCTATTGATGAACGTGGATAACTGGAGTTAAATTTACCACCAAACGTTCCATACGTTAGGAGAAACAGCTATAAAACACAATCAGTCATTTCATAAAATCGGTTCATAAAATCGTTTCATAAATTCGATTCATTAGGATTATATATATATATATATAGGGTAGATATCAGGGTTGCCCGCTCAGGGAATTTCCAGACAAGGAAATTCTTCTTAACCCTTTCCGGCACACTGTGCCCGGGTCGGGATACCGAATTTTAATTCCAAACTGACGACAGGCACCAATAATATTTTAGTAAAATTTTGCCTTTACAATGAAAAGTTAGAGTAACATGTTTTTAATTTCTGAAAAAGTCGTTTTAAAATTCCGATGTCAGTCGATCATCTCATCATTTTACAACAAAAATTGCCCGTGCCGGAAAGCGTTAACTGGTACTTTCTTACAGAGAACCCTTCTTTAAATAAGGTGAAATTTCGTGCGTTTATTCTAGATATATTTTTCTATAAGAAATTACTGATATTTCGCCTGGAAAATTCCCTGAAGCGTGGCAACCCTGGATATATATAAACACACTACATGGAATAAGCAATCCAAAAGTTTTAGTTAGTAAAAAAAAATAAATAATTGTTACTGCACTAAAACGATTCAGAAAATTCGTTATTATTGTTTGATTTAAATTCTAGGTTTTGTAGTTTTACAGTTTTATCTTAATAACTAATAATTAGCCTGGACTTAAAGAATGCTAATATTTTATTACTTTTAGAAATTACGTGGATATGGTGAAATGAAACGTTTCGAAATGACATTTCTTATTTCAAATAATAATGGCCCTCGAAAAATAAATTAAGGGGAGAATCAGCTCTCCCATTTCCCCCTTTATATTTAACCAATGAACCTCCAAATCTAATCAGGGAAGCTCATTATCAGAATAGAACCTATTTACAAAGTTTGAAGCTAATCAGATATTTTTATCAAAAGTTATCTTGTTACGTGGATACAAACGTGCATATTAGACCGGAGTGAAAAACAAAAAGTTTTGCAAATGGAATCGTAATAGTGCGGAAAAGTTGCTACTCGTCAATACAAGCACAGTGAAAAAAAATTTTTGAAATCGAAGAATATCTTCCGTTCGCGCATCGCGTTCAAAGTTTTCGAATTTGAACAAAAATTGTACAAATATACGAAAAATCGTAAAAAGGTGTAAACTTTTTCCGATTGAACACATTTCTTTGTACATACCATGACCTTGAGATGTAGAATGGAGGAAAAATACCACACACTCCTCCTTTATCCCCTTCAAACCCCCTCAAGGGAGTGAAAATGGCCAATTTTCGTGAAAAATACCGAAATTACAGGAGATGTAAATATTGACGAATCGGTCTCATTTTTTTTTCATAAGGCAACCTTGAGGCTAAAAGTAGGAAACAATCTCCCTCCCCCCTCGAGAGATCAAAATTGTGCAGCTCTTGGCCCGTCCTTCCAAGGATGACTCAGGACTCACCACGGGAAGGTGGTTGCACTGCGAGTCCCACCCACACCCTACTCAACCAACCAGCCAAAATGTGGGCGTGGAGAATTATGCAGATGCAGATTCAGGTACTGCGAATTCTGATTTAGTGTCAAATTTTGTCATGATAACACGAGAAGCGAGGGTGGCTCTTATAAAACCATCACGTCGCTCATGCCCAGACACTTTTGAGGAGGCCTGTGTTACCAGCTTAACACTGCACTCTACGGCTTGCGTATGACATGGTATGTCTGCCAGATTCAAAGGAAGAGTTGGCTTTTCCCCCTTGGAAATCAAGTCTGCAATGTCAGCTGAAGAAATGTTTACCAATAGAGGAGGACAGGTAATCTATGTTTCAATTGGTAAGAATTGCCCTGCACTTTTCTTTTTATCGTCTAATTTTGCTTCTATCAACGATCAGTGATGTATTACTATCAGTAATAAGACCTACGTCTTTTAGCACGCTAGAGGTAATGGCAGCTGTTGTTCTGCCTGACAGACCAAAGCGATTACTTGTCAAAGCAGTAGCTGGAAGCGACATGCGCATTTATGAAGAGTCTGGGCTCCTTGAAAGAGCAGACAAAGATCGTGTGCGCTGAAAATCTAAATCATCCTGATCCTCATTGGCATTAACGTTTGTCTCCTCTCTTTCAGGATCAATGCTGCAACCAGGCAAGCTTTGCATTTGTGTGCTAAGCACATCAAGATGACGAGCCTTTCTTTGCAACCATGATGTAAGATTTTGTGTTTCCTTTTTATGCACCGTCGGTCCTATTTTAACTGATCTAAGGTGTCTTTGTGCGTAAAGAAACATCAGTTCCAAGGTAGGTATTTTCCTGTCCTTAGGACAATCGCAGCTGACAGCTATAGGATTAGGACAAATACACTTGTCAAAGTTTTTCCCTCAAGTGCATTCTAGTGTCATTTCGCATTTGCATCTTATATGTCAAATAATGTGTTATACGACTGATGGATGAAATCATTGTACTTCTTCTGTTTCCCAGCCGTGTCTTTGTCTCTTGGATATGATTTATGAAGAGAATAATAGCGATCGTGTAGTTGTTTCATCTTTTGAACGACTCTTGTGTGACAAACTGTAGGAATCGAAGCCTTCAAATACAGTGACTCAATCTGTTGAGCTACAATGTTTGCCACTTCTAAAAAGCTCAACTTCCTTCCAGGTTTAAAGTCACCAGACTGCAATAACATGGCGTATTGCACTCCATGCCAACATTTGACAACGTCAGCATTGGTGGGAAGAATTGCCGATGGCAGTGGTTTTGGTGCACCAAAAAATGGGCAGCGATGATGAACGCTTCGAGTGAGCGCCATAATGATGATAAAAGAAGCTAAATTTTGATCGATGAAACCGTTATCCAATTCAAGCTACGGGATTCTAAACGAAGCCGACAAGAAAAGTTTTCAGCAAGAGCAGCGCTTCTTTTATAGGCGAGATATATTCTTTTACAAGCCAGACAAGCAGAAACACGCAGCGACGCTGAGGCAAAACTGAGTGACGCACAGCAATCGTTACCAGGTACGGGTACTGTGCTAGCTCCTCCCCCACTCCGTTTCTCGGAATTCCAGCGGTGCGCACGCGCAGTGAGCATTACAGTGCACGGAAGAAGAAAGGGGCTGACGAGATGGAGAGGTCGAGTGACCGGGCGGCATACAAACCAAAACATAATGTTTGCCGCAAAAAGTCGCCCCCTCGACAGGGTTCAAAGCGGACAGAGGACCTGTCGAAGGGGGGGGGGATTGTTTTCGATTTTTAGCCTCAAGGTTGCCTTATGTAAAAAAAAGTCAGGTCGATTCGTCAATATTTACATCTCCTGTAATTTCGGTATTTTCCACGAAAATTGGCCATTTTCACCCCCTTGAGGGGGGTTAGAAGGGGATAAAGGAGGAGTGTGTGGTATTTTTTTCTCCATTCTACATCTCAAGGTCATGGTAGGTACAAAAAAATGTGTTCGATCGAAAAAAGTTTACACCTTTTTACGATTTTTCGTATATTTGTACAATTTTTGTTCAAATTCGAAAACTTTGAACGCGATGCGCGAACGGAAGATATTCTTCGATTTCAAAAATTTTTTTTCACTGTGCTTGTATTCACGAGTAGCAACTTTCCCGCACTATTACGATTCGATTTGCAAAACTTTTTGTTTTTCACTCCGGTCTAGTGCATATACATTATACAGAACCTGCGAGCACATTAGCTCTCAGGCTTTGATAGCCTGTGAGCTAAAAAAAAATAAAAAATGTGTGGCACTATAGTATATTTTATTGAAAAAACATTGTACGTAAGAACACGGAATGGACTTTTTCAATAAATACGGAAACATTTGTTTTTTGTATAAAGTATATAAAGTGTATGTGGGGCATTCTCACAATCTTTTGACTTTCGGGAATAAAAATCTGGTGAAATTAAACTTGCTAAAATAACACTTTAATCTGATAGACGAATGCCTTTATGATTCAAAATAAAGAAAATATGGTCAGCAGCGAAAATTTTTCTATTTAACTGAGGTTTAAGTTAAACTTTCAAGTTTAAATTTCCTTACCATTTTACCACTATAACTTTCTATTTTCTTCTAATTTTTTACTTATAATGAAGTTGTATAGTACCCACAGGACATTCAAATAAGAAATAATAAAAACGTAGTACTTTTAATACGGAATTTTTGTATAACATTGTCTTAAAGGGGTGTTAAAGAAGAGACGGTAAGGTAAAAAAAGGGGAGGGTATAGGAAAAAAGGGACGAAATAGGACAAAAAGGGACGGTAAGGTTGGAACGGTAAGGAAAATTGCCACCTACTTTTAGGAAAATCATGTTAAGACTAAGTGATAGCCACAGTGTTCACTGATTTTTACAAACAGTTGTTAACATTGGATTTTTTTTTTTTTTTTTTTTTTTTTTTTTTTTTTTTAACCTCGAAAATTGCAGGAATAAACCTTGGGGACGGTGAAACTACCAATAAAGCCACGCTCTTGAAATTGATATTTAAGTACTGATTTAAATTCTGCAGTAAATTTCCTGTCAAAGAATTTTAAACATTCTTTCTCTAGCATACTTCTGCATGAGAAAAAAACGTGAAAAAAAAAAAAATCTGTGGCTGAATCTGAAGTGATTTTCTGTGCAAGTTTAGCAAGAGGGACTGTAAGGATGAAAAACACAAGGACAGAGTTCAAAAAATAATATCAACCCTAAAAATGTGTGCTGGTTAATTTTTTGCTACATATTTATATAAAACAATTAACCAAGTTTCGAAAAAATATTACATTGAATTACTGTTTGATTCTGTATTAATTTACCCAATAGATGGCGCAAACTGCTGTTTCCTTTTCCCCTCTATGTAGTGAATGTTGATTTGGTTACGACAGTCGAAGTGGAAATTAAAAGGTTGTTGCGTGGCTTGCCGCGAGTCATTTAAAGTAAATGTTGTATATAATGGATTGTGTTTTATATTAAATGAATTGCTTTTCAAATAAGAAGCTATTATTTCAAACTATTATACACATTGTAGATGTACAGAGGTTAGGATGGAAAGAGTTACAATTGAAGGGTTTTTTTAAACTCCTAGATATATTCAAGTCAAATGGAGTTGGATAAATAAAAATGGACATTTACATTGGTGACCCCGAATGTGATTATTATGCGCTTTTTGATGAAAGTTAACAAAAGGAGTGGAATAGAGGTGAGTTTATCTTTATATGAATGCAATTTAACCCCTTAATTCTCGCTCCCGTCAATATCTCGGGCTGAGGTGTCGTTCGTTATTTCTCGTGCCCGTCATATTCTCGGGCTGGACATTTAATTGCTGGAAAAAAAACTTCTGCAACCAGAAAAATTGAACTGGTATTTCCATTTGAAGTCTTTGAATATTAGCACTCTGGTTAGATTTGTACAATCTATAATTTGCCATAGATTTGTCATAGATTTGTAATATTTTTGTCATTTTGATATGGATTCTGATGTTTCAAGCCTTTCTGATGATAACTGGAATATTAGCCCCTTCACGGTCGCTTAATTTTTGAAAAAACCATCAAAAGTGTACCTATTTTTTTTTTATTACAGAAATTGAATAATTATAAGGTTTCTGAATAAAATATGCAATTAGTTTATTTTTCAGGCGAAAAAACAATATTTTATAGCCATATTCATATTTGTATAAAAGCCATCATGCGAGAATTATGCGTCTTAACCTCTTAAGCTCCGCCCCCGATAAATGTAGGCTACTATCTTTTAATTCAGATTGTTTGACTCCCACCAGTTTTTTTTAAATAGTGTAAATGGCTTTATTTTCGCATCATTTTGTCTGCGGTAAACTACGGTGGTGGAAATCAAACTATCTGAATAATAAAAAAAAGTAACCTACATTTATCGGAGGCGGAGCTTAAGAGGTTAAGCCACATAATTCTCGCATGATGGCTTTTATACAAATATGAATATGGCTATAAAATATTGTTTATTCGGCTTAAAAATAAACTAATTGCATATTTTATTTAGAAACCTTATAATTATTCAATTTCTGTAATAAAAAAATAGGTACAATTTTGATGGTTTTTTCAAATATTAAGCGAGTTCAAGTGGTTAAAGAAAACATAATGAAAATATACAATGTATTTTATATCAAAACCATACACAAAACTGATATAAAACAATAAAACATATACGGAAATGAAATAAGCAGCGCAAAAATCTCATTCTATTAGAAAATAAACATTATTTATTGCATTAAATCAAATCAAACATTTTGCTTTTACGGTTTCTTTTAAATTCCAATATTTAGTAGCATTCGGTTTACAACTATAAAATATCCTCAAGTAATAAATTGATAATATTTCATTTTTTTTTTCAGAAATTATAAGGAAATAATACAACGATTCGGTCCCCGAAAAAAAAATTATATTTAAATGGCAGTCAAAAGCTATTTCTGGCCTTAGAGTATATATTAATGAAATAATTTCACTATATACATTTATACAATTGAAAATCATCTAAGTAAATATGAAATTTATATATTTCATATAAAACAGATATTTCCCTAAAGAATATGTTTTTATTTTATGTCAGATTCCTGCATAATAAGTTTCTAATAGATTTTTTTTTATCGTAAAGCATATGTATCTTTATTTATATCATTGTATGGAAGGTACAAAAGAGATCTTTGTAGTTGTATTATTGTATAGGGACTTTATAGTTTACTAGGGGGCTTTGTCCCCTGCAAGCTACGCTCGGCAATGCCACTTCAGACACTGCAGAATCTAAAAGCAAGCTAATCTTATCGGTTTAAAAAGGATTAGAGAAGATTGAATTATACTGAAAAAAACCTGTAGCGATCTCCCTGTAAACAGGTTTTCATTCAATTCCCTTTGATTGCAAAAATTTAAGGCAGAATCAGTTGCTGTTAAGACATCGAATGGTTGTTTTGGATAAAGAAGATCAGTCAAACATTTGAAAAGAATCTGAAATAAAATGAATTAAGTAAACAGAGTCATTGCATACCGGTATTTTTTAACAGCGTTATAAAACGATTGACATAGTACAATTTATTGCAATTACTAATAGTTACTGCTTCTCTTCAACGGCGTTGGTTCTTTTTTGGATCACTTAATTTTAATTCTTAAATGCCACATTGACACCAGAATATTCGGATGAAAATTTTCCTTTCATTAAGTAAGTGTACAAAAGCATTTTTCTATTTCGAAATTTGTTTTAGATTCTGGTGTCATTCACTGATTTCAAAATTATACAAATAGAAGTACCTTGCCCCTGAAAGGTTTAAACGCATATTAATGTATTTATTATTTTAAAGTTTAATTTCTCTTTTAATATTCACGTGTACATACAATTTTCAAGACATAATTTTCAATATTTTCCTGCTTTTAACACGCACTCATTTAATAGTAATTTTAAAGTTTTTTCTCTGTTTTTAATAGTCACGTGTAAATAATTTTTTAATCTTTAGGAAATATTATGTTGTGCGCTGTTTTTAGAATTGAAAACCATCTCTATAATAATAGCCTAATTCATGTGACTATCATCAACAATTCCGGGCGGATCCCTTCGCTTTTTATATTCCAGGCGGCCATTTTGGTACATTAATATTAGCCAGCCATATGTGATAAGTCGCCAGATATTATTCTATCGCCATCATTTCACCTATATTGTAATAATCCAAATCATGTAACTGCCATAAACAATTCCGGGCTGATTCCTTCGCTTTTTATATTCCAGGCGACCATTTTGGTACTTTAATGTTAGCTATCCACAGGTGTGATAAGTCGCCAAATATTATTCTATCGCCATTATTTTACTTATATTCTAATAGTCCAAGTCATGTAACTGCCATAAATAATTATGGGCTGATCACATCGCTTTTCATTAGAAAGGTTTCCATTTTGATTAAACAATCAACATTATTTTTTGAATAAAACTACATAAAAATTGCCATGATAGCAAATAATTCCTGGTACGTTTATGTTAGCCCAGTGCAAATCTCGCCAGTACCTTCTTTTTAATTCACCATTTAGCCTTCTTTTTTTCGAGTGATAAATTAAAACGGTGCTACTTGGTTATCCCATCGACCAAAAATCTGTCGCCAAACTATAAGATTAAATACTAATAATGGTTGATCGTAAATGTCACATTCACTTGACTTTAAGGAAGTTGCACGTGTTTACAACATCAAGTTATTTTTATTTTGATGTTTTATTTCTATTTTTATTAATATTATACTAATTTATTTGTAAATTTAAATTAAAAAATTATGTCAGTTTCTATAATTTGTCGAGTGGTTTGACGATTTATATAATTTGGCGGAATTGGTCGACGGGAGAAATAGTACCATTGAAACATTGCTTTGAAGTTGAAATTAAATGTCATGATTTGTTGCATTACCAAATACCTGGGTTCGTACGAGTACTTGAATTTCATGACTAAGAAATTCTTCGGTACCAGTGTTTCTTATGGAAAATCTCTCCTGAAATAAGGCGAAATTTCGCCCGTTTAAAGTAGATTTATTTTTCCATAAAAAAAAAGTCTGATATTGGGCCTTGAAGATAACGGTACCCGTACGAACCCTGAAATACGCACCGGGTTTGGCGTATTTTTTTTTCTATGACAATTTGGCGAAAACATCGTTTTCGAATACCAGTTACATATGTATTTTTAAAATATTTTCCATTACTTTTAAAATGAAATAAATAAAAATGAATAAAAAAAGTTTAATTAATAGCTATAGAACAAAAAAATTTAGAACATTTTTTGTAAATAAAAAGAAAATAAATTCAAATGAATATTTATTAATAAATATAAGCATCCATAGCCGGGTTACCATGTCAGGCTAAATAACGCCCTTTTGACCCCAATTAAGTACCCCGTTGCGTATATGACATCTGTGCCTAATATTTTTCTTTTCGTTTAGTTTAAAAAAAAGAAAGAAGTGAAAACCATTTATTTTAAATGTTTCAGTTTTAAATGAAACTTTTGTATTAAATAAAATAATAATGAAATGCAAATTGCATTATGAATAAAAGTAATTTGATACATTTCTTAGTATACATTTAAGGGAGGTCAAACTAGTCGCCAAATTAGTTTAAAATAATAACCTTTTCTAAAATATGAAAAAAATATATCTGTTATAACTAAAATTTGAGTTGCCATCATTAGAGAAAATTATTTAAAATTAGAAAAAAATTAATATTTCGAAAACTAATTCGAATTAAAAAATTCTGATACCAGTTTTGAGATCTGCGGATCAATACAAATTTTTGGTGTTAATTTAACCGCAAAGTATTCCATATTTTAGGAGAATTCGCCGTGAAACATAATCAGATGTTTAATCAGTCGTTTCATAGAATCGTTTCATAAATTCGTTTCATTAGGATTTCATATATATTAGGGTAGATATATGCATACTCAGTCAATATC
Source organism: Maratus speciosus (assembly GCA_963932465.1). Classification (NCBI taxonomy): domain Eukaryota; kingdom Metazoa; phylum Arthropoda; class Arachnida; order Araneae; family Salticidae; genus Maratus; species Maratus speciosus. The sequence goes on from OZ010793.1 coordinate 137,046,061, forward strand.
ACAAAATATACTTTTGCAAATTTTTAAAATTTACAAATAATGCACATTGTACAGTTGTGGAAAAAAATTAAACACTCCCTATTATCTCTTCAATTAATTATAATAAAAAAAATGTTACTGGTACCAAAAGATTGGAAATAAAGTCTACTTTTAAATGATGTATATAAAATTAGCTTAGGGAACATCTACAAATTATAAACTAGATAAAACTTTGTTTCTCAATGGCAACATCCAATTTTGACAATATATTTTAAATCTTCGGTTCAAACTGGGCCTAGAAACGAAATTTCAAGTCAATTGGACGATAAATTATAGAATTATAAACATTCAAAATTTAGAGCTTCAAAAGTTAAATTATATTGTCATATTTTTATTAATGTCTCCTGAAATTATAATCCTAATGTGATATCTTTTTGTGTGATTTCAATACAGTAAACCCTCGATTTAACGGACCTCTATTCAACGGACTTCGAATTCAACGGACTAATTTAAAAAATAAATAAATAAAAATTAAAAATTAAACAAAAATTAAAGTAAAACAAGTGAGTAAGTGTGATCTCAGATCGCACAGAGGGTTTCGTTTAATATCCCTTTTAACACACTTTATCCTTAAATTAACAAATCAAAATCGTTAATTTAAAATTATTCCCCTCTCCTGAACCTGAAATTCAACGCCCGTATTTCAAATTTTTATATTTGACAAATGTCAAATATTTATTTATCACTATTATTTACTGGAAGCCTCCATGATAAAACAGCTTCTAAAACGATGAAAGACGCTTCGAAAAAAAAAGTATACTGCCCCCCTCCTCCTCCCCTACTTGAGAATCAACACGCAACCCTCTTTTAAGCTTTTATATGTAAAAAATCAAGCAATGAACAACGACAAAGCATTTCTTTTTACTATTTTAAAAAAGTGATTTCTCGGTAAAATAAAAAAAATATTTATTATATCTGTGGCGACACAATGTCTCGTGATCAAATGAACGAAACTTTTTAAAAAGGGAAAGAACACGAAAGCGCGCGCTCTGATTCTCACTGCAGCGTGGTTTTCGTTCTGAGCATGAGCAATGATGCTGGCAACTGAAAGTAGACGCCTTTTTTCAATCCAGCAGTATGGAGCAACCTTAATGTGATGTAAATAACATAAAATGATGCCTGTTGTTTTGGGGGCATTGTAATTTTTTTCCATTTGTTTATTGCCTGTTTATTAATTATTATTTCTGTGTAAAAAGTGTGTGTTTCACTCCAATAAAAGTTGCATATGTGTTAATTCGTTTGTATTTCATTACCAATATTGTATTACTAAAAGTAATGTATTGTGTTTATATATATATATATATATATACAGTAGTATATATGTATATACAATATATATTTATGTATATACATATATTGTATATATTCAATACATGTATATACATTGTATATATTGTATATATATATTATATATATGTATGTAATTTGCACTGTAATAATATATGTAATTACAAGTACGTAATAATATATATATGTACTATAATTATAACAAAATAATATTAGAAATAGTACTTTGCGATTTAACGGACTTTCGATTTGATGGACACAGCTTAATCCCAATTAGTCCGTTAAATGGAGGGTTTACTGTACTAAATAACCTAAACATAAATACATTGAATTTGTAATATTAAGAATTTTATAATATGAATTATCATATTGATATTCCAAAAAACTATGCATTGCAACCTATATTGATAGATTTATACTTATTATGTCCTGCTTTATACAAATTCTCACTTTTAAATTTTTCTTCAAAGTAGTTTTCCAATTATGATTAAAAAACGTCAAAATGATAATTTAAGATATATAGAAATTCGTAATTTGAAAAAGAAATATTCAGTTTATTGAAACATTCGGGCTGGCAATAGTCGAAGCCTAGTCAGAGAGTTAAATGATCATATTAGCAAGAAATAATACTTTATAAAAAGTGACATAATCATTCAAACGTCGAGTACCCAACTTCGATTTGGATGCAGCCATTAAAATAATTAATTTCTCTGAAACTAATCGTACGAATTTAATGCAGATTTGTTTTGGGGCTGAATGAAGGGGTAGAATTTATTTATGATGTCAAACGTTGGTATTGCTAATGAAAAAAAATAATATTTAGGTTCGTTGTGTTATGTACATGGCCCTCTAATTAAATTATATATATCATTTAAAAGTAGATTTTCTTTCAATTGTTTGGTACAACTAACTTTCTCCTAAAATACTTTGTTGTTAGTAGGTGTGTTTACTTTTTTCACACGACCATTTATTTTTATTTTACATATTTATTTTTATTTTACATCGAATTTACACACAAAAACATCAGAAAACAACAAACGAAAATAATCATTTTATGAAATATGAATTCTAAAAATCTCATTCTATTAAATCTTATTCACTGGAATAAAGCAATTCTGAAACTTTGTTATTACTGTTTGATTAAAATTACGATCGTTTGTGGCGTTAGATTTATAATGGGTTTATGTCCACGAGTAACAGAACGACAATATTTGATTACTTTTAGAAAATGCATGGACATAGTTATAACAACGATTAGTTTCGAGAGAGATTTTTAAATTTAAGCGGCACTCAAAAAACCGCTTATGGTTTTAGAATATTTTTTAACGAAAGAATTTCGTAATGTATACATCAATCTAATAGAAAATTGTTCCGTGAATATGATAGATTTATTTATTTTGCATATTTTTTTTTTTGTCTATATTGTAAATATTTCTTTAAAAATACTTCGGTGCATTGTTCTTTCACGACATAGAATTTTATTGTGGCAGTTTTATTCAAAAATCGATAAAACTTACACATGGTATAACTTATTTACATCAAACATAACTATTAAATAGCCTGGAGTAACAGAATGATAATATTTGTTTACTTTTAGAAACTTGCATGGATATAGTGGCTGTATAAAACAATTAGAATCAAAGCATGAGATCGCTGCCAATATCGTGATTAAAATGCTTATTACCCACAAATACTTACACTTATATAATTACCACAACTCAAGTTAGACCATAGAGCATATTAACCCCTTCGGGACGGGAGCCTTTTACGAAATTTTTAATCTTTTGTTACCGTTTTTTAAAAACAGAAATTTGTGTCTTCTTGAGTCGAGAAAATGCACTGATTAAATAAGGCAAATTTTACAGTAAAATTTTACTGGTGAGGAAAAACAAGGATTCTGAGCGCTCCATGCGGCACGTATACGTGTCGCTCGTCCCCAACGGGTTAAGAAACACGATCAATTAATATATAAAAATATATTACTCAATATTTTGAGGAAAATTGGTTATCAAAATAACCACATTCATAACAGACCTTTACCGGTCGCGGTCCGCGAGTCAAATTACCTTCTACTATACGTTGCTTATAATACATGTAAAAAAATACAGTCAATCACATAATATTCATCTGCGTTATTTTAAATGTACAGTCGTGGAAAAAAAAGGAAACACCCCCTACTAACTCCTCAACAAATTATCGTAGAAGAAAGTTACTGGTACCGAACGATTGGAAATAAACTCTACTTTTAAATGATGCATATAAAATTTGCTTAGGGGGCCATCTACAGATTAAAACGAAGCATAACTTTGTTATTTTTTCAATAGCAGTACACAATTCTGACAGCATAAATGAACTCTACACCCTTCAAATAGCCTTAAAACAAATTTTTATGCAATTCGTACGATAAGTTTCCGAGAAATTAATTATTTTAAAACGAGCGTATTTTAAGGGCTGTATCCAAATTGAAGTTCGGTACTCGATTGTTAACCGAGAGAGCCCCCTTCTTGATCAAGGCACCTTAAGCGACACTCAAGCAGTTATTGAAGCATGCTAGATTACAGGACTGCATAAGAAATTTCAAAATATCTAGTCACTTCTATCATAAACCATCACTTTGCCGTTTTTTAAGCATCATTTGAAAACTACTTGGAAGAGAAATGTGAAATTTTGGATTTCCATAAAGCAGGACTTAATAAATCTAAATCCATCAAAAAAAATTGTAGGTTGCAATTCATAATTTTTTCGAATATTAATTTCATAATTCATAAATGATATCATAAAATTATAAAAATTGCAAATTCAACGTATTTATATTTGGGTATATTAGTATTATTGCTACACAAAAAATTAGCATATTCGGAGCATAATTTCAGGAGATATAATTAAAAATATGAAAATGTAATTTAACATCAGAAGCACTCAATTTTGAATGTCTATAATTCAAAAACGTACCATTCAAATGGCTTAAAATTTCGTTTCTAGGCATAGTTTGAACCGAAGATTTGAAATATCTTGTTAAATTTGGGTATTGCCATTAAAAAATTTAAGTTTGGGTTCGTTTTAATATGTAGATGGCCCCCTAAGCAAATTTTATATGCATCATTTTAAAGTAGACTTTATTTCCAATCGTCCGGTACCAGTAACTTTCTTCTACGATAATTTGTTGAGCAGTTAGTAGGTTGTGTTTACTTTTGTTTCCACGACTGTACCATTACTAAAGGGATTTGCATGTCTGTATTTTACAAACCGTCAAATGTAGGAAATTATACATAAAGACATAACTGCCACGTTCTACGGTATTTTCAATTGAAAAACTTAATTTAACACTGCAGTAGTCGCGTGTTGGTGTCTTTTTGCGGCCCCTATAAATTATCTTCTCCTAACTCATATGCACTTACGAATACAATGCAGAACAATCATGTAGCTGATTTTCACCACCATCACAGTGAAGTAACAAGACATCTCTGTATTTTCTTCAGGTACATTTTTGCAAGCAAAGTCGAAATTGGTGGGAAAGTCTGTGCAACGATCACTAATGTCAGTTCATTTTACTTTTTCCCTTATTCCAAATTTCACGAATAAAATGTATAATTAAAGCGCACATTTATAACTTCATTGAAATGTAATATTCCAATATTAAGAGTAAAATGTTATTTTACATTTTCTGTATGTAGGGGGCCGGCGGCAAAAAGAGCACACGCGACTAATAACGTTCTGAAAGAAAAGGTTAAACTTAAATTTCTGGTGACTTTCAGAGAATTTTTGTTATTCAAAACTAGTGGAATAAAAGTGGGGTACATTGAACATCGGCGCCAATGACAAATAAATATTTGATTTCATGGTAAGCTGTCCCTCAGAACTGCTTATTACAAGACGAAAAACAAAGATGATAGATTGAAGAGTTGATTAAGGTACTGAACAGGTACTGAACAGGTAATCAGCATTGAGGGGTTTCCTAGCTGGTAACAGCTTAACACCCAGACTAGGAAATTGAAATGTCTTATGTTTTAATGAGCCATTGGGATAAAGTTAAACTGTAGCTAAGCTACTAGAAGAGTAAAAGAAGTTAACAAGAGAAAATAAGGAAGTTTAAGAAAGAAAGGAATGAAATTGAATTTTAAAGTATAAACTTAAGATGAAAGAAAGTTAACGATAAATCTTAAAAATACAAGAATCTTAAAATATGTAAAGTCAAACTGTAGTTGTATAACTACTATAAGTAGAGATGATTAAGCTTAAATGATAATTCAAATTTGTTTATATAAGTTTATAGAAAAAATATTTTGAAACTGTTTAAAAATTCAATGATTGAGGAGCTGTTTTGCACGCTAAAACTGTCAAACACTAGATTTTCGACGTATTTTTAATTATACGGCATACAATTTTATATAATGCAATTTTCGTACTTTTCTTTCACCATCATCAATTATTTCATAATAAATTCCTTCTCAAGATATATATATATATATATATATATATATATTAAAATTCGTATTAGCGTAGGGTACAATTTGAAGAAATAATCAAAAAAGAAAAATATATATTAATTATTATGTAACAAGAAATCTCTCTAATCTAAAAGAAAATAACTAATGCTGTCACCGCCGCCGCCGATTTTGAATTTTTTTTGACCGAATGTCTTTCTTCATTAATATTTAGAAATATATTGCATACAAAAATATGAAAATCGGTGGTATAACATGGTTGCCACTTTCAGGGAATTTATAGAGCAGGAAATTCTTCGGCACCAGTACTTTCTTATAGAGAATCTCTTTTCATATAAGGCGAAATTTCGTGCATTTAATTCTCGATGCAATTTTCTATTAGCAAATACTCATATTTAGACTGGAAAATACCCTGAAGCGTGGCAACCGTGTATTATAGAGAAATGTTTGATAAACACGCTGATTCAGACAGTTTTGAAATTGAAGAATTATTTTAAGAGATATTTAATTTTAAAAATTTGTTAAAATCGTTCCACTGAAAAAGTTTTATAGGAGCAAAAATTATACATAGGAATTTAATCATTTTTAGATCACTTTCCCGGTTAGTTCCCGGTGTGCAGACTGCATTTATACTTTTAATTTGACTTATTTTTTGAGGTTTTATTTCTGTTTTAAATTCAAATTTCCAGCATTTCGAGAGATATTTTTTCAACTTTTATAAAAGAATATTATTTTAAATTGTTGCCTAAAGTTGTTTAAATTGAAATTTTAAAACAGCGCAAAGAATAATATTGCCTTCAAATTAAAAATTTATTTACACGTGACTATTATAAACAGAAAAAAAAATTTCAAATGCGAATTAAATGATTACGTATTAAAAGCAGGAAAATATTGATAATTACGTCATAAAAAGTATATTTACACGTGAATTTATTGATATTTAGAGATGATCTTTTCAACTATTTCAGCGCAAATAATATTTCATTTCTAACAAAAGTATTTTCACGTGAATATTAAAAAGAGAAAGAAATGTTTGGTGAAAATAACGTCAGATTAAAGACGACACATTAAAAATGCCTTATTTAAAAGAACTTTCTTTTCGCTTTGTTAAAAAACACCGGGAGACAAAGACTCTGTTTACTTAATTCATTTTATATTAGCTTATTTTGAAATGTTTACTGATTTTATTTAATCAAAAACGAAAACAGCCATTGTATCTTTTAACAGCAGCCGATTTTTCCTTAAAATTCCACAATCAAAGATATATGAATAGAAACCCGTTCATAGGGAGATCACCACTGTTTTTAAATTATAATTCAACCTTCCAAAATCTTTTTAAAGCCGATCAAATTAGCGTGCTTTTAGAGACTGCGGTGTTTGAACGGGGGATGGTGAGCGTAGCTGGTAGGGGCCGTGCCCCCTAGTTTTTAAAAAAGAAAGAAAATTGTAAAATAATAAATTCATTAATATGCGTTAAAAGACGTAAATGGAGGAAATTACGTGATATTTAACCGTTATTGAGCAGCATTTACTGCATCTTCATACCTGGCGATATATCGCCACATTTTGCGACTGAAATTAATCACCAAAAGTGACGCCAACTTGGCAATATCTCTAATATTTGAGCGATGTTGTTGATTTCGAAGGTCCGAAAACATATAGGTACCAGACTTTTTTAAAGAAATATGAAAATACAATAATATGCAAATTTCAGGATTGAAACATAGAAAGTAATATAAACTAGTAAATCTGCATATCAGGAGCCTCAACGTAAAATATTAAAGTAATTGCCTTTTAATGTCATATTGCATAATATTCAGCATCCTACAACCCGCATTTTATTTATTTTTAACAATATAAATATTTAGCAACATATTAAATTCTTGGAAGTTTTCAAAAATTAGAAGCACTAAATTATACACGGTATGACAATGATGTTCTGAAATTCTGATGGATAGCTTATTCTGGTAATTTATTACATAAAAAATATTTTCCTTTAAGGGGGCTCTGCCCCCTGAACCCCCCGTAGTCATATAAATTTAAATTATTAATTTCCTATTTACTGGGCGAATGGTTATAGTGTATCTTGAATTTCGTTTTACACTTGAGTTCTCTTAGGATAAGCAACAGTTTGGACAAAGATTTTATATTATGGTAATGTGGAAATAGCAATATTTATACTTAATTGCCGAAACGTCAGTGAAGGCTTACTGTCGAGACACGAAAAGTTTTGGTTTCTGTTAGTCTGTCTGTCTGTTTCGCGATAACTGCCGTAAAAAGCATCCGATTATCTTAAAATTAAGGATGCATGTTGGTGAAATCCCCGGATTTAGCTGTATAGTTTTTGGTTAAATTTCGTTCATTCGTTCGGAATATATAGAACATTTTATTTTGCGACTTAATGCTTTCCTATAGCAATTCAGACGATTTTTCCATTTTTATTTGTTGAAAAGAAATGGCTTATGTGATTGAAGGATTTAAATGCTAAATTAAGGATGATGAAATTTCCTAATTAGAATCATACATTATTTATATTAGTTTGAAATTTTGTGTATACATTTGTCAGAGTTTTTAAATTCGGTGTATAACTTTTATGGAGGGATTTTATATATGTGTTTCAATAATATAAAATATTTTTTTAATATAAATTTTCTTTTTAAGCACATATTTAATTGTTTTTATTATCTTTTAACTGTTACCTAGCAGCGAACTACACCTAAAAATATCGTAAATGTGAAAGTATGTGTAATTGTTTGAATTTAAATCAAAGTCAAAAGGGACGAATTAATGCCTTTGTGTCTTTACATATAGATGGAATTTACCACAGAAATAAAGAAAGACTATGCTCTATTTATTTTGTTCAAATATTTTTCTTTTAAATTAAAAAGTTCATTATTTTCATAAGGAATAAATCGACATTTTGCTATGCAATTTAACAATCATTTTTTTCCGTTGCCACGAAAATTTAATCCCGGAATAAAAAATTATCCTAAACTGTTAATTTTGATTTGAAAGAATTTTATGTGCGAGAGGAAAATGAAATAAAAAATAGACATGAATACGCCTTCATATTAGAAATAAAGTGAAAATACGAAAAGAAGGTGAATTTGATCTCATATATCAAAAATAAAACGAATACGCTTTGAGGTTGAAATAAAAGGGGCTTGTGTTATGATATTAATTCTTATTATTAAAAAAAATGCTACTAATATCTCATGGTTTATCGTCTGCACACAGCTAACAGAAATGTTAATCCTTAATCGAAAATTCCAATGAGAAAAAAAAAACTTTTGAAAAGCAAATATATAGTAAATATCAAAATTATGCACCGCAAAATTATCGCTGTCGAAAATGACGTCATTGTATCGGGAAATAAATATTTTCATCCTTAAAAATCAAGCATTAACTAGATTGCCTGAAAAAATGTTTTTTGACGGGTGTTACTTTTTTATGCCGCCTCATTTCAGAAAATATGAATGAAAATTATTTTACTTTTAAAGGAAATTACATTTTCATTCATAAAACCTAAACGTTTAATATAATTGCGTCAATGTAAATCATTTTCTGTGTTACCAGTATTCAAAAATAAGGCTCGGAAGTGTAAAAAGAAATCTAAGATTTGCGCTAACCATTAGCGCAATCAATAAAAAGTTACGTATGTAAATTAATAAGACCGCGGGGGGTTCAGACCAGAATTAACAGCTCATGAAAATTTCGAAATATCCTTCCATAACGTTTTTAATTTAATGCTTCTAATGTCTGAAAACTTCGTATTTTTTATTCTTATAAATAATTACATAATTTGAAAACTTTAAATTGCGGTTTGCAGGAAACTGAATATTACCAAAGTGTGTCTAAAAACAATGACTTGCAGAGCTGACGTTGAGGCTCCTGATCTGCAGATTTACTAGTATTTTTATTGTCGAAACGTCAGTGAAGGCTTACTGTGGAGACACGAAATGTTTTGGTTTCTGTTATTGCCGAAACGTCAGTGAAGGCTTACTCTGGAGACACGAAAAGTTTTGGTTTCTGTTAGTCTGTCTGTCTGTTCCGCGATAACTGCTGCAAAAAGCATCCGATCGGCTTGAAATTCACTGGGCATGTTGATGAGGTATCCGGACTTAGCTGTATAGTTTTTGGTTAAATTTGGTTCATTCGTTCGGGAAATATGGAACATTTTATTTTGCTCTATGATGCTTTCCTATGGCAAGCCAGACGATTTTCAGATTTTCATTTGTTGAAAGAAATGGCTCATATGAAAAATGGATTTAAATGGTAAATTTTTGATGCTGAAATTTTTAAATAAGATTATTAAATTATTCCAATTTGTTTGAAATTTTGTCAATATATTTGCGAGATTTTTTTAATTAGGTTTATAATATTTGGGGGAATTTTATGCATGTTTTCCAATAATAAGAAGGATTTTGTTTTATCAATTTGACATAATGCATATTTCATTTTTTTTCCTTTTCTTTCATCTGTTGCCTAGCAACGTATTTGGTCCTAATAATATTAGTATAATTGCGTGTATAATGTTTGAGTAAAGCCAACGTCAAAACGGATGAATTAATGCATTTGTATCTTTGCATATAGATGGACTTTAGCCCAGAAATAAAAATAGGCAATATTTCATTTATTTTATTTATTTTATTCAAATATTTTGCTTAAAAATACAAAAGTTCATTATTTTCATAGAGAATAACGTAAAATTTTTCATAACATTTACCAATATTTCTTTAATTGTTGCCAAGAAAATCAAAACCCGGAATAATATTTTCTTTTAAACAATTTTCAATTGAAATGTTTTGTGGTGAAACAGGAAAAATAAAAATAAAATTAAGAATAGAAAAATTAATATGGCGGCATATTGGAAATAAAAAGAAAACTCTCGAGTATTTCTTAATATAACAAGATGAAAAGTTTTGAGTAAGTACGCATAGCAGGTGAATTAGATGTCATTTATCGATAGCAAAGATGCTGGAATAAAAATATCTTGGGTAAAGTAAAATTAACTATTTTTCACGCAGGAAAGAGATAGATAAAGATGCAGTATCCCGTAAAAACAGTTTGCAATACGATCTGCGTTATCACTCAGATTTAAATGCCCTCATTCCGCCCAAACAAAACAAGCACGTGGAACAGGGAAGAGACCTAATTCTTTGACTTCATCCGTGCATTTTTTTCTGTAAAATGAAAATGATCTGCTTATATTTAAGCAATAAGCATTCTAAGGTAGCATTTAATTGTGTTATGAATTAAAAACTGTATTACTAAAAATACTGTTCTGTTTTTTTAAGCACGTCATTGTGTTGTGCCGAATGTAGCGAATTTTAGGGTTACATTTTTGGCGTCACTTCAAGATTTATTGTCTGTGTACGGTTAACATGAATATTTTATTTTAAATTTAAATTTTATTAATTTATAAAAAAACTTATGCTTATCCTTATAAATCACAGCGTAAAAAAATCTAAGATATACTATAACCATCCGCACAATCAATAAAAAATTACGAATGTAAATTTAAATAGACTACGGGGGGTTCAGCGGGCAGATAGCGGGGCAGAGCCCCCCTGAAGAAATGTAATTTTTGATTTAAAAAGTTACCAGAATAAGTAGCTCATCAGAATTTCAAAACATCAATGTATAAACACTTGTTTAACACTTTTAATTTCTTAAACTTTACGAAGTATCTTGTATGCTTATAAATATTTATGTAATTTGAAAACTTTAAAAAGCGATTTGTAGGAAGTTGAATATTACGCAATGAGTGTTAAAAAACAATGACTTGCAAAGATGACGTTGAGGCTCCTGATCTGGAGATTTACTAGTCTGTCTGTTATTCTGTCTGTTAGTCCGTCTATTATTCTGTCTGTTAGTCTGTCTGTTATTCTGTCTGTCTGTTCCGCGATAACTGTCGCAAAAAACACCCGATGAGCTTGAAATTAAATAAGCATGTTGGTGAGGTGCCCGAAATTAGCTCTATTGTTTTTGGTTACATTTGTCCAATCTGTTTGGAAAATATGGAACATTTTATTTTGCATCATAATGCTGTTCTATGGCATTTCAGACGATTTTCAAATTTTCATTTCTCGAAAGAAAATCGCTCATTTGATTAAAGGATTTAAATGGCAAATTACAGATGCGGAAATATCCCAATAATGGTCTTTAATTATTCCTATTATTTCAAAATTTTGTCAAGACATTTGTAAGATTTTTTTAGGTGTAAATCTTTTGGTAAAATTTTATACATATGTTTCAATAATATAAACCATCTTGTTTAAAAATTTACTTATTTGAAATAAACGTATTTATTTTTTTCTGTTTCTTTCATTGGTTACCTAGAAAATGTATATTTCAAGATTTATCGTCTGCGTACAGCTAACGTAAATATTTGATTTTGAATTTTGAATTTATTATTTTTTTAAAAACTTTTAAAAAGCAAATAGATAGCAAATGTCACCAATATCGCAACATTACCACTATCGAAAATAACATTATAATTAGCGGAAAATAATTAGTTCCATTCTTAATAACTAAAAAAATAACGAGACCACACGAATAAGAACGTTTTTGACAAGTGTTAATTCTTAAAGCAACTACACTTCAGAAAATATTAATGAAAATTACTTTCATTTCAAACAGAAAATTACACTTTAGTTCATAAAACCTAAATGTTTAAGATGATAGCATTAAAGTAAAATCATATTCTTCTGTCAGTATCGAAATGAAAGCTCGGGAACTCTAAGTATATTGAATATACGTTTGTAAATCGTAGTTCGGCAACAGGATTTTAATTCGACATTTCCTTTAGTTTTAAAGTTGTAAAATTAATTTGTCATTTTAAAAAAAGCTTTTAGGTAGCTTTCATTACAAAAAGCCACCTATTGCAGCCGTTCGGAGGAAAGCGATTAAAAAAAAATTTGGTATATTTTCATCGATCATGACCCCCAGACCCCGAAACCACCCTCCGTTCAAAACTGATATATATATATATATATATATATATATATATATATATATATATATATAGGTTGTGACCTGTGGCAACAGTCTGTAAGAGACGACGGCAGCGTACGAGTCGGCGTAGAAGAATACCTTTTTAGAACATTCGACAGACGCGGGAAAAGAAGGTAAAAGAGGTGGTTGCAAAACACCGAGCTCTCAACGACGTTTCATTAAGACGCATTAAGACGAATGAGTGTTTAATTTTATTAATGTTCTACTTAAATGTAATTGTATATAGTGTAAATAGTTCATTTAATATATTTAATTCTTAAAGTTAGCAAGTGTTATTATTCGAGTATGAGTCTCCTTTTCCCCGTCACATGGGGGCTCGGCCGGGATTGGATTATTTTTGTTTTCAATTCTCTACCCTAGACAAGACAAGTATCATTTTTATAACGACGCCAAAATTCTTTCAGAAAGTAAGCCGGAGCTGTAAATTTATAAAGATCATGTCGTGTGTGAAGAATACAATTTTTTTTCTACAGCCTTGGCGACTGGCCAACTCTTCAGTTATTTTGAAATAACTGCAGCAATATATTATTCCAAACTGGAAATGAATTGATTCATCTTTTTTCAACGACAGAAATTAGTGGGTGAGTACTGTTTACTGTTGTTTTTCTTTTCATCATGTTTTTAAATGACACTCCAGTCATCGCTTTTGCATTGAAAAACGAAAAGGCGAATCGAATCAAATTATTACATAAACTTTTGTTTTCATCTGAAGGCGATCGTTTAAATCGATCGCGAATAAGAGCATTTACGGGATTTCCATTCTGTGAAACCGATGATGAATTTACGAGTAAAGTAGAGGAAACCGGTAAAAATTTTTCTTTACTTGAACTTATAACTATTGCCACTATTTTACGCATCGAAATAGATGGATCAGAAACTGAGTTATCTAAACGCATAATTTCATTTTTAACTAATCTGGAATCCCTCCAAAAACATATTGAAACTAATGTCGATACAGATGGCGAATCGGAAGAAATTTTCAACAATTCGCCAGTGCCAAACGATAAGTCGAATATTAAAATTTCTGAATTTACCAATAAATGTGCTATTAATGCATTGATCATTGCTCAGGATTCTATGTTTATGCCATCAGTAAATTTTCGCGATGTTGAATCGCTGGTACCTACATTCAATGGAGAGAAGTATGAAAATGTTCATTTATGGTTGCAAAAATTCGAATCCTTTTCTTCCTCTTTTAATTTAGGCGAAATGCAAAAATTCATTTTTGCGCAAAGAGCGCTCGGAGGCATTGCTTCTTTATTCGCTAAGAGTGAAAGCAACATTCGTTCTTTTCCTGAATTGAAACATGCCTTAGTTACCGAATTTGGTTCGCAGATTAATTCTGCTGAAATACACGAAATGCTTAGTCATCGGCATATTAGACAAAAGGAATCTTTTTTTGAGTATTTCTTAATTATGAAAGAAATGGCTGGAAGGGCCAATATTGATGATCAGTCACTTATACGTTACATAATCAATGGCATTCCTGATTCTCCTCAAAAAAAGTGCATACTTTACGATTGTTCTGATTTGCATGAATTTAAACAAAAGTTGAAAATTTACGAAGAGATTACACACCACTCAAAAAATGATTCTGGTAAAAATATAAATCATTGTCAAAATATGAAATCGAAACAGAACTTTGACAAATTTGTTCACGAGAATGTTCCTAAATTTAAACCAAAACATGCGGATGCTGAAAAGCCAGCATTTCATTCTAATAATTCAAGAAATCAGAACACTAAAATCTGTTTTAATTGTGGGGAAAAAGACCACATTTCTAAGTATTGTTCTCACAAGAACAAGGGATTTAGATGTTTTAGATGTAATTCTTTTGGGCATAAAGCCTCTGATAATAAGTGTTCTACTGAGGCACGTAACCCTAAAATACAAGTGAATAATTTGGATGCCGAGAAAAATTCTCGACAAGAAATGCATAAATTAGTTAAAATTTCGGGTGTCGAAATTGATGCTCTTATCGATACAGGTAGTAATCTTACTTTGCTTCGTGAAGATAAATATTCACAGATGAATTTGCCTACGTTAACACCGGTCGGTTTAACATTAACTGGTTTTGGTAGTGGTAGTACCACACCACTTGGCTCGTTTCAGGGTGATATAAACATAGATGATAACATTTTTTCAACAAATATTTATATAATTAGTAAACATCATATGAATGTTCCTCTTATTATTGGTACTGATATAATTACGCAAGGTACTTTGCTTTATAATAAAAATGGTATTTCCCTTACTAAAACAACATCTGATGATAATTTGTTTGTATACTTAGTTAATTCAATTGACGATCCTCTTGATGTAGATTTAAGTCATATTCGTAAGAAAACATCCCCCCAAGAAGAGAAATTACACAGTTATGAATTGGAAGTTCTCGCGGTCATTGAGGCACTAAAAAAATTTAGAGTTTATTTGCATGGAACTAAATTTAAGCTTGTCACTGATTGTGAGGCCTTTCAAAAAACTATGGATAAAGCTGAACTTAGCGCAAAAATTGCAAGGTGGGCTCTTTTTCTCCAAGATTTTGATTTTGTTGTCGCTCATAGACCTGCTAAACAAATGCAACACGTTGATGCTTTCAGTCGATATCCAGTAATGTTAATAACACATAATGAAATTACGCAAAAAATTATCGCAGCCCAAGCAACTGATGATTTTATAAATAGCATGAAACAAGCGGTTGAACATTCCCCAATTGATGATTTTTTCTTAAAAAATAGTGTATTATATAAGCTTCTCCAGGGCCATGAATTATTAGTTGTCCCTCAAGCCATGTATACTCAAATAAATCAAGACGCGCATTCCAAAGGCCATTTTTCGGTACAAAAAACTGAGGATCTCATTAAAAGAGATTATTACATTCCCAATCTCCATAAGTTAGTACAGACTGTCATTGCGAATTGTGTACCATGCATTTTGTCCTCTAAGAAATCAGGAAAGCCCGAAGGATTCCTTCATCCAATCCCTAAAGGCGATACTCCCCTTGACACGTATCACATCGATTTTCTAGGACACTACCTTCCACGAATAAAAACTATAATCATCTTCTTACCGTTATAGACGCATTCACAAAGTTTGTGTGGATTTATCCTGTTAACTCAACGTCTGCCCATGATGCTTTAGACAAGTTAAAACTCCAACAGATGGTGTTAGGCATTCCACGCCGCATTATTTCCGATAAAGGTCGTCCTGCTTTTACATCAGCTGATTTTCAAACCTTTTGTGAACAAGAACAAATAGAGCATGTTCCAATTGCTACTGGGGTGCCACGTGAAAATGGGCAAATTGAAAGATTTCATTCCACTTTAATTCCGGTTCTCACAAAACTATCCTTAGACGATCCTACCAAATGGTACAAACATGTCCCCGCTGTTCAAAAAATCATCAACAGTACCAAATCAGATACCACTAAATTTTCCCCTTTTGAATTAATGGTTGGTGTTAAAGTGAAAACTAAGGATAACATTCGCATAAAACAACTGTTAGAAGAAGAACATACCAATTTAGTAATGCATGACAAAAACGAGCTGCGAGAGATTGCTAAAAATAACATTCTCCAACACCAACAACAAAGTAAGCGCCAATATGATAAACGTCGAAAACCACCAAGAATATATCAAATTGGTGATTTGGTCGCGATCCAGCGTACTCAATTCGGACCTGGACTGAAACTTAGAATAAAATATTTTGGCCCTTACAAGGTTACATCTGTCAAAGCTAACGACAGATATGAAGTGGAAAAGGTTCGACACCATGAGGATCCCAACAGAACATCCACTGCAGTCGATATGATGAAGCCGTGGTCAACCACGTAAAATTTGACATTCAAAGTGTTTTTCTTCTTGTTTTCTTCCTTTCCGTTATTGTACATATTGTGTGGTGCTTCAAGAGTATGAGAAAAAAAAAATTCAAGAATACGTCTTTCTACAAAATATTTTCTTTTATGTGTTTCTTCTTTTTTTCATCACCTGTGTTTACATCAAGAATAATTTTAACAAAAAGTTAAAATTTTGTTTGTGAAATATGGGTTTGTGAAATATTGTGATTCAACTATCCCCGAGATGTCATTTTTTTTGTTTTCTTCAATGCTGCTGCTGAAAAGTGTGTTCCGTAAAGTATTGTGGGTTTTTTTTTTTCTGTGAACTACAAAGACATTTTTTTTTTTTACTTTTTTGTGCTTTGCATAAAGAACTTTAGAACTGTAGACAGCTCCATTTTTTTTTATTTATTTTTTTTTTGTTATATGAACATTCTGTGACTTTATTTGATTACAGACTCTAATTTTTTTTTCTGCATGAAGTTTCAATTTTTTTTTTAAAAAAAGGAAGAAGACGATTAGAAGATGCCGATTTGTGTTTTTTTTTTCTTTCTGTTTTTCAGACGTACCACTTTAAGACGTATATGGGTGGGTATATATATATATTTTTTTATTTAAGACGAGTACGAAGTAAAGACGGGTACGATTTAAGACGAGTACCATTTAAGACGGGTACGATTTAAGACGAGTACCATTTAAGACGGGTACGATTTAAGACGAGTGCCATTTAAGACGAGATGGAAGACGAAATGCCAACCGGCATTGACGACGATTTTCATTTTTTCTCTCTTTATTTTTTTTCTGTTTTATTCTGTGTAATTTTTTTTTTAAAGATATGGTATTTTTTTTAAGTTTGTGTTTAAGTGTATGGTGCGCACGAGGTCGTGCATATCAGGATGGACGACTGTGACCTGTGGCAACAGTCTGTAGGAGACGACGGCAGCGCCACGAGTCGGCGTAGAAGAATACCTTTTTAGAACATTCGACAGACGCGGGAAAAGAAGGTAAAAGAGGTGGTTGCAAAACACCGAGCTCTCAACGACGTTTCATTAAGACGCATTAAGACGAATGAGTGTTTAATTTCATTAATGTTCTACTTAATTGTAATTGTATATAGTGTAAATAGTTCATTTAATATATTTAATTCTTAAAGTTAGCAAGTGTTATTATTCGAGTATGAGTCTCCTTTTCCCCGTCACATATATATCTGACCTATGTCACACTGTGACTCTCGTAATTATGAACCGATTTCGATGTAATTCGGTGTATAAATAGTACATACCAATGTCTTGACCGAGTTCCTTGGCCAGCTTCATCCGCCGTTTTGTTTCAAAATGGCGGCCATTTAAAATTTAAAAAAAAAATTTGAAATTTGAAATCTGGTACCAAAAAATTAAAAATGGAAAAATAATTTTTTCTTATGTATTTCACCTTTATACAAAGATTCCGGAACAGTTTTTGTTTCGTCTATATCTTAAAAAATGGCTGAGTTATAGCATTTCGAATTTCTAAAATATCTGACATTTTGAAACGTCCTGAATTTTGTCACGCGATAAAAGCCGTATTTATGAACCGATTTCGATGTAATTTGGTGTGTACATAGTACATACCAATGTCTCGCCCGAGATTGTTGGCCAGCTTCATCCGCCATTTAGTTTAAAAATGGCGGCCATTTAAAAATTTTAAAAAAATTTAAAATTTGAAATGTGGTACCAAAAAATTGAAAATGGAAAAATATTTTTTTCTTATGTATTTGACCTTTATACAAAGATTTCGGAGCAGTTTTAGTTTTGTCTATATCTTAAGAAATGGCTGAGTTGCAGCATTTGGAATTTCTAGCGTGGCTGACATTTTGAAACGTCCTGAATTTTGTCACGCGATAAAAGGCGTATTTATGAACCGATTTCGATGTAATTCGGTGTGGACATAGTACATACTAATGTCTCGACCGAGTTCGTTGGCCAGCTTCATCCGCCATTTAGTTTAAAAATGGCGGCCATTTAAAATTAAAAAAAAAATTAAAATTTGAAATGTGGTACCAAAAAATTGAAAATGGAAACATATTTTTTTTTATGTATTTGACCTTTATACAAATATTTCGGAGCAGTTTTAGTTTCGTCTATATCTTAAGAAATGGGTGAGTTGCAGCATTTTGAATTTCTAGCGTGGCTGACATTTTGAAACGTCCTGATTTTTGTCACGTAATAGCAGGCGTATTTATGAACCGATTTGGATGTACCTTTGTGTGTACATAGTACATACAAATATCTCGACCGATTTCGTTGGCCAGCTTCATCCGCCATCTTGTTTCAAAATGGCGGGGATTTAAAAAAAATTTTAAAAATAAAAAAATTAAAATGAGATACCAAAAAATTGGAAAATGAAAAAGATTTTTTCGTATGTGTTTGACCTTAATACAAAGATTCCGGAACAGTTTTTGTTTCGTCTATATCTAAAAAAAATGGCTGAGTAGTATCATTTTGAATTTCTATTGTGGCTGACATTTTAAAACGACCTGATTTTTGTCACGCGATAACAGGCGTATTTATGAACCGATTTGGATGTAACTTGGTCTGTACATTGTACATACCAATGTCTCGACCGAGATCGTTGGCCAGCTTCATTCGCCATCTTGTTTAAAAAGGGTTGCCATTTAAAAAAATTTAAATTTAAAATTTAAAATGAGGTATTAAAAAATTGGAAAATGAAAAAGATTTTTTTTATGTGTTTGGCCTTGTTACAAAGATTCCGGAGCAGTTTTTGTTTCTGAAAATTTGTTCTTTTGTTTATATCTTAAGAAATGGTTGAATTATAGCACTTTGAATTTCTAGCATGGCTAACATTTTGAAACGATCTTGTATTTGTCACGCGATAACACACGTATTCGCCTATTTCGATGTAAGAAGGCATGTGGATAGTATACATCAATACCTCGAGCAATTTCGCTGACCAGATTCATCAGCCATCTTGTTTCAAAATGGCGGCCATTAAATTAAAATATATATATATATTTAAAGTGAGGTGCAAAAAAATTAGAAATTGAAAAAGGTTTCTTTCTTAAGTATTTGACCTTGATATAAGGATTCAGGAGCATATTTTGTTTGTCTTTACCTTAAAAAATGGCTCGGATATAGCAGTTTCAATTTCTATTGTGGGTGACATTTTGAAAAATCTGATTTTTTGCATGCGACAGTACTCGTATATATCAACCGATTCCGATGTGAGTGAGCTTGTCAAACTTGTGTCAGCTTGGATGAAGCTGACTAATTTCGCGAAATTCTCATTCATTATATTGATAAAAATTAGTATTGAATCTCCTATATTCGGTTTCCACTAAATTGAGCTTCGTGTGTTTGAATGATATAAGTTGGCTTTTTTAAAATAAGGAATATGAAAGCTACCTCTTCCTCCCGGCACTGGCCGGAAGGACTTTTTAAAATAGTTTTTTTACAACGTATTCTTGTAAAGTCTTGGAAGGGATCCATATCCTATTCTGTTTTTTGGCGATAAATATTTCAATCTGGTTGTTGCGATCTTCAGCATTTGGAGTTGCTTTTATTTATTTCTTGAATGCTACTGGTGAAAAAGTAATAATTTTAGATACATATTTTTTTATAATTCATTTTTTTAATTTATAATTTTCTAGGGTGTTTTTAAACGATATCTTTTTGTAGATGGATACTTGCGTAAATATATTTTTTATGCATTTTTACATATTTTAAGATGCGTATAACATTAATGTTTATAATATAATATTATGTTTTATTTTTACACATAGAATAAATACATAGAATAGGAAATATATAAAATTATTAAAATATATAGGTATAAAGTACTTATAATTATATATAATATGTATTTATTTATGTTCATCTACATAAATAATTTCATACATAATATATATATAAATAATACATATGGAATGTTTTTAATACAAAAATAGATGTTTACAAAAATTTAAAAACCATTTTTTCTGCCATCTTGAAAAATATAATAAGATGCTAAAACGACCTTTTGGTGCCATTAAGAATTCCTTCGCCAACCGTGCCGACCAGAACAGGATACGGAACTCTTCCCTAGAATTCTCTCAGCCTCGGTTTTTTCATTTTACGAAGAAAGATTCGTCGATTTCCACGGTTTTACTTTGCCCGCCTTTTTTCATTGGTTGCAATTTCATTTTGGCAAATGTTTATATTATTTAGCACAAAATTTGCCACTTTTTATGGCTGTGTTATGTCAAAACCCTTACAAATAAGAAATCCCTTATTGTTTCCTATAAAACGTGACAAAGAGTTGTTCAATTTTGATTTTAATTAATGGGAGTGAAATGTTTTGCTTAATTAATGCATGTATATTTCGTTTAAAGCTACGTGAACGAAGTCAATGATAACAACTAGTGGTCTATATATATAAAAAAAATAATCCCGATTGCGAAAGATTAAGCAGAAAGTCCTGCTTGGAGAAGTAAAAGATTAATTAATCTTTCGCAATTTTATCTGAAACGTAGGTTTGCGTCAAAAATGAACAATGTTAGTAAAATTGTGGTTTAAATTTGAATGTGTATACTATTAAAAGGCTGTCACAAAAAATACTTTATAGCGCTAAATCACGTTTGTCATTTGTCCCCCACCTGAAGAAATGCAATTTTTTAATCTAAAAATTTACCAGAGTAAGCAGCTTATCTGAATATAAGAATATCATTGCATTACAGGGTGTTTAATTTAACACTTTTAACGCTTACCACTCCCTGGCTCCGCTGCGGAGACATAATCTTTCTTGGCAAAATTTGTTTTTGGTACCAGTAATAGAGGAAAATAAAAGTTACCTCATTTAATCAGAACATTTTTGAAATTGTGTACTTGTAGGAAACTTCTTTTAAAAAAGTGGTTCCGCTCGAATAAAATTTGTGTAAGAGACGCCGGAGCTTTAAGAGTTAATTTCTTAAACTTTTCGAAGTATTTGTTATACTTATGAATATTTATGCAATTTGAAAAAAAAAATTAATTGCGATTTGGATGAAGTTGAATGTTACACAAACTGTATTAAAAAGAACAGGTTGCAAATCTGACGCTGAGGCTCCTGATCTGCAGATTTACTAGTATAATATTTATACTTTGCAGAGTGAGACGAAATGACCAAAATCTGTGACACTAATCAAATTAAAAAACAAAAAAATCTATGACTCAAAAATCTAGATACTTGTATTCTATACATTACTAAGTTTATGAAAAATCAGTAAACGTGAAAAAAAATACAACATTTGCCTTCAATAAACATGTCCATTTTATGTAATTTTCCAAATTGTTTAGTTGGAGCTGGCAATTTACATTTCCATTAAAAAAAATGTGAATTTCTTTGTCCTCCTATGTCGTTCAATCAAATCTGATTCAATTCTAAAGCGTGTTTTGTGTAGCGTTTTTTTTTTTTTTTTTTTTGTTTATAATAGGTATGTGTAAATGCAATTTTACAAAGACAGCTATTCAATAAAATGTCCAAATTGATTTGGAAAACGAACTTTGTTCTCATTTTACATAGGTATTTTAGGTATTGGGTGAGAGAAAATCTTAATAATTATGCCCTCCCCGATCAGCCGGGTTTCGTATGTCACTGTCATTATAAGACGTCTTTAACCCTTTCGAGGGCAGTGTCCTTAAAATATGACACCTAATTTTAATTCCAAAACTGACAAACGGCACCAAGAATATTTAATTAAAGTATTCCTTTTATAATGTAAGTGAAAATAGGTAAGTTCATATTTTCTAATAACTTCATTTATAAATTCTAGTGTCAGTCCATTATTTCATCAGTTTATAAACAGAATTACTCCGCGCCGGACAGAATTAACAAGTTCGAAGTTAATTTTGCAGTCGAATTTTTAAAATATCGGATTAGTTTAAGCATACCATTTTTAACTTTCTCCATTTTGTCATAGAAATATCCCAATTCTAACTTCAGATTTGAATTTTCCATCTTTAACACCATACAGTTTTAAAATATCAATTTCATTCAACATATTTTAAGAGCTCTACCCGCATTTTCCACGAAAACACGTCTTTCGTCCCACACTTCGTTGTTCTTCCTCGCTATTCTTAATTAAATTCTCTAGTGATATACCAAACAAAAATGCATTATTCTGGAATTCTTATATGATTATAAAATTCATAAGATGGAGATTTTAAATTTCAAAATTAGAATCCCATCGAAATTAAATTTTGCAAGATGTTATTTTCCAAAATTTCAAGATGGCGCCAGAATTTTAGAATGAAATTTTATAATATATGGGAAGAAAAGCTTTATTTTGTTCTAATTAGTAAATTCGACATTTAGTAAATAGGAGTACTTTGTTTTCGCTCGCTCACTATAGAGTGGTGATGAGTTCTGCTTTTATCACTTATTTCTAAGCGGCCTATTTAGGTAGGACTGTCTATCTCTTGAACGGAGAACAGCCGCATATGAGCACCGAAGAGCTGTGGACATAAAACTAGTATTAATGTTTCTTGTACTTTTTCCGCTTAGAAGTTTAACTGAAATAATTTCATAAATCAAATTTTTTTTTTATAAAATATGTATTATAACAACACACTATGACAATAGGAATCTTTGAATTATTGTTTTGCGGTACTTATGTTTACGAACACTAAGTAATATGTCAGTTATCATCTGGAAGATTGCTAGATAAAAGCTTTACATATTTTTCAGCGTGTAAAGTTTCTGTTAAATATTAATTTCAGCGAAATTTCCTTCAAACATCAAAATTATGAAACCTTTTCGTTAATGGGTGGATCTTCCCATTTCTAATTTTCACCACTCGCGACTTGAGCCGCGTGACACAGTTCTAACTCAGGTCTTGATAAGTAGGCATTACAAATGTCCAAAAAACGATAGCAATCAGTACTAATACATGGAATGTACTCCTATAGTACCAAGTAAAATTTGTAGGTTTAAATTATTATGGAATTTTCACATTTTGCATTTATTATAAAACTGAAAATATACTCAAAAGAGCAATATTTTTGGAGTGACTTTGCGCAAAACCTGAAAATTAAGTAAAAAATTGTACATTCGCAGGAAAAAAAGGAAACATCCTCTACTAACTCTGCAACAAATTATTGAAAAAGGAAGTTATTGGTAGCAAACGATAGGAAATAAAGTCTACTATTAAATGATGTATAAAACATTTAGTTAGGGAGTCATCTATACATCAAAACAAAACCCAACGGAATAAAATATTTAAATAAATATGGCTTACCATGTCGTTCTATAAATAAGAGTTGTATTAACATCCGTTTTTAAGAAAATTCGAAATCATAATTAAGTAAAGGAATATGTTTAAAAGGAAAATATATACATATTACACAGAATATAAAATTCTAGAATCATGTTCATATTTAATAAAGCAACGTCAAATCACAACACGTATAAAAGCTTACATATTCTTAATATTTAGATCAAGTTTAGAACTTATCAAAAAAACATGTCAGTTGATAAGCATTGTTTTTTAAGTGGAAAAATTAAAAATATTTTAGAAAAATAGGAATTTAAAATAATATT
Organism: Maratus speciosus; assembly: GCA_963932465.1. Classification (NCBI taxonomy): domain Eukaryota; kingdom Metazoa; phylum Arthropoda; class Arachnida; order Araneae; family Salticidae; genus Maratus; species Maratus speciosus. Next base: position 137,070,235 of record OZ010793.1, read on the forward strand.
TTGCTAAAAAGCCCGGTAAAAATATAATATTTTATTTTTAAAACAAAACTTTATTTCAAAATTGAGCTTTTTAGAATTATCGTATATTTATAGAGCATGCAATGAAAGAAAACACAAGGGATAACATTGAAAAAAAAATTATTTTGTCAGTTATTTAATTTGACTCACATGTAACTTTAATTGAATTTTTCATTAAAAGTTCAATTAATGTTACAACTATGAATTAAATAAATATTGTCAATAAAATATTTTATTTCAACATTTACCACGCTTGTATTTATTTTCATTGCATGCTCAAAAAGATGTGATTCTTTTAACCCCTTGAGGGGCAAGAAAAAGGGGGCAATGTCTCTAAATATTGAATTCTCACCGGAATAGTCGAAAATTTTCATTTTTAAATAAAAAAAATCAATTTTTCAACAATTTTCATCCAAAGTTAAAAATATAAAATTTAATTAAAATTTTCTGCTGAGAATCTTGTTTAAATTAAGTGGGATATATTTTATTCCACCGCCCCTCAGGAGGTTAACCCCTTCGGGACGGGAGCCTTTTACGAAATTTTTTATCTTTTGTCACCGTTTTTTAAAAATAGAAATTTGTGTCTTCTTGAATCGAGAAAATGCGCTGATTGAATAAGGCAGATTTTACAGTAAAATTTTACTGATGAGGAAAAACAAGGATTCTGCGCGCTTTATGCGGCACGTATACGTGCCACTCGTCCCTAAGTGGTTAATATGCCCATAAAACAGCATAACAAAAAAATTCACTGCATAAAAATTGAACATTCACTCTTGTAAAAGAGTAACCATTCACTTCAACCAGGGATGAAAAAACGCACTCCTTTAGCAAGAGTGAATAGTTACTCCTCAGAAAGAGTGATTATCCACCCCTGTTTCAAGTGACTATTCACTTCCCAGGAATGGATATTCACTCTTTCAGAGTGTCAAAAATTCCACCTTAATGAATAGTCACCTTAAAGATGTTGGGCATATTTTGACTCTGCAATAGAATGAATATTCAGTACAGAGAAAATTCATCGCTTTTTATTTAGATTCTAATAATAATACTTGGTGTACATACTGGGTATACAACATACTTATTTTTTTTTCAGATTGGTGACAAAATAACAACTCAAGCACATAAAAATATCATTTTTTGTTATTAATAAAGGACCACTATGAAAACGTTCTATTTTTAATAGATAACATAACTATCAGAATCAAAGCATGAGATCTCTGTTCATTTGATGATTAACATGATTATTACTGCCCACAGTTAAAATTTGATCAAGGCGTGTATTAAGGAACGCGAGACATTAATACATATTTTTTTTAACTCAGTATTTTAAGGAAAGTTGTAAATCATACAGCATCCATTACAGCCCTTTACCGCATGCGACCTGCGAGTCAAACTATCTTCTATTAACACGTTCACGTCGGTGCCGACATTAATGTTTTTCTCTGCGTGGCTGCTCTCGAATTCATGTTTTGCATCATTTGGCCGCGCGGCACTTTCGCTTATTTAGACACTGTATGTAATGACACGCCCCTCCCAATGTAATGACACGCCCCTCTCATATTTATTAAATTGAACTCGAATATAATAAGTAGAATTCTCTGAAAGTTGGTAAGGAGTAAGGAAAATACTTAGAGACATAATTTTATTTACTACACTTAACACGTTCACGCCGGCGTGAATCACCGGTGGGTCACACTTGAATATACGAAAATTCAGTACAAAGAACAATTCAGTATTGTAAACTTAACCCCTTAATTCTCGCTCCCGTCATATTCTCGGGCTGTGTCTTTTACTCAGATTGTTTGATTCCCACCAGTTTTATAAAATAGTGTAATTGTCTTTATTTTAGTACCGTTTTACCTGTTATTAAATAAGGTGAATATTTCTATTTCAAAAAAGTGGTGCGAATAAGCAATTTGAATTTTTTAACCGTAATTTAATTCGAGCGTTAAGGGGTTAACGTAATTATTTATTTCGATGCAGTTTTTTAAAGCATTTTAAACAGAGTGCTGGCCGGCCATTACAACGGTTACAATACGTCGTTACTTTTTTAGTTTTCTTCGAGGCATACTGTCTATCTTTTCTTTTGGATAAGCATTTATAACATTCTTTACTTATTTTTCTCTTTTTTTCTTGCGACCCCTTTGTACAAATGAAGAAATTGCGAACATTTTTGTGATGGCCTTTTTGTTTTTGACCTTCCAATTGGCATTTCTTTACTGTGAGGATTATTGATCAAAAGTTGATCAATAATGTGTTCTCTGAATTTTAAAATATTAATATGTTTATCACCCCATTTTTGATGTATGTACCACGCATTTATGAGCGAAGTCCCGCGTATTAACACCTTGAGGGTCAAGCAAAATTGACACTAAATATTGAATTTTCACCGGAATAATCGAAACATTTTATTTTTATATAACGTAAAGCAACTTTTCAACAATTTTCCTCCAAAGTTAAAAATATAAAATTTAGTAAAAATTTTCTGGCGAGAATCTTGTTTAAATTAGGTGGGCCCACCGCCCCTCAAGAGGTTAATTCTATGATACATTTTCTGTACCATTTAACGGTTTTTCGTAAACAACTATAATATGATGACATTTGATCGGCTAAATCAGCACCTTTCTTTGCTTCATTATAAAAGAAAATAGTATCGGACTTTAATTTATTATTTTTTCCTTTAATAATGGTACATGTATGATTCCTGGAAGTAGTTAGCATACATACTGGTCTTTTGTCAGTCCATTTCAAAAATTTAACTCCATTAGGATTTTCAAAACTCATAATGCCACTCCGTTGTTGTTTTTGTTTTGCCTCTGGCGGTAGAAATTTTTTGTTCATTTTTATAGTACCACAAATAAATGTTTTATTCTGCAAAAGTTCTTCAGCCAAAAGGACAATCGTATAGTAGCTGTCTGTAAATAGTATGCGGCCTTTAAATGATAATTCATTTATCAACCTTATTACGACATCATGTGAATGTGTTTTCACAATTTGCGTTGCACGTTTTCCGGCATAAATATCAATATTATAGATGTAACCTTCCGGAAGACATGGTCTATATACTTTTATGACATACTTATGCCGCTTACCTGGTATATATTGGCGAAAACCGTGTCGTCCACTCCATGGAACCATACTTTCGTCGATTACAATGTTTTTGCCAGGTTTAATAGTATTTTTAAAAGTATCAACAATTGCTTCCAAAAGGTATGAAAACAAGGCGGACTGGAAGCAGGAAAACACAATGGTAAACCTACGAGTCAACCGGTAAAATCGGGTTTTTATGTGTTTTGAACAAGATATGACTTGACAGACCGATTGCGTTTTAATATGGGAATCGAGTTTTAACTAATTCTGGAATTTCAGCCTCAGACTCGATGAGGTGGTTGTCTCATGGTTCGTACGCCTACTTGAATTTTGGAGACCAGAAATTTTTTCGGCACCAGTATTATCTTATAGAAAATCTTTTCTTAAAAGAAGGCGAAATTTTACGCGTAAAACCTAGATTTCTTTCTCTATAAAAAGATACTGGTAACGTTCCTGGAGAAATAACGGTATCCGTAAGAACCATGCGTCTTTTCTGCCGGCTCGTGGTCCATTATCAAAGTTAGTACAAAAAAAGTGCTAATGAACATAATTAATATATTTTAAATTCAGAGAATAAATTATTGATCACCTTTTGATCAATATTCAACACACTGAAAAATGGCAATTCGATGGCAAATACCATGGCACAAGGATTCTCGTTTTTTTCATTCGTATAAAGAGTCTGCAAGAAAAAAGACAAAGATGCAAAGAATAATACCAATGTTTATCTAAAAGAAAAGACAGACAGTATACCTCGAAGGAAACTTAAAAAGTAACCGCGTATTGCAACCTTTGTAAGGAACAGACAGCACTCTGTTTAGAATGCTTTAAAAATTGCATCGAAATAAATAAACAAATAGTATATTAACACATTGCCGACGGCCAATTTTTATCAAATCTGAATTTTAAAACAGTAGAAGCTCTGTTCTGAAAAACATTTGTAAATTGGTGTTCTAGATTGGTTTCCCAAGTTTATGCATCGGTAAATATCTTTCAATGTACAAATTTAATATAAAATATGTCTTACAATCTAAAGAAATATAGACAACATGATATAAATGTATTTTCTGTTTGGTAAACCACGCCTTCAATGGAAAAGTTAAGTGTGACCCACCGGGGATGCACGCCGCCTGATCTGATAGTCAGCCATGGCCCACCGGCGATGCACGCCGCCTGATCTGATAGTCAGCCGTGGCCCACCGGCGATGCACGCCGCATCACCGGCAAAAGTGTAGAAGCTCCTCCCTGTTCTGAAAGGCTTTTGTAAATTGGTGTTCTAGATTGGTTTCCCAAGTTTATGCATCGGCAAATATCTTTCAATGTACGAATTTAATATAAAATGTTTCACAATCTAAAGAAATATAGACAACATGATATAAATGTATTTTCTGTAAGGTAGAAACCACGCCTTCAATGGAAAAGTTGAGTGTGACCCACCGGTGATGCACGCCGCCTGATGCGACAGTCAGCCGTGACCCACCGGTGATGCACGCCGCCTGATGGCACAGTCGAGCGTGACCCACCGGTGATGCACGCCGGCGTGAACGTGTTAACTCTTTGAGGGGCACCGGTATATATTATATACCACCTACGATTAATAAAGTTTTACACCAGAAAAATTTTATTCAATTTTACTTTTCTAACTTTGGTAGAAAAAAGCCGGAAAATTGCTTTTACTTATTTCGAAATAGATTTTTTCAAAGATTCCGGTCGGAATTCAGCATTTCACAAACGTAATTGCTTGCCCCTCAAGGGGTTAAACGTTAGTTATATGTAAAAAAGTATAGTCATTCACATTATATTTAGCTGAGTTATTTTAAATTTTCCATTACTAAAGAATTTCCAGGTCTGTATTTTGCAAATGCATCATATGTAAGAAATAGTAGATGAAGACATAGCTGCCAAGTTTTTAGACTACTTTTCAGCATAAAAAAATTACCTAATTGAAGCCTACGTTTCCAGCGGCTTTCGGATATATTTTTTAACGGCTTGCGGGACGTTGGGATATATAACATATCCCACCTATTTTAATCAAGATTTGTACCCGAAACTTTTATTTAAAATGTACCTTTCGAAATTTGGGGGGGGGGGGGAAGTTGAAAAATTGCTTTTCCTTATTAATAAACAAAATTTTTCGAATATTCTGGTGTGAGTTCAACAGTACAGAAACGCAATTACGTGCCCCTGAAAGGGTTAACTCAAAAATAATAGTGACAGGGAAAATCATAAAAGTGGGATACTGTGTAAAATGACACAAAAGACGATTAATAACTAACAGAAAGCAATCCCTCAGGACTGCTACTTACAAGAAATAGATATCTTTGTTAATTCATAATTAGTTTATAATGTAATTTATAATATATAAAAGTATCTTTAATTTTTTCCGGTGACTTCAGCTATATAAGTTTATAGACAAAATACTTTAATAATTAAACATGCAATGATTTAAGAGCTGTTTTGGACCCTAAAAGTTAATAGTGAATAGATAGATAGTGTATTTTTGATAGATGGAGTAGAGACATAGGTAATTAAATTTCGACGAATATATTTTAATGATGTAGCATCCACTTATATAGAATGTAATTTTCATAATTATCAATTACTATGATCAATTCCTTCAAACTAAATTCATTCTTGATAAATACAATATAAATACATAGATAAAATACGTATTAGTCACGCAGTACAATTTGAAGAAATAAGCAAACAGAAAATATATATATATTAATTATTGTATCATCAATTGAACAAAAAATAATAAAATTGTACTAAGAAAATTTAGTAATAAAACTTTTAAAATACCATTCACATATTGAAATAAAAATGCTATAACCGATGTAATGCTATAACCGATACAAAATAATATATAAAAGGGGGGGGGGTTGTACTTTGTGCCAATATACTAAACCAAGGGAACCAACGTTACAAATCACAAATATAAGTAAGTCTGTGCTTTGTAACGTTGGTTCTCTCGGTTTAACAAAATAATATTTCCGGCCATCCTGAAAAGCTAAACTCTCGAAACGGTCTGAACCTATAACACATGACTATATAAATCTTGTTCAATATTTGAGTTCATTTTTTAACAAATTGCACATATATTCATGGCGATATAAAGGCTTCTATTAAAAAATCGGGGAGTATCTGTATGTTTTTTGCTAATACCATAAAATATTTTAACCAAAAATGCCCGCACTTTCAGAAAAGTTGACAAAGAATTAAACGAACATCACTCTATAATAATAATAAAGTAACATAATAATAATATAAAATAATAATAATATAAAAAATAATAATAGTATAAAATAATAATAATAAAAATTAATAATAATATAAACTAATAAAAATATAAACTAATAATAATAAAATAAAATATTTAATGTACACAAGCATTTGTATAAAATAATGTTTAACAGATCATACTCTACAGAAAACAATTAAACAAAGTAGCTAATTAAGTGGCGCAACTGTTATAGAAAACCCAGTCGAATATTGTAGCAATTCAGAAAGATTTGAAAATATCGTGAGCTAAGTTACAGTGGCCTTCAAAAAGTAGGGATGATAAGGGATTATGAATTTTTCATTTTTTTATTCCTTGATATCCAATAAAGGCGTTAGAACTTATAAAATGTCAACGCGTAGTTTTGAAACGCATGGTTTCGATTTTCATAACACTTTTTTTGTTGGGATAGGCTCGCCTGATAGTATTTAAAGAACTAAAACATCATAAAAATGAAACAAAAATACTTAAATTAAGAAAAAATATTCTATGAGAAAAACCTTTATCTTCCACTTATATCTAGAAAGAATAATTCTGAAGTTTCACTTTATTCGTATAGCTTTTCATATGCGTTGCTCCATATTTTTCACTGCTAAATTCTGCAAATAAAGTTCTGCTCCCTCTAGAGTAAACGCAGTTAAACTTTCTTTCATACAAATTCTCATATGTCATTAAATGTTACATTCTAATTATAGTATGTTATTTCTACAGTAGTCAAGGTTACTCAAAGTGACGATAAATTTTGTCAGAAACCGTTCATGTTATAGACAAAAAATGGGCATGACTTTCTTAAATTTCATTAAAAAAAAAAAGGTCATATCTACATAAATATGTGTGCCATTCTTACACAAATGAACACAAATGTTGCGCACGATCTGTTTGACCTCTAGTTGCCAAAAGCAAGCTAAGTTCCCGGTAGGGGGCATCCCTGTCATCCCTGATCTAATGGTCAAACCTTCAATAAAAAATGTGAGGTCAAATATGTTCTTTATGTGCTGTAGTTACAGAACGGTGTGTTCAATATCGTTCTAGCTATTCGAAAAAACGTCTAAAATCGATAGTGACCGGTGCCTTTTCGACATATAGCGTATGAATAGGGTCAAGGGTATAAAGTCAAAAATCCAGTTTTTTTCTGAAATTTTTTAACAGTACAATCAGGGTTCGTTGATATATATCAATGGATATATATCTTGATATATATCATGATATATATCCGATATTTATTTTCAAAATATCAAGGTTTTTGATATTTTCGATATTTTTATCATACACTTGATATTTATTTTCAAAATGTCACGTTTCTTGATATTTTCGATATTTTCATATGTCTGATACTTTATTTTCAAAATATTTTCAGTCAAAAGAAGTGTAAATGAAGTCTTCAACTGTTATTGAAAATTAGCCCATCTGTAAATAAATAACTAAAAAGAATAGTTCACAAAATATTTCCCATCCTTCAAAAACTAGTTTTGGACTGTATCTGCATCTTTCCCATTAATGTCATGAGAAATCTGTCTTTGAACACTACCTCTAAAACCTGTCTCAATTCTATTTTTAGACTGTGCCAGCAAGAATGGGATAAAGGAGTTAATTGGTGATTGGATTTCAGCAAAAAAAATCTCAATCTTATAAGCTTTATTTAAAAAGCTAAAATTTTTAACAACAATTTTATGCACAAATAACGTACAGAATGACAAAAAATTCCCATACTATCGTTTCGAGGATTCCTCGATTACCTTCCTCAGTGAGAAAAAATAGAAATAAAATGGGTTTGAAGAACCCCTCGGCTATAGCCCCGAGTACTGGCTTATGGACTGATTGAAAAATCAGTCTAATCAAAGTTTCAATCAATCCATAAGCCAGTACTCGGGACTATAACCGAGGGGCTCTTCAAACCCATTTTAATTCTTTTTTTTTCTCACCAGAAATCCTCAAAATCCAGAAATCCTCAAAATGATCATATGAGAAATTTTTGTCGTTCTGTATGTTTGTGCGTAAAATCGTTGTTAAAGATTTTAGCTTTTTTATTAAAATTCGCACAAAGTTTAATCTATGCTTATAAGCTTTATGTTTGAAACTGAATATTCAAATGTTGAACCAATAATTTGGTGGGATAATATTAATTTAGAATATCCCATGAAAGGTAATTTAACTTATCAGTTGTTTACAACTTCTTCAACAGCTGCATCAGAAAGAATCTTTTCTAGTTTTGGTTGAGTTCAGTCTAAACTGTGCAATAGGTTAAGGGTGTATTCGAAAAAATATTTTTCCACCCCCCAGCAGCTCGAAATTTTCTGAGACATTTTCAGACTCATTTTTAAAAGTAAAAGCATGAAACTTGCTGGGGTGATTTCTGAAGACATGTTTAACATGCCGTGTGATTTCATTTTCAGCTCAATTCATTAGAATTTGATTTTTAAACAATTATTTTCTCAGTATGACCCCTTTTTTCATTCCCAGATCGCCCGCTTTGGAAATTTCGGTTCAAAACGCCCACTTTGACAGCGTTTTTTACAGTATTTTCTGCATTTATCAAAAAATTAAGAAGCACGGCACATTACATAGTTTCTAAATAAGAGAATTTCCCAGTTTGATGCGTTTGAGAGCAAAAATGAATTTTAAAATGAATCAGAAAATAAGCAGTTTGGATCGAAATACACCCTTAAGGAATGAAAAAACAGACAAACTTACATCCATGTTTAAATTTTTCAATACAAGAATTAAAAATAAACTTTATTTTGTATTTTGAAATTTGTTGTTTAATAAAATATATAAATATATATATTTTTAATTTGAAACGGAATCCTGCATTCTGTGTTTTGATGAATGAAAAAGCATAGCAACTTTTGAACTTTACAGAAAATTGTAGTGTTTCCAATTATTTGATCATAAATTTTGTAAGAAAAAAAATTAAAAAAGACATGTAGAATATTGTTTTATTATGTTTTCATGCTAAATGTAATGTGATTTAGATTCTAATTTATATTAAGTCTAACAATATTTCTAATCATGAATAAAATGACAATTTTGAAAATATCAGATATATATCGAAAATATCGGATATATATCAAAATATCCGATATTTTTGATATTTTCGAAAATATCATGATATTTACGAACCCTGAGTACAATATGTTAACTTATGAGGCATACTTCTGATTACCTGCCCTCGATCAAAGCAAATATGTAGGTAATACGTTAAAAAATACAAATGAAGGAAACAGGTAAAAATTAAAATGCATTTCAATCCTCTTGGAAATATTCTATATATGTCCAAAGTAACAGTAATTTTGGACTAAGGTATGTTTTATGAGTATGTAAAGCTTTGATAGTAGAGCATTATTCATTCTTATTGTCTTTGGTATTTTGCAAAAATAATATCTAGTCATAAAATTTAACGTTAACTACATTTTTAGAAATGTTTTTAAATTATTAAAACTGCAAAGTATATAAAAGTAAATCCTGATATTAAAGTGCGATTATCTTATTTAGATAAAAATACATTGCGCGCTACTCCCAAACGATTTTAGTTTCTCTTTTAATCGGATCTTTTAACCCCTTGAGGGGCACCGGTATATTATATACCACCCACGACTAATGAAGTTTTACACCAGAAAAATTTTATTAAATTTTACTTTTTTAACTTTGGTGGGAAAAAGGCCTAAAATTGCTTTTACTTATTTTGAAATAGAATTTTTTAAAGATTCCGGTAGAAATTCAGCATTTCACAAACGTAATTGCTTGCCCCTCAAGAGGTTAACTCATCGGGACAATAGCTACGAAGATTTTCTGACTAAATAAGGGGAGAACTACTAAACAGCCATATTCATAAAATAAATTCGTACTCAGGTGCTGGTCATGCAGGAGCTAAAATTAATGAGTATAACTTAACGAAGTTTTCACCGGACATAAACTGATTTATATGTTATATAATACCATTGTAACATAATATGGAAGTGCACTGTCATTTGGTGAGTGTTATCGCGTGCACTTTGAGGCAGAATTCGAAATTTGGAACATCGAGGTTATAGCATATTGTGCTCGGTTCGTGTATTTTCCAGTGCTTTCTATTTCGCTAGCACACATCGGACAAGGCATTTAAATATCTTGAGAAGCATTAGCCTCTTTATTTATGATATAAGTAGAAAAATTAACTTTTACGAATTTTATAGTGTCACCAAATACGTTTATATTTACATAGATATATTAGATTAAAATATATAGATAAATTAGATTTTTTAAAATGTATATGTTTATTATTCAGATTCTAATTATTAGCCCTTAACCGGAAACGTTCGTCTGTGAGATGCTTGCGTCTACATATATGCCCTTAATATTTTCTCTCTCCGACATTCCAAACTTATATTTATCCTGTTATATTAAAACAAATTGGTCCTGTTAATGTATTACTATTAAAAAATAAATATTAAGTTCACTATTTGGTAAATTATTAAGTGTTCTGTTTGTGCACGGGATTTTCACGTTTCCGGTTAAGGGTTAAGTAGCTTAACCGGGATTCCGTATTATCTGGACTATGTATTGGAAATCTGGACAAAGTTTTGTCCCGCCTCAATTTGTTGTGTGGTCTGTTCAGAAGTGATATCGTTCCAAACCGGTTTTTCTTTCTCCATTTCGGTTGTAAAGGCACTCTCTTTTAACTGTAGCCATATGAATATTTTTATTCCAGTTTGATGTACAGAGTATCTTGTGTGAAACAACTCCATGGAATGTGATTGAACCGATGAGCTTAAGCTTACTCCTTGTTGTATTTATGTTTGTAATATCTTAACCCCTTGGGGACGAGCGACACGTATACGTGCCGCATGAAGCGCTCAGAATCCTTGTTTTTCCTCACCACTAAAATTTTACTGTAAAATTTGCCTTATTTAATCAGCGCATTTTCTCGATTCAAGAAGACACAAATTTCTGTTTTTAAAAAACGGTGACAAAAGATTAAAAATTTCGTAAAAGGCTCCCGCCCCGAAGGGGTTAATATAACCAAGAGGTAGATTTAGATCAGGGGTGGCCAACTGTGGCACGCCCTACACCACTAAAATTTTATAGTAATGATTGCCTTGTCTAATCATCGAATCTCTGCGATTCAAAAAGTCGACTTTTTCTGTAAAAGTTTAGTGGTGTGCGGCGTGCCACAGTTGGCCACCCCGGATTTAGACGATTTTATCATTTAAGTTTATTATTAAAGATAAATTAATAAATGGAACAGTTATTTTTAAATTGAACTGTTTGATCCAAGTGCTTTATACTTGACGCCACACCTAAGACCTTAAACCCTGTGTTTTCATAACTCAGCTTTATTGCTATCACTATCTTTATTTGAATATTTAATAATAGTTTTTTCATATTTTTAAATGTTTTTATGAAAGAAAATGATTTAATCAAGATAAATTAATTCTTTTAATAAAATTTGAAAAAGTTGATTAATCTTGTGATATAATTTTCAAACCGTTCTTCTCCCATTGTGAAAATGTTGAAAAACTTTTTTATGTTTTTTTACAATTGTGAGGTATAACTGTTATAAAAAGGTTTAAAAAAAATGAAATAGTTTAGGTAAAAAAATTATGACATGGCAAATATAAAAATACAAAGTAAATTACTATTTACATAACATTTTTAGGTACTACTTGATTATCCTGTCGACCAAAAAACTATCGCCAAACCATAAAATAAAATGCCAATAACTGATGATCGTAGATATCACATTCATTTGACATTAACCCCTTGAAGGGCGGTGGGATAAAATGTATCCCACCTAATTTAAATAAGATTCTCACCAGAAAATTTTAACTAAATTTTATATTTTGAACTTTGGAGGGAAGTCGTTCAAAAATTGCTTTTCCTTATTTAAAAATAATTTTTTTTTTTATTTTTCCGGTGAGAATTCAATATTTACAGACATCTTTGATTGCCCCTCAAGGGGTTAACACGTTGAGTGCTACGGTGACTGACACTAAAGCTGAAAAATGTACAATGTTTTAAGTAATTTTTAAGAAAGTATAATCCCGTAATAAATAAAAGGTAAATAAACTTTAAATAATTTTTCAGTAAATACTTAAAACGATATACATTTTTTTTAGTTTTATATCATATTTTAGACCGTCAGTCACCGGTGAATGACGCATTCTAAACATAAATTTCAGTGTCAATCACCGGTGACTGTGTAACTAGTGTACGGTGACTGTGCGTGTGCGTTTAACGTGTTAATCATGATACACGTGTTTGTTACGTCAATTGATTTTTAATTCGACTTTTTATTTGCATTTTTATTAATGTTTTATTAATTTATTTGTTCTTTCGTTATATAAAATAAGAAGTATGTCAATTTGTATAATTTGGCAAATGGTTTGGCGATTTGTGTGATTTGGCGAAATTGGTTGACGGGTTAATCAAGTAATACTCATTCTTATTAATTATTAACTAGCGGGTGTGACCGATCTATGCTAGGTCAAAATTAACTTTGTATTCAACTCGATATAATATGCTCACTGTGTCATTCTCTCTGTATTATTGCTATAAAGCAAGTTCTTTATAACAGTATTATTTACAAAAACAATCAATATGAAAACTAAGTATGTACGTACATGTTTATAAATTGTACATTATTTACACATTTACAACGAAAGGACATCAATCCAAATCACATTTTTAGCTCAACTTTGATTAGTTTAATCATGCATCTCGATTCCTATTAAGACCAATGTCAGATGGGCGTCTTTTTTGCTGCTTTTTTGCTTACGTATTATCCATTCACAATGCTAAATGGAATGTCTTAGAATGTCTAAAAAGTTTCTTCACATTCTGAAATACAATTTTTTTTTGCCAAATAAAGCCCAATTTGTGCGAGATTCTCTCATTTGACGCCAAGTATATGTTTTGGCATTCGTAATCTTGAAATTCGATTTTGGGGCCAAATGTTTCCAAAATTTTGTCAAATAACGCCTACTTATTGGTTGTTGCCAACTTCTCGGCTTCGTGGCCCTGACCGTTGTTACCCAAAATGATCCACTAATCAATTTTTTTCAAAAATGTGACTTGTCTCAATGATCTTTTGATAATCAAAAACGGTAGGATATAAAATTTAGTCAAAATCAGTTAACCCTTACCGGCGCGGAGTTATTCTGTTTATAAACTGATGAAATAATGGACTGACACCGCAATTTATAAATGAATTTATTAGAAAATACAAAATTGCTTATTTTCATATACATTATAATAGGAAAATTTTAGTTAAATGTTCTTGGTGCCGTTTGTCAGTTTTGGAATTAAAATTAGGTGTCCTAAAAGGACACCTTGCCGGAAAGGGTTAAGCAGTTTCTTAGATAAAATTAGCTTGACTCGCAGTGACCCCCAAATGACCCACTAATATAATTTTTTTGAGCATGGGATCCAGCACGGTGGTCTTCAGAAGACTGAAAACGGTAAAACATCAAATTCTGTTAAAAATCGTTAGAGCCCTATATTAGCTAAAATTACCTTGACCCGTAGTGACTAAAAATAACCTAATAATAGATATTTCTCGAACATATGATCTAGCCTAATGATTTTCTCGTGGCCGAGAACGATATAATACAAAATTTTGTCAATATCGTTTGAGCCGATTTTTAGATACAATTATCTTGACCCCGGACCCATAGTGACTCAAATAGACTCACTAATCGAATTTTCTCGAACATGCGATCTAACCTAATGGTCCCCTCGAATTCGAAAACGATAGAATAAAAATTTAATCAAATTCGCTAGAGCCTTTTTCTGGATGAAATTCGTTTGACCCGTAGTGACCGAAAATGACCCACTAATCGAAATTTCTTGAGTATGTGATCCAGCATAGTGATCTTCTCGTACCTGTAAACGGTATACTATAAAATTTTCTCAATATCGTTTGGGCCGATTTTAGATACAATTAGATTGACCCGGACCCAAAGCGATCAAAAATGACCCACTAATCTATATTCCTCGAACATGTAACCTACCCCGATCATCTTCTCTTGCCCTGAAACGGTATAATGTAAAATTTTGTCAAAACCATTTGAGACTTTTTTAGATGCAATTACATTGACTGTGATCCATTGTGACACAAAATGGCCCACTAATCGAATGTTCTTGACCATGCAACCTAGCCCATCGCTCTTCTCGAGCCCAAAAACAAAAAAATACAAAATTTAGTCAAGATTGTATGAGCCATTTTTTAAAATAAAATCAGCTTGACCCGCAGATAACCCAAATGACCCATTAATCGAAATTTCTCGAACATATGATCTAGCACAATGATCTTCTCAAGACAGAAAACGGTAAAATACAATATTCAGTCACAATCGTTCGAGTCGTTGTCTAGAAAATTAGCTTGAACCTTAATGACTCGAAAATGACCCACCTATAAAAAGCTTTTCACACATGTATCCTATCAAAATGATCTCCTGGTGGAAACGGTATAATACCAAATTTTGTGTTATACTATAATATATACAATAATAGCTTGACCCGGACTCATAGTGACCCAAAATGACCCACTAATCGAATTTTGTCGAAAATCAGACGTAACCCAATGGTCTTCTCGATCCCGAAAACAATACAATACAAAATTTAATCAAAATCGTTAGAGCCATTTTGTAGATAAAATTAGCGTGACACACAGTGACCCAAAAATGACCCACCAATCTAATTTTATCTAACATGTGAATTAGTTCAATGGTCTTCTCGTAACTCAAAACGGTAAGATACAAAATTTAGTCAAAATCGTTAAAACTGTTTTTTGATAAAATTGGTTTGACCCATAATGACCCCAAAACGACCCACTACTAAAAATTTCTCGAACATGTGACCTAGCCCAATAGTTGTTTCGTGCCAAAAAACGGTTGGATACAAAATTTAGTTAAAATCGATTGAATCGTTTTTGAAATATAATTAGCTTGAACCTGACACATTTTGACAAAAAATGAAGCACTAATCAAATTTTCTCAAACATATGACCTAGCCCATTGGTTTGCTCGTGCCCGAAAACGGTAGAATACAAAATTTTGTCAAAATCCATAGAGATATTTTCAAGATAAAATTTACACACACTCTCAATTTTTGCTCGTAATATAAGATACTACAGAAAATCCAATTTATTTTAACCCCTTAAGGGGCGGCAGGATATATTATATCTCACGTAAGTTTACTCAAGATTTACACCAGAAATTTTTAGTTACATTTTATTATTACAATATTAGTGGAAAACTTGTAATAATAAAATTATTGCTTTTTCTTTTTTAGAAATGAAATTTTCCCAAAATTCCGGTTTGAATTCAACATTATAGAAACGCAATTACTTATTCCTCAAGAGTTTAACAACATACATAGATTTTTTAAGAACATTAATGCCTACAGTGACAAAATAATAACAGAACGTTTTTAAAAATTGCTAATGCCTTGATAGACAACAACAACAATAAATAATAACCTGTGAAGTATACAAGCACACAACTTTTCGTTATTAATTAATCTGAGCTAATCACGACTAAATATATCACCTTTTCGAAAGCTATCCTTTAGAACTGCTTATTACTGGAACATTAATAGCTTGATAAATACTTTGAAAAAGAAAATTTACTTTAAACAAAAGGTATTTTTATTTTTTTACGGTGGCAGATGTTTTGTAATTTTATCAAAACAATATTTTGTAAATAATCCAATGATTTAAGTGTTCCTTTTCACGCGAAAATAATACTTTCAGATACTAGATTTTCCAGGTATATTTTAATAATATAAAAAATTATAGAGGCATATAATTTAATGGACAGAGATTTTTAGAGAATGAAATTTTCTTATTTATCAATAACTGTGATAAATTTCTTTTGAAAACTTTTTTCTAGAGCTTTTTTTTTCAAATAGTTATTAGTTACAAGGCACATTTCCGAGAGATAAGCACAAAAAAGTTAATAAGGTATAATCTGTAATAGACGAATATAATAAATTAACAGCTTTAGCAGCATTAAAATTATTATTATTTAGTTACGCTTGTATCTATAAATTTATTTACGCAGCCAGAAATGTTTAAATATAAATTGTTAGCATTTTAACGTTGATAAAACGTTGAATTCATATTAAATCAGCCAGTGCGTGCCTTTGCCCTGCCTACCCTAAATTAATGGCATCCAGCTTCAGTCATTTAACAACCTATTTAAAAGTACTTCATAAAATAATTAAAAGCTTTTCTTCGCATATATGTATTGTTATTTCTCTTTCTTATTCGTCAAGGAGAAATCATCGTAATTTAAGGGTGGTACGGAAGATAAGGTGACAGAAAAATATATTCAAATTTCTAACAACACAAGCCTGCATCTATTATGAACCAATTCTTTCTAAACTCCATGGAAGTCGTATGGTAATGCATCGTTCAAAACTGTATCTTTATTAGAAATAATTTCAAGACAGTGTATTTTAACCCTTTCCGGCGCGGAGTAATTCTGTAAATAAACTTATGAAATAATGGAGGGACACTAGAATTTATAAATGTAGTCATTAGAAAATACGATCTTGCTTATTTTTATGTTCATTATAAAAAGAAAAATTTAATTAAATATGCTTGGTGCCGTTTGTCAGTTTTCGAATTAAAATTAGGTGTCCTTTTTTAAGGACACCGCCCTCGAAAGAGTTAATGTGTTTTTTTGTAATTACATGCATGGAAGATAATCTTTGATTTGACTACTTTTATAAGTTAATTTTTAGCTAATCTTTTTAATGCAGCAGGAAATATGTTAATTGAAGAATTTATATCTTCTTATATAGACCTTATTATATAGGATACTGATATTTTTATGAACCAATTTTAGAAATTGTAATTTTTGAAAGTCTTTTAGAAAAGACATGGAAGTTTATATATGTTTTGGCGGTTATTATGTAAGAAAAAATAACCTTATTTTGTGAAATAAGTAAGGAATTTGTTTTTTGTTGAACATCTTGGTTTGTATAGAATTTCGTAATGAGAAATACAAAAATCTTACAGAAATATGTATTGGTGCTTTAAACTATCTAACTTATTCTATTATTGAAGACGTTAAGGTATAGGTTTTATATTTTCAAAGAAATGGTATCGAAAGATCACGAGAGTTAATTTAAAAAATGTAAGAATTTATTTTCTGTGTTTGTAAAATTTTCAATGTTAGTTATAGAAATAGCTGATATTATTCCACTTAGTTTTTTTCATATACACCGTGTCTTTTTATCCATTTAGGTGGATTTTTAGAATTAATGGGAAATTTTATTCTATTAAAACAATTTATTAACCTTCGAAGTACTAAGATCAAAATATTACTTAAATGCCTAAGATTTAAAAATTGTAACCCTATAGATAATATAGGGCTCCATAGATAATTATAATGTTCATACGATGCGACAATTCATTTCGGTGAATAGATAATTTTACACACACCTGAACACAAGAACAAAGAAATAATGAAATGAAGGAGGCTAATACAGCCGCTTGCATGATAACGCTATACCCACAGTGCCATTTTGTGAACTATATTTGTAAGGTGCCAAAAATTCTCTTTTTGTCTCTTGAAACGTGATAAATGATAAAAATCTGCCATTTATACCCTGATTGCCTAAGATGGGGCCATTCCCAATTTCTAGAAATAAGCAAAAAATATTAACAGAGCGAAACTTATTAAGTAGACAAAACAGAAAAGTGACCTTTATAGGATAATTCCTACAAAATAATTTGAGCATACATATTCTAACTGGAAAAAAAAAAAAAAAAAAAAAAAAAAAACCTGAAAAACTGAAAAATGTCCAGATGGGGTCAAATTGACCCCATCTTAGTCCTGCGAGGGTTAATAATTAGAATATAGCAAGTGCATTCAGGTCCTGATTACAACAGAAGCGAACTTTCTACCAGTAAATTTGATTATAAATCATTACCCTATTTAAATACCTTTTAGTTTTATTTTACTGGTAGAAGTTTGTCACGGCAGTAATGAAGCCCTAATTCTATTCATTATATATGCGTTATAGTTTCTCTCTCCGACCAATGATAAAAAGAACTGAAGCTATAATTTTATGTTATTGATAAAACTCCATAACATATTATTTCTTGTATCTTTTGACACATATTAAGCATTTTCGTAAATTTCTAATTTATCCGATAAAGGAAAAAAATTGTATTCCAAAACAATGATTTGCGAACGTTTTCGTTAGAGCTGTTTTATAGAATAAATCTATCAATAATACAGAATATCTTTTCATTCATATATGTATTTTTTCCTTTGATTTTTGTAAAATTTCGTTTTATTAAATTATTTTTATAATGATGATAAAAAAAAAAAGGCATTTGCTTTCGTTATACAAATTGCTTACTCTCTGAACTGAGAGAAAAAGAGCAGCTCTAGAAATAACTTTACTTGAATTTAAGTAATTGATTAAACACTATAACTTATTATTTGTGATTTGATGACCATTAAATACATATCTATAACTGAAAAAATATTACCGTTAGGTTTTATTTCATATTTAAGGACAAGAAAATATTTTAAATTTTTGTTTGAGACGCCTAGTAAAAATATTAGAATAAACCATCCTTTCAGTTAGTTAGTAATTTTAAGTTGAATGTTTTTTTTTTTTATTAAATACAAAAAATAATATTAAAAAAAGGAGTTCTACTTCTTATTCAAATTTTTTGCACTTAGTTTAAATGTGTCAGGTTGAATAAACCTTATTATTTATAAACACCATTCGAATTGTTCGATTTTTTAAATGGTAGTACAGTAGACTACCTCAAACCCACACAGCTTGGGATCAGAGGTTGTGCGGATTTTAGAATTTTGCAGATTTCTGGTTTTATTCTTTGTTTACATTTTATAAACAGTAATTTGAATGTCATAAGGCAATCAAAATTAAAATAAATGCTTGCAACATAGTAAAATATTAAAGTAATTAAGAAAAAGTAATAAACTAAAATGACAAAAAGTAAGATAATTTTTAAAATGATTAAACATTAAAAGTAAAGGTCAAGTAACTAAATAATGTATAATTAGAAATGCATAATAAAGATGAGATACTGTTTCCTTGAATTATTCAATGAAATTTCCCTCATAGAAGTAAACAATTAATTCACAATAAACTCATAAAGAAAGGAAGTTTTATTTCAGGTTTATCCAGTCTTAATAACCAAAAAAGCTTGATTAATACACAAACATATTTGGTAAAAAGATTGTGATTGCCAGTGATATCAGCAATATCTTGACTTTTTTTACGAATGAATTTATATTTCCTTCATGTAAACCCACGAATTCAATCATATCATCGAGAATTACATATTAAAATACACATAGAATCATATAAAACTAAAATATTCTGTAATTTCCCCTCTAGATTTGAAATGAAAGTTTCATTGTTTACATATGTGATGATGCGCGGACTTTAGGTGTTTCCGGATTTTGGGGTTGCGGATTTGAGGGAGTCTACTGTACTGATATTTGATATCGTCGAACGTTGAAGCTGAATAGTATAAAATAATTACACAATTATATATTATTATTTCAAATTTGAAACTTGCATTTATCTATTTTGAAAAGGTTTTTGCAAGTTGGTTTGCTATTTACCTTTACGAATACATACATACATACATGTAAATGTAAGAAAACTTATATTTCTGGGTATCTTTCTTTTATAAGAACAAAATGTTTTTAAGTATGAGTATAGTATTTTACATATAAACCTGGTATTGCAGCATAGTAGATGCAGATTTTAGCCTTTCCTTTGATTAGCTTAACAAACGAAAATGCCGTCCCGAACGGATCTATCAAGTTGGCTTTGTCAGTAGCGCATCATGCCACTATGCCTCTAAGAGGTAATGAGTATTTACTAATATTCCTCATTTTGGTGCGTAAATAATGCCTGTCTGCACAACATTTTTTTAGTGCTGCTTGAGAGTTACATTTTCAGTGAAATCTAATAAAACAAACCTGAAAGAGATTTGAAAATTTTGTCATTTTTTTTAGAAATTGATTTTCTCTAACTGTGCGGAATTATTGTTAACTCACGAACGCTGGTTGGTACGATAATCTGCCATTTAAGTAATACGAAAATTGTAAATATGAAAAGCAGTATTTTAGTAAGGAAATTTTCATATTACTTAATTTCAAACTTTGAGAGATCAAATAAGTTAAAATTACAATATGGGAAAACTGGTGTCACCTAGTACCTAGGTATTAAAAATGTATAAAAGAAACTCATCATTAATGGGTTAATGCAATTTCGATGAATTTTTAAAAATAAAAATGTAATTTTTACTTGCAATATTTATATATTAAATATACTATATTCTATGTATTTACAGATATTTTTCATAAAGATATTTTAACCCCTTGAGGACGAGCGACACGTATACGTGCCGCACGAAGCGCTCAAAATCTTTGTTTTTTCCTCACCAGTAAAATTTTACTGTAAAATTGCCTTGTTTAATCAGAGCATTTCGTCGATTCAAGAAGACACAAATTTCTGTTTTTAAAAAACGGTGACAAAATATTAAAAATTTCGTAAAAGACTCCCGTCCCCATGGGGTTAAAAGTTTTGTCGAAATAAACTGATTAAAAGAGCGTAATGTTCCAGTATATAATAATATGCAATATCTATGCAATATCTTCCAGTCATTTGTCATTTCCAACTCTGAGCGACTAGTGGTAGAAAAATAATTTTTCGTAGTATGTAATGTTAATATATATATTTAAATTGTTATATTTTATACTTTTTTTTAATTTCAATTGGTATAACGTGTAAATATCAGATTTTTTTAGTTATTGTATATGTTTTTAAGTAAAGAGGTTATGGAATAAGTAGGAATGATTCTTTCAATGTTCAACAATAAATCATCTGTAATACGCTATGTGTGGATGTTTTATACAGTTTTCTCAACCAAAACTGGCCCTGAGGACATTATAGACACAATCCCCAAACTTTCAAGAAATTATGATAAATTCTGTATGAATGTTTTTTTTTTAAGCTATCCATTTAAGACTGCTTATTACTTGAATACTAAAACAGCTTAATGAAACATCCCCAACACGTTTAGCTGCTATAAAAGAAATACTAATTTCCGTACACTTTTTCCGGTTGCATTTTTTTATTGAAAATTATAAATTAAATTATTAGTAGAATACATGCTTTAACACGTTCACGCCGGCGCGGTGGGTCACACTCGACTGTCTCAGAGTTGTCAAGTCTCCGGCTTTTTGCACACCACTATTATTTTAGAGAAAATGTTGTTCCTTTAAATTGCTCAATTGTTCTATTTAAATAAAACAACATTTTCTGTATTAAAATACTGGTATCCAAAAGGCCGGGGACTTGCCAGCTCTGATACAATCGAGTGTGACCCACCGCGCCGGCGTGAACGTGTTAATCAAAACCATATAATGAATTACTGTTTTTCGGTACATATGTAAATATGTTTACGAAGAGTAACATTTCGGAATAGACATACAATATAAATGATTTAAAATGAAAGATCAGATTTCGTTCGAATCATAGTCAAAAACATTTAAAATTTGCGGTTAAAAACAATTTCAGCATAATGTTTTCAAACCTCATATTACACGAAGTCTCTTTATTTAACGTATAGCACCCTGTCAAATTTCCTGCCCTAAATCCAGGGCCAGCGATCACGTGTCTATTTTTGGTCTTGATCGGCAAATATTATATATGTACAAAACGCCCGCCATCAGTTGTACATGGGATGTAATGCTGTAATACGGAGTTGTAAATAATGGCTAGAATTTACGATGTAATCGGTTTACGGACTTTGCATGCATTAAGTAAACAAAATTAGCCTCAAAATACTTTTAACCCTCTCGCAGCGTAATTGTTTTAGCAAAATAGCTTCAAACATTGCGTATTTAATTCCTTCCCGTCTTTTAAGAACTTTTATTCATTTGTCACCGGTTTTTCAAAACAAAAATTTTCACCTGATTTAATCTGGAAAATGTTCCAATTAGATAAGGCAAAAATTACAATAAAAAGTTACTGGTGCGAATGATCAAGGAGGGCTAATTAGACGGGAAAATGCATCCCGGTGAAATCTCGGGTTGCGTAAATTTGGCTACTTTTGCGTTGATCGAGAAACTCTCGGGTTGCGTAGCGAGATGGTTAAAAAGAGCAAAATTTAAGGCTTGATATTACGCAAAACCTGAATGTGATGGAAAAAACATTGTGTAATATTATCGAATTTAGAGTGAAACGTCAAATGATATATATTAAAAAAGGTGTGTGAGAGGGAACGCATGACTATTGTCAAAGTACTTTAATCATTTTTGTGTGTGGTTGGGCGGTGGGTAGAGGTCACAAACTTTTGCGATTCCGTGATCGGGTTTGCAGCCAAATAACACATTTTGTCGAGTTTGGCTTTACAGAGATATAATTTCATTCTTATAATATTTTTTTGTGCCTGTGGAATACCTTTACATGTGAATTTCAATATTTTTTTATAGTGTTTGTCTAATTAATTTTCTAAACCATATTAATATAATTTGAACATGAACACAAACATTTTCTTTCATTTTTATATACCGTAATTTTCGGCGTTTAAGCCGCGGATCAAACAATCATTTTTCGACCCAGAAATTTTTTAAAATAAAATGTAACTCTATAAATCGCAGTAAGTATTTGGCTTCAAACTCTAATTAAAATTTCTGGGTCCAGACAGAATTGTTTGATCCGCGGATTATAAGCCGGAATATATGGTAACTGCTCTCATCCACATAAAACCAGATTTTCCTTATCATGGATTGTGTTTGACGCCAGACTGAGCTTCAAATCCGATTACGAAACGTTTTAGAAATCATGGTTTCCTTCAATGGCCACGAGAATCCGTAATTAAATCAATAGATCATATTTTTAAATATTAGGTCAATCGGAAAGTTCTGTCCGATTACGTCATTTCACGCCTACTTTTTAAAAATTTAGATTTCTTCCTTGACACCACTTTTTTTGAAATGGTAAAATTCCCATTCATTTCACCTTAATGTGAAATGCGAAATCAATGGGAATTTTACATTTCAAAAAAGTGTTTGCCAAAAGACATCCAAATTTTAAAAAAAAGTAGGCGTGAAATAACATTATCGGGCAGAACTTTCCGGTAGACCTAACACAAACCATTGTACAATGTTGTAGAGTTTTTCATATTTAATGCGCACAGTAAATGTCGAGTGTCAATAGTCTCTCTATATAAAAATCAGTGTTTGAGTGTATGTTCCTTATAAAAATCTAAAACTTTTTGACTTATTTGAACGAAACTTGATACACATACGTTTTAGAACAAGAGTAAAATTGTTGGCTGTCAAACCAATTTCTCAGACCACACTCTATACTAATATTTTCAACCACCTGCAATACTTTATATTTTTTATAAATCTTTTCTCTAATTCTCATTTTTTCCCTTTTCGTTGCCACGAAAAGAAACCGCGTGTTGACAATATTTTTACAAGCCATTAAAAATTAATGCTCACTCTTTTTATTTTAAAATCCGAAATTGACGAAATTCTTCAGTATGCTCATTTTTTTGTATATAAAATTTAAAAAGTTTACTATAAATAGGTTAAAACTACATAGCACCTTCATTTAAATGTATTTGGAGTTAAAACAAATATATATTCACACTTTTCATTTTCAAGAAAATTATTAAGGTGAACAACTATAAAAAATTTATCTTTTAAACATGATGTTACTGTTTGCGAAACACTTTCAGTGTGACGTCAGACTGATTTAAAACAAACAGGTGCTATATTTTTCTGTATGCTACAGTTAAATAGTATAACAATATCTTACGGTGAATGTTTTAATACTACATCAGATGCAGTTGTGATATTTACCACGATATATATTAAATAGATAACGCAACATAGCAACCGTTTTTTTAAGTGAGCTCTTTCTTTTTTCAGACAAAAGTTATGACTGACATTACCACTGAAATCACCCAAAAAAGGCGTTATTTTGATGTAGTCAATGATGTAACAGGGTTCGTACGAATCCTTGAATTTTTACACTCAGAAAATTTTCGGTACCAGTATTTTCTAATCGAAAATCTCTTCTTAAATAAGGCGAAATTTCGAGCATTTAAACTAGATTTATTTTTTTGTAAAAAAATACTGACATTTGGCGTTGAAAAAATCGGTACCCGTACGAACCCTGAGTAATTATTATAGATTTAGTTTATAAAAATAAAAATAAGTTTCCATTTAAAAATAATGCCATACGTAATAGAATTTCACTATATGTTACGCCATTTGATTTCATTTCTTCATTTTTCTATGTGTTATCGGTAAAGTGGTATATTTTTTAGTAACACGGTCCAATGAGAAGAAGAATTTTCATTTATAAAACTGAGGGATTTGCTGTGATAGAGTCAAAGTAACGGCTTTTCTTCTGATTGTCTTTTAATAATTTTGGGGCACGAATGCACATTGTATAAACATAGTAGCTGTATCTGATTTATGTTTTAGTCCAATTTTGTCCATATTCTTCAATTTTTTATTATATACTATATCATATCTTACAGCTGATAAATGATGATATATATATAATTCTATCTGCGTTTTATATTAAATCGGAAATGAAATATCGTAACCGTTATTTTTAAAGTCAATTAATTGTTTCTCTCTTAAACAAAACTTTAATGATTCACTGCAAGCGCGTAGAAGATGATAAACTTTTCATGTAATCGTTGTTGATTTAGTTTTTATGAATGAAATGTAAATTTCCATTTAAAAATAAAAGTTTGGATGGTAATTTCATTAAATGCTAAGCAATTTGGTTTAATTTGGTCGAATTGTTTTCGTATTGTCAGATGAATATCCTTGTTACGCGCCCAAAGAGTAGCTGCATCTCAGTTATATAGCCGGGGATTCTACTATATATATATGAAAGGATAAAAATAAGTAAATAAAAATAGACCCCTTTTTAAAAGATAAAATCTTTTTTAAATTCAAAATTTAAATTTTTAAATCAGGAAACCCAACTTATTTTTCATAGACTCTTAAAACAAATAAATAAAAATATTTTCTTCATCATAAAAATCTTTGACGCTGATTGATATTTATGAAACAGATTTAGAAAAGAAATTACCCTTTGTTGACATAAGACAGTCATCATAAAACATATATCTTGGAAGCATCATTATATTTATAGCATAAACAAACTGAGTTTTTCAGGCTATGCTAGGTAATTTAAGAATGGAGTTATAAACAACAAAGGAGTGATTCCAGAGCAATAAATCAAAGTAAATATGTTAGCTCAATTAGTGTCAATGTAGAAAATTGATAAGCAGTAAATCATAATTAACTTTTGTCTGATTTGACACTTCAGATTATGAGTATCTCATAAATAATATTTAACATTTGAATTAGAATTAGCTGTTGTTGTGCAATCATAAGTTCAGACTCTTTGTCTCCACATAAAAAACAGTTATAAAAAAGATAATGCACAAATCATGAAAGATTAAGCCCCCCCCCACTTTGATACTTCTGCCCTCTGCTGGAAAAAGTAATAACTATTTGATTAAAAGCGCGGTGCATAGGGAAGGAGAAGTCAGATTATGATGCAGTCCTCTGTAGAATATCAAGAATGATTTAGGGAGAGCTTTGGCTCCTAACATCTTCCAAGTCACTGGACCTGACTTCAGATGATTTCATGTATTGTTGCAGAAAAATAAAAGTCAGGGTCAGCACCAACTGTCTCAGCTTATTGCAATACACACGCATAAGGTGAAGTATAAGTGGAATCATTTCATATATATATATATTTAAGTAACGTCATTTTTTTTTCTCATTATCTTTTAAACAATTTATGGGCTCGAATGCGCAGAACTCTGCAATTGAGTCGCCGTATTGTATTTCATTTTATTTTATCCGGAAGTCCCCTTCCCCCGCCTTTGCTTAACCCCTTGAGGGGCAAGTGATTGTGTTCCGGTAATGTTGAACGCACACCGGAATCTTTGAAAAAATTTATTTCAAAATAAGTAAAAGCAATTTTACGGTTTTTTTTTTCCACCAAAGTTTGCAATGTAAAATTTAATAAAGTTTTTCTGGTGTAAAACTTCATTAATCATAGGTGGTATATAATATTAGGTTGTAACGAAAGTTTTCCGCCAGAAAACGATCTTAATAAAGTTAGAAAAAAAACCATGAAAGCAGTACCTTTAGTGAGGGTAGTAATCACCATCCGAATCTATGATTTTCTGCCAAGGTTTTGGTAGTTTTTCAAAGCCTTCGGCCCAGAAACTTGGGGGCCGAGGGTCCAAAAACAGATCAACCTCATTTCGGGCGTCCTGTGCAGAATTAAAGATAGCACCAGCAAGATGTAGCTGCAAGTGTGAAAAAAGGTAGTAGTCCGAAGAAGTGATGTCGGGGCTACATGGTGGCTGTGGCAAAAAATCACATTCGAGTCCATACAAAGTCCAGCCGGTGAATGAAGACACATGTGATCTAGCATTATCTTGATGAAACATTATCTTCTTGCGCTGGAACTCATTTTGACATTTTACCTTAATAGCAGCGTCAACACGGACTAGCATCTTTCTCTACACCTGACTGTACATGGTTTTACCTTTTTCAAGATACTCTTTGTGGATAATACCACGGCAATCCCACCAGATACAAAGCATTATCTTTTTGTTAGACAAATTGCGCTTTGCGACGCTGCCAACGGGCTCACCGGGCGTTGAGCAACCCTTTTTTTGGCTTGTGTTAATGAAGTGAATCCACTCTTCGTCACAAGTGACGAAACGGTCCAGAGTTTTGTCCTTGTGTTGATATTCGAGCAGATTAGTGCAGGTCTGAACACGTCTGAACTTATCTGCTTGTGTCAGCTCATGCGGCACCCAGCGATTGAACTTGTACGTCAGGTTTATGCAATGCATAGCGCGGATAATGGACATGGCACTAACGTCTAACTGCTTAGCTAGCTCTTGAATGGTTGAATACTGATATTCTTCCACAAGTTCTCGCAGGCGGGCCTTATCAACATCAGTAGGCCGGCCAGAGCGCTCTGCTTCTTGAATGTCATAGTTCTTGTTTTTGAACTTTCTGTACCAAAACTTCACAGTGTCATATGATTCAACAGTAGTGCCTAAAGCTGTACACATGATTCGGTGACATTATGTAGCTCACTTTTTGCAACAGAACTGGAAGTAAATGCTGGTTCTAATCTGGAAGCGTTATAGTTTCATTTCAGACACCCTGTATTTAATGATAACGATATTTTTTTACAAATTTCACAACGCAGTGTTATAAAGAAAGTCTCTTTCTTTCAAATGCCAAAAGTCGTTTGACAAAATATGAGCAAATACGACAACGCGAACTGTTTGAAAAGACGATACTGTGGCGGGAAACTTTCGTTACAACCTGATATATACCGGCGCCCCTCAAGGGGTTAAAGCGGCCAAAGCCAAACTGTTCGGCTAGTTTAATTATAAAACAAATGAAACAATAATTTAAATAAAAAAGAAATTTCATTTAATTAATTAAATTTTGTCCATAAATGAATGGGATTTCTTTTAATGTACATCATAGAACTGGAGCAGCAGATATTTGAATTAAATTTAGAGAATGAACATAAAATCTATACTTCAGTTTGTTATGTTACTATCATAAGCACTTTGAGGAATGAGGCTTACAAAGTGTACAATATTTCGGCTTAACCCTCTCGCTGCGCAACCCGAGAGTTTCTCGGACAGCGTAAAAGTAGCAAAATTTGCGCAACCCGAGATTTCATCAGGATGCATTTTTTCCGTCTAATTAACCCTAGAACTACCGGAAATTTTACTCAAGTGTTATAAAAACATTCTACACCAGAATTTTTACTTAAAACTATTTAATTTGTTTATTTAACTTATTATTGTCTGATTTATACATTTAGTTTGTTTTGAAGAAATTTTCTGGTTTGGATAGATATTTTGAATATACATGTCGGGTCCATTGGACCCTTCTGGTAGACAGAGGGTTAAACATCTTTGATCATTCCCACCAGTAACTTTTTATTGTAAATTTTGCCTTATCTAATCGGAGCATTTTCTCGATTAAATGAGACGAAAATTTTTGTTTTGAAAGACCGGTAACGGTAACTAAAGAATAAAAATTCTTAAACGACGCTCGTCGCGAAGGAATTAAATACGCAAATTTTGAAGCTATTTTGATGAAAGAATTACGCAGCGAGAGGGTTAACCCTATTAGGGGCAAGGTACTTGTCTTCGTGAACTGTCGAAATAATTGAGTGACACCAGTATTTACAAGAAAATTGATTTGTAAACAAGTAAAAGTATATTTTCGCATACTTAAGAAAAGTGAATATTTTATTAAAAAGTCCAATGTGGCAACGAGGGATTAAAATTATGTGATGCCACAGCACGCTTCAAGGGGATGCATATCCCATCTATGTTTAATAAAGATTCGCACCGAAAATTTTTAAATAAAGTTTGTTTTTATAACTTTAGTGGACAAAACTTGTCATTTCCTGGTTTGAAAAATTCCATGAGCCGTACGATATTTGTTAACCCTTTCGGAACTGTGGGTCAAGGTTGACAGTTTGGCCTCCAATTTTAATCCGAAATTTCAAATTCACACAGGATGGGTCGAAAGAAGGATTTGTACTATATGTGATCGCTAAATGTTTCTCATTAAATAAAGCATAGTACAGTATTCTTTAATTCTTGCAAGAACTCGAAATTACACAGTAAAAATGCTGTGGGTGCATATACAGAGTGGGATTCAAAAGTAATGAGCCTTTGTTAAAAACGAAAAATTTATTGTGCAAATCGGTACAACTGAATAATAGTCTTCAAAATAGGCACCTCCTGCATGAATAGACTTTTGTAGGCAGCATTTCCATGACTTGAAGGCGCCCACGTAGGCCTGTTCCGGGATGCGTACAAGGGATGCCTTGACATCTGCTTGGATGCCCTCGACGAGTGGATGCGTTTCCTTTCAGCGCTGATTTTAAGCGCGGAAATAAGAAGAAGTCAGGAATGACAAGTCCAGACTACAGGGAGGATGGTGTACCACTGGAACGTTCACCCGGGCCAGGCAGTCATTCATGATGAAGGCACAGATCTTCGCCTGTGCAAGTCCTCGCTAACAATGCGTTGCACCGTTGACTCCGATAAGTCCGGGGCCTCTGCTGTCTGGTAAAGACTTAAACGCCGGTCGGTGTTCAAAAGATCATGCACTCGCTGCACATTGTCAGTCACCTCTTCTCGGCCCTCCCTCAAAACCTTGTGCCACTTTTTCGCTTGAGAATAGGATAGATACTCAGTCCTAAACACCTGTTCAAGCATTTTGAACGTTTCGGAAGGTGACTTGCCCAACCGGAAGCAGAAGTTGATCGCGTACCGTTGAGATAAGGAATTTCTATTGCGCCGTGTCACACACTACCGAACAAGGGTTCCAGTCATGGCCAATGCTACCGCTCCGAAATCTCTGAGGCAAATGAGCTCCGTTGCGTTGTGAAGCCAACATCTCCCAACACTGCCTCCGGCAAGTGGTGCGCGCGCCGATGTACGCTCGCATCAGAATAAAATGGGGCTCATACATTTGAATCCCACCCTGTATGCATCTTCAAAACTTGCTCCCAGCACTTGTTTTTGATACCAGTAAAAAAGGAAATTATAACTGGGATTTAATTAAGACGTTTCCGTGACTACTAAGGTAAAGTTTAAATTATTAAATTCAACTATTTAACTAAACTATTTAACTAAAAGTGGTGTAAACCGAATAAAATGCATGTAAAAGTTGCTGGTACTGATGAACGGGTTAAAACAACAAAATACCTTGATTTTACATGATGGAAACAAAGACTATTTATTAACAGGCACTAAAAAATGACTGCGACTTTTAATTTATAGAGAATTTATTATGTGCAAGCAAGGCTACTAACAGTCAATCAGAAACGGCGGGAATGCCCTCATTCTGTTAACAGCGGTGAAAATATTTAATTTTCACTTCAGTTTAGTATCAGCTACTCTCACATGAACTTTAATGAAATTTGTTTTAATTTACCCTTTGTTCATCATGGAAGACGGTAGTATTCCGAGTGACGCAGCCTTAAGCCTAAAATCGTATCGTATCGTATCGTTAAAGTCGTATCGTATCGTATCATAGAATTCGTAGATGGCGGAACTCATATACAGCTAACTTGACATCAAAGAAAACGCGAAAAGCCGCCTTTTAATAACTCAGCAGATATATGTCTTATTGTTCTGAATTTTCTAGAACAGTGATATATCTGCCGTCTAATCGTATACTGAAATTTTTACATTTCTACGTGCAGTATATTTTGAGATCTAAATAGCCATTTTTAAAGTGAAAACGTTGGTATGATATCGAGGAACTTCCTAATTTGAAAATCTCGAAAACGGTTCTAACGATTATTTTTAAATTGATATAATTGATATAAATGTGATTAAGGCGAGGTGAATAACACTTTTCATTTTTCTGGGAAAACTCTCGTTCGTTAAATAATTCGATTTTTTTTTCTCTCGAAAATGACATGGGCGATTTTTTAAAAATCAAATAAATATGTTTCAGATGATATCATTTTTTATTATTATGACGGTCAATCAATATATAATCACTGACATCCATAATATTATTATTATTATAATTATTATTTTCCTTGCATAAAAACTATTGTGATGTAATAATTCTTTTATAATAAATAATTTAGTTGAAATGTTTTATTTATAAATATCAATGAAGTTTGATAACTCCGAGACAATTTTTTTTATTTAACTTTGCAATATTTACAGTTTACATAATAAGCATATCAGAATTCTGGTGTCGCCATCTTTTGACGCAATTGCGTACTACATTTTGTCTCTTATTCGGAAAAAAAAACTAACGCTCTTCGCCGTTTTGAAAGAATCTTTTGTGACTAGAGGTCTATTTCGCAAATATTAAGAAAATTACTGCATACAAAGATATTAAAATGGGTAGTATTATAGAGAAATGTTTGATAAAAACGTTGAAGTAGACAGTTTTTAAATCGAAGAATTATTTTAAGAGATATTTAATGTTAAATATGGATAAATTGTCTCATTAAAAAAGTCTCATAGGAAAAAAAATATACATGGGAATTTAATCAT
Organism: Maratus speciosus; assembly: GCA_963932465.1. NCBI lineage: Eukaryota > Metazoa > Arthropoda > Arachnida > Araneae > Salticidae > Maratus > Maratus speciosus. Next base: position 137,101,746 of record OZ010793.1, read on the forward strand.
TTTCATTCAGTTTAATCATTCAATAGAAACTCGAAGTTTGCAGAGTGCATTTATTATTTTTAACTTGCCTAATTTTTTGACGGTTTATTTCAATTTTAAATTAAAATTTTCAGAATTTCCAGAGATATTTTTTACATATTTTAGAAAAGGTTATTTTAAATTGTTGCCAATTGTTAAAACAGCGCAAAGAATAATATATCCTTTAAATTAAAAATTTATTCCCACGTGACTATTATAAACAGAAAAAAATCCTTTTAAATTAGAATTAAATGATAACGTGTTTAAAGCAGGAAAATAAACATTACGTCATAAAAATTGTTTTTACACGTGCTTACTTAAAATGAAAGAAAATTATAAAATAATCAATTATTTTCAAATTAGAATTAAACGATTACGCGTTAAAAGCAGGAAAACATTGAAAATTACGTCATAAAAATTATATTTACACGTGAATATTAAAAGAAAAGGAAAATTTTTAAATAATAAATTCATTGATATGTGTTAAAAGTCGTAAATGGAGGAAATTACGTCATATTGACCAAAGTGGCCAAAACAGTTTGCAAAACATATTGCAAAACAGTTTAAATTAAAAAATATATATATATGAGAGATTTATTTCAAATTTCGAGATGATATTTTTAACTATAGTTGCCAATTTTAAGGTAGCGCAAATAATAATATTATCTTTCTAATAATAAAAATATTTTCAGTTGAATGTTACAAAGAGAAAGGGAAGTTTGGTGAAAATTGTGTCAGATTTAAAACGTTACATTTAAAATCTCTTATTTAAATCATTTTCTAATAGCGTTGTTAAAAAATACCATAAAGCAAAGACTCTGTTGACTTAGTTCCTTTTATATTTGGTAATTTTCAAATGTTTAACTAATCTTATTTAATCAAGCACGGAAACAGCAACTAACATCAGCTGATTCGGTCTTGAAATCCCTCAGTAAAAGGGAAACCCGTTTACAGTAAGATCGCCATTGATTTTTTAATTATACAGAGCAGCCTCGATTATCCGAGCTAATTGGGACTGTTAGTAAATCGGAATCGGAAATCTCGGTTAATAGAAACTGTGTGTAAAAACTCGCCGTGCTTGCGAATTTAACATCTCTTTTAAAAAAATATATATAGAACGTTTTTTAAATAATAAAAATAAATATATGTAAAGTTCTGTTTCACAGCTTAACAAATTTAAAAAGAAAATCAACTACCAGTAATAAATTTTAAAATGCAAATTGAAAAATTTACGAAAGTTCACACAGCCCCTGGAAACAAAGCATTGTTCGCTATTGACTTTTCAGGGTCCAATGTTTCTTTGGAGTTGAGTGCTTTTGGGGGCAGAAGGGCCTGTATAGCACGGACAGTGAGCTAAAGAGTGTGGTTATTTTTAAGGCTCATTCAAAAGGGAAAAAAAAATCAGACTTTGTTATCGGATCGGTTAAAAGAAACCTCGATTAATCGAAGCTCGGTTAATCCAGGTTCTACTATAATTCAATCTTCCGTAATCTTTTTAAAGCAGATCAAATTAATGGACTTTAGCACAAAGTCACATAGCTGATAACCGCCATGCTTATTGGCCACCTTTTTTTCAAAAAGTTTGCTTCACCTTATTCAATTAATGAGATATATCCGATAAAATAAGTCACATTTTCCCGTTCTAAAATACTGGTATCCAAAAATCGTAGCATGTGACTGACACTACAAGTACTCATGGAACTAGACTATTTTAAGTCTGATTTTTATTATAGACTATATAAAATTATTAAAAATATATATTATGATAGGAACTAGCGTGCTTCGTCCGCTATTTACGTTACGGTTATAAAAATCATGTTTTTTTTTTAGGGAAAAATAAATAAAAACCTATTTGACGATAGGTTTATAAAGACACATTTTGTATTTGTTATATTTCCGGGGATGAGGAGAGGGGGGGGGGGACTATTTTGATTAAATATCGCAATTAGTCTACATGGCAGATATAATTATGATAGACACTAGCGGGCTTCGCTCCTCTATGGCGCCTTATGGGTCCAGCTTCCATAACTCAGAAACTATCTTTCGGACATCAATGCAACAGATTCCAAACGTTATAATTAACTTAATAATCACCCTATATAGCATTAAAGTAAATTTATGAGTACTGCATACTATTTTTTTATCGTAATTTCTGAAGAGAAAAAATTATTTCGGTTCCATTCTTAGGTACTGGTCTGAAAATTTTTGAAAAAGGTGGGAAGGAGGGGACATGAGACTGCTGTTTGTAAAACAACACAACGGGGTCTGGCTTATTCAACGTGGTTTTTGATGACTTCAATTGGAAGGTGGTTTGTTTAAAAGAGTGCGTTCCCTGCCCCATGAAAATTGGAACTATTGGTGCACCATCTATGTAAGGATTTAATAATTATAAATTAACATTTTGGATTTATTAATTTAAGGATAAAGTGTTTTTAAAGGAATATCAAATGAAACCCTCTGTGCGATCTGCGATTATATTTACCCAGTTGTTTTTATATACAAACTGCTATAAGGAGAATTGTAATAAAATAGTAAAAATTAAATCTGCATTAAATTCCATAAGTATCTTTTTTTTTAAATCATTTTATCACTAACCTCAAAAAAGTAATGATATCAATGCAAAAACCCTTGACGGTTAAAAGTTTCTGACGCAGCACTTTATCTTATGCTCTAAGAATTTTAAATATGGAACTTAAAAATACTTATATCAAATTTTGAGTGACGTTATGCTACTTCTTAAAAAATATATTTGTATTTATTTCATCATTTTATTTTTGTTTTATTTATAATCGCCTGTGCAAAAGTTATGTTCAACATGAAAAGCTGCATAAAATTTTATTCGCTGTTGCTTTATCATTTACATCTCTCATAAATTCAAAATATGAGTTTTAAAAGATATGATATAAAATTTAAGTGGCGCCTTGATGTGACTTTAAAAGGTTTGTTTTAAAATTCAATTTAAATTATTTTTGACTTGGTTAAAATATTTTTTTACATCTACACAATACTTTTAATTTTCCAATTCACTGTTAAATATATCACTTTCATTGAATCTATACTATGCATTGAAATGTATTTATTTCAATAAATTGATTTATCTTTTGTGTCACGCTATTCAAAAGTGTGAGTAAGATTTATGTAAATGGTTTCTTTGCGTCATTGTGTCCAAACTACATGAAATGTATGAAAAAGGATAGTTTGACGCAAATAATCCATTTACATAAATCTTACTCACAATTTTGAATAGCGTGACACAAAAGATAAATCAATTTATTGAAATAAATACATTTCAATGCATAGTATAGATTCAATGAAAGTGATATATTTAACAGTGAATTGGAAAATTAAATGTATTGTGTAGATGTAAAAAAATATTTTAACCAAGTCAAAAATAATTTTAATTGAATTTTAAAACAAACCTTTTAAAGTCACATCAAGGCGTCACTTAAATTTTATATCATATCTTTTAAAACTCATATTTTGAATTTATGAGAGATGTAAATGATAAAGCAACAGCGAATAAAATTTTATGCAGCTTTTCATGTTGAACATAACTTTTGCACATGCGATTATAAATAAAACAAAAATAAAATGATGAAATAAATACAAATATATTTTTTAAGAAATAGCATAACGTCACTCAAAATTTGATATCAGTATTTTTAAGTTCCATATTTAAAATTCTTAGAGCATAAGATAAAGTGCTGCGTCAGAAACTTTTAACCCGTTAAGGGTTTTTGCATTGATAATTATCTCATTTGACCCTACTACAGATATTGGGAATTTGTACTCCAATAGAAGATCTTTAAAATCATGTGTGTATATTATTTCTAATGTCAGCATCCCTTTCTGTGCACATGGAAAACGCACAACGATGAATAAATTATCAACCGGAAACCGGAAGTTATCTGGAGTAAGTTTTGACATAGTACACTTACATTTATGAACATAAGGGATGTAAGATGTGATTATCTTACATCCCTTGAGGAATGGTGGGATATATTATATCCCACCTACGATTAATGATTTGCGCCGGAAAATTTTTATTAAATCATACTTTTCTAACTTTGGTGGAAAAAAGTCATGAAATTGCTTTTCTTTATTTTGAAATAAATTTGTTTGATGATTCCGCTGTAAATTCGACATTGCAGAAACATAATTACTTGCCCTTGGAAGGCTTAACCCTTTAGTGCGCAGCTTTGCATATATGCGAACAGTGTTTTGAATTTAATGGATTTTTTTATTCGTATATACTTAATTCATACCAGAAAATTAAAATAGCAACATCTGCTTTAATTAATAACAGACATTTCGAATTTAAATAAAGCCAAATTAACCATTAAAACTTTCTGATGTAAAGTCATCTTCTCAGAAGTACATAATTTCTAGAACGTATTCTATCCTTGGAATTAAAGGTTTAAATGATAAGTTTTATAAAATAAATAATTATATAAAATTAGGTATTTGGAGACATACTTATTAAAATATTTTCTAATTTGCAATATTTTAGCGTAAAACAAACCCACGACAATAGTTCTTACTCGCATTGCAGATGTGCAACAGAAGAAAAGACTGACCTATTATATGAAAAATATATCTCTGATTTTTTTCATTATTTTCCCTGCATAATAAACCTTTCAGAGAATCATATATAATTTTTTCGAAACAAAATAAGAAATCCGCATTTAAGAGTTAAAATACGTTGTTTGATTAAACATTGATGTTAATTAACCCTCCGTCTACCAGACGGGTCCATTGGACCCGACAGGTACATACAAAATATTCATTCAAACCAGAAATTTCTTTAAAATAAACTAAGTATATAAACCAGACAAAAATAAGGTAAATAAATAAGTTAAATAGTTTTAAATAAAAATTCTGGTGTAGAACGTTTTATTAAAACTTGAATAAAATTCCCAGTAGATCTAGGGTTAAAAAAAAAAAAATCCTCAAAAACGTATCAGCAAATAATTACAAAGATTGTAGTGCGAAAGCCTCGCATAGGGCTACTGGTAAAATAAAATATTCTTTTGCCGACATCTATCGGTGCTGTGCACTTAGGAAAAGTACAACGATGTAAGACTTATTATTCCAAAGAGTTTTGACTCTCGATTATCCGACACTGAATCCTGCTCCAGGAGCAATTCCGAAATTAAAATCGTTAGATAATCGAAAGTATATTATCACATTCGTTTTCAAATATGCAACATTAAAATATAATTAAAATTACTATAAGTGAAGTAAACAGAAACTATTATAAAGTAAAACAAATCACTCTTATCACAATGGAAATAATATAAAAAATAAATTTAAGAGGAAAATTAGGTAATTATACAGACTTTAATTTTTGTCATACTACATAAAAAAAAATTTATACATACATAAACATATTTGCCAACTTATGCTTTTTTTAAAAATCAAGTAAATATATATTTTGAGCAAGAACATTTATTTACTATAATAATTCATGATGAATTTATTTAATAAAATGGTATATACATTTCATTTTATTTACAAAATAAAGTTACTGGTACAAAATAAAGTACGTTTAATTGACTTAACCCGTTCAGGACCGTCATCTTTTACACGAATTTTATTCGTTTAACACCACTTTTTGTTAAATATTTGACTTAACTTTGTAAATTACGAAAATGTCGCAATTAAATAAAATCAATTTTACTTTTTTTTGTACTGGTATCAAACTCGAGCATTTTAAGCATTTTTTGGGGGTGCATATATGCACCCATTGTCCCGCACGGGGTAAGTAAAGTCAGAAATTTGTCTTACATTTCATTTATGATCATTTTAAGCTATTCGCATTGAACTGCTTATGACTTGAGGAACAAATATATTAAAAATATGGATTAAAAACACAAGAGAAATAAAACTCGCTTAAAACTTTCCTCTATATTTTTTCCGGGTTCAAGTTTTGAAATTAAATTTAGAAATTAAATTACTAGCAAAATATATTTTATAACAAAAGTCTACCAACATGCAATATTTATGAAATATTTGATTGCAGTGTATGCTTATGAAGAATAATATTGCTTCATATGCATACACTTAATTAAACACACATGCACATATTGACATGTACAACTACATGCCGAATTGTCAGTAATCTTGGCAATATGTAGCAAAATTAACCTCGATTTGGGGCAAAACATACTTGTGAAACTTTATCACTGTACAGAGGAAGGTTAGGTTTCCCCAAAACGACCCGCCATAGAGCGCATTACCTTCCTTAGACGCATATTACTCGTGCAGATAATCGAACGTAATAAAAATAATATAACCAATTCGAGTTGCAGAAAACTGTTATGACAATTAAGGTGAATTTTGGGGTTCCACAGTTGGTCAAAGGTATGTCCGCCTTGCCGAACCATTTGCTTACAAAGGCCCAACAATCTATTCCTACAAAAGTCAAACGATCTATTACTACAAAGGCCCAATGATCTAATCCTACAATAGCTCAATGATCTATTACTACAAAGGTCCAACGACCTGTTCCTACAAAAGCCCAATGATGAGTTAGTACAAAGGCTGAACTGCTGAACATTACATTTATACGGAGGCCCAACAATTTATCACTAGAAATGCCAAATGACTAACCAAGAAATTTGAATGGTGCCGATAAAATAGGATTATTTTTGGGATAGTTTGCTCCTTTTCATTTGCAAGTGACACAGCCTGAAAATTTAGAAGTAGAATTAATATCCTTCTGGGATTGTTTTCAATTATAAAGGAAAATCGAATAATTAAGTCACTTAATAAATCATAATATTTGTTACGACTCTTTTTTCTAATTATTTTTTTAAGAAAAGTTATTCTTTTTGGATCTCTCTTGCAATTTTTGTAGAACATTTCCAGACATGTATTTTTGTTTCCGATATTGTAAAAGCATACTATGAAAGGGTTTCTTCAGAATTTCTGGTATTATAAACAGGACCAGTTGAACCCTATATACGCACGCTCACATACAGATTTTCAAATTCATGTAAATATTTATCTGATCTTTCTTTTTAATTAAGAAACAAGAAAGAAAAATATTGCATGAAGCATAGATTGTAAAACACTTTCCAACACATTCAGAATAATCTAACAAAACTGCACCGTTTAATAATTAAAGTATTATGTCTGATTCAACCACATGGAAACGCATAACACATTTGAATAAAAAAGAAATGTGCCCAGTTAAACTGATGGCATTGAGCTCACAGGCTATTCACACTAACTGTATACTATATTCTTATTTCATAGAATAATGCCCCTCAAAAAATAAAGGAAGGGGTATTAGACTCCGTATCCCCCCTTTATACTTAACCAATGAACCTCCAAATCTAATCAGGGAAGCTCCTTAACATAATAAACAGGTATACCAAATTTGAAGCAAATCAGATAATTCTGCATGAAAAAAAACATATCGCTAATTTAAGGGGGTGTCTAACCCCTTCCCCCCCTTTTTTACTTAACTAATGAACCTCCAAATCTAATAGGTAAAGCTCCTTATCGGAATGAACATAGAAAAAAAATTAAAGTAAATTGGATAGATCTGCATGTAAATCCATTTATCTAAATTAAGGGAGGTGACTTGCCCCCCCTTCCCCTATTTGTACTTAACTAATGAGCCTCCAAATCTAATGAAGTAAGCGCCATAACGGAATAAACCGGCATATCAAATTTGAAACAAATCGAATAATTCTGCATGAAAAAACACATTTACCTAAATTAAGGGGGGACTAGCCCCCCCCCCCCTTATACTTAACCAATAGACCTTCAATTCTAATCAAGTCAGCTTCTTAACATAAAAAGCCGGTATGCCAAATCTGGAGCAAATCGAATAATTCTGCATGAAAAACCCATTTGTTTAAATTAAGGGGGGGGGGTCTAGCCCTCCTTTCCTCCTATATACTTAACTAATGAACCGCCAAATTTAATCAAGGAAGCTGCTTAACATAATAAACTGGTATACCAAATTTAGAGCAAATCGATTAATTCTGCATGAAAACTCATTTATCTAAATTAAGGGGGGGGGGAGACCAGCACCCCTTTTCCCTATATGCTTACCTAATGAGCCTCCAAATTTAATCAGGGAAGCTCCTTAACATAATAAACTGGTATACCGAATTTGGAACAAATCGATTAATTCTGCATAAAAAAATTCATTTATCTAAATTAAGGGGGGACAAGCCCCCTTTCCCCCTTTATATTTAACCAATGAACCCCCCAAAACTAATCAGGGAAGCGCCTTATCAGAATGAACCTAGAAAAAAAATTGAAGCAAATCGGATGTTTCTATCAAGAGTTATCGCGTTACGTACGTACGTACATACATACATACAGAACCGGCGGGCACATTAGCTCTCAGGCTTTGATAGCCTGTGAGCTAAAAACCAATTTCAGCTGTTCCCATCTTCAATCGGAAAATTATCCGAATTGTTTGAGCAGTCCAGTATATAATATATAGATTTGTATCTATTAACTACATGCATGCAAAAATTTAGTTCAGTTAAGAAATACATACCTCAGTAGAAAATTTCCCTTCTGCAATTTCGGCTAATAAGGAGAATGGTACATGAATTCTTTTGTGCAGCTCTGTATAAGATGTATAGAATTTATGTACAACGAGTAACATGCAAAAAGTTAGTTAAATTTAAAAGCGCATACCCAATTTGAAAATGCACTTCCAGCAAATATTGCTCAAGACAGTAGTTTAACCAATATCTTTTGTGTGTCCCTGTAAATGAACGATAAATGCTATGAATGCCCTATCGTAATTGTCTTATAGTGAATTTCAGTGACTTGTATCAGTTTAAATACATTTTAAATAGCGTAATATCATTAAAATACTCTGCAAACTATTTTCCACCATATACCAGAATGCAATAGAATTTTTTGACTGCCCCTGTAAATGAACTACTGGTGCTGCACACTTCATATACAACATCGAACATGCCTTGTTAAGTAACATTAATACACTTCAATTGCCTGAAATTCCGAGCATATTTGCGTTAGAGAGTGAACAGACGGACAGACAAATCGAATGCATAAACTCATTTCAACTTTGTTGGAAAGTGTTAAAAAATCCGGAGGACTGTTCAAGAACCGGGGAATCCCCTGCTACACCCAGGGCCTGATTACCAACGGGGCAAGCATACACCAATAAATTTTAAAAGAAATGTTCGCCTTATCTAAACGCCGTATTCATGTAAAATTTCTGCCTTGAATCAGGCATAATTTTCTGTTTCTTTTTACTGGTAGGAATTTGCCCCGTTGGTAATCAGGCCCTGGCTACACCGACCCTCAGATCATCATAGACGCATTAAAAGAACATAATTTCATAGCAAACTGAGCATCTATGATGAGAAGTAGAAGAACCGGACATGCTATGCCTCTGTATGTAGTCAATGTCTTGTTTAGGGTAAAATTTGAGGAAATATACCAGATAAGTGAAATTTGTTATATTAAAGTTACAATTGAAAGATTTAACCCCTTAACGCTCGAATTAAATTACAGTTGAAAAATTCAAATTGCTTATTGGCACCACTTTTATGAAAAAGAAATATTCACCTTATTTAATGACAGGAAAAACGATACTAAAATATAGCCAATTTTTCTATTTTATAAAACTGGTGGGAATCAAACAATTTGAGTAAACGACACAGCCCGAGAATATGACGGGAGCGAGAATTAAGGGGTTAAAGGCACGGGCATTGTAAAACAATGTTACCGTTTCCAAAAATTTGGCCGTTCATCAGAAATTTGCCTTCTTTTTCCCAACTGTGCCAAATATTCAGGAGGCACCTTACCCCCGAATGTGACAAGGTCAGAAAAATCACTCCCAAATGTAGTAACTGTTCTGTCCCACACTTGGCAACATACCAAGGTTACCCTAACCCCCCCCCCTTCCCCCAATTCCATAAAAATAACCAAACCTCTTCAAAAACTCCCCCAAAAGAAAAATTTAAAGCCTTCCCATATATGTTAGCACACACTATGGCTAATTATAACTATGTAAAACCTGCATCAGTCTCTAAAGTAACTATGAAAGCCAAGGATAAGGACTCCATGCATCATGCTAACCCTGAAACAGCTAACTCTACAGAGAATAAGCCAAATGACCCTGAAAATGCAGCACCGGAAAATTCTAACAGTTCAAATTATTCTACAGATTTAAAAGATATACTAAAAACTTTTCAAGAAATGAAAGAACTATTTAAATTCAATAAGTTCACACAATGTTTTCAAAAATAGTCAAACTTTTAAAAAATTGCTCAGATCCTATGGAATTTTTTTTTATAATTATAAGCGTTAGACAGCTTGGCCACGGAATTCAACTCACCCAATAATGAGTAGTTCCTCCCCCACTTTTTCCTTTTTAATCCTCCTCTCTTGGAATTGAGACTCTTTACACCATAAATTAAATGAACTAAAACTTTTTATTACTGATCACCCTCAAATTGATGCCATCTTCTTACAAGAAACTTTCAGTCCTAACCGTGATATTAACATTCCTGTGTATAGGCTCTTTCACACACCCCACTCTGACGGCACTCCAAGAGGTGGCACAGCAATATACATTAAGCACCATATCCCTCACTATCTTTTTCATAGTACAAATTATAATGACATTGAATAAACAAGTATTGTCATTCAGCTTCCCCACATTAACATTAATTTAGCTTCCATATATGCACCAACAAATTGAATTTTCCTGTTAATAGTTTAAACCAACTCTTATCTTATCACCACCACTGCTTCTTTGCTGGCGATTATAATGCCAGGGGAGGCGTTGGAATTGTCACGGCAATTCTCATCAAGGTGCCTCTCACCATAACCTTATCCAACACCTTAACTTAAGCTTACACAAACCTAGTATTTCTACACACATGAGCACCGCGCCTAATACCCATGATTCCATAATTGATCTTGCTATCTCTAAAAACCTTCCCTATCTTATAACCGCAACTGTAATTAACGATATCTCTTCCGACCATTTTCCAGTTTGCTTTAAAATAGACATTATTAACCCTATCTCTCCTTTTCCCTCCGTGGCCATAGACTGGAATAAGTTTACCAACCATCTTGCCAACCAAGAAATTATTTTTCCTGAAATTAATACTACTTCTGATATTGATGCTGCAGTAGCATTTCTTAACTCTAAAATTATTAATGCTCAAAACTTTGCTACTTTTAATACTTTCAAAAACAATAACTCCTTTATTCCACCTCGCTATATCTATAATCTTATCAAAAAACGTAACCAGCTCCGGCGGCAATTTCACAATTCTAGATATCCCTCCTTTAAATCCTTAATTAATAGAACTAATAATGGAATCAAAAATTGTCTATATAAAGAAAAACAAAAAAAGTTGGAATAATTTCCTCAAAAATCTTGCTAGCGAGGATAATTCCCTCTGGCTTATCAAACGTAAACTTAATAAAAACTACTCTCCCATCCCCCCCTCACGGACAATAATGTTAACTATGCTTATACTGACCAGGACAAAGAAAATCTTCTTGCCAACTCCTACGCTTTGCAATTTTCTCCTAACCCAACCCTCGCTAGCCAGGCTCATCTTGATGAGGTTAGTGAAACTGTCATCAGTTTCCTTGCCATCCCCCTGATGATCCCCCTTTCTATTCAGCCCATTGTCATCCATAACATAATTAAAAAATTGAAAAAACGCAAGACGCCAGGTTACGACAAAATCTCCAACACTGCTCTCAAAAATTTCTCCCCTAACTGTATTATCTATATCACTAATCTCACTAATTCTATCTTTAAATTCAATTACTTCCGTAAACCATGGAAACTTTCTATCATATCACCCATACCCAAACCTGGAAATAATCTCTATGATCCTACTAATTATAGACCCATCTCTCTCCTTCCTTCTCTAAGTAAAGTCATCAAATGTGTCATTAGAGCCCAGTTGCAGGACTTTATTCATCAAAATAACATCCTCATGCCTGAACAATTTGGCTTTCGCCCAAAACATTCAACCCAACACCAGCTCCTTCGCGTTGTTGAATTTCTCAACGACAATATTCCAGCTGCAGCCATTTTCCTTGACATCCCAAAGGCTTTTGACAAAGTCTGGTACGAGTGCCTTATATACAAATCAATCAAGCTAAAATTTCGTGCCAGACTAATACACTTAATATACTCATACTTTTGCGGCCGTACATTTCGCATCCGCATAAATAACATACTTTCCATAATACTCTTTATCCTAGCGGCCATCCTTCAGGGGAGCGTGTCGGGCCCAATGTTATTTAACATATTTTTCAATGACATCCCACGCTCATTATGTACATATATAGCTTTGTATGCGGGCGATACATGTATCTACGCCTCTGCACACCACTCATATAGTCTGTAATGGGTGCCTGCAGACTCAGCTTGAAGACTTCCTGGACTGGTGCACCCTATGGCGCGCCATAATCAATGAAAACCAAACCAAAGCTGTCTATTTCTCTCGTAAATTTATCTTTCCTTTTAGACTAACTATCAATAACACTACCCATGGTCTGACGAAGCCAAGTACCTGGAGGTCATTCTTGAGCCTCCAAAATATTCCTCTATAATGGATTCCCCGTCAGCTTTGTGTTCACCGCATCACATTGTTCTTGTCTAAATTTTTATATTTTTTCTCATCCTTTTTATTATTAAATTTAAAAAATACTTAACAATAGATTATCAATATATATCATGTACTAGGGGGCTCTGCCCCCTGCAAGCTACGCTCGCCAACCCCCATTCAGACACTGTAGAATATAAAAGCACGCTAATCTGATCGGTTTTAAAAATATTAGAGAAGATTGAATTATACTGAAAAAACCTGTAGCGATCTCCCTCTAAACGGGTTTCCATTCAATTCCCTTTGATTGCAAAAATTTAAGGTAGAATCAGTTGCTGTTAAGACATCCAATGGTTTTTTCGTGTTTGGTTAAAGAAGATCAGTTAAACATTTGAAAAGAAGCAAAAATAAAATTAATTAAGTAAACAGAGTCTTTGTCTCTCGGTATTTTTTAACAGCGTTATATAACGATTGACATAATGCAATTACTAAAATTTGCTGCTTTAACCCCTTCAAGGGAAGTGGTTCATTTTTGGACCACTTAATTTTAATTTTTAAATTCCACATTAGCATCCGAATATTGAGATGAAAATTTCCCTTTTATTAAGTAATTGAACACAAGCATTTTTGTATTTCGAAATTTGCTTGTAAATTCGGGTGCCATTCACTGATTTCAAGATTTTACGAATAGAAGTGCCTTGTCCGTGAAAGGCTTAAACGCATACTAATGTATTTTTTTTATTTTAAAGTTTACTTTTCCTTTTAATATTCACGTGTAAATACAATTTTCAGGACATAATTTTCAATATTTTCCTGCCTTTAACACGTACTCATTTAATAGTAATTTTAAAGTTTTTTTTTTCTGTTTTTAATAGTCACGTGAAAATAAATTTTTAATCGTTAGGAAACATTATTCTTTGCGTTGTTATTAAAATTGAAAACAATCTCTATAATAATAGCCTAAGTCATGTGACTATCACCAACAGCTCCAGGCGGCTCCCTTCGCTTTTTATATTCCAGGCGGCCATTTTGGTACTTTAATGTTAGCCAGCCACAGGTGTGATAATTCGGCAGAAAATGCATATCTACCATATTTTTTTAGATTGTAAGGCATTTTATATTAAATTAGTACATTGAAAGACATTTACCAATGCATAAACTTGGGAAATCCATATAGAACACCATTTACTAAAGACTTTCAGAACAGGGACGAGCTTCAGTAAATATGAGAGGGGCGGTTCATTATACATACAGTGTCTGAATAAGCCAAAGTATCGCGCCACCTGATGAAGCGAAACACGAATTCGAGCACAGTCTCACAGTGAAAAACATGAATATCGGCGCCGCACAGTGGGACGTTTTGACGATCTAGTTGGACAAAATTATTTCGTTGAAGTTAAATTAGTTTTTGCTGATTTTTCGAATATATCCTTAATAAAATAGCTCAAATAGGGAGAAATAATTAGTTTATTTGACAATAATGTTTCAAATTAAAAATATAATGCATTACAAAGAATGCGTTAAACTTACTTATTTTACTCTTAATTAAAAAACAATTTAATTCACACATGTAAGTTAACATTCATTTCTTATTTTATTTTTGTCTACTCAGATTTGCTCTAGAAATTTGTGTAGTCATCCTAAAAAATAAATTTTTTTAAATAAAAGCATATTTAAAAAAAATTAATGTTTTGTGTTACCCTGTAAAACATATAACTGCTACCTAAATTATTTTCGGTTGAAAAAATTCTGTTGTGTGAATAAATAACCTATATAAATTTTATTAAATTTAAAATAAAATTCCTACATATAGACGGTAATGTATCCGAATTTTTTATGTGTCCCTGTAAAATAAATATAACAGCAACGCACTTCGTTTTCAATTTAAAAAATGCTATCGTGTATCTCAATAACCTATAGTAATTGTGTTCAAATTTAATTAAATAATTTGTTGAAATTTAATTAATTAGAAAATTTTGTTATAATTTCTGCTTTTTAGCAACAATCTTTCCGCGATCTTTTGTGTGGCCCTGTACAAAATGCATAATTTATACGTTTGTTAAATTATAATTTAATAGAATTGTCAAAAAAAAAAAAAAAAAAAAAAAAAAAAAAAAAAAAAAAACATGTAGGCAAAGTTTTAGCTCAATTAGATAACTGAAAGTGGTTTAAAATTGTCTTGCAGATTTGAACTAGTTTTTATGTAACCCTATAATAAAGCGTAACTAATACGTTGCATAAATAATAATAATATTGCAAGTTTTAATCTCATACTTGCAAGTTTTAATCTAAATTTTTGTGAATCCCTGTAGAAAAAGTATCCTAAACAAACTTCTGAGTTCTTTAAATCATAATAATATTGTATTGTTATTCAAATTACACATGTATTCATTATTGCGGCTCAACAGGATAATTAAAAGTGATTCAAATTTTGACTTGCAAGATTTGAACTGAACATACATACATGCTCTGGAACTTAATATGATGCTTGTTTATTAATAAAAACTTACTGATCTGCAGCTAGCTGCAGGAGTTTGTTTAATTTTTCGATACTTTTGGAATAACACTTTGATTTAAAAAAAAGGCTTATTGCTGAATAATGCTGAATAATTTGTTAAAAGTCAAGATTAAATTTGTAAACAATTTCAAAGATCATCCAGAATTTCAGACTTTGAAAAAAACGGTAAAGCGGATTTAATACCGTTTATTTTCAAACAAAAATGGGTTAAATCTGACCTTGAGAAAGCTGTGACATTAGATCAGCAAACTAGTGCTTTCAAATAAAGCGGAATAGTCACGATGTGCTTTGAAACTTACAGAAGCTAGTGCAACTTTTGAAACTCCCTCAAACAAACTGCGGAATTGGCTACTTTACGGTCACGATTAACCCTTTTCGGCGCAGTGTGTCCAGTCCGACACACCTAATTTTAATTCCAACCTTGCAAATGGCACCAAGAATATTCAACAAAATTTTGATTTTACAGTGAAAGCTTAATTTAAGGAGTTTTTATTTTCTAAAAGAAATCGTTTGCAATTTCCTGTGTCAGTCAATATTTTCTCATTTTGCGAATAGAATTTGCCTGCGCCGGAAAGGGTTAATCAAAACCTCTGATGTTTTACGCCAAAACTAGTACAGATCTCGAAAATACAGACATTCAGCTACCAGTACACGCGGTTTTGTCAAATTCCGAGATAATCGGAAAAATGGATTTTGTCCACTTACTCGTAAATCATCAAAACGCTCCACTGTGCGACGGCGTGAACATGTTAAATAAAGCCACAAAATGAAAAGTTTTCATGAGAGAAAAAGTCAGTGATCGTCTTATTCTAAACAAGCATTCTTCTTTGAAAATCTAAAATCTTTCTATTTATTTATTTTACTGCTCAATTAGATAAAATCTTCCGCTCAAAATTGAAAATTTTCGCATTAACACAAACGATAGATGAGAATCTCGTTTTCGCCTCGGATAACAATTTCGAAAGATTGGACTTTTAATGTTTATAAAATAAAATAAATTGTTCGAAATAAATTTCAGAAACCGACTATTTAATACTTATTATAACACATGTGTTATTTTTTTCTTTTTTGCCATTAACGTATTAGCTTAAACAAAATATGCCTTTCGATTATTAAGATGGAAATTTTGAACTGTCCTTTTTATTAAAAATATTAAATTTTTCTATTAAAGAAAGGGGTAAATGATTTGTTTTTTGATAATTCATTTAAAGTACATAAAACCGTCCGCATTAAAACAGAAAAATAGCTTTTTATATGTTTATTTAACTTTTGTATATGAATATTTACTATACCAAAAGATTAAAGTTTTTTAGCAATGGTCTTATAATATTGAAAAGAGTTTCATGATCAATGTGTGATACTTCATTTTTAGGTGCGTTCGTAATTATATAAATACGTAGCACCTATAGTCGTCGTTCAGTCCGTCTGTCCGTCTGGCCGTCTGTCCGTCTGTCCGTCCGTCCGCATATAACAGAGCTAAAACTACCCAACCGAATGGTCTGAAATTTTAACTATATGATTGTTGCAAAAATTTGTCGAGCCATTTCAAATTTTATGAAAATCGGATGTATAGTTTAGTTACAGGGACATTCAAAAGTTTTTATTTACATTACGGCCAATGGGAAAAAATTATTGCAAGTGCATTTTAATGATGTTACAGTCTTCCGAATGGTCTGAAATTTTAAATATATAATTGTTGCAAAATTTTGTAGAGCCATTTCAGATTTTATTAAAATTGGGTGTATAGTTTAATTACAGGGACAGTCAAAAGTTTTCCATTACATTACGGGCAATGGGAAAAAATTATTGCAAGTGCATTTTAATGATGTTACAGACTGTGCACTTATGAAGTGCAAAAAAATATACATTCAGTACAATATGGGGTGCAAAAAATAGTTATAAAACTAGTTATAGTACGAACGCACCTCATTTGCCACGTTTGACGAGCAATTTCCTACTTGTTCTTTCATGTTTACACATCAAAAATCATTCGGGCAGCGGCCGGTTGTTAAATTATTGGAATCTCACTACTGCCCTTAACCCTTTGAAGGAAAAGCAATTGTGTTTGTGAAAGGTTTAAAAAAAAAAATTACTTCAGAAGAAGAAAAGCAATTTTTCGACCGTTTTTAACACCAAAGTTTAAAAGGTAAAATTTAATTAAATTTTGATGGTGCGAATCGGCATTAAAATTAGGTGGTATGTAATACATCCCACCGCACCTCGAAGGGCTAACAAAAGGGGGTAAAACTCGAGTAATTAGCCATACATCTAAAATTATTATAATTTTAAGCTACCCGCATTGGACAGCTTATAACCTGATGAAACAAGAATTTAATTTTGCATAATCAACATTAGAGAAATGAAAATTAGTTTTAAAATGTCTATATATTTTTTCCGGGTACAAAATTTTGAAATTAAATTTATAATTTTAATTACTAACAAAATATCTTTTATAACAAAAGTCTTACTACATGCAATATCGGTGAAATATTTTATTGCAGTGGATGCTTATGAAGAATAATATTGATGAGTATACATACTCTTACTTGCACAAACTCATGCACATATTGATTGTACATATGTACTATAACATGCCAAGTCAATAATCTTGGCAATATTTAACAAAATTAAACTCTATTTGGTGTAAAACGTACTTGTAAATCATTATCACTGGATAGAGGACGGGCTTGGATGACTCAGAAGGATGTCCATGGAGGGCATTACCTTCCTTAGACGCATATTACTCGTGCAGATAATCGAACGTAATAAAAGTGCGATAACCAATCCAAGTAGCACAAAACTGTTATAATAATGTTGGTGAGTTGTGAAGTTCCATAATTGGTCAAAGGCGAAAATGCCCGCCTTGCTGAATCATTTGCCTGCAAATGCCCAACGATCTATTTCTACAAAAGCTCAACGATCTATCAGTACAAAGGCCAAACTATCTAAACCTACAAAAGACCAACGATGCGGCGCAAAATTTTATACACAAGCTAAATATTTTTATAAAATGAAAAATATACACCGGGATGCTTTGAAATTTTTACTGTATCTAATCAATTGGATTATAAATTCATGTTTCGGATAAGAAAAAAATTCATTGATAGGAAAATTATAAATTATAAAAATCAAAATTTTAATGTCGGAAAAGTTTATGTGTAAAAACGAAATATTTACAATTCACAAAGCACAATAGTCCTTTCGTAGTCTGTGGTGTTTCCATTCAACCTGATGAGATCGAATACGCGATTTTCCATAGATAACACGATAGTATGGAAGTTTTCGGGAGCGAGTCTGTACCAGGATTCCTCGATCGCTGATTTGAGGACTTGTACTGAGTAATACTGCTTCTCATTCTTGTAGAAGTCACGTGAGAGATTCCCCAGATGTTTCCTAACGGATTTAGATCTGGGCTCAGTGCTGATCAGTTCATCGCACTAATATTCTAAGATCTAAGCCATATTTTCGGGCAACGGGAAGTGTTTATAGATGCGTTGTCTTGCTGAAAGTTCCAGCAGGGAACACCTAGAAGTTTTCCAAATGGCAACAAAATGCTCACTCAGAGTCTCCTGATACATTTGTGACTTTTTCCTGCCATTTAGGAAGCAAAAACACGTATGTCCATTGTAGCCCAAAGCGCCCCATACCATGAGCGAACCACCACGTTATTGAGTGCTGAATATGCTCTTCGAATCTTTCCTCAAGTAACGCCAATAGAATGAGAACCCAGCTGGACCTTTCAAATTCTATTTCTTTTCATCAGAAAAATAATACTAATCCATTCGTCACGATAATACATGTGCTGTTTTGCCCACTGAAGTATTTCTTGTTTGTGACATTGTTTCAGAAAAGGCTTACGAGCTAATTTTTGTTTTTATATGAATCCTGATTCGGTATTTCATTTGCGTAATGTATCTCCTGTTATTTTTTGTCCAAGTCGATTTTTTTTATCTGATTAAGAGACAAATTGCCAGTTTTAACCATTCTTTTAATTCATCTATTCTCACGAAATGTGGTTTTTCTTGGCCTTCCTGAGCGATATGCATTTTTTAATTGTTTTACACGTTACAAACTACTATAAATACCGCGTTTAAATACGTTGCATTAAAATAATTGCAATTTGCAAAGCGGATTTACCTTCAGCTTTCAGGCGAACTTCTCAAACTTCTTCAGGCGAGAACTGCACAGATTTGGGCAGTTTTATAACTCGTACAGCGAACGCTACACTTTATACTCTTGGAAGAAAGTCTCGCCGATCCTCCACCTATCATGTTTAAAGAGATATTAGCATAAAAACTCATTTGTACATAAACTTTTGCGACTTCACTTTTTTTTTTGTAACTTTTGATTTTCGTAACGAAGACGTTTTTTCCAAACTTGAGACATATATTTATGATCAATCTATTCAGCTACAGTGCTTATTTAAAGCATTCCGTTTTACAATTTTATTTGTATTAAAAGTTTTGGGTTATGCTTACACTTTTGCGCCCCACTGCATTACTACAAAGGCGAAGCGATCTATTCCCACAAAAGCCAACGATCTATTACTACAAAGACGAAACGATTTATTCCTACAAAAGTGAATCGATCTATTAATACAAAGGCCCAAAAACCTATTCCTACAAAAACCCAACAATCTACTACTACAAAGACTCAACGATATATTCTTAGAATTCTAAATAATATGTTACTACAAAGGTCCAGCAATCTGTTCCTACAAAAGTCCAACGATGTATTGCTACAAAGGCCAAACGTTACATTTCTACGAAGGCCCAAAATTTATCACTAGAAAGGCCAAACGACTAGAACCAAACAATTACCCAACAAATTTGAATGATACGATTAAAATAGTAAGAATTTTAGGACATGCTGCTCCTAATAGTTTGCAGGTACCCAGCCCGAAAGTTTAGAAGTGGAATTAACCAGTCATCTAGGATGGTTTTTAAATTATAAAGGAAAATCGAATAATTAAATCACTTAACACTAGAAAGTCGGGAATATTTACTCAACTTTTATAAAAATATTTAATACCAGAATTTGCATTTAAAACTGTTTACCTTATTTAATTGCCCCTTGTTTCCTTTGTATCTTTTAAACTTATTCTTTCAAGAAATTTCTGATTCGAATAGAAATATATCCACACAGTTGGAGCTAAAATGTACTCTTGCCGTCATTCTAGATTTAACCTATTCGGGACCATGGGTGCATATATCCACCTTTAAAAGGTGCGTGCAAATTTATTTTTGTGCAATAATTTGTCTTAAGATCATTTTCGGAATTACGTAGTCGAAGGAAACTTTTTACTAAAAAGTGGTGCCTACCGTATAAAATTTAAAGTTTAGAAGTAGAAGTAACCAGTCTTCTAGTATAGTTTTTAAATTATAAAGGAAAATAGAATAATTAAATCACTTAACCGATTCGGGACCATGGGTGCACATATCCAACTTTGAAAGGCGCATGGAATTTTTTTTTGTGTGTGTGTGCACCAGTAATAATGAAAAGCTATATTTGGCTTATTTAATTAGAGCATTTCCGAAATTACGTATAAATTTGCACGTAAATTCCGGTGCCAATTATTGATTTCAACATTTTAGAAATGGAAGTGCTTTGCCCCTGAAAGGGTTAGGGTTAAAGGTTTTAAAGGAAAAGCTTTAAAACTATATTATTTTTTGCAACTTATCTTTCGTTCAACTCAAAAGATAATCCCAGTAGATGAGTAGATTAAACAATTTTGCATCATTAGCGCATACAGGGCTGCCACAGGCGACTATTTTTATGTTCTGTGACACAGAAGATATTAAAAAAATATATCAAATTTAAGAAAACTGCATGATAATATGAGTTATTACTTTTGACCTAAGCGAAATATAAGAAAAATGTGAATTTTAGAAAAGCATTTTTATTACTTGTTACATTGTGTTTATACAAACTCACTTATATTTGATCGATTTTTATAAATCAAAATGATGAATTTTATAATTGGAAAAGAATA
Source organism: Maratus speciosus (assembly GCA_963932465.1). Taxonomy (NCBI): domain Eukaryota; kingdom Metazoa; phylum Arthropoda; class Arachnida; order Araneae; family Salticidae; genus Maratus; species Maratus speciosus. Next base: position 137,122,858 of record OZ010793.1, read on the forward strand.
AAAACTTTGTTGTAAGTAAATGCTTTATTCTAAAGAATCAAAACTTGAAAATGTGATTTTTGCGAAAGCTGCCCTTTTTTCAGTTTATTCGAGTATTTTCAGCCCGTTTTGAAATTTTGTCATTCTGTTAGATTATTTCATATTTCTGATATTTTAGAATTGTTATAATTGTTACAATTTATTACAATTCGCACGTTTTTCTGATTTTAAGCTAGTCAAAATTTTGTTTATATAAAGAAAAATAATCTAACGTCATACATATTTCATAATTTTGCATGATAAACGAAAGCATTATCTGGACGTTTTCTTTTTTTTTTAATCTTTTAGAAGAATATTGACCACTTATAGAAGATCAGGTCTTCAACGTTCTGTTGCTTGTTCAATAATATCATTCTGTTTTAAGTTCAAGTTCATGGAAAGGAAGTATTGAGGTATACAGTGGTGGAAAATTGGCGCAGAGGAGGAGCCTATTCAAACCACTAATATTTTATAGTATGCTTCACCTTAATAAAAACTCAGAAATTCTGTCATTAAATATGCCGAAAAATACTACTCAAATTTAGTGGTGTCAATAGGCTCCTCCTCTGCGCCAATTTTCCACCACTGGGTATAAACAGTTGTTTACGCTACTTTTCCTTCGACTATTCCATGCACAAAAGATGCAAAAAGTAAATACAAATCGTGATCTATACAAATGCTGGTTCATGGAACAAATGTTTGATGCAACATCCCGAAAAATAATCTTCATAGCCGAAAGTTAGTGAGTGAACCCATGTTTTACTTTTCGAAAAATATTGTTGGATCATCATATCAGAACGTCGTAGTGGCAAAAAAAAATTTCAAATGTAATTTCTTACAGTTAACAGTTAATTAAAATTTTCATAAATAGAGAAAATATTTAAGAGAAGAGATTAGAGAAGATATTTTTAAATACTAGAAATTATGAATTGATTGCATTGGGAATGCACTGTACCAGAAAAAATATTAAAACAATAATTGATACATTTAAAACTGTAGGTTTACCTGGGCTGCGTATTCAGAAGTAGGGAAAGCTCAAGAACCAATCCTGCCTCTTCGGCGGATTGTCTTAAATATTATAACAGCGGTGCACCCTGCGACTATTTTTGTATTCTGTTTACACAGCTACTTAAAAAAAAACATTTTTTAGTGTATTTCTCTTCTAAATCTTGTCTCGGAAATTTTGGATAAAACAAAAATTCCTGAAATGCACACATGTGTACTCTAGTGATGCAAATGCTTTAACCGTTTCAGGGGCAAGATACTTGTATTTGTAAACTGTTGAAATATTGATTGACACCAGTATTTAAAGAAAATTTATTTGTAAATAAGTAAAGGTATATTTTCGCTTATTTAATAAAAGTGACGGTTTCATTCAAAAAATCTGGTGCCAAGGTGGCAATTAAGGATTAAAATTATGTGATGTCATGACGGCATCACCGCCTTTCAAGTGGTTAAATAGGGATAGTAAAAATGATATATTTTTAGGTGTGTTCTCAAGTATATAAATACGTAGCACCTACAGTCGTCGTCTGGTCCGTCCGTCCGTGTGTCCGCATATAACATCGCAAAAACTACACAACTCAATGGTATGAAATTTAATATATATAATTGTTGCAGAATTTTGTCGGTTCAGTACAAATTTTATGAAAATCGAATATAAATTTAAAAAGATATTAATAATTTTTTTCATTCTATTAAATCCTATCATACGTAATTAATTCAATGATATCCCATGATAATTAATGATTCTAGGTGTCCATGGAGATGACGTCCTACTTACGATGGCGTTATATTATTTCCGTATTGCTGAATTATATATATATAATCGTAATAAATTTTGTGTTCATGTATTCTACAGCTATTGCACCAAGTTCTGACTATTTATAAAACTAGTTGTAGTACGAAGGGACCTCATTTCCGAAGTTTGGCTTACATTTTACACCTTGTTTCCATGGTATTGGTTCAAAAATGGGTGTTGACTGGATTTGAAATTTCGCATACAATACGGTTTAGAAAATCGTTTCTTTTAATTCGTTCATTTCCTGGTTCTCAGAACGGTAAGTTTTAAAATTTCCTTCGTCAAGAAATTAGACAAAAATCTCTAAAATAGTCTATTCGTAAATTTAATAAACTATTTGCATATTAAATATTATTCTTAACCCTTTGAAGGTCGGTGAAGCCAGTATACAGTTTTGCCAGATTGGGGACTTTTTTGTCCCCAGATTGTTGATTGTCACCGCTTTTTTGAAATAGAAGTATTCGGCTTATTAAAACTAGATTTAACATTCTAAAAAACAGGGCGAATTACTCTTTTAACCCCTTAATTCTCGCTCCCGTCATATTCTCGGGCTGTGTCTTTTACTCAAGTTGTTTGATTCCCACCAGTTTTATAAAATAGTGAAATCGGCTATATTTTAGTATCGTTTTTACTGTCATTAAATAAGGTAAATATTTCTTTTCTTAAAAAAAAAAAAAAAAAAAAAAAAATTCTCTATATACATAGAGACCATAAAAATTGAAAAACTCAAAAAAAAAAAAAAAAATGTATGGCCCTGAATTGTCCCTTTTTTGGTTGGATGTTGTGGTCTTGCCACCCTAGCTTTTCTTGCCCTTGCTTGGTGAGTGTTTCACTGAACAGTACTAACTTTAAATTTCAAAATTCCTTATAGTAGTTTTACAACTACAGTTAGACTTTAATTACTTTAAGACTCATGTAAATTTTTTAAGATTTATTGTTAACTTTCCTTCTTCTTAAGTTTTTACTTAAATTTAATTTTATTCCTTTTTTCCTTAAATTTCTTATTTTTCTCTTGCTAACTTCTTTTATTCTTGTAGTAGCATTGCTACAGTTTATCTTTATCCCAATGGCTCATTATAACATAAGACATTCTAATTTCCTAGTCTGGGTGTTAAGCTGATAACAGCTAGGAAACCCCTCAATGCTGATTACCTGTTCAGTACCTATTCTGTCATTAAATAAGGTGAATATTTCTTTTTCATAAAAGTGGTGCCAATAAGCAATTTGAATTATTCAACCGTAATTTCAGGGTTCGCACAGTTTTACCACTAAATTTTAACAGTATTTTGAAAGTATTTCACTGCAGGAAAATATTGCAAAATCTGTGAATAAAGGCGGGAGTTGCGACTTCTGTGTTTTAAAAATTAAATGTAAATTTTCTTATCATTAATAGTGGTGTCAGAGTCATTGGAAATTCTAAGGAGTGTGCGAACCTTGAATTTAATTCGAGCGTTAAGGGGTTAAAAATGTGGTGACAGTCAAATAATCTGAATTAAAAAAGTCTGGCAACAATGCCGCTATGGCATCACATAATTTTAACTCATTAACGCCCAGTGTCCTCTTTTGAAGACGCTAGACTTAGTGGGAAGAAAGCTATTCTCACACCAGTAAATATAAAGATAAATATATACTTTCTTATAAGGGACAAATTCCTTAATAAAATAGGATAAAAAATACTCTTCTTTTAAAAATGGTAGGAAATCAAAATTTAAATTTTAACGAAGGTAATAATTTGGGCGTTAATGGGTTAATCCGTAATTGCCACATTGGCACCGGTATTTTTTATGAAAATTTCACTTTAATTAAGTACTAGAAAGTATACTTTTACTTGTTTACAAAAAAATTTTCTTGTAAATACTGGTGTCATTCAATTATTTCAATATCTTACGAATACAAATACCTTTTTTTTTACAATTTTTGTGAATTTTTGTTTTATATAAAGCAAAAGAGCGATAAATATTCAAAGTTTTTTATTCCAGTTGTTGAAGGCAATTATTGAAAAATAATTCAAACAACAATAACAAGTTTTTTACAAAACCTTATTAATTGTTTACCAAAGATTTTTTGTAATATTGCAGTTACTAATGCTTAATTTTATTGTACGGAACCCTTTGTACGCGAGTAAAACTCGCACTTAGCCGAATTTGAGAAAATACTCTCCAAGAATCCTCCCACAGTGGAATTCCCATTAAGACATAGCAATATTATTTACTGATTAAAATTTATATCGTTATTGTAAGAATTTTTCTAACTTCTATATTCTAATTACTAATTACTAGTATTCTAATGGTACTTTATAAAAACACACTTTTAGCTCCACTTTATCCGGATACATGGCGGCAGTAATTCTAAGTTTGTTATTTTAGCGAGGAAGGAGGGTATCTTTGAAACAGTCGATATGTTTTGGGCCGACCTTTTGTACAGATCGCCACGCTCGTCTTTTTATTTCTGCAAACACAGTAAAGGATATAAGATAAGTGCTGGATTTTTTTATGTGTTCATTATGCTCTTAGAATACAATTTGACTAGCTATCTTCGGTGAAAGATGTCTACATGTATTTGATTTGACAGTTGAATTACCGTCAGTACACTGGGTGTTGAAGAAAAACTTATTGTTTACTTTTCGTCTGTGTAGTTATCCATCGTTTTCATCTGCTTTAAAATGTTAATACAAAAATGTAGTGTAGTAATAATTTTTCTGTTATTATTTTTTTTTTTTTGGTGTTTCATTATTATTTTTCATAGGAAATGGAAAAAGTTGTGGCACCGACTCTTTTTTGCTGTGTTACAAATGGCATATGTAAATTCATATGTTGAATATGTGGAGATGCGAGACAACATGTTGTCACTGGAATATAGACGCAGGGTTCGTACGGGTCCTTGAATTTCGAAACTAAGAAATTCTTCGGTACCAGTATTTTCTTATAGAAAATACTTCCTCAAATAAGGCGACATTTTGCGTGTTTGGTCAAATTTTCTATTAAAATATACTGATATTTGGCCTTGAAAATAACGGTACCCGTACGAACCCTGAGACGTCGCATAACTAAAGGACTGCTAACAAGATCGAAACCTTAAAAAATATATTTTTTTTTAACCCTTTCAGGAGAAAGCATTTTCAATGCTAAAGAGTTGAAATAAATGATTGACACCGGAATTCGCCAAAAAATTGATTTGTAAATATGAAATAATCGGTGCTTCACATACTTATGAAATTGAAAATATTTTACCACAATTCTTGTACCATTTGAAATACCTTGTGGGTTTTCTGTTACGATGTTTTAGTCGTAGTGTACTGATGGTAATTTAAAGTGCCGCTTTAATTAAGTACCTCTAATTAATTCAAGTTCTCAAGGGTGAGTACTTTTTTATGCTTATCCTTTAATTTTCATTGTAGTAACTGAAAAAAAAGTACATGAAAAATATTGCAATAGATCATAATGCAGTAGATAAAGGGTTAAACGTTATTGTAGGATAAATGCATTTAGCTTGAAGCATTCGAAAAACAAAAATATAGTTCGAAATTACGATCCCTTTCTTAATAAGCAATTTCCAGTGAAAGCAAAATATTATAATTACAAATAGAGTGTGTCACAAATGTCCCAGTCAGATTTTAAAATTCAATATAAAATCAAGTAATTGTCGTACAGGAGTGCGGTTTGGACTAAAATGCTTCTCACGGTGACAAGTTTTCCTAAAGCGAATAAAAAATTTGTTCGAAACTTTGATCATAGATGGCGCAAATTGTCCGTATGTTGAGTTTGAAACATTCGTTTTTGATGAGATTGAGATTACTCTCGATTTCGTTTCGAAATACCAAACCGCGCAATTGGCTTTTTCGCTGGGGGTCGTCATTTAGCAGGGTGGCGAGTGGTCAGGGAAAACCACAGTCAAAAAATGTGTTTGTTATCAGTAATATTTAAAGAGAAATTCGCCTTCTTTAATCCCGTTATATTATTCCAAGTATTTTCTAGAAGAAAATACTGGTAGTTTCCATTTTTTTTTTTTTTTTTTTTTTTTTTAACCTGACTTCTCGACACCCTGCTTCTGTGTCACAGTGTCAAAACTAATCTGAAAATCAGAAAAAATGCATGTTTGAAACCAAACTAATGTACAAGTGACGCCATTTATGACCGAAGTTTGAAACTAATTATTTTCAACCGCTTGAAGAAAACTTCGACAATTACTTGATTTTATATAGAAGTTTAACATGTGTCTGGGACTTTTGGAGCACCCTGTTGATTGAATTAGAAACGTTCGATTTTTGAAACAATAATTTCAAATTGAAAAACTAAAACTTTTTTATTTACAAATTATTTTTACTGGGTTGACATGATAGTTTCCATTTTAATTATATTTTTGAAAGATTTTCCTTTGGAATATGTATTCGCTTCATATTGTAGAAATCAATGCAAGCTATGACATGTACCACAAGCGAGATTATTCATCAGTGCGACAGAGAGCAAGGCACAGATTGCTAGAAAAAGCAAAGGTGGTCATAATGACAGAGAGTCGGTGGCCTATTGTTATACCAGCCTCGCCTTTCCTAGCACGCTGTGCCTTGCTGTCTGTCGCACTGATGAAGAATCTCTCTTGTGGATCCGAAACAGCTGTTTTTTGCCTTTTAATATTCTTGCACAAAGGCTACATTTTCTATTTTTATCACATACACAATTTGTTATTTTAATGAAATTAAAACCGTGGATTGCGTATAACGTTACTTATTGGAAATATTGTAATAATAAAATGTAACACATGATTACTATACGAACATTAATGAAGAATTGAACTCTGTTGTTTATTTTCCTTTAAAATTTCATTTTGTTAGGGGGAAATTCAATTTTACTAAACGCATGTTTTCAAAAAACACCAACATTTAAATATTTGGTGAGTGCGAATTCACACTAGTGTGGTAAATATCTTTTCTATTGGGAATTTGTTAACGATAATCAATATTTATAATACTGAAACTAACACTTATCTCTACTGTTTAAAAAATACGTTAAATCAATGGTAGAATCGTTTCCTAAAGAGTTGAATTTAAACGCGCTATTAAAAAATTTACGCCTGGAATAACGGAAGATATTTACCGAACTGGAAATAATTAGAATGGTTTTCTGAGCAATTCAAATCACTGATATATTTCAAATTGAAATAAAACTTGTAGCATTCAAATAATCTGAGATATTTGTAAAAGCGCGGTATTAAAGACAGTATTTCAATGAAATCTCTAAAGAAAACATTCTTTAATTGCGACTTTCACTGAACTTTCATGAATTTCCGCTCGTTTAATTCAATATGAGAAAATGTCCTATGTTTAGTAATAATGTTTTAGTTGAGTTTTAAACACTAGATAGCACAAAAAATTCAGGTAATTTGTTAAATGTGCATTTTTCTGTATTGACTATATTATACCATCTCTTACTGCAGTAATTCTACATCTATCGATAACTGCCATAGCTGCCAACTTGGTACGGATTTTTCTCATCACTAAAATTTAATATTAAATTTTAATATAAGCCGAAATCTAACGCTTTCTAAGGCAAAAAATTCAATTAAATTTTAGTGGTAACAAAAAATCATACAAGTTGGCATCTTTACCACTCTGTAGATGTAAAATCTTCATTTTTTAAAAATAATTTTTTATTTTCATTTTGCTCTTGAAAATGTGCCTTTCGTACTAATATATAAATTTATATTACTCTCTGTTGCTCTTTTACTTTATGAATTTAGTTGACGCATCTGGGATTCATTCCGTTTTTTACAGTACTTTTTGATTCTATTTTAATTAATTTTAAATTTCTAATTTGATCTATTTTTTTTAGTTACAATAATTTATTTTAATTAGGACTATGCACTCATTTGATCTATTAAAAAATATTTTCTAAGTGATATATGCGCTTTATGGTGGTCTCAATTCAGAAAAATCAACGAAGAGATCATATGTCTTAACCCCTTGGGGACGAGCGACATGTATACGTGCCGGAAATAGGCCTAAGAATCCTGGTATATTCTCACCAGTAAAATTTTACTGTAAAATTTGCCTTATTTAATCCGAGCATTTTCCCGATTTGAATAGGCTCAAACTTCTGTTTTTTAAAACCGGTAGCAAAGTAATAAACATTTCGTAAAAGACTCCCGTCGCGAAGGGGTTAAGAAAAACACATATATTCTGTATGTGTTTTGTAATTTTTCATTTAGTATAATGATTTGAAAACTCTGTAATTACAAAGCGTATTCACATAATTTTGATGTAAGTATTACAATGTTTGTATAATTCATTCCTTATTTATACATTACTTTTAAGTTTAATCCATCTATAAGAAACAATATTAACGCATTGCTTAAAGGCAATTTTTTATCAAATTTGAATTTTAAAACAGTAAAAGCTCCTCCCTGTTCTGAAAGTCTTTTGTAAATTGGTGTTCCAGACAGGTTTCTCAAATTTATGCATCGGTAAATATCTTTCAATGTACGAATTTAATATAAAATGTCTCACAATCTAAAAAATATGGACAACATGATATAAATGCATTTTCTGTAAGGTAGAAGCCATGTCTTTAGTCAATGATGTTTTTTGAATGAAAACAAGAATTCTCGTTTCTCGTCGTGAATGTGTTACGCATGATGTAAGCAGATTATTGGAAAGCGATCTATTTTCAAATCTAATGCTGATGACTATCATACTAACGTAGTTATAATAATCAAGTTGTACTACGTACTTAATGTAAAATAATCGTTTCGTTGAAATATTTTTTTTTAAATCTTGTTTACTATTTTCAAAGGCAGAATGTAAGAGACCAACGACAAAGTATTGGTTCAGAAAATCGTGCTATGTTTTTTTTCTTAACATAATAACGTTTTATTTGAGCTCGATATAAATAAAATGTTCGTGTTGAGTAAGTAAATAAAAACAATTTTTTTAATAAAACAAAAATAATAAGCCTAATTTATTCTACTTAAGAAAATGAAGAAGTTTAAATTCAAATGTTAACGCAATTTAAAACTAATGATGTATTGATAATGATAATTAATTTTTAAAGAAAATTATTTTCAATTTTATATGTGTTAATTTTCTGGATTCAGGAGGGGAAATTTAAATGCCTTTGAAAAACAAAATTTATAGTGAACTGAATAAATAGTATGAGAAAAAAGATATCCAAATGATAGTTATAATAAAACAAAAATGTGTAAATTCTTTAGAATATAAATATGTAAAAATATTATTAGAAATTAAATCTTTCCAAACTGCCATGTTTTATTAAGCAATAAAATTAAAATACACAAGCTAAATGTAATTATTGGTTTGAAATTAATTTTAACTTGAAAGTAAATGTTTGCGAATTTCAAATATTTAACGTTTTCCAGCATATAACTTCATTTTTTTGTGGTCCCTTGAATAACGTTCAATCGTTATACTGTATAACATATTTTTCGCTTCCTTTGAAGAAGTAAAAAGCTAAAAAAAAATAGCAGGCCAAATTTGAATGTTATACGCAGTGTTTTAACGAAAATGTCTTCTATGGCACTTACGATTGCGGACTTCATATGCTCTCGAAGAAGAAATGACGAGTTTTGCATGCTTTATTTCTAAGCAATCCGTTTAGGAACACTTATTACCGGAATTTAGAAAATACAGTGCACTCCCGATTATCCGTGTAAATCACCGGAGAGGTCACACGGACAATCGAAAAACACGTATAATCCGGAAACTCCTTTTTATTAAAGAAGCAATCAACATCAGTACAAAAATTTTCCTTTTAATTTTTACTGCTAAAAAAATCTGTAATGCATCTTTGTTTCTGTTGTTTGTTCATCTCTTGTCTTATATCAGCACATACATTACGAACCGCAGTAATGTTACCGTAATCAAATCCTCCTTGTCCCATATAGTCTAACAAAGTTTCTATAGATTGTAGAACAGTAGAATGAAAAATTGTATTTCCCTCATTTAGCATCAGTACTATCTTGTGTATCAGTACTATCATCACTATTAGATTAACAACACGGTTGGAAACGATGTCTTCATCTGTCAAATACAGGCTCATCAGCCGCTCCTTTTAGAACCAATCTTCTAAATTTTTTTCATTAAGATTTTCAAAACCTTCTAATTTCTTTACTTGTTCAATAATACCACTGTTTTTATATCCCTCTTGAATATCTGAAGAAGATTGTTCATCAAGCGGTATGATCATGCGGTATGATCATTCCTCACAATCTTGATAAAGTAGACGATTTTACATTTAACCATGCTGCTGATGTACCATATACTGCATTCAATAACGAATATTGCTTCCAAAATTTGGTAGTGTTTTAACATCATTAATCAAATTTAACCCTACCCGTTAAACAGGTTCCAGGGCGTTCGATTTTACATCTACGCACTTCACAATACTACCAGCTAAACCGGACAAGATTCTAATTCACATCAAAACGAATTTTACATACTTGGTAAGGGTGTATATGTTTCCCTTTAACTTTTTTTTGTGAGTTCGGAATGAGCACGGATAATCCGCAAACCGGATAACCCGCGCACGGATAATCGAGAGTATACTATATATATAAATAAACTATAAGTGCACAAATAATGTAGAAATCACAATTTATATTTTCTTTTCAAATTTTCCGGTTCAGTTTTACAGAAATAAAATTATAAATCAAAATATTAGTAATAGATATTATATGCATATATCAAGTAACTGAAAATGCACTTATTGCAAGAGAATTGTGATTCCAAACCTGTTGCTACGTCAGGGCAACTTGCACCTATTTTTATATTTTATTGGCACCACTAATTTAAGAAAATAAATTTCTCCAACACATTCTGTTAAATCAGGGGTGTCAAACTGTGGCCCGCCAAATACCACTAAAATTCTAAAGAAATTGTCTACAAGTTGAATCGCAGAAATTCGACGATTAGATAAGGCAAAGATAACTATAATATTTTAGTGGTTTCCGGCGGGCCACAGTTGGGCGCACCTGTGTTAAATTATATGTAAATTTGTGTTATTTTGAGAAAGTTGTGCCAATAAAATATAAAAGTAGGCGCAAGTGTGAGCCCTGCTATCTGTACCTTTATCTCACCGATATAAAATTTTCATTCATGTTAGTTGCTTTTGAACCTGTTAAAGCATTGAAAACTTACTTCAGAGATTCACATCGACTAATGCGGGATTGAAATAAAAATTAATTTAAAAGTCTTCATCATTCTGGCGTGTAAATAATGTCTGTTTATAAAATATTTTTATTTGTTGCTCGACATTTACATCATTTTAAATCCACGGATTTTCTGAAATCTCAAAGGCTGTGGCACATGCTTTGTGACATAAGAATAGCAGTGCTATAGCGAAGGGGAAAGAGAGCGGTAAACTTAACAACATTTCCTCTAAAATTAGAGTGGTGTGCAAAAAGACAGAGACTTGAAAGGAATGCACTTCTACTTCGTCGTCACTAACTCCAGTGCCACAGTCTTTCTGAAGGTAGCCGTGGTTAAATCTAATAGAAAGTGCTGAACAAACAGGGTGCGACACAAGCGACCTTTTTCTTTTCTATCCGCACCACTATCTAAAAAAAATAAATTTTGTAGTATATTTCTTTTGCAAATATTGTCAAACTCAACGTGAAATGTCTATGTTTTGAGAAACTGGTGCGAGGTAGAATTAAAAATTAGTCGCCGGTGGCAGACCTGCACAAAAGAAGATTATAAACCCTTCCTCATTCATCGAGGATTTGTTTTTCCTTTTGTGTAGATAAATACAGCTAATGAAAAGTTTATGATGGCTTTAAAAAAATATTTTTATGTGCAATTGTTATATATAAATAAAATTGTATTCATTTTATTCAAAATATTTTTGTAAAGATATTAATTCTTTAGCCGAGCTAAAGTGGATATAAATAATTTAACAAGTTAATGTCCAGCTGAGAATCCCAATTCAAATATTGTACTACCTGTTGTAGGATAATATTTGTTTATCATGTGTTTTCTTTGTTTGTTTTTTTTACTTTGTAAAAGATGTAAAATATAGATTAAAAAAAATTCTAAAAGCCTTAAAATAACCAATAGTAAACTTGAATTAAACAAGAACGATTCTTTCAATGTTTCACACTTATAAGGGCAAAATACTTCTATTTCTAATATGATGAAATGATTGAAACAGGATTTAAAAACAAATTTATTTGAAAATAAACTCAAGCTTTTTTTTCATGCATAATATAAACAGTAAAATTGCATTCTAAAATTATCTTGCCATTGTGACATATCCGTATTAAAATTAAGTGGGATATATAACATTGCTCCTCTTTTCTAAGACTTAACAGTGAAAAAGCAATACAATGCCAAGCTGAAACATTGTACATGGGTAAAAAAAAAATATGTCCTCCCCCTTCCCCCTATTTTTTATTCAAGTATTCAGTTTTCTCCAAATATAATTTTTTTGTTTTTGTATGTACCGAACCTATATAAAATCAGTTCCAGCATAAAAAATTCATAGTTAGAATAAAAATACAATAACCTGAAAATGCCTTAACCCCTTCGCGACGGGAGCCTTTTACGAAATGTTTATTACTTTGCTACCGGTTTTAAAAAACAGAAGTTTGTGCCTATTCAAATCGGGAAAAGGCTCGAATTAAATAAGGCAAATTTTACAGTAAAATTTTACTGGTGAGGATAAACGAGGATCCTTAAGCCTATTTCCGGCACGTATACGTGTCGCTCGTCCCCAAGGGGTTAAAGGTAAATATTGTAACCTCTGTTACTAAACAACATCCACTCAATTTACAACATTTATATTCCTATCAAAATATTCTTTTTATCAAACTATTAGTTTATCATCCTTAGTGTACAAGACTTCAACATGAATTTTGTATTTAAAATAACACAATAAGAGGGATCAATTAATTATTATAATATGTAACCTCTGTTACTTAATTTCAACATTACAGTAAAAATTTTCAGTACCCTGTACTAAATGTATTTTTAAACGGTCAAATAATTTTAGCATATTGAAAGAAAATATGCTTTTGATGTTTTGGGAGCATTTTTTACAGAGCTACTACCATTCCAGGGGCATCCAACTGTGGCCCGCCGGATACCACTAAAATTTGATAGTTATCTTTGCCTTATCTCATCGTCGAATTTCTGCTATTCAACTTGTAGACAATTTCTTTAGAATTTTAGTGGTATTTAGCGGGCCACAGTTTGACACCCCTGTACTGTACAACGAGAAAAATATGGAGGAAAACTGCGAGTTACAGAAATTGTATAGTATAATAACAGAGGTTACATTTGTGTAACAGAAATTACATCCCACAGCACAAATCAGACAGCAGATGTACATTTAGATTAACCTAAAAACAATAAAACCACTGAAGCACTTTGATGAATTTTCATTATGTATATGAATTTTGAATTAGATTTTTGATAATTTATGTACATCTGTTACAAATATATAGTAACAGATGTTACATTTAACCCCTTACGATTAATGAACATTTGCAAGAGAAAAATTTTATTAAATTTTACTTTTCTATCTTTGGTTTGAAAAAAGGCCTCAAAATTGCTTTTTCCTTATTTTGCAATTAAATTTTTGGAAGATTCCGGCATGAATTCGACTATACAGAAACACAATTACTTGCCCCTGAAAGGGTTAAAAGGGATTTTTTTTTCATTTTCTAGTTTTATAAAAATATGTAAATCTTGCATTTATTTAAATTAAATTAACTTAATTCCATATAATAAAAATAAAACTTTAATTAAAATGACAATACTTAAATTTAAAATTTCCGTAACAGAGATTACAAACAGAAAACACACTAACCTGGAATTTTGATGTTTCAGCTCACTGACTACATGTGTGCAATGTCTTCAAAATGGCTGCATCATACCTTTACTAATATTTTTATCTACAAGTAAGCTCAGGAGTACTCTCTGTTCGGGCAATGGAATTCATTTCTTTGTCAAGAAAGATTACAGTAACACAGGTTACAATGTCAAGTACAAAATTTAATCTTAAAATATAACAATAAAAAAATATATTTTAGTGCTTTGGTCCTAACTAATTAAAATACTAGGTTATATAATTACATAAAACCAGTTAAAAATGTAATTTTAAATATTATTAGTTAAAACCTTGTATTGAAAACTATGCCTAGAGTTATCCGGACAGGCTGTTTTGTTAGTAAACATGAAATAAAAATGGATAATTTAAATTTAAATTTAAAAAAAATCTTTTCATGCATTTTGTTTTCTAATAAATTCCTTATTGGTAATTTTAATATAAACAAGCAAACAAACAAACAAACAAAAAAGAGTTATTTCTCATTTTACAGAGGAAAAAAATTCTATTTGCGGGACATGAAAAGAACATAATTTTTTTTTGTTTCACCCACATATGTTTTTAACGGAAATTTATTCTATGGTATTTATAATTTTGGTTTTCGCGTCCTGTGTGTTTCTTTGGTTTTATGGTGATTTATACAAACTTTTACTATCTATTTGTGGTTCATTGCCAGTCTTTCGGTGTTGCTTCATCAATAAAAATCTCATGCTTGTAACCGTGATTTTTTTCCCAAAATATAAAATTCCTTTATAATTGCAATACATTTAAAATTCAAAATAAATAATGAAAGTTTGCTAAGAACACATGTACGTTTTAATAGGAAAGTAGAATAGGAAAATGTCTAAAACGAGATTGACAATGTAAGTATATTATTTCTTTTAAGATTGGAAGAGATTTAAATTAAAAAAAAGCTATTTAAGAAAGAAAAAACAAATGGAATTCTAAGGGTAATTATATTTAAAAGAGATTTATTTACGTTTCTACAAGGTGTTTTTATCTAAAATATCTAAACTAAAAAATAACGACGGATATTTCTATGTTGTTTATATCAAACTTTTTCATCGCACACGGTGCCGTAAAAATTGTAACTAATTTCACTCTTTATTCGTCCATCATTTTGTTTAGTTGCTGAAATTACCAGAACAACAATGCTTGTGTTTTAACATCTTTTGATCAATTTTAAGAATTTTAAATTTGTGATATAGTAGCGCCTTTCAGTAATAAATGTAATTAAAATAAAGCATATTGACCATATGCTTATTGACATGCCTATATGCATGACCTATATGCATATTGACCATATGACCATATATTTGCCAAAAACTTAACTAATCTAAGAGAGAGAAAATGTTATGACATAGGAATAACACACAAATGTCAATTTACTTATCAGTTTTACTTTTTAAAATGCAACAGAGATGACTATATACATTTTAAGTAAAAAAAAAATGGAAGATGTGTAGATATATTATTGCAAATTAAAGACAATACTTACACGACACGACGAGTTACCCATAACTTTAAGGTCAGATTACCAAAAAGTTAACTAATTTATGACAGAAAAAATGTTATGACACATGAATAACACAAATGTCAATTTACTTAAAAATATACTAGGAATGCCTATATAGGTTTTAAGCCACAAAATAAACAAAAATGGAAAATATATATTTATATTATGACAAATTAGAGACAATACTTACCCGACTCGACGTGTTGCCTATAACTTTAAGGATCAGTTTACCAAAAAGTTAATTAATTTAAGAGATAATAAAGGTTGTGACACATGAAATAACGCACAAATGTCTATTTATTTATCATTTTTTCTTTTTTAAAAATATACTCGGGATGTCTATATATGTTTTAAGCCAAAAACCAATGGAAAATGGATATTTGTATTATGGTAAATTGAATCCTTAAATTCATAAAACACACAATAAGAAACACCACAAAAAGAAAGAGAAATAAAGAAGTTCCTCAAATCACACACTACTCTCCTGCCAATAATAATTGCAGTAACAAGGCTCCCAAATGGTCCGCCAACTGAATACCAATAAATTTTAACAGAAAATTTTACGGTAGGTTTGCGCTAGAATTAACTTTCAAAGGTGATTCCAGGGTGGTTTGTAAGAAAAATATAAAAAGAAAATTAAAAAATATATATATTGGTATTTTGTTGGCAGACCATTTGGGAGTCCTACAGTAATAATAATAATAGTAATGGTCAACATTTACTTGCTAGTAGATTATAAAAGTCCTCGGTCTAATTTAGAACACCCAACTGATTTATTATTGTTCATATTATTCATATGGTTTTTTATGTTTTTTATAACTAGATAACTTAAACAATTGTTAAAATCATTTAAGACGCATCTTAGAGAACGTATGAACAGAAAAATAATTAAACAATTACCTAAATTCTGCACGTCGCTTTTATAAAGTTCGTCTTATCAATACAAATATACGGTAGAAAATCGTTGAGTTATTTTATTTTTTTTTATTTTATGATCAACACAATTATATACTGCTCCAATCTCAGACTGATCGGATCAATCTAATCAATCTCGGATCAATCAGGAACTCTTGTTTGTTTGAGGTAATAATGAAATTGTGTTACCCAAAATAGCGATTTCTGATGGTTATGTAACATTAAATTTGTGATGGTCTGTGATAAGACTTGAATCGGGGTTTAAAGTCACCTGTTAACTTGAGGGGCACCGGTATATATTATATACCACCTACGATTAATGAAGTTTTGCACCAGAAAAATTTTATTAAATTTTACTTTTCTAACTTTGGTGGAAAATAGCCGTAAAATTGCTTTTACTTATTATAAAATAGAATTTTTCAAAGATTCCGGTGGGAATTCAGCATTTCACAAACGTAATTGCTTGCTCCTGAAGGGGTTAAAGACCACCGTCCTAAAAATAAGACAGCTTAGGTTTGTCTTTCAATAAATAAACGTGATCTAATAGGTTCTCTTTTGGAACCGCCGTTATCATTACATTGCTACCCACTCTTCCATTCATCTGTGAAAACGCAAAATATTATGTTTCGCCTCCTATTGGAGCATGAACAACGCCATTTTTAACACTTTCCAACAAAGTTAAAAGTGTTTATGAATTCGGTTTGTCTGTCCGTCTGTTCACACTCTAACTCCCGTAAATATAGTCGGATTTTCATGCAATTGATAAATGTTAATGATGTTAATAATGGCATGTTTGGTATTCAATATGAAGTGTGTAGAATTAATAATTCAATTATAGGTCCACTCAAAAGAAATTCATTACATAATGGTCATCGAGGAACAATCGTTTGCAGTGAATTTTAACGCCATTAAGCTATTTCAATTGTATTAAAATTGATATAGTTCACGGAATTTCACTACAAGATGATTATTGTTGAAAAAGGCGTTCATGGCATTTATCGTTCCATTACAGGGGCACACAAAATAAATCCGTTACAATACTGTCTTTGAGCAATAACTGCTTAAAGGGGATTTTAAACTTCAGCGTGCTCTTTTAAATTTAACTAACTTTTGCCTATTACTCGTTGTGTATCAATTCTATACCTCGTATAGAAGGATTCACAAAAGAATTTATGTACCATTCTCATTATTAGCGGAAACTGCCGAAAGGTAATTTTTAACTGTGGTGTGTATTTCCTAACTGAACTAAATTTTTACATGAATGTAGATTATACATATAAATCTATATATCATATACAGGGCTGCTCAAAGAATTCGGATATTTTTTCGACTGTAAAGGGGAATTGCTGAAATTGTGTTTTTAGATGTGTTAATGTGTTCTAAATGGTTCAATTAAATACCACGTTTAAAATTATTAAAGGGGAAGTTTTGTTACATAATTCAGAATGTGTTGGAAAGTGCTTTATAATCAATGCTTGACGCAAGATATTTTCTTTCTTGTTTGTCTCTGGAATAGATCGTTAACTTCTGACCTGCGAAGTGCAATGATTTGTGTTTACGCTAAACTTGTAGCTCGTCATGCCAGTAAAAGAACAATAGGACTTCTTTATGATGGTTTTTTTCCAAATTAGAATTAAACTGAAACTTTTAAATAGCTTGGATATTAAATGGTTAAAAACTAAAAAAAAAAGAAACCCCGTCCAACCTACAGATTTTATTTACACACCAGATTGAGGCAAAATATATTATTTAACCATATGAAGAACAGTGAGATTTTATTTTATACTACAAAATTTTGTATGAAAAATTTTGAAAAAAAAAAAAAACATTTCTATAATTATTGCGGAGGAAAAGCTTTATAATTGCATTTACCTTTTTTTCAAATAAAGGTTTTCGAAAATTCAGGTGCAAGTTAAATATTACGGATGGATATATAATATAACTGGGATATATAATATCCCATCGCATTTAAAGCCAAAAAATAGTAGACCCAGTTTGGATGTTACACTCAGTGGAAATTTCTTTTGTGGTATTTATAATTGTGATTTCGTATGATCTCGAAGAAGGGATGGCGGAAGAAATATCTTTTGTGACCTCCATGATTGTGGATTTCGCACGATCTGAAAAAACAAGACGTCTTGACTGATTTTTTTTTTTTTTTTTTTTTTTTTAATGCTATCCATTTAGGATAGCTTTTTACTTGAGACCTTTATTTAACCCCTTGGGGACGAAAGACACGTATACGTGCCGGAAATAGGCCTAAGGATCCTCGTTTATCCTCACCAGTAAGATTTTACTGTAAAATTTGCCTTATTTAATCCGAACATTTTCCCGATTTGGATAGGCACAAACTTCTGTTTTTTAAAACCGGTAGCAAAGTAATAAACATTTCGTAAAAGGCTCCCGTCGCGAAGGGGTTAAACATGCATCAAATTGAAACAACCGCGCCTCCAGAAATAAACGTACTATTAATGTTTCCTTATACATTTTCCGGTTAATATTTACTGAAATAATTTATAAATTAAATTATTAGTAAGTATTTATTTTTTGCATACATAAAGTAACTGAAAATTCACTTAACCCTCTCGCTGCTAATTCTTCGCGATGTGCGTCTTTTACAGAATTTTTAATCTTTTGTCACCGGTTCTTTATAGCAGAAATTTTGACTGCCGTAATCGAGGAAAATGTCCTAATTAAATCAAAGCTTTCGCTAAAAAATGACTGGTGGGAATAACCAAATAATATTAAATAGACGGAAAAATGCATGCCCGAGTATATCTCGGGCTGCGCAGCGAGAGGGTTAAGGGGACCGGGTAAGCGAAATTCAACCAAAAAATCTATTTTTACTTTTTTATATCATTAAATAATTAAAACTTTAATCTTTTCAACGATGTAAAACACACGTTTTTATATAAAAAAAGTGTTGGATTTTTTCATTCTTTCTAAGAGCACTTCTACTAAGAGCTACTTCTTTAAAATTTAGATTTGTTGACTGGCACCACTTATCTGAAGTGGTAAAATTCCAATTGTTTTCGCTTTAATTAATATGTTATTAAATAAGGCGAAATCTACTATTTCAAAAAAGTGGTGCCAATCAAGAAACCAGATTTATAAAAAGTAGTCCACTGGCAACACTGTTTCACAGCTTTAACCCTTACACTGGTAGTGGGAATATGCTTCCCACTTCATTTTTATTCAAAATTGATAGATTCGCACCAGAATTTTTCATGAAATATTTTGCTTTTATAATGCACGTGATAAAAACCCTCTTTTTATTTTCAAATCAATTTGTTTGTAGATTTTGGTGGCAGTGAATATTTTCAACATTTCACACACAGAGATGCTTTGCCCGGGTAAGGGTTGATTAACTTTTTCTCAAAACTTCGATTTTTCAGGTTTGTGTTCCTTTTTTTCAATGTCTATTAAACTTAAGAACTCAGATTTTTTTAAGTACTTATATAATGTTGTAGTGCGTACTTTAACAGAAGGATTTAATGATTTGTTGAGAATTATTTATTTCAGGCAGTGGAATCTTACCAAAAATGCAAATTAAAAAATGTCTTTCAATAAATAATTAATAATTAATTTTTAGTTTCACTTAGAAAGAAAATGGTCTGTTAAAATACGTAAAGTATGTATTTCAAACTACTATAGAAAATCTAGGCCTCTATCTTTCACCATTTCTGAGAAAAAGTTACATAAAGTTGGTGTATTTTAACATGGCCGAGATAGAGCTTACCCTGTCCCCTTAAGGTCATTGTGCCTAAATGCGTAATTGTTTCGTAAAAATTAAATCGTTATTTTTACTACAATCCAGCAATATATCATTGTCGTATTTAGGTCATTTGTGTCACATTTAAGGTAGTTAAACTCAAAATGAGACGTCTAATGTCCTAAATGTGATAATGCGTTTTACACATGTCATTTCATCTTAAAATATTAATTTAATTGCTATACATATTTTAATTATTTACTAAAGAGTTGAAATACCTAAAATTGAACGTTGAATATCATATTATTAAACAATTGAATATGCTAATAATTTATATAAAAAATCATAAAGGTACATAATCTTGAATAAATTTTACTTAACACTAGAACGCCCGGAAGGAGTCGATCCGACCTCCGACTATGGGATTTAATGTCAACAAGAACCAGAAATTCTTTCATAATATAAGTTAAATTTAAACCACGCAAAATTGCGCTAAATAAATTCAGTCATATAATTTTAAATAAAAAATCTGGTATCAAATATTTTAATGAAACTTGAGTAAAATTTCCGGGCGTTCAAGTGTTACATAATGTATACTTCAAAATCCATATTTAACCCATTAATGCCGAGTTTCTTTTACACATTTTTAATACCTAGGTACCAGTTTTGACACCAGTTTTCACATATTATAATTTTAACTTATTTGATCTCTCAAAGTTTGAGATTACGTTATATCAAAATTTCTTTACTAAAATACTGGTTTTCATATTTAAAATTTTCGTATTACTTAATGGCAGATTTTTGTACCAACCGGCATTAATGGGTTAACACTAGAACCGCCGGAAATTTTATTCAAGTGTTATAAAACTATTTTACACCAGACTATTTATTTAAAACTATTTAACTTCTCTATTTAACTTATTTCTCCGTGGTACATATTTAATATATTTTAGAAAAAAAAATTCTGATTCGAATCGAAATATTTTCCTTTTTTAACGGTCAAAATGACCGCTGTGGTGGTTCTAGTATTAACAGACTTTTAACTTTGACCATCGATAAAACAGGAAGTAGTTAATGAATGACTGATACAACAAGTTTTACAAATCTTTCAAGTTTGCTTTTAACGCATTTTTTATTTTCACCTTCCGCGTAGGCCTCAATTTTTCTTTTTGATATCTGAATGGTATGGATTTATATACGAGTAAGGTTTAGGCTGTTGAAGTTTTACTTCCAGGTTGTTTTAGTGACTGACTTCAGGTTTTTAAAGAATTTTGTTTTTGAAATGCTGTTTTTGATTTTTTACACTTTAATTATTCTCTCTTTTTCATTTTTTGACGCTGCTTTTGCTTTTCCATTGTCCTATTTTGTTTTTCCATATATGCTACAGTTTATAAACATGCAGCAAAGTTAGACTCTCCGGATTTTGAATTGTCTGGTAAAACGTTTTTAACAAACGACATTGAAAGGCAGAATATGGATTAGCTTCCGCGAAGTACGAAAATGCAGGAATATCCCCAGAAAAAGACGGACATTTGCCTTCCCACGGTTTCATTTCAAACGAGCGTCTGGCAATAAAAATGTTACATCGCATAATTTTACAGCACGCAATAGCAATCCACTGCTCGGGGAGGTACAGTTTACGTGCAAGGTACACACCAAAGCGATATAAATAAGCGTCCTATCTTAAATGGGAGAGGTAACCGCAAAATTGAAGGCGAGATCACATCAATCAAGGTCGCACGCCACTTAGCGGACGGGGTTAACTACAGAAATATGCCTAACTTTTCTTCTTTATGGATAATCTATTAATTGCAAATCTATGAAATAACTGCGCAAGGGCAAACGTCTTGTTTTAATTTGTTTTTAGCATTTATATTCTGTCAGTAATAGAATATTTTATTAATTTTTATTCGTGTTTTTTGACTTTTTTATTATCGTTAATTATTTAAATAAAAACAGTTCTTTTTAGAACTAATATTATTTGTTAAAATGGCAAAATGTTGGCCATCGAATAACTGTAGTTTTCGAAATTGTAAGAAATTTTTTTTTCTTATAGAATTCATATCTGTCCTTTTCCAAAGAGTAAAACAAGTTAGTTATGTATTTTATCTTTAATATATTAAAAAAGATAAAATAGTATTTAATATATATTATCAAATGTTGTTCATTTAAATACGCTCGATTTTAATTATTTTCTTTTAACCCCTTGGGGGCGGTAGGATAAAATATATCCCAACTAATTTAAACAAAATTATCACCAGAAAATTTTAACTAAATTTTATATTTTTAACTTTGGAAGAAAATCGTTGACAAATTGCTTTTCTTTATTTAAAAATAAAATTTTTCGATAATTCCGGTGAGAATTAAATATTTAGAGACATTTTTTCTTGCCCCTCAAGGGGTTAATGAAATGAAAAATGACGCATAAAAATTAGTTACAATACAACGTTTATGAATGTTTAGAATATGTACAGAATTTAATTATAAATAAAATATTCAAGTCCATTTTTATAATATTTTAAAATATTTTAAGTCCATTTGTTCGTTTATCAAGCGAAAACGATAAATTTCCAATATTCTCTTAATCGCATTCCAGTCATCTTTTTTAACTAATAAATATTTCGTACATTCAATTTAAAACTCATTTCATTTTATATTCGGAATTCCTTTAATTTAAAATGCTTGCAGTAAAGGTTGTACTATTAAACGAGCAAGTGATGTTCATTTATTTGTTTAAATATTTTGCGAGTCTAGGCAATAACTTCAATAACTTTCCTAAAATCGTCAGATTATATATATTTTTTTGAAACAGACAAAGCCATTTAGAGAATTCCTGTTAAAAATTCAATTACGAATATAATATTGTTACTGACTCACAGAAGATTAATCGTGTTTGCCAGATTTATTGCAACATATTTTTGTTACAGCTTGTTTTGATAAAAATATGTGTATGTAACAAAAAGTCGCAATGTCATTTTAGTTTATGGGCATAAGACAGTAATGCTTTCGTAGCATTAGTGCTTTTCTTCCGAAATTAAAATGATATTGCGACTATTTTTTTAAAATGTACATAATTTTATTAAAACAAACTGTAATAAATATATTTTGCAATAAATCTAGTAAACAAGATTCATCTTCCATAAGTGAGTAAAGATTCAGAAAATATACGCAAGAGATGCGCAGATAGTAGATATTCTGTCATATATGACGTCATACTGAAAACCCGCGTATTTGCATTATTCACCCCGTCCAACAAATGGCGCAGCTGTAGTAATATACTCCAGATTCCAGTATTGACACTGTACGCTTAATATATATGCAGTTTTGGTGACACACCAGAACCTGACTACTATGAACCTGAACATGTTCACTAAATTTATATTTCAACGTTGTTTTTAGTGGAAATTGTTGGCAATGATGTTTTACATAAGCAGATTGAAAACATCACGCTGTAAGCATATTTGAAAGCAGATCAATATTTTAAACTGTGGCGTAGCCAGTGTGGGGGGTCCAAATGATCTGGATACCACTAATATTCAAAAGTTTTCTTCGTATTATTGAATAGCAGAAAATTCTCAGATCTAATAAGGCGAAGAAAAATTTACAAAATTATTGGTACGAAGAGCATCTGGGCTCCGACCCTGGCTGCACAACTAATTTTAACCTTTAGACTTGAAAACAAATGATAAAGTTCTACGTATATTCCAAAGACGTTTATTCTTTTGCAACTTTTTTATATGTATTGCAGCATTTCTTAAATATTCTTTTTTTTTCTTTTTAAAATATTAGTTCCATAATTTCTGTCATTAAATAAATTGCTCTTCAGAAATAGAGATGGCTGTTTGTCCACTGGCAACGGGTTAGCTACCCCTACTTTACAAAATACAGATTCGTTTTATGAAATTTAAAATGTTTAACAATTTTCGAAAATGTTTACGATGTAATAATTTTGCCCGAGTTTGGGTAACAAATAAAAACTTATATTCCCACCAGTTTATACTAAAAGCATTGTTCACATATATCTTTCTCTCTGTGTCTCAGCTGTTACTGTAGTACCCGG
Organism: Maratus speciosus; assembly: GCA_963932465.1. Lineage (NCBI taxonomy): Eukaryota > Metazoa > Arthropoda > Arachnida > Araneae > Salticidae > Maratus > Maratus speciosus. Next base: position 137,146,714 of record OZ010793.1, read on the forward strand.
TGAAAAAAAACACGCCCGTAATACGTGATACATCATTGTGCAACGTTTTCTGCAACACGAATTGGGGTTTAATTTGCGTGGTGCTGTATGTCTTTTTTTGACAAACTCTGGAAATGTTTAAACCCTGTCACGGGCAAAGCGATTCCATTGCTAAAGTGTTAGAATTAACAATTTTATTTGTAAATACGAAAAAGCTATCTTTCACACATATAATATACCGAATTTTTTCTTACCAAAATTCTGGTGCCAATGTGGCATTTGGGAATTAAAATTATGTGGTTTCATAAACATACCACCGCTCTTCAAGGGGTTAAGCTAACTTAAAATTCTCTAAATCAGTGGTTCCAAAACCTTTGACTCGCGGAGCCCTTTTTAGAATGAATTTCTATGACGGAGGTCCTGGATCCTACCCTAGCCTATTTTACAAGGTAATGTTTTTTACGTTCATTGCTACCGAGCACTAGAAGAGGGAATGAATAGTAATTTAATTAATTGTGCTTTCTCCCAGAAATAAAATTATATTTTGAAAGTTTTACCTAAGTACGGCATTTAAGGCATAGATGCCGAACTTCCCTCAGCCGTTGTTGTTTTGAATTGTTTGGCGATTTTTTGTTGGCGTGTTGGCGGTGTTTACGGATATGACAAACTCGATATGGAAACCCCGTGTGATGTGTATATTATGACGTTTTGTGTTCTGGCAACCCCTGAGAAGTGGTGGATTTTGTGGATGTATTTTGATATCCTGTTGTATCGTCCTGTCTTTTTATTTTTATGTTAAATTTATTGGATGTATGTGTTGTGACGTGTCGTGTTCTGGCAACCCCTGAGAAGCTTAGAATTTTGTGGAAGTATTTTGATATCGTGTTCTATGGTTGTCTTTTTATTTTTATGTTAAATTTATTGGATGTATTTCATTGACAATAGTTTCTGTAGTCCGTTTAAACGCTCTTGCTGAAGTAATTAAGAAATATGAGGAAATTTTGACAAGAAAAGTAGGTTTGTTTATAGCGTGTCAATGCGTATTAAGCCTATTTTGGAAAATGACGGCTGTGTTATGAGATATTTTGTGCTGTAGGTTTCAAGAAAGCAGATGTTTGTTAAGGTATGTTGATAATTTTATGTATATTTTGTTGCTTTAAGAGTTTTTTACATTTTGAGATTGCTACAAGACGAGAACTGCTGAATTTTGAGAATGCTATATCGCGAGAAATGCTGAATTCGGCGATGGTTTTTTTTCCGTAAATGTGCGCGAAGCGCTCATACAAGGACTACTGATTGCCAGTTTAACGAATCTTGTTTATTATTTACATTTTATTTTCGTTAAGCCAAACATGCGTATAAACCGGTGCTTGGCGACATTTACTACTTGGCGGAAAAGGGGTTTTCACGCCAAGAAGAATTCCAAGATGGCGGCCGGGGGAACTTATGACATCTGTTCCGCATTTATTTTCAACCGCCGTCAATACAGATTGAAATGTCAAAAATTTACATACTTAAAAATCCTCCAACACTGAAGAAATCGTAACAGATATGCCTTACAATATTTTTTTTATTAGAGTGTCGAACAATAACTCATAAGCGCTTATTGTGATTGGATTGTTTTCCACAAATATCTATATTCGTGTACAGTTAATAGTAATTGTAGGTGAATGCTTGGTTCTGCATTTAAAACACTTCTGTATTTTGTTTTGGTGGCTGCGTTAATCAAAAATCTTGCTTCACAGACATGTGCCGTTGAGAAAGGCAATAAAACTAATTTTGCTTTCTTAAGACAAAGTTTTTAATTAATCGGAAAACAAAATAAAAAATCTAATGGGCTTTGGTTTTGAAGCAAGATCTTTAAAACTCTAAATACACGAGGAATGTTACTCAAGTTTTATAAATTATTCAAGACCAGAAATTTTATATTCAAAACTATTAGGGCTTCTGTCTTTCAAATCATTTTTTTTTCTAATTGATACTTTATTTACTTTATGAAAACTTTCTGGTTCGAATCGAAATATTTTCATTTGATACCACCAAATAACCGATTGTTGGTTTATTCCAGTGTTGCCAGATTGGGGACATTTTAAATTAAGATTATTTCATTGTCTCCACTTTTTTAAAGTAGCATAATTCGCTTATTTTTCTGAATTTTTAATCTGCTTTTAAAAAGGCCGAATATTTCTTTTTCAAAAATTCGGTGAAAAGCAACGATCTGACAACACTAGTTTATTCTGAGTTAACTTTCTGTGAGATATCAAATCAATGAAAACGCCGTTTTTCACTGAGCTGTGTTGGTGATTTTTTGATCAAACTGAACATTTTCAGTACACATTTGAAGCCGTCCAAATCCTTTTCGGTTCAACTGTTGAAAATTATATTTTAACCCCTTAATTCTCGCGTGAGAGGTTCTGCTCTCGAAGCTGGTAGACGGGATGTGCTGGGTTCGAACCCAATCGCGCCCGTCAGCCTAACCGTTTCGGAGTTTTCGTGGTTTTCTTCGAGACCGTGGATTTTCCATGCATAAATACGGGTTAGGTTCCCTTAGAAAGACCCCCACGCAGGGCACTCCCCCTTGGGCCTATATCCCTCGAGTAGATAATCGGCCGTCAAAAATCAACCCAACCCTTAATTCTCGCTCCCGTCATATTCTCGGGCTGTGTCTTTTACTCAAATTGTTTGATTCCCACCAGTTTTATAAAATAGTGAAATTGGCTATATTTTAGTATCGTTTTTCCTGTCATTAAACAAGGTGAATATTTCTTTTTCATAAAAGGGGTGCCAATAAGCAATTTGAATTTTTCAACCGTAATTCGAGCGTTAAGGGGTTAAACAAATTTTTCAAAGCCTTCGGATGCCCCTTAATATTTATTTGTATATTTATATATTTAATCTGGTGCACTTTGCATTTTTTTAATAAGAGGGACGCAATCGATATCATCATTTCCTCAGAATCCGACCAATATATATTTCATCTTAACCCCTTGAGGGGCGGTGGGATATATTTTATCCCACCTACCATTAATGAAGATTTACACCAGAAAATATTTATGAAATGTTACTTTTCTAACTTTGGTGGAATAAAGACGTAAAATTGCTTTTCCTTTTTTTGAAATAAAATTTTTCTAATTTTCCGGTGGGAATTCAGCATTTCACAAACGTAATTGCTTGCTCCTCAAGGGGTTAAAAGAGGACTCGTTTTGTAAATGCATCGGAAAATGTGACAGCTATTTATTGCAATGATATTTATATTTATTTCAATTCGCTAAATATAAAAAAATTCAATTAGCCAAATATGCAATTAGCATTCACAATCTTCATTAATTAAAAGTTTTGCGAGTTTAGATTTACTGTTCTTCTAATATCACCTCTGCAGTTGCAGCAATCGTGTAAACGCTCTTTCTCGACATTATCATCTTAGTGCGGTGTGCAGTAAGAGAGATGCTTGTTTCCAATAACTTCACACATAAGTTTAAAAAGTTTGCTTTTAAGTGTTCGTGATTGTATATAGTTTATTATTTTAACCCCTTGAGGGGCAAACAATTACGTTTGAGAAATGCTGAATTCCCACCGGAATCTTTGAAAAGATCTATTTCAAGATAAGTAAAAGCAATTTTACGGCTTTTTTTCCACCAAAGTTAGAAAAGTAAAATTTAATAATATTTTTCTGGTGTAAAACTTCATTAATCGTAGGTATTATATAACACTGGTCAACAGTGGTTTTGTTGTAGAACTAAAATGTGTTGATTCTAGATGAGTTTTTGGTGCTGATTCCGAATATGCTTTCCATTTATCTCTAGGTGGTCCAGGTTTTGAGAAATTTGCATATTTAAATTTATGCAAATTTTAGCTTTATTGTGCTATTTTATGCAAATTTTAGATACAATATCTGTCACATCTAATTAAGTTTTCTAGATAATGACTACTTGACTAATTGCTTCAGATAAATGTCACGATTTGCATATTCTTAACATGTATTTATCAGTTATTAAGCCTAATTTGCATATTTTTCAATGGTGTAATTTTTACATCATTATCAACTTTAAAATAGTTGCCACATAATCGACGTAATGTTTTTCTAGACTAGATTTTTATGCTGATTTCAAATCTGCAGTCTGTTTTCTTATGTCATGTCCAGTTTTTGAGTAAGATTAATTTCTACTTTTGCACGGCATTAGCACAGATTTGATATAAGATGCTTTTTAGGGGTGTGTAATTCATTGACAAGAAGGTGAACAGGGTCAGATTCATATCAGAGACATAAACAAAAATTTATATAATCGAAAAAAATAAAATAAGTAGTAGAATCTATCCTAACTAGTTGAAGTTTATCATACAAAGTATCATAAAAAGCTATTTCTGGCTTTTTTGACCAAAAACTAAAATTTCACTTTTTTCAAAAACTAGACGTGATAGAAGAAAACAGATACAAGATTTGAAATCAGCTCAAAATACTGGTTTAGAAACATATTAGCGTACTCGTGCGGTAGAAATATGTGAACGTCAAGAAACATTATTAGAAAAACATGAAAAATATGCAAATTAGGTACAATATTTCACAGTCTCATGTCAGTATAATCTCAGAAACAACGTTTTTGTGAAGTAAATTAGGTAGTAATCATAACATAAAACAAAAAACCCTGTTTGATATTGCTTTATACCTTAAATTTGCAAATAATTGTATAAAATTTACTGAATTTGCATAAATTGAAATATGCAAATATCTCTCAAACTTGACGTGCTGAAGTAAATCTAAAACCAGATTCGGAATCAGCACAAAAAACGCATAAAACAACTAATTTCTGTTTTACAACAGAGCAAAAGTTCAAATTTGTTGATCAGTGTAATATATACTGGTGCCCCTCAAGGGGTCAATGACAACATTGAACCTTTTTATAAGTTCAGAAGACATTTTCTTTCGGGGATAGTGTGTCTTTATAAAAAGCGCAATAGTATTTATAAAGAGCGCAAAAATATTTCGTTCCTTACTACGTTGCTTTGCAGTGATCTACAACTTGTATGATCCTGATAGCTTTATGAAACCTCTTTCAGACTAGCGTTAGTAAGGCACTTAATTTAAATCAAGTTATCGTTCTCAAACACCATAGTAATAGAGAAGTCAAGTCAAGTCTAGCTCCGGTTGCGCATTTCGAAAAAAGTAAGTTAACCCCTTAATTCTCGCTCCCGTCATATTCTCGGGTTGTGTCTTTTACTCAAATTGATTGATTCCCACCAGTTTTATAAAATAGTGAAATTGACCATATTTTACTATCGTTTTTCCTGTCATTAAATAAGGTAAATATTTCTTTTTCCTAAAAGTGGTGCCATTATGCAATTTGAATTTTTCAACCGTAATTTAATTCGAGCGTTAAGGGGTTAAGACACTGAATTGCCCTAGTCTGAACGGGATATTAGTTTATGTAACTGAAAAATTCTAACGAAACTGCTAATTCATTGACAGCAGTAGATTCATGCATTTGTAGTGCAAATTTAGTACATCTGAAGAGGCTGTTAACTGTTCTTTTACGTCCGCAATCATATAGTCAATTTTTAAAAAATTACGTTATTTGATAAGGGAATATTGGACACTAAATTAAAAACTTTTCATAAACAGAATTTTCGACAATATCAATTTTACAAGCTTTATTAAGAGGCTCTAAGTATATTATCTTCACGAGCTCAAGCGACACGTTAAACTATCAGGTAAGGGCCAGGGGTATGTATTTTGTATGTATTTTATGTATTTTGAACAAGTTTTTGCAAGTTGGTTTGCTATTTACCTTTACGAATAACATACATTGGTAAAGGTAAGAAAACTTATTCTTATGGTATTTTTCTTTTATAGAAACAAATTGTTTTTGAGGTACTGAAAAACAAAAGATTTCTATTTAAAAATCGCCAACAGTAAATATGGACAAATATGGGTATAGTATTTTACATATAAACTTGGTATTGCAGAATAGTAGATGCAGATATCAACCTTTCTTTGATTATCTTAACAAGCAAAAATGCTGACCCGACTGATCTGTAAAGATGGCTTTGTCTGTAGCGCATTAGGATACTATGCGCTACATGCAGATATTTCTCATTTTCGTGCGTAAATAATGTCTTTCTGTACAATATTTTTTCGTGCTGCTTGACAATTATATTTTCTGTTAAATCTAAAAAAGCAAAACTGAAAGATATTTGAAAATCTATGTCGTCTTTTTAGAAAGCGATTTTCTCTATCTGTACGGAATTATTCTTAATGAAAATTTGATGAATTCTTTAAAATAAAAATTTTATTTTTACGTGTAAAATTTATATATAAATATAATACATTCTTTCTATTTACATGTATTTTTCATAAAGATATTTTAAAAGTTTAGTCGAAATAAACTGATTCAAAGGAGCTTAATAATGCAATATCTTCCAGTCATTTGTCATTTCAAACGCTGCGCGACGAGTGGGATAACAATTTTTCATATTATACAACGTTAACATATATTTTTAATTTGCCTTCTTTTGTAAGGTTTTTTTTTTAAATTTCAATTGGTATAACGTGTAAATAATAGATTTTAATATTTATTTTTAATGTTTTTAAATAAAGAAAATGTGAAATAAGTAGGAATGATTCTTTCAATGTTCAACAGAAAAACATATGTAATATGCTATGTGTGATTGGTTTATACAGTTTTCTCCACCAAAATTGGGTTGGGTTGATTTTTGACGGCCAATTATCTACACGAGGGATATAGGCCCGGGGGGGTTGCCCTCCGTGGGGGTCTTTCTAAGGGAACCTAATCCGTATTAACGCATGGAAGATCCACGGCTCGAAGAAAACCACGAAAACTCCGAACGATTAGGCCGACGGGCGCGATTGGGATCGAACCCAGCACCTCCCGTCTACCAGCTTCAAGAGCAGAACCTCTCGGCCACTGGTGGGGCCCACCAAAATTGCCTCTGTGGTCACGACGAACAGCTTTCTCCACACTCTCTAGAAATACGATAACTTCTGAATCGATCTTTTATGTTTAAGCTACCCATGTAGGACTGCTTATTACTTGAACACCAGAGTAGTTCACCGGAGTAGACGGTAGGAAAGTTAGCGGATTTAAAAGAAATGCCAGTTATCGTACACTTTTTCCGGATGCGATTTTTTACTGAAATTTATTAATTAAATTATCAGTAGAATATATGTTTTAATCAAACACTTTTAATTAATTACTGTTTTTCGGTAAATATGTTTACGAAGAGTAATATTTCGGAACAGACATACAATATAAAGGATTTAAAACAAAAGATCACATTTCGTTCGAATCATTATCAAAAACATTTAAAATTTGTTGTTAAAAACAATTTCAGCATATTGTTTTCAAACCTCTTATTACATGAAGACTCTTTATTTGACACATTGCGCCCTCTCAGATTTCATGCCCTAAACTCAAACCCAGAGATCACGTGTCTATTTTCGGTCTTGATAAGCAAGCATTAGAAAACAACTAAACTACTGCCATCGGTTGTGCATGAAATGTTATGCTGTAATACGGGGTGATAAATAATGGCTAGAATTTACTATGGACTCGATTTATGGGGTTTGCATGCATTAACCCTTTCAGGATCAAGATACTTCTATTCGTAAAATGCTAAAATGAAAAACTGACACCAAAATTTAGAAAACAAATTTATTTAAAAATTAGCAAAAGCTATGTTAATTTTCATTTTAATATTACACTGTTAAAAATATGCAGCATTCTGGCAGGTCATTCGACCGTTTTTTGAAAAAACGGTTTCATAACCATAATTTAACTGTATTCTGACCATAAAATGGCCAATAATAGGGTCCGAATACTGTTAAATTACGGTTGTGTGACCGTTTTCGGAAAAAACGGTCAAATGACCTGCCAGAATGCTGCAAATTTTTAACAGTGTATGGTACCAATGTGACATTTAGGAACTAAACTTAATTGGTCCTGAAATGAACCGCGCCCCTGAAGGGGCTAAGTAACCAAAAATAGTCTCAAAATACTTTTAAAAAGGGCGAAATAGGAGTGATATTACGCAACACTTGAATATGATGGAAAAAGTATTGTATATTACCAAATGAGATATGTTTAAAAAGATGTGTTACAGGGAATGCACGACTATAGTCAAAATAATTTAATCATATTTGTGTGTGTTTGGGTGGAGGTGTAGGGGGCACAGAAGTTTGCGATTCAATAATCGGGTTTGCAGCCAAATAATATATTTTGTCGAGTTTGGTTTTACGGAGATATAATTTCATTCTTGTAATATTTTTTGAGTGTGTGGGAAACCTTTAGATGTAAATTTCAATATTTTTCTTTATGGTGCTTGTGTAATTAATTATCTAAACCATATTTATATAATTTGCACATGAACACAAACATTTTCCTTCATATTTATATAACTGCTCTCATCCACATGAAACCATGTTTCTCTTATTATGCTCGTGTTTGAGGAAAACCTGGGCTTCAAATCCAATTACGAAACTTTTTACAAATCATGGTTTCTTACAATGGCCACGAGAATCCATAATTAAATCAATAGATCATATTTTTAAATATTAGGTCTAGCGGAAAGTTCTCTCCGATAATGTCATTTCACGCCTATGTTTTTTAAATTCAGATTTCTTCAATGGCACCACTTTTGAAATGGTAAAATTCACATTATTTTCACCTTGATGTGAAATGTTAAAACAATGGTAATTTTACAATTTCAAATAACTTTGACCATAAACTAAATTTACTGTGCCATATACTACTAAATTTATTTTACCATATATAACACCAAACCATTGGCGCCACTTTTTTGAAATAGTAAAATGATAATTCAAACCACTTTTGCAATAAACTAAATTTACTGTGACATATACTACTAAATTTACTTTGCTATATATAACACCAAACCATTGAAATGGTAAAAATCCCATTGTTTTTACTTTGAAATGGTAAAATTCCCATTCTTTTCAGCTTAACCCTTAAATGCGTGATTTTTTATTTTGTCTCAAAAAAATTATATATGATTCTCTGAAAGGTTTACTATACAGGAAAAATAATGAAAAAATCAGAAATACATTTTTCATGTAATACGTCAACCTTTTCATCTGTTGCACATCTGTAATATAAGTAAAAACTACTGTCGTGTGGCTGTTTTACGCTAAAATATTGCAAATCAGTAAATATTTTAATAAGTATGTCTCCAAATACCTTATTTTGTATAATTATTTATTTTATAAAATTTTACCTTTAACCCTTATATTCCCATGATAGAATACGTTCTAGAAATTACGTAGTTCAGAGAATCTGGTTTTCCACCAGAAAGTTTCAATGGTTAATTTCGCTTTATATAAATACGGAATGTCTGTTATTAATTAACCCTTTCTGGCGAAGACAATATTTGTTGCAAAATGATGAAATGAATGAATGACACCGGAATTTAGAAACGACTTTTTTAGATATTATAAACATTTTACTTTACAGTAAACTTTACAGTAGTTTATAGTAAAAGCAAAAATTTAGTAAAATATTCTTGGTGCCGTTCGTAAGTTTGGAATTAAACTTAGGTATCCCGACCTGTGCACACTGCGTCGGAAAGGGTTAAAGGAGATATTGCAGTTCTAATTTTCCGGTGTGAATTAGGTATACACGAATAAAAAATATCTTTTAAATTTAAAATACTGTTGTTTGTATTATTGCAAAGCTGCGCATTAAAGGGCTAAGGTGAAATATGAAAACAATGGGAATTTTACCATTGTAAAAAAGTGGTGCCAATGAAGACATCTGAATTTTAAAAAAAGTAGGCGTGAAAAAACTTTATCGGACCAGGCTTGCCAGTTTGCCCTCCAATTTTAATCGGAAATTTCTAATTGATACGGAAAATTTAGAAGGAAGAATTTTTTGTTTATGTGATTACTAAATGCGCCTTTTTAAATAAAGCATAAAATACTAGTCTTTATTTCTGGTGAAAAAACTAAACTTTTGAATAAAAAGAGAGGCCAAACTGGCAACCCTGTATCGGGCAGAACATTCCGATAGACCTAACACAAACCATTGTACAATGTTGTAGAATTTTTCATATTTAATGCACACAGTAAATGTCGAATTGCAATAATCTATATAAACATCAGTGTTTGAGTGTATGTTCTTTATAAAAATCTAAAATTTTTAACTTTTTTGAACGAAACTTGATACACATACGTTTTAGAACAAGAGTAAAATTGTTGGCTGCTTAACCAATATCTCAGACCACCACTTCACCAATTTTTGCAACCACCTGCAATAACTTATATTTATATAAATCTTTTCGCAAATTCTTATTTTGTGCGCTTTCGTTGGCACATAAAGAAACTGCGTGTGAACTATATTTTTACATGCCAATAAAAATTAATACCCACTCCTTATATTTTCAAATCCGAAATTGACGAAATTCTTTATTATGCGCATTTTTGTATACAAAGTTTAAAAAGTTTACTATAAATAGATTAAAATGATGTGGTTTAAATGTGCTTAGAGTTAAAACAAATATTATATACATACTTTTCATTTTCAAGAAAATTATTAAGGTGAACAACTATAAAATAAATTATCTCCTAAACTCTTGAGAGGCGGTGGGATAAAATACATCCCACCTAATTTAAACAAGATTCTCACCAGAAAATTTTAACTAAATTTTATATTTTTTACTTTGCAGGAAAATCGTTTGAAATTGCTTTTCCTTATTTAAAAATAAAAATTTTCGATTATTCCGGTGAGAATTCAATATTTAGAAACGTTTCTGCTTGCCCCTAAAGGGGTTAAACATGATGTTACTTTCCATGAAAAACTTTCAGTGTGTTGTCAAACAGATTTAAAGCAAACAAGTGATATATTTTCTGTATGCTACAGTTAAATATAACTATTCTTACGGTGAATGCTTTAACCCTCTCGCTGCGCAGCCCGTCAAAATTTTTTTTACGGAAAAATTGACCATTTCCCCGTCAAATTAATGCTATTTGGTTGTTCCCACCAGTTATCTTTTAGTGAAAACTTTATCTAATTTAATCAGGACATTTTCCTCGATTACGATAGTCAAACATTCTTTAAAATATGCTCATCGCGAAGAATTACTTACGCAGCGAGAGGGTTAATACTATTTTAGATGCAGTGGTCATATTTACCACAATACATATTTAATAGAAAATACAACATAGTAACCGTTTTTTTAAGTGAGTTCTTTCTCTTTTCAGACAAAACTTATGACTGACGGTACGACTGAAAACGCCCCAAAAAGGCGTTATTTTGATGTAGTCAATGATGTAATCATTGTCGATTTAATTTTTTATAAAAAAAATAAGTTTCCATTTAAAAATAATGCCATACGTAATAGAATTTCACTATGTGTTACGCCATTTTATTTCATTCCTACCTTTTTCTACGTATTATCGGAAAAGTTGTATATTTTTCTGTAACAGGGGCCTATGAAAAGTGGAATTTTCATTTATAAAACTATAAATGATTTTGCTACGATTGCGTCAAATTAATGTCTTTTCCTCTGATTGTCTGTTAACAATTTTGGGCCACGAATGCACATTATATAAACACAGTACTTGTTGCTAATTTATGTTTTAGCCTAATTTCGTCCATATACTTCCATTTATGACTGTATACTAGGGGTGCACAACCTTTTAAAGAGAAGGGCCACTTACAAAAATGTTTGGGTTGTCGTGGGCCACATCAGTAACACAGAGAAAATTCTATATCGGGGAGGTGGGGAGGGGGGGGTAATAAGTCTTCATTCTTAATGAATAATTAATTTTGCCTATAATAAAAATAAACAAACGGAAATAAATAATTGCATGAAGGAATGCAAGGCTTCTTCGCACTTGTATGAATAACCATTCAGCACTTTATGAAGACTATCGGTTCCTTCTTGTCAAATGGTAACTTGAAGAAAAAAAATTACACAAAATTTCTAAATAATTGAACGTTATTGAAAATTTAAAAAAATATATTGAACAATAACTTCATTTAAAATAAAAGGAAACTTATTGTTGAAATAACAAGGCATGGTGGACTAATTGTGCTATCTTTTCTGCGGATTATTAACAAAACTCGTTTTTTTTCTTTTGTCAATCAAGTGCGACTGATTGACGAAATTTGTGATTTTTTATCAACGACCGATTGACAGATTTCGCGGAAATTTTATTGCCGATTGGCAAAATTTGCAGTCTTTTCAAACAACCAATTTGCGATACCTGCAATAAATTGACGCAATTCGCGATTTTTTTCAGCGATAAATTTTCAAATTTCGCGATTTTTTTCCCACAACGGATCAACGAAAATTGCAATTTTTTCCGCCCCGATCGAATTATTTCGCGACTTTTTGTTCTGCGATCAATCTTCGAAATTTGTTCAATCGATCAATCTTCGAAAGTTTTTTCCATGAACGATTGACAAAATTCGCTATTTTTTCATGAGTGATTGGCGAATTTTGCGTGATAGATTGACAATATTTGCAATTTTTTTCCAATGACCAATCAACAAAACGTGATTTTTTCCTGATATACATTGATGTAATTTGCGATTTTTTTGCGCAATAAATTGGCGAAAATCGCGATTTTTTTACGCGCACAATCGATGAAATTTGCGATTTTTTTTTCTGCGACCAATGGATATCTATTTCATAATATTTTTTTGGGATCGACATACAAATTTTTCCACCAAAAAGTTTTTCCATGGGCTATTCACAAAATTCGCGAATTTTTGGGGAAATTCACGGTTTTTTTCATGAGCGATTGACAAATTTCGCCATATTTTTGCGACCGATCGACAAAATTTGTAATTTTTCTATCAATTGCCAAAATTTGTGATTTTTTTTCCGCGACAGATTGACAAAATCGGTTTTTTCCCCAGTCGATCGACGAAATTTGCAATTTTTGTACCTCATCGAGAAAATTCGCGATTTTACTGTGCCCGATTAACAAAATTCGTGATTGTTAACTGACTCTGATGAAATTTGTAATTTTTCCGTGGCGAATTGACGAAATTTACGATTTTTTCCCGCAATAAGCTGACGAAACTAGCGATTTTTCCGTAGCCGATCAAGAAAGTGTGCAATTTTTCCGCAACTCCTCGAAAAAATTTGCGAATTTTCCGCGTCCGATCAACGACATTCGCGCTTCTTAATTGACTCTGAAGAAAGTTGTAATTTTTACGCGACAAATTGATGAAATTTGACATTTTTTCTCGCGATAAACTGACGAAATTCACGATTTTTCCGCAGCCGGTCAACAAAATTTGCAATTTTTCCGTATCTCATCGACAAAATTCGCTATTTTTTTCTGTTCCCGATTAAAGAAATTTGAGACTTTTCCGCACCGAATCGACAAATTTCGCGATTTTTCCTCTCGCGATCAACAAAATTCGAAAACTTTCCGAGCCCGATAAACGAAATTTGCGATTCTTAACTGACTCTGACGAAATTTGTAATTTTTCCCGCAGCAAATAAACAAAATTCCGATTTTTTTCTCACGACAAACTAACAAAACTCGCGATTTTTCAGCAACCGGTCAAGCATTACATAATCGGCAAAATTCGCGACTCTTAACTCGCCCGATTAACGAAATTCATGATTTTTAACTGACTCTGGCGAAATTTGCAATTTGTTCAGCGGCAAATTGTCAAAATTCTCGATTTTTTCTCGCGATAAACTGACAAAACTCGAGATTTTTCCCCACTTAATCAACGAAATTTGAGATTTTTCTGCGATTCATCGATAAATTTCGCAATTTTTCCGAACACGACCAACGAAATTTGCGACTCTTAATTGGCTCTAATAAAATTTGCAATTTCTTCCCGGGGCAAATTGACCAAATTCGCGATTTTCTCCTGCGACATATGGACAAAAAATTGCAAATTTTCCAGTTATAAACTGACAAAATTGTGTCAAAAAAACGACGATATTACATAAATTGTGATCGCGGGCCACAAGTTAACCCATGGCAGGCCACTTTTGGCCCGCGGGCCACAGGTTGTGCATCCCTAATGTATACTATATCTTATCTTACAGGTGATAAACGCTGATAGTAATAACGCTATCTACGTTTTATATTAAATAGGAAATGAAATACAGTAATCGTAAAAGTAAAATCTCTCTTTAAAAAAATCTTAATGACTGACTTCGCTACTACAAGCGGCAGAAACTTTTCATGTAATCGTTGTAGATAAAAAAAAAATTAATGAAAATGTAAGTTTCCAGTTAAAAATAAAAGCTTTATAGAAAATAATTTGATTAAATGCTAAGAAATTTGGTTTAATTTTTTTAATTTTTTTTTCGTATTGTAAGAAGCGCATCCCTGTTACACGCCCCAAAGTGTAGCTGCAGTCTCACTTATAAAGCCGGTGTTATAATTTTTAAAAGTAACATAATTTTTTTCTTATTGTCTTTTTAACAATTTACGGCCTCGGATGCGCAGAACTCTGCTACTGAATCTTAAAACGGCAAAAGCCAAGTTGTTCTGATGGTTTAACTATAGAACAAATGAAACAATAACTTAAATAAAAAAGAAATTTCTTTTAATTCATTAAATTTTGGCAGTAAGTGAATGGGATTTCTTTTAATATGCATCATAGACCTAGAACAGCATATCTTTGAATTAAATTTATAGAACGAATCTACTCACTATACTTGAATCTGTATACATTTTTAATGGTAAGTTACGTTATAATCTTAAGCAATTTAACCCTTTAGCGGGCGGTGTTCACAAAATATGACATCTAATTTTAAGACTACCGTGCCCGGAATATTTAATTAAAATGTTCATTTTATAAAGTACGGGAAAATAAGGAGGTTCTTATTTTCTAATAAATTCGTTTCTAAATTCCGGTGTCAGTCCACCATTTCATCATTTTACAAACACAATTACTCCACGCTGGGAAGGTTAACCCCTTGAAGGGCGGTGGGATATAATATACCCACCTAATTTTATTTCCGAAACGCGACAATGACACCGGAATTTTAGAAGGAAATATTGCTTTCATAATTGTACGTGAAGAAAATCTTTTGCTTATTTTGAAATAAATTTCTTCGTAAGGCTGTTCTCATATCCAAAAGAACAACTTTATGACATAAGTTTTAATTTATTTTTGTTCGGAAATGCATGAAACTAATAGGTGTTGTTGTTCAGAAACTGTTCAATAAAAATGTTTTTCCGTTTTTCTGCAAACGCAATAGATCTTTCAGAAAATAGTGTCAAAGTGGGCGTTTTGAATCGAATTTCCGAGCGAAAGTAGAATAAACTACTCAAGAAAGGGCGAAAATCGTGTTTGTCACATGATCAAAATCGCTTGTAACTCAATAGGAAATTTATTTATCAAAAAATGGAAAACACAGTTCGATTCCAAATAGCTTACATCGTCAGGCTTTCCAATTTTATATCTTTCCGTTAAAAAATGAATTTGTGAATATGTCAAAGCGTTTTGCGCTTGTTGAGCAGAGCAGTTGGGAATAGCCTTAAATCTCGGTGTGAATAAATGATTTCAATAGTTTATTAGCATAAGAACTTTGCCCCTGAAAGGGTTAAGAGGAATGAGACTTATAAAGTGTACAATATTTCGTCTTAAGATATTGAAGACTATTAAATTCAAAATTTGAGGAATTGCGAAAGAGAAAACAGATAATATTATTATGGAGATTTCTTGCATATTTAGGTCCAGGGATATCAAACTATGTCCCACCTGATACCACTAAATTTTACAGAAGTTGTCCAGTTCACGAGCCGCAGTGATTTGCGATTAGACAACGCAGTGATTTCTATAAAATTTTAGTAATATCACGCGGGCCACAGTTTCACACTCCTAAAGTAAACGTTTATCGTTATACGCAAGATTGTAACAAGAAATCTCATTAAAAATTTCAGATGCACATCATATAGGGGAGCTGGGGGATGAACGGGACAAGAGATGGATGGGACATTCTCAATGTTTCATGCAATGGACGTTTTTTTTAGTTGATTTCTATTCTCATATATGGCCCTACCATAGGGTACTTTAGAACCAAAAACAAAACCACAGGGCTCTTTTCCTTTTTTTGCAAAGTTGCTTTTTTTGAAACTCTACTTAAAAGTAACTTTTTTTTTTTACATTTGAAGTTGTCAAATATTTTATACAATATAAACAAATAAGATATGCTTTAGTTACTTATTTGAAGATTCAATTTTGGTAATTAAAATGAATGCATATTAACCAATGTGACAAAATAATGTCTAAGGCAAAATAGTGGATAATTGAATTTATGTAACATAGGGATGATTGGGACAATTTAAATGGGGATGAATGGGACAGCCTTTTTTATTCCTACATATGTTAAAATATTTATTTATCAACTAAAAATTATTATATAGGTTTATAAATTAATGATTTACGTTAATTATTAGTATTAAACTGTACTCGTATTATATAGGTTGTTTATTATTAAAATTATATTGAATCTTAATTATTGTATTGTAATAAAGGTTAAATAGTTTTTCAAAAAATTGCTATTGAAACTTTATCAAAATAGAAAAAATTGTTAAAAGTAGTATATGTTTAAGAATCAGATGGGGTAAATTTCGTTGAATTTGTAACTTGTGCTTAAATAAATTCCCACTCTCACCTACCCTAACATAATTTCATTTGTGCATGATATCTAAGATACATTGAATTACTCTTTATTAATAAGTTGTGAATGAAAAATATTGGCTATGCCGTATATCAGACATTTTGCACTCCCATTTCATATCTAAAAGGTCTCGTAAGTGGGAATAGTGAACAGACAGACAGTCGAGGTTTGCATTACAAGTTAAAACTGCTGTAAAAGAAGTGATTAGTAACGCTGAGATATAATAGCCATATTAGAAGATCATATATTACAATTATAAATACATATAAGTTTATAATTATAAATTTTAATTAAGTAACAGTGAATACAGGAGAAAAATATTGGTGTCCCATTCATCTCTGCTATAAGGATGATTGGGACAGAGAGTAACGTTTCTAAAATTTTATAATATTTTACTGTATAACAATAATCTAGACTAAATATATTGCATAGATGTAGTCAAATATCAAATGTATAGAATGTGATATATAATATTGATAATAACTTAAAAAAATTATTCAAAATAAATATTTTTGTAAACATGTCCCATTCATCCCCCACCTCCCCTATCGGTTATAAAAATTAAAGGTTAAAAGTTAAGAAAAAATAGCTCTGAGAATCCTATATTAAATGAACAGGAAAATAATGTGTGTTTAGTTAAATGAACCACCGAAAAATTGAAAGCTTTCCGCGAATTATGGTTGACATATGGGCTTGTTTGCATCATCTGTCCACACTTTACATTTACTCGTTTTTTTCCATGCGTTTATAGGAGTTATTATAAATTTTAATGTTATTATTTTTATTTCGAAGCTAAATATCTCATGATGGTTTATATTAATCGAAGAATTAATTGTAAAATAACATAAATAAACTTAATATGGTAAAAATACCTGGAAATTGGAAAATATGGTTTCAAATCGTAGATGGATGTCATGCGCAGTAGCTCGGTATACACCGGACTGTACTGTATTTACGTTTCTATGAAATGTATTTAACATAACGTTGAAGGCGAGAATCTTTAAATAGTATCAGTTGGGGTAATTGTGAAAAAAAAAATTATTAGTTTCAAATACTGACAGCTTTTAGGAGCACATAGTCCATGTAACACCTTGTAAAACTGACATAAAATAATTGTTTCACTCCTAAACTTACTGTTATTTGTTATTGGTACATTAAGTATCAAAATTTGACTATTCACTATTTTCCCAGATGTTCATAACTTCCCCCAACGACTATGGTGTAATCGTGAATGCCTTTTTTTGTGCCGGGATGGTATATTACAAAAATATATCATGTTCATACCCAAACAACAACAAAACAGCAAGTTCATATACATATTATTCTACCACTAGCGGATCCGTCAGGCGTTACCCGAGTCCTTGATAATAACATTCAATATACCTAAAGGTAGTATTGGACGATTTTATAATTTGAAAAGAAAATCTTTCTAAAAGAACATAGAGTTGTGGGCATCACTGTCTTTGGCGGTGTATACACTCGAATTTGTATCGTCATATATTTATCATTGAAAATCTATCCAAATGAACCTAGAGATGGGGACCCCACTGCCTTAAACCAGACATGCGTAATTTCCGATCTATTTTGAGTTTATATTTTTAAACAAAAATATTTCCAAACGTACTTTAGTTTGGGAGCACCGCAGTATTTTATTTTTACAAGAAATTCTTTCCAAAAGAATAAATGGGTTCCTGTTATACTGCTTGGCGGTACATTTTTTATACTTAGATATATTAAAATTTTAATTCTGAACAAAGTTCCTAGAAAAAATTAAAGTTTCAACTCGGCAAAATCTTATGATTTTATATAAGGCCTTATACGATCCAATGTGGGACGAAATCACTTAGATAAAAACTGTTCATAATTACCAAACATGATTAAATTGCGGGGAAAATATGAATGTGGAAATTTTTCAGTAGATCCCTGAAAATGAGTAGGACTAAAAACTTACGAATATTCTGATAGAATAGTCATAATTTCACAATTATTGATTAACCCATTTAGAAACCCATATTGAAATTATATTTTTACACGATAATATTTGCTCAAGTTTTATAAAAAATATTTCACATCAGAATTTTTATTTAGAACTATTTAACTTATTTATTTAAGTTATTTTTGTGCAGCATATGTTAATCTTATATTATAAAAAAAATTCTGGTTCGAATCGAAATGCATTCATTCGGCAAGGGTCAAAATGACCCCTCGCCGCCGTTCTAGTGTTAACCTACGATTTACGTCTCAACAGCTCCACGGTTTGGCAAATCCATAGCTACCACTAAAATTTAATAGAGATTTTTGTCTTGTTTAATCATGGAATTTTGACAATTAAATTAATGTATATTTACTGTAAAATTTTTGTAGTGGTAAGAAGAATTTACATTTGGCTCGATCATTGTACGCGGGCTTTGCCCGTCATTATAGGTTAAGGGGTTAAGTGTAGGAGCACAGCAACATTTTATTTTTCAAGAAATTCTTTCCAAAAGAATAAAGGGGTTCCTGTTATACTAAATGGCAGTATAATTTTTTATGATTAGATATATTAAAATTTTAATTTTGAACAAAGTTCCTGGAAAAAAATTAAAGATTCAACTAGGCAAATTCATATGATTTTATGTAATCCTTAATAAGGTCTAATATGGATACCCAATCACTTAGATAAAAACTGTTCATAATTACCCCACATCAGTAAATTATGAGGAAAATATGAATGTAAAATTATTCTGAAGATCCCTGAAAATGAGTAGGACTAAAACTTAGGAATATACTGAAAGAGTAATTACAATTTCTCAATTATTGATTAAAACAAGGTTCGTACGTGTCAGGGAATTTTCCCAGCAAAACTACCAGTATTTAGTTATAGAAAAGGGGATATAGATTAAATATGCGAAATTTCGTGTTCTTTGAGGGGAGATTTTCTGCAACTAAATGGCAGCGCCGAAGAATTTCCTGGTCTACAAAGTTCCATGAGCCGTACGCACCTTGTTAAAACAACCACATACTTCGATTTTACATGATAGAAAAGAAGAATATTTATTAACAAGTGCTGAAAAAATGATTGCACTTGTTACTGATAAAGAAATTTTTATGCATTGATACTCAATCAGAAACGGCTGGAATGCTCTCACTCTGTCAACAGCAGTGTAAATATTTAATTTTCACTTCAGTTTATTATCAGCTACTCTCACAAGAGCTTTAATGAAATCTGTTTCAAATTACCCTATGTTCATAATTATCGAAACAGACCCTACAACAGATATTGGGAATATTTACTTCAATAGAAGATCTTTAAAATCATGTTTGTATTTTATTTCTTATGTCAACATCTATTTCTATACACATGGAAAACGCACAACGATGAATAAAATATCATCCGGAACGTTTCTGGAGAGACTTTTGACATAGTATACACTTACATTTATTAACCCCTTGAGGGGACGTGGGATGTATTATATCCCACATACGATTAATGAAGATTTGCACAGGAAAAATTTTATTAAATTTTACTTTTCTAACTTTGGTGGAAAAAGATCATGAAATTGCTTTTCCTTATTTTCCAATAAATTTTTTGGCTGATTCCGGTATGAATTCGACATTACAGCAACACAATTACTTGCCCTTGTGAAAGGGTTAAAACACGTTGCTTGATTAAAAGTTGATGTTAATTCTTAAATGCGCGATTTTTTATGTTGTTTCGAAAAAATTATATATGATTCCCTGAAAGGTTTATTACACAGGAAAAGTAATGAAAAAAATCACAGATATATTTTTCATATAATATGTCAATCTTTTCTTCTGTTTCACATCTGCAATACGAGTAAAAACTACTGTCCTGTGGTTGTTATACGCTAAAATATTGAAAATTAGTAAATATTTTAATAAGTATGTCTCCAAATACCTTATTTTGTATAATTATTTATTTTATAAAGCTTAACCTTAAACCCTTTAATTCAAATGATAGAATACGTTCTAGAAATTACGTAGTCCATAGAATCTGACTTTACACCAGAAAGTTACAATGGTTAATTTCGCTTTATTTAAATTCGGAAAGTCTGCTATTATTTAAACCAAATATTGCTATTCTAATTATCTGGTGTAAATTAGGTATATACGAATAAAAAAATCTATTAAATTCAAAACACTGTTCTTTGCATACTGGGTGTCCCAAAAATGGCTGATGGATTTTAAAATTCAATAACTTGCAAACGGTGAAAGATATTTAAAAAATTCTTGCAGGAGGGTTATGTACGATGTCAGGCGTTTTTTCACTGTGATTCTTGATTTTAGTTCGAATTTCAAACAACAGAAGGCGCTGAGACCCAATTTTTGGTACTTCTTGATCCATTCAATACATTTTAATCTCCTTTTTTCGCATGGACGAAGAGAGAGGCCGAAAAATCAAGCCTGGATTTAGCGGTTATTGCTTACAGCGCCATCCATTGATGCTATTTGTAACTAAAACTGAGAATCGCAGCATAAAAACTCCTGACATCTTACATAACACTCCTGCAAGAATTTTTTTAATATATGTCACCGTTTGCAAGTTATTGAATTTTAAAATCCTTCAGTCATTTTTGTGACGCCCGGTATATGCAAAGCTGCACACTAAAGGGTTAATCAGTGATGGAACAGTTTAGCAGAAGAGAAACAACTGACACCGCAAAATTTTATTAGTAATGGAGAAGGTCCTAATACCGGCTACTAGGTGTTCTGAAAACTGAGCGCAGCGCAGCCCAGCGGTGATAGGCAGAGTTTGTAACTTTAATTAAGAGAAGAAAGCTACGAAATGTACGTTGCTGAAGTCAGTGCCATTTACAAATAGTAAATGCAAAAGTGTCGAATCTACGTAATCTGGTACATCAAAAGTTTTTTAGATATGTGCTTCTCATTTTTTTAAATATACTGATCGTATATTGGCTTGAAGTGTTGATTAAATTATTTTCTAGACATATTTAGCTCTCAATTGCCACACGCACATTATTGGTATTTTATTATATGAATGAGTAATACCGGTTTTAAATTAAACATAGCAGTGGTCCGAATACCGGCTACCTAGAGTGGTTTAAATACCGGCTAGCCGGTATTTGGACCTCTCTCGGTTGTTCTGCTTGAAGGGGAAGAAAAGAAATGAATTTGAATAGTTCCATAATTAATAAATTAATTTAAATGGTTCAGAAATAGTTCCAGCCCCATTTCGCAATATGAAAAAAGCAACCATGGCCGTAATTCTTCAGGACCGACACTGGTTACTGGATAACTTTCCAAAAAAGTGCTTACAAAATTGATTGTAATAAATGTGAAGAGAAAAAAAAAATGAAGGAGTAAACCAGGCGAAACAGGCAGAAATTTTATTTTAACCCTCTCGCTGCACAACCCGAGATTTCCTTGGGCAACGTAAAAGTAGCAAAATTTGCCACACCCGAGATTTCCTCCGGGATGCATTTTTTCCGTCTAATTAACGCTCCTTGAATATTCCCACCAGTTATTTTATTATTGTAAATTTTGCCTTGTTTAATCGGAGTATTTTTTCCCGGTTAAATTGGACAAAAATTTTTGTTTTGAAAAACCGGTGAAAAAAGAATAAAAATACTTAAAAGACGCTCGTCGCGAAGGGGTTAAATACGCAATTTTTGAAGCTATTTTGATAAAACAATTACGCAGCAAGAGGATTAACCTTCCGTCTACCAGACGGGTCCATTGGACCCGACATGTACATTCAAAATATTTATTCAAACCAGAAATTTCTTCAAAACAAACTAAATGTATAAATCAGACAATAATAAGTTAAATAAACAAATTAAATAGTTTTAAGTAAAAATTCTGGTGTAGAATGTTTTTATAAAACTTGAGTAAAATTTCCGGTAGTTCTAGGGTTAAAAAAGTGAAAAATGAAAATATCCAACAGAGGAAGAGGATAAATTTATGTCTTCTGCATGGGTGCTTTCTCTGTAGACAAGAATGGGGGAGGGGATTCTGGGTCCAATGTTAAGAATGCGATATGTGGGCTGATAGGGACTATACCGACGCAGAGAGTGATATTATGTTTTTATTTTTATTTCAGATAAAGTAATTCTCATTACAATCAGCAAGCTTTTTTTTTTGTTTTACACGTTAAAAAACAAAATTAGAAACATAATGGCAAGAGGACTGTGAGAGATAGTGGTAAAGAATTTTAGAAATTTGACAAGAATACTTATTTATTAAAAATTGTTTATTTTTTTCTGTGTATAAGAAATGTTAATAGTCAATAAAATTTATTAAAATAATATTCTTATTGCTTAATAATTGTCACTAGCTCTATTTGTGTGATCTTTTGTAAAAAAATCTTAGGTAGCCGGTATTTAGACCCCCATTTTAAAAACTCAAAATTTGAAGACTTTTGGAATTTTGCTTTTTATAAACAGAAAACGCCTTTTAAACTGATTTTATTTCTCTAAACAGGTATAAAACATGTCAAGGTACCCTGTTGTCACTTTTTATTTCATTAATTTTGAAAATTGTATGATCTAGATTAAAAACAAAAGCGGTAGCCGGTATTTGGACCTTCCTCTATTCTTCATCTAACTTCAGGATAAATTTTCTGAGATTTTTGAAGCTGAAGAATACTATAAAAATTTAGTGGTGACAATCGCTCAATTTCTGCGCCACTGTTCCATCATTGATGAATTTTTTTAAATACTTAAAAACGAACAAGCAAATAATTACAAAGATTGCAGTGCGAAAGCCCTGTATAGAGCTACTGGTAAAATAAAAAAATTCATTTGGTGACATCTATTGCAGCTGAGCACTTAGGAAAAGTACAACGATGAAAGAGTTATTATTCCTAAGACTTTTGACTTTCGATTATTCGACACTGAAAGGAGCAGGAGCAATTCCGAAATTGAAATCGTTAGATAAACGGAAATATATTATCACATTCGTTTTCACATATGCAGCATTAAACTATAATTAAAATTACTAAAATTGTAGTAAACAGAAACTATTATAAAGTAAAACAAATCACTCTTATAATAGTGCAAATAATATAAAAAATAAATTTTAAAGGAAAATTTGGTAATTATACAACATTTAATTTTTATCATTCTGCATAAGAAAACGTACACATATATAAACTTATTTGCCATCTTTTACGTTTTTTTTTTCTTTTAATCAAGTAAATATATAATTTGAACAAGAAAATTTATTTAATATAATTCATGCTAAATTTATTTAATAAAATGGTATACATATTTTATTTTACTTACAAAATAAAGTACGTTTAATTCACTTAACAAAAGTCAGAAAATAGCGATGAAATTTTTTAATTATAATAATTTTAAGCTATCCGCAATGGACTGCTTATAACTTGATGGGAGTAGCATGTATGATATTGTATAACCGACGTAATAGAAATAAAACTGATTAAAAACTTTTCTATATATTTTTTCCGAGTTAAAGTTTTGAAATTAAATTTACAAATTTAATTATTAGCAAAATGTATTTTATGACAAAAGTCTAACAATGGAATATTTGATTGCAGTGTATGCTTATGAAGAATAATATTACTTCATATGCATAATCTTACTTAAACACACATGCACAGATTGACATGTACAACTACATACCTAATTTTCAGTAATCTTGGCAGTATTTAACAAAATTAAGCTAGATTTGGGGCAAACGTATTTGTAAATCTTTATCACTGGATAGAGGACGGGTTAAGGTGCCTCAGAAGGACATGCCATAGACGGCATTACCTTCCTTAGATGCATATTATTCGTGCAGATAATAAAAATAAAAGTACCATAACCAATCTAAGTAGCACAAAACTGTTATGACAATGTTGGTGAATTTTGGAGTTCCACAGTTGGTCAACGGTATCTCTGCCTTGTCGAACCGTTTACCTGCAAAGGCCAAACGATCTATTCCTAGAAAAGCCAAACGATCTATTACTACAAATGTCCAACGATCTATTTCTACAAAAACTCAACGACCTTGTACTACAAAGGCCCAACGATCTGTTCTTACAAAAGCCCAATGATCTATTACTGCAGAGGCCCAATGACCTGTTCCTACAATAGCCCAATAACTTATTACTACAAAGACTAAACATTACATTTATACGAAGGCCCAACAATTTTTTCACTAAAAATATCAAACAACTATAACCAAATAATTAACCTAGAAATTTGAATGGTACTGATAAAATAAGAAAATGTTTGGGATAGTTTGCTCCTTGTCGTTTACATGTGACGCAGGCTAAAAGTTTAGAAGTACAATTAACCAGTCTTCTGGGAAATTATAACAGGAAAATTATTCTTTTTGGATTTCTCTTGCAATTTTTGTAGAACATTTTCAGAAATATATTTTTCATTCCGATATTATAAAAGCATACTATGAAAGTGTGTCTTCAGAAATTCTGGTATTAAAAAAAGGATCAGGTCAACCCTATACATGCAAGCTCATTAGACAGATTTTCAAATTCATGTAAATAATTATATTATCTTTCTTTTTAATTAAGAAACAAGAAATAAAAATTCACGCGTGAAGCATAGATTATGAAACACTTTCCAACACATTCAGAACAATGTAACAAAACTGCACCGTTTAATAATTAAAATATTATGCCTAAATCAACCATATGGAAACACATAACACATTT
This sequence comes from Maratus speciosus, assembly GCA_963932465.1. Taxonomy (NCBI): domain Eukaryota; kingdom Metazoa; phylum Arthropoda; class Arachnida; order Araneae; family Salticidae; genus Maratus; species Maratus speciosus. The sequence continues at coordinate 137,171,972 of OZ010793.1, forward strand.
GAAAATCCAATTTCAGCTGCTGCCATCTACAATCGGGAAATTATCCGAAGTTTAGCAGCCCAGTATATGAAATATAGATTTGTATCTATTAACTACATGCATGCAAAAATTTAGTTCAGTTAAGAAATGCATTCTTCAGTTGAAAATTCTGGTTCAGCAATTTCGGCTAATAAGAAGAATGGTACGTGAATTGTTTTGTGCAGCCCTGAATAAGAGGTATATAATTTATATGCAACGAGTAACATGCAAAAAATTAGTTTTTAATACAAAATTAAAAAAAAAAAAAAAAGAAATAAAGAAAAAGTTTCAATGAAAAAAAAAATGGAAAAAGAAAACAAAATATGTCAATTTTTGAGTATGTAGACTGTTTAAAAAGCACATGTGGTTAAACTTTCAAAAGGGTCTCCTCAATATTTTGAAATTAAGTCCTTTTTTGAGGACAACGCGTCGGAAAGGGTTAACTCTCTCGCTGCTCAGCCCGAGATATGCCCGGTCATGCATTTGTCCGTCAAGTTAATACTATTTGGTTGTTTCCACCAGTTATCTTTTAGCGAAAACTTTGTCTGATTTAATCAGGAAATTTTCCCCGTTTGCGATAGTCAAAAATTTCTGCTTTAAAAAACCGGTGATAAACGATTAAAAATTCTGTAAAAGACGCTCATCGCAAAGAATTACTTACGTAGAGAGGAGGTTAAACGCAAAGCCAGTGGGTAATGGGTTAACCCCTTGAGGGGCAAGCAAAATTGATTATAAATATTGAATTCTCACCGGAATAATCGAAAACTTTTATTTTTAAATAAGGAAAAGCAATTTTTAAATGGTTTTTCTCCAAAGTTAAAAATATAAAATTTGGTAAAAATTTTCTGGTGAGAATCTTGTATAAATTAGGTGGGAGATATTTTATCCCACCGCCCCTGAAGGGGTTAAAGAGAGATTTCAAAGAAATCTCTAACGAAAACAATCTTTCACTGCGATTTTTACTGAACTTTCATGAATTTTGGCTAGTTTAATTCCATACGTGAAAATGTTCTATGTTGTAATAATGCTTTAGTGAATCTTAAACACTGTATAGCGCAAAAATTTCAGGTAATTTATTAAATGTCCATTTTCTGTATAGACAATATCATACTATAGATTTTTTTGCAGTAATTCTACATTTATCGATAACCCCAAGCTTTGATATAAAGTGTTCACTTGCCAATAATTTTCTTTTATTCTTGAAAGTTTGCCTTTCGTATCAATACATAAATTTATATTATTCTGTATTGCTATTTTACTTTATTAATTTAGCTCAAAAATTTGAAATTCATTACATTTTTTGCAGTACTTTTTATTTCTAATTTAATTTATTTTAAATTTCTAAATTAGTCAGTTTTTTTACTTACAATAATATTTTTTAATTAGAACTATGCCCCCATTTGATCGATTTAACAATATTTCCGAAATGCTATATGTGCTTTATGATAATATCAATTAACCCATTTGTGCCTGAATTTTCATTTTCTCAAATTTGTTGGTAAAATCACTTTAAAAAGTTTCAAAATAAACTGGAAAATGCTAAAAAAAAATAACGTTTTTTTTATTTTTATTTTTTGCATTTATTTGATAAAATGTGAAGGCATTAAATATGGGAATATGCATATTATTTGTAATAGTATATAATATGCATAATAATATGTTTTGTCTAAATTTATATAAAATAAATTTTTTAATTTTAAATTATATAATATATTTAGCATTTTTATGAACTACTAAAAATAGATTTTTATTTCTTTACAGAGACTAATAACATTATAAGTTACAGTAATAATAAACTAAGATTAAAAACAAAGATTAAAAACAATTTGTTCTTATAATAATCTTGAAAAGGAAATAAATAACAGTCCCTTAAATGGCTAATAAAAATATGTACCCATTCGTGCATAGCGACCTATATTATGTATGCTACAGAAATGCATAACAATTAGGCTTGAACATATAATTTCACAATTTTTAAAAATACGTATTTCAAAGAAGTCTGCAAGCGAAAATTACGAAGAAACTTATTTTTTTACATTTCGCCATCTTGAAAGATGAAAAATCTACAAACTCTGAAAAAAGTCTACATTTAAGTAACTAAATATCCATCGTAAGCTATCATCTCTCGGTAACATATAAAGACATTTATAGATAAATATTTCATACAATTTTCATGTTATAAAGAAGAATAAAATTATGCAGATTTATTAACATTCGAAGCGTCCCAAAGATGAGACACTAGGCATAAATGGGTTAAGAAAAATCAATAAAGAAATCATGTTTCTTAAAAAAAAAAAAACACATATTTCTTGTACGTCATTTGTAATTTTTCATTTAGTGTAATGACTTCACAACTCTGCAATCACAAAATGTATCCACATAATTTTGATATAAGCATTACACTTTTTGTATAATTTATTTCTTATTTAATTTTACTTTTGAGTATAATTTATAATTAATGTTTCACTTAATTTTCAGCAGTGAAATTACGCACGAAATAATTGAATACGTGATTTTTTTATCCCATTGCTAATTAAGCATAAACCAACAAAGTGAGAAATACCCAAACTGGAAATCGAACCCGGATCCTTAGAATAACTCTCCAATGCTCGACCATTTAGCTACGAGGACGATACCCAGTTTAGTGCTGTTGGAGATTCTCGTTCTCGTAGCTTAAGGGGACTCTTCACTCACTTGAAAACACACGATCCGTAATGTTAATCCTATGGGCAGGTTATTTTCAAATTTCTCGTTTCAATTTGAATATTTTTAAACGATTTTGTTTTCATAGTATAGCCGAGGTCGATCTCTAATATGGCTATTTTTTTACTTTCTCGATATTGGTTGCATATATTTTTTTAATAAAAGTGCTTTCTCTTTCCAAACCGGTTCCGAAAGTGAAAGTACATTTATTAAAAAAAATCTGTAACCGAAATCGAAAAAGTAAAAATTAGCCATATTAGAGATCGGCATCAGCTATCCTATGCAAAAAAAATCGTTTAAAAATATTCAAACTGAAACGAGAAATTCAAAAATAACCTGCCCATAGGATTAACATTAAGGAGCGTGTGTTTTCAAGTGAGGGAAGGGTCCTCCTTAATGGTAGAACATTGACGTGTTATTTAAAGGATCCGGGTACGATTCCCGGCTTGGATATTTTTAACTCTGGTTGCTTACGCTTAGCTAGGCAACGTGGAAAAATTTCAGGTGTTTAGTATTCAATTTATTACTTTTAAGTTCAATCCTCTATATGAAACAATAATAAGCATGGTGTAATTAGATTATTGGAAAGGCGATCTATTTTTTAAATCCAATGCTGATCATCGCCATACTAATGAAGTTATACTTATCGAAAGTAAAAATAGTTGTTTTGTTGAAAGGATTTTTAAAAATCTCCTTTACTAATTTTTTAGGCAGGATATACGAGACCAACAACAAAGCATTCGTTTAAACTAGCCATACTCAACATTCTTTTCTCGCGAGCCACAAACAGATGTTTGCTAGGCGGTCCGCAACGCTCATATAAAAGGGTTAAAAAAGAGTAACTAAAATAGTACTATAACATAAGAAGTATAATAAAATAATGTAACAAAGTTAATATTATCAGTAGGTTTGAAATCTTGTCACAAAAAATCTGATACCAGAAAATATTAACACCAATATTTAGATACTTTTTGATAGACTTTTGTTGAAAATGTTGTGAAATATTCATTGAAGTTTAGTGTTAAGAAATCTGTGGTGTTAAATTTTTTTTGTACCTTTTTTTCCAGGAAAAATGTCCAGTCCTAAAAAACAGTATTACTTATAAATAAAATAAGTATAATATGTAATTTTATAACAATGCAAAATTTCAAACATAATTTTAAAAAAATTTCAGGAGATTTTCTCTTCTAAATCAGCATTTTGCTCAACCATAAAACTTTTCATTTTGTAATATGGAAACATATAGTGCATTAATTAATTTGTAATAAAACTTGATTAGCATTGAAGATTAAGAAATGTCTACATGCTATTCTAGCACAAATATATTTAAAAAGAACTTTTGACTAGGCAAAAGACATTTCAAATGTTTTAAGACAATTTAAAATTCACTAGTTAGTGCCCGTCAAGATTTGACGGTAAATAACTTGAATGATTCATTAGAAAAATTCTTGAATTTTTAATTAGTTGCTTTTAAATTAATTATTGAATGACTAATTACGAGCGAATTTCTATATTGCATAAGTGATTCTTATTTCTTTAAGGTGATAGAATGTACTGCCAGCCTAACCTATTGAATAAAGTGAAAGAATTTTAAGTTTATAATTTACAACAAATTATGTTTGCTTTTTATCAGAAATTTACCTAAAAACACCGGGTAGATAATTTATTTTTACTTACTACGACTTCATTTTTTTATAACAATATCTATTTTCATTTATTTATTTATTTATTAAAACTACATGGCCATTAAAAGCTGCCCTGAATTTCATTTTTATCTGTCTCACTCTCTAAAAACCTAAATTTGAAACTTGATGTAGCTAACGATTTATAATACTTTTTTTTTTATTACTTGGATTTTATTTTACATTTTTTAAATATTAAACCTGGATATCAAGGTAAATCCTTTTATAGCTCTTAAACGAATGTATATATTTTTTTCCTTTCCGTTTTATTTTTTACGCAAATGAATGACAAACTTTTCTTTCTGACACACACATTCTAGATAATGATCAGAAAATATAACGAAAATTTTAGATCAGCTTAACCCCTTGATATGGGGTATATATTATCCCACCTACGATTAATAAAGATTTGCACCACAAAATTTTTATGAAATTTTACTTTTCTAGCTTTGGAGAAAAAAAAAAAAAAAGTCGTAAATCTGCTTTTCCTTATTTAGAAATAATTTTTTTCTAATTTTCCGGTGGGAATTCAGCATTACACGGACGCAATTGCCTGCCCCTCAAGGGGTTAGTTTATTTAAGTGACAATTACGAGTGAAATATTTTAGCTTAAATATTTTAAATATAAAATCATTATTTTTTCAAAATACTATCGTTTGTTAAATTTTATTTAATTATACATCATTCAAATAATAATAAAATAAAAATCCTATAACTTCTCTTCCTAATAAAATATGTCATTATTGAAATGAATTATCGACAAAAATATTACACATTTTGCCATGCTACGGTTCTAACCTGCGTCTTCTATAAAAATTCAGTGCTTTAAAGTGCTGCGTCAACCTGCTACGATAGCGAGAATCGTTTTACTTACTTCTAAATTGAAGAGGTTCGAAAAACAGTTGACGCATACGAATGTTTTGAATACCTGTCTCGAATTTCAGTTCTGATCTTACAGAAATAGTTTTGTGTTTTAATATTTATGATACCTTATTTTTTCAAAGAATTTCTACAACTTAATATGCTACTTTCCCAATCTTCGTGTCTAACTATTGGCAGTTCATAAGAGGGATCACTAGACATAATTGTTATCCTCAAAATCACTGTGTTTATCTTCTGTGTGTAATATGACAAAAACAATATGACATCCCCGAAATAAACAGTATCTAGCTCTTAATATAGACAAAATAAATTTTTGAATTGTTAATAATGCTGAAAGAGCCAAATAATATTAACTTTATGAAAGAAAGAAAAGCTTGCTTACAGTAAGAGGTAAGATCGAATAGCAGACGAACTTAAAACAACTTCGAGCTGTGATGTGATTGGGAATTAAAACGGCCTGTATATATAAGGAGGCGCTGCTCGCATCCTTCGGTGCAGGAAAATTGTCCCTTTAATTTCCCTTTAACTAATCCTAAAGTGCCATTGAAATAATACTTTATTGTAAATGCACTTGAAAGTTTTAGATATTCAAATTCGGAAAATTTTTACTTTGCCATATAAGACAGAACATAAATGTTACTGGAAATCTGAAATTGTGCAAAAGAATAATCATTCGGAACAAATTTGAAATACGTGTAATAGTCCAGGCAATAGGGAATTTTACCTAGCAAAATTAATGGTAGTTCTGGAAATTGGCTTACTTTATGATTTTTTGGGTCTCTGAATCCGAATTTGTAACTTCCCACCAAAATTTACCCCGTCAACCCCCCCAAATTTTGGTAAAAAGCACCCCCAGAAAAGATTTTTATTAAAAAAATCACTTTTTTTTTTTTGTTTTAGGGGAAAAGTATCTAGAAATTCAGAAACTAGACAAAATTTGTAAAAAATTAGATATACGACATTATGACTTAGGATGAAGGGGAAGGGAGGATCTGCCTCGGAACATCCGCGCGGTGCTGCGTGGACTAAGTAGCGCAATTCCACTTAACCACTCACACATTTACATTCGCCCTACCATCTCCACTCCGAACTTTCCTTATAAGGTTTACTTTAAGTTTTTCGTCATTTTGACATCACTATCACGTCATCGAGTTACAAGACAAAATTGCTGCCAAATTAAAGGTAAAGCAAAGTCTTTTAAGAATATTTTGGTCTGCCTGCGTATATCCTGGTAGAAAAACACGGCAGATCTCGACATATCTTTCGATGAGACGAACAGAGCGGGGCGCCAATTCTTAATTTTGGCGGTATAATTATGTTGTCGAGTTACGACATGAAATCGTGATGTAGGACAAGATTATTAGAAGTAGATTAAGGAATGATTGGTCTGCTTCGACATTTCTTAGTACGATATGAGCAGCAGCGTGTGACAACTCGTCATTTGCGCATCACTAACACGTCATCGAGTTACGAGACAAAATTGCTGCCAAATTAAAGGTAAAGTAAAGTCTTTTAAGAATATTTTGGTCTGCCTGCGTATATCCCAGTAGAAAAACACGGCAGATTAAAATTTGTAACAAAAAAAAGACGTCATAATGTACAATACAAACTCTATAAATATAATAATTCACATTATATTGCCATATACATTACTTTGTCTTTGTACTCCAAATAATGTTGCCCTACATCAGGTCTCGATTTCGTAACTCGCCGACGTGTTAAACCTGCTAAAATTAAGAATTGGTGCCTAGCTCTGTTCGTCTCGTGTCCAAATATGACGAGTCAGAATAAAATATTTTTAAAGTACTAATATGTACCTTTAATGCGCCAAATTTTCAATCCGTAACTCGATGACGTGAATATACCGCAGAATTAAGAATTGGCGCCAAGCTCTGCTCATCTTCTACAAAGATATGACGAGGCAGACTAAAATACAGTTGAACCCCGTTAATACGCGAATCAAGGGACCGATCAAAATTCGCGTATTAAACGGGTTCGCTTAATAGCCGATGTACGCACATTTTCGCCCAGTGGTGCATCTAATAACAACATATACGGATAAAACACATCATTATGACAGTTTTTCGCGTTTTTAAGCCATAAAATGACGTTTTTATTTATTGTTACAGTTCTACGTTTATCAAGCAGGTAAGTTAAAAAGTTGTATACTGGAGGGCGGCTGAATAAACCATCGCCTCATCGATTTCATGAATCCGAATTTTTAACTTACCCCCAAAATTTTCTTCCCCGAAAACCCCCGAAAATAGTTGTTATTAACTTAAATTTCTTATTGTTTTAGGGGAAAAGCATTACAAAATTCAGAAACTAGACAAAATTTGCAACAAATAGGATGTATGACATTATGACGTAGGATAAACGGGGAGAGAGGGGGCTGCCTCGGAACATTCCCCGCGCGCTTTTCTCAAAAACCAAATTTTTTCAGAAAATATATTTTTTGGGGGGTTGCCGGAGGAAATTTTGGTGGGAAGTTACAAATTCGGATTCAGCGACCCAAAAAACATAAAGTGAGTCGAAATGCAGACTAGTATTAATTTTTCCAGGTAAAATCCCCTATTGCCTGGACTTCATAACTTAGTGCTCATAGCGCCGCTGTGCATGTTCAGAGGCAGCCCTCTCCCTCCCAGTTCATCCTACGTCATAATGTCATATATCCCATTTGTTGCAAATTTTGTCTAGTTTCTGAATTTCGTAATGCTTTTCCCCTAAAACAATAAGAAATTTAAGTTAAAAACAAATATTTGGGGGGTGAGGGTCGGGAGGGCAATTTTGGGGGTAAGTTAAAAATTCGGATTCAGCGACCCAAAAAACTTAGAGTAAACCTTAAAGAGAAAGTTAGGAGGGGAGATGGGAGGGCGAATATAAACGCGTGAGTGGTTAAGTGGAATTGCGCAACTTAGTTCACCCAGCACCGCGCGCATGTTCCGAGGCAGATCCCCCCTCCCCCTTCATCCTAGGTCATAATGTCATATATCTAATTTTTTGCAAAATTTGTCTAGCTTCTGAATTTCTAGATACTTTTTCCCTAAAACAATAAAAAAATTGATTTTTTTAATAAAAACCTTTTTTGGGGGTCGTTTTACCAAAATTTGGGGGAGGAGGGTTGCCGGGGGAAATTTTGGTTGGAAGTTAAAAATTCTGATTCAGCGACCCAAAAAACATATAGTAAGTCTTTTTCCAGAACTACCATGAATTTTGCTAGGTAGAGCCCCTATACGGTCGCTATTGCCTGTACTATTATGCAATGTGCTTGCACCGCACTATCCTGAAGCGAGATGTTACATCTTTTCTCCACCAAATGGCGCAATCGAGCGTTTGATTCGCCAATAGTTCAACTGAGCGAGCATTTTTGCGCATGTACAGCGCGTCACTCTATAGGCAGACTTATACTTATATACTGCGCATGCGCAACTGTAGAATTTTAATTTAAAATTACGACTCCTTAATAAAATATTTGAACAAACGAATGGACGATAACAAATCTGTGGCCAAATATCTTTCATTTTAAAAAAAGATTAGTATAATTTGATGCAGTGGTTTCTTCTCACGGACTGTCGAAAGAAAACTCTTAGCGTTTTAAATGTATAGGTTATGAATAACAGGGTAGATTTTGCCCTCATATACAAATATATAAAACAACATTTAAGCTCTTAAATAGTTTTCATGTCTATCTCAATTGATTTTTAAAATGTGGATCAATGATTGTACGTCTGTGGCCACACATAAACGTTCTCATGGCCACTTGCTGTCCGCGGGCCATAGGTTGAATATGGCTGCTTCGGAGAACCGTTTCTTTCTTTCTTTTTTTTATAATAACGCTTTATTCCAGCTCGATATTAATAAAATGTAATATAAATTATGCATTTTCGTTTTGAGTAAGTAAATAAAATTCACAACTCTTTTCAACGAAAGATATATAATAATAATAAGAGATATGATAAGTATATTATAAATCTGCATGAAATAATGACGAAGTTTAATTTCAAAAGTTAATGAAAGATAAAACTAATGATGTTATAACAGTATTAATTAATTTTAAAGGAAATTACTTATGTAATTTAACAGTATAAATTTTCTGTGTTAAAAGGGTAGAAATTTAAATGCCATGAAAATTCGAATTTATGGTAAACTAAACAAATAGCATGAGAAAAATATAATCCAAATAGAGTAGCCGGTGGCGACAAAAACGACTACGTCATCGAGTTACGAGATGAAATAATGATGGAGGACAACATTTTTAGGAGTAGATTACGGAACGACTGGTATGCCTCGACATTTCTTGGTTTGAAAGGAGCAACAGCGGGTGCCAACTTGCCATTTTGGCATTACTACCACGTCATCGAGTTACGGGATGAACCTGGTGCCAAATTAAAGGTAAAATAAAGTATTTTAAGAATATTTTAGTCTGCCTGCACATCCTTCTAGAAACCCCTAGCAGACAAAAATTTATAACAAAAAAGACGCCATAATGTACAATACAAACCCTATAAACATAATAATGTACATTACATTGTCATGTATATTACTTCACCATCGACATTCAAGCTGAATTAATAGTTTAGGAAAAGCTTATTAACGATACAGGAGAAAATGACTGATTCGGCATAGCTTAGTACAAAGCGAGAAGAACGGGGCGCTAAATCCCTATTTGGACAGTACTATCACGTCATCGAGTTACGGCTTGGAATTTTGGTACATTAAAAATAACCGATTAGTCCAATAGGAATATTTCAGTCCAACTCGTTATATCTTGGTAGGAGATGAGTAGTGCGGGGCGCCAATTCTTAATTTTGGTGGTATAATTACGTCATCCAGTTAGGGCTTGAAAATTTGCACATTAAAGGTATATATCAGTACAATAAGAATATATCAGTCTGACTCGTCATATCCTGGTATGAGACTAACACACCGGGACGCCAATTCTCCATTTTGCGGTATCATCACGTCATCGAGTTAATGCTTCAAAATTTAGCACATTAAAGGTACATATAAGTACAATATTACAGTCTACCTAGTCATATCTTGGTACGAGACGAACAGAGCGGGCCGCCAATTCCCCATTTTGGCGGTATCATCACGTCATCAAGTTACGGCTTAAAAATATGCAAATTAAAGGAACATATCAGTACAATAAGAATATTTCTGTCTGTCTCCTCATATTTTGGTATGACACGAACAGAGCGTGGTGCCAATTCTTAATTTTGTAATTTTGGCGGTGAAATCACGTCTTCGAGTTACGACATGAAATCCTGACGTAGGAAAGTTTTATTAGGAATAGATTAAGGAATGACAGGCCTGCCTCGACATTTTTTCGCGTGATATGAGCAGCATCGGGCGCCAACTCGTCATTTTGGCATCACTATCACGTCAGCGAGTTACGAGACGAAATTGCTGCCAAATTAAAGGTAAAATAAAGTATTTTCAGAATATTTTGTCTGCCTGCGCATATGCTGTTGGAAACCCTCAGCAGACTAAAATTTATAACAGGAAATACGTCATAATGTACAATACAAACTCCATAAACATAATAATTTACAATACATTCCCATGTATAATACTTCGTCATCGACTTTCAAGGTGAATTAATGGTTTAGGAAAAGCTTATTAAAAGTACGGGAGAAAATGACTGATTTGGCATAACTTAGTACAAAGCGAGAAGAACCGGGTGGCAAATCCATATTTTGAGAGTACCCTCACGTCATCAGGTTACGGTTTGAGATTTTGGCACATTAAAGATACAGATTAGTAGAATAGGAATAGTTCTGTCTGACTCGTTATATATTGGTAGGAGATGAGCAGAGCGGGGCACCAATTCTTAATTTTGGCGGTATAATCACGTCATCGAGTTAGGGCTTGAAAATTTGGCACATTAAAGGTACATATCAGGACAACAAGTATATGTCAGTTTGCCTCGTTATACCTTGGTACGAGACTAACACAGTGGGGAGCCAATTCCCCATTTTGGAGGTGTCATCACGTCATCGAGTTACGGCTTGAAAATTTGCCACATTAAAGTTACATCAGTTCTATATTTCAGTATGCCTCGTCATATCTTGGTATGAGACGAACAGAGCGGGGCACCGTTTCTTAATTTTGCCGGTATAATCACGTCGTCGAGTTACGACATGAAATCTTGATGTACGACAAGATTATTAGTAGCAGATTAAGGAATGACTCGTCTTCCTCGACATTTCTTGTATGATATGAGCAGCAGCGTGCGCCAACTCGTCATTTTGACATCACTATCACGTCATCGAGTTACAAGACAAAATTGCTGCCAAATTAAAGGTAAAGCAAAGTCTTTTAAGAATATTTTGGTCTGCCTGCGTATATCCTGGTAGAAAAACACGGCAGATCTCGACATATCTTTCTATGAGACGAACAGAGCGGGGCGCCAATTCTTAATTTTGGCGGTATGATTATGTTGTCGAGTTACGACATGAAATCCTGATGTAGGACAAGATTATTAGAAGTAGATTAAGGAATGATTGGTCTGCCTCGACATTTCTTAGTACGATATGAGCAGCAGCGTGTGACAACTCGTTATTTGCGCATCACTATCACGTCATCGAGTTACGAGACGAAATTGCTGCCAAATTAAAGGTAAAGTAAAATCTTTTAAGAATATTTTGGTCTGCCTGCGTATATCCCGGTAGAAAAACACGGCAGATTAAAATTTATAACAGAAAAAAGACGTCATAATGTGCAATGCAAACTCTATACATATAATAATTCACATTATATTGCCATATACATTACTTTGTCTTTGTACTCCAAATAATGTGGCCCTACATCAGGTCTCGATTTCGTAACTCACCGACGTGTTAAACCTGCCAAAATTAAGAATTGGTGCCTAGCTCTGTTCGTCTCGTGCCCAAATGTGACGAGTCAGAATGAAATATTTTTAAAGTACTGATATGTACCTTTAATGCGCCAAATTTTCAATCCGTAACTCGATGACGTGAATATACCGCAGAATTAAGAATTGGCGCCACGCTCTGCTCATCTTCTACAAAGATATGACGAGGCAGACTGAAATACAGTTGAACCCCGTTAAAAGGCGAATCAAGGGACCGATCAAAATTCGCGTATTAAACGGGTTCGCTTATTAGCCGATGTACGCACATTTTCGTCCAGTGGTGCATCTAATAACAACATATACGGATAAAACACATCATTATGAAAGTTTTTCGCGTTTTTAAGCCATAAAATGACGTTTTTATTTCTTGTTACAGTTCTACGTTTATCAAGCAGGTAAGTTAAAAAGTTGTATACTGGAGGGCGGCTGAATAAACCATCGCCTCATCGATTTCATGACTGAAATTTTAGGATTAGTTAAAACTCGATTAGCATATTAAAAAGCAACTGGTCTGCCTAGTATTATCTCGGTGGAAAACACATAAAGACCTGGTTATAGGAGTTGACTGGTAAGTTTACCATTGTGTTTTCCTGCAATTACAGGTATGAAAATATGGAAGTTTGGGAGCAGGAAACCACACAATGGTAAACTTATCAGTCAACCCCTAAAATCTCGTATGCAGGTGGTTTCCACCAAGATATGACTTCGCAGACCAATTGCTTGTAAAAATGCGATTCAAGTTTTAACTAATCCTAAAATTTCCGCTGTGAATGTGATGAGGTGATGGTTCGTGCAGTCGTTGCCCGAACTATTGGAAAGTCAAATAAATTCTATTTTCGTATGTAAAAATCTTTTAAAATTTTATTATAGTTATATTTATTATGTACGACACATAAAATTGAACAAAGCAGTACCAAAACTTTTTGTCAATCCTGTTAACTAAGAGTCATGTTAACAAAATTTAAATCTTTGTAAGCTTTAGAAAACAAATAGAGAACAGCGGATACTAATAAAAAGTCAATATAAAAAGAGACATGTTAAAGTTTAACACGTTCACGCCGGGGCGGTGGGTCACACTCGACTGTCTCAGAGTTGTCAAGTCTCCTGCTTTTTACGCACCACTTTCATTTTAGAGTAAATGTTGTTCCTTTAAATCGCCCAATTTTTCTAATTAAATAAAACAACATTTCCTGTATTAAAATACTGGTAGCCACAAAGCCGGAAACTTGGCAGCTCTGAGGCAGTGGAGTGTGACCCACCGCGCCGGCGTGAACGTGTTAATAAATTCAACAAGGACATCGAGTATTTTAATGCAGAAAATGTCGTTTTTATTAATTGGAGTATTTGGTCGATTTAACAGAACCAGATTTTCTCTAAGATAATAGTGGTGTGCAAAAAGCCGGAGACTTGGCAGCTCTGTTTTTGGAAAAGTAGCTATCAATTTTGGCCAGTTTGACATGCAGCCGCACTATCTACATGATGTTTTCAGCCCTATTCGGATGTTGGTAAACCTTGCTACTCGAGGGCCTTTCGATGTATACGGCCTGAGATAATTGAACGCCTCCGTAACTTTAGAGAATGGGCATATGCCCGTGGGCTCAGGTTCATCTTCCTCTTCCTCTTCATCCGGTTTTCCAATCGCAGTTACATCAGCGTTGATGTCATCCAGACTTCTGAGCTCAGAGATGACTAGATCTTTGTTGATATTTTTATCTAAATCATAAAAATCTTCCTTTATAATTTCCTGTGTTCTTAGCCTGTCTTCTTCAACATAAGAGTGCTAGGTCGCTCTGTACCAGTGATGTCCTCGCTAATTCCAAAACCTGCTTTTTGAAAACAATTTGCAATCGTCGTTGGTGTAACACTCTCCCACGCTCTCGTAGGCACGTGTATAGCGTGGAGGAATGTAATAAGGCAACACCCGTAGCAAGAAGGGTTACTGCCGTGTTCCATTTAGAGATGGTATCGTCGTACTACGCCAGTCTTGTAAATTAACACTACGTTGTTAACGATTTCTTCATCCATTGGCTGAAAGACACTGGTCGAATTTGGAGGAAAAAATTCAACTTAAATTTTTTTCAGGCCTTTGTTATCTTTCGAATGCGCAGGGCTGTTGTCCACAAGCAATAATACTTGGCGCGAATCTTTTCCCATCCGCTGGTCAAAATTGTGAAACCATGTTTAAAAAAAAGCTGCCGGTAATCCACGCTCTGCGCTGACTTTCGTACAAGCAAGGGAGATTTTTGAGGTTTTCAAAATATCGCGGGTTGCATAATTTTCCTATGACGGGTAACTGTAACTTGTTTGATCCGTCAGAGTTGGCAGCGAGCAGAAAAGTAATACAGCTTTTATTTAGTTTATCCCCTTGACAAGTTTCTCCTTTCCTATCTATTGCTTTGTTGGACGGCAGTTTGTAAAAAAGTCTAAATTCGTCCACGTTGTAGATATCAGAGATTGGGTACTTCTTTGGATGTAGCGGCAGATTTGGATTCCCTCTAAAACCTCTCCTGTTTCGAACAAAGCTGCATTCGCTTATAAAACATAGGGGTTTTTTGCCACGGGACTGATAAAACTTCGCTTCTTAAGCAGGTTCGTGTATTAAATGTTAGCGTATTAAACGGGGTTTTTTACATGCAAAAGATAAGCGTTTTTTAAGGGACCGAAGAAAATGCGTGTATTAAGCGGTTTCGCGTATTAAGCAGGGCGCGTATTAACGGGGTTCGACTGTATTCTTAATATACTGATATGTACCTTTAATGCGCTAAATTTCAAGCCGTAACTCGATGACGTGATTACACCGCAGAATTAAGAATTGGCGCCTCGCTCTGCTCATGTCCTACAAAGATATGACGAGGGAGATTGAAATATTCTCATTGGACTAATCGCTATTTTTAAAGTGCCAAAATTTCAAGCCGTAACTCTCTGACGTGATAGTACTGTAAAATTAGGGAATCGGTGTCCCGTTCTTCTCGCTTTGTACCATCTTATACCGAATCCTTCATTTTCCCACGTAATGTTAATAAGCTTTTCCTATACCATTAACTCATCTTTAAAGTCGATGGCGAAGTAATATATATGGCAATGTAATGTAAATTATTATGTTTATAGGGTTCGAATTGCACATTATGACTTTTTTTTTTTTTGTATAAATTTTAGTGTGACGGGGGTTTCTGTCAGGATATGCGCAGGCAGACCAAAATATTCTGAAAAGACTTTATTTTACTTTAATTTGGCACCAGTTTCATCCCGTAACTCGAAGACGTGATAGTGACGCCAAAATGACGAGTTGGCGCCCGCTGCTGCTCATATCATAACAAGAAATGTCGAAGCCAGTCATTGCTTAATCTACTCCTAAAAATCTTGCCCTACATCATGATTTCATATCGTAACTCGGTAACGCAGTCATTTGTGTCGCCACCGCCCGTTCTAAAAGGATAATTACAGTGAAACAAAAATAAGCACATTTTTTAGAATATGAATATGAATTATAGACAGAATATAGAAATTAAATCTTTCCAGCATTTCATATTTTATTAAGCAATAAAGTTAAAAGACACAAGATAAATTGTAATTAATCGTTTGAAATTAATTTTATCTGGAAAGTAAGTGTTTGCGAATTTCAAATTAATATTATACCAAAGTATAAATTTTAGAATAAATATTTAAACAGCAGTTTAACATAAAAACTTAGATCATAATATTACATAAAAGTAAACATAAATCATTCATGAGTAAGTTGAATTACATCTTTTGTATCGTTAAATATTCATTAAGTTTGTTGTTTCTATAAATATTTGTTGCAATTATTAATTAAACATCAAAAGACACTTTGTTACATTAATTTATATTTAAAATTTAATCAAAAGGAATGTTTATATGGATAATATCTAATATTCATTTATAGTCATCTAATATTCATTTAATGTCAGTACAGTACCAAAATTAATTATTTAAACTTGAGTTATGTTTGTTGTTTAATTTTACATAATAAGTATTTTGTGTAAAATTCTATGTAAAATAATTTATCATTTCCTTGTTTAATTTATAATTCGTATAGATTTTGCTTTGTGAATCACATTTTGTCAACGCAAGATTTTATGTACGACATTGAATTATTATGTACTAATGCAGAATAAATGCATTATTTTTTTGTACAATTATAAAACATCAATGCGGTATTTTAAGCGATTTATAAACAAATGATAACGAAAAAATATCCCAGATTGAATCTAAATCATTTTTTAATACCTAATTATGGCGTTTTCTATAGATTTTTATACTTCTTTATTTTAACATGTTAACAATAAATGAACTTATTTAACATCTTGAGGGGTGGTGGGATATATTTTATCCCACCTACAATTAATGAACATATGCACCAGAAAAATTTTATCAAATTTTACTTCTCTAACTTTGGTGGGAAAATGTCGTAAAATTGCTTTTCCTTATTTTGAAGTAAATTTTTTCTAAATTTCCGGTGGGAGTTCAGCATTAAACAAACACAATTGCTTGCCCCTCAAGGGGTTACAAATTTGCTTTAATAGAGATGATATAAATGTTATAAAAATGAACAAATATTGCTATAAATAACTGCAACATTCTTTGTGTGGACAAATACAAATTTGTCTTTTACTTAATGCTTTTTATCTAATCATAAATAAAGCTAAGTGTTTAGCCTATAATCTAAATGATTTATTATAATTATTAGTGTTATTGTTCTTTAATGTGTATAAAACTATTGATAAAATTGGAAATACGCAAATGAACTTATTGACCATAACTAAATTTTAATAAATTTCTCAAACTGCAAATTGCCTGAAGAGTGATTAAGCAACTCTGTCTTCATAAATTATACTTCAATATAAATGTTTTCCGTAAAACCAAAATGATTTATTAAACATAAAGATTGTAAATTGTAGAAGATTGTAAATTGTATGCTAAAAATTGTAGAAACACAGCATACATTTTTACGTAAAACATTTCTCAAAGGAAAATGCAACGTCCTAACGCACATTTAGGTCAATGCCGCAAATCGCAAGATAATTAAACATTATTTTTATTGTGAAATATCGCAGATGAAAATTTAATGTAACACCTTTAAGGAAAAAAGACTTACTTTATTAGACTTTAGGAGGCAACAACTGTGGTTAAATTTCATAAGGTAGCTAATATTGACACGCACCTTTTTCTTTGTAACAACTGAAGCGACTGAATGCATGCATGTGCAATATTTTCTGGTATAATACAATATATTTCGATGGGTTTATTTTTTGAAGAAATTGTTTTTAATTTTATAAACATTAATAATAATAAAAATAACTATTATTATTGTTATTTCTTTTTTGTAAGATTACTTCATAACTTGCCCGTACACTGTTCGCTCATTAAGTAATAAGACTGGTTCTTTCCCGGCTAGGTATGTTGGTATGGTACAGGAAACTGGGTTGTAGATAGGTATCCCGCATAAATCAAGGCTACAAATGCTCCAAATGCAAACTAATTTCCTAGACTTGATTTCGTCATCTTTAACCCTTTGAGGGGCAAGTAAATGTGTTTCTGCAATGTCGAACTCACACCGGAATCTGAAAAAAAATATATTGCGAAATATGGAAAAGCAATTTTATGACCTTTTTTCCACCAAAGATACAAAGGTAAAATTTAATAAAAAATTTTTGGTGCAAATCTTCATTAATCTAGGTGGGACAAAATATATCCCACAGCCCCTCAAGGGGTTAATCGCACATAATTCTTCCATTAGATAAGGCGAAGAAAATTTAAATTACTAGTGACCAGAGCATTTGAAGCTTTGATTCACGCAAGACGGCAACACTAGCTATAGAATAGGTCCCTAGTCTGCGATGCCTGAATGGTGTGGCGCAGCAATTTCCACATGGCAGCAATAGAGACGACACAGTGCCATTGTAGCATGTAAAACATTAATTTTTATAGAAGATACTTTCTTTAATTTGAATAAAATTATTGATAAAATCGGAAAAAGGCAAATTAACTTATTCGCCGTAACTAAACATTAATCAATTTCTCAAACTAAAATATTCCTCAACTTAAAGATTTAAGCAGTGTTGCCAGATCGGAGACTTTTCGCTTCCAGATTGTTGAATGTCAACACTTTTTTGAAATAGAAATAAATATTCGCCTTATATAACAACCGATTAAAAATTCTGAAAAATAAGCGAATTATACTATTTAAAAAAGTGGTGACAGTCAAATAATCTGAATTAAATTGTCCCCAGTCTGGCAAGACTGGATTTAGGTATCTTTTAAACTCTGCCTTCGTAAATGCTGTTAACATTCGTATATGCTCACAAAAATAAGCAATTTATTAAATGAAACGACAAGCTTTCATGCTCGAAACAGCAGGTTCGTACCACTTTTCTTAGAATAAACACTTTGTAATACATTTGCCTTGAACAATGCTGAACAGTAGAGCAGTATTCAGGGGTTACCTAGCTGTGATCGGCTTAATATTTGCTTTGCAAATGTCGTCAAAGTGTATATAAAATATTTTTACATTTGTTAACCCCTTCAAGGGCGGTGGTTCATTTTTGGCCCATCTAATTTTAATCCCTAAATGCCGCATTGGCACCAGAAAATTGGAATAAAAAAATTCCTTTTATCAAGTACGTGAAAAAAAAAGCTTTTGCTTATTTTGAAATAAATTCGTTTGTAAATTCTGGTGTGAATCACCTATTTTAGTATTTTGCGAATAGAAGTACCTTGCCCCTGAAAGGATTTATACAATAATTTACATTTGGTCTCAAAAAGTAGTGCGAAATAGAATTTAAATATAGTCGCCTGTGGCAGTCCGGAAATAGTCAATAATTGTAATATTTTACGCACTCTTTAATCTTTTAATTAATTTTTTTGTCATTTTAATGTTAAATGATTAAAATAATGAAATTAAAATCATGGAAATGAAGTTAAATTTTTTATTAAAAAATGATTAAATGGCCGAATGAACACATTTGTTTTTCTTTTTTTGAAAAACTATTCTCCAAAGAGGTAAACTTGCAACTTGAATAAATAAAAAAATTACCGTAGCTTCTTTTATAAAGCTAAAAATATCACAACTGTTGCGAAACGTAAACATTTATAGATTTTGTTTTTTTCTCGGGTATTTCTTAAAATGAACAAAATTTATCTAAACAACTTGTCGAGTTGATTTCTCATGTTAATTTTCATCTCTAAATGGAAATGGAAAGATTTTCTAGAATAAAGTACAAGAGCTGATTACGCGAACCTGTCTGGACCGTTCCCGTTTCGGATATGCAAAAATCCGGATTACTAGGAAAATGAAAGAACACTGCTCATGCACAACTACTACAAAGTTAAAAAGTGATTGAAACATTCAGGTTAAACGGGAATTTCAATTGTTCACACTATCAGTATCCCCTAGGTGATGTAATATATAAAAAACTTTGCTTTTACATGAGAGAGAAAAGGGTTTCTTTTATTTTAATATCCATTGGGATTGAAGTGGTATTTCCAGTCCCCGCTTTCTTTTGATCATAAGGTACTTCAAGCCTATTAACCCATACCCAAGGCAGACAATAAATAGTTTCGTTTTGAACAGTTCCTCCTTTTAAAAGTGACCCGACGTTTAGAATTAAGCACTTCTTTATAGCAGCTTTGAGAATTTGCATTCCCTTACCCACAGACATTTCTCAAAAATTACTTTGGATTAACACTAAAACCGAAATATTACTCGAGTAAAACTATTTCACACCAGAATTTTTATTTTAAACTATTTAACTTATTTCTCCGTGGTACATATTTAATTTATTTTAGAAAAATATTTCTGGTTCGAATAAAATATTTTCATTTTTTACCGGTCAAAATGATCCTATGGCAGTTCCAGTGTTAACAGCTTGACGCATCATGTTTAAAAACAAATCCATTTTTTCATATAATTTCATTTAAAATAATGTATTCTTTTTAATTTTATATGTACAGTAAAACCTTGATTATACGAAGTACTTGGGACCGACCCTACTTCGGATAATCGAAATTTTCGGATAATCGAGAATTCATCAATAATCATCTAGTTTAATATGTAGTATCGTCATTGAACTGTTATTATGACTTATTTTAACTGTTAAATAAATTAAAATTATAAATGAAAATAAATTTATTTCTGAAACAAAAACTTACAATGGTTTAAATGGTGTAATCATCATCATCTGGTGTAAATTGGCCATCCTTTGCCGTGCAGCTCTATCCAGAAGTTTTCTTAAAAGCATGAGTTCAGAGGAATCACACTGTTCCTGTTGCTCCAACCAAACAAGGCCTTTGGAGAAACACTCAAAAGCATCATTGTTACTGATCTTATTTATTCCGGAATCATTCTCAGCTTCATCATCATTCTCTTCTGGAGAATTTCGGACTTCTGCTATTAATTCATCATCATTGAGCAACTGGAAGCCTGCATCTTCCACATCACAATTCAACCAATCTCTGATTTCTTTATCCCCACAATTTTCAAAACCTTTCATTATGCTAAAAAGGCTTGAAAACTCAGTAACACTATCTTTCACAATGTCTGTAGCATTTTCACCTGCGCCAGTAGAACAATTCGGAAAATGTTTTCCCCAACTTTGTCTTACTGTTGATTGCGGCATATATTCCCACGCATCACTGATCATATAAATGCAGTCTTTGATGTTGACAGTGTTCCAAAACTCAATTATTGAAATTGCACCAGATTCAGAATGTCCTTCAAAAAGTAATTTTCTGATTAATTTCTGTCGGTAACGCCGTTTTAAAGACTACAAGACGCCTTGATTCAAAGGTTGCAGCAGAGACGTATTCGGGGGCAAAAATAAACACCGGATGTTTCCAGATTTTAGACAGGTATCTTCAGGATGAGCCGGACAGTTGTCGAATAACAAAAGCGCTCCATTCAAATGTTCTTTTTCTTGCCAAGATTTTACTGCAGGCACAAAAATATCAAAAAACCACTTCGAAAACAAATTGGAATCCATCCAAGCATTTCTTTGATTTAAATAGTGTACAGGAAGAGCAGATTTGTAGTCTTACGACATCTTGGATTCTTACTTTTCCCAACAACAGCTAGTTCAAGCCTCTGGGAACCCGATGCGTTGGAACAGGCTAATACAGCGACCCTATTTTTCATTCTTTTCCAAGTTTCATTTATCGCAGGTAAAGTTTTTTCAGGAAGGGCCTTCCAATATAGTCCGGTTTCATCGCAGTTGGAAATTTTATCTGGGGTTAAATTCTCATCTTTCATCAATTTCTCGATTTTTGCGACAAATGAATCAACTGCTGCGACCAGGCATTTTTTCACCCTTGATTTTGAGTTGTCTTATACCATGGCGAATTTTGAATTTCTCTAGCCAGTCACTACTGGCTTTGAAGTCATCAGAACCATCAAGCTTCGAGTTGAGAATCAAAGCTTTTTCTTGAATCACTGGCCCAGATAGGGCTATTCCTTCACATCTTTTCTACACAAACCATTTGTACAAAGCTGTATCTAAATCTGTATGATCTGCTAATTTCATTGTTTTTCGGAATTTGGCGCCTTTCTCGACATCAAATTCAGCAAAGCACTTCTTATTTTTTTACGAGTTCCTTTTCATCTCACTGACAGTTGACACGCCAACGTGAAACTCCTTTGCAAGTTTTGTCACAGCTTCTCCCGATTCCAGTCGCGTAACAATATCTTATTTTTCCTGTATTGTTAATACGATTCTTTTTCTCTTACTGGAAACCATGATAAAAAAGAAAACTTGACTATAAACAAGTAATATAAAAATTTTGTTTTTAAAGTCAATTCCTACTTAGGTCATCAAAGAAAAATTTAATATAATCCCTTAAGCTAATATTAGTTTTTGTTGCATTAAAACATCTCAATTTGTTGATTTTCTATAAGCAAGTAGGTTTACAATGGAACTCTGTGTGAATTTGGATTATTATTATTTGGATTAAAAATATTAGAGATATCGCCAAGTTGGCGTCACTTTAGCGACTCATTTTGGCCATATCGCCAAGTTGGCGACAAACTTGACGGTATTTGGCGACAGAACAGGGTCCTTCCTATGGTAACCCCTTATTGAAAATACTTTCATTGATCTTCAATAACCAATAGCCGCCATTTTGTTTCCCATGCAAACTAAAATTAATTAATTAAAATTTAATTAATTAATTGATATTTGAAAAAACTGTATTAACATCAATTGTCATCCAGTACAAGTTTAAAAAAATTTATTTCAACTTGATAGGATGAATAATGAGTATTTTATTAACAGTTGGAAATTTGAACAAGATAAATATATAAATAAATATAGGGAGAGTGTGAGCTAATAGTAGGAATTGAAAAAAAGAATGAGAAAGACAATGCATAAACCCTATATGATAGCACTCAAGGAAATTCGGATCGGAAATATAACAGCAGAAAAAAGGAACAAACAGGAATTCATGCCAGCTGCCAGAAGTGACCATACCTAAAAGATCGTCCTAGTAGGGGTAGAAAGAGAATAGCAAAGGGGTTTTTCCTTCCTTTCTTCTTTTTCCCTTATCTGGAATAGAATTGTCCACAAAGGATAAGTTATACAAAGTGCCTCCTCCCCTTTTTCAAATTCTGCTGCAATGAAAATTTCTCTGTTTTTAAGATGACAAAAGAGGTTAGATTCTTTGCGTTTGGTTACAATCAGAGGGTGCAATAACATTCGATTATTCTGTGACTCGGCAGTTGTTCCAACCTGTTGTTTTACTGCTAGCCTGATTAACATAAAACGTTTCAGTATCATGTGTGAGCGCCCTCTTTCGGTTACTTTTGGAATATTTTTTTATACATGGTAAAAAAAAATCAAATGTCCCTCTGACCATAATCCCTCTGACTATAAACCGAATTTTTTTCTACCAATTACTTTTTTATTATGAGTTTTTTTTTTAAAGTTTGCACGAATTTAAGACGTAACCTGTATATATAAGTTTACTTATGACGTAGAGCTGCTACGTGTCCCGCAAAATTGGGGCTCCAAATTTCTGGACGACAGTATTTTAAACTAATTTTCTTCGCCTTATCTAATGGCAGATTTATCTACGATTAAAGATGCCAAAATGAACTGTAAGAAAATTGTGGTGACCAAAGCATTTGAAGCTCGATTTATGCGGGACACCTTGCAACTCAACTTATGAATGTTGGATGATTAACACGTTCACGCCAGGGCGGTGGGTCACACTCGACTGTCTCAGAGTTGTCAAGTCTCCTGCTTTTTACGCACCCCTTTCATTTTTGAGTAAATGTTGCTCCTTTAAATCGCTCAATTGTTCTAATTCAATAAAACAACATTTTCTGTATTAAAATACTGGTAGCCACAAAGCCGGAAACTTGGCAGCTCTGAGACAGTCGAGTGTGACCCACCGCGCCGGCGTGAACGTGTTAAAGATTGTATATCACAGTTATTTAACTCTTTATCTACTGACAGTACTTATAAGTATCATTAAAATAACTTGTTATAAAATTCATTTAATACATCAATTAATTGTAATACAGCTTAGAATGAGTTATAGATACATTACCTTTGCATCTTTTCAGCTTTCTTGACGTTGGGGGAGGGGGAGGGGAAGGAGAATTTTTCAGTTCGGAAATATTTCAATATTTCTATTGTAAGAATATTATATTTCCTAATTCTACAAAATACTAAGAAAAGGATTTAAAATAAAAGATTTGAGTGGTGTTATAAATGTTCCACAATATCCCTATCAATTCAAATTTAATTAATCCTTCTAAATCCTTCAATCTTTCTAAATTCTTTCTAAAATTTATTAAATGATTATGTAAATCTTCTAATGTAGTTTAAACAATTCACGAAAAATGCTTTAGAAGATCAAATTTTCATGAATTTATAATTCAGTCCATAATGGGTTAAAGGGTGACGGGTGCATTAAAAAACTATTACATATTTATAATCAACAGATCTTTACGCAACTTCGCCAAAATATATTAGGAATGCTTAAATAAATTAAAAAAAAGAGGAAAATAGATATTGACATTATTTTACCAAATACTGCGTGTGACACCAAATGGGTAAGCCATTCCTTTACCATTTTAAACACTTCTTGGAATTGTTCAAGGAGTCTTACACCACCTTTCCTGTTTAGTAATTTCCTATTTAATATTTAAATCGCCGAATTTGCAATCATGTCCTTTAATTTCAGGCTTCGTAGTATTTTTCTACGATTAATTAAAGCGAAATATTTAATTAAAATTTTTTGGTGATTCTACATGCCCTGCCTTAATTGTAAAAGATGTTTGTGGGAGATTTGAAAATTTATAGCAAAATTATATCTTATACTATAATGCGAGCAAAAATTGTGTGTGTGTGTGTGTGTGTAAATTTTATCTTGAGAACGGCTCTAACGATTTTGATTAAATTTTGCACCCTACCGTTTTCGGGCGCGAAAAGACCATTGGGATGGGTCTCGTGTTCGAGAAAAATCAATTAGTGGGTGATTTTGGGTCATAATGGGTCATGGTCAAGATAATTATATCTAAAGAACGGCTCAATCGATTTTGACCAAATTTTGTATCCATCCATTTTCGGGTACGAGAAGACTATTGGGCTAGGTCACGTGTTTGAGAAATTTCGAATTGTGGGTCATTTTTGGGTCACTGTGGGTCTAGATATTTTTATCTAAAAAACGGCTCTAACGATTTTCACTAAACTCTATATTCGACAGTTTTGAATTACGAGAAGACCATTGGGCTAAGTCACATGCTCGAGAAAATTCGATTAGGATGTTATTTTTGGGTCACCGTGGGTCAAGCTAAGTTTATATAGATAACGGCTTTAACGATTTTGACGAAATTTTGCACCCTACTGTTTTCGGGCACGAAAAGACGATTGGGATGGGTCACGTGTTCGAGAAAATTCGATTAGTGGGTCATTTTGGGTCATAATGTGTCAGGGTCAAGCTAATTATATCTACAGAACGGCTCAATCGATTTTGACTGAATTTTGTATCTAACCCTTTTCGGGCACGTAAAGACCATTGGGATGGGTCACGTGTTCGAGAAAATTCGATTAGTGGGTCATTTTTGAGTCACTGTGGGTCAAGCTATTTTTATCTAAAAAACGGCTCTAATGATTTTTACTAAACTCTATATTCTACAGTTTTGGATTACGAGAAGACCATTAGGCTGAAAATTCGATTAGTGGGTCATTTTTGGGTCACCGTGGGCAGGGCCTGATTACCAAAGGGGCACACTTACACCAATAATTTTTTAGAGAAAAGTTCGACTTATCCAAACGCCGTATTCATGTAAAATTTCTGCCCTGAATGAGGCAAAATTTTCTGTTTATTTTTAGTGGTAGTTATTTGCCCCGTGGGTAATCAGGCTCTGACCGTGGGTCAATCTATCTAGATAACGGCTCTAATGATCTTGACGAAATTTTGCACCCTACTGTTTTCGGGCACGAAAAGACCATTGGGATGGGTCTCGTGTTCAAGAAAATTCGATTAGTGGGTCATTTTGGGTCATAATGAGTCAGGGTCAAGCTAATTATATCTAAAGAACGGTTCAATCGATTTTGACTAAATTTTGTATCGAAACATTTTCGGGCACGCAAAGACCATTGGGATGGGTCACGTGTTCGAGAAAATTCGATTAGTGGGTCATTCTTGCGTCACTGTGAATCAATTATTTTTATCTAAAAAACGGCTTTAACTATTTTCACTAAACTATATTCTACAGTTTTGGATTACAAGAAGACCATTAGGCTAAGTCACATGTTCGAGAAAATTCGATTAGTGGGTCATTTTTGGGTCACCATGCATCAATCTAAGTTATCTAGATAACGGCTCTAACGATTTTGATGAAATATTGCACCCTGCTGTTTTCGGGCACGAAAAAACCATTGGGATGGGTCTCGTGTTCGACAAAATTTGATTAGTGGGTCATTGTGGGTCATAATAGGTCAGGGTCAAGCTAATTATATCTAGAGAACGGCTCAATCGATTTTGACTAAATTTTGTATCTAACAATTTTCGGGCACGAAAAGACCATTGGGATGGGTAACGTGTTCATGAAAATTCGATTAGTGGGTCATTTTTGGGTCACCGTGGGTCCAGCTAAGTTTATCTAGATAACGGCTCGACTATTTTGACGAAATTCTGTAAGCTATTGTTTTCGGGCACAAAAAGACCATTGGGATGGGTCACGTGTTTGAGAAAATTCGATTAGTGGGTCATTATGAGTCAGGGTCAAACTAATTACATCTAAAAACGGCTCAAGACATTTTCACAATTTTTTTTAATATACGGCCGTTTCTGGTCATGAGATGACGTTTGGGCTAAGTCACATGTTCGAGAAAATTCAATTAGTGGGTCATTTTGGGTCACAATGGGCCAGAGTCAAGCTAATTGACTCTAAAAACATGCTCAAAACATTTTGACCAAATTTTATATTATACTGTTTCTGGGCATGAGAAGAGAACTGGGCTAAGACACATGTTCGAGAAAATTCGAATACAGGGTCATTTTGGGTCACAATGGGTCAGGGGCCAGCTAATTTTATCTAAAAAACGGCTTAAACGATTTTGACTAAATTTTGTATTCTATCATTTTCAGGCTCGAGAAGACCATTGGGCTAGGTCACATGCTCAAGAAAATTCGATTAGTGGGTCATTTTGGTTCACAATGGGTCAGGGTCAAGCTAATTGTATTTAAAAAGCGCTTCAAAACATTTTGTATACTACCATTTTCGAGCATGATAAGACCATTGGCAGGGTCGCATGTTCAAGAAAATTCAATCAATGGGTCATTTTGTGTCCTAATGGATCAGGATCAAGCTAACTTTATCTAAAAACGGCTCAAAAGATTTTGACAAAACTTTGTACTTCACCGTTTCTGGACAATATAAAACCAGGGGGCTGGGTCGCATGCTCAAGAAAATTCTATTAGTGGGTCGTTTTGGTGATAATGGGTCGGTGTCAAGCTAACGGCATCCATCTCAAAAAATGTTCAAATAATTTTGACAATTTTTTTTTTTTGTTATACCATTTCACAGAACAAAAAGACCATTGAAATAGCTCACACGTTCGATAAATTTCAGTTAACGGTTTTTTGAATCAACGTGGGTCAAGCTTATTTTATCTAGAATATGACTAACGATTTTAACTAAATTTTGATTTCCATCGTTTTCAGGCTCGAGAAGAGAATTGTATTAGGTCGCATGTTCGAAAAAATTCGATTAGTGCGTCATTTTGGGTCACTATATCTTAGGGTCAAGCTAATTGTATCTAAAACAGCAAGAATGATTTAGTGGAAATAATATATCTAGATAAACACAAAGCTAATTTTGACCGAACTAAGCGCGGTCATTCCTGCTAGTGAATGTATGAAATATTTATAGGACATCAGATAGAAAATGTTAAAACAAATTAAGCATTCCTTAAACCTAATTGCTCATATTAGTCATTTTCGTAGAGCAAAAATGTAATAGAATATTTTTTGTGGTTGTTAATGTTTAAAGTATTAAAATATTAATGTTTAAGCACAGGTGGTATTAATGACGTTAATCAATATTCTTTTGATTTTTTCTTTTCATAATGAGTTTCCGATAAAAATTAAAGTAATAGAAGAAAAAGGGAAAATAGATTTATTATTATTTTTTAACTATTTATGATACTGTATACGCGTGCTTTATAAAGATTTAAATATACATTATACGCATCCTACATTTATAGTAAAAATATTATAACTGCCCGCTTGACGTATGAAAAGCATTATTTTAAAAGACAAGTATTAATGAATAATATTATTGAATAATTTTTGTGTCTTTGTTGCTTTTTTATGTAATATCTTTACAATTTATAGACTAATCAAAATACAAATTGTAATTTTATTATGTTTTATACAAAGATAATAATAATAATACAAATTGTATTTTTGTTATGTTTTGTACAAGCATAATAATTTAAGATGATGATTTATATCCGAACTATTACATAGTACAAGCAAAAATCAGTTGAACATTGTTCAATTGCTAATGTAGGCAATAATGTAAAAGTTACGTGGTAATGTGAACTCAGTACGATGAATAAAATTATGTGTTTGGAAATTTTGAAATTTGACACTATAGACCAGATGATTCTATGATCATTTACTGAGGTTTGAGAGTAATAATAACGAATAATTAAAGTAATATACAGCATTTAAGGGGTCTCAGGATTCTTAAAATTTGGAGAAAAAAAAGACCATTTTAAACATTTAATATCTTAAAATGTATATGATTTTAAAACACATTTTTTAGGAAAATGAAAGACATAAGTATGTTCTTTCGTTTCATAAATAAAAAAAAAATACAAAATGCAGAATTAATGTTTATAGGTTGCTTCAAACTATCAGTCATTTGTAAAGCAGAAAATTGGTATGACAGCTTACGCGCACGATTACAAAAAAAAATTTTGCAAGTAAAATGAAAATTTTGGTGCCTAGTTATACTTCAGATTTTAATAATTAACTTGAACCTAAATAAAGTTGTATTTAAAGCATTTTTATAATTTTAATACAAAGTTGTATTTAGCTAATACAAAATTTTGAAAATTGCAACAGAATATTCACATAAAAAAATATTTGGTACTTGTTTGTTATCCTGCCGACCAAATTCACTAAATTATATAAATCGCCAAATTATACAAATTGACATAATTTTTATTTTAAATAACGAAAGAACAAATAAATTAGTATAACATTAATAAAAATACAAATAAAATGTCGAAATAAAAAACACTTGATAACGTAAGCACATATTGTCAAGTGAATGTGACATTTACGATCAACCATTATCGGCATTTAATCTTACAATTCGACGACAGTAATTTGGTCGACGAGATAACTAACAAGTACCAAATATTTTTTAACGATAAAAAGGAAATGTTATGTCCAGTTTATACAGACAAACATAAAACATATATTTCAAAAATTTCATGAACACTTATTGAGAAGTTTCTGAGGTAGCGTTATGCCCGAAAATGTCATTTTAAGTGAAAGGACCTCAAAGTTTCAGAAAAGCCACTTTTCAGCTATTGAGCGGGTACAATTCTAAAAGCCATAACTTCTGTTCTAATGGGAATTTAGAGGAAACAATTATATCAAAATGTTCAGAAAAGATAGGAGTTTAAAATATAAAATAATTAAAATTTCGAAAATTTTGTAGCTTTAAGAGTTCTGAAACCCTTAATATATAAATGAATCCTTATCCAAAAAGTTTATTCATTGAATAAAAGAAGACATTGTTCCGTGTCTGATAACAGCTTTATTGTTATTTTATTACAAAATGACGTAAATATAGGCACGTGAACCTTTTTTTCGACATGGATTCCGCAGTTGTAGGAACAGAAAATTAAATAATAATAATAATAATACGAAAAAAAATATGCGAAAACTATAGATAAAGTTTCACATCTCGAAACAGGAAACTGAGATACCTATATATATCAGGATGTGAGTTTCAAAACTCGCCTTGTACAAAATTTAAAAAATCGAGTTTTCTTTTTCAATCAATTCCATTACTGAACCTGCATCGAAAAAACACTACAATGCCACAGGGGACTACTTTTATGATATGTTCGCACCAGTATTTTTCTAATATAAATTTTGAAGTACATTTCTCTTAAAAAGGTTGTTAAAGTGTGTGCTAAGGGCATTTCTTTAAAGAAAGTTAGAATGAAAAAATAGTCGCATGTGGAAACCCTGCAATGTGAAAAAAAAACCGCTTTACCGTGTATTTCTGGCATTGCAAAATCTTGGCTTACTATGAAATCCAATGGACGCAGTCAGAAGTTTTTCGTGATTTCCCAAAATTTGATTTTCTGGAAAAGCGAATTTTGAGACTCACATCCTCATATATATACGTGCGCGTGTATGGTGTGTGAAATACAATTGTCAGCAACCCATCTTTTAGCCAATTTAAATTAACTTGTAATAAATTTATGTTGAACATAAAATAAAATCTGACTTTTTTTTGACAGATTTCAGTTTAGCGCCAATGTGCATATCTCATGATTAACCCTTACCGGCGCGGTGTCCTTAAAAAAGGACACCTAATTTTAATTCCTAAACTGACAAACGGCACCAAGAATATTTAACTACAATTTTTCTATTGTAATTTACATGAAAATAAGAGAGTTCGTATTTTCTAATAAATTCGTTTAAAAATTCCGGTGTCAGTCCATTATTTCATCAGTTTATAAACAGAATTATTCCGCGCCGGTAAGGGTTAAAAAGAAGAGTTTTGGTAACTTGCCCCAGTTGTTCACTGTTCAAGTAGATTTTTAAAAAAAGTTTGAAAACTATTTATAAAAGTCACCAAATTAAACCACAATTTTCAAACAAATCTCATTCGAATATACATTTTTCTTTCTGTTCAACCATACAATAAGCAAAGATTAAATTTAGAAAATAAAAAAAACCCCCCGAGAACTAATTTATTATTTCTCATCAATGTGAAACTTTTTTATTATATTAATTACCTATTATTTTTATTTACTTGTATTGATGGCTTTTAAGTTGTGTTTAATAGTTAGTTCCTATCTATAAACACTGTTTTGATGAGACCTATAGATGTCTATGAAGGTTAGAGTTGCAGTAAAGCTAGGGATCCTACCTACACAACTTCCAGGTTGTATAATATTTTAACGGGGCTTCTGACTGTAAAATAGTCAAAGAAACATCATATTCATTTTGAAAGACCTATCCAATGATATGCCACTCAATAGGGTGCGTAAAAAAAATTTCGTCCCTACCGCCATTAGGTATTTTACGGCCGCCATATTGAATTTATAAAAAGAAAACTAGCCTATAACCATTGGACAGATAAGACGAATCTATAAAGACCTCATTCCTTAAAATCCATTCAACCGTTGGAATGTTTCGAGGTATAAAGAAATCCACATACCCAGATACGCGTGAAACACATAACCCGTCTTGGCAGTCGGGTAAAAACTGAAATTATTCGATATTTATAAGTCGCGTATGAGCGATAAAAGCGAAAACGGAAACGTTGTTAGTTATAGCTATCATAATGCGTTTCTAAAAGTATGAACTGTACTCGGAAATCGCTCGAAAGTAACTGTGAATTTATAGAGAAGGCGAAAATGTCTGTTGCGAAAGAAATGGGACTTTGTCGCTAATATCATTTCACAAACCTTATAAAACAGTTGCTAAAAATTAGGCCGATAAACTACATGTTTTGCTGTTTTTAGGTATTGTCGTAAATTTATACAGTCGGACCTCTATTTAACGAACCTCTATTTTGCGAATTTCTCTATTTTGCGAACTTTTTCTTGGAACCAAGAACATTTTACGAATTTCTTCGTAAAATAACCTCCAAATAGCGAAGTGCATTCTCTATTTAGCGATTTTTTTTTTTGTGATCTAATTTTTTTGCTCCCCCCATTTCTCAAAATATTTCTGGACATTTCAAACTTATTCTTTCTTTAAACACATTTTATGATGTTCAATAGCTTTGAATTGGTTTTACCAGGCACCTTTTTTGTCAGCAGTGGGAATTCGGTAAGTACGGAGGACGAAGACGATAATCCCTTAGACTAACTTAAAAAATGTGGATACAAATGAGAAAAAAAGAAGAAATTAACCATGATGTACTGATTGATGATTGTATTTCACTTAATTCTGAAATTGAGACCTCGGAAACACTATCCGAATAGGATATTTTCGAAAGTGTGAAAAATAAAAACAATACAGCAATTAATTGCTATGAAGACGAGTATGATGATGATGTAAATGATCATGATGCAGGAACTTCGTATGATTAAATGCTAAAATCATTTGAAACAATCCGACGCGGATTATAGTTAGAAGAAAATACGCATGAAGGGGTTTTTGGTGCATTGGAAAGATATGAGACGTATTATGAGAGAAAGCACTTTTTAAAAGAAAAACTCAGACAAAATTAACAGAGTTTTTCATAAACTAAATTTAAGGACGCATATGTTAATGTGTTGTTAAAATAATTTTTTATAATAATAATAAATACGATAAGGTCATTAAAATTCATTAATTTTAATGTAAAACTATTTACTTTAAACAGAAAATACAGTGTATTCCCAGACAATGTTTTGTTTTCCTTGCAGATTTCAAAGATTTAAGTGCACAGAAAAAATGAATTGGTGATGGATATTGGTGGGTAAAATAAATAAAACAAATCGATGTAATTTATTTAAAAAAATGTGATTAATTACTTTTAGTAAAAATATTTAGTGTTTATGAATTTAAAGTCTGTTTTATGTAGTTTAAAGTATTTTAAAAGTTGAATCTCTATTTAACAAATTTTCCATATAACGAACTTTTTTCCAGGATTTAGCGACTTCGTTAAATAGAGGTTCGAATGTAAATACGTAGTATTTATAGTCGTCGCCTGGTTTGTCCGTTTATCTTTCTTTCCAGTTGCTCCTATATAACAGCGCAAAAACTACCCAATCGAATGGTTTGAAATTTAATGTATATAATCATTGCAGAATTTTGTCGAGTCATTTCCAATTTTATGAAAATCGAATCAAAGCTTAAAAAGACATTAATAAACGTTTTCGTCATTTTATGAAATCCTAGTTTACGTAATTAATTTAGTGATGTACCATGATAGGTAATGATTCTGAGTTGCCATGGTGATTACCTCCTATTTAAGATGCGGTCCTATTATTTCCGTATTACTGCATTTAATATATATAATAGTAATAAATTTTGTATTCGTGCATTTTTGCACAAGAGTGCAACAGCTATTGCACCAAGATCTGAATATTTATAAAACTAGTTATAACATACGAACGCACCTCATTTTCCACGTATGACGTAGAATTTCTGACTTGTTATAAATTAATTAGTATCTTCATTCTTAATATAATGTTACTTGCTGTTTTCTTCACACCTATTGAACTGACAGAAGAATAAAAGAAGAAAGAAAAAACCATGCGTCAAGTATAGATTATGAAACACTTTCCAATACATTTTGAATAATGTAACAAAACTGCACAGTTTAAAAAATTTAAATATTACGTCTAATTCAAGCATATGGAAACGCATAACACATTTGAAAACCAAATTTCAGCTGTTCCGGTCTACAATCGGAAAATTATCCGAATTTTTTCAGCAGCCCTGTATGTCATATATAGATTTCTATCTATTAACTACATGCATGCCAAAATTTAGTGCAAAGAAATACAACCTCAGTTGAAAATTCAATTCAAAAATTCCCTCTAATACGGAGAATGATACGTGAATACCTTTTTGCGGCCTCGTATATGAGGTATAGAATTTATATATAATGAGTAACATGTAAAAAATTAGTTAAATTTAAAAGCGCATACCGAATTTTAAAACGCACACTCCAGCAATTATTACTCAAAGATAGTACTGTAACCGTTTTCTTTTGTTTGTCCCTGCAAATGAATAAAAAATGCTATAAATGCCCTGTTCTAACGTAATCGTAGTGAAATTCAGTAATTTATATCAATATCAATACATTTGAAATAGCATAATCTCATTGAAATATTCTGCAAACGATTTTTACCCATATGCCTTTATGTAATGAGATTCTTTTGAGTGCCCCTATAAATGAACTATTAATCCTACATACTTCATATACAATACCAAACGTGCTTTTATGACTCTAAACAACCTTTATCAATTGCATGAAAATCTGGGTATATTTATGGGAGTTAAAGCGTGGACAGACGGACAGACAAACCGAATGAATAAACACTTTTCAACTTTTTTGGAAAGTGTTAAAAACATATAGTTGCTGATTGTGATGCAATTTCTTTTTTACAAAAAGAATGAATATATGATGTTGATTTATACGTCCGCAATTTTTATAATAGTGCGCTTTGTAATAAAATCCCTATTATTAGTATTTTTGAAAAATTGTAATAATCTTTGATTGCCTTGACACTTGAGCCGATGTTGGATGTCTTGAGAGGCATTGAAGATCCAACATATTCCCTAACAGACGATGTCCATATAGTAATCTAATTGCCACTTGTCTAACATTATAAATCTAATACTTTTTCCGAATTTTGTTGTTCTTTCTACTATAAGAATGATGATTTTGTTTTATGACATTCCATAAGAATGATGTTGATACACAGAGTACTCATCCAACTAGGGCACACATTCAAATTTTGATTCAGTATTTTGTGAAGAGTGAAATCGATCGTAAGGTCTTCTTATGTGAATCAAGTAAAATATAGGAAGTACTCGAATCAATTGCTGTTCACGAAATACGAGCCTTGACCTCATTCAAACAGAAAAATAAGATATAAATCTAATTTAGTCAAGAGTGGTGTCGTTGGTGGTAAGTTCTTCCCATGAGGAAAAAACCAAACATAGAAAAAATCTACCTCTATGTAAGTGGCTGAGAAAATAATCACTTAAATATATTTATATTCGACTGTTTCGTATTGTTTTCTAAATATGAGCGAGTATGGCATGTTGACAATTATTAAGATGATACTTGGCGTAGTATAATATACAGTGCCAGCAAAAGAAATCTTGCCACTCATTGAAAAATGTAAAAAATGTAAAAAACACTCGCCTAGTAAACCTTTATTGCCAAAATTTATATTTTGTCATAGTTCCCTTGTCTTTTATGACACTTTTCAGTCTATTAGGCATGGAAGTTGCCAAATTCTGGAAATAGTTTTTGACCATATGAACCCACAACTTTTTTAATACCTCCTGCAGTTCCTTGATGCTGGATGGGTGTGTCTCTTGAAATTTATTTTTAATGTGGTTCCAAGCATTTGCTATTGGAGTTAGTTGCCTGGCTATTCAAGTATAGAATTGACATTTAACCACTTTTGACCAAGTTTTTCTTTTTGAGCAGGTTCTGCATCATGCATGAAAAATTTATATCCATGAAGGGACCAAAATTGCAGTAAGTGGTCTTATACAGAGTTGCCAAGTCTCCGGCTTTTTGAACACCACTATTATTTTAGAGAAAATCTAGTTCTCTTAAATCGTCAAAATGTCCGAATTCAATAAAACAAAATTTTCTGTATTAAAATAGCGGTATCCAAAAAGCCGGAGACTTGGCAGCTCTGTCTTATAGCACTGCTAAATATTTACAACTGTTGACAGTAATATTGTTGAGAAGGAAATACAGTCCAGTTATGCCTTTTTTACCACTAAAAGAACACCATACCATGACACTATCTGTGTGTATTGCAGTTTTAAGAAGAAACTTTGTATCATATCAACGGTACCATGTCAAACTATCCAATATGAAAACGGTGGGCTACTTTTTTAAAATTCAGATTTCATGATTGTTACCCCTTTTTTGAAATAGTAAAAAATCGCAGTATTTAACCTTATTTGACGTCATGTTAATTAAGGCGAAAACAAGGGGAATTTTACCGTTTCAGAAAAGTGGTGCCAATCAAGAAATCTGGATTTAAAAAAAGTAGTCCCCTGTTTTCACATTGGATTGTTTGACATGGTACCGACGATATCAAGAGGAACATTTAGGTTGTCCATACTTGCCAACATTCAACTAAACTTCCGTAAAATGTGAGTTAAATTGACTCAGGTTATACACGTTACTAACCAGAAAATTTATTTGATGTATCACTATACATTTAAAAACATGTTTCTCTATGAAATCTATTTGAATTAATTTCTTTAGTAAATTTCTGGTTCGAAACGTGTTTAACCTGGGTCAATTTAACTCACATTTCACAGAAGTTTAAGGGAAAGTTGGCAAGTATGAGGTTGTCTCACCATCATCAGGCTCCCCTCTGATTATCCCGAAAGTACTTTCATTAGAAAACATTATTTTTTAAGTCTCCTGCTATCCAGTTTCAATATTTCTTACAAGTATTTAATTTTTTTTCCATGACACCAGTAAGCAGGAGTTTTATTGCTGCCCTTCGGGCTGTTAGCTGCCAGTCTTGGCTGGAAGTCTATGGCTGATGGTCTTTACTGTCACATTCATTAATAAATCTGAATGTTTCTTTTTTATTGTTGCAGCTCTTCCTATTAGTTTTTACAGTACCTAACGTTTTAAAATTATATCAATCTAAAGTCTAAAGTTCTAAGGTCTTCAGTTCTAAAGTGTCTCTTGGTCTTCCCGGAGCGGTTTTTCATTTTGGTATATTGCCATGTGATAAATTGACACTCGCCCTTTTTAGTGCATAACTAGATTTCATCGGGCAACGTAAAAGTAGCAAAATTTGTGCAACCCGAGATTTTTTGGGGCATGCATTTATTCCGTCTAATTAACCCTCCTTGAATAAGCGGACGGTGGACGTTTAAAAAAATTTCTTTTAATTTTCATAATAGAGACTTGAAATTTTGTGCAAATATACACTTCATCATAAGTATATAGAGCACCTTAAAATATATTTCCAATCTTATTATAATTTTAAGATCTTTAAAAAAAAATTAAAACGAAATTTTAAAATGCTCCTTGAGTCTTAATTTTATAGATATTTCCTGGATTTTGGATTTTAATCACATAAAACTTTATTACAAAAAAGTTTGTGCATCGATTTTTTAGTCCCTTAAATAGTTAAGTTTTTAAAGATATTTTCCTGAATTCCATATCGATTTTCATTAAAATTCTGCTTTATAATAAGTTAAAAATCAAATTTAATTGTCTTAATGAAGTCGAATTTTAAAATGCATACACAGTTTCTTTTAAAGCAATAATCAATTAAATCAGGATTCTTCCTTATCAGTTT
This sequence comes from Maratus speciosus, assembly GCA_963932465.1. Taxonomy (NCBI): domain Eukaryota; kingdom Metazoa; phylum Arthropoda; class Arachnida; order Araneae; family Salticidae; genus Maratus; species Maratus speciosus. Next base: position 137,208,874 of record OZ010793.1, read on the forward strand.
CACGAATTTTGATCAAAAATTAAGTAGCAAGGATTTCAAAAACTTAAAAAAAGCCAAAACATCAGTTTTGAGAAAAAAAGATTGAAAGTAGATTAAAAGGCTAAATAACTGTTTGTGAACAAAATTAAAACACTTCTAACATTGCGAAAAATAATCACATCTGCATGCGGTTTTCCACGAATGACGCAGTACAAATGGGAAAATAATAATTACATACAAAATAAATGTCCATTTTGGGTCAATTTTTTGCTCAAATAAAGGTCCATGGCCCCCTTAACCCACCAGTTATTTTTTAATGTAAATTTTACCTTATTTAATCGAAGCATTTTCCGGATTAAATTAGACAAATTTTTTTGTTTTGAAAAACCGGTGACAAAAGAATAAAAATTCTTAAAAGACGCTCGTCACGAAGGGTTAAATGCGCAATTTTTGAAGCTATTTTGATAAAACACATGCGCAGCGAGAGGTTTAAAAACGCCAGAAAATGCAAAACTTTTAGCAGACGTGTTTCGGTAGGGTTTAGCGTACTGTCCTAAGTGGGTAAAATCCTCTTTTTCTTAATTACTAGCAGCATCTTTTACACTTTTGTTTGCATTACCTATACTATTCTCCGATTGGCTGGTTACAGTATTTTCTTGTTTTCCTATTGGTTAATGAATTTCTCATTTGAATCCGGCTCTCTCCTATATAATTGAGGACGTTTCCGTTACCTTTTCCACTGGGGGCAGTACGATAAACGCTACTGAATCTACTCTGCTCAAAGTTTTGCATTTACTGGAGTGTTAACGTTGTTTTTTAAATTAATAATATAGTATGTTGTTTGAAAAATAAATTCTATTATTAATAGACGGCAGAAATACACACACATATATTATATAGGAAATTTTATTTAATGGTGCTTAAAAGTACTGTCGAAGCATAAAAGGATAATTGCTTAGTCTATCTAAAAACTATTAAAATAATTTTTTTGTTTTAATTTCATGTATGTTTAAACAATTATGTAAAAGGATTATCATATTTTACTCGTGGCTTTGTTTTTATGCATGTGCTAGCTGTTACCAGAAAAGTCATATATATTAAATAAATATATATGATAATATATATTTATTTAATATATATGGTTATATATGGTTATATAAATATGGTTAAATAAATATATATGGTTATATAAATAATACTTCTATGCTCTGAAATAATTATGGAATTGAAATTTTAACTTTTTTAGTAAGAATTAAATAATCTAATTTAGAAAATTTACTTTTTTAGTCACTTAAGTAGAACTAAAATCAGACCGATAACTCGGTAGATATCCACGCCTACTTCTCACGTTTTATTTTCTACATAAAAACATGGATTTACATAATTATTGCAGAAAAATAATAACAGTAATCAAATATTTTATACTGGAACAAATGCTTTCCAATGTTATTTTTTTTTTAATATTTCTTCGCAAAAATTATATCATTTCGTATTGAGGTTAAACTTTAATAGTCTATTAAGATAAATAAGACTGCAATAACAGTAAAGTATTTTCTGAGCTATAGGTACCGTGATGCTTTCCTGTGTTGAAATCACTCATTTTCATTCAAAGGTGGAATAAAACTTGGAGTAATTCAAATTCTTCGAGCGTGTTGTTTACAATGGCTCAGAATGAAGCAGGGCAACTTAAACAAACGAAAACGAAATCGCTAGGGAAAATATTCACAAGAAAATTTGCATTTAACTTTGACTAATTGTGGAGAATTTTAATTAGAGTTTCATAAACATACGGAAAGACGAGGAAGTATTTTAGATGACTTTTAATGAATAAGTATCGAGAAGTGTCAGTATAAGTTTCGTATGCTTATCGCTGTTAATTAGTCATATCCAAATACTTTCAGAGTTTATTGAAAAATCAAATTTAAATTCCGCAGTGAATTATTCAAAGAAAATATTCCGCCACGTAATGTCAACCAATGAATATTTCGAAAAATGTATAATAATATACTGATTTATAAGGATAAAGGACATGTATATACTATTATATTCTGAAATTTTTATAATAATACATAAGAAATTTTGAAAGTATAAATCTCATAACAGTCACCAAACAGATTAACTAAAAAGGGCGAAAATTGAAATTATTTTTAGTTAACCCTTTCAGGGGCAAAGCATTTTCAATGCTAAAATGTTGAAATAAATGAATGGCACCTGAGTTTACCAACAAATTTAATTGGAAATAAGAATAACGCTATATTTCACTTTCACATTAAATGGAAAATATTTTATCAAAATTCTGGTGGCACTGTACCGCTTGAGAATAAAAATTACGTGGTATCTCTATGAAACCACCGCCCCTGAAAGGGTTAATGAAGTCCTTATGGTCAGATGTTGGCATAATTAGAAATTAGCATCAAAATTATTCATTAAAAAATCTAACTCCTTCAATTAGCTTGAAACCAAACTGCACCCATTTATACAGAGTAATACAATATGAAAACAAATAAACTAATCCAATTTATTATGTAAATAATAAAATAATACAAACTACATGCATATAGCAGGTCTCATTGCACTTCACCAGTGTAGCTTTGCCACATGATTTCGTCATATGATTTTCATGCGAATAGAAGAGCAAAGAAAGTGAAATAAAGCGCCCTTTTAACATTAGAAGCGCCAAGAGCAAGCCAATTTGACGGCTACCACATATGTATAATTATATTTGAACCAGAAATTTCTTTAACAAAGTGTTAAATGTATATGTCACAAACCATAAGCTAAATAGGTAAGTTATGAATATTTAAATTAAATAAAAATTCTGGTGTACATCTTTTAAAATAAAACTTGAGTGAAACTCCCAACGCTTCTAGTTTTAAACTGATGGCATTGAGATTTCTAATTCTCTTTAAATTAATAATATCATGAATGTTTTAGCCATTATTTGTCAGTATCATATCAAATCCTTTGCTCCATTTACATCATAAAAATTTGAAAAGAGCCACCCTTTTTATTTTACCTAGCATTCATTACAGACTGATTTGCATTCACAAACTGCTTTCATCATTTTTCTGGTGACGAATTTTTTTCAAGATAGAATAAATAATTATAAAATAATGTTGATGAAAGTTTTGAATCTTTCTAGTATTAACCCCTTGGGGACGAGCGACACTTATACGTGCCGCATGAAGCGTTCAGAATCCTTGTTTTTCCTCACCAGTAAAATTTTACTGAAAAATTTGCCTTATTTAATCAGCGCATTTTCTCGATTCAAGAAAACACAAATTTCTGTTTTTAAAAAACGGTGACAAAAGATTAAAAATTTCGTAAAAGGCTCCCGTCCCGAAGGGGGTTAACATTGTTTCATTAATATTAATAACATGTAACATACAAATAATACATAAACATGTATACTGCTATGATATAAAACTTCAAAGAATATATTTAAAAGGTTGATGATTTTTAATCACTCTCTACTGTCACAATTTAATATATTTAAATCTACTCTTTGTCTATTATCATACTCTCATACTTATGTATCATCTGAAAAAAAGCTAAAATGGGATTAACCCCTTAATCGTCCCGCCTGAGAAGTGTCGAATACTTTTTTAAAATTCAGGTTATTTGATTGCCACCACTTTCTTCAAGTTAAAATATTCTCTTCATTTAATAGCAGATAAAATGTCGAGAGAGTAAAGCCAACTGCATTCTTTAAAAAAACTGGTGGGAGTAAAACAATCTGAATAAAAGAAAAAAAAGCCTACACCGCCCGTGACTGTCACGGATTATATATTTGAACAGTTATATTTGCTAATTAACCCCTTAACGCTCGAATTAAATTACGGTTGAATAATTCAAATTGCTTATTGGCACCACTTTTATGAAAAAGAAATATTCACCTTATTTAATGACAGGTAAAACGATACTAAAATATAGCCAATTTCACTATTTTATAAAACTGGTGGGAATCAAACAATTTGAGTAAAAGACACAGCCCGAGAATATCTCGGGAGCGAGAATTAAGGTGTTAAATGTTTGAACAGTTTTGGAGCAGCAATGCCTTGCCCCTGAAAGGGTGAAGGAAAAACTTATATATACTGCTCATTTTTTAAAAATTATTTACATATATACTAGCTGGTCCGTCCAGCGCTGTCCGGGTCTGTGATGATACCCTTTAATACAGGGTTCGCGCGCTATTAAGCCACGTCACATTTTGCAAGGAACCTACCACCATTAACCGCATAAAACTAGTAGCTTCTAGCTAATGAATCGTGAAGAAAATGGTCTTTATAATAATACTGGTGGTAGAGACCTTACAAAATGGGGCGTGGCTTAATATCGTGTGAACCCTGTAATTTACCCCAAATCTGTGGTGTATTATTTTAATTTATTGACACTTACCGGTACGGAGTAATTTTGTTATAAACTGATGAAATAATGAACTGAAACCGGAATTTATAAATGAATTTATTTGAAAATATGAACTTTTTTATTTTCACGTACATAATAATAGGAAAAATTTAATTAAATATTCTTGGTGCCGTTTGTTCGTTTTGGATTTAAAATTAGGTGTCCTGTTTTAAGGACACCGTCCTCGTTAGGGTTAAACAAATATATACCCAAAAGAATCTGGAGGTGAGTGCTCAACGCTTTCGGAAGCGTACACAGAGCGTGCTACACGAACGCCGCTCTATTTTGATTTTATATTTTTAAATGAAATTCTTCCTAGATGCACCTAATGTTGATAGATGTTAATGTTAAAAAAGTGTTTTCGACGTTTAGTAAAATATCAGGGTCGCACGCTTCAGGGAAAATATCATTACTTTTTTACAGAAAAATAAATCTAAGTTAAACGCGTGAAATTTCGCCTTATTTAAAAATAGATTTATTACAAGAAAATACTGGTGCCGAAGAATTTCCTGGTCATAACATTTCAGGACAAGTGCGACCCCTGAAATATTTTTTAAATTGTAAATTATTAAAATTAAGTTTATATTATCCTTAAAACTAGAAATGTAAGTCAGAAATTTCTGGGTTTATTTCTACAATTGGTATTATTATTTAGGTTTTTTGGTAACTCTAAGGAGAACATGGTGATTAAGCTTTCAAATTACAGAAAAAAAAATGCTTCGTTTTCGTCTACGTCAAGTTCTGCTGAATATCTCGAGTCAGAATCAGCCGAAGGGAAGAAGCTCGTCCTTTTGTGATGTTAATTGTGATTTTTAATCTATATTTCGTCTGATAATCAAAAAATTAAAAATCTGATTCCCAGATGTATTCAGACATGACGTCGTCTATCCTCATCTAAAGTTTTAGACCTCTACGTGCGTTAGATTTCCGTAGCCATTGCCAAAAGTAGGACACACACCCACATACACGCGAATGCAAATCTATCTATATATATATATATATTAACAAAGAAATAAATAAACTCAAAAATATGAACTCAAATTTTCAATTTTATGTATCTGTTTATCAGGATAGTGACAGATCGAAAAAAATAAAGTAACACTTGTCTAATAAAGAATTTATTTATTATTTACTGATTTGGGATTAGATAGAAAAATTATTTTATTACCCGATCAGTTTGGTAGAACAAATAGAATTTAATAAATAACTTTTTTTTTGCTTTTATTGTCACCTAATTATATATATAAACGTTCAAAATACACTTGATTAACTACTTCTAAATCCGATTGCAATTTTGTCTCAGTAATTTAGAATTACATGTTGTATGAACCACCATAGTAAACGACTCGTTGAATTCACATTCTGCAGGAAATAAAACCTATATAATGCACACCTTACACTTTAGGCCCAAGATTTCGCTAAAAAGTGCTCATTCAAACTTGTGAATACAGTATATGGCCATTGGGAGAGCCGAAAAGAATGCAAATTCACTAAATTCATTTCTGCTTTATCCTCCTTACAAACAATCCTCTTTTATAACACTGCATAGGACAGCTGGTTTCCTCAAAAATATTTAACATTTGTTTAAGAAAAAAACCTGAAAAAAATATCTGATAAGCAAAAAATACGGGAATTGGTTAGGAAAATTTAAAAGCGAAATTTCTTTTTTGCTAATTAATGGATATAATCTGGATATAAGGATTATATAATTATTAAAAATCCATAGACATTTTATTACTCTTTAAATGGTGACTTTTATACTCCACTTATTGTTCTTATTATGATATTCTTTCTATTCAATTTAATAACAAACAAATCTATCAACACCAGAAATAGAAAACTGGGGTAATTAAATATGAATTTCGACAAATTATTTTATTTATATTTAATAAAAAAGCATGCTTCATCAAGTACCAAAGTAATCCCATCGGATTCCTTTGAAGCAAGCAAAAGAAGAACGACATGAAAAATCATACTTAGATTACAAAAAGCTTTACAGCGTCACCAGATTAAAAATCATACTTAGATTACAAAGTGCTTTACAGCGTCACCGGATTATTAGATTGATGATAATTCTTTTCTTTTTAGGCGATAACAGGATATATTTAAAGACAGAAAACAAGTAAAACATATGGAAATCATTTTTCAATTACTACCGACTACAGACTGAAAATTCACTATGTTTTGCAACGATTAAAAATGAATTGAATAAACTTTGTCTTGTGAAACAATCATGAGTGTGGCCACGGATTTTCTGAAATCTCGAAGGTTATGGTGCATGTTTTGTGATGCAACGATAGCAGTGCTGCAGCGAGGGGGAGACAGAGCGACAAACCTAACAACATTTTCTCTTATTTAGTGGAGCGCAAAAAGCCAGAGACTTTTTCATGTCCATGATTATAATATTTTTTCTGGGTAAAATGGGAAGGAACTCTTTTTATTTTTTGTTTCAATTAAAACAATCAATAAGGACTTCATTAGCAAAATAAAAGTTTAAAAAGATATATTTTTTTTAATTTAAATTATCCATTTTTATTCATCTTCACTAACAAAACAGTCTGTCCGGAAAACTGTAATCATAGTTTTCAATTTAGGATTTTAACTAATAATATTTAAAATTACATTTTTATTTGGTTTTATGTAATCATAAAACATAGCATTTTAACTAGTTAGGCCCGAAGCACTATTTTTTATTATTATATTTTAATATTAAATTTTGTACTTCGAAATTGTAGCTGTAACTTTTCTTATGAAACAAATGACGTCCATTGTCCCCTACAGACGTTACTACTGCGTTTACTTGTAGGTAATAATATTAGAAAAAATATGCTACAGCCATTTTGAATTTATTCTGCACAGATATGGTCAGTAAGTTGAAACATCTGAATTCCATATTAGTGTGTTTTCTGTTTGTAACCTATGTTACATAAATTTTAGCATGTCTTCTCTTAATATACTAAAACTATTTGACTATTTAAATTTATATTTAGTACAGGGATTTGAAAATTTTGGCTGTAATGCTGAATACAAATAACTGGGGTTACATATTGCACTGGTGGAAAATTGGCGCAGAGGAGGAGCCTATTGACACCATTAAAGTTTTATAGTATTCTGCACCTTAATAAAAACGCATAAATTCTGTCATTAGATAAGGCAAAAAGTACTACTAAAATTTAGTGGTGTCAATAGGCTCCTCCTCTGCGCCAATTTTCCACCACTGATATTGTTATATAAATTAATCCACATTACCGTTTTCATTTGAATATAAAATTACATATTGAAGCCTAATACACTAATGATGATACAATAGACTAGAAATAATAATAATATTAATATTTTGATAGGAATATAAATGCTGTAAATTGAGTGGATATTGTCCAGTACAATAATCATCCTCAACCCTTTCAGGGGCAAGGTACTTCGATTCGTAAAATGCAGAAATGAATGACGGCACCAAAATTTACAAACAAATTTATTTCAAAATAAGCAAAAGCTTTTGTTCACGTACTTAATAAAAAGAAATTTTTCATTCCAATATTTTGGTCCAATATTTTGGTGCACATTTAGGAATTAAAATTAAGTTAGGAGTTAAGGCATTTTCAGGTGGCTGTATTTTTATCCTAACTATGAATTTAGCCATGCTGGAACAGATTTTATATAGGTTGTATACATATAAACACAAAATAAGTTATATTTGGTGAAAACTGAAAACTTAAATATATATATATATATATATATATATATTGGGAAAAGGACATAACATTTTTTTTTTTTTTTTTTTTACCCAGCTGTCTTAAAAATAATAAAGTCCCTCAATTTTTAATAAACAACATTTAATTCACGATCACACAGAAAACACCACATTACGACATCAAAACAAACGATGGAATAACAGAAGAGTTTCAGTTTCATTCTCAAAGGGCTACCAAATGGGCCGCCATCTGAACACCAATATTTTTTTTGAAGAATTTTCTTTTTACATTTTTCTTACAAACCGCCCCGAAGTCACCTTTGAAAGTTAATTCTAGCGCAAACCTACCATAAAATTTTCTGTTAAATTTTATTGGTATTCATTTGCAGACCATTTGGGAGCCCGGTTCTCAGGAAAAACATCCATTCAGTTTAGTTCATGCCACTTACGCAACACGCTCTGACAAATACTGCCCCACTTAACACATTGTTGACCGGCAATTTCATATGAAATCTGTGTTTCGAGACAATGGAAGCCATGCCTTTTTTTAAAGTCGGTAGCCTAAATAGGCATATCGAGTTTATCTCTCAATAAATTTTTTTGAAAATTTTTGGATTGTGTGTGAAATTTCGCATAATTTAACAAAAAGGGCCAAGTACTTGGTATAAAGAAGTAGTCATTTTTATAAAAGTATGCAGATAGTTTATAAACGAAAAATCAAGTAGGAGGAACTAAAGCTCGCCTTTTAGTTAACAATGTATCGTTTTAGAAACACAAGTAAACTCGTGACCGATCAACAAAGTGTTCAACAAAATATCCAGTTTATACAAAATAACTTAAGAAGCTACTATGTATGTAAGTACTATGAATACGGTTGTTTTCATGACAAACGAATATGTTTCCATTTCATACAATAAAATTCAGAATTTTGAGTTAAAATATTCGATACCAACATTTAATTACGGCCAATTTCTTAACATTAGCTATTATCATTAAATGTGATATTGTCTCGTTGTCTGAATCATTCCTAATTAACTTAACTTAATTAAGAAAGTTCTGGTTACTGCAATTCACATTTAAATAAAAAGCTTAGTTTTAGTAATAGCTTTAGATGAGCAGCTTTAATATGTTTCCATTCCTGATAATTGAATTTAAAATATCAAATTAAAGTATAAGGTATCTTATTTTATATCTGTACTAATAAAAGCATATATATATATACAGGGTGCTTCAAAAGGTCATGTCCAAACGGCACGTGTGAGTGTGTCAGGTCATGAAGAGCAAGAATTACACAGGAACTGGGGTCGGAAACGCGATCGTGACTGTGCGATTGCATCGTGAACGTGACACAAAGAAAAGATAATAAACGGTGTACAAAGACCTTTATTTTGCAAAAAACGTAATCGAAGTGCAAAATACAAATGCAAAATGTTACAACTCATAACAAGTGCTCAAAATGTGCCCATTAGCCGTGATGCATGCTTCATATCGGGGCTGCATGGAAACGCGAACATGTTTCAATTGGCCAGGAGTCTTCTGGACAAGTGTCGCCGGTTCGGCGATCCGTGCCATGACGTCCATTTACGATGGAACGGATGTCTCGTACACCAGAGACTTAAGAAAGAAGATTAAGACAGATGCATAAATCTAGGGGGTTTATGTCGCTGTTATTATCGCGATGGGTTCATAAATTGTAAAATTCTCATTGTTACCACTTAAATGGGAAATGTAAAAACTATGGGAATTTTATCAATTCAAAAATGTGCTACTAATGAAGAAATCAGAATTTTTAAAAAAGTAGGCATGAAAGCACATTAAGCGACAGAATTTTCCGGTACACCTAATATATAGTTTAACCCCTTAGTTCTCGCTCCAGTGATATTCACGGGAGTTTATATATTATATATAAAATATACGGGAAATAAAATATACGGGAGTATATTTTATTCAGATTGTTTGATTACCACCAGTTTTATAAAATAGTGTAATTGAATTTATTATGGTATCATTTTACCTGTCATTAAATAAAGCGAATATTTCTTATCAAAAAAGTGGTGCAAATAAGCAATTTCAATTTTTAACCCTTTCCGGCACAGACAATTTTTGCTGTAAAATAATGAAATGATTGACTGACAACGCAATTTAGAAACGACTTTTTTACATATTAAAAACATGTTACTTTACATGTTTACAATAATAGCATTGATTTACTAAAATATTCTTGGTGCAGTTCGTAAGTTTGGAATTAAAATTAGGTATCCCGACCTGGGCACAGTGCATCAGAGAGGGTTAAACAGTAATTTAATGCGACCGTTAAGGGGTTAATATTAATTATAGAGTAATAGTATTTAAATAGGCCAAAATTTTCTATTTAAATTTACAGGTAGATGTGCTCCGATGTTAATCAGGCCCAGAATAGAAATGCTTTTGTATAATTATTAATAAATTGTTTTAATGAAATAAAATTTCAAATTCATAAACATCTAAATGAATATAAAGATATGGTGCATATGTCAATTAATAATTGGAATAATATCAGCTATTTTTATACCTTGCCTTAAAAGTTTTACAAATTCAGAAAATTAATTTTTACATTTTTTAAAAATTTCCTCTCATAATCTTTTGTTACAATTTCTTTGAATAGAACAAAACACATAATTTACACATCTACAACAAAACCAATTGGATATTTTAAACGATCTATGTTTAGTTCTGTAAGACAATTGCATTCCATTTTATCATTTACTATGCAAATTAAGGCATTCAAAAAAAAAAAAAAAAAAAAAAAAAAAAAACTCATTACATATTTCATAAAATAAATTTACTTTTTTTTTCACCCTTGTGTATCGCGTGGTGAAACAAGGGAATTCAGGATAAAAAAAAAACTGTATTATTATCACAAGTAAACGAATTTTTATGGATTTATTTGGACTGATTATAGAGTTTGGACTTCAAAGTTTTTAAATATCGAATATTTTTTTTTTATTTATTAATAATAAAAATTAAAATAACGGAAAAACTGTTCCTGACATATGTTGTTTTAGCAAGAAACGAAGTTAGGCGGTATTTAATTTGAGCAAAACATTCATATTAAACATATTTTTAATAAAAATTAATTAAAATAACATTTATATGTTTTAATTTGATTTTGAGTGATCCACGTGAGCGCCATTACCCTTCATAGCCATGTTGGACTTTAATGCATTATTAATGGGGTAACACGCGCTTCAATAAATAAAAGCATTAACGTACAGCTAAGTGTATATATTTTGTAGACATAATAAGTAAATTAACATTTGAAAATAAGAATGTAAACTTCCCTCAAGTTAAATGTTATAGATTTTTATAATAAAACAACTGCAAACTAATAACGTGAAGACACAAAAATACTTTCCTTCCGACGGTCACCATATCTTTACTCGGAACTAACGATGAAGTTCGCTAGGTGCCGGTACCGATCGTATTTTTTCAATTCTATTCTGTTTAGAGATATTTGAGTCAGAGAGATTGCCCGCTAATCGCATTACCCTAATTTCCCCTATATCTTTAAATGTTGGACAAATTGTCTAAAATTAAAAGTGTCCAGTTATTAATGGCTATATAGTGTATTAGCCCCATACATTTTCTAGCATTACTCATATACATTATCTCCCATTAACCCCACCTCACATTAGCCAACAGGATTTGTTTGTTTATAACTCAGACTGCGTTAATCATATTCCGGAGTTTCAAAACTAAAAAAGGATAACTAGAACCATTTACGTAAAACTTTACTTCAGTGTTGTATAAAATATATTTTTAAGTCCGACAGAAATGTTTTTATTGTGTATGCATCTTTTTGTTGATATTTTTCCTTGAATTTTCCATGCTTTCATAACGGATATAAATAAAATAATGTATTGATTTTAAAATAATGACAAAGCCAGTTGCATTACTGTGAATTTTGGTACTTGTTTGTGTGTCTCTGATATTTACCCCCAATCGACCGTATGTGATATTATTTCTTATTTCTGTAAAACGAACTATTACTAAACTTACTTAATAATGATGATAAAAAACAGTTGTATTAATTATACAAATTATTTACTCGCTGAGCTGAGAAAAAAAAAACACTCTATAAATAATTGTACATAATCGATTAAGGGGGTCCGGGGCACATTTAAAAAAAAAAAAAAATATTTATTGAGTTAAAATTTTGAATTTTTTTGTGATGGTTAACCATATAATTTGTAAACAAAATCAAATGATAAAACTTTTCATAGCTTTTTTAAAAAAAAATTTAATTTAAAATTTATGAAAAAAGTGGTATATCTTAAAATCGTTATAACTCGAAATATTATTTGTAGAATTTAAATTGTTTTTCATTTAAATAGACAGAAATATATATTTTTTAATTTAGAGCCAGCATTTTAAAAAATATTAATTAAAAAAAAAATATTTAACGAAAAAATTACAAAAAAAAGTGGTGCAACTTTAAAAAAAAAAAAAATCATATTTTCAAAAGTAAATATTTTTTTTCAAATATGCTGGCTCAAAAGTAAAGTAAAATAATTGAAAAAGATATGTTCCGAGTTTCAACCCTGTATCTTTAACGGTTCTCGAGTTATAAGTATTTAAATATGCGAAATGGCGAAAAAACCTATCATGAAGAAAAACGCAATTTCACAAGAACTCGTTTCCTTGACAACCATAGCTTGAAAGGCAAAATTTGAAAACAAACCAAAACGAAAAAATTAATATTTCCTGTTCTAATTAAGATAGAAACATGATTTAAACATCATTTTAAGCAGAAAACAGCAGAGAAATTTGTAATCCAATTAAAAAAAAATCAAAATTTGAAGATTTTTGTGTTCCGGACCCCCTTAAACTCCATAACATATTACTCCTGATTTGATGCTCATTAAATGCATATGCAAAATCAAAAATATATCTACTATTGAAAGAATATTAGCGTTGGTTTTCATTTAATATTTATGAAAAAGCAAAGTTTAAGTATCTGTTTTAGTTGTTTAGTAAAACTATTACAATAAACCATCTTTTTATTTTTTAGGTTAGGCTTTAGGTTTTTAGGAACATTACGCTGAATTCTGTTTTTCATTTATATAACAAATTAATACTATAAATAGTTCTATTTGGTATGCAAATGCACATAGTTTAAATGTGTTATGATGAAAATAGTTTATTATTTATAAACACCATTCTAATTTTTAGATTTTTAAAATGGTAATAATGGTATTAAATATCTTCGAGCGTTGAATCTGTATACTATAAAATAATTATACGAGTCCAGTAGTACCCCGACTTACGTCACCCCGCATTTATGTCGTCTGGTCTGGAATTTTGTTTTCTTAATTAAGACGCACTTTGAATTTTTTAAAAAGACTTTTGGATTAAATACAGCATCTCAGATGCAGTCATAGAAGATTTACGAGATGAAGTTCTGCAAAAAACTATGAGAGATACTTGGAAAAGACTATGCCCTTTTCCTTCGCAGAGACTAAGAAAACATGAGAAAATTGTAATTCTGAAAATCCTTGAAAATGGAAGAGTTGAATGCTGAAGATGTTGTTGAACTTATAAATTCCCCTCATCCGGAATTAACCACTGACGAGCTTAACGAATTACAGAGACAAAGTACTGTCGATGAAAGAGATGGGGATTTTGAGCCTAGGAGGAAGGGGAAAGATTATGAAGGTAGCAAAAATAACCTACATTGAAGCTGGAATGACGGTCCTAAAAATATTGATTTAGACGAGCAAAATGTAGCAACGATTAGTCAAAAGCTTAAAAAACTCACCCTGCTGTTAATTTTTTCACATGCTCAAAGGCTAGACAGGGGCATCTAGATGAACAATAAATTGTAAGTTAACAACTTATTGATTCATTCCATATTTTTGTATTGCAAATACATTTATTTTCTAATGTTAAATATATGTAACATAATCCCTAAATACAATAGAATATTTTCATTAGATTTTGGTGAATTTTTATTACTTATCCTTTTTTTGCTCATCTTAATGTACCTCGACTGACGTCGCTAGTCTTGGAACGAATTCTGATGTAAGTCGAGGTATTACTGTACAATAAAATATTAACATTTCTATTTTGAAATTTTCATTTGCGAACATGTTTCTGCGAATTGATTTGCTGGCAAAAGTATATATATATATATCATGGAATTATTAATAAAGATGAACTGACATATCCTTAAATTACTGAAGCTTCAACTGTGACCGCTTTCGGTGGGGTTGATTGCCGCTGGATCAAACTTTCACCAGTAAATTTAAATAGAATTTTTCTCCTTATTTAAAAGACTTATGAATGGGAAACTTTAATCATAAGTAATGGCAAAACCAAATATTCATTTTTACTGGTGGAAGTTTCTTTCTGCGGAAGTTAGGCGCCACGGTTCCGCCATATTGTGACAACTTAGATTTTAGTCTACTTATTATTCATTAGATTTTAGTCTACTTTATTTTTTGTAATATTCGTAAACTTATATTAAAAATTTCAAAGTTCAGAGGGCAGGGTTATTTATAAATCATGCTTGCAAGCTATATACATTATCATTAATTTTAAAAAGACATACATTAAGGAATAGCTAGTATCAATTAATTATACAGTGTTTAATGCAAATTTATAATATATATTACATGGAGAATATATTATAGTATTAACAAAAACACCGAGGTGATTAGTGCAAAAGAAAAATTAGTATTTAAATCCGGGGTGGCCAACTGTGGCACGCCGCACGCATGTTCGCATTAACTACTCGGTTCAGATTCGACAAAGAAATTTCTCAGTATATTTTTCTGGTATTAAAATTTGAATATTTTGAAATTGGTTATTTTTTGGTATTTTCTCTATGTAATAACGATAGTTGCCTACTTCTAATAATATTATAAATGTGAAAGTGTGAAAATGTTTGGCTGAAATCAGTATCAAAACGGATTATTAAATGACTTTGTATTCATTATCCATTATATTAATTTTTTCCCAATGTTTAAAATTTTCACATTAGTTAATAAAATTTGCACATTTTATTTGTTTGTAATACATAAAATAAGAGTTAGAAGCAAGTAGAAAAAATATTTGCTTTATAAAGGAAATATAAATAATGAAATTGCAAAAAAATATTTCTTTTTTCAATATTGCGCAAATATATGCAAAATGTAAACGGGCAAAAAATATTTAGCAATTTTATTATTAATATTTCAACATAAAGTAAATATTTTCGCATTATTGACATTTCGTTGGAGATAGTTACAATTTAAAGTGTTGACATTTTATTACAAATATATCCAATGTAAATCCAATATTTTACCAATATTGGTACTATGGTTCAAGTATCAGTGACAGTGATCGGTGCTTAAAATTAAACGTATTTTTCTATTCAAATATATATAAGAAATTTTAAATACTAATTTTTGCTTTATTTAATGCCAGACTTTCGTCGATTAAATAAAGATAAAATACTATTTAAAAGACCTGGTAGAAATTTTTAATTCAGAATTCCGCTAAACTGGCAGCACTGTTAGCGATGAATGCAAATATTAGCACAATATAACCAAATGAACTAATACTGTTTTTCAGGGTAATTGTGTTTCTGGATTTTTTTTTAAATCTCTATTTCCAAATAGTAATCGTCGCATTTTTTAATCTCGTAATTTATAAGGTGGATATAAATTAAGATACTATTAGAAAGAAATAGTGGTTATAAAAAATGCAGAAACGCAATCACTCGTGGATTTTCGCATCAGGCGCATTTTTAGTGAAGTTAGCATTGCTGTACCTATTATTACTTCATTGTGAAATCAATTTTCATATTTTTTTCTTGGAAATGCATAATATTTAAAAAGCAAGAAAATATTTTAGTGCTACATTTGATTGAAAATAGATTTCATTGTTATAACTTTCATCGTATGTATTACAAACAAATAAAATACATATATAAATTTTATTAACTTATCGTCAAATTTAAATATAGGAAAGATATTAATATAATGGAAAATGAATACAAAAACATTTAATTATCCGTTTTGATTTTGACTTCAACCGAACAAATTCACACTTTCACATTTATAATATCATTAGGATATTAGGATACTTTTATTACTACATGAATATAATAACAAAACTATGTATTTTAAAATATTTAAAATTTCATACCAGAAAAATATACTGAGAAATACCAGTGTCGAATCTGAACCGAGTAGGTATTGTGAATATGCACGCCTCACACCACTAAAATTATACAGAAAAAGTCGACTTTTTGAATCAAAGAGCTTCGGTGATTAGATAAGGCAATGATTACTATAAAATTTTAGTGGTGTAGGGCGTGCCACAGTTGGCCACCCCTGATTTAAATATTTGTCTCAGAAATCAAATTTTTCATCTGTTTAACACTAGAACCACCGGAAATTTTACTGAAGTTTTATAAAAATATTTTACACCGGAAATTTTAATTGAAACTACTTAACTTATTTATTTAACTCACATCTACGTGGTACATTTTAAACTTATTTTAGAAAGAAATTTCTGGTGATAATCGATATATTTTTATTTGGTAGCGGTCAAAATGACCGCTACGGCGGTTCTAGTGTTAAAGGCTCGTATGTCTTCTTAATAATATGATTTCTTCGAGAGAATGTCATTTTAAATGTCTTGCGACCGGTGGTAAGATGAGATTTTTTATAATATATATTTTTCACGTGTATTCTTCTGAAATTTCACCAGTATGCTTCTAAGGCAATGGAAATTTTTTAGGCGCGGTAAAACAAAATCGCACCGACAGATGGCGTTGTATAAGCAGTAAAGTCAGGAGACGAGCTTGCGCATGGCACACGCACAGTGACGTTAAAACCGTGAAGCATGCACACCTCGTGTTCATTATACTACTGATATCCCTGCGATTTCTGATTCTGGGAGTACCTAAAGAATACTGTATACAGAGGTGCCAAGTTCGCACTAATCTTCCGTAATGCGTAGATTAATTTAACCCAGTTTAACAACGTTTCGAACCAGAAAAAATATTTGATGAATCTTTATTTATTAAATTACAGGTTTCTACGTGGAACTTCTTTAATTTCATCCCTGAAAAAATATTCTGGTGCGAAAAGTATTAAACCAGGGTTAAATTAACCCACCCATTACGGAGGATTAGTGGCAACTTGGCACCTATGTGTATATTGTGGTGGTGTTCCGAACTTAGCTGACCTGAAGGTGCTCTTTGCGCACAAGATCCACAGTATCCAGTCGGATATTCTTCGCTGTGTTGTGGAACATGCGGTTTCACGTTTCCACCTCGTAGCTGAAAACGGTGGGCAGCACATTGAAAATGTCTTGCGTTAGTTGCGCAGTTCCGTACGAATGCTTTACTCCATATTTTTATTTCGTTCTGTTTCTGCGAAGGTGTTCGCAGTTCCTCTTCCCGATTACTGAATTCTGTATGTTTTTGATATGCGTAATAAAGTTTTCTTTTTCTCAAAGTACCGTCCATTGTTTTCCCACCGCCCCCTGAATACTAGGCCTGAGCGCTGACACAAAAATGGCGGCTGCTGAAGGCGGATTTTTTTCCGCTTGCGTACGGTCCCTTAAATATTCGGACCAAGTTTTTTCAGCTTTATTTTTCAGAGATTAAACAAGTCAGAGAAATCTTTTATAAAATACTGGTGTCTACATTTAAGGGATAGTACCTACGTTAAAAAAATCCGCCTTCAGCAGCCGCCATTTTTGTGTCAGCGCTCAGGCCTAGTATTCTGGGGGCGGTGGTTTTTCTCCCACTGACGATATTCTTTGTTTCTGTTAACTTACAGTGCCATCTGTTGGTGAGATTTTAATTTTTTTTTAACTAAATCTAAAAAATTCCCATTGCTTTGGGAGCATACTGATGAAATTTCAAGTCATTTGGATCAATGGTTATTTTGTTAGAGAGTTTTACTTTCACAACTTTAAAAAAACACGCTGTATAATTATTATAACGTATAAATAATACATTTAAATAGTTATTCTTATCCCCCTTCGGGACGAGCGTCTTTTGCAGAATTTTTCATCTTATATCACTTGTTTTTCAAGACACAAATTTTTGCCTAATTGAATCCGGAAAACGCTCGGATTAAATAAGGCAAAACTTACAATAAAATTTTACTGGTGAGAATAATGACGGATTCTGAGCACCTTATGCGACACATATACCGGTCGTTCGTCCCCAAAGCGTTAATGTCTTTAAATGATAAAACGAACCTAACTAAACTTGAATGATTCTTTGAAGGTTTAGCAGACAAAAAAATATAAATACGCTAAATGTGAAAATTTACACACATCTTTCTCAACAAACATTTTTTTGCAGTCTGTACGAACGAGAATTCCGTAAACTCCCGAAGAAATCATGACGACTTTTGAATCTTTAATTTATTTCTAGGTTGTCGATTAAGGACTGCGATGTGAATATTTACACACATCTTTCTCAACAAACATTTTTCTGCGGTCTATACGATCGAGAATTCCGTCAACTCTCGAAGAAATGATGACTATTTATGAATCTTTAATTTATTTCTAGGCTGTCCATTTAGGACTGCGTATTACGTAAATGGTCAACAAGCGAAAACGTCCCAATACCACAGTGTATCATCGAAATAAATAAAATTCGAATTTTCTGAAATTTGTTACGGTTGTATTTGTAACGAAATACATTTATAAGTGAAATTATTATTTGAATATGTATTTTAATTAAACACTAAAATGATAGATATCGATGAATTATTGTTTTGCAAGTAGATGTTTTTACGGACAGTCATATTTGCGAATAGATGTGCAATATATTGGAATTAAAACGAAAGATCAGATTTAGTGCGAAACACTGTTAAACAAAACATTTCAAATTTGTTGCTAAAAACAATTTCAGCGTAATTCTTTTCAAACCTCCTATTGCATGAAGTCCCTTTATTTAAAGAATTAATTTGCCCCTTTTAATTTCCGCCTCTCAAAACGTATGTGAGGGATATCTCGTGTCTTATTCTGCTCTTAATCAGCAGGTGATACAAATGTACAATATGACCGCTGTCATTAGGTGTAATATTTGCGAATAGATATACAGTAGATTGGAATTAAAACGAAAGATCAGATTTAGCCCGAAACATTTTTAAACAAAACATTTCAAATTTGTTGTTAAAAACAATTTCAGTGTAATTCTTTTCAAACCTCCTATTACATGAAGTTCCTTTATTTAAAGCATTGATTTGCATCGTTCTAAATTTCGCTCCCCAAAACTCATGTGAGGGATATCTCATGTCTTATTCTGCTCTTAATCAGCAGGTGCCACAAATGTACAAAATGACCGCTGTCCGTACGGGTATTGCATGCTGGTAATACATAATACCAGTAATACATGGGATGCAATACCGTAATCCCGAGTGAACAATATTGCCTAGAATTTATAATGGAATCAATTTATGGACTTTGAATAAATTAAGGAAATAGAAGTACACTTAAAATGCTTTTGAAAAGAGAAATATTTTAAGAGCAAAGAATGATTGTATTGGGAAAATAGAATACAGTTATCCCTTAACATCCTCGAGGGTTAGGTTGCGGAAACTTCCGCCAGTGTCAAAAACACGAATCTTCCCGTGCATAAAAGGGGGTTAGCTTTTATGAATTTTTTAAATGTAAAAAAGCAATTTTAACGTAAAAACATAATTAATAAGCATTAAAAAGTACATGCAGTAAATAAATTTTAATTATTACAAACATATTATACAAACTTAAGTTGCCATTTGATATCTGAAAAAAATGTATTGATATACGATTGTTTGGAAAGACAGAACCTATGTTTATGCCTTTCCATATGAGGAAAAGTTGTGGACTAGATTTCTCGTTTAAATTTAAGACTACTCAACAGTGAAGGATCGCAGTCTATTGCTTTTTTAACAAGTTGTTATTAACCCCTTGGGGACGAGCGACACGTATACGTGCCGGAAATAGGCCTAAGGATCCTCGTTTATCCTCACCAGTAAAATTTTACTGTAAAATTTGCCTTATTTAATCAAAGCATTTTCCCGATTTGAATAGGCACAAACTTCTGTTTTTTAAAACCGGTAGCAAAGTAATAAACATTTTGTAAAAGGCTCCCGTCGCGAAGGGGTTAAAGCTTTAAAATTTCCCAAACAATTTTTGCAGAAAATGTTTCACTTGCAATATACATTTTGAATTTTAGAAAATTTAGGACTTTTTCAACTTTAGCATCAAGTCATGTTTCGGGTTTCTCGGAATTAAAGATAGATATTTTGGTTTAATATAAGGCTGAAATTCTCTAAATTTAGGCTATACAATACAATGCAGCTGTCCAATGTCAAATAGTTTACTGAATTTAGAAAACAAAGCTAGTTTACTTTGTAAAAAAATATTTTTTACAAAGTAAACTGAATCGTGGTTATTCGTGAATAGCCAAGTTGAGTATTCGTTAATGTTGAAGATAAGGAAGGTGTTAGAGATAAGGAATACATTTCATCGTGACTATGGAAAATTTCTGTTTATGGAATATCATCGGTAATGAATAGTTCCATTTACACAGGTTTAATTGATTTATATTTAAAATATTTTTACAAAATAAAAGACACTGTAACCAGAAAAAGTATGTGGAGAATTTAATTAGCAATTAATAGAAAAAGGAGGGACTTCCGACAACACCACATGTTTGGATGTCATCGAGAAAACAGCAACCAAAGCGATATAAGTAAGCGTCCTATCTTAAATGGGAGAAGTAACCGCAGGATTAAAAGCGAGGTCACATCAATCAAGGCCATGCGCCACGTAACGGATGGAGTGTGAACTACAGGTAGATACCTAACTGTTTTCATACTCACACCACTAAAATTATAAAGTTTTTTTCATCTTCATTAATAACTGAAGTACCTCTGACAATGCGAAGAAAACTTCGTGGTGTCAAATGCATCTGGATATCCCTCTCGCTACGCCATTATATTGCCATAAATGTGGCACACAAAATTAATATCTACGAGTGACTAAAGATTTAGGAAATACGCGCCACACTGAAGTCCCGCGCATGTGAATTATCACTCCGTCCACAAGATGGCGCAACTATGTTAATTTACGCCTGATTCCAGCATTAAGTTTGTTCGCTTACTTATAACGCTTTGACAGCAACTTTCAGTTAACCCTTTCAGGGGCAAAGGAATTCTGTTCGTAAAATGATGAAATAATTGGCTGACACCAGAATATTCAAACGAATTTCTTAGTAAATAACAAAACGCTATTTTGCACTTTAACTACAAAAGCAACATTTTATTAAAATATTCTTGGTGTCAGTAGTCTGTTTTGGAATTAAAATTAGGTGGCTAGACCCTCTAGCCACCGCCCTTGAAAGGGTTAAAAGCTCTGTTGAAAATTATATAGGGTAACCACGCCAGTAGTTGATCAAAATCTTTAACCCTTCAAGGGCCACATTTTTTATTTCGCGAATAATCAAAACTCGCGAATGTTAAAGGATTACTCTATTATATATTTTAGCGCGAAACACCTAATCTCAGAAATGTAAAAAAGGTGTTTGTTGGGGGACTGCAGTGAAAACAATTTAATCGTATTTGTGCGTATGTTTGTGTGCGTCGCCAACATACGATCCAGCATTCCCAGACATGTTCTTTCCTGTCCTTAACTTAACGGACGTTTCTTTTAAAATTTGCCAGTGGAATCGTCCTTGGGGTCATGAACTTTTGAAAGGACTTATAAATCTACTTTTACCACATAGGAATTTTTGTTTGCAGAAAATTTGCAGCAGTCTTGCTTTGCAAACCTGCAAAGTTGCAAAAAGTTCAGCATGACAAGACTGAGAGTTCATTACAAGACTTCAGTATGATAACGCAAACGCCGAAGTCAGCACATTTGAACTTGCAGCTAAGTTGACGTGCAAATTAAATTCTTCCTGCGTCAAATTTATTGTAAATTAACGCCAAATAAGTAGAAAATTTAGTTCTGTCATGACTAAAGTACTGCTAATTCTTTGCAAGCTAGTAGAAAATTTAGCTTTGTCTTGTCAAAAATACTACAAACTTTCCGAAAAGTAGTAATCTTGTCACGCCCCACTACCTGTTTACAGCTGTTTCACTGTAAGTTTAACACCAAAGCATTATATGTAAGCGAACAAACTTAATGCTGGAAATAGGCATAAATTAACACAGTTGCGCCACCTTGTGGACGGAGTGATAATTCACATACGCGGGCTTTTAGTGTGGCGCGTATTTTCTAAATCTTTAGTCACTCTTGGAAGTGAATGTTGTTTGCCACATTTATGCAAGATAATGTCATAGCGAGAAGGGCATCCAGATGCACATGACACTACGACGTTTTCTTCGCCTTATCAGGTACGCTTCAGTTATTGATGAAGGTGAAAAAAACTTTAGAATTTTAGTGGTGTGAGTAAGAAAACAGTTAGGTATCTACTTGTAGTTCACACTCCATCCGATAGATGGCGCATGACCTTGACTGATGTGACCTCGCTTTTAATCTCGCGGTTATTTCTCCCATTTAAGATAGGGCGCTTACTTATATCGCTTTGTTTAACACCTTCGGGTCTATTGATGCATACGCACTCATATGTACGAACTGTCAGAAGGCGTATACATTGCTTTTATCACCATTAACAAATAAAGGTAATATTTATGCTTATTACATTAGCCTTCTTTGGTATTTGAAATGTATAGCGTTTAAGAAAAGCGGTGCAAACCGATTAAAATTTATGTAAGGGATGTTAAAAAAGGGATAATCAAAAGGGTTAGAAATCATAGTCTCGAATAATAGGCAAAAATAAATAAATAAATATCAGTTAAAACGATATTTTAGAAAAATCCAATAATAGTGAAAAAAATTCATTTAAAAATTAAAATTTTCAATATCAATTTAAAATGGATGAAGACGTAAACATAACTCAGTAAATTAACATAACTTTTTAATTTGTAATAATTTCTATATGAAATAAGTTGTAGATTATAGGTAAAATGTTACTTTACAAAAAATAACTACATTTAGAGAGTTAAAATAATAAATACAATTTTCTGGGTTCTTTAACTTAATAATCAATGAAAATGAGATTCCATAACAGTAACAACTGTAACAATGACGTGTGTGTCTTGCCTTTGAGTAGCACCCAATTTCTGCAATTTCTGCGCATTTGCTGATTGTCTATTCTCTCAACACATGGATTTTTTGATTTCGTCACTTTCGTGAATTAAAGACAGTCTTGCATAGTTTTATAACAAACTACTCATACAAATTTTGGTGATGATCTACCTGCGGGAGATTCGCTGCGAATTTGTCAAGTCAAATTTGTCACCGCAAGATAATACCAGATAAAAATCGCACTTGCTGCTAATGTGCATGCTATCTGGGTTAATTAATAGCATATTAAAATTTGATTCTCAAGAAACTTTTTAAAAGAAACCCTATGCAAAAATTCGCTTTGGAAATGAAGCTATTTTCAAAACCAGTTTGAGCTCTCTTCATATTATCGAGAGGTAATTCAACCTTGAAAGTCAGTTTTTTCAAAACGGTAGTTTTGGTCATTACGCGCATGCTTTGAAGGAAATAGGAGGATAGGAAAGATAAATCTTTAACAACGATTTTACGCACAAATAACGTACAGACACGGCAAAAATATCTCATATGATCGTTCCCAGGATTCCTTGATCCTCTTCCTCAGTGAGAAAAAAAAAGAGAGAGAGAATTAAAATGGGTTCGAAAAACGCCTCGTTTATTGCCCCGAGTACTGGATTATGGACTAATTGAAAAGGCGAAAACAAGAGCTTATATACTGTAAAAACACTTATTTTCGCGAGCCGTGATTTTCGCGAAAATGAAGATATCGCGAGCTGAAAATTTCGCGAATTTTATATGAACTGAGCCGAAAGTTGAAAAATTCCGAAACTACCTAAATAGAACCCCTTTTTGCATAAAGCAATATAAGAAACTTCCTTTTGTCCAAAAAGTTCTTCACCCCATCCCCTCCTTCCTCTAACCATCGCTCTAAAAATTAATGGCTTCAAAGAAGCTGATATAAATATTGTAAGTGAATGAGATGGATTCTATTAGTTGTATAATTCTTTTTATTCAAGAAGTAGTTGTATAGTATTCAAGAAATAGTTGTAAGTATTCAAGAAATTTTTGTACTTATTTCTTATTTAAGTAACTGTAATCATTAAATTTTGGATAAGTGAAAGATTTCTGATTTTTTATTATCAGTTGAGGCGAAAAAAAAATATATATATATTTCGCGAGGCTTAAATTTTCGCAATTACGACGGGCTCGCGAAAATCGCGAAAATAAGTTCTTTTACAATATGTTAAGTGGGTCTGGGACACATTTTCAAAAAAGTTTTATTTATTGACTTAAAATTTTGAAATTTTTTGTGATGGTTAACCATATTATTTGTAAACAAAATCGCACGATAAAACTTCTCATAATTTTTTTTAAAAAAAATTTAAATTTTAAATTTTGTTAAAAAAGTGGGGTAGTTTAAAATCGTTATAACTCGAAATATTATTTATAGAATTTCAATTTTTTTCATTTAAATAAACAGAAATATGTTAATTTTAATTTAGAGCCAGCATTTAAAAAAATATTAATTAAAAAAAATTAAAAATATTTAACGAAAAAATTACAAAAAAGTGGTGCAACTTAAAAAAAAAATCATATTTTCAAAAGTAAATATTTTTTTCTAATTCGCTCGCTCAAAAGTAAAGTAAAATAATTGAAAAAGATATGTTCCGAGTTTCAACCCTGTATCTTTAACGGTTCTCGAGCTATAAGAATTTAAATATGAGAAATGGTGAAAAAACCTATCATGAAGAAAAACGCAATTTCACAAGAACTCGTTTCCTTGACAACCATAGCTTGAAAGGCAAATTTTGAAAACAAACCAAAGAGAAAAAATTAATATTTCCTGTTCTAATTAAGATGGAAACATGATTTAAACATCATTTTAAGTAGAAAACGGAAGAGAAATTTTTAATCCAATAAAAAAAAAATAAAAAAAAAAAATAAAAATTTCAAGATTTTTGTTTCCCGGACCCCCTTAATGAAATATCGTAATAGACCAGAAACAACTGAAAAAAATGGAGCCATTGCGCAGGATCCCCCACACTGGCGAAAGAAAAGAGGTGCTGGCCATATCATTCACTAAGGAGGAAGTATGTTTATGAATATAGTGAGCATCGCAAAAGTCTAGATCAAAATGTGAGTTACATTTTTCAATAATTTTAGCCTCTGGATAATTAAACTGGTGGCAGGGTTGCCAGATTGGGGACTTTTTTGTTCACAGATTGTTGATTGTCATCGGTTTTTTGTAATAGAAATATTCGGCCTATTTCAAAATAGCTTAAAATTTCTGAAAAATAAGGTGATTTTTACTATCTTAAAAATGTGGTGACAGTCAAATAATCTGAATTAAAAAAGTCCCCTATCTGGCAACACTGACTCGTCGTTGGAATTCCAACAATGATTCGCTATTGTAGATTTCTCAAATTCCTGCTTTCTAACGTAATTCAGGTGTTCATTCAGCCTAATTCTAAGTGCATGCTTCGTCTGCCCAATGTAAGAGAGGCCGCACTCACAAAAAATTCTGTAAATGCCCGAGTATTATTGGTCGTCAATAGGATCTTTAAGTTTGGAGAAAGAAATTTTATTGATTGGAGAGAAAACAACTTTAAAACTTAACCTATCGAGAATACGAGAAATTTGTGTACTCATTTTAGGAAAATAAGGTAAGAGAATAACATCTTTAAGTACTTTATTTGCTGGAACAGAATCAGTGATTATCGGAGGTTTAGATAAAATACGGTCAATGATATTCAAACTAAATCCGTGATCGATGGCTGGGCACGATTTTAAAAAACTACTCAATGGATCATTTTGGGTTTTTTTTAATTAAAGCTATTTAATTGCCTTCGATATGAATTAAAGCTTTTACTAAAATTATTAAAAGAAAAGTTTTTAACAAATAAGGAACGAATTAAAAAAAATTAATCAACCATTAGACAACTTTTTTTTAGTAAATTATTGGGTTCCTTTAATTTAACTAGAAGCGATTACTCTCGAAGTTTACGAAAAAAAAAATATTTTTGTGTTTCAGATAATTCTACAAGGCGCTATCATGCCCGCCGTCCAGACGAAATTTTCCAAAGCAGTTGAACATATGTGATTATAACTTAGAATAAAAGCAACAAAATCTCATAAAAAAATTCTTGTGTATACCTTAAGATATGTACAATAAACTGTTAAAATTTAAAAAAGATCCATCATGCAGTTTTCTTACAAACATATCATTAAAAAGGGCCTTTTTTGGTCTCCTAATGTAGAAGGTTACCTTAACTCTTGGTGCGAGGCCAGTATGAAAGAATAAGATTTAATAAATTTCAAAATTGTATCTGAACGCGTAATTGTTATTTTTCATATAAATATGATATCTGGTATTGTTAGTGGGCATTCTGAAAAATATACTAAATAAGGGCATTAAAGAGGAGGATCTTTAAGTACTAGAGATATTCGGAATTTATGTTTCAATAATACAAGGTAAGTCAAAATGAATATAGCGATTACAAATGGCTATAACTATTTAATGGAAAAGAGTTTATTAATAAGATTAACGAAGAATGTAAACGGAACTTCAAAATTTTGTATACATACGTCATAGATGTTCTATGTGACTTTCCTTGGTCATACGGACAACAGCTAGGCGGTACTCCATTTCACGCCATACAGTCTGAAGCATTTGTTCAGTCACCGACGCAAGCGCATTACAAATGCTTACTTTGAGTTCTTCGATTTTTATGGGCATGGGAAGCAACTTGTCTTTCACATAACCCCATAGAAAAAAATCGGCCATTTTAACAGGTTTCTTGTCGTTGTAAAATTTCAAATTGCGCATGCGTAGACTTCCGCTTCACTGCACCTGCGTCTTACGTAAAGACATTTTGAAGTTCCGTCTACATTCTGTGTTAATCTTATTGATAAATTCGTTTCTATTAAATAGTTATAGCCGTTTGTAATCGCTATATTCATTTTGACTTTCCCTGTATATATATATAAACATAAGTATTATTTATAATGTTGATATCTCTTTCTGTTCACGAAGAAAGCACACAACTATCAATGATGTATCATTTGGAAGTTTTTTCAAGAGACTTTGTAACCTGATTGACGCGTACTTCTGGCATAATACACTTACATTTGTTAACCCATTACCCGCCAAAACTATAAAGTAAAAATTTCCAAATTACTTATTTGAAAGTCGTTTGACACCACAAATTTAGAAAGGCAATTTTCGTTTTAATAAAATAGCAAAATTTCTGCCAATATTTTAAATACTAAAATAGCGGTGGTAAGGTAATTAATTAAGTATGAGCAATCATTTTCACTGCTGCGTCAACACAACACCAGCGAGTAATGGGTTAAAACAGGTTGTTTGATTATGCATTGATAT
Source organism: Maratus speciosus (assembly GCA_963932465.1). Classification (NCBI taxonomy): domain Eukaryota; kingdom Metazoa; phylum Arthropoda; class Arachnida; order Araneae; family Salticidae; genus Maratus; species Maratus speciosus. The sequence continues at coordinate 137,236,437 of OZ010793.1, forward strand.
TAAATTTAAAAAAAAAATGGAAAAAAATGCATCCGCAAATAATTTAAAAGATTGTAGTGCAAAAGCCTCTCACGGTACAACTGGTAAAAGAAAATATACATTTATCAACACAATTGAAGACCTGGGTGGAAGAAGATGTTATGTAACAAAAATTAGAATTCGAGAAAATTAAAGTGAAAGAGTTTTATTGTAATTTAGTTATTTAATTCCTTCATAGTAACATATGTTTGAATATTAATAGGTGATATAAAATACTCCTAAAAAAGACTATTAAGATTTAATTATTAAATATTAGAAGTTATTTTCACCATTTAAATTATTAAATATAAAATATCAAAAGATACTGTATCATATCTTCAATACTAAGTAGAATTTCAGTATTTAAGCTTTACGATATGATATACTAGCTCAAACATCTTTCATCCATATAATAAAACCATTTTTGAGAAAATGCATCATAACATGTTCTTCCACGAACCTCTTCATATGACAACAGTTAAATTGCTGGGTAAATAGAAAAAGGTTTTGAATGATGTATCATTTGAAACGTCTTTAAAGAGACTTACTGTAGTAAACTCACAAACAGTTAAAACATGTTGTTTGTTTAAAAATTTCTATTCATTAAAACATTTCAGGAAATAATGTCAAAGATACCAGTGAGAAAATCTCACACGAGTCTACTGTTAAAATAAAATATTAATTAATTTGACTCATTAATTCAGAATATCTCATTTTTTAACAGTTGTTAACCCCTTGAGGGGCGATGGGATATATTATATCCCACTTAATTTTAATTAAGATTTGCACCAGAAAATGTTTATTAAGTTTTAATTTTACAGCTTTGGAGGGAAAATGTTAAAAAAATGCATTTCCTTATTTTAAAATATATTTTTTTTTTCAAATTTCCCGTGGTAATTCAGCATTAGACAAACGCAATTGCTTGCCGCTCAAAAGGTTAAGTTAATAAACACTTGATATATTTTTATAAGGTATTTATATCCATGTATATGATTTAATGAACATTTTTCAGTATAAATTCCAGATCCTAAATGATTTATTATAGCTTGCTTATGCTTATTTTTAAACAGATTACTTACTTATGTGTTTCAAAATGTTTTGATCGGGTAATTGTGAGTTTAAAATAAAATCCGGGTATTTAATTGTGAAAGAATTGTTATAAGAAAAAAAAATGAATAAACGATTATATATCAATTTGCAGTTTACAGTAGATTCTGGGTTATCCGATATTAACCCGTTGGGGACGAGCGACACGTATACGTGCCGCATGAAGTGCTCAGATTCCTTGTTTTTCCTCACCAGTAAAATTTTACTATAAAATTTGCCTTATTTAATCAGCGCATTTTCTCGATTCAAGAAGACACAAATTTCTGTTTTTAAAAAACGGTAACAAAAGAATAAAAATTTCTTAACAGGTTCCCGTCCCGAAGGGGTTAACAGAATCAGGCAAAGACTTATAAGTAAGCGAACAAACTTAATGCTGGAATCAGGCGTAAATTAACACAGTTGCACCACCTTGAGGACGGAGTGATAATTCACATACGCGGGCTTCTAGTGTGGCGCGTATTTTTTAAATCTTTAGTCACTCATGGAAACAAATTCTGTTTGCCACATTTATTGCAAAATAATGCGTAGCGAGAGGGGCATCCAGACGCACTTGACACCACGTAGTTTTTTTCGCCTTATCAGAAGCACTTCGGTTATTAATCAAGGTGAAAAAAAGTTACAATTTTAGTGGTGTGAGTAAGAAAACAGTTAGGCATCTACCTGTAGATCCCACTCCATCCGCTACGTGGCGCATGACCTTGATTGGTGTGACCTCGCTCCTAATCTTGCGGTTACTTCTACCATTTAAGATAGGACGCTTACTTATATCACTTTGGAACCAGGGCCATGTCTGAAATTTAAAATCGTGCATATATCAAATGAACATTATCAGATTCATTTTTAAAATGTACAAGATCAAACTATACTTAAAATTATATGAATCAAACAAATAATCTGTCCCATAACAAAACAAATAGCCCTTATCATGAAGAAAATTCTGAACTTATAACCTTAATTTTTTGTCACATATGAAAATAAAACAGTTGGTACATATACAATTATTTTCATTCTAAGCTGCCCGACGAGGAGCGCTTATAACAAGAACAAAAAATCTTATATGAAACTTAGTGAGTACTAAAAGAGAAATAAAATTTAATTAAAAATTACCTGCATACTTTTTCAGGGTACAAACTTATTCTAAATAAATTTTTAAATTTAATAAATATCAGAGTATACTTTATAACATAAATCTAAAATAACGCATTATTGATTAATATTTTATTGCAGTACATGCTTATGAAGAGTACTTTTACCGCATATACTTACCTACACGCACACACATATATGCAAATGAACATATACATTATACAAACACATGTGCCGAATAAATACTAAATATCATTCAAATTGGAGCAAAATATATTTATAGATCTTTATCTCTAGATACCAGACACCACCGAATAGCGGACGATTTTCAAACCCCCAAGCTGTTCACTATTCAGAGGTTTTACTGTAGCTTAAATCTATTACGCGCAAATTTAAATCTGACCCTGATAAATTATTTTTTGAGCCCAACAATACTTACTTTAGAAATTCAAATTTTCCAGAACTTTACTGTGATAAGCTTGAGGCACAATTAAACAAATCATATAAAACAATAATCTTTTTTTTTTTCGAAATAACAATATAGATTTGCATTTCTATAAAAATTAAGCAATAGTAAAATTCGGTCAAGTATATAGTTTTCAGTAGGTATTTTAATTAAAAAAATATTTTTAAATTTAAGAAAAGGCATCCGTATTAATAAATATCCACGGCTCAAACGTTCAGAAAGTGCTTGCTCCTTTTAAAAAAGGTTTTTTCCCCCCCTTGAATATGATATTTTTCGATTGACAGGCTCCATTGAAGCATGTATTTCGGGTTTTCTCAATAAAATATTTAGGAAAACTGTATGTCATCTCTTGTAACGTTAAAAGTATTAAAAGTAACTTTTTACTTCCATCGGGGAAACTCAGATTTTCTCAAGTCATATGTTAGTGTCATAGAGAAGTTTGAGGTAAATTAATTGTTAAACGACAATGTGGAAAAGAAAGAGGTTTTTTAATCATTTATTCAAGTAATTCCAGTTTAAATAATTCCGTAGATGTAATATAATCGCAAACATTATGAAAAAGTATGGACCTTAAATATAAAGTTTATAAGAGTAAAAATCAATACAAATTTATGCATTGTTTAAAAAACAAAAATTAAAATGTTTAGGAAAGAAAATAAATAAATGTGGAATTCATATTTTAAATATTTGGGTTACAATATTAATAAATAAAAAGAAAAGTGCACAGTTAAACTGATGGCATTGATCTCACAGGCACACTTATTGTATATTTAATTCTTATTTCAGAGAATAATGTCCCTCGAAAAATCAAGAAATCGACAAAAAAAACCAAACCATTTAACTAAATTAGGAGGGGAGGGGGGTTAGCTCCCACATTTCTTCCATTTGTACTTAACCAATGAACCTCCAAATCTAATCAAGGAAGCGCATTATCAGAATAAACCGGTATACCAAATTGAAGCAAATTGGATAATTCTGCATGAAAAACACATTTATCTAAATAAAAGGGAAGAATTATCCCCTGGTCCACCCCCTTTGTACTTAACCAATGAACCTCCAAATCTAATCAGGGAAGCACCTTATCAGAATAAAACGGTAAACCAAATTTAGAGCAAAACGGATAATTATTCCTGACAAAACACATTTATGTAAATAAAGGAGCAGGATTAGCCCCCCGTTCACTCCCTTTATTCTTAACCAATGAACTCCCAGAACTAATCATGGAAGCGCCTTATCAGAAAGAACCTATATTGAAAATTTGAAGCAAATCGGAGTTTTCCATCAAGAGTAATCGCGTTACGCACATATATACATACATACATATGTACAGTCGTAGAAAAAAAGGTAAAACCCCCTACTATCTCCTCAACAAATTATCGTACAAGAAAGTTACTGGTACCGAACGATTGAAAATAAAGTTTATTTTTAAATGATGCATATAAAATTTGCTTAGGGGGCCATCTACATATTAAAACGAACACAAACTTTGTTTTTTTCGATAGCAGTACACAATTCTGACAGCATAAATGAATTCTACACCCTTCAACTAGCCTAAAAACAAATTTTTATGCAATTCGTATGATAAGTTTCCGAGAAATTAATTATTTTATAACCAGCGTATTTTAAGGGCTGTATCCAAATTGAAGTTCGGTACTCGATTGTTAACCCAAAGAACCCCCTTCTTGATCAAGGCACCTTAAGCAGTCAATGAAGCCTACTAGATTACAGGACAGCAGAAGAAATTTCAAAATATTTAGTCACTTCTATCATAGGAATTCTTATCACATCTTAAACCATCATTTTGCCTTTTTTTAAGCATAATTTGAAAACTACTTGGAAGAAAAATGTGAAATTTTGGATTTCCATAAAGTAGGACTTAATACATCTAAATCCATAAAAAAAATTGTAGGTTGAAATTCATAATTTTTTTCGAGTATTAATTTCATAATTCATAATTCATATCGTAAAATTATAAAAATTGCAAATTCAGCGTATTTATGTTTGGGTATATTAGTATTATTGCTACAAACAAAATTAGCACGTTAGGAGCATAATTTCACGAGATATAAATAAAAATATGAAAATGTAATTTAACATTAGAAGCACTCAATTTTGAATGTTTATAATTCAAAAACCTGTGATTCAAATGACTTGAAATTTGGTGTCTAGGCATAGTTTGAACCGAAGATGTGAAATATCTCGTTAAAATTGGGTATTGGTAAAAAAAAAATGAAGTTATGATTCGTTTTAATATGTAGATGGCCCTCTAAAAAAATTTTATATACATAATTTAAAAGTAGACTTTATTTCCAATCGTTCGGTACCAGTAACTTTCGTCTACGATAATTTGTTGAGGAGTTAGTAGAGGGTGTTTACTTTATTTTTTCCACGACTGTGCGTATATGCAGAACCTGCGGGCAAATTAGTTCTCAGGCTTTAATAGCCTGTGAGCTAAAAACAGAATTTTACAAGTTTTTGGATATACCAGGCGTTTTACAAGAATTTAGTTGAATGACTTTTCAACAGATAAAACTAGTGACGTGAAATTGTACACGCATGCGCAAGAACCAAAAGGAAACTTATTTAAGGACTCTGGATACTGTAGAAAAATATTTTGTTTTCGCCTAAATGTTCTGATATTCACTCGAAGGGAGTTTTTTTCAGTCAAAACTTTTCATCTTTGTTACCAGAGACCTACCGAAACACGCAGGAAGTGGTCTAGTGCCTTTAAAAATACGACAAAGCCATCATGAAGCATGTTAAGAGCATTAATAGCCAAGTTTGAACGAATAGATTCATTGGTGGATGACAAAGTGTGTATGAAGGCCAAAAACACGGACGCCCGAAAACATCACCGCTGCAAAAACAATAATGGATGAAAAACCATCAAACTCGATATGGATCAAGAACGTGACGTCAGTGAATCCACAGCATGGAGGATAGTTTGCAAAGATTTTGACATTTTCCATTACAGAAGTCAGTTAGGACAACCTTTCGGTCCAGATGCTATTAAAATAAGTTGGAAATTGTACGCCAAACGTGGCAAATGACGTCTGTTCGTACAATAACTAGTTTTATAAATATTCAGAATCTTGGTGCAATAGCTGTTGTTACTTATGCAAAAATGCAGGAATACAAAATTTATAACGGTTATCCCAGATAGCATTTTTAATTTTCAGAAAATTTGCAGCAGTCTTGCTTTGAAAACCTGCAAAGTTGCAGCAAGCTCAGCATGACAAGACTGAAAGTTTATAACAAGACTGCAGCAAGATAACGCAAACGTCGAAGTCACCACACTTTGAACTTGCAGCTAACTTGTCGCGCAATTTAAATTCATGCTGTATCAAAAATTTATTGCAAATTAATGGCAAACAAGTAATAAAAAAATACTGCAAAATGGTAATCCTTCCACGCCCCACTATCTGTTTACAACTGTTACACTATAAGCTTAACCCTTCGGAAGGGTCCATAGACCTGATCAGGTGTATTGATGCGAACACACCGTCAGAAGACGCATGCCTCGTTTTCATCACCATAAACAGGTTAAGTTGATATTTACACTTTTAAATGCGAGCCTTTTTAGGTATTTCAAAAGTATAGCGTTTAGAAAAAGCGATGCCAACGGAATAAAATTTCTGCAATTTCTGCGTATGCGCTGATTGTCTATTCTCTCAACAGTGGGATTATTTGCTTTCGTTACTTTCGCTAATTAAAGACAATCTTGCTATTAGTTTCACATCAAATTACTCATGCAAGTAGAGGATGGTATAACTTGCTGGAAATTTGCTGCGAATTTCTAAATTCAAATTTGTCATGGCAAGATAATGTCATAAAAAATTAAACTTGCTGCTAATGTTCATGATATTTGGGATACATGAGGACCCCAGAAGCCAAGGGATATATGTGACAAAATTGAAAAAAAAATGAACTAAGTACACAGACGACCTAGAAATATGCTTTTTCTTTTCAGATAAAGAAATATAAGTGATTTTCAAATTATGTATTGCGTTTTAGAGATCAACCACTTTTGCCGAATAATGATCAATATTGATTAATTATAAATTTAAAGAAAATTGTACTCTACTTTTTTCATATTTATTGAAATAAGTGTTCAAAGACCACTGTGAAACAAGCAGTAGTTTACTATTTCAATTCAGTCAATTATTATTGATGTTCAACTCTATCGTCAATTATCTTTGAACTCAATTTACTCCAAATCAAAATTTTGTCTCTTGTACCCCTTGGTTTCTGATGCCCTCATATATTAAATTCAGTAATTCGGGAATAATAATACTCCATCTAAAATGGGACTTAATCACCATGGCAACCTAGAATCATTACCTATCACGGGATATCTTTAAATTAATTACGTAAGATAGGATTTCATTTGCACTGTTATTTGTGGACATACAGACAGACGGATGGACCAGACAACGAGTATATTTGTTATGTATTTATCTATATAAGAACGTATCGAAAAAGGTTGGAGTTCGCCAACAACATATTCGAAATGATCGACACTGGTTTCCACGTTGCGAAATCGATTTTTCTGATGAGGCACACTTCTGGTTGTATGGTTATATCAATCTCCAAAATTATCAATTTTTGACAGCGAGAATCCAGAATTTGTCGTTTTCAAGCCTCATCAACAGCGAAAGGTCACGGTCTGGTGTGGTTTGTGTGCTGATGGCATTTTGGGTCCGTATTTTTTTTTCCAGGCAGTGAATTCCGAACACTATATCAACTTCTTGACAACGAGGTTCATTCCTGATGCCTACCACAAACACTGGATACTAGGTACATGGTTTTAGCAGGATAAAGCTCCACAACGTTCAACAAGAGACATCTAGGGCATCCTCAGAAGTCAGTATGACAATTGTGTCATCGCATGATTCCGAGTCGCTTTGGCTATGGAATTTTTTCGCTCCCCTATATCCCTGACTTATCACCACTAGACTTCTTTTTACGAAACCATGCTAAAGCTCCAGTCTATAGCATTCAATCAGAAACCATAGAAGAGCATGAAACAGTGCTAACTGGCTAATTGGTAAATAAATCATATCACATGTAAATTTCCAAATGGGCGAAAAATGCCCGGACCACGGATCTCCTGGATGAAGCCGCCAGTGCTCTGCCATCTGAGCTATCCCGGTTCTGTTGAGCTGAACCAGGTTTTAGACCAGATTCTATAATCATTATTGTTAGCTGGGTGAAAAAAGTTCTACCAGATTCGTCCGGGATAGTTGGGATGGCAGAGCACTGGCGACTTCAGCTAGGAGATGCCTGGTTCGAATCCTGGTCCGGATATTTTTCGCCCAGTTGGAAATTTACATCTGATATGAGGCAGAATTTTGACCTTATTTTTCTATATCCTGTGAAGTACTCTGTACTTAGAGTTGTTACGTTTTCACATCATTAATACTTAAATGAGGTATATTACATTAGCTGTGTATCGGGTTGATTTAGAGTCCGGACTTGATCCCCTAAAAGGTTTTTGAAGTCAACTCGCCATTCGCCCAAGCTCTAACGTATACTGATATTTTAAAGAAATATAGTAATCCAATACCAGCCGCCCGTGTCACCGAATATACTGCCTGGTATACAGAACATAGATGAAAACGGTTTTTAATACAAAATTCGATTAAATATTCGATTAAATATTCGATGAAATATTCGATTAAATAGTCAAAGATTTTGCTGCTGAAGTTATCTACAAAGTTATTGCAACCTTTATGATTTTGATGATTTCAGTAATATATTCGATTCGTAGTTCGATTACATATCCGTTAATTTTTGTTTTTTTAAGAATAGTATTTGGATTAATAATAATTCGCCTTGTTAAACTTGTGTTTTATTTATTCATTTTTAGATGATTTTTTAATTCCGTTGTGATGACTGATTGATTAGCCGGAGATAAATGCTTAACTATTTACATTGTTTTAAATGCAAATTGATTATTATTCTGTGATTAGGCTGCACACGATTGAGGTAGATTTTCAAAAGAAATAAAAGCTGCAAATTATTTTAAAAACCATAAAAATCAGTTAACCCCTTGAGAGGCGGTGATATATATTATATTTCAACTAAGTTTAATTTAGATTTGCACCCGAAACTTTTTATTAAGTTCTACTTTTATAACTTTGGAGGGAGGGGGGGGGAGGAGTTTAAAAATTGATTTTCCTTGTTTTGAAATAAAAGTTTACCAAATTTCTGCTGGGAATTCAGCATTATACAAACGCAGTTGCTTGCCCCTAACAGGGATAATTAAAATTCAGTTTAAAAAATTGCATTTGAATGCATATATATTTTCTATTTGGAGGTGTAAAAATAGAAATTGCGCGGTGTTTAGAAAATATAACATTTGTAAAAAAGCGGCGAGTTTTTTGCTCGGGTCATTGCCACCGTAGATATGACGTTAGCGTTACTCCCGAACATGTTTTTGCTTTATAATATAGACTTAATATATTTACTGTTGAGAATTTAGTCACGATAATATATAATTCTGAATCGAAGACGTACAGTAATGCCTCGACTTACATCAGCAATTCGTTCCAAGACTAGCGACTTCAGTCTGTGCATATTTAGATAAGCAAAAAAGGATAAGTTATAAAAATTCTTCAAAATCTAATGAAAATATTGTATTGTAAAAATAGCAAATAAAGCCTTTGTGCAACAATATTAAAAAGCAGAAAAACCAACGTTTAAAATGCACAAATAATACATGAAAAGCAGCAAACAGCAGTTTCGAATCTACTAGCGAGATTCCTCTTCAGTGCAAAAAAGGGAAAAATGCTTGCTATAAAAAACAAGGCTCTACAGCTGTTTGCTGCTTTTCATGTATTATTTGTGCATTTTAAACGTTGGCTTTACTGTTTTCATATTGTATTGTATTTAGAGTTTATGTTACATACATTTAACATTAGTAAAAAAATGCGTTTGCAATACAAGGACTTTGATTAACCCTTTCCGGCACGGGCAATTTTAGTTGTAAAATGAAGAAATGACTGACTGACACCGGAATTTTAAAACGAATTTTTTAGTAATTAAAAACATGTCATTCTAGCTATTCAATGTAAAATCAAAAGTTTACTAAAATATCCTTGGTGCCGTTCGTAAGTTTGGAATTAAAATTAGGTATCCCGACCCGGGCACAGTGTGCCGGAAAGGGTTAAATAAATAATTTCGTAACTTATAATTTATTGTTCTTCTAGCTAGCACGTTCGGGTATTTGAAGATGCAAAAAACCCTTGCAACATAGCTGCCAACTTTTACGTTTTTTGCTACTACTAAAATTTAATAGAGATTTTCCCCTTCTTTAACCGCTTAACGCTCGAATTAAATTACGGTTGAATAATTAAAATTGCTTATTGGCACCACTTTTCTGAAAAAGAAATATTCACCTTATTTAATGACAGTAAAAACGATACTAAAATATAGCCAATTTCACTCTTTTTTTTAAAACTGGTGGGAATCAAACAATTTGAGTAAAAGACACAGCCCGAGAATATGACGGGAGCGAGAATTAAGGGGTTAATCATGAGATTTCGACGATTAACTAACACAATATTTACTATAAAATTTTAGTGGTAAGGCGAAAGCGTAAACGTTGGCAGCTATGCTTGCAAGGAAGTTTAAACCAACATTTTTTTTTTCTCTTTTACTTTTAGAAAATCTTTTTAACGATCAGAATGATTTTTCTAAGATTTTTATAGTGACTCTTTTTATTTATTTGTCACTATCACTTGACTGTCGCGGAAAAGTTTCCATTCATAGAACCAAACGTATTCAAAAAAGTTCAAAGTCCTTCTTAATTAAGAAATTTTTTCCAGACCAGACGACGTAAATGCGGAGTGTCGTAAGTCGGGTACTACTGTATTTGAATTAATTGTATTTCAAAATACATTAAATCAATGGTTGTAGCGTTTCCTAAAGTGATTAATTTTAATCAGCTATTAAAAATTTCCTGCCAGAAATAACGGAAGAACTTTTCTGAAATTGGAATAATTCAAATGATTCCCCGAGTAATTCAAATCACCGATATTCTAAGTTAGATTAATACTTGGATCATTAAAATTTTCCCACTCAGGTATTTTCGATAGCTTAGTACTAAAGAGATAATTTTAATGAAACAGCTGAAAAATACCCCTTTCCCTCCCTTAATGGCGATTTCAAGTGAATTGTCAAGTCTTTAGGCAATTTTAATTAAGTAGAGAGAAACATTCTATGTTTAGAAATAATATTTATATTGAATAACATATAAATTTCCGTTTTTATGTCCATTTTCTGTATTGACAGCATTATATATATATACAGGGTGTTCCGTTAAAGGGGTCCAATATTAATAGGGGTAATAGAGGAGATCACACGGAGCATATATCAGTATATAATGCCTGGCCGGATCTCAATAATTTTCAAGTTACAGCAAATAGAATGAAAAATCGGAAATTTGTAAAAAAACCCTCATTGCTAAACTATCGATAATGCTACATAAAAACGAAGCACATATTTAGAAAGAGCAGAAAAAATCCTACGAAATGACATAAGTTGTTTTAGAATATTGAGAATTAATGGCGAGTTACAAGCTCTGAAACAGTGAAAAAATACAAAATCAAATATTTAGCAAAATAGTTAATCGTTAATTCCAAAAATGCAACTCTACCTACATCAAGGAAAATGTTATAAAATTTGGTCCATTCCGAAAGCTTTCGAAGAAGCTGACAATAAACCATATCAGTTTAATTGTATGGGAGAAATCAAGCAGTTCCCTAGTTACAACTCTGTACTGTTGCACGCTCGGAAAGGGCGAAACTCCGCCCATGACGATTGTAAACACCCCGTTTTAATATCTTTCAATTATACATTTCTGATCAACCTCTATCAATACCCTTTCATTATTCAGTCTGGTCAAGTGAATGACATATTGTGCCGCTCTCGCCTTGTCTTAAAGCAAACTCCGTGACTGCTGCGTTTCCTCCACGAACTTTCAGGATGATGAAGAAGAAGTACTTTTTATGCAAATTTTCTATGTGTATAGGAAGAAAAGTGTAATAAAACAGCAGTCATCAGTGGGCGTTATGTTAAAGGGAGGCTGTTGTAAGTGGGATTGTAGTAAGTTGATGTATAATAATTATGCCGGAATACTCTAACGAAGAATATGCGGACATGCATCTGATGTACGGGCAAGCTCACGGAAATGCATGTCTAGCACAGCGCATGTACCGTGAGCAATTTCCAAGGAGACGTTGCCCAAGTTCGAAACTCTTCATAAAAATCGATAGACGATTACGGGAGACTGGATCGTTTAATACAGCAAGCATTGATGCAGGGAAACCTCGACATGTACGAACACCTGCAATGGAAGAAGATGTACTGAATATTTTTAAAGATAACCCCTCCACGAGTACACGAGTTGCTGCGTCTGAAGTCGGTGTTTCACACCAAAGTGTTCTGCGTGCAGAAAACATGCACCCCTTTCATGTGCAGCGGGTACAACTGTTATCAGTAACAGATTGTGCTCAGCGGACAGAATTCGTACGCTGGTTGCTTAATGTAACAGAAAATAATCCACAATTTCTGGAAAATATTTTATTTACTGATGAAGCAACATTTACGAGAGAGGGCGTGGTAAACACGCACAATATGCACACATGGTCATATACAAATCCGCACATTGTTTTCCCGTCGAACGCACAACAAAAGTTCAGTGTGAACATATGGGCAGGTGTCCTCGGCGATTATCTCATAGGACCATATTTACTCCCAGATGTACTCAATGGCAGTACGTACTTGGTTTTCCTACGGGATATCTTACCGCAGTTACTGCAAAATGTGCCAGCAACATTGCGCCACAATATGTGGTTTATGCACGATGGCGCACCGGCACATTTTTTCATAGGTGTTCGCAATCACCTCAATTCAACATATCCTGGGAAATGGATTGTACGCAGTGGACCTGTTGCTTGGCCTGCACGCTCTCCAGACCTCAATCCGTTAGACTTTTTTGTTTGGGGACACCTTAAATCGCTGGTGTATGAAACGCCTGTGGATACACCGGAGGATTTACTAGCGCGAATCGTTGTCGCTGCAGGAGACATTCCCAACTCCGTCGGAGTTTTTCGGCGTGTTCGCCAATCTTTACGACGTCGCTGTCGGCTGTGCGATTCTGTTAATGGGCGCAACTTCGAACACCTATTATAATAATGTCCGTTCGTCTGCCTTCCGACATTGAACTGTGCAGCGCAGGCCAGAATACTATGCTTCACATATGTCATAAAGTACGTGGAATGTAATTCTTTATTTGTCATTTTTCTTTTATTTTCAACACTTTTTGGCACAGTATTTTGTAAGTCACAGACTGTGGTGTACTCAAATTGTAAATTACAAAGTTTGTATGAATTAATTTAAAATTTAGTGTCTTTTTTAAATTTATAATTAATAAAATTATTATGCTATTTGTTATTATTATTTCCTATCATAAATTATGATGCACATATACATAGAATAATTGTCCATGTAAAACATGTACTGAAACTTCTTGCATAGTTGCAAATCGCAATATTTTTAATTATTTCCGAATTTTAACCACCAGTTTAATTTTAAAGAATTTAACTTAAGCTTTATATCAATAAAAGACCACTTTAAAATGTAGACTGTTATTGTAAAGTTATTTTGGTTCATTCAACTCTTGAATAATTAAAAATGTTGCATCTCAGAAGAAGCATGATCGAAAATGTATAGTTGAGATCATTTAAAAAGGCGGTGTTTCCAATCGTGATGGGCGGAGTTTAACCTTTGCTAGTGTCAAAGGAAGCGGAGTTGTAAGTAAGAAACTGATTAATTTCTCTCACACAATTAAACCGATATGGTTCATTGTAAGCTTTTTCGAAAGTTTTCGGAATGGACCAAATTTTACTACATTTTCCTAGTTGTAGCTAGAGTTGTATTTTTGGAATTAACGATTAACTATTTTGATGTATATTGGATTTCGTACTTTTTTCACTGTTTCAGGGCTTGTAACTCGTCAATAAATATTGCTATTTTAATACAATTGATGTCATTTTGTAGGTTTTTTTCTGGTCTTTCTAAATATGTGCTTCGTTTTTATGTAGCATTATTGATAGTTTAGCAATGAGGGTTCTTTTACAATTTTCCGAATTTTCATTCTATTTGCTGTAACTTGAAAACTATTGAGATCCGACCAGGCTTTATATACTGATTTATGCTCCATGTGATCTCCTCTATTACCCCTATTAATATTGGACCCCTTTAACGGAACGCCCTGTATATATATATATATATATATATATATATACAGTAGCGCTCAAAAGTATTTTGACAACTTTATATTCTCTCTTATTTTATTTAATATAAAAATGTAAAAGAAAATATATTCCCTATAATTGAGAACACTATGACTGCAGTTATTTAAATGTATCAATTTTCAACTTGTTTGTTTACAATCGGCGTCACCGAAGAAATACGACTCCTCCTTAGTTCAAAAGTATTTTGACAATTAGCTTGCATTTAATTGTTGAAGGTGTCAGTGGCGCTATAGCTTCGATTAGTGTTTATATTGACTTATTGTGATTATTTTTAAGGATCAGGAATGCCGAAAAGTAAAAAAAAATATTGAAGTGATTCTAGAAAAGCCGCTGTAAATGCCCTTAAGAATGGTAGACTGCTAGCAGAACTAGCTCGTTCTTTTAACGTGTCTCGGCAACTTGTTATTACATGGAATAAAGTTTTTAATAAACAGAAATACATCAAAAATAAGCCTCAAAGTGGCCATCCGAAAAAAACAATTTGAAATGTTGACTATATTATAAAAATGATATCCACAAGTGATTGTCGTAAGTCCGCTGTAATAATAAAAAATTAATTGAAAGAAAATTACGGCATAGACATACACGTTTCATCAGTCAAACGACGCCTAAACCTCTATGGTTTACATGGTAGAAGACCAGCAAAAACACGTTTGTTATCTACTAAGAATAGGAAGGCTAGAGTTACATTTGTAAAACGGCATAACCCTTTCAGGGGCAAAGCAATTCCATTGCTAAAGTGTTGAAATTAATGATTGACACCGGAATTTGAAAACAAATTCATTTTTAAATAAGAAAATGCTATATTTCACACACATAGTAAACCGATTTTTTTTAACCAAAATTCTGGTGTCAGTCATTAATTTCAACAGTTCATCAATAGCATTGCTTTGCACCTGAAAGGGTTATGCCGTTTTACAAATGCAACTTTAGCCTTCCTATTCTTAGTAGATTAGAAACGTGTTTTTGCTGGTCTTCTGCCATGTAAACCATAGAGGTTTAGACGTCGTTTGACTGATGAAACGTGTATGTCTATGCCATAATTTTCTTTCAATTCATTTTTTATTATTACAGCGGACTTACGACAATCACTTGTAAATATAATTTTTATAATACAGTCAACATTGCAAGTTGTTATTTTCGAATGTCCAATTTGAGGCTTATTTTCGATGTATTTCTGTTTATTAAAAATTTTATTCCATGTAATAACAAGTTGCCGAGAGACGTTAAAAGAACGAGCTAATTCTGCTTGCAGTCTACCTTTCTTAAATGCATTTACAGCGGCTTTTCTAGAATCACTTCAATAATTTTTTACATTTCGGCATTCCTGATCCTTAAAATTAATCACAATAAGTCAATATAAACACTAATCGAAGTTATAGCGCCACTGACACCTTCAACAATTAAATTCAAACTAATTGTCAAAATACTTTTGAGCTAAGGAGGAGTCATATTTCTTCGGTGGCGCCGAATGTAAACAAACAAGTTGAAACTTGATACATTTGAATAATTGCAGTCATAGTGTTCTCAATTATAGGGAATATATTTTCTTTTACATTTTTATATTAAATAAAATAAGAGAGAATATAAGGTTGTCAAAATACTTTTGAGCGCTACTATATATATATATATATATATGTATATACATATATATATATATTTTGCTTTAATTCTACCTTTATCGATAACCACCAAGCTGTGTTATAAAACCTATCACAGCTAATCTAAAATTTGTATCATTATTTTTTCATTTCACTCTTGAAAATTTATTTTTGGTATTGATTTATCAATTTATGTAATATTCTGTATTGCTGATTTATTTTAGTATTTTGACAGAAGAATTTCGTACTTATTACATTTTTTGTTGCATTTTATCTCCAAATTTTTCCTTTTTAATTTAAATTCTTAAAACAAATTCCTAATTTAATCTACAGTCGAACCTCGTTATCCCGACACTGTAATGACAAAAAAAAAAAAAAAAAAAAAAAAAAAAAAAAAAAAAAAATGTCGTCATAAGCGGAATGTCGCGGTAACCGGAGCTGGGGAAAAATATGTTTATAAAAAGCTGTATTTTCAATTAATTTAAGACAATTTTAAAATCATAAATGTTTTTGCAGTTTTATGAAATAAAACATTATTATTAAACAAAATAGATGCATAAATAAAATTGAAAAGAATAAAAATGAGATTTATGATGATTTGTTTGTTTTTATTGTTACATGAAATATTGATGAATTAAGTTTTGCTTATCCTTAGATGTGCTTCCTAGAATTCTTTTTTCAATATTATACAATGAATTGTAATCAATATTCGTTGTGTCAGAAGTGGATGCTAGATCATTTCTGATCGTTTTAATCCAATGCAATTATTCTGTTTTAGTCGGGTGAAAAACGACGTGTAACCACAAGAAAGCGCCGCCTGACCAGAACAAAAATACCTCGAGTAGACTGACACGTGTATCTGGAGCTTAAGTGGGTCATTCATAGTGTGTGGATTTATTTATTGAGATTAAGGATTGAAGTAAAACTTCTCATTTATCTCAATGGATATTTTAGACATTTTGTGAAAAGTTTGGCTAAGACGTTTCTTACTGCTTAATTTCCCTGCTTATAAGATGGATTATGAAAAATGGACAATTTTCCTTTACTGTTAAGATATCAGGAGTTGAAAAATATTCAACGACGTAAAATCATATACAGAGAATCGGAAAACAGACTTGATTAGCGGAGGTACGTAAAAACTGAGTGTCGGGATAGCGAGGTTCGACTGTATTTGTTTTCTGTCCAAAAAAAATATTTTAATTAGAAGAATGCATTTATTTGATAGAGTTAATTAACCCTTTAATACACAGGTTAGAATGCGTTCCAGAAATTGAATAATTCAGAGAATCGGAATTCATATACCAGAAAATCTAAGCGCTCCCTCCGTCCCAAATTAGTTGCGAATTAGTCGAAATTTTTGTCCCAAGCAGGTTGCTGCGTTTCAAGTGGGTTGAGCCATAAATAACTTCCGATGCAGTTTAGTAAATCGACAGCATTTTGTAAGGACTCTACCACTAGTGTACCATAAAGATGATTATCTTCCTCAAGAATTAACGATTCATTAGCTAGAAGGTAGTTTAATGCGATTACTGGTTGAAGAATCCTTGCAAAATGGGGCGTGGCTTAAGTGCGTGCAAACCCTGGATTTTTTTAAACTAATTTGGTACTTATTTAAGGAGAGACGGAGGGAATTCTTGGTAAGTAAATGTTGTTGACAGATACCATAGCAGCCTAAAATCTCTGAAAAACGTTCAAACAATATCATAAAATCATCAGTATTAATAATCAGTAAAAAAGCAATTAAATGTAGCAACTAATTTGGGACAGAGAGAGTAGTAAATTTCGGTTTATATAATAACGAAATGTCTGTTATTAAATGAACTGAAAATTTTTCTTTAAAATTTTTGGTGGGGGTACGGAATATTTGTATAAAAAAATCGACTAAATCGAGAACGCCGCACTGGGTGGTATTTAGACCCAAAACATGGCCAAAAATGATTATTTTAAAAATCAGTTTCCCACCCTGTTTTATTATTCCTCAAAATGTTAAGTAGTTACTGTATCCCAATGCAAAACTCGAAAGGCGCTTGAGCGACACAACGGGTCACGCGATCAGTCGGAAGTTGCCGTCCACCTACAGTGGTCTTGTGATTTTCCGATGCGCTCAGATTTTAGTGTTTTAAAATTACTTGTAGTTTTGCGTCTAAACAATTTAGTGGTTATTGTTGTGATGGATTATTTTGAACAACGTATGTACTTTATACACACTGCATTTACATAATGAATATCCATCAGATTTGGTCAATATGGTCGATAAAGTACGTGTAATTAACAGTGACATAAATATAATTATCTATAATTTTTAGAAAGGGTTTTGTTCTATTTCTAAACATATCTAAGAAATGAAATCGATTGTGTAACATGCAGTACTTAGTATACAAATTATATTAAAGTACATAAATTAACGTCTGAATTCCATTTTTATTTATTAAAGGTACACATATATTAAGACAGACTTTAAATACAATTAAATACAATAAACCCAACTGGAGTGAAAAATTAGCCGGGGCCAGGAATCGAACCTGGGTCGACAGCATAACGTGCTGTTGCTCTACCGTTAAGCTACCCTGGCCGATGTTCTAGCCTGGCAATTTCTCACTAATAAACCAAGTTGGGGAACGTCACCGCCCATCTGTCAGATAGCACAGGATCACGTGACAACGATGAATAAATTTCTTTTTCCATCGATCCACAATATATATTAAAGTACATAAATTAACGTCTGAATTCCATTTTTATTTATTAAAGGTACACATATATTAAGACAGACTTTAAATACAATTAAATACAATAAACCCAACTGGAGTGAAAAATTAGCCGGGGCCAGGAATCGAAACTGGGTCGACAGCATAACGTGCTGTTGCTCTACCGTTAAGCTACCCTGGCCGATGTCCTAGCCTGGCAATTTCTCACTAATAAACCAAGTTGGGGAACGTCACTGTCCATGTATCAGATAGCACAGGATGACGTGACAACGATGAATAAATTTCTTTTTCCATCGATCCACAATATATATTAAAGTACATAAATTAACGTCTGAATTCCATTTTTATTTATTAAAGGTACACATATATTAAGACAGACTTTAAATACAATTAAATACAAAATTAGTATACAAAGGTAATTATTAAACAATCAGCCGCTCGAAACCGCCCCCTTGTTTTTGACGAATTTTTATGTTAGATTCTACAATTTCTGATATAAGTTACTGATATTTATTTTTTACTTATTTTGTTAACAAGCTTTCTGAATTGAGGTCTATGATTCGAAATGAGTTGTATACCATCATGCAACGCTTAAATGAGTCAACATTTGATGAAAAGCTTAAATTTATGGAGCAAGAATTATTAAGAAATTATTCTCAAGGTGATCTAAGGATAGATTAGATGAAGAAAAATTCTTCGTTATTAAAAACCAATTCTGTATAGTGAAACGAAGCTTTTTTTATTATTAGATATGTATTAAGTAAGTACTTGTTACTATTACAGGAGTCTGTCCAGGTCGTCCTTAAAAATCTTTTGCAGATTCAAGTGAAAGAAGCAAACCCCACAAAACCAAAGACCTTCGATCAAAAGACGTGGACGTATTGACCTATGCTACCCAAATGAAATTCAGGGAGTCAGGCAAAGTAGATGCTTCCACTATCGCAAAAGATTTTACGAAAAGTCCCCGAAGAGCAAAAAAAATGTAAAAGCCATGAAAAAAAGTCGTGAAGAACAAGAGCAACCTCGCCAGTTATCACCTTTACATGCTTTGTCTATGTATACAGAAGCAGGACTTGCTAAAGCCCAACATGAGAGGATACGAGAAATGAATAAAAGTAATAAAAGATCTTTTCCGTGCTTTTCTGTTCTTCAAACGCTAAAAAAAGAATGCTATCCAGAAATTCACAGGATGACTGAGACATGCTGAAGTAAAAGTGCAGAGTTTGATGGATCTTACGGCAACACGACTGATTTTATATCTTAGAGAAGTTCTAGAATCTTTGAGTGATGACGAAAAACGATCTTTAATTTTAATAAGTGGGGTTGTGACAGGTTACAGCAGGTGCAGTATAAAATGAAGTTTGAAAATGAAGCCTATTCTGACTCCAATATTTTTCAATGCTCCACTTCAATTCGTTTACGGGCCCGAAAAGAAAATTCTCTGGCAAAACCCAGCACAATCATCACCTCGCTACTGTCGACCTATAAGAATTCGATTCATCAAGGAGACAAATGACGTAACAAAAGAAGAAATAAAAGATATCAAATCACAAATCACAGCACATACTAGAACAGAAATTAACGATGTATCCATAAAACATAGAATGTTATTCACCATGGTGGATGGAAAAGTATGCAATGCCGCAACACACACCAAATCTACGATGAGGTGCTACATATGTGATGCTACTTCATCTGAGTTTAATGACTTATCAAAGAAGAGGGAATGTAAGAAAGATAATTTAAGTTTCGGTCTTTCCTTGCTACATGCTCGTATACGCTTTTTCGAGAGTAATTTACACGTAGCATATAGATTACAAGTAAAAAATGGAACGTCTGCATTTCAGCTAAGGAAAAACAAGCGGTAGATAACTAAAAAAAAGGCATTTAGGATAATTTAAAACAACAACTCGGGCTCTTTGTTGACATCCCCAAAGCAAATTTTGGAAATACTCATGATGGAAATACCAACAGACGATTTTTTGTGGAATGCGAAATATTGGTGGCAATAGCTGGAGTCGATAAAAATTTGATATATCGGCTAAAGTGATATTAGGTATATTGGGTTGCGGTTACAAAGATAATACAGAAGATTTTGAAAAATATTGCCAAGAAACGGCTGAAATGTATCTGACCCTATATTGTCTTTATCCCTACAATGCACAAAGTATTTCGTAATGGAGCAGATGTCATAAACGAAACTATTCTGACAATAGGCCAGCTAAGTGAAGAAGCTGCAGAATATATTAGGTCATTTAGATTGAACTACACAAGACAGTTTTCTCGACTTGCCTGTAGCAGGGATGTCCTGAATAGGTTTCTTTTAACTTCTGACCCCCTAATAACGGGCATGAGATGCAACACAAAGAAGAAAAGAAAGGCCTTATCTTCTGAAAATCTAAAATTGTTATCAGAAAGTGATATCACAAATGTTAATATTCTTGAACACAGTATTAATGATGAAACTGATGTATAAATCATTTGATTACATAAATAAGACTTTGTTTTGCCATTTTTACCCTACAATTCAAATAAAACCGCAGATCTGTAGCTGTTATAGGTATAAAATATTTTTGGCCAAGTTTTGAGACTAAATACCACAATGTGCGCTGATGGTATCATAAATGATACTATGGGCATTTAAGGGCTAATCAGCTGATTAACAATATTATCAATTAAGAAAATTTAGTGGGTCAATCATATGTTAAAAATAGCTTTATAGTCTAAGGAAATCTTCTTTCATCTAAAAAGCACATACATATCCCGTATGTCATTTTTCATTTTTAGATCACAGGCTATTAAAGCCTGAGATTTAACCCCTTAATTCTCGCTCCCGAGATATTCTCGGTCTGTGTCTTTTACTCAGATTGTTTGATTTTCACCAGTTTTATAAAATAGTGAAATTAGCTATATTTTAGTATCGTTATTACTGTCATTAAATAAGGTGAATATTTCTTTTTCATAAAAGTGGTGCCAATAAGCAATTTGAATTATTCAACCGTAATTTAATTCGAGCGTTAAGAGGTTAATGTGCCCTCAGGATCTGCATGTACGTAACGCGATAACTGTTGATAGAAATATCCGATTTGCTTCAAATTTTCGATATTGATTCCTTCTGATAAGGCGCTCCCCTGATTAGTTTTGGGGGTTCATTAGCTAACTATAAAAGCATCAATGGTAGCTAACACCCCCCCCCCTTAATTTAGATAAATGGGTTTTTCATGCAGAATTATCCGATTTATTTCAAATTGGGTAATCTTACTTTATTCTGATAAGACGCTTCCTTGATGAGATTTGGAGGTTCATTGGTTAAGCATGAAAGTAGGAAAGGAAGAAGCTAATCCCCACTTAATTTAGATAAATGGGTTTTTCATGCAGAATTATCCTATTTGCTTCAAATTTTGTATAACGGCTTATTCTGATAAGGCGTTTCGCTGATTAGATTTGGAGGTTCTTTAGTTAAGTATAAAGGAAGGAAATGGGTGAACTAATCCCCTTAATTTAGCTAAATGTTTTTTTTGTCAATTTCTTCCTTTCTTGATGGATATTATTCTTTGAAATAAGAGTATAGTATACAGTTAGTGTGAATAGCCTCTGAGCGCACTGCCATCAGTTTAACCGGGCGCGTTTCTTTTTTATTAGTATAGCGTAATCACTGCTTATCTCTATAATAGCAAAGTGTGCCCTCACAGCTTTAGGTGTAACCGTCAGCATTTATATATAATTTATTCCTTATTTATGTATTTATTTCTAAGTTCAATGCCTCTAAAAGAAACAATACTAGGCATTAGGCCAACAGCCTATTGCAAAACTATCTATTTTCCAATCTAATTATCATGCTAATATAGCTATAATAATCAAGTTATATTTAGCGATAGCAAAAGTAATTGTTGTTTTTTTTTTTTTTTTTATCTTCTTAATTATTGTCTAATGTAGAATATTTATCAAGAATGATAAACTATTCGTTAATGCAATCATGGTATTTTTTAATATCAAATATGTTTTTAATCTGAGATATAATTAAACTATAAAACCACTTATGAATTTTCTTCTTTAGTGAGCAAATAAAATCAAAAACTGATTTCAATGACACAGACAAGGTAAGCGTATTATTTCTGCTTAACATAATGCAATAGTTTCAGTTCAAATGTTAGCAAAGATAAAACTAATGATATTCTGGTGCCGATAATTAATTTTAATGGAAATTACTTACAATTATATGAGTATAAACTTTCTGGAAGTTACATGGAATGAAATGTAAATTACCATCGAAATTCTGAATATATACCAAACTAAATAAATTGCGAGAGGAACAAAGTAATCGTAAAAATAGTAATAATAAAAGAAAAATATGTAAATTCTTTGAAATATACATATGTAAAAATAATATAAGAAATTAAATAATTCCAAACTTGAATGTTTCATTATACAATATAACTAAAACATACAAGTTAAATTGCAATTAATGGTTTGAAATTAAATTTATCGTAAATGTAAGTGCTCTGCGAGTCAAAAATATTATATAAAAGTATATATTTGAAATTAAATATTTAAACAGTGGTTTACTATGAAAACTTGCATCTTAATATTATACGTAAAAGTAAACATAAATAATTCATGAGAAAGTTGAATTAAGCTTTTGTATGTTTAAATATTAACGAAGATGTAGTTTCTATAAATATTTATTACAATTATTAATTAAGCATCAACAAAGGATATTTTGTTACATTGATTTATAATTAAATTTTAATCAAAAGGAATGTTTACATTAATTACTTCTCATATTCACTTATCCATTTTACACTCAGTACCCAGCAAACACAGAGCTATCGGTAAGCAATCGGGTGACAGCCGCTTGCCACAACGGCGGTATTGGTACGATACCGGTTGCCGCTACCGGTTCCGCATCTTTTTTGATACGCCGCGCGAATGCGGCCCGATTCATGAGGCACGCAGCCGGTCCGGTATCGGCAGGAATCTATGTCGACAGCACGCCGATAGCTATCCATATGAATGCCGGCCGCAGCCCGACACCAGCATAAATTGAAAAAAAATCGGTTTTGATGGCGCCATCTATGATCTATCGTGGAATGTATATTTAGAAGTAACGTGTTTCAGCGTTGGGAGAGGCGGGGTTTGATCCATGGTACCCAGGGACAGGAAGTAGACGCCTTTACCACTCAGTCACTGAGACTTGATCAGCGGTGGATTATATGAGGTCATAAGGGGAAGACATATCGATAAGTATTGGTTGTCGTTGTACGTAAGTGGTAGATGGGAAAATTTGAATTTTGAAGTGTTTTTATATTATTTTTTATTGATTTATTTGTAATTGTCTTACGCGCGTGTATTTAAAAGTTAATTTAATAGTTAAGTGAATGAAATAAATACCTTAGTGAATTCGCTAAAGCAAACGAATTTAAGAATAATTAAGATATATATATAATTAAGAATAATTAAATATATATATATATATATTTAAGAATAATTAACTATTAAAAAAAAATTTAGAGGTTTTGTTCAGTTAATCATTTTTTTTTTTTTTTAGGATTTATGATATAATTACATGCGTTGCTTTAATTTACAAAATACATATTTGTAACATGGAAAAATTTATTTTAATAAATAAAAAGTTGGTAATTAATAACTTTTAATTAGAATAAGAATTCATTTTATGTCGTTTTGATGATTTAAAGTAGAAGATATATTTAATGAGTATGTTGCAATATTAAGTTGTTACTTATCAATAGTTTTAATTAAAAAATAAAATAAAAATATTAATTTATATATATATATATATATATTTTTGGGGGAAGACAACTTTAAATGAGGGATATTTCTGAATCTTTCTTATAAATTTAAGAATGCTTATTAAATAAAATAAGTGAATTTTAGAGGTTTTTCTCTTAATACAATTTTTTCTTTAGGAATTATAATGTAATTAAATGTGTTAATTCAAGAAATATATATTTGTAACATAGAAAAACTAATTTTAATAAAAAAGAAGTTGGTTATTAATTACTTTTAATTAGAATAAGAGTTCATTTTTTGTATTTTGATAAATTAATGTAGAATATATTTTTAGTAATTATGTAACAATAATTATCAACATTTCTTAATCATCAAATAAAATAGAAATATTAATTTATCTTTTTTTTTTTTTTTAGATGTGTGAGATTTCTGAATCTTTCTTTTAAATTTTAATGATAAAAAGTTGGGTAGTTTTTTTTATATTTTTATAGCTTTTAAAATAATTTTAAACACTTTTTTAATAATTTGATTTTTAGATAAAATAAGAAACATAGCTATCGCTTTTAAAATGAATGTAATAGCTAGAAAATAATTTCAATTAATTTATGAATACTTTTTTCTACGATTAAGTTTATAAGGAATAATAATTTTAAGGAGCAATTTAAATAACTCTTTTGATGATTCAAATAATTGTAAGTCCTTTTTAAAATGAATTCAACAAAAACTTTTTTTAAATAAATAAATATAGGCTATTTTTGACATTTATTTTGTTTATAACTGTTAGAATTTTATATGAAATACATGAAATATACATATCTTATCAAAACTGAAACTCAAACCAAACTAAGAAAAAGAAAAAAAAGTGTCGGCTAAGACTAAAAATTCCAAATTCGGACCGATGTTGGCAAATCTGATCGGGCCACTATCAGAAATCACATATCGGTCCTGCGTCACTTGCCGGCGTAAGTCGCTTGCCGATATATAACCATAAGGGGACCGATTACGGTAACCGGCAGTCGAAAAAGCAGATTCTTATATTTCAATTGCCGACATGCTGCCGACGCTTCACCGAAACCACTGTGCCTATGCCAACACTTAACCGACAATGCCACCTGCGGTCCGATCGTGTGCCGAAAGGTATGTGTTTGCTGGGTACTGTGGAAAAATAATTTATTGAAACTTCAGACACGTTGATTATTTGATATTAAATAATAAATACTCTATTTAAAATTTTATAATAAATAATTTATAATTTTCTTCTTTAATTTAAAAGTAGTATGACTTTTTACTTTGTAAATCATTTCTGTCAAAGCAAATTTTTTGTAAACTTATAAAATATCATGTACTAATGTGGAATAAATACATTATATTTTTTATACAATTATAAAATATCAATGTGATATTTTAAACGATATATAAACAAATACAAAAATCACAGTTTAAAAATAAACTACTTCTTTTAATACGTAATTTTGGTATTTTCTATAGCCTTTAATACTTCTTGATTGTAAAATATAACAATAAATAAAACTAATTTCATAGTTCATTTTAAAAGGAATAAAATAAATATCATAAAACATGAAAAATTACTACTATAAATGACTATGACATTCTTTGTCTAAACAAATGCATTTTGTTGCACTGTTTTGACTGTTACTTAATGATTTTTAACTAATTAATATTAAATCTAAATGTTTACCGTGCAGTCTAAATGATTTATTATATACATAAAGATTATAAATTAAAGGAACACATCATAACCGCAAATAACAAGATAATTCACGATGAAAAGATAATTAATGATTCGTTTTATTGTGAATTACCGCTAATAAAAATTTAATTTAACACCTTTATGGGGAAAAGGCTTATTTCACTTGATTTAAGGGGGTAAAAATTGTTGATAAATTTCATAAAAAAGCTTATATTGACGTGCCTTTTTCTAGGGAACTAGTATTGAAGTGATTTCAATATTTATATAAACAGTGTGTTTAAGTATAACGTGACCGACCTTTATTTTCGCAATCGTTATTCCTTGATACATACTTCAAATTACAAAAGTGGTTTAAATAAGGTAAAGACTTAATTTTAAAGCAATTTTGGTCAAGAAAAACTTTTATTAAAAAATTACAAAATTTAAAATTTGATACTGTCCCCCGGTCCTATAAGTGATATTTAGTGAAAATTTACTATGACACTAACAAGTAAGACAAAAAATGCCCCATTCACCTAACTTAAAATTGACCGAGTTATGAAACTTTGAAATGCATGACATATACCACTTTTTTGCATCTTAAAACAGATGATTTCGGCCATGATTTCCGGTGTCGTATATAAATTACTTAAACTTATTCAAGATATTTGCGCTTTGAAAGAAATCCTACAACTATTACGATTCACTTAACTTTTATTAGTTAAGTTTCAGATTAGTTAAAATAATTGTATTTTAGCATATGTTTTATTTTATAAGGGATTTGAGGCTATGATTTCTTTTAACAAGAATTATGTTAATTTCATTAAAGTTTTATTTAACTTGCTACGATCGTCTTTCCTGTTTAAAATTTGTACTCGAACTTTTAACTCACTTTCAAAAGTCCGATCGAAGTTCAATTTTACATACTGACTTAAATCCGATGACAATGTAATATTATTATGATTTTCGACGCTTACCATCTTATAAATATTTATATTAGAAGATAACACAAAACAATTCGGATAGATTACCGTCAACAAGTTTAAGAAAGAGATTTAGATTAGATAACATTAACTTGCAATGGTTGTGTTTTTTTTTAACTTTTATAATTACATTTTATGTATTTTTAACGCACGCTGATTAAAAATATTACCTTCACTTTTAACCCTAAAGGAAGCTTTTTTCGGAAATCGTAAATTTCAAGGTTAAAAAATAGCAAAAAAATCTTATACTATAAAATGGATGTAAGACTTTTTTATTCAGCTTAATTTTATTTAATTCAATAATTTATTCAGTTTTTTGGCTTTAAGTGGGTTTCTTACAGCTAAACAGCTCAGAGTTCCGAGGAGGTTGTGAGGGGGGGGGGGGATCAATTTTAACTTTGAAATTTGCGATTTGAGGAAAATCCTGACATTATGGTTTAAAATGAAGGTCACTTTCGGATTCAGCGCTAAAAAATACATAAGAATCAATTTTCAAAAGCAAAAAATACAACCATCACATCTATTTTATAGTATCAAATTTTAGCTATTTTTTCTTTCTTTTTTAAAATTTACTATTTGCAAAAAATCTTTACGTGATAGTAAAAAATAACGAGCAATTTCGGATTCAGTGGTACAGAATACATAAGAATCAATTATCAAAAGCTAACAAACATAACATAATTCAACTTTTGCAGATTAGTGTAATCTAATAACATTTTAAAATATGTTTTATTTTGTAAAGAATTGAGGCTGTTAATTTTTATCATTTTAACAAAAAATCTGGGTTCGTTTTCTTCTTATACGTTTATTATAAAGTGTATATTTTACATTAATATGTCAGAATGATTAAAGATTTCAAATTTATATTGCAATGTTAATTTCACTCTGAACCATTTTTTAATATATCTGGCGAAATTATATCTCTGCTAAATTTGTGAATGACCCCTAATTTGCAGCAAAAAATGTGCCCCAACTTTAAACAGCTATTACTCGATCAATTTTAATCGAAGAATAATGAGATTTTTTTTGTCTTACTTCTTAGTGTAACAGGAAAATTTTACTAAATATAACTTACAGGACCGAGGAACCGTATAAAAATTTTAATTTCGTAATTTTTTAAGAAGTGTTTTTCTTGACCCGAATCGCTTTAAAAATAATTCTTTACCTTATTTAAACCATTTTTGTAATTGGAAGTATGCATCTAGGACCAACGGTTGTGAAAATAAAGGTCGGTCAGGTTATACGTGGATACCCTGTATATAAATGCATATACTGTATATTTGCTATAATAATGCGGTATATTTCGATAGGTTTTTACCTTTTAAAAATTATTTACTTTTTAGAAACGCTCATTTTAAAAAAAAATCCGTAGAATGTTTTGGTGTTGTTGTTGTTGATTTGAACCAATGAACCAATGCAGGAAACTTTGGAATGCCTACGGCAGTCGTAATGCTCTCGCTTACTACTAATCGAAGGTGATCAGTCGAATGGATCTTGATGCATAGATGTTGAGCATGTTGTTGGCTTATTAATTAATGAGATTAATTCTTTCCAACTATGTTGTAAAGATTGGTTCTTTTCTAAAGTATGTAATTGTAACATGAATCGGCGGCCGCGAGACTGTGATCTACGAATCCTACAACATCTGATTGGCTTGACTCAGCAATTTGCGCATGCTAGCAGTAGAGATGAGACCGTGTTAGTGTACTTTGCAAAACTTTCATTTTTATACAACACTTTTTTCTTGAGTTTGAATAAAACAATTTGTAAAATTAGAAATACGCAAATGAACTTATTGACCCTAATTAAACTTCAATGAGTTTTTCAAACGACAGTTTGAATCAAGGGAATGATTAGGTAACTTTGTATTTATAAATGCCGTGAACACTGCTGTCCCCAAAACAGGCAATTTATTTTAAAAAGTAACAATGTTACATACAGGATAAGTATATGTTGAAATTTCGGCATTTTTGTCATACTGATATATTAACACAAACTAACAACAAAAAAATGAATTTAACCAGTTAACGACCATGGTCACCTTCAGGTGATAATGAAAGAAGCTCTTGGTTTAGATTGTAAGTGAATATGTACCGTGGCGCTTTTACTCGGATCCGGAAGAGTTTACCTAAGCATGTGGAAAAGTTCCAAATCTCTGGCATTTTCTGATATGAAACTATAAACTTCTAAAATTTTATACCTTCTCTAATCAGGGAAGGGCTTAAGTTGGTATTTTTTTCGAAAATAAAAATGCCAAAAAAGTCTTAAGTCCCACATTGCTTTTTGCCAGAATGCTAAATATAATTAAATAAGGAATTAATATTTGTAAGATTCGAACGTTTGATTGATTTTTGTTGCAGTGACACGATCTTGTATTTGTGTGCAACCTATGACTGGCATGTACTTTTCATAATATTCTTTTTTATTTTTTTTTTCTGAAAACAATACAATACAATCTGAGTATGAAAATATATATATACAGGGTGATTCATAACTTATCGTTCAAATTTTGTGGGGAGGTAGAGAATACGTCAGGAAACCGATTTTACATAGGAAAGTACGTATGTCTGCAAATGTACTCATGCGTATGTAGAGAGCGCTGTGTGTACCCAACTTTCCATTGCGTCCAAATCATTGTTTTAACTAAAAAAGTCTGCCAGTTAATGAACCGAAGATTACAGGCAAAAATTAGTGATGTTGAAAATATTTTAGTAACGAAAGAAATCTAAATTTTCTTACAGTTAGGTGATTAAAGTAAGAATAAAATGGCAAAGGTGTCATAAATAATACATTATTGACATACACGTATATGCATATATGTCCTTGCGTATAGTGTATTACCATGCACAATTATACGTTTAATTATTATTATTATTTTGTTTGTTTGTTTATTTTACTTATCGATAGAATTGTCTGTATTTTTAGTCGTTGAAATAACGTACTGCCATTTATGAGAAAATCAATGTGATTGTTAAAAAAATTAATTAATTCTTATAGCAATTTTTGTATTTTGGAGAGTTATTTATTGATATTTATTAATTAGTTACCGTAATTTCCGGTGTATATCCCGCGGATCAAACAATCGTGTTTCGACCCAGAAATTTTTTTAAATGAAATGTAACTTTTTAGATCACGGTAAATATTGGTCTTCAAATACTGAATAAAATTTCTGGGTCCAAACTGAATTGTTTGATCTCCGAGCTATAGACCCGAAATTACGGTAATGTCCTTTTATTAATTTGTGACAAAGGACAAGTTATACCTTTTTTGCAATAATAGTATAAATATTCAAATATAACGTATATAAATTGCCCTTGTACCTTACATACATTTCTTTATTAGGCTTTTATCCTCGTAATTTGCAGCAGGTAGACAAGTTAGTAAAATCCACAGGCAATAAATATAATTTTTTGAAAAACATTTCTTATGGCTTTAAATTAAAAAATCATGCAAAATTATTTGCTTTATGGACTTGATCAAAATTCGACGAATACTCTTAACAATTTTTCTCTTTTATTTACCCAGAAGTCTTCTTTGTGTCTATATTAATAGAATTTTAAATTAAAATAATTCTTATACATGCATATTGCGATATCATAAAACTTCAAAGAAAACTTTTTAAATATTGGTGTTTTTTTTATCACAATTTGAAATATATGAAGTATCTCTTTGTTATCATATTTATTATCATGCATTATCTGAGAAAAAAACAAGCAAAATAAGGCGAAAGCATTTGTTAGGGTTTATAAATTCTATATTCCTACATAAAATTACTTAATTATTTTATGGAATGATTGTAGATTTATTTCCATCTTTAAACTGCATTTTACTAACAAGCGCCTGTATCAGACATTTATTTAATGAAAACCTTAGATACATAACATTTATTTAACCAAAATTTAAAATATACCGTTCATTTTACGTATAATTTAGAATACTTTATGTATACTTTCATATCTGACGAAAAGTTATTGAGGAAACCAGAAACTTTTTCAGACCACAAAAATTTTATAGTAAATTTTACCTTTTTAAATCGCCGTAATCTGCCAATTAAATAAGGCAAAATTTTTTATTAAATTTTTGTGGTCTGAAAAAGCGGAAGAGTTGGCAGCTATGTAAACCAAAAGGTAACGCAACTTAGAATGCATTATTACTATACTCCTGATTTTACTATTTTACTCAGTTCATTCAAAAAGTAATTTTCGCGGATTTTAAAAAATGTATGATTAAATAAAATAAAGTGGGTAGAGACAACGGCGTGGAGGGGGTAAAATATTTTTACTGACGACATATAACTTTTTTTGGATAACAGTTTTTCTATTTTCTAGAGTCCTACACACACATACTACACAGAGTGTTTCTAATCTCATGATATAAACTTTAAGGGTAGGTAGAGCACACAGTAACAATCATTTATTCAGTGGTGGAAAATTGGCGCAGAGGAGGAGCCTATTGACACCACTAAATTTGAGTACTATTTTTCGGTATATTTAATGACAGAATTTCTGCGTTTTTATTAAGGTGAAGCATACTATAAAGTATTAGTGGTTTCAATAGGCTCCTCCTCTGCGCCAATTTTCCACCACTGATTTATTGCATAAGAATGTATGGTACCAAGTGGCGTATTAAGGTAAAAACACCAGGGGAGCAATTAAGCCCCTTTTTTAATTTTCAAACTTTCTCATTCATACCAGAAAATTTTTATGCTATCCTTTTGTTGAGATTTCATAATTACTTAACCCCTTGGGGACGAGCGACCGGTATTCGTGCCACGTAAGTTGCTCAGAATCGGGGATTATTCCCGCCAGTAATTTCTTATTGTACATTTTGCGTTATTTAATCTGAGCATTTTCCCGATTCAATTAGGCAATTAAAAAGCCGGTGATTAAAGATTAAAAAATCTGTAATAGACGCTCGTCCGGAAGGGGTTAATAATAAAATTCTTCTTTGAAAATCTTTGGTACGAAATCGAAATTTTTTGAATTGAAAATAGAAATAGAAATAGAAATTTTTTGAAATAGAAACTGAGTTTTTGGTTGATTCCACTTGCGCTAGAGGGCAGTAAGTAACTGGTCGCCGTTCCATACCATGCATTCAAGTTGAACAAATCGCCATTTTTAATTGTGCTATCGTTCGTGATAGAAGACTTTACATATGCCGAAAAAGTCGACATGCATTTCATGTATGGTCGTGAAAATGGCAACGCCGGAGCTGCCCTACGAATGTATCAGGAGCAGTTTCCTCGCAGATGAATGTCTGATCATAGAATGTTTCAGTGCTTACAACGTCAGTTTTCTGAAACAGGTTCTTTCCACGTCAGCAGACATGAAACTGGACGAGAAAGAGCTGTACGCAGTGCAAACCTGCAAGAAATTATTTTGAATTTTGTGAGTAAAAGGCCCGAATCAAGTTCAAGAGCTGTTGCACAGAATTTAGGTGTGAGTCATGCGACCGTTTGGAGAGTGTTAAATGAAAATCGATTTCATCCCTTCCGTCTTCAACGTGTACAAACTTTGAATCCGGAAGACGGTTGAACTTTTGCCAGTGGGTTTTGAAGCAGCAAGTATTGCAGCCAGACTTTACTGCTCATATTCTCTTTACAGATGAGGCAGTATTTACACGCGAGGGCGTATTTAACCCTAGATCTACCGGGAATTTTATTCAAGTTTTAATAAAACGTTCTACACCAGAATTTTTATTTAAAACTATTTAACTTATTTATTTACCTTATTTTTGTCTGGTTTATATACTTAGTTTATTTTAAAGAAATTTCTGGTTTGAATGAATATTTTGTATGTACCTGTCGGGTCCAATGGACCCGTCTGGTAGACGGAGGGTTAATGCGCATAATTTCCATCTTTGGGCAATTAATAATCCACATATAACGCGGCCACATGC
This sequence comes from Maratus speciosus, assembly GCA_963932465.1. Taxonomy (NCBI): domain Eukaryota; kingdom Metazoa; phylum Arthropoda; class Arachnida; order Araneae; family Salticidae; genus Maratus; species Maratus speciosus. The sequence continues at coordinate 137,269,063 of OZ010793.1, forward strand.
TTATCAACAACGATTTTCTGTGAACTTGTGGGAGGGTATTGTTAATAATTATTTGATTGGCCCGTACCTACTGCCAAAGAGGCTGGATCGTCGCTGTTACCTCATTTTTTGCAACAGCTTTTATCAGAACTGCTACAAGATGTTCCGATCGCCATTCGTAACCGGATGTGGATTCAACAAGATGGAGCGCCCGCGCACTTCACCACTGATGTGCGCAGTTACCTGAATGCCACATTTGGAACGCGATGGATTAGGCGTGGTGGACCAGTTCCTTGGCCACCACGATCTCCCGATTTATCGAGCCTTGATTTCTTTTATGGGGACATCTGAAGAGTCTTGTTTATGAGACTCCACTTGACTCAGACGAAACTCTAATAGCTCGCATATCCGAAGCTGCTGCACGTGTGCGGGAAATGCCTGACATCTTTAGAAGTGTATGCCAATCGTTCCACCGACGCTGCCAACCATGTGTCACAGTTGGTGGTCGCAATTTTGAACACTTATTGTAATATTATTGTATGCATTATTATTTACTTGTAAACTACATTGTAAATAAACATTTTACCTTTTTTATTCATGTATTTCGTTTGATAAGTTTGCCAGTTTTGCACTTTTTTTTTAATTCACAAATTTCGATTTCATACCAAAAAATTTCAAAGAAGAATTTTAATGTTAAGTAATTATGAAATATCAAGAAAAGGATAGCATAAAAATTTTCTGGTATGAACGAGAAATTTTGAAAATTAAAAAAGGGCCTAATTCCCTCCCCCCTGGTGTTTTTACCTTAATGCGTCACTTGGTCCCATACATTACTATAATAATAAATTATTGTTACTGTGTGCTCTACCTACCCTTAAAGTTTGTACCATTAGTTTAGAAACACCCTGTATATATATATTACAATTAACACATTGCCGACGGGCAATTTTTATCAAATTTGAATTTTTAAACAGTAGAAACTCCTCCCTGTTCTGAAAGTCTTTTGTAAATTGGTGTTTTAGATAGGTTTCCCTAGTTTATGTATCGGTAAATATCTTTCAATGTACGAATTTAATATAAAATGTCTTACAATCTAAAAAAATATGGACAATATGATATAAGGTAGAAGTCATGCCCTTAGTCAATGATGTTTTTGGAATGAAACCGAGAATTTTCGTTTCCCGTCTTGAATTCATTTTAAAATTGAAAACGATTTCTTCATTTTCAATAATTCAACTTATTTTCATTTTGTACTATCTTAATCCGTGCACTTGTTATTTATAATGAATTTTAATTGTTATTTAGAATGAACTGTCCAACGCCGACAATCAGTCGAGAATTCCTTAAAATGCGAATGAATGTATTGTGTTGTTTGGCAAGTCCTTTCCGTTTGATAAAATTATTTATTTCTGGAAAATTCTATCATTTGATTATTATATATTAATTCCGATATCTAATTTCTTATAATTAAAGGACAGACCGAACAAAAAGGATTTTCCGAACGACCCAATAGCATAGATCAATCGAATTTTTTTATCTTTATGATAGAGTTAAATTTTATTTTCAAAAAGCACTCTCTAAAAAACGAATTTTTACATGCATATCAAAATAAGCCTTTTTTCGTAATTACAATGATTCGAATTTTGAAATTATCTCCCTTTTAACAAAATCACAGACAAAATACTTTCCCTTGAGATAATTAAATTTATTATTAAATCTAAGTAACGTTTTCAGCACATCCATAGAGAACACAGAAACGTAAGTAATGCTTCAATCTAACTCCCTATACAATAATCATATATATATATCAATTATGTAATTCTCCAGATTCCACTCTATACGTTTTATTGTGCTTCGTAGAATTAAATGTGCCATTAAGAATCTCAACCATTGAGTACCATTGTATGTAAACTGGACAGATCCTTTTGTTATTCGCTGAATCAAATATCAAATATCACATAGTACTACTGTTAACAATATGTTCGGTGGATTTGCTTAAAATGTTAATAGTTTAATTCAGTTGAGTTTTTTATGATACACTTAGATGTTATTATATACTATGTATGTGTTTCAGTCAATTAAAGATATTACTGAGAGAATACAAAATAAACCATTTGAATACCAGTGTGTTTAACCGTTTAAACGCCGTACTATGAACGGATCTTCCTATTAATATAAAATTTTGGAATTGTGCTTCTTTAGAGCACCTCTATCTAATACAATAATAAAATTTTGGAAAAAAAAAAATGTTTTCCTATTTTTTTGCTATGTTCCATTATTGGAACATTGGCGTTTCGTGGGTTACATTTTTATACAAAATTTTCAAGAGAAGAAAATATTCAATACAGATAATATTTTGTGGTATTTACTGAGTATATATATGTATTATTACACAATTAATATACATTATAACACAATTAATTAATATTAAAATATAATAAAATACCTGATTTTGGAAAATCTAAACAAAATTCTTGAATTATGTTCATTTCTAGTGCCCATGATATGCTAGGAAACAACTTTGATGAATGCGTTTATCGCACTGAAAACATTTCTTTGTTGTGTTTTTTTTACAAACTACGCAACGCCCTTGAGATGTAGGTACAATATAATGTCCATCAGATATTCTTACTTCCTTTTTCACATGACAACGGGGTCCATGATGAATGACCAGACGCTCTTTTCTCCGTAGAAGAAAAGTTGCAATTTGTCTACGAAATTCCAAGTGCGATATTTTGATGTCATTCACCTCAGAGTGTATAATCCAACTTGAAACCACTGCCATATTTAAAGCATTTATGAACAGATTCCACCACCATTTCTTGCTCCTCATTTTTGGCCTATAACTGCCTAAAAGTTTATCTAAAACATCAACGCCTCCCATGCCTTCGTTGTATTTCTTGATAATATGAGGTTGAGTAACATCAATTTTGCATTTGTTTGCATTTGAATATCTCTTTACTGTTCCAACGGGTTCATGTGTGTAGCAGTTCGATGCTACTGAGACCACCGCATTATCGTTGTAACTGCAGATATATACCGCTCCATCGGAACGAAAATCATAATTTCGCCTGTCTTCTTTAGCGAGATCTTTTTTAGATTTCAATGGACAAAGGGCAGTGCGATTTTCACGAATTGTGCCTGTCGCTCGTATTCCACGTGCTGCAAGATCCGAAATTAAATCGTAGGAAGTAAAAAAGTTATCAAAATATATTTCATGCTTTGAATTTTCTTGCAAGTTAGATAATAATTCGTTCACAACTCTCGAGCCTAACTGTCCAACGGACGAGGATCCTTTTCTTCCACTGTATATCTCCATAGCGTATGGATATCCATTTGATGAACACATCATCCATATTTTAAATCCAAACCTAATAGGTTTTCCTCTGATAAACATTTTGCATGTATGCCGGCCATAGTACGGGACCATTGATTCATCAATGCTCAACTTCTCGTGCCAGATTCCAAACTGTTGCAGATTTTTGGATAACTCTTTATATATCGGTGCTATTTTACCAAGTTTATCGTTTGCTTTCAATTGATTATTGTCCATCAAGTGAAAATACTTCTTCATCTTTCTAAAGCGATTGCGGGTCATAACAGTTGGAACAATAGGAACGGACGTATCTTCAGCTGTGCTCCAATACATATCTTCAGTAGGAACAGAATGGTATCCACTTAGAAGAAGTAGACCAAAAAACTGCAAAATATCTTCATATACTACTTCAATATCTTCTCCTTTTTGTAAAGCGTACAATTTTGTCATTTTAGCGAGGAGTTCAATATAGTCATGAGGCAAAATTTTAAAAAATAGGTCGACAGGCGACATATTTACTAAGTTAGGAAACGTCTGCAAAATTGTTTCGATTCTGTTTGATATAATAGGTTTTTTAAAATCACATTTTCTCTTCCATGCAATTTTCTTTTTAGGAGGTTTCTTTACTTTCTGTGCTTTTTCAGAAGTCGGGACAATATCTGCAGATTCTAACTTACGTTTCCTTCCCGGAAGTTAAATTTTTATATTCGATGGACCGGCTTCTGCATTGAGTATCACGTTTTCTCGGCAGCTAGTATTATCGTTTTTGCAAATTACGTCTATCATTCCAGTCACGTCAGCTGGTATAACGGGCTCAAAGTCATTCTCCACAATATCCTCTTCGTCTGTTATATCGCCTGGTTCATCTGGAGGTAACTGACATATATCAACATCCGATAAATCTGAATCCGAAAGAGTTTCTAAATACGCTACTGCTTCTTCTACAGTTAAAAATTTTTTCGACATGTTTTATAATCAAAATCGAAAAAAACATATATTCTACTAAAAAAACATTCTGCTGAATATAATATGTATTCTACTAAAGAAATCTATTCTACTTTAGCTTCTAATAATGCTACAAATTATTCCAACTGCGACTCAACAAAACACGAACGTTCCATTCAAATAAAGAAAAAGAAAAAGCTTTTTTCCCTCTTTCTATTTGCGCCCCTCCCTTCAATTTACACTTTACTTACCTAATAAAATAAACTCTTCCGGGTAAATGCTTTGACACGGTCTGCTGTTTGACCTTGACGATACCAACATTGAATCAGTCAACGGATTATATAATGAGATTTGAATTTCTTATTTATGTGATTACTCATTTTGAAAACTGTATCGCTAAAGCGCCAATGTTCCAAAATCGGAACATGAGTTTTTCAAACTGCGTCAAACATTTATATTTTATTTTAGAAAGTTTTTACTAGCAATTTTTTACAAGTAGTAGTTCTCTTCTTATGACTATAAAATATAATTTTAATTTTTTGCATAATATATGTGTTGGGGAATGTTATTTGAAATAGTGAAAAATACCTCAAAAATCAGAAATTTCTAAAAATCATAAAAAATAACAAAAATAATATTTAATTTTTAATATTTAATAAAAAAAAATATTTCATAATCATTCTTATCATAATACAAACAACTCGTAATAATTCGAAAATTATTTACATTTGTAACATTTAGTTAAAACTTCTGTTCCAATTTTGGAACATTGGCGTTTAAACGGTTAAACTAAGCAGACATTTTTTCTTCACTTTATCAAATGTTGACTATTAAAAAGACCCTTGGGAAAGTTGCTTTAAATGCCGATAAAGCATATACTATTCGAAATGTTTTATCTTTTCGATAGAATTACAAATTACTTTAAAAGTACTCTACAATTGTTACATGCAGATATAAATAACCATTATTTTTTATGGCTCAGTAACATTTCCAATATTGAATCTTCATTCAAATTCATTTTAAAGAAATAACAGGACAAGTACGTTGAATTTCAGGTAATAAAATTTAATATTAAATCTAAGTATATCTTTTAACACATCCATATAGAATTCAATAATGTAGGTAACTATTTCACTGTCACACTTTATATAGTAATAATTTAGGTAAAATAATTTATTCTCCGGTTTCCGAGCTATACCTTACCTGTAATTCGATCAAGTAAAGGTGCCATTGAGAGCAGGGCCTGATTACTAACCGGGCAAACTTACACCAATAAATTTAAAAAGAAAACTTCGCTTTATCTAAACGCCGTATTTATGTAAAATTTCTGCCATGAATGAGGCAAAATTTTCTGATTATTTTTAGTGGTAGGAATTTGCCACGTGGTTAATCAGGCTCTGATTGAGAGCCATAAGAATTCTTTTTGCTGCCATTATGTGTAAACTGAGCAGATCCTTTAGCTATCTATTAAATGCAGGGGTCGTACTTGTCCTGAAATTTCAAGACAAGGAAATTCATTGGCGCCAGTTTGTTCTTATAAAAAATCTCTTCTTAAATAGGGCAAAATTTCGCGCATATAAGGGGTCCGGGACACATTTTAAAATATTTTTTATTTGTTGAGTTAAAATTTTGAAAATGTTTTTGATGGTTAACCATATCATTTGTAAACAAAATCACATGATAAAACTTCTCATATATTTTTTTTAATTTAAAATTTAAAATTGATTAAAAAAGTGGGGTAATTTAAAATCATTATAACTCAAAATATTATTTGTAGAATTTCAATTTGTTTTCATTTAAATAAACAGAAATATATTAGTTTTAATTTTGATTCAGCATTTAAAAAAATATTAATTAAAATAAAATTTAAAATATTTAAAGTAAAAATTTTTGAAAAAAAAAATGATGTAACTTTTTTTAAAAAAATCATATTTTCAAAAGTACATTTTTTTTTTAATTTGCTGAATCAAAATTAAAGTAAACCATTTGAAGAAAAAACATGTTCCTAGTTTGAAACGTTTAACTTTAACGGTTCTGTACTTATAACAATTTAAATTCGAGAAATGGTCGAAAAAACCCATCATGAAAAAAACCTGCATTTTCACAAGAAGTCGTTTTCACGACAACCACTTCTTGAAAGCTAGATTTTGAAAACAAACCAAAACGAAAAAATTAACCCTTTATCTACTGACGGTACTTATAAGTACCACTTACTTTAAACTTTTATACCATAGTGAATATTACTAATATTATAATGGTACTTCGCAAAAATCGCTCTTTTAACTCCCTTTATCCGAATATATGGCAGCAGTAGTTCTAGGTTTGTTATTTTAGAGAGGAACTAGCAGGCTATGCCCGCTGCGCTGGTCAATATTTCCAAATGAACCTTGGATTAAACTAAATGATGAATTTGAATTTGTATTTTAAACAATATGGATCTTCAGCTTGACCTTGCACATTACTGAAAACGATGCGAATGCCATTGCGATATAATGTTATCTTAAGCGTTGGACAAAATTTAGCAATTAAGAAGTAATTGTTTTAGTTGATTATAAACAGCGCACTTATGGTCGGGTAATGAGACCGTTATGACAACAGGAATTAATACCTCTGTAACTAATCAACATATAATGAAATCGTATATACTAACACCATTCCTAAAAGTCATGCAACAGGGCCACTTGTAACAAAATATGTTCTGTAGATTTTTTTAAAAAGGCTAAATTTTCATAATCAGGTTGACTTAATTTTTGAACTTTTACTGTTGCTCTATAACAAAGTACCCTTGAACAATATGTATACACTAAAACCTTTCCAAAATTATTACCTAACTAATTGTGGTATATCCTACGAAAGTATTATAAACAATCGGAATGAAATACAAATTTCCGTTGTAAATATATAGTAGATGGTGATGCGATTTTGTGTAATAGAATTCATAGTAAAGTTTTCGCTTCAAACAAAAACGATGCTTTCAACATTAAAGCTAATACACCAATATGTGAAGTATCCGATTACGGAAGGTTAACTTGAATTCTCATGAGCAACTACTCAAAGAAAAGTGAATATGTGGCTTTTGTGATACTTTTTTGTCAGCCGGGCGCAGGTAATAAATCAATAAAGATTGTTTTCATAGCATATTCTTATTTTATTATTTTCATTTAAAACACAAACCTTTCACTCATTTAATTTAAAATGCATGCCTTATACTAATTTCATTTAAAAAACTGAAAAGATAAACAATAACAGGAAATAATGCCAAAATTAAAAGCAAAAAAATATTTTTAATTTACATACGCAAAATGTAACTACTGCTACTGGGAATTTTAAAAATGCTATCAGCGAGATGTGCGCACGGTTGTTATAAATGTACCCATTTTTTCTTCTTATCGAGGAGCAATTTATAAATCGCACAATATTATTCCAATTCCAATTTCTTTCAATGAGGAGCCTATGACCGGAAAAAATGGAAAAAGACTCTTGTAGGTTCTTCGGATGACGGCATCTGACGCCATAAAACGAGTTTATATATATGAAAATAATTTTTAAGTCGTTACAAACATTGCTTTCATACTTAAATATTTTCATTGGTACTACTTGTTATCCCGTCGACCAATTTCGCCAAATTATATAAATCGCCAAACCATTCGCCAAATTATATAAATTGACATAATCTTTATTTTAAGTAACGAAATAACAAATAAATTAGTAAAACATTAATAAAAATATAAATAAAACGTCGAAATTAAAATCACTTGATGACGTAAACACGTGTAGTTTGTTTAAATTCAAGTGAATTTGATATTTACGATCAACCATTATTGGCATTTAATCTTATAGTTTGACGATAAATTTTTGGTCGACGGAATATCTAAGTAGTACCTTTTCCATTTTTGTTTTATAACGCTAAATTCTCAGTATTTTTTTCCCTTTTATTTTACATAAAATCACTATTTTTTTAAAAAATTAAGATGCTTGCATTTTTATTTCAAACTCATAGAGCCGTTTTTATTTTTTAGCCAAAAGGGTTGATTTGAATTTTTTCCGTTGCTAGAGTAACGGATGTAATGATAGATATTTTGAGGTTTAGATGCCAAAGACACCGCCAAATTAGAAAAATATGAAATGTGTCATGAACTGTTGACTTATAAACATTTATTTGGTAGCATTCGATTCAGCATACAAAACTACATTAAAATATGCTATCATTTGACGCATAATTTTATATTCGATTTTTTTCCCCTCCCCGTGCAAAAACCATTAGGGGTGACACTTTAGAAAATCTTTTCTTAGCAGAAGTTTATGTCATAAGAAGTATTTTTACCACGATTTTCAAGATTTTAGGTTCAGTAGTTTGCGCTGTGCGTTAATTAGTCCCCTAATCCAGACTTTATTTTATATACTATATTAGATATGCGATTTTGCGGTGAATCGATGATCGAAAATTAGTCCAATATCATTTGAAATATTACATAACAGAGGAGAAAGTACGAAGAAAGACGAAGAAGAAATGACGAATTACAAAAGACTTGTAATTTTTTTTTTTCAAAATGTTGAATTTTTCCATAGTAATAACGTATTAAAACATAAATTTCCTTAAAAATTATCTTTATTTCCTAGATTTCGAATCTGTGAATTTTCCTATAAATGAAATTGGCGATATGACTTGAGAAAAAATGAAATAAACAATAGATAATATTTGCTTATATAAAATGGGTAATATTCGTTGATCTGAGTTCGAGTTTATAAATATCACATGCTTTCGGAATTACGGCGAAAAACATTTTAAAAAGTATGAAATTATTTTACAATATGTATGTGTGGCAGAGATTCACACTGAAATTTAAGTATTCGATTCCATTTTTAAAATATTAACTGATATCTATATAAGTTACAATTGAATATGAAAATGCACTCAAAAAATGATCTCTTTCACCTAAAAAAACACCATTTGTGAGAACATCCTCAAGCTAATGTCACGCTTATGCATTTTTGGCTTAAAATCACATTGTTTGGCGACAAAAGAAAATGAAAAAATTGTAAAGAAACAAATAGTAATTACACATGTGACTCACAATTACATCTGCTTGTTTCTTCTATAAGTCACGTGATGGGACAATTAGATATAAAAGAAAAAAGAAAAGAACAGAACAGAAAGAAAATGTCGTTAAAATTTCATCTAATCAAATTTTCAGATTCGTTTCCATATCTAACGCAAGCGATAAAGAGCCAAATATTGCGTATCAAGTGTAATATTTCTTATTAAATTAATTTTTAAGCATTACAAATATTTCTTTCAGGTTTTGACTAAATGTTTCCGTTTTTTAATATTATCACTCTTTGAAACGGATTTTCTTCTTCTTTTTTTCTTTTTTTTCCATTTAAATAAAATTAGTAACAGTTTTTCTTTTATTTTTCGTGGTTTAATAGCCGTTTCAATTTTTTTTATCAACGATGAATTTCGCCAAGAAATAAAATGGTAACCTTATCGCCCAAAATAACAGAATTTTCCGTCATAATTCTAAAACTAATATAGGTAGAATAATGTGTTATAGATTAAAACCTTCCCTGAAACAATACCTATCTAACGGTATAGGTTCCGTAAAAATCCATGCAGTAGAACTCGAAATCTAGGCGTTCGGAACGAAATTTTCGTTTGGATTTTATATATATAATAGATAATAGAATTGATAATAGATTTTATATATATATATAATAGAATAGATAATAGATTATGTGTTATGAACTATCTCAAAGTTTAAAACAGATCGCATTGTTAGATTTCCTAATTTTAACAATATCGCGTTATGTTAGTTCCACATTCCACCACCAGGGAGCGCACTCTATTCTTAACGAAAGCGTATCTGAACGAAACTCCTTCGTGCAACCTTTCCGTAGATACATGAATCGGGAGGGTGGCGGTCTTAACCAATAATTTAAGATAATTGCTGAAATTACTACGAAAAATATTTTAAAGGGGCCCTACGCGGGCCCCTAATAGAGTTAGAGGAAATCGGAAGACGGCAAAATAATCGCGGGGAAAATTTTGCTTGGGTGCTTCGGAGCTAATTTTGGCGCGAGATCTAAGCTGTACGACCAATAGGAGCCCAGATATTTAAGGAAATATGAAGTAACAAAGTCCAAAATAATAGAATTTTCCGTAACAATTCTATAACTAATCTAGGTAGAATGATGTGTTATAGCTTAAAACCTTCCCTGGAACGATACCTATCTAACGGTATAAGTTCCGTAAAAATACATGCGGTAGAACTCGAAATCTCGGCGTTCGGAACGAAATTTCCGTTTGGATTATATATATAGATAATAGATGAGGCTATCCTTGAAGCAATCGATGTGTTTTGTGCCGACATTTTGTACAGATTGTCACGTTCGTCTTTTCATTGCTGCAAACACAGTAAAGGATATAAAATAAGTGTTGGATTTTTTTTATGTGTTCATTACTGTCTTAGAATACAATCTGACTAGCTATTTTAGTTGAACGGTGTATGTATTTGATTTAACAGTTGAATTACTCGGTGGTACTTATAAGTACCGTCAGTACAATCGCTGCTGGAGAAAAACTTCTTGTTTACTTTTCGTCTGTGTAGTTAACCATCGTTTTCATCGGATTTAAAAGGCAATTACTAAAATGTAGTGTAGTAGTGATTTCCCTGGTATTTCTTTTCTGTTTCATTCTTATTATTATTATTTTTTTTTATAGGAAATCGAAAAAGTTGTGGCACCGGCTGGTTTTTGCTATGCTAGAAATGGCATATGCAATTTCATGTATTGCATATGTGGAGATTCGAGAGAGCATGTGGTCCCAGGAATATTGACGTCGCAAAACTAAAGGACTGCTAACGAGATCGAAACCTAAAAAAAAAATAGTTTTTTTAAACCCTTTCAGGAGCAAAGCATTTTCAATCCTAAAGTGTTGAAATAAATGATTTGCACCAGAATTTGCCAAACGATATATTTGTAAATAAGAAAAAGCCTACATTTCATGTACTTACTAAATCGAAAATATTTTCTGGTGTCAGTTGAAATAACTTGTGGGTTTTCTGTTACGATAATTTAGTCATAGTGTACTGACGGTACTTTAAAGTACCACTTTAGTTAATTACCTCTAAATAATTAAATTTCTCACGGGTGAGTATTTTTTTTATGTTTATCCTTTAATTTTCATTGTAGTAACTGAAAAAAAAATATTACATGAAAACAATTGCAATAGATCATAATGCCGTAGATAAAGGGTTAATATTCCCTATTCTAATTAAAATAGAAACATGATTTATACGTCATTTTTAACCGAAAAAAACAGAGAAAATTTTAATGCAATAAAAACTTTTTAGAAAGTTTGAAGATTTTTGTGTCCCGGACCTCCTTAACATACATTTATTTTTCTACAAAAAAATATTGATATTTTGCTGAAAAATTCCCTGAAGTGTACGACCCCCTGTAAATGTAATGTTAAATGCCATAAAGTAAAAATTAAAATAGTGATAATCATTTAAAATACTGATGAAACATAAATTCATTGAATTTTGAATTAAAGTGGAATTTTTCATAATCATAATTCTCGACCTAGCAATAGTTATGATTACAACAATCATTTTTTTCATAATTTAGGTACTTTTATGACACAATGTTATTTTCCGGCAAATGAAAGCAAAAATGAACTTTTCCGATAAACATCATGTCATAAAATATGAAAATTGTGATTCAAAAGGATTACCAAATGGCAACCTCATTACCAGTATTAAAGTATAGAATTTTTGTGTTATTCATCACACTAATTTTTCATCAATATGCCGTCTATATAACACGAAAATTTCTATTTACCGTAATTTCGCACATGTCCGCCGCACCACAGATAACTCAATCTCCTGCCTGAATTTATTTTAACCTTCCGTCTACCAGACGGGTCCATTGGACCCGACATGTACATTCAAAATATTTATTCAAACCAGAAATTTCTTCAAAACAAACTAAATGTATAAATCGGACAATAATAAGTTAAATAAACAAATTAAATAGTTTTAAGTAAAAATTCTGGTGTAGAATGTTTTTATAAAACTTGAGTAAAATTTCCGGTAGTTCTAGGGTTAAATAAAATGTGGCTTACTTCTGCTTAGCACTTATTTCCTTTCTTTTTTTCAATAAAATTTCCAGTTTGAAAAAGACCTAACTAAGTCGCGGCACATACGCGGAAAATTAAGATAAATACAGGGTGTTGCGTTAAAGGGGTCCAATATTAATAGGGGTAATAGAGGAGATCACACGGAGCATAAATCAGTATATAATGCCTGGCCGGATCTCAATAATTTTCAAGTTACAACAAATAGAATGAAAAATCGGAAATTTGTAAAAAAACCCTCATTGCTAAACTATCGATAATGCTACATAAAAACGAAGCACATATTTAGAAAGAGCAGAAAAAATCCTACGAAATGACATAAGTTGTTTTAGAATATTGAGAATTAATGGCGAGTTACAAGCTCTGAAACAGTGAAAAAATACAAAATCAAATATTTAGCAAAATAGTTAATCGTTAATTCCAAAAATGCAACTCTACCTACATCGAGGAAAATGTTATAAAATTTGCTCCATTCCGAAAGCTTTCGAAGAAGCTGACAATAAACCATATCAGTTTAATTGTATGGGAGAAATCAAGCAGTTCCCTAGTTACAACTCTGTACTGTTGCACGCTCGGAAAGGGCGAAACTCCGCCCATGACGATTGTAAACACCCCGTTTTAATATCTTTCAATTATACATTTCTGATCAACCTCTATCAATACCCTTTCATTATTCAGTCTGGTCAAGTGAATGACATATTGTGCAGCTCTCGCCTTGTCTTAAAGCAAACTCCGTGACTGCTGCGTTTCCTCCATGAACTTTCAGCATGATGAAGAAGAAGTACTTTTTATGCAAATTTTCTATGTGTATAGGAAGAAAAGTGTAATAAAACAGCAGTCATCAGTGGGCGTTATGTTAAAGGGAGGCTGTTGTAAGTGGGATTGTAGTAAGTTGATGTATAATACTTATGCCGGAATACTCTAACGAAGAATATGCGGACATGCATCTGATGTACGGGCAAGCTCATGGAAATGCATGTCTAGCACAGCGCATGTACCGTGAGCAATTTCCAAGGAGACGTTGCCCAAGTTCGAAACTCTTCATAAAAATCGATAGACGATTACGGGAGACTGGATCGTTTAATACAGCAAGCATTGATGCAGGGAAACCTCGACATGTACGAACACCTGCAATGGAAGAAGATGTACTGAATATTTTTAAAGATAACCCCTCCACGAGTACACGAGCTGCTGCGTCTGAAGTCGGTGTTTCTCACCAAAGTGTGTGGCGTGTTCTGCGTGCAGAAAACATGCACCCCTTTCATGTGCAGCGGGTACAACTGTTATCAGTAACAGATTGTGCTCAGCGGACAGAATTCGTACGCTGGTTGCTTAATGTAACAGAAAATAATCCACAATTTCTGGAAAATATTTTATTTACTGATGAAGCAACATTTACGAGAGAGGGCGTGGTAAACACGCACAATATGCACACATGGTCATATACAAATCCGCACACTGTTTTCCCGTCGAACGCACAACAAAAGTTCAGTGTGAACATATGGGCAGGTGTCCTCGGCGATTATCTCATAGGACCATATTTACTCCCAGATGCACTCAATGGCAGTACGTACTTGGTTTTCCTACGGGATATCTTACCGCAGTTACTGCAAAATGTGCCAGCAACATTGCGCCACAATATGTGGTTTATGCACGATGGTGCACCGGCACATTTTTTCATAGGTGTTCGCAATCACCTCAATTCAACATATCCTGGGAAATGGATTGGACGCAGTGGACCTGTTGCTTGGCCTGCACGCTCTCCAGACCTCAATCCGTTAGACTTTTTTGTTTGGGGACACCTTAAATCGCTGGTGTATGAAACGCCTGTGGATACACCGGAGGATTTACTAGCGCGAATCGTTGTCGCTGCAGGAGACATTCCCAACTCCGTCGGAGTTTTTCGGCGTGTTCGCCAATCTTTACGACGTCGCTGTTGGCTGTGCGATTCTGTTAATGGGCGCAACTTCGAACACCTATTATAATAATGTCCGTTCGTCTGCCTTCCGACATTGAACTGTGCAGCGCAGGCCAGAAGACTATGCTTCACATATGTCATAAAGTACGTGGAATGTAATTCTTTATTTGTCATTTTTCTTTTATTTTCAACACTTTTTGGCACAGTATTTTGTAAGTCACAGACTGTAGTGTACTCAAATTGTAAATTACAAAGTTTGTATGAATTAATTTAAAATTTAGTGTCTTTTTTAAATTTATAATTAATAAAATTATTATGCTATTTGTTATTATTATTTCCTATCATAAATTATGATGCACATATACATACAATAATTGTCCATGTAAAACATGTACTGAAACTTCTTGCATAGTTACAAATCGCAATATTTTTAATTATTTCCGAATTTTCACCACCAGTTTAATTTTAAAGAATTTAACTTAAGCTTTATATCAATAAAAGACCATTTTAAAATGTAGACTATTATTGTAAAGTTATTTTGGTTCATTCAACTCTTGAATAATTAAAAATGTTGCATCTCAGAAGAAGCATGATCGAAAATGTATAGTTGAGAGTAATTAAAAAGGCGGTGTTTCCAATCGTGATGGGCGGAGTTTAACCTTTGCTAGTGTCAAAGAAAGCGGAGTTGTAACTAGGGAACTGCTTGATTTCTCCCATACAATTAAACTGATATGGTTTATTGTCAGCTTCTTCGAAAGCTTTCGGAATGGACCAAATTTCATAACATTTTCCTTGATGTAGGTAGAGTTGCATTTTTGGTATTAACGATTAACTATTTTGCTAAATATTTGATTTTGTATTTTTTCACTGTTTCAGAGCTTGTAACTCGCCATTAATTCTCAATATTCTAAAACAACTTATGTCATTTCGTAGGATTTTTTCTGCTCTTTCTAAATATGTGCTTCGTTTTTATGTAGCATTATCGATAGTTTAGCAATGAGGGTTCTTTTACAATTTTCCGAATTTTCATTCTATTTGCGGTAACTTGAAAACTATTGAGATCCGACGAGGCTTTATATACTGATTTATGCTCCATGTGATCTCCTCTATTACCCCTATTAATATTGGACCCCTTTAACGGAACACCCTGTATACTGGTGGAAGACTGCCCCGATTTGTAATCTGGCCCTTATGTAATAACATGTTTAATACTACATGACCTAATAATATGAATGAATTTCTTTACAGAATTATAATGCAAAAGAAGTAACATAAAAAGTGCATTTCAGAAAAAGAATATTAAACTAACTTAATCCCTTAATTCTCGCTCCCGTGAGATTCACGGATCAGGGCTCCCAAATGGTCCGCCAACTGAATACCAATATTATTTTAGAAAAAAATTCTTTTTAGATTTTTCTTAGAAACCGCCTTGGAATCACCTTTGAAAGTTAATTCTAGCGCAAACCTACCATAAAATTTTCTGTTAAAATTTATTGGTATCCAGTTAGCGGACCATTTGGGAGCCCTGACGGCTGTATCTTTTATTCAGATTGCTTGATCCCCACTAGTTTTATAAAATAATGTAATTGGCTTTATTATGGTATCATTTTACCTGTCATTAAATGAGGCGAATATTTCTTTTTCAAAAAATTCGTGCCAATAAGCAATTTGAATTTTTAAACCGTAATTTAATGTGACCGTTAAGGGGTTAAGAACAGAGGAATTCTTCTAGTTGCTTCACTCACAACTGTTATACGCCACACAGTGTTTACTCCTCGTTATTCATAGCTTCATTATTTCAAGCCGTAGATATTGTAATTTGTTTTACATAAGAGGTGTTTCTTTCTCAGGAAGGATACTTACAATTTAACAATATTTTCATATAAAAAATGTACACCGAAACTTTAAAATTCAAATATTATAAGGATAGAATAAATGACGTTTTTATCAGAATGCGTATAAATTTTGTTCACAGTAATTTATAAAATGTGTTTTCATTTTAAGAAAGAGATGATTTTTTCTGTCTGAATCAGGATTGCCCTTTTGGTTGCCTTTTGCATTCCGAAATTCAAATGCGATACCGGAAATTCCAAAAGAATATATTTTTTTTTTCTAATCATAAAATGTTTGTTATTAAATAGAGCAAAAATTACTTTTCGAATTCCTAGTATTAGCCTGCATAATGAGTATCAAATTAGAAGACTGGCATCAAACTGTAACAATGTTTCTTCCTGAATTCGCAAATGTATTTCGAGCCCTGGAACAACCATTCGAAATTGCAGCGAAAGATGTGAGTGAATTTTGATCTAGCTTTACACGTTTGTCTGAGCGATCATAACGGCCAGCACATCATATCGATCATCAAGTATATTTGACGAAATTTTGAGTATTTTTAAATTCAATGTATACGAGATTTTTGAGCTAACTTTTAAAGATGTACACAGTTTTAAGTTCAGATTAGTTTTCGTTAATGAATTATTAAAGATCGGTTTTATTTTTTGAGGCACACTGTATACATATCTCAGATTTTGAATTCTTCGATTGAATGAGGGAATAAATTTCCTCCATCAATTCGTTTAATATTATTTTAAATTAAACATCTTGTATCTTAAACATTTATAACCTATTAACTGCTACTAATGCGTTTTCGCACCATTAAAAATAAATATGCATTTCATAAATTAACTATCGAACTACCACTATTTTTAAATTAAAAAAATTGCTTATTTTTAAAAACAGAAACTTTGACTAATAAATAAAACGAAGATTATCTTTCAAAATTTGTGGTGTCAACTGTTTTTTCAGCAAAAAATTGAAGATCTCTTTCTTACAGATTCGGCAGTTAATGGGTTAACACACCTATAAAGAACCGTTATCAATCACATGATTGATTCCCTAAATGACCTAATAATGTGAATGAATTTCAGTACAGAATTACAATGCAAAAGAAATAACGGACAAAATGCATTTCAGAAAAATATAATAAACTTACTTAATGATTTTAACACACACATAAAGAACCTTTATCAATATCATGTTTCATACTTGATTATCTAATAATATAAATGAATTTCAGAACTGAATTATAATGCAAAATAAATAACAATCAAAGTGCATTTCAGAAAAAGAATATTAAACTTTCTTAATGATTTTAACACACCCGCGTAAAGAACCGTTATCAATCACATGTTTCACACTTGATCACCTAATAATATAAATAAATTTCAGTACAGAATTACAATGCAAAAGAAATAACGGACAAAATACATTTCAGAAAAATATAATAAATTTACTTATTGATTTTAACACACACATAAAGAACCGTTATCAACATAATGTTTCATACTTGATGATCTAATAATATAAATGAATTTCAGCACAGAATTATAATGCAAAAGAAATAACGAACAAAGTGCATTTCAGAAAAAGAATATTAAACTTTCTTAATGATTTTAACCCACCCGTAAAGAACCGTTATCAATCACGTTTCATACTTGATAACCAAATAATATGAATGAATTTCGGTACAGAATTATAATGATAAAAAAAAGAATAAATAAATAAATAACAGACAAAGAGTATTTCAGAAAAGAATATAAAAACTTAATTAATGATTTTAACACACCCATAACGAACCGTTATCAGTCATATGTTTCATACTTGATGACCTAATAATATAAATTAATTTTAGTACAGAATTATAATGCAAAAGAAATAACGGAGAAAGTGCATTTCAGAAAAGAATATTAAACTTACTTAATGATTTTAACACACCCATAACGAACCGTTATCAATTATATGTTTCATGCTTAATGACCTAATAATGTAAATGAATTTCAGTTCAGAATAAAAGTGCAAAAAAAAAATAATAACGGACAAAGTGCATTTCAGAAAAGAATATAAAACTTACTTAATGATTTTAACACTTCCATAACGAACCGTTATCAATTATATGTTTCATGCTTGATGACCTAATAATATAAATGAATTTCAGTGCAGAATTATAATGCAAAAGAAATAACGGACAAAGTGCATTTCAGAAAAAAGAATATTAAACTTACTTAATGATTTTAACACACCCATAACGAACCGTTATCAATCACGTTTCATACTTGATGACCTAATAATAGGAATGAATTTCAGTACAGAATTATCATTAAAAAAAGAATAAATAAATAACGGAAAAGAATATTTCAGAAAAGAATATTAAACTTAATTAATGATTTTAACACACCCATAACGAACCGTTATCAGTTATATGTTTCATACTTGATGACCTAATAAAATAAATGAATTTTAGTACAGAATTATAATGCAAAAGAAATAAAGGAGAAAGTGCATTTCAGAAAAGAATATTAAACTTACTTAATGATTTTAACACACCCATAACGAACCGTTATCAATCATATGTTTCATACTTGATGACCGAATAATATAAATGAATTCCAGTACAGAATTGGAATGCAAAATATAAATAAATAAATAACGGACAAAGTGCATTTCAGAAAAGAATATAAATCTTACTTAATGATTTTAACACACCCATAACGAACCGTTATCAATTATATGTTTTATTCTTGATGACCTAATAATAAAAATAAATTTCAGAGCAGAATTCTAAAGCAAAAGAAATAAAGGACAAGGTGGATTTCAGAAAAAGAATATTAAACTTACTTAATGATTTTAACACACCCATAACGAACCGTTATCAATCATATGTTTCATACTTGATGACCTAATAGTATAAATGAATTTTAGTACAGAATTATAATGCAAAAGAAATAACGGCCAAACTGCATTTCAGAAAAGAATATTAAACTTACTTAATCAGAGTTGTCAAGTCTCCGGCTTTTGTACACCACTATTATTTTAGAGAAAATGTTGTTCCTTTAAATCGCCCAATTGTTACAATTAAATAAAACAACATTTTCTGTATTAATATACTGGTATCCAAAAAGCCGGAGACTTGGCAGCTCTGCTTAATGATTTGAACACAGCCATAACGAACCGTTATCAATCATATGTTTCATACTCGTTGACCTAATAATATAAATGAATTTTAGTACAGAAATATAATGCAAAAGAAATAACGGATAAAGTGCATTTGAGAAAAGAATATTAAACTTATTTAATGATTTTAACACACCCATAACGAACCGGTATCAATCATATGTTTCATACTGGATGACCTAATAATATAAATAAATTTCAGTACAGAATTACAATGCAAAAGAAATAACGGACAAAATGCATTTCAGAAAAATATAATAAACTTACTTACTGATTTTAATCCACCCGTAAAGAACCGTTATCAATCACGTTTTATACTTGATGATCTAATAATATGAATGAATTTCGGTACAGAATTATAATGATAAAAAAAGAATAAATAAATAAATAACGGATAAAGAGTTTTTCAGAAAAGAATATATAAACTTAATTAATGATTTTAATACACCCATAACGAACCGTTATCAGTCATATGTTTTATACTTGATGACCTAATAATATAAATGAATATTAGTACAGAATTATAATACAAAACAAAAAACGGAGAAAGTGCATTTCAGGAAAGAATATTAAACTTACTTAATGATTTTAACACACCCATAACGAACCGTTATCAAGTATATGTTTCATGCTTGATGACCTAATAATATAAATGAATTTCAGTGCAGAATTAAAGTGCAAAAAAAAAAAAAAAATAACGGACAAAGTGCATTTCAGAAAAGAAAATAAAACTTACTTAAAGATTTTAACACACCCATAACGAACCGTTATCAATCACGTTTCATTCTTGATGACCTAATAATAGGAATGAATTTCGGTACAGAATTATCATAAAAAAAGAATAAATAAATAAATAACGGACGAAGAATATTTCAGAAAAGAATATTAAACTTAATTAATGATTTTAACACACCCATAACGAACCGTTATCAGTTATATGTTTCATACTTGATGACCTAATAATATAAATGAATTTTAGTACAGAATTATAATGCAAAAGAAATAACGGAGAAAGTGCATTTCAGAAAAGAATATTAAACTTACTTAATGATTTTAACACACCCATAACGAACCGTTATCAATCATATGTTTCATACTTGATGACCGAATAATATAAATGAATTTCAGAGCAGAATTCTAAAGCAAAAGAAATAAAGGACAAGGTGGATTTCAGAAAAATAATATTAAACTTACTTAATG
The DNA here is from genome assembly GCA_963932465.1 of Maratus speciosus. Classification (NCBI taxonomy): domain Eukaryota; kingdom Metazoa; phylum Arthropoda; class Arachnida; order Araneae; family Salticidae; genus Maratus; species Maratus speciosus. The sequence goes on from OZ010793.1 coordinate 137,289,568, forward strand.
ATTTTAACACACCCATAACGAACCGTTATCAATCATATGTTTCATACATGATGACCTAATAATATAAATGAATTTTAGTACAGAATTATAATGCAAAAGAAATAACGGCCAAACTGCATTTCAGAAAAGAATATTAAACTTACTTAATCAGAGTTGTCAAGTCTCCGGCTTTTTGTATACCACTATTATTTTAGAGAAAATGTTGTCTCTTTAAATCGCCCAATTGTTAAAATTAAATAAAACAACATTTTCTGTATTAATATACTGGTATCCAAAAGTTGGAGACTTGGCAGCTCTGCTTAATGATTTGAACACACCCATAACGAACCGTTATCAATCATATGTGTCATACTCGTTGACCTAATAATATAAATAAATTTTAGTACAGAATTATAATGCAAAAGAAATAACGGAGAAAGTGCATTTCAGAAAAGAATATTAAACTTACTTAATGATTTTAACACACCCATAACGAACCGGTATCAATCATATGTTTCATACTGGATGACCTAAAAATATAAATAAATTTCAGTACAGAATTACAATGCAAAAGAAATAACGGACAAAATGCATTTCAGAAAAATATAATAAACTTACTTACTGATTTTAACACACACATAAAGAACCGTTATCAATATCATGTTTCATACTTGATTATCTAATAATATAAATGAATTTCAGAACAGAATTATAATGCAAAAGAAATAACAATCAAAGTGCATTTCAGAAAAAGAATATTAAACTTTCTTAATGATTTTAACACACCCGTAAAGAACCGTTATCAATCACATGTATCACACTTGATGACCTAATAATATAAATAAATTTCAGTACAGAATTACAATGCAAAAGAAATAACGGACAAAATGCATTTCAGAAAATTTAATAAACTTACATATTGATTTTAACACACACATAAAGAACCGTTATCAACATCATGTTTCATACTTGATGATCTAATAATATAAATGAATTTCAGCACAGAATTATAATGCAAAAGAAGTAACGAACAAAGTGCATTTCAGAAAAAGAATATTAAACTTTCTTAATGATTTTAACCCACCCGTAAAAAACCGTTATCAATCACGTTTCATACTTGATGACCTAATAATATGAATGAAATTTAATACAGAATTATAATTTTAAAAAAAGAATAAATAAATAAATAACGGAGAAAGTGCATTTCAGAAAAGATTATTAAACTTACTTAATGATTTTAACACACCCATAACGAACCGTTATCAATTATATGTTTCATGCTTGATGACCTAATAATATAAATGAATTTCAGTGCAGAATTAAAGTGCAGAAAAAAAATAACGGACAAAGTGCATTTCAGAAAAGAATATAAAACTTACTTAATGATTTTAACACACACATAAAGAACCCTTATCAATCATATGTTTCATACTTGATGACTTAATTTTATAAATGAATTTTAGTACAGAATTATAATGCAAAAGAAATAACGGAGAAAGTGCATTTCAGAAAAGAATATTAAACTTATTTAATGATTTTAACACACCCATAACGAACCGTTATCAATCATATGTTTCATACTTGATGACTTCATTATATAAATGAATTTTAGTACAGAATTATAATGCAAAACAAATAACGGAGAAAGTGAATTTCAGAAAAGAATATTAAACTTATTTAATGATTTTAACACACACATAACGAACCGGTATCAATCATATGTTTCATACTGGATGACCTAATAATATAAATAAATTTCAGTACAGAATTACAATGCAAAAGAAATAACGGAGAAAGTGCATTTCAGAAAAGAATATTAAACTTATTTAATGATTTTAACACACACATAACGAACAGGTATCAATCATATGTTTCATACTTGATGACCTAATAATATAAATGAATTTCAGTACAGAATTATAATGCAAAAGAAATAACGGACAAAGTGCATTTCAGAAAAATATAATAAATTTACTTACTGATTTTAACACACACATAAGGAACCGTTATCAACATCATGTTACATACTTGATGATCTAATAATATAAATGACTTTCGGTGCAGAATTATAACGATAAAAAAAAGAATAAATAAATAAATAACGGGCAAAGAGTATTTCAGAAAAGAATATATAAACTTAATTAATGATTCTAACACGCCCATAACGAACCGTTATCAGTCATATGTTTCATACTTGATGACCTAATAATATAAATGAATTTTAGTACAGAATTATAATGCGAAAGATATAATGGAGAAAGTGTATTTCAGAAAAGAATATTAAACTTACTTAATGATTTTAACCAAAGCATAACGAACCGTTATCAATTATATGTTTCATGCTTGATGACCTAATAATATAAATGAATTTCAGTGCAGAATTAAAGTGCAAAAAAAAAAAAAAATAATAATAATAACGGACAAAGTGCATTTCAGAAAAGAATATAAAACTTACTTAATGATTTTAACACACACATAAAGAACTGTTACCAACATCATGTTACATACTTGATGATATAATAATATAAATGAATTTCAGCACAGAATTATAATGCAAAAGAAATAATGAACAAAGTGCATTTCAGAAAAAGAATATTAAACTTTCTTTATGATTTTAACCCACCCGTAAAGAACCGTTATCAATCACGTTTCATACTTGATGACCAAATAATATAAATGAATTTTAGTACAGAATTATAATGCAAAAGAAATAACGGAGAAAGTGCATTTCAGAAAAGAATATTAAAATTACTTAATGATTTTAACACACCCATAACGAACCGTTATCAATTAAATGTTTCATGCTCGATGACCTAATAATGTAAATGAATTTCAGTTCAGAATTAAAGTGCAAAAAAAAAATAATAATAACGGCAAAGTGCATTTCAGAAAAGAATATAAAACTTACTTAATGATTTTAACACTTCCATAACGAACCGTTATCAATTATATGTTTCATGCTTGATGACCTAATAATAGGAATGAATTTCGGTACAGAATTATCATAAAAAAAAGAATAAATAAATAAATAACGGACAAAGAATATTTCAGAAAAGAATATTAAACTTAATTAATGATTTTAACACACCCGTAACGAACCGTTATCAGTTATATGTTTCATACTTGATGACCTAATAATATAAATGAATTTTAGTACAGAATTATAATGCAAAAGAAATAACGGAGAAAGTGCATTTCAGAAAAGAATATTAAACTTACTTAATGATTTTAACACACCCATAACGAACCGTTATCAATCATATGTTTCATACTTGATGACTTAATTATATAAATGAATTTTAGTACAGAATTATAATGCAAAAGAAATAACGGAGAAAGTGCATTTCAGAAAAGAATATTAAACTTATTTAATGATTTTAACACACACATAACGAACCGGTATCAATCATATGTTTCATACTGGATGACCTAATAATATAAATAAATTTCAGTACAGAATTACAATGCAAAAGAAATAACGGAGAAAGTGCATTTCAGAAAAGAATATTAAACTTATTTAATGATTTTAACACACCCATAACGAACCGTTATCAATTATATGATTCATTCTTGATGACCTAATAATATAAATGAATTTCAGAGCAGAATTCTAAAGCAAAAGAAATAAAGGACAAGGTGGATTTAAGAAAAAGAATATTAAACTTACTTAATGATTTTAACACACCCATAACGAACCGTTATCAATCATATGTTTCATACTGGATGACCTAATAATATAAATGAATTTTAGTACAGAATTATAATGCAAAAGATATAACGGCCAAACTGCATTTCAGAAAAGAATATTAAACTTACTTAATCAGAGTTGTCAAGTCTCCGGCTTTTTGTACACCACTATTATTTTAGAGAAAATGTTGTTCCTTTAAATCGCCCAATTGTTACAATTAAATAAAACAACATTTTCTGTATTAATATACTGGTATCCAAAAAGCCGGAGACTTGGCAGCTCTGCTTAATGATTTGAACACAGCCATAACGAACCGTTATCAATCATATGTTTCATACTCGTTGACCTAATAATATAAATGAATTTTAGTACAGAATTATAATGCAAAAGAAATTACGGAGAAAGTGCATTTCAGAAAAGAATATTAAACTTACTTAATGATTTTAACACACCCATAACAAACCGTTATCAATCATATGTTTCATACTTGATGACCTAATAATATAAATGAATTTCAGTACAGAATTATAATGCAAAAGAAATAACGGACAAAGTGCATTTGAGAAAAGAATATTAAACTTATTTAATCATTTTAACACACACATAACGAACCGGTATCAATCATATGTTTCATACTGGATGACCTAATAATATAAATAAATTTCAGTACAGAATTACAATGCAAAAGAAATAACGGACAAAATGCATTTCAGAAAAATATAATTTAACTTACTTACTGATTTTAATCCACCCGTAAAGAACCGTTATCAATCACGTTTTATACTTGATGATCTAATAATATGAATGAATTTCCGTACAGAATTATAATGATAAATAAAAGAATAAATAAATAAATAACGGATAAAGAGTTTTTCAGAAAAGAATATATAAACTTAATTAATGATTTTAACACACCCATAACGAACCGTTATCAGTCATATGTTTCATACTTGATGACCTAATAATATAAATAAATATTAGTACAGAATTATAATGCAAAAGGAAAAACGGAGAAAGTGCATTTCAGGAAAGAATATTAAACTTACTTAATGATTTTAACACACCCATAACGAACCGTTATCAATTATATGTTTCATGCTTGATGACCTAATAATATAAATGAATTTCAGTGCAGAATTAAAGTGCAAACAAAAAAATAACGGACAAAATGCATTTCAGAAAAGAATATAAAACTTACTTAATGATTTTAACACACCCATAACGAACCGTTATCAATCAAGTTTCATACTTGATGACCTAATAATATGAATGAATTTCGGTACAGAATTATCATTAAAAAAAGAATAAATAAATAACGGAAAAAGAATATTTCAGAAAAGAATATTAAACTTAATTAATGAATTTAACACACCCATAACGAACCGTTTTCAGTTATATGTTTCATACTTGATGACCTAATAATATAAATGAATTTTAGTACAGAATTATAATGCAAAAGAAATAACGGAGAAAGTGCATTTCAGAAAAGAATATTAAACTTACTTAATGATTTTAACACACCCATAACGAACCGTTATCAATCACGTTTCATACTTGATGACCTAATAATAGGAATGAATTTCGGTACAGAATTATCATGAAAAAAAAAATAAATAACGGAAAAAGAATATTTCAGAAAAGAATATTAAACTTAATTAATGATTTTAACACACCCATAACGAACCGTTATCAGTTATATGTTTCATACTTGATGACCTAATAATATAAATGAATTTTAGTACAGAATTATAATGCAAAAGAAATAACGGAGAAAGTGCATTTCAGAAAAGAATATTAAACTTACTTAATGATTTTAACACACCCATAACGAACCGTTATCAATCACGTTTCATACTTGATGACCTAATAATAGGAATGAATTTCGGTACAGAATTATCATGAAAAAAAAAATAAATAACGGAAAAAGAATATTTCAGAAAAGAATATTAAACTTACTTAATGATTTTAACACACCCATAACGAACCGTTATCAATCATATGTTTCATACTTGATGACCGAATAATATAAATGAATTCCAGTACAGAATTGGAATGCAAAAAAAAAAAATAAATAAATAAATAACGGACAAAGTGCATTTCAGAAAAGAATATAAATCTTACTTAATGATTTTAACACACCCGTAACGAACCGTTATCAATTATATGTTTCATTCTTGATGACCTAATAATATAAATAAATTTCAGAGCAGAATTCTAAAGCAAAAGAAATAAAGGACAAGGTGGATTTCAGAAAAAGAATATTAAACTTACTTAATGATTTTAACACACCCATAACGAACCGTTATCAATCATATGTTTCATACTTGATGACCTAATAATAGGAATGAATTTCGGTACAGAATTATCATAAAAAAAGAATAAATAAATAAATAACGGACGAAGAATATTTCAGAAAAAAATATTAAACTTAATTAATGATTATAACACACCCATAACGAACCGTTATCAGTTATATGTTTCATACTTGATGGCCTAATAATATAAATGAATTTTAGTACAGAATTATAATGCAAAAGAAATAACGGAGAAAGTGCATTTCAGAAAAGAATATTAAACTTACTTAATGATTTTAACACACCCATAACGAACCGTTATCAATCATATGTTTCATACTTGATGACCGAATAATATAAATGAATTTCAGAGCAGAATTCTAAAGCAAAAGAAATAAAGGACAAGGTGGATTTCAGAAAAATAATATTAAACTTACTTAATGATTTTAACACACCCATAACGAACCGTTATCAATCATATGTTTCATACTTGATGACCTAATAATATAAATGAATTTTAGTACAGAATTATAATGCAAAAGAAATAACGGCCAAACTGCATTTCAGAAAAGAATATTAAACTTACTTAATCAGAGTTGTCAAGTCTCCGGCTTTTTGTACACCACTATTATTTTAGAGAAAATGTTGTCTCTTTAAATCGCCCAATTGTTAAAATTAAATAAAACAACATTTTCTGTATTAATATACTGGTATCCAAAAGTTGGAGACTTGGCAGCTCTGCTTAATGATTTGAACACACCCATAACGAACCGTTATCAATCATATGTTTCATACTCGTTGACCTAATAATATAAATAAATTTTAGTACAGAATTATAATGCAAAAGAAATAACGGAGAAAGTGCATTTCAGAAAAGAATATTAAACTTACTTAATGATTTTAACACACCCATAACGAACCGGTATCAATCATATGTTTCATACTGGATGACCTAATAATATAAATAAATTTCAGTACAGAATTACAATGCAAAAGAAATAACGGACAAAATGCATTTCAGAAAAATATAATAAACTTACTTACTGATTTTAACACACACATAAAGAACCGTTATCAATATCATGTTTCATACTTGATTATCTAATAATATAAATGAATTTCAGAACAGAATTATAATGCAAAAGATATAACAATCAAAGTGCATTTCAGAAAAAGAATATTAAACTTTCTTAATGATTTTAACACACCCGTAAAGAACCGTTATCAATCACATGTTTCACACTTGATGACCTAATAATATAAATAAATTTCAGTACAGAATTACAATGCAAAAGAAATAACGGACAAAAAGCATTTCAGAAAATTTAATAAACTTACATATTGATTTTAACACGCACATAAAGAACCGTTACCAACATCATGTTTCATACTTGATGATCTAATAATATAAATGAATTTCAGCACAGAATTATAATGCAAAAGAAGTAACGAACAAAGTGCATTTCAGAAAAAGAATATTAAACTTTCTTAATGATTTTAACCCACCCGTAAAGAACCGTTATCAATCACGTTTCATACTTGATGACCTAATAATATGAATGAATTTTAATACAGAATTATAATTAAAAAAAAGAATAAATAAATAAATAACGGAAAAAGTGCATTTCAGAAAAGAATATAAAACTTACTTAATGATTTTAACACACACATAACGAACCCTTATCAATCATATGTTTCATACTTGATGACTTAATTATATAAATGAATTTTAGTACAGAATTATAATGCAAAAGAAATAAAGGAGAAAGTGCATTTCAGAAAAGAATATTAAACTTATTTAATGATTTTAACACACACATAACGAACCGGTATCAATCATATGTTTCATACTGAATGACCTAATAATATAAATAAATTTCAGTACAGAATTACAATGCAAAAGAAATAACGGAGAAAGTGCATTTCAGAAAAGAATATTAAACTTATTTAATGATTTTAACACACACATAACGAACAGGTATCAATCATATGTTTCATACTGGATGACCTAATAATATAAATACATTTCAGTACAGAATTACAATGCAAAAGAAATAACGGACAAAACGCATTTCAGAAAAATATAATAAATTTACTTACTGATTTTAACACACAAATAAGGAACCGTTATCAACATCATGTTACATACTTGATGATCTAATAATATAAATGACTTTCGGTGCAGAATTATAATGATAAAAAAAAGAATAAATAAATAAATAACGGGCAAAGACTATTTCAGAAAAGAATATATAAACTTAATTAATGATTCTAAGACGCCCATAACGAACCGTTATCAGTCATATGTTTCATACTTGATGACCTAATAATATAAATGAATTTTAGTACAGAATTATAATGCAAAAGATATAATGGAGAAAGTGTATTTCAGAAAAGAATATTAAACTTACTTAATGATTTTAACAAAACCATAACGAACCGTTATCAGTTATATGTTTCATGCTTGATGACCTAATAATATAAATGAATTTCAGTGCAGAATTAAAGTGCAGAATTAAAGTGCAAAATAAAAAGAAAATAATAATAATAACGGATAAAGTGCATTTCAGAAAAGAATATAAAACTTACTTAATGATTTTAACACACACATAAAGAACTGTTACCAACATCATGTTACATACTTGATGATATAATAATATAAATGAATTTCAGCACAGAATTATAATGCAAAAGAAATACCGAACAAAGTGCATTTCAGAAAAAGAATATTAAACTTTCTTAATGATTTTAACCCACCCGTAAAGAACCGTTATCAATCACGTTTCATACTTGATGACCAAATAATATAAATGAATTTTAGTACAGAATTATAATGCAAAAGAAATAACGGAGAAAGTGCATTTCAGAAAAGAATATTAAAATTACTTAATGATTTTAACACACCCATAACGAACCGTTATCAATTAAATTTTTCATGCTTGATGACCTAATAATGTAAATGAATTTCAGTTCAGAATTAAAGTGCAAAAAAAAAATAATAACGGCAAAGTGCATTTCAGAAATAATATAAAACTTACTTAATGATTTTACCACTTCCATAAGGAACCGTTATCAATTATATGTTTCATGCTTGATGACCTAATAATATAAACGAATTTCAGTGCAGAATTATAATGCAAAAGAAATAACGGACAAAGTGCATTTCAGAAAAATGAATATTAAACTTACTTAATGATTTTAACACACCCATAACGAACCGTTATCAATCACGTTTCATACTTGATGACCTAATAATAGGAATGAATTTCGGTACAGAATTATCATAAAAAAAAAGAATAAATAAATAAATAACGGACAAAGAATATTTCAGAAAAGAATATTAAACTTAATTAATGATTTTAACACACCCGTAACTAACCGTTATCAGTTATATGTTTCATACTTGATGACCTAATAATATAAATGAATTTTAGTACAGAATTATAATGTAAAAGAAATAACGAAGAAAGTGCATTTCAGAAAAGAATATTAAACTTACTTAATGATTTTAACACACCCATAACGAACCGTTATCAATCATATGTTTCATACTTGATGACTTAATTATATAAATGAATTTTAGTACAGAATTATAATGCAAAAGAAATAACGGAGAAAGTGCATTTCAGAAAAGAATATTAAACTTATTTAATGATTTTAACACACACATAACGAACCGGTAACAATCATAAGTTTCATACTGGATGACCTAATAATATAAATAAATTTCAGTACAGAATTACAATGCAAAAGAAATAACAGAGAAAGTGCATTTCAGAAAAGAATATTAAACTTATTTAATGATTTTAACACACCCATAACGAACCGTTATCAATTATATGTTTCATTCTTGATGACCTAATAATATAAATGAATTTCAGAGCACAATTCTAAAGCAAAAGAAATAAAGGACAAGGTGGATTTAAGAAAAAGAATATTAAACTTACTTAATGATTTTAACACACCCATAACGAACCGTTATCAATCAAATGTTTCATGCTTGATGACCTAATAATATAAATGAATTTTAGTACAGAATTATAATGCAAAAGATATAACGGCCAAACTGCATTTCAGAAAAGAATATTAAACTTACTTAATCAGAGTTGTCAAGTCTCCGGCTTTTTGTACACCACTATTATTTTAGAGAAAATGTTGTTCCTTTAAATCGCCCAATTGTTACAATTAAATAAAACAACATTTTCTGTATTAATATACTGGTATCCAAAAAGCCGGAGACTTGGCAGCTCTGCTTAATGATTTGAACACAGCCATAAGAAACCGTTATCAATCATATGTTTCATACTCGTTGACCTAATAATATAAATGAATTTTAGTACAGAATTATAATGCAAAAGAAATAACGGAGAAAGTGCATTTCAGAAAAGAATATTAAACTTACTTAATGATTTTAACACACCCATAACAAACCGTTATCAGTCATATGTTTCATACTTTATGACCTAATAATATAAATGAATTTTAGTACAGAATTATAATGCAAAAGAAATAACGGACAAAGTGCTTTTGAGAAAAGAATATTAAACTTATTTAATGATTTTAACACACACATAACGAACCGGTATCAATCATATGTTTCATACTGGATGACCTAATAATATAAATAAATTTCAGTACAGAATTACAATGCAAAAGAAATAACGGACAAAATGCATTTCAGAAAAATATAATAAACTTACTTACTGATTTTAATCCACCCGTAAAGAACCGTTATCAATCCCGTTTTATACTTGATGATCTAATAATATGAATGAATTTCGGTACAGAATTATAATGATAAATAAAAGAATAAATAAATAAATAACGGATAAAGAGTTTTTCAGAAAAGAATATATAAACTTAATTAATGATTTTAACACACCCATAACGAACCGTTATCAGTCATATGTTTCATACTTGATGACCTAATAATATAAATGAATATTAGTACAGAATTATAATGCAAAAGGAAAAACGGAGAAAGTGCATTTCAGGAAAGAATATTAAACTTACTTAATGATTTTAACACACCCATAACGAACCGTTATCAATTATATGTTTCATGCTTGATGACCTAATAATATAAATTAATTTCAGTGCAGAATTAAAGTGCAAACAAAAAAATAACGGACAAAATGCATTTCAGAAATGAATATAAAACTTACTTAATGATTTTAACACACCCATAACGAACCGTTATCACTCACGTTTCATACTTGATGACCTAATAATATGAATGAATTTCGGTACAGAATTATCATAAAAAAGAATAAATAAATAAATAACGGACAAAGAGTATTTCAGAAAAGAATATTAAACTTACTTAATGATTTTAATACACCCATAACGAACCGTTATCAATCATATGTTTCATACTTGATGACCGAATAATATAAATGAATTTCAGAGCAGAATTCTAAAGCAAAAGAAATAAAGGACAAGGTGGATTTCAGAAAAATAATATTAAACTTACTTAATGATTTTAACACACCCATAACGAACCGTTATCAATCATATGTTTCATACTTGATGACCTAATAATATAAATGAATTTTAGTACAGAATTATAATGCAAAAGAAATAACGGCCAAACTGCATTTCAGAAAAGAATATTAAACTTACTTAATCTGAGTTGTCAAGTCTCCGGCTTTTTGTACACCACTATTATTTTAGAGAAAATGTTGTCTCTTTAAATCGCCCAATTGTTAAAATTAAATAAAACAACATTTTCTGTATTAATATACTGGTATCCAAAAGTTGGAGACTTGGCAGCTCTGCTTAATGATTTGAACACACCCATAACGAACCGTTATCAATCATATGTTTCATACACGTTGACCTAATAATATAAATAAATTTTAGTACAGAATTATAATGCAAAAGAAATAACGGAGAAAGTGCATTTCAGAAAAGAATATTAAACTTACTTAATGATTTTAACACACCCATAACGAACCGGTATCAATCATATGTTTCATACTGGATGACCTAATAATATAAATAAATTTCAGTACAGAATTACAATGCAAAAGAAATAACGGACAAAATGCATTTCAGAAAAATATAATAAACTTACTTACTGATTTTAACACACACATAAAGAACCGTTATCAATATCATGTTTCATACTTGATTATCTAATAATATAAATGAATTTCAGAACAGAATTATAATGCAAAAGAAATAACAATCAAAGTGCATTTCAGAAAAAGAATATTAAACTTTCTTAATGATTTTAACACACCCGTAAAGAACCGTTACCAATCACATGTTTCACACTTGATGACCTAATAATATAAATAAATTTCAGTACAGAATTACAATGCAAAAGAAATAACGGACAAAATGCATTTCAGAAAATTTAATAAACTTACATATTGATTTTAACACACACATAAAGAACCGTTATCAACATCATGTTTCATACTTGATGATCTAATAATATAAATGAATTTCAGCACAGAATTATAATGCAAAAGAAGTAACGAACAAAGTGCATTTCAGAAAAAGAATATTAAACTTTCTTAATGATTTTAACCCACCCGTAAAGAACCGTTATCAATCACGTTTCATACTTGATGACCTAATAATATGAATGAATTTTAATACAGAATTATAATTAAAAAAAAAGAATAAATAAATAAATAACGGAGAAAGTGCATTTCAGAAAAGATTATTAAACTTACTTAATGATTTTAACACACCCATAACGAACCGTTATCAATTATATGTTTCATGCTTGATGACCTAATAATATAAATGAATTTCAGTGCAGAATTAAAGTGCAAAAAAAAAAAAATAACGGACAAAGTGCATTTCAGAAAAGAATATAAAACTTACTTAATGATTTTAACACAAACATAACGAACCCTTATCAATCATATGTTTCATACTTGATGACTTAATTATATAAATGAATTTTAGTACAGAATTATAATGCAAAAGAAATAACGGAGAAAGTGCATTTCAGAAAAGAATATTAAACTTATTTAATGATTTTAACACACCCATAACGAACCGTTATCAATCATATGTTTCATACTTGATGACTTCATTATATAAATGAATTTTAGTACAGAATTATAATTCAAAACAAATAACGGAGAAAGTGAATTTCAGAAAAGAATATTAAACTTATTTAATGATTTTAACACACACATAACGAACCGGTATCAATCATATGTTTCATACTGGATGACCTAATAATATAAATAAATTTCAGTACAGATTTACAATGCAAAAGAAATAACGGAGAAAGTGCATTTCAGAAAAGAATATTAAACTTATTTAATGATTTTAACACACACATAACGAACAGGTATCAATCATATGTTTCATACTGGATGACCTAATAATATAAATACATTTCAGTACAGAATTACAATGCAAAAGAAATAACGGACAAAATGCATTTCAGAAAAATATAATAAATTTACTTACTGATTTTAACACACACATAAGGAACCGTTATCAATATCATGTTACATACTTGATGATCTAATAATATAAATGACTTTCGGTGCAGAATTATAATGATAAAAAAAAAGAATAAATAAATAAATTACGGGCAAAGAGTATTTCAGAAAAGAATATATAAACTTAATTAATGATTCTAACACTCCCATAACGAACCGTTATCAGTCATATGTTTCATACTTGATGACCTAATAATATAAATGAATTTTAGTACAGAATTATAATGCAAAAGATATAATGGAGAAAGTGTATTTCAGAAAAGAATATTAAACTTACTTAAAGATTTTAACAAAACCATAACGAACCGTTATCAATTATATGTTTCATGCTTGATGACCTAATAATATAAATGAATTTCAGTGCAGAATTAAAGTGCAAAATAAGAAGAAAATAATAATAATAACGGACAAAGTGCATTTCAGAAAAGAATATAAAACTTACTTAATGATTTTAACACACACATAAAGAACTGTTACCAACATCATGTTACATACTTGATGATATAATAATATAAATGAATTTCAGCACAGAATTATAATGCAAAAGAAATACCGAACAAAGTGCATTTCAGAAAAAGAATATTAAACTTTCTTAATGATTTTAACCCACCCGTAAAGAACCGTTATAAATCACGTTTCATACTTGATGACCAAATAATATAAATGAATTTTAGTACAGAATTATAATGCAAAAGAATTAACGGAGAAAGTGCATTTCAGAAAAGAATATTAAAATTACTTAATGATTTTAACACACCCATAACGAACCGTTATCAATTAAATGTTTCATGCTTGATGACCTAATAATGTAAATGAATTTCAGTTCAGAATTAAAGTGCAAAAAAAAAAAAAAAATAATAACGGCAAAGTGCATTTCAGAAAAGAATATAAAACTTACTTAATGATTTTAACACTTCCATAACGAACCGTTATCAATTATATGTTTCATGCTTGATGACCTAATAATATAAACGAATTTCTGTGCAGAATTATAATGCAAAAGAAATAACGGACAAATTGCATTTCAGAAAAATGAATATTAAACTTACTTAATGATTTTAACACACCCATAACGAACCGTTATCAATCACGTTTCATACTTGATGAACTAATAATAGGAATGAATTTCGGTACAGAATTATCATAAAAAAAAGAATAAATAAATAAATAACGGACAAAGAATATTTCAGAAAAGAATATTAAACTTAATTAATGATTTTAACACACCCGTAACGAACCGTTATCAGTTATATGTTTCGTACTTGATGACCTAATAATATAAATGAATTTTAGTACAGAATTATAATGCAAAAGAAATAACGGAGAAAGTGCATTTCAGAAAAGAATATTAAACTTACTTAATGATTTTAACACACCCATAACGAACCGTTATCAATCATATGTTTCATACTTGATGACTTAATTATATAAATGAATTTTAGTACAGAATTATAATGCAAAAGAAATAACGGAGAAAGTGCATTTCAGAAAAGAATATTAAACTTATTTAATGATTTTAACACACACATAACGAACCGGTATCAATCATATGTTTCATACTGGATGACCTAATAATATAAATAAATTTCAGTACAGAATTACAATGCAAAAGAAATAACGGAGAAAGTGCATTTCAGAAAAGAATATTAAACTTATTTAATGATTTTAACACAACCATAACGAACCGTTATCAATTATATGTTTCATTCTTGATGACCTAATAATATAAATGAATTTCAGAGCAGAATTCTAAAGCAAAAGAAATAAAGGACAAGGTGGATTTAAGAAAAAGAATATTAAACTTACTTAATGATTTTAACACACCCATAACGAACCGTTATCAATCATATGTTTCATACTCGATGACCTAATAATATAAATGAATTTTAGTACAGAATTATAATGCAAAAGATATAACGGCCAAACTGCATTTCAGAAAAGAATATTAAACTTACTTAATCAGAGTTGTCAAGTCTCCGGCTTTTTGTACACCACTATTATTTTAGAGAAAATGTTGTTCCTTTAAATCGCCCAATTGTTACAATTAAATAAAACAACATTTTCTGTATTAATATACTGGTATCCAAAAAGCCGGAGACTTGGCAGCTCTGCTTAATGATTTGAACACAGCCATAACAAACCGTTATCAATCATATGTTTCATACTCGTTGACCTAATAATATAAATGAATTTTAGTACAGAATTATAATGCAAAAGAAATAACGGAGAAAGTGCATTTCAGAAATGAATATTAAACTTACTTAATGATTTTAACACACCCATAACAAACCGTTATCAATCATATGTTTCATACTTTATGACCTAATAATATAAATGAATTTTAGTACAGAATTATAATGCAAAAGAAATAACGGACAAAGTGCATTTGAGAAAAGAATATTAAACTTATTTAATGATTTTAACACACACATAACGAACCGGTATCAATCATATGTTTCATACTGGATGACCTAATAATATAAATAAATTTCAGTACAGAATTACAATGCAAAAGAAATAACGGACAAAATGCATTTCAGAAAAATATAATAAACTTACTTACTGATTTTAATCCACCCGTAAAGAACCGTTATCAATCACGTTTTATACTTGATGATCTAATAATATGAATGAATTTCGGTACAGAATTATAATGATAAATAAAAGAATAAATAAATAAATAACGGATAAAGAGTTTTTCAGAAAAGAATATATAAACTTAATTAATCATTTTAACACACCCATAACGAACCGTTATCAGTCATATGTTTCATACTTGATGACCTAATAATATAAATGAATATTAGTACAGAATTATAATGCAAAAGGAAAAACGGAGAAAGTGCATTTCAGGAAAGAATATTAAACTTACTTAATGATTTTAACGCACCCATAACGAACCGTTATCAATTATATGTTTCATGCTTGATGACCTAATAATATAAATGAATTTCAGTGCAGAATTAAAGTGCAAACAATAAAATAACGGACAAAATGCATTTCAGAAAAGAATATAAAACTTACTTAATGATTTTAACACACCCATAACGAACCGTTATCAATCACGTTTCATACTTGATGACCTAATAATATGAATGAATTTCGGTACAGAATTATCATAAAAAAAAGAATAAATAAATAAATAACGGACAAAGAGTATTTCAGAAAAGAATATTAAACTTATTTAATGATTTTAACACACAAATAACGAATCGTTATCAGTCATATGTTTCATACTTGATGACCTAATAATATAAATGAATTTAAGTACAGAATTATAATGCAAAAGAAATAACGGAGAAAGTGCATTTCAGAAAAGAATATTAAACTTACGTAATGATTTTAACACACACATAACGAACCGGTATCAATCATATGTTTCATACTGGATGACCTAATAATATAAATAAATTTCAGTACAGAATTACAATGCAAAAGAAATAACGGAGAAAGTGCATTTCAGAAAAGAATATTAAACTTACTTAATGATTTTAAAACACCCATAACAAACCGTTATCAATCATATGTTTCATACTTGATGACCTAATAATATAAATGAATTTTAGTACAGAATTATAATGCAAAAGAAATAATGGAGAAAGTGCATTTGAGAAAAGAATATTAAACTTATTTAATGATTTTAACACACACATAACGAAACGGTATCAATCATATGTTTCATACTGGATGACCTAATAATATAAATAAATTTCAGTACAGAATTACAATGCAAAAGAAATAACGGACAAAATGCATTTCAGAAAAATATAATAAACTTACTTACTGATTTTAATCCACCCGTAAAGAACCGTTATCAATGACGTTTCATACTTGATGATCTAATAATATGAATGAATTTCGGTACAAAAATATTATGATAAAAAAAAGAATAAATAAATAAATAACGGATAAAGAGTTTTTCAGAAAATAATATATAAACTTAATTAATGATTTTAACACACCCATAACGAACCGTTATCAGTCATATGTTTCATACTTGATGACCTAATAATATAAATGAATATTAGTACAGAATTATAATGCAAAAGGGAAAAACGGAGAAAGTGCATTTCAGGAAAGAATATTAAACTTACTTAATGATTTTAACACACCCATAACGAACCGTTATCAATTATATGTTTCATGCTTGATGACCTAATAATATAAATGAATTTCAGTGCAGAATTAAAGTGCAAAAAAAAAAAAAAAATAACGGACAAAGTGCATTTCAGAAAAGAATATAAAACTTACTTAATGATTTTAACACACCCATAACGAACCGTTATCAATCACGTTTCATACTTTATGACCTAATAATATGAATGAATTTCGGTACAGAATTATCATAAAAAAAAGAATAAATAAATAAATAACGGACAAAGAGTATTTCAGAAAAGAATATTAAACTTAATTAATGATTTTAACACACAAATAACGAATCGTTATCAGTCATATGTTTCATACTTGATGACCTAATAATATAAATGAATTTAAGTACAGAATTATAATGCAAAAGAAATAACGGAGAAAGTGCATTTCAGAAAAGAATATTAAACTTACTTAATGATTTTAACACACCCATAACGAACCGTTATCAATCATATGTTTCATACTTGATGACCGAATAATATAAATGAATTCCAGTACAGAATTGGAATGCAAAAAAAAAAAAAAATAATAATAAATAAATAAATAAATAACGGACAAAGTGCATTTCAGAAAAGAATATAAATCTTACTTAATGATTTTAACACACCCGTAACGAACCGTTATCAATTATATGTTTCATTCTTGATGACCTAATAATATAAATGAATTTCAGAGCAGAATTCTAAAGCAAAAGAAATAAAGGACAAGGTGGATTTCAGAAAAAGAATATTAAACTTACTTAATGATTTTAACACACCCATAACGAACCGTTATCAATCATATGTTTCATACTTGATGACCTAATAATATAAATGTATTTTAGTACAGAATTATAATGCAAAAGAAATAACGGCCAAACTGCATTTCAGAAAAGAATATTAAACTTACTTAATCAGAGTTGTCAAGTCGCCGGCATTTTGTACACCACTATTATTTTAGAGAAAACGTTGTTCCTTTAAATCGCCCAATTGTTACAATTAAATAAAACAACATTTTCCGTATTAATATACTGGTATCCAAAAAGCCGGAGACTTGGCAGCTCTGCTTAATGATTTGAACACACCCATAACGAACCGTTATCAGTCATATGTTTCATACTCGTTGACCTAATAATATAAATGAATTTCAGTGCAGAATTATAATGCAAAAGAAATAACGGACAAAGTGCATTTCAGAAAAAAGAATATTAAACTTACTTAATGATTTTAACACACCCATAACGAACCGTTATCAATCACGTTTCATACTTGATGACCTAATAATAGGAATGAATTTCGGTACAGAATTGTCATAAAAAAAGAATAAATAAATAAATAACGGACGAAGAATATTTCAGAAAAGAATATTAAACTTAATTAATGATTTTAACACACCAATAACGAACCGTTATCAGTTATATGTTTCATACTTGATGACCTAATAATATAAATGAATTTTAGTACAGAATTATAATGCAAAAGAAATAACGGAGAAAGTGCATTTCAGAAAAGAATATTAAACTTATTTAATGATTTTAACACACACATAACGAACCGGTATCAATCCTATGTTTCATACTGGATGACCTAATAATATAAATAAATTTCAGTACAGAATTACAATGCAAAAGAAATAACGGACAAAATGCATTTCAGAAAAATATAATAAACTTACTTACAGATTTTAATCCACCCGTAAAGAACCGTTATCAATCACGTTTTATACTTGATGACCTAATAATATGAATGAATTTCGATACAGAATTATAACGATAAAAAAAAGAATAAATAAATAAATAACGGATAAATAGTATTTCACAAAAGAATATATAAACTTAATTAATGATTTTAACACACCCATAACGAACCGTTATCAGTCATATGTTTCATACTTGATGACCTAATAATATAAATGAATTTTAGTACAGAATTATAATGCAAAAGATATAACGGCCAAACTGCATTTCAGAAAAGAATATTAAACTTACTTAATCAGAGTTGTCAAGTCTCCGGCTTTTTGTACACCACTATTATTTTAGAGAAAATGTTGTTCCTTTAAATCGCCCAATTGTTACAATTAAATAAAACAACATTTTCTGTATTAATATACTGGTATCCAAAAAGCCGGAGACTTGGCAGCTCAGCTTAATGATTTGAACACAGCCATAACGAACCGTTATCAATCATATGTTTCATACTCGTTGACCTAATAATATAAATGAATTTTAGTACAGAATTATAATGCAAAAGAAATAACGGAGAAAGTGCATTTCAGAAAAGAATATTAAACTTACTTAATGATTTTAACACACCCATAACAAACCGTTATCAATCATATGTTTCATACTTGATGACCTAATAATATAAATGAATTTTAGTACAGAATTATAATGCAAAAGAAATAACGGACAAAGTGCATTTGAGAAAAGAATATTAAACTTATTTAATGATTTTAACACACACATAACGAACCGGTATCAATCATATGTTTCATACTGGATGACCTAATAATATAAATAAATTTCAGTACAGAATT
Source organism: Maratus speciosus (assembly GCA_963932465.1). Classification (NCBI taxonomy): domain Eukaryota; kingdom Metazoa; phylum Arthropoda; class Arachnida; order Araneae; family Salticidae; genus Maratus; species Maratus speciosus. The sequence goes on from OZ010793.1 coordinate 137,309,667, forward strand.
ACAATGCAAAAGAAATAACGGACCAAATGCATTTCAGAAAAATATAATAAACTTACTTACTGATTTTAATCCACCCGTAAAGAACCGTTATCAATCACGTTTCATACTTGATGATCTAATAATATGAATGAATTTCGGTACAAAAATATTATGATAAAAAAAAGAATAAATAAATAAATAACGGATAAAGAGTTTTTCAGAAAATAATATATAAACTTAATTAATGATTTTAACACACCCATAACGAACCGTTATCAGTCATATGTTTCATACTTGATGACCTAATAATATAAATGAATATTAGTACAGAATTATAATGCAAAAGGGAAAAACGGAGAAAGTGCATTTCAGGAAAGAATATTAAACTTACTTAATGATTTTAACACACACATAACGAACCGGTATCAATCATATGTTTCATACTGGATGACCTAATAATATAAATAAATTTCAGTACAGAATTACAATGCAAAAGAAATAACGGACCAAATGCATTTCAGAAAAATATAATAAACTTACTTACTGATTTTAATCCACCCGTAAAGAACCGTTATCAATCACGTTTCATACTTGATGATCTAATAATATGAATGAATTTCGGTACAAAAATATTATGATAAAAAAAAGAATAAATAAATAAATAACGGACAAAGAGTATTTCAGAAAAGAATATTAAACTTAATTAATGATTTTAACACACAAATAACGAATCGTTATCAGTCATATGTTTCATACTTGATGACCTTATAATATAAATGAATTTAAGTACAGAATTATAATGCAAAAGAAATAACGGAGAAAGTGCATTTCAGAAAAGAATATTAAACTTACTTAATGATTTTAACACACCCATAACGAACCGTTATCAATCATATGTTTCATACTTGATGACCGAATAATATAAATGAATTCCAGTACAGAATTGGAATGCAAAAAAAAAAAAATAATAATAAATAAATAAATAAATAACGGACAAAGTGCATTTCAGAAAAGAATATAAATCTTACTTAATGATTTTAACACACCCATAACGAACCGTTATCAATTATATGTTTCATTCTTGATGACCTAATAATATAAATGAATTTCAGAGCAGAATTCTAAAGCAAACGAAATAAAGGACAAGGTGGATTTCAGAAAAAGAATATTAAACTTACTTAATGATTTTAACACACCCATAACGAACCGTTATCAATCATATGTTTCATACTTGAAGACCTAATAATATAAATGTATTTTAGTACAGAATTATAATGCAAAAGAAATAACGGCCAAACTGCATTTCAGAAAAGAATATTAAACTTACTTAATCAGAGTTGTCAAGTCTCCGGCATTTTGTACACCACTATTATTTTAGAGAAAACGTTTTTCCTTTAAATCGCCCAATTGTTACAATTAAATAAAACAACATTTTCCGTATTAATATACTGGTATCCAAAAAGCCGGAGACTTGGCAGCTCTGCTTAATGATTTGAACACACCCATAACGAACCGTTATCAATCATATGTTTCATACTCGTTGACCTAATAATATAAATGAATTTCAGTGCAGAATTATAATGCAAAAGAAATAACGGACAAAGTGCATTTCAGAAAAAAGAATATTAAACTTACTCAATGATTTTAACACATCCATAACGAACCGTTATCAATCACGTTTCATACTTGATGACCTAATAATAGGAATGAATTTCGGTACAGAATTGTCATAAAAAAAGAATAAATAAATAAATAACGGACGAAGAATATTTCAGAAAAGAATATTAAACTTAATTAATGATTTTAACACACCAATAACGAACCGTTATCAGTTATATGTTTCATACTTGATGACCTAATAATATAAATGAATTTTAGTACAGAATTATAATGCAAAAGAAATAACGGAGAAAGTGCATTTCAGAAAAGAATATTAAACTTATTTAATGGTTTTAACACACACATAACGAACCGGTATCAATCCTATGTTTCATACTGGATGACCTAATAATATAAATAAATTTCAGTACAGAATTACAATGCAAAAGAAATAACGGACAAAATGCATTTCAGAAAAATATAATAAACTTACTTACAGATTTTAATCCACCCGTAAAGAACCGTTATCAATCACGTTTCATACTTGATGATCTAATAATATGAATGAATTTCGGTACAAAAATATTATGATAAAAAAAAGAATAAATAAATAAATAACGGATAAAGAGTTTTTCAGAAAATAATATATAAACTTAATTAATGATTTTAACACACCCATAACGAACCGTTATCAGTCATATGTTTCATACTTGATGACCTAATAATATAAATGAATATTAGTACAGAATTATAATGCAAAAGGGAAAAACGGAGAAAGTGCATTTCAGGAAAGAATATTAAACTTACTTAATGATTTTAACACACCCATAACGAACCGTTATCAATTATATGTTTCATGCTTGATGACCTAATAATATAAATGAATTTCAGTGCAGAATTAAAGTGCAAAAAAAAAAAAAAAAGTAACGGACAAAGTGCATTTCAGAAAAGAAAAAAAAAACTTACTTAATGATTTTAACACACCCATAACGAACCGTTATCAATCACGTTTCATACTTTATGACCTAATAATATGAATGAATTTCGGTACAGAATTATCATAAAAAAAAGAATAAATAAATAAATAACGGACAAAGAGTATTTCAGAAAAGAATATTAAACTTAATTAATGATTTTAACACACAAATAACGAATCGTTATCAGTCATATGTTTCATACTTGATGACCTTATAATATAAATGAATTTAAGTACAGAATTATAATGCAAAAGAAATAACGGAGAAAGTGCATTTCAGAAAAGAATATTAAACTTACTTAATGATTTTAACACACCCATAACGAACCGTTATCAATCATATGTTTCATACTTGATGACCGAATAATATAAATGAATTCCAGTACAGAATTGGAATGCAAAAAAAAAAAAATAATAATAAATAAATAAATAAATAACGGACAAAGTGCATTTCAGAAAAGAATATAAATCTTACTTAATGATTTTAACACACCCATAACGAACCGTTATCAATTATATGTTTCATTCTTGATGACCTAATAATATAAATGAATTTCAGAGCAGAATTCTAAAGCAAAAGAAATAAAGGACAAGGTGGATTTCAGAAAAAGAATATTAAACTTACTTAATGATTTTAACACACCCATAACGAACCGTTATCAATCATATGTTTCATACTTGATGACCTAATAATATAAATGTATTTTAGTACAGAATTATAATGCAAAAGAAATAACGGCCAAACTGCATTTCAGAAAAGAATATTAAACTTACTTAATCAGAGTTGTCAAGTCTCCGGCATTTTGTACACCACTATTATTTTAGAGAAAACGTTTTTCCTTTAAATCGCCCAATTGTTACAATTAAATAAAACAACATTTTCCGTATTAATATACTGGTATCCAAAAAGCCGGAGACTTGGCAGCTCTGCTTAATGATTTGAACACACCCATAACGAACCGTTATCAATCATATGTTTCATACTCGTTGACCTAATAATATAAATGAATTTCAGTGCAGAATTATAATGCAAAAGAAATAACGGACAAAGTGCATTTCAGAAAAAAGAATATTAAACTTACTTAATGATTTTAACACATCCATAACGAACCGTTATCAATCACGTTTCATACTTGATGACCTAATAATAGGAATGAATTTCGGTACAGAATTGTCATAAAAAAAGAATAAATAAATAAATAACGGACGAAGAATATTTCAGAAAAGAATATTAAACTTAATTAATGATTTTAACACACCAATAACGAACCGTTATCAGTTATATGTTTCATACTTGATGACCTAATAATATAAATGAATTTTAGTACAGAATTATAATGCAAAAGAAATAACGGAGAAAGTGCATTTCAGAAAAGAATATTAAACTTATTTAATGGTTTTAACACACACATAACGAACCGGTATCAATCCTATGTTTCATACTGGATGACCTAATAATATAAATAAATTTCAGTACAGAATTACAATGCAAAAGAAATAACGGACAAAATGCATTTCAGAAAAATATAATAAACTTACTTACAGATTTTAATCCACCCGTAAAGAACCGTTATCAATCACGTTTTATACTTGATGACCTAATAATATGAATGAATTTCGGTACAGAATTATAACGATAAAAAAAAGAATAAATAAATAAATAACGGATAAATAGTATTTCACAAAAGAATATATAAACTTAATTAATGATTTTAACACACCCATAACGAACCGTTATCAGTCATATGTTTCATACTTGATGACCTAATAATATAAATGAATATTAGTACAGAATTATAATGCAAAAGAAAAAACGAAGAAAGTGCATTTCAGGAAAGAATATTAAACTTACTTAATGATTTTAACACACCCATAACGAACCGTTATCAATTATATGTTTCATGCTTGATGACCTAATAATATAAATGAATTTCAGTGCAGAATTAAAGTGCAAAAAAAAAAATAAATAAAATAACGGACAAAGTGCATTTCAGAAAAGAATATAAAACTTACTTAATGATTTTAACACACCCATAACGAACCGTTATCAATCACGTTTCATACTTGATGACCTAATAATATGAATGAATTTCGGTACAGAATTATCATAAAAATAAAGAATAAATAAATAAATAACGGACAAAGAGTATTTCAGAAAAGAATATTAAACTTAGTTAATGATTTTAACACACCCATAACGAACCGTTATCAATCATATGTTTCATACTTGATGACCGAATAATATAAATGAATTCCAGTACAGAATTGGAATGCAAAAAAAAAAAAAAAATAAATAAATAAATAACGGACAAAGTGCATTTCAGAAAAGAATATAAATCTTACTTAATGATTTTAACACACCCATAACGAACCGTTATCAATTATATGTTTCATTCTTGATGACCTAATAATATAAATGAATTTCAGAGCAGAATTCTAAAGCAAAAGAAATAAAGGACAAGGTGGATTTCAGAAAAAGAATATTAAACTTACTTAATGATTTTAACACACCCATAACGAACCGTTATCAATTATATGTTTCATGCTTGATGACCTAATAATAGAAATGAATTTCAGTGCAGAATTATAATGCAAAAGAAATAACGGCCAAAGTGCATTTCAGAAAAGAATATTAAACTTACTTAATGATTTGAACACACGCAAAACGAACCGTTATCAATCATATGTTTCATACTTGTTGACCTAATAATATAAATGAATTTTAGTACAGAATTATAATGCAAAAGAAATAACGGAGAAAGTGCATTTCAGAAAAGAATATTAAACTTACTTAATGATTTTAACACACCCATAACGAACCGTTATCAATTATATGTTTCATGCTTCATGACCTAATAATAGAAATGAATTTCAGTGCAGAATTATAATGCAAAAGAAATAACGGACAAAATGCATTTCAGAAAAATATAATAAACTTACTTAATGATTTTAACACACACATAAAGAACCGTTATCAATATCATGTTTCACACTTGATGATGTAATAATATAAATGAATTTCAGTGCAGAATTATAATGCAAAAGAAATAACGAACAAAGTGCATTTCAGATAAAGAATATTAAACTTAATGATTTTAACACACCCGTGAAGAGCCGTTATCTATGACATGTTTCATACTTGATGTCCTAATAATATGAATGAATTTCGGAACAGAATTATAATGCAAAAAAAAAGTAATAAATAAATAACGGACAAAGAGTATTTGAGAAAAGAATATTAAACTTACTTAATGATTTTAACACACCCGTAATGAACCATTATCATTCTTATATTTCATACTTGATGATCTAATAATATAAATGAATTTTAGTACAGAATTATAATGCAAAAGAAATAACGGACAAAGTGCATTTCAGGAAAAAATATTAAATTTGCTTAATTATTTTAACACATCCATACTGAACTGTTATCAATCACATGTTTCATACTTGATGACCCAATAATATAAATAAATATCTGTAAAAAAATTATAATGCAAAAGAAATAACCGTCAAAGTGCATTTCAAGAAAAAGAATATTGAACTTAATTAATAATATTAACGCACCCATAAAGAATCATTTGGTGTAACTCTTCAGAGACAATAATAAACAATATTAATTATACTATTAAATAAATCATTTTTCAGAATCCGCTCTATACGCAATATGTGTCTCGGTCAATTGAAGGTGCCAATGGCTATCGTCAATAAATTTCAATATCATTGTATGTAAATGTAACAGATGATATTGTTATTCACTGAATTAAATGTTAAATGGCATCCATAACAACTGTTAACCCCTTGAGGGGCGGTGGGATATGTTTTATGCACCTACGATTAACCCCTTCGCGACGGGAGCCTTTTACAAAATGTTTATTACTTTGCTACCGGTTTTAAAAAACAGCAGTTTGTGCCTATTCAAATCGGGAAAATGCTCGGATTAAATAAGGAAAATTTTACAGTAAAATCTTACTGGTGAGGATAAACGAGGATCCTTAGGCCTATTTCCCGCACGTATACGTGTCGCTCGTCCCCAAGGGGTTAATGAAAATTTGCGCCAGAAAAATTTTCTGTAATTTTACTTTTCTAAATTTGGAGGGGCGGGGGGGAGAAAGTCATAAATTTGCTTTACGTTATTTTGAAATAAAAGTTTTCAAAATTTCTGGTTGGAATTCAGCATTATACAAACGCAATTGCTTGCCCCTCAAGGGTTTAACAATAGTTTCTTAAAATACCGATTAAGCTCAATTCAGTTATACTTTGTTTTTCTCAATACGATAGAGTAAAAAGTTATTCAAAAATACTCTGTAAAGGTACAATTGTTAGATGCATAACGATATGATCATGATTTATTTATATGCTCAACAATTTTTAATCTTTATGTGTAGTTAAATTAACTTTAAATAAGTATAAGTCAAAATACATCCCCAAGTTTCAATTACATGTGCAGTTAAATTATTTTTTTAAAAAGTATGAGTCAATTACGTTACATTTTTCTGAGAATAAAAGTAATTTTTAAGTCTAAAAACCGCTTTTATAGGATGTCCAGTAAATAACTCAATAATGCATGTAATTACTTCAGTATAACTCCCTAGACAGTAATAATTTAGATCAAGTAACTAATTCGCAAATCTATGCGTTATATGTGTTTCGATCAATTTAAGATGTCATTGGGAACCGCAACAATTCATTTGGCTGTCATTTTGTGTAAACTTGGCAGGTCAACAATGTTTTTAAGGGAAAAAATTCTAAATATCATGTAGTTCAACTATTAACAATTTGCGGTCCAAGCCCGTGTCTTATTCGGGATAATTTTCTTTTGCAAAATTTCATTTGGCACCAGTGAGGAAGAGAAATAAAATGTGCCTTATTTAATTAGAGCATTTTCCAAATTGTGTAATTAAAGGTAACTTCTTTTTTAAAAAGTGGTGTCGACAGAATAAAATTAGTATAAAAGTCACAAGACCGCTGAGTCACATTTTGGTATATGCAATTGCTTAAAATGTCAATGTAGCGCATATCAGTCGATTTTCTTTTAAAATCTTGATAATAGAACTTAAAGTTATTATAAAAAATATTCTTTAAAAACCTAATCTTATATGCTTATCAAAATAATCATACTTTATTTACAGTAGCACAAAAACGTGACACGATTCTTAAAACAGAATTTTTGAATAATTAAAAAGTATTATTTAATCCCTTTTTAGGGGTAAACAGGGCTACCACAGGTGACTATTTTTATATTTATTAAAACATTTATTTTAGATGTAAATTTCCAACTGGGCGAAAAATGTCCAGACCGTGATTCGAACCAGGGATCTCCTGGCTGAAGCCGCCAGTGCTCTGCCATCTGAGCTATCCCGGACGAATCTGGTGGAACTTTTTCACCCAGATAACCTTAATTATTATAGATTGATGACATTTATTTGATGATGACAATGATTACATTTATTTTATTTATTAAAAACGCATTTTGTAGTATATTTCTTTTGCAAATGTTTGCAAAATGTATATAGAATTTTTTTTTCGTGTTCTGAAAAAGTGCTGCGAAATAGAATTAAAAAATTGTCGCCCGTGGCAGCCCTGGGTGAAGTATTTCTGTTTCTAAAATTTTGTACTGACTGCCCAGGATTTGCGATCAAAATTATCTGAAAATACGTAAAAGTTTTTCTTAACATATATTAAAAAAGCAGAATTTTAGTCTAAAATTATGTTGCCATTGTGACATTTGGGGACTGAAATTAGGTGGCATATATAATACCCCACGTCTTGTAACAGGTTAAAGAGATTTTTTTCTGTTATAATAAATCGGTCATCTCTTCGTCTTTATATTTTGTGTAATGTTTCGAGATAAATAAAAAATCTTTTAACACATTCACTGCCTCAAAAAGTAAGAATTTTCAAATTTCTTCTTGAAAGTCGTTTGCCACCACAAATTCCGAAAGGAAAATTTCGCTTTACTAATACAGCAAAATTTCTGCCAATAAATAGGGCAATTTTTTTTATTTTTAAAATAATGGTGAGAAAGTAATAAATTAAAGCCACGAATATTAAACCTACGAGTATACTCGTAGCGTGGCAGTCAACATGTTAAATTCTAACTTTTCAGGAAAAGGGTTGGACAATATTGTCAGAAAAGGCACCGGACACTTACAAAACCTAAATTCTAAAGGGAATCTATTACAAAACTTGTTGAAATGTTGAATTTATACTGTTTGAAAATTTTCGAAAGACTTTACATAGATCTAACATAATCTTAAAAAATAAAACAAATCTATCGTAGATAACTTTTTTCTTTTTATAAGCATACAAATAAAACTAAATTTTTACTATGTTTCACAAAACGTGTTTAACCCCTTAACGCTCGAATTAAATTACGGTTGAAAAATTCAAATTGCTTATTGGCACCACTTTTATGAAAAAGAAATATTCACCTTATTTAATGACAGGAAAAACGATATTAAAATATAGCCAATTTCACTATTTTATAAAACTGGTGGGAATCAAACAATTTGAGTAAAAGACACAGCCCGAGAATATGACGGGAGCGAGAATTAAGGTGTTAAAACTTAATTTTATATAAATACAATATCAAGATAAATAAATATGACCCCTTTAACAATATACATAGATTCGTTCAAAAATTTTGCCTTAAGATAATACATGTAATGCAACGAATGAGTCTTACGCTTCAGGAAATTTTTCAGGACATATTTCGCTATTTTTTTTTTTTAGAAATATATATTAACATTTAAGCCCTTGACGGACGGTCGGATATATTTTATACCACCTAGGTTTAATTAAGATTTGCACCAGAAAATTTTTATTAAGTTTCACCTTTATAGCTTTGGAGGGAGAAATGAGGAAATCTTTGCTTTTTCATATTTTGAAATATTTTTTTTTTTAAATTTCCAGTGGGAATTCAGTATTATCCAAATGCAATTGCCTGCCCCTCAAACAGTTAGTGCGCGAAATTTCGCCTTATTTAAGAAGATATTTTTTTTAAAGCAAATACTGGTATCGAATAATTTCTGGTCTTGAAATTTTAGGACAAATACAACCCCTAGTAGCGTAATATTTCACACATTTTCAATCAGTTTTTAATTACATTTAAAATCAAAATGATAATATTACAGAATGATTCTTATTTTTTTAATATTATGCATAATTGCCTCTTAAACCTGTTTTAAAATAAACAACAGACATTACGAAAATTGCATTTTCAACAGCCCTTCAACGAATGCAAGATACGCACACAATATTTGTCATAAATATTCCTTTCATGCATCCACAGTTTTGGACTGAAACAGAGCAAAGAATTGAAAACAGAAAAATCCCTATTTGGACAGATCGAAAACCAGAATAAACTTGTTTTTTCTTATACAAGAAAGGAATAAGGAACGAAGGATAGAAGAAATCGAACATAAGTGTCGGTTTTGTTTTCAGTTCTAGAACTGAAACGGATTTATTTCCTGCTTCTAAATTGAACTTTAAATGTAAATGTTTAGATTCGGTTTATAAAATTTTATATATTTAAAAGATAGAATAAAGGCCACAGCCATTCACTTATTTTCTTTACTTTTTTTACATAAAGACTAGAAATTGTGTATGCACTGTTTACATGTACCATAACAATGTGTTATGAGTATTTAAAAGTAATGTTGGTACTTATTGTAAAGACTCTCATCAAAGGATCGTAATTTTATTTTGAATAGAAGCCCTATTTCAGTGTTGCCAGTGGGCTATTTTCTTTTAACCCTCTGTCTACCAGAAGGGTCCAATGGACCCGACGTGTACATTCAAAATATTTATTCAAACCAGAAATTTCTTCAAAACAAACTAAATGTATAAATCAGACAATAATAAGTTAAATAAACAAATTAAATAGTTTTAAGTAAAAATTCTGGTGTAGAATGTTTTTATAAAACTTGAGTAAAATTTCCGGTAGTTCTAGGGTTAATTCAAATATCTTAATGGCGAAATCCGCCGTATTTAATGTCTTATAAATTAAGGCGAAAACAAAGGGAAGTTTACCATTTCAAAAAAGTGGTGCTAATCAAGAAATCTGAATTAACCCCTTAATTCTCGATCCCGTGATATTCACGGGCTGTGTCTTTTACTAAAATTGTTTGATTCCCACCAGTTTTATAAAATAGTGTAATTTGCTTTATTATCGTATCATTTTCCCTGTCAATAAATAAGGTGAATATTTCTTTTTCAAAAAAAGTGGTGCCCATGAGCAATTTGAATTTTTTAACCGTAATTTAAAGCGACCGTTAAGAGGTTAAGAAGAAGAAGCCTACTGGCAACACTACCCCATTTCATTAAATGTAAATATAGCCACTTAGAATAGACCAAGAAAAATGTCTTTCAATCTCGTTGGGGTGTTTTCTGAGTGCAAGGGCTAGGTGCATATTTGTCTGTCTTTCCTTAATGCCGTTATTACTGAGTTTAATTATTTTTTATCTAATTAATTAAAAAACAAAATGTTAATATTAATTAGCGGTTTTATTCAGATGTCGCAATGATTTCACATGTTCTTAAAAGCCATTTTGGAAAAATGCTTTTTAATAACGTGTATTTTTGAAAATTAATTTTAAATAAAATGCATTACAGAAGAGCATAATTCTTATTTCAGTATCAATTGCTTCGAATAGTATTGACGGGTGTCTCTACTTACGCTATACGTTCCGAAATTCAGGGTTATAAGAAACGACCCGAGGAGTCAGAGTGCGGAAGCCCAGAAATAAAAATTTTCCATATTTCACAAATTTCTTTCATTCAAATGTATTATGTTTTTACATGTTCCTAAAAATTATTTTAGATAAAGCTTTTTAATAAAATGCATTTTTGCAAATTAATTTTAAATAAGATATATTGTACAAGAGCATAATTCTTATATCTTTAACAACTTTATCAAATAGTATTGGCATAACATATGCTACACGTTCCAATATTTAGTATTTCCGGTAAACGTCGCGATGAATCACTACGCGTGACCCTAAAAGTCCCAATTTTTCACATTTCACAAATTCCTTTCATTCAGATGTCGTTATGTTCCGATTTTTAGTATTTCTGAGGAACGTCGTGAGGAATCACCACGTGTTACCCCAAAAGTCTCAGTTTTCCATATTTCACAAATCCCTTTCATACAGATGTCGTTATGTGTTTTTACATGTTACTAAAAATTATTTTAGAAAAAATCTTTTAATAAAATGCATTTTCGCAAATAAATTTTAAATGTAATGCATTGTGCAATGTCATAATTCTCATTTTTATTGCAAGTGCTCCAAATACAGGGTTCGCACAGTTTTACCACCAAATTTTAACAGTATTTTCAAAGTATTTCACTCCAGAAAAAGCTTTCAAAATCGTAGAATAAAGGCAGTGATTGCAAATTGTGTGTTTTAAAAATTAAATGTAAATTTTCTTATCATTAATAGTGGTGGCAGAGTCCTTGGAAATTCCAAGGAGTGTGCGAACCTTGTCCAAATAGTATTGACCTAACTTATGCTGTACTTTCCGATTTTCAGTATTTCTAAGAAACGTCCCAAGGAATTACTGCGCGGTTCCCCAAAGAGACAGTTTTCTATGTTTCACAAATTCCTTTTATATAGATGTTGTTATGTTTTTACACGTTATTAAAAAATATTTTAGAAAAAGCCATTTAATAAGATGCATTTTTGAAATGCTCTTTTAAATAAAATACATAATTCTTATTTCTGTAACAACTGCTTCAAATAGTTTTCAGAAGGTCCCGACTTATGCTATACGTTCCGATTTTCATTATTTCAAGGGAAAGTCCCGGGGAATCGCTGCGCAGGACCCCGAAAGTTCCAGTTTTCCATGTTTCATAAATTCCTTTCCTTGAGATGTCCTTGTGCTTTTCATGTTCCTAAAAATTATTTTAGAAAATGCCTTTTAATAAAATGAATTTTTGCAAATAAATTTTAAATAAAATACATTGTACAAGAGCTGAATTCTTATTTCTGTAACAAGTGTTTCAAATAGTATTGACAGGGTCCCGACTTATGCTATACGTTCCGATATTCAGGTTTTTAAAGAACCATCCCGAGGAGCAATTTCGCGGGACCTCAAAAGTCCCAGTTTTCCATGTTTCATAAATTCCTGTAAATTTCATTTACTATCATGCTATTCGTGAATCTGGATCGAGTGTAACTCAGTGCAGTAAAAACTGTGTAAAATGAAACTAACTATAACTGAAAACATTTATGGTCCGGGCGAAAAGAATATCGTACAAGTAACCACCGTAAGGCAGAAACCTGTCTAAAAACAAAATGTTTGTTCTGTCCCTATTAAATCTATTTTTATACGTATTGATGTACCACGCGAAGTAAAACCTGTGATAACGTAAGCTGTTTACAGCAGAATCCTGTCTTAAATGTAACACCTTCATAGCCACTACAGAAGAAACACCATACTTTCGTAACAGACCGGGAGGCGCTGTACATACTATCACCTAATCGAGTTTACGGTTGGCAGTATTAGACAGAACCTGGTTAGCACATTAACCCGTTGGGGACGAGCGACACGAATACGTGCCGCATGAAGCGCTCAGAATCCTTGTTTTTCCTCACCAGTAAAATTTTACTCTAAAATTTGCCTTATTTAATCAGCGCATTTTCTCGATTCAAGAAGACACAAATTTCTTTTTTTAAAAAACGGTGACAAAAGATTAAAAATTTCGTAAAAGGCTCCCGTCCCGAAGGGGTTAAAATGCAATTAGTATGCCAAGTCATATCTTGGGGGAAACTAGCTGCAGACGCTATTTTATTTCTTGATCGGCAGGTTTATCATTGTGTTTCCCTGCACCCAAAAATATTAAAACAGGGAGGACTGAGAGCAGAAGAACACAATGGTAAACGTACCAGTCAACCACTAAAATCAGGTTTCCAGGTGTTTTGCACGAAGCTATGACTTGGCAGACCAGTTGCATTTTAATATGGGAATCAAGTTTTAAATAATCCTGAAATTTCAGGCGTCAACAATTTATCTCCTAGCCTCATGGTGTGGAACTCCACTTATGACTATCATCGATATTCTCCTCTGATCGTTCCACTGATTTATATTATCCGTTAATATATTTTTTTTCAGTACATCATACGTGAAATAAAAATGTATTTAAAAGAGTAATTAAAATAAATAAAGTAAGACAGTTTTGAATATAGATTAAAATAAAATTTATAAAAAGTTTGAAATACTAAAAACATTAAAAATGCATTTAGTAGACTTTTCGCCAAGCAACCGGAAGGCCTCATCAGTACAATTTAACCATTGTAAAACAAACAACAGAACAAATCAAGTACAGTTAAAGTTAAAGTTATTTTTTTCAGAAACAAACAACAGTCACCCCGAATGGAACAGTCTTCATCCAATGTCGGTGATAGTAAATGAGTAAACCAGCCTTCTAGGAACAATCTACCATGATATCTGTTACAACCTGAGATCAAAATACAAGCATTCGCAAGTAACAGGATGTCATCCGTTTCAAGAGAATGCTGGACTATTTTTTGAATTTAGATGTCTTCTTTTGAAAGTCCCAATATTTTCTTTCAGACAAATTTCCATTGTTCTACACCTTTCGTCAATGTAAATACTATCGCAATCTGTATAGAAAATGACATAAATAGGCAGCATACATAGCAAAAATATGCAGCGTTTACATTAGTGAAGCAGGCTTAACCCTTAATTGCATGAATTATTCTTTTAGAATTGTGTTTTTTATTTTTATATTAAGGATTAGATGCCAAAAATCTTAAGATAGATTTTCAACTTTATTTATTAGCATATTTTTGTATTTTTTTTTTAAGAGGATTAATATTTCTGTATAAATATAGTGGTTGCAAGAACTAATTTATGTATTAAAAATTAAATAAAAAGGTGATGGAAATTTACATCACTATGCAATTAAGGGTTAAAATATAAACCTAAAACTTAGAATTATACTTAATATAGGAACAGGTGAAAAGGAACTTAATTTGAAATTTACTTGAATATCTTTACCTATAGATAACATGTTTAATAAAAAGAAAATAAATAAATAAATAAAAAAAAACCCTGAATTTATTTATAATTAATTATAATTTGTGAGCACTTGGTATTTTTTAAAGACAGCGATCAAATGAGTCTCCTTGGCATTTTATAATTAGAATAGTGTATAACCCCGTCAAAAATGACGTAATGTAGATCTGCGTTAACAATTAGACAAAACAAACAGCAGTATTTATTGCAACAATAATAATAATTAGCAAAGTGAAACACAATTTTTGAAGATTTCACAAAACATTAAAATTTAGTATTCAGTGCGTTAAAACGTTTGTTTTTATTTTTAAATATATTATTTTTTATAAAAATAAATGAATCTGATTAATGAATGTCCCACCGCTTTTCTTTAGGGGTGGATCAAGGCCCGGAGTTAAGAGATAGAGATATTGTATTAGAACTCTGTGGGATCAAGTCAGCGGGTTTTACTGATCTATGGACTTTATGTTTCATTTCTAAGTATGGACTTTGCGTCATTTATCATGAATTAATATAAACAAAGGAATTTTTGTTTAAATTTGTAGTTTTCTTATATAGAAAATAGGCGGGACGCATTGATTGAATTAAAGATAATTTTTGAAAGCTTCAGCTATTTACTTTAAAATTTCATTTGGTATAAATAAAATCAAAAGTTATTATTATTATTATTTCTTTCGTAAAATTTAATTTAATTTTATCAATTTTTAAGAACATAGCTTATATACACTTGAAATTGACTTTCATTGTAAGTAAAATTCGTATTTCATACCAAATGTATTTAAAATGTAAGGCATACACAATACCATGTTATATACTACATAGATTAATTATATCTATGGAGATAAAATATCGATTTTTAACGTAATAACATTTGAACACACAAAATTCTAATTTAATAAGTGAAAAGGTAATTTTCAGCCATACTAATGCTATCATGACAACCTCTTATATTTCAGTTACATCTGAAAGAAAACAAACATTTATAATGCAAACAAACTTTAAAAAGTTAAGCATATAAATGTTAAGCTAAATAAAACTAAATTAAAATTCTATCAAAGTCGTCATAATAATAATAATAATACACTGCTCAGCAAAAGTTTAGACACTGGTGATTTTTAACCTTAAAATAAAAACTACGAACACTTGGGTTATACAAATGACTGTACATATTTTTAAATATATTTTAAACGTCTTAGGACAGAAATAACGGTTTTAATGTAGGATATTATTTAATTTAACTGATAAAAGTGAAATTTGCATATTGCAAAAGTTTAGACACTTTTGTGATTTTTTGGCAATTGTTCACAGAAAAACGCATATTTCAAACTTATGACGTCACATGCATGAAGTATGTAAGTGCACCTCGCGATAGCATCTGTTAGTGAAGATGTAGCGAGCAAGAAATTTTCAGTCAGATGAAGTAATTAAAGCATGGAAGCTGAAATCGAAAGGGAAGACTGTTGCAGAAATTTCAGCTACTTTGAATCGGCCAAAGAAGTCTGTCTATTAACCCCTTCACGGTCGCTTAATATTTGAAAAAACTATCTAAAGTGTACCTATTTTTTTATTACAGAAATTGAATAATTATAAGGTTTCTAAATAAAATATGCAATTAGTTTATTTTTAAGACGAAAAAACAATATTTTATAGCCATATTCATATTTGTATAAAAGCCATCATGCGAGAATTATGTGTCTTAACCTCTTAAGCTCCGCCTCCGATAAATGTAGGTTACTTTTTTTTTATTATTCAGATTGTTGGATTCCCACCACCGTAGTTTACGGCAGATAAAATGATGCGAAAATAAAGTCATTTACACTATTTAAAAAAAAACTAGTGGGAGTCAAACAATCTGAATTAAAAGATAGTAGCCTATATTTATCGGGGGCGGAGCTTAAGAGGTTAAGACACATAATTATCGCATGATGGCTTTTATACAAATATGAATATGGCTATAAAATATTGTTTTTTCGCCTTAAAAATAAACTAATTGCATATTTTATTTAGAAACCTTATAATTATTCAATTTCTGTAATAAAAAAATAGGTACACTTTTGATGGTTTTTTCAAACCGTGAAGGGGCTAATATTCCAGTTATCATCAGAAAGGTTTGATTCATCAGAATCCATATCAAAATGACAAAATTATTACAAATCTATGACAAATCTATGGCAAATTATAGATCGTACAAATCTAACCAGAGTGCTAATATTCAAAGACTTCAAATGGAAATTCCAGTTCAATTTTTCTGGTTTCAGAAGTTTTTTCCAGCAATTAAATCTCCAGCCCGAGAATATGACGGGCACGAGAAATAACGAACGACACCTCAGCCCGAGATATTGACGGGAGCGAGAATTAAGGGGTTAAGTACTATCTAAGGGTGACTCTTTCAAAGTAAAACATAGATCTGGAAGGACTCGTGTGGCCAGAAAACGAGATTATAGTAGGATCCATAAACTGGCATCTAGACAAATGATGACTGCTAATCGCATTAAAAGTGAGTCAGAGCTTTCTGTGTCAACGGATAATTCCGCAGATGCATTAAAGAAAAATGTACATTAGTTAACATGAAAATGATAAAACAACCAGCCTTGAAATCTCACAACAAATTGACCCCTTTCCTGTCGCGGAGTAATTCTTTTTATAAACTGTGGAAATAATGGACTGATACCAGAATTTATAAACGAAGTTATTAGAAAATATGAAATTGCTTATTTTCATGTATATTATAAAAGGAAAATTTTAATTAAATATTCTTGCCGTTTCTGGAATTAAAATTATGTGTCCTTTGCCCTCTAAAGGGTTGATGACTTGGGCCTCACTTTGTTTTAATTCTCAAGTATCTCTGGTGTTTCTCTATGGCCGCCAAGCTGCGTAACACTACATACATACATTGGAAAACTATTTACATTTATTAGGTGAACTTTTATCTCTTCCAAAGTATGTATTTGAGCAAGATAATGCGTGTATTCATGCTGCATACAAATCAAAAAATTGGTTTAACTCTCAAAATATTACTATTTTCGACTGGACCGCGTATAGCACTGACCTCAACCCAATCGAAAACTTTTGTGGCATCATTTCTCATACGGTTTATGCAATTTTTTAACAATACTCCTCTGTAAATGAACTTCTATCAGATGTTGAACGTGTTTGGCACGAAATAGACCCCCAAGTGATGCAGGATTTAGTTTCTTCGATGGAAAGTCACATTTTTGCATTAATAGCAGACAATGTAGGTGCAGTTCAATTTTAATTTATGGATATTTTTCTGTTAACAGACAGATTGTCTATACTTTTGCAACAATGTTAAATTTGCTTTTTTGTCATTATATATTATGTAAAGTATATAAATTAAAATTTATTGGTTGTGTATGAAAGATAAGTCCCCAGTAATATATGACAGTTGAATTACAACAATTCGTTACATACTTCTCAGCACAGATGCATAATCGATCATTGTCTAAACTTTTGCTGAGCACTGTATTAATTTTGTTTCTATTGAATGAAATTTTAAAATGATATAAAAGAAGCTTTTAAAAATCGATCTCGAATTACATCATTACATCTGCATTTTTTTTTCTTATACGAAATTCTAATTTCAATCTAAAGTTCTTTCATTTATATTGATTGCCAAAAGATGGCATCAAAGAAAAGTTTTAAAATAGGCGGGATTTTCTGTAAAGCTCAGGCCGAGGGCGCTAGTGTACCGAATATAGCTTGTACCTCCGGTTAATAAACTCCATTTGTCACAAAATCGTGAGTTGACATGGAATAGTTAAAAACGCATTTCAAAATAGCCAAAGGCTTTGAAATGCTTTTTCAAATATTTTAGTAACATAATCAGATGTTAACCTGTATTTTTTTCCTGAAACACTGTAAGAGTCGCTCATTTATTTCTATTTTTCGAATTTGTAGTTTTAAATGGCAACAGTGTTCGTTTGTTTATATCTTGCACTCTTGTTATCCGTTTTTATAATAGCTCTTTATGCGTTATTTTTAATTTAGAATTTAAAACATTATAATTTGATAGTTTTTAAAGTTTTAGAGAAAATATCGAAGAATAGAAATGACACAAAGCTGTGAAATTCAGGTTATTTGTACAGTTTTAATCCCTTAATAGATTAATAATATCAGGTGTCGTACTTGTCCTGAAATTTCACGACCAGGAAATTCTTCGATAACAGTGTTTTCTAATAGAAAATCTCTTCTTTAAAAAGGCGAAATTTTGCGTATTTAACCTAGATATATTTTTCTATAAAAATTACTCATATTTGTCCTTGAAAATTTCATTAACCCTTTCAGGGGCAAAGCACTTCCATTGCTAGAATGTTGAAATTAATGGTTGACTCCGGTATTTACGTACAAATTTATTTGAAAATAAGAAAATGCCTAATTTCACATACATGAAAAATGGAATTTTTTTGTTTGAAAATTCTGGTGCCATTCTGATGTTTTGATATTAAATGTAATTGGTTTTATAAACGAACCAGCGCCCTTGAAAGGGTTAAACATACGACCCCTGTAATACTAAGAATTTCATTTGATATTTAAAATGATAATAAAACAAAGCCATAATTGCTAAAGCAATTGTTTAAATAGTTTTAATAGTTACCTTTCTTATGAGTTGGGGAATTAATTAAAACAGTAAGCGTTATTTTTAGTTAAACAGGATTCCTACAGTTCAGGAAATTTCTATGAATACAGGTCTAAAGAATGCCAGTATTTTCTTATAGAACAACTTTCCTCATTTCATTGTGCGATTATATTAAGCGAGTTTTTCTTTAGGAAAATACATGAATTTACCATGAAACTGCAGTAACCGCGTAAAAGCTTTTAATATAAAGGCATCAATAATAATCTTTCTAATGAACTGGGTTTTGAGTTTTAGTTGGTTGGGTTTTAAGGTTTACTGGGTTTTAAGTAAAGGGAATTTAAGTTCCAAGAATTTTTTTTTTTTATTCTTCCAAATGATTTCTACAAAGAAATTGTTTTATGGATGTATTGATATTGATAACATTTAATGAACACTTTCACTACGGATCGGGAATTACACGTTCCAGAGACTATTTTGTATTTTATTCGTATCGCTTTTTGAAAAATAATCTCTGCAACACATACATATTAGAAAATTTCCAAGAGAAATCTTCCACAATGAGTCTTTTTTGTAAATTATGATGTGATTGAATATAAAAATACTTACACCTAGCACTTATTCGAAGGGTTAACGAATCATGATAAACGAAAAAAGTTTGAGTATTAGTTTAAAATTCTAGTTATTTAAAAAGGCTTCATAATAATCAAACTTTTACACCGGAATACATAAAAAATGTAACTTTTTTATTAAAAATTGTAATGTTTAATGTTTGGATTCTCTCTATTCATTCTTATTCTTGCCGATATGTCTAGTTAGACATATGGAATTAAACAAAACGTAGTTATGAAAGCGGGTTTCGAGTGTGACTATGGTGCATTTTGTAGCGTATATCCGCCACAGACTTTCGGATCGAAACTGCAAAGCCTCCCTACGGAGATTTACTGCGCATGCTCATTCCTTCCTGAGATGGTAACCAGGATTGCAGTGTAGCGCAAAAAGAATCGCCAAATACTTTTTGAAATGCCAACTATTCCCACATGCTGAGTAGCATTTGGGAAGAATCCGGGAAAAAATAATTGTGTTTACTTTGGAAAAGAGAATGAAATTAAAATGATTAGTTTGGAAATATGTAGATTTGAATTAAATTTAACCAAAAAAAAAAAAAAAATATATATATATATATATATATATATATATATATATATATATATATGTATATATAGGGAAACATAAAAATTCTATAGAAAAAGTTTTAAAATTTAATTTTTTTTTTTCAATTGGTAACTTATCTATTTATATTGTAAAAGATGAATGATATATTAAAATCAGTTGAAATTATCCATGGGAAATTTAACAAGAAATGTAGAACACTTTAAAAAAAATATACTTGTGTATTAATTAAAAAAAAAAAAAACTAATATTTTTTCTTGCAATATTCTTTCAAGTCTTCTGCAATATACTGAGTGCTTTGACACATTCGTGAAATATTTTTTTTAATCCCTATATCCATAAAATTTTTAGGTATTCTTATCAGATAAATTGTCATCATTATACAAGGGAATAAATTTCTTTGTTACAAAAAAAGTTTTGTGTTGTAAGAAGGGAGAATATTACAATAAAGCAAAAAAAAAAAAAAAAAAAAAAAAAAAAAAAAAAAAAAAAAAAACAATTTAACAAATCACAACGACCATTTGGAAAGTGATATTTTCAAAGACTAAACTTTAAGACATAAAAAATCGCACGGAGTTGATAACACGTTACGTGCGCCATGAATTAAACATTAATAGTATTATTACAAGTAAAAATTGCAAGCGACAAAACAGATTTCCTGAAACAACACTATTACGTATTATCCAAGCATTTCATTGGCTGTTCGGGAAAAGGCTTTTCCATCATAGAAATCTGACGACCCATTTTAAAGGAAATTTCATTCTTAAACTTCTAACATTCCCACAATATTACTTTTTACACCGTCGTATAGAGAAAAAAATGTAATGTAATGTAAAAATGCAATTTGTTTGAAAGCTGTACCTCAATTTGTTTCAGAGTTATTATTTTTTTTTTTGTAGTTTTTATTACTTTTTTGTCATAGTGGCAACAGAAATATCCATCTGTATTGAAAGTAAAGGTTAGTGTATAGACCAATCAGAACACGAATAAAATGCGGATTAAACCAATAAAAAGCTTCAGATATGCTTTTGATTTCCTAACCTGACGAGGACAATAACCATTTTTCCAAATGGTTAAAAAAAAAAGAGAGAGAGAGAGATTTTTTTTATTCCTACATGCATAAAAATTTTAGATTTCTCAATAGTGTGTCAACGATTTTAATTAGTTGATTTAAATCAGCGATTAAATCGTGATTTTAATCAACAGATTTTTTTTTTAAATCGTTGATTAAAATCACAAATTTTCTAAATGTTTAAACTGACATAAAAGTATTAAAATCTAAGATTACCTAATATAATTTGGAAATTTTCTACAGGTATTTTGCTTTATGAATAAACGAAAAAAAAAAGCTTTAAATAATTGTTTCTAGGCTCAATTCCTGAGTCTTGTAAAAAACTAAGTACAGTAAGTTTGTAAAGGAATAAAAAGCATTTCATTTTTAAATGATATTTAAATCTAATATAATTTGTAATGTCATAATTTTCTTTAAGTAATCAAATTATTTATTATTTTATATAAAAAAGCATAGCAAGTATAATAAATTTCTGCAAAGTAAAAGAATAAATAGCCAGGATCTTATTTTCCCATTCTATTTGTGCAATAATGAATTTATAGCAAATATCGGAGTTAAAGAAGAATGAAAGAGTGATATTTGCTCAACAGCTATTGTAAAATAATGTATAAGAGAAAAAGAACTAATAGGTATAAAAATACCAAGCACAGCAAGAGTTTCTGCAGTACAGGTTGAATAATTTTTATTATTATTATTATTATTATTATTATTTTTTCTAAATTTGGAACTGTATCAAATAATTTGGAACACCAAATAAAGAAACTATAGTGCTGTTATTTAATATTTTGAGGATTTCATATATAACTGGCTAGTCTCATAATTACCCTGTATTGTGTATGAATGGGTGTAACAATTTTTTTGGTTAGCATGCACACACATGGTGTAAGTTAAGATTTAAGCGGTTAACAGTAGTACAAATTCAAAACGAGCTGCCAATAATATTTGTTGGTTTTGTTACTTGTGCTACTAACTAATGAAATTACTTATTTGCAGTTTTTATTTAATTCTGCAATTACTGTTTCTTCTAGGCTATTTTTTAAAGACGCACCTGCAATGATCCCTGCCTTTAAAAAAAAATAGTGAAATTCACCTGTAGTTGTAGCCAGAGATTTTTTGTAAAAAACTTCCCCATACCGCAGTATTTCTAAATCTTTGTGACCAAGTCCTTACAAAAAATGATAGATCTTTATTTCTTGAGAAAAACAGGATGTTACTAAAAAATATTGTTATTTAATTGTATTTTTCAACTTGTAATTTATAAAATTATTACAATTTAATGACACTTTTTTATCATATTAAAAAATTATATGCTTTTTTTCTTATCGTTACTAAACACATTATTAATACATTTCCTCATGAAATAGTGCCATTTTCTTCGAACTAGCATCCTGCCCCTTTTTCCTTCTAGACTGAATACTAAATTTTTAATTATCATTTCAGTAATTAAAGCATAAAATGTACATTATGTTCCTAATTATTAACCGTCTAATAATTATTAATTTTAAGTAGCGTAAACATTTTAATATTAAATCCAGTTACTGATAATTCTAATAAATGTAAATAACACTAGTATTTAATGTAGTTTTACATTGTTATATTGTACGTAATACATTGTTGTTACATTGTATTTATTATAGTTATTAATGTGTTTAACATTACTGTATGGTATTAACTAATGAAACTGCTAATTTGCAGTTTTTATAATTTCTGTAATTACCAACTAATAATTAAATTTTGTTATTTAAAGTGTAAAAACATAGATTATGCTAGCAATTAAAGGTTTAATTATTTTGGAAACCTAAAACTCTTTGTATCTATTCAGTATTTTAACGTTGAAGAAAAAAAAAATCATAAAAATCCGATTTAAATTTAAAAAATCTGATTTTAATAAAAGAAAAAAAATTATATATTTACTTTTTATTTTATTTTTTAAATCATGACACTTTTACTCCCTATTTATCAATAATCTAAAGTTATCTTTACATAAAAGCTGTTTTCTTTAAACCAAATTGCCGTATTTCGTGTCTTTAACATTTTTTTTCTATTAGCAAGAGACTATAATTTAAAGTGTATAACACTTTTTATATTAAAAAAGAAGTTTCATTTTTTAATCATATAAATAAATGCTCCTGAAAATTTTATCCTAATAATTCCCAGGGTTGATAAAATCATGATTTTTTTTTTTTTAATAAAAAAAAAATGATTTACTTGGTCCGATTACATGTAGTACATAAAATAGAATTATCACATTTTTTTCTATTAGCAAGAGAATATAATTTAAAGTGTATAACACTTTTTATATTAAAAAAAAAGAAGTTCCATCTTTTAATCATCGAAATAAGTGCACCTGAAAATTTTATCCTAATAATTCCCAGTTTTAATAAAGATCATGATAGAAAAAAAAGAGAGAGAGAGAGCGAGAGAGAGAGAGAGATTTATTTGGTCCGATTACATACAGTACAAGAAATAGAATTATCCATTTTCTTAGACGAAATACTTTCTGATCCGATTTAATATATAATAACTGATAAAAATTTAGATAAGCTACCGCAACGATATGAAGACTAGAGCAAAAGCACGTGGTTTTGAACGCAAACAGCAATGTCTCCTTCCAAGGTTGCTGTGTTAAAAATTGGCCAAAAGTTAGCCATTCGAAATTCAAAACAAAACTCGGAAAGAGCAAACGGGGAGACAGCCTTCGAAGGGAGGTATTGCAGTTTTGATCCACCAGTTTGTAAATTGTGGTACAAGTGAATATAAAATTATTCGCCAGTCCTGGCCCCTGATTAAAAGATTAAGAAGATACTCCAAAACACTTCAGAGATTTGTTTTCCTCAAGCGTTCAAATTATCATAAAAGCTGGTATCTTAAACACACACAAAACTGGTTCATTTTAATTAGATTTTCTTGCGTAATTTGTTTAAATGGAAGCAGTTGCTGAATAAATTTTATTCTACAAAAGATCAATTTTTGAATATCATTTAAGCGTCCTAGTTTTCTTTTTTGACACAATTTTATAAACTAAAATGAAATTCCCCTTTGGGTAAATTTAATCTCCTTGGTAATTCTGTGAAATCGATGATATTTCTACGATGTTAATAGCTTAATCTGATAATTTTGTTTCATATTCAAAATTGATACAAAAAAAAACTTTTTATTGGATTTAAAATTTACCGTTCTATTGATGTGGGCAATATTTAGAGCTTTAGGATTTATTGGGTCATCAGGAAAGTCGTGTCCATTTGGGAAAATCAATTCGTACCGGAAAATTCTATCATTTATTAGACATTCATTCCGATATCTAATGTATAATAATTACCGGGCAGAATTTTCCGGTATGAATTGATTTTCCCGAACGGACACAACTTTCCGAACGACCCGATACTTTTAATTAAAGATTTCAGAGATAATTTGTATAGAATCTATAAATAATAAAATTTTTGTTGTGCTTGTCTAATGAACTGGGTAATAATTGATAAATTACTAAAATAAATTTGAAAATAAAATATAATATAAAAGTAAATATTTAAATTTTTTTTTTCATTTATGGCAAACGATTTCTACAAAGAAGTTCTTTTATAGATATATAGATATTGCTAATGTTAAATTGAAAATACTCAAAAGCAATTAAAATGTTTCGTTTTTCTCTGACGGTTTAGAGATCATAAAAACTGTTATAAAAAAACATAGACAAAAACCGGTTCGTTAAAAAAAATGTTTTCCTCTGTGATTTATTTAATTAGAAACAGCTGCTATATAAATGTCAGTCCACAATAGATCAATTTGTGAATATATTTTACGGTCCTAGTTTTCTTTTTTATAGAATTGTGTGAATGTAAACGACACTGTCTGTAGGCTTTATGTTATGTCCATTAGCATGTATGCGAAGTTCATGATATTTGTATAGTGTGAGTCACTAAATATGATAAATAATACTGATAATCTTATTTGAAAGTTCGAAAATATCTAAAACAAACCACTAACTCTTATCCCTTTGAAAGGCAAACAATAACGTCTCTGTGATGTTGAATTCACACAAGAATATTCGAAAAAAGAATATTTTAAAATAAGGAAACGCAACTTTTAATATTTCGCCCACAAAGTTAAAAATTTAAGATTTAGTTAAAAGTTTCTGGTTCAAATCTTGTTTAAATTTGGTGGGATATAATATATCCCACCGCTCCTCAAGGGGTAAAAGTAGTTGTTTTATTATATTTAAAAATGACCGTTGTAATGAGAACGGGTAATTAAAAGCTTTAAATATTAAAATCTTTAATAGTAACATTTTTAATTAACTAGGTTGGAATTAAATCTCTAAGTAAAATATTTGTTTTCTTTTTTTCAAGCTATTTCTGTAAAGAAATTGTTTTGTAACATTAAAGTGTGTTATTCCAAAACGGTTACGACGTTCTTTTTTTCTCAAATCTTTTAAGTATAACAAAAACAGGGATAAAAATTAAATCAGTATATTTTAAAAATATCACTAGTCTACAAATTTTAACTGGATAGGTGGATGAATTCAGTGGTATAATCCTATTCTCTCAATCACGTCACATTTATTAGATACAGAGGATTTACGTAAAGAAAAGGTGAAATATTTGAAAAAATTGGCCGTTTGAAATGCGAAAAAAAAATAATATTCATCAGTGAAAATGTTTTCTTCATTACTTAACACAAATTATAATCTAATACGAGCATGAAACTGCAGCACAAAAGCCGATAATGTTAATATTAACAATGATAGTTTTCAAAAGACGATGATGTATTTCTTGATGACAATGCTGAATGCTTTCATAGTTATTTTTACAGCAGAATGCATACAGATAAAGGTTTTAATCTATATACTCATTCATTTTCTAATTATTTGACCAGAAAAGGTAAATTATAATTTATGTTTCACCACATGTTTTACCATGCCATGTACAGTGGCGTAGCCAGGATTTCATTTTGTTTTTTTGGGGGGGAGGGGGGTCCAAAATTTTTCCTTCAGGTTATATATAGTAAAACTTGTCAAGATGAAATCGCAAATAGTGAAAAAAATTCCGTTTTACATAGGTTTTCGTGTTTGCAGGTGTAATTGTATAGTATTCTTTTCGATAGCACCGTGGAAAATTTCCGTTTAAGACAGAATTCCGTTATAGGCAGGTTCCATTTTTACAAATTTTGTGTATTTATATAAGTATACTTATTTATATTATATGAATAGTAAAACCGGTCAAAATAGTAATTATCTTTAGCAGAATCCTGCCTTAAACGGAAGAGTTTCATGGTCTTAATATGTATTGCCATACAATTAAATTTGCTAAAAACCTGTCTG
Source organism: Maratus speciosus (assembly GCA_963932465.1). Taxonomy (NCBI): domain Eukaryota; kingdom Metazoa; phylum Arthropoda; class Arachnida; order Araneae; family Salticidae; genus Maratus; species Maratus speciosus. Next base: position 137,336,419 of record OZ010793.1, read on the forward strand.
AAAAAGGATTTTCACCGCTCCTTAGTGAAACACGGTGAAAACTCAGAAAGCGGAATCTTTCTTTCTCGGAATCCTGTCTCAAACAAAAGAGTTTCAGTCTCCCTACGAAACAAGCAATAGATCTTATTGCGGTAGTGCATCTTAACGGTATAATTAATTACACTAAAAGAGATTTTAAACGGAAGCCTGTCTAAAATGGAACTTTTTTCCAGTCCCTTCCGATCACGTCTTGACAGGAAGGACTATGTATGTATAATTTATGTATTTTGAGTAACTTGGATAAAAAAAGTAAGATCAATCTCTGTAATTGTAGCTAATAATACATCGGAGTTACATTAATATTTATCAGTTAAAAAGATTTTACAAACATTATGATGAAAAAACTGAGCGCATATAAAGAGTATTAATTTATTTAGCAATTATTAGTAATTTATTTAAATCAAGTTTCATAATACATAACATTTGCCTACAATAAAGTTTGGATCTAGTAGTTAAGTTTAAAACAGCAATTTCCATATTTAATTTCTTGCCACTGAATTAAGAACTTGCGCTGTAATAAACATTGGATAATATGATTTCACATAAGGGTCAGTGAGTCGTTAATTAATAGTTTTTGAGATAAGATTTTTATCTTTAAGAAAAAGATCTTGCAATTTCACTTTCACAAACTAGTAACATAAGAAGCGCACACATCAAAAATAGTTCATTCCAGGATTACCAGTTTGGCCTCCACTTTTAATTCGAAATTTCAAATTCACGCCGGAAATTTTGAAAGAAGAATATTTACTTTTTGTAATCACAAAATTTCTGTCATAAATCAAAAAATGCTATTTTTATTTTCTGGTGCGAATTTGGATTGTCATAGTAAAAATGGAGGCCAAACTGGCAACCCTGGTTCACGCTGAAAAAAAAAGGTTTTGTTACAATTGTCTAAAACAGTCCTAATTCTTTTTGGTTACTATGTTTCGCCATTTTTAATACCATATTCGATCTAATAGTTGCTTCCGATATATGATCGTCTTTGGAAGTTAAATTTTTGTAACAAATTTATTTGTGATGAATTATCACGCTTTTGGAAGTATCAGGATGTGTAAAAAATAATGGTGGTTTCTGTTATTGTACTTCACAACCAATTTATTTTAGATATTTCGAAACAGTTTTAGAGCATTCTCCAAGTTCAGCAGTAAGCTCCGGACTTTGGTACGTGGATTAGCTTCAATTCGATTTCTTATTGTTAAAGGCAAAGTGTCACCCAAGACCTTCTCCATACACAAAATTGTTATTGTCACCATGAAATTTCTTGAAGCAATGTTAAACTGGGCGTTCACAATTAGTAACTGGGGTCAAAGGAAATGTTGAATCCAGACATTTCTTTGTATGGGATTTCTGCAGTTCTGGAAGGGACACTTCGAAGTTCCGTGGGGAGGACAGCACTTCCAGACCATTAATAAGCACAAAATCCCAAATTTTTCGTTTGCACCCTTAATCCGTTCGGGACCAGCATTTTTTACACGAATTTTATTCCTTTGACTCCAGTTTTTGTCAGATAATTAAATGTAGTTTATGAATCGAGAAAATGTCTTAATTAAATAAGGGAAATTTTACTTTTAATTTTTAATGGTATTAAAAACAAGTTCTGTAAGCACACCTTTTGGAGATGCATATATGCACCCATGGTCCCGGATGGGTTAAACAACTCGACATGAGGATAAAAAAAACTCATCTCTATATATTTCAGCATTCACAGTTGTACTAGTAAAAATGTGTATGCAGAGTTGCGAAGTCTCCGGCTTTTTGCACACCACTATTATATTAGAGAAAATCTGATTCTTTTAAATCGCCCAAATTTTCCAATTAAATAAACCGACATTTTCTGTATTAAAATACTGGTATCCAAAAAGACGGAGACTTGGCAGCTCTGTGTAGGTCAGAGTGTCCATTCAAAATGATGCCCACCGATACCATGATTCCACGACCTTTAAATCGATGCCTTTGACGGATGTTTGCAGCTTTATTGCATGTGTTTTTCTCTCCATACGATAACACGTCTGCAATAATTTTCCAAACAAAATCAGGATTCATCGGGAAAGAGAACTCGGCTCCAGCCCATCGTACTTCAATGACGATGATCTCTGCATCACTTTACCGGACGCATTTCGCTGCCGGAGTTAGTGGAATACAAATAATGGGTTTCCTTGTACGCAGCCCTTTTTTATGCAGCCTGTTACTCACAGCAAATCTGGATAGTCGAGATCCTGTTGCTGTAGCGAACTCCCTTGTAATCTGAACTGATGTCAGTTGCCTGTTTCTTTTAGCAATCGCTGCCAAATAACGGTCCTGAGAATCTATTGTGGCACCTTTCTCACCTTGACCTGGTTGTCTGTGCACATTACCAGTGCCTATTAACCGTTTCCATATTTTTGACATGACGCTTTTGGCTATTTTTAAGTATTTAGACACCCCTGAGAGTGGTGGCTGAGAGGTTCTGCTCTCGAAGCTGGTAGACGGGAGGTGCTGGGTTCGAACCCAATCGCGCCCGTCGGCCTAATCGTTCGGAGTTTTCGTGGTTTTCTTCGAACCGTGGATCTCCATGCGTTAATACGGATTAGGTTCCCGTAGAAAGACATCCACGGAAGGCACTCCCCCTAGGGCCCATATCCCTCGTGTAGATAATTGGCCGTCAACAATCAACCCAACACTCAACCCCTGAGAGTGTCTGTCCTGCTTCCATTTTACCTATCACACGCCATTTCTCGCAATCGGTCAGATGTCTTCTGGACGACATATTCCACCTGCAAGGGAAAATTTTACCAAACTACACGTACAGTCCTTGAAATTAGACTTCAAATCACCCACGTGCAATCCTTTTCACACGTGAACCGAAGGAACAGGTTGAAAAATGTGCATATTTTTCTGTAGAGAAGGTAAATCCCTTTGGGCTTCGTGATACATGATTGGACTACCCATTGGACTACGTGATAACGATAACATTGAGTTAAAATCAATCACCTTTCATTGAAGTTCCATTAAATTGCACTTTTTGACCATTGAAAACACAAAATCTCAATCTTCCGAGGGGGGGGGGCATCATATTGCTCCGGGGGAATGTCCCTCCCGGGGCACCCCCTGAAATCAACACTGCCACGTATGCAAAAATAAAATTCTAAAATTTTGTAAATCCGCGCGATAGAAAATTTCTGACACACGGTTCGCACGCTCTTAAGCCACACCACATTTTGTAAGTATTCTTTCACCAGTAATCGTATATAACTATCTTCTATCTAATGAATAGTGAACTTATTAGGAAGAAAAATATCTTTATGGTATACTGGTGGTAAAGTCCTTACAGGATGGGGCGTGCTTAATAGCGTGCAAACCCTGTGATAGCAGATTCGAGTTCTACAAGCAAAAATACATTATTATTATTATTATTTTATTATTACGAATCAGATACAAAATGGCTGTTGACTATTGTATTTATCTGTGTAATTTACTTAAATAAAAGCTGCTGCTGAATAAATCTCAGTGCACAATACATCAATTTTTGAATATATTTTACATGTCCTAGTTTTATTATTCGATAGAACTTTATGTAGGGAAACGTCATTCCCTTTAGGCTGTATTTTATCTTTATGCAATGTAAATACGCTTTTTTAAAATGTAAAACATAATCTACAAATTTACGGAGCATAGAAATGGAAGAGAACTAAATTTAATTGGAAATTTGAGATACAAGAGTATCCATCCCGGGTTTCACGAATTATAGAATATACTTACAGGCGACAGAACATAGGTGAAAGCCATTTCTTCTAACTGACCACTCTACATGATTTTTTACCATTGAATATATATCTTTGGACAACACCATAAAGTATTTTTATCCGAAAAATATCAGTTATGTATTCAAACGAAGTTTTGAAATTTATTAAAAGCTTTTCTATCAGCCCAATGCAAGATTTAATAACCGAATAAATCGCCAAACATTTTGTACATGCAGCAGCATTTAAAATTCTAAATTACGAAAAGTCAAACTCGATTCGTAGTTCGATTAGATATTCTTTATTTTTAGTTATATTATTTTATTTATTAGCCCTCGAAATGCTATTGTGATACTTAGGGAGTAATTAAAATTTAGAAAATGGGGGGAATGGACAACTTAAATTATTTCTAGCGTCGATATGATGTCCGTTTTACTCACGGTCATGTTTTCTTCTTTATAATGTAGATTTGCCTAAATTATATACACAATTTTCAATGAGAACTATAAATTAACTTCTGCAGCGAAATTATAAATAATTATTTTTTAACACGTCTTTGGTCGCGCTTTATTATTATTATTATTTTTTTCGAACCAGTGGTCGCGTGTGAACGTTTCTGCTATACTACTTTTTCCCATTTTTTTTTTTTTTTTTTTTTTTTTGCACCTAATGAAAATAGTTATAAAATTTTTCTTTTAGTGGAATACAGCATGATCTATATTATAAAGTAAAAGTAGATCCATGAATAACGCTGAGGTCATATTGACGGTGGTAACACCTGACCGAAATATTTTACTTTTATTGCGATATTTTTGCTTTTAAACATCGCATATTTCTCAATCTTTATACCGTCGGATAAGAAAGAAATTCTTTCACCATCCAACATTTTCATCATGCAATACCCGACCGATAAATTTTATTTTAACTGCAGTGTTTTAACTTCTAAACATCGCATACTTCTAAATTTTTACACCGTCAGGAAATGGAAGAAATATTCCTTAAAATGCAAATTGTTTCAAAACTGTACTTCAATTTAAGGATTTATTATGGCTTTTTAGATAATTTGCAAGTAACAATGTATTGTAAATCTATCTCTATGTCGTGCAACCCAATTACAAAAAAAAAAAAAAAAAAAAAAAGGCTCGTAGTGTAAGTTTGACTTTAAAAAAAAGGGATTTTACTAAAATAATATAACGAGATCAGCATTGATTTCCGGCTACTTTTCCATAATGAAATTAACATTTCATCAATATCTAAGTAATTAAAATAATTAAATGTAAAGAAAACACTATATTATCTGACATGTAATCGAATTACGCACTTAAACCATTGAAATAATCAGAATCAAAAAGACAGCTGTCAGTAAATAAATCGGCGATTTCTCCAGCTTTTAAGTCTAGCACGCGGCCATATCGAAAGTAGCGCTCTTAATAAATTTCGAAACTTTTTTGAATGCATAACTGATATTTTGCATATAAAAATGCTTTTTGACACTTTCCAACAAAGTTGAAAAGTGTTTATGCATTCGGCTTGTCTGTCCGTCTGTCCACGCTCCAACTCCCATAAATATACTCGGATTTTCATGAAATTGATAATCCATATTTAGGGTCCCCTAACCATGTTTGGTCATATGAAGTATGTGGGATTAATATTTCATTGACAGGATTACCTAAAAGAGTTCCATTACATTATGGTATATGGGGAAAAATTTTTGCAGAGTATTTTAAGGACATGACGCTATTTCAAATGCATTGAAACTGATATAAATCCCTGAATTTCACTGCAAGCCGATAACGACAGAATATGATGTTCATAGCATTTGTCGTTCATTTACAGGGACACACAAGAAAAATCGGTTACAATACTGTCTTTGAGTAATAATTATTGAAGTGCGTCTTCAATTTCGGGTTTTGCTTTCAAATTTAACTGTTTTAATCATATACAGTGCTGCTCAAATTATTAGGATATATATATTATTATTATTTTTTTTTTTTTTTTTTTTTTTTTTTTTTTTTTTTTTTGCAGATGGGAACAGCTGAAATTAGATTTTCAAATGTGTTATGAGTTTCCGTAGGGTTGAATTAGACATAATATTTTAATTTATTAAACTACGAAATTTTGTTACATTATTCTCAATGTGTTGGGAAGTGTTTCATAATCTATGCTTGACGCAGGATTTTTCTTTCTTTTTTTGTATTGTTAACCTGCAATTAGAAAAAATATGTATTAAATGTAAAAAATGTATTAGTGTTTTCAATTTAATACTGTATAGTTCTCACTTATGTTCTGGAATTCAGCATGCCAGGATTGCATCCTCTCGTTTATACCTAAAGAAAAACAAGGGAATATGATGATCATTTCTGAATTTTATGTCTAGCATTGGAGAAATGCTCATAAAGCTATGGATGAGTCTTTAAAAAAATTGCTCCAAACGTATAAATTTTCATAGAACTCGGCATCAATAAAACTCACAATATTTGTAACCAGATAATCAGATTAAAAACATAAATATACATATATTGATAACTTTATTTTTTCAAATCAGATAAAAGTAAGAATTGTCAAAGCAAGTGGTCTATTAGGCTTAATAATCGTCTTTTAATTAAACTGGAGAAAAATTAAATCTTCAAGACGAAATAGCACTTTTTTTATTCTAAATTATTTCTACAAACAATTTTGGTAAATATTTTTTATAAATACATATTTCAACACTTTCATAATAATAGTAATAAAAAAAAAATTCTAAAGAAACTATTTTTTTTTTCGGTTTTAAGAAAACATTGCTCTAAATTACGCACAAAAACCAGTTTCGTTTAACCCTTTATCTACTGACGGTATTTATAAGTGCCACTCAATTTAACCTCTTGAGGGGCAAGCAAAAATGTTTCTAAATATTGAATTCTCTCAGGAATAATAAAAAAAAATTATTTTTAAATAAGGAAAAGTAATTAGTCAATGATTTTTCTCCAAAGTTTAAAATATAAAATTTAGTAAAGATTTTCTGGTGAGAATCTTGTTTAAATTAGGTGGGATATATTTTATCCCACCGCACCTCAAGGGGTTAAACTTTCATCCCCTAGTGAATATTACTAATATTCAAATGGTACTTTGCAAAAACACTCTTTTAACTCTACTTTATCAGGATACATGGCAGCAGTAGTTCTAGGTTTGTTATTTTAGCGAGAAAAGAGGCGATCTTTTATACAGTCGATGTGTTTTGTGCCGACATTTTGGACAAATTGTCACGCTCGTCTTATTATTGCTGCAAACACAGTAAAGGATATAAGGTAAGTATTGTATTTTTTTAAATGTGTTCATTATGATTTTAGAATACAATTTAACTAGCTATTTTAGGTGAACGGCGTATGTATTTGATTTAACAGTTGAATGACTCGGTGGTACTTATAAGTACCGTCAGTACACTGGGTGCTGAAGAAAAATATTTTGATTACTTTTCGTCTGTGTAGTTATCCATCATTTTCATCTGCTTTAAAATGAAATTATACTAAAATGTAGTGTAGTAATAATTTTCCTAGTATTTCTTTTCTGTTTCATTATTATTTTTTATAGGAAATCGAAAAAAGTTGTGGCACCGGCCCTTTTTTGCTATGATAGAAATCCCATATGTAAATTCATATATTGCGTATGTGAAGATGCGAAAGAATATGTTGTCCCTGGAATATAGACGTCGCATAACTAAAGGACTGCTAACAAGATGGAACCTTAAAAATCCTACCTAACCTTAAAAAAATACAACTACCTTAAAAAAATACTTTTGTTAACCCTTTCAGAGGCAAAGCATTTTCAATGCTAAAGTGTTGAAGTAAATGATTGGCACCGGAATTTGCCAAAACATTCATTTCTAAATATGAAAAAGGCTACATTTCACATACTTATTAAATCGAAAATACCTTACCACAATTTTGGTGCCATATGTGATACCCTGTGGGTTTTCTGTTACGATATTTTACTCGTAGTCTACTGACGGTACTTTGAAGTACCACTTTAATTAATTATCTCTAACAAATTAAATTTCTCGCGGGTGAGTATTTTTTTTATGAATATGCTTTAATTTTCATTGTAGTAATCGTAAAAAACGTTGCATGAAAAAAACTGCAGTAGATCATAATGCAGTAGATAAAGGCTTAAAAAAGATTTTCCTATGAAATTCAATTTATTAAATTTGAGTAAAAATGTTAAGCTTATTTTTTCCTTTACCTTTATTTCTTCCTTTTTTATTAGATTCATTTAAAAAATATATTTCTATGAAAGTTAGTATGTGAAGAGCAGCTGCTGAATAAATTTCAGTCGTTAAGGCTTAAAGGATTACTTTCTGAAAATAATATCCCTGACCCACTTTTATTCTATGAAAAAATATCGTGAATGAAAACGACATTCTCTTTAGGCTGAACATGATCTATAAGCAGTGTAAAGATTTTATTCAAATGTAAAACCTAAAACTAGAATTTTGGAAAATATAAAATTGGAATAGAAACAACTTTAAAAAATGCATATTTGTTAGGATGAGCGAAGCGAATGCTCTACTAGGCTACACAAATTACATTTTGTCGTACACTTTACAAAAAAACTATTCAGTATTTTCATTTGAAATTAAACATAAAAATAAATTATAATCTGTAGATTTGCACATTTTTTTTTTTTTTTTTTTTTTTACAGATTATTTTTTATTTATTATTTTTTTCACCTTAAAAAAATTATTATTTTAATGAATTTATTTTGCATGTTTTTCCATTACGGACGCATTTTTGCAAATAAAAAATGAAACAGTATATTTTCAGAAGAAAAAATAAATCATGGAGTTAGTAATTTCAGATAGTTTCACGATTTCTCTTATGAAATTTTTAAAATACCCTTCTTTATAAAAATTATACCATATTTTTAATGAATTAAAATTTGCGAAAATTCAATTTTTTACATTCAATTATAACATTATTTTTCAGTGTTAAGAATTCAAATACACAATTTATTTTTATTATGTGAAATCATTTACACAAACGGTACTTAAGCATTTAAAAAAAATTACATTATGATTTTTTTTGTAAAGTGGCAATAAAAGAATTGTAAATAAATAAAATAATTTGTTAAATTCGTTATATCATAAATAAAAACATTCCGAGGAAATTCTTAGTTATTTGGCTGAATTTACATTTCTAAAATTAAAATGCGCCAAAACATAAAATAACGCTTTTACTTAATAAAGATGCAAAAATAATTTAAAAAAATATTGTTACTTGCAATATTTATCTTATTAAATAGTGCTTCGTGAATCCAAACAAAGCATGGCTTTTGCTAGTTACATGGTATATGAATAGGTATCCTGAAGTAAGCTTATGTTACAAATTAAAAATTTTGCAGAAATGATGAACAGTTATTAAGGTAATTGATCCCGCGCACCATGGCCTTAGTTAATATGTTGAATTTTTTAAGGAAGTTTTCTAATCTCAAACAGTCCCCTCGGTCATTTAGGGAAAATGACGATATTTGTATAGTGTTAATCGCATAATTTGATTACTTATATTGGTGATCTTATTTTATATTTAAAATAAAACCAATATAAAACAAAATTAGTCAAACCATGATCTTAATAATCTTGATTCATTTCTTATTAAATATAAATCGTAGAAAATGTTCTACTGTATGTAAAGTATTAAAACAGTTAACTGTGATGTATAGCTGTAAGATATAGTTATAATACACAAACGAAATTAGAAAATACAACATAGCAACCGTTTGTTTGGAGTCAGTTGCCAGCCAAAACGTCATGATTAACGTCACGACTGAAAGCATCTATTCTTAATTATAAAAATTAGAATTTGAGCCTTTATTGATTACCTCCTCTTGAATGTATACTTGATTGCATGTTAGCAATTGCTTTTTTAAAAACTAAATTATACCTAAGAGGAATTAATAATAAATATAATTAATTATTAATTATTAATTTAATTAATTAATAATAAAAAAAATAATAATAATAAAAGCCTTAATAGTTGTCGTTTGAATGAACCCGAGGAAAAAAAAATAATGAAATCTTTTATTAGAAATTTTTACAAGCAAATGTTGTTTAAAAATATTTTTATGCAAATATACATTTGGATAATACTAAATTAAAAAATATAAAAAAAAATCTAAGGGTTCTTTTTTCTCTTATGTTTTATGTATCACAGAATCTCAACTCCAAAAAAAAACACATGAACCTGGCTCATTTAAAAAGCATTTCTTTATGTAAGTTGGTTAAGCTGACTCATAAATTTCAGTTCACAAAAAGCAATATCTAAGTATACTTTACACGTCCTAAATTTATTTTATGGGAGAATTTCATTAATGTAAAAGACATTTCTCTTTAGGCTGAATGTGATATACAAGCAAACACTTACTTAAAATATAAATTCTATAACTAGAATTTTATGAAATCTAGATCTACACGAGAAACAATCTAGAAATTTCGTCTGAATATGTTTGAGTGACCATATAAAAATAATTTTTCCTGTTTTTATATTTGTTTGTAAATGTAAATCTATTTTATTTGTCAATATATTACATGTTGTTTTAAGAAAATGTTCCTAGCACAAGCAATTGAGCAGCCTCAGCAATTGGGTCAAATAAAAAATATTTATTTAATCAGGGAGACCAGCAAGGCATTTCTTAGGTGAAATGACAGCATTTCCATATAGAAAATTTCACCTTCTTTAAAACCCTCTATTAAATTAAGGCAATATTTTTCTATGCGGAAATAATTGTATTTTATCTGATAAATACAAAGACTGCTGGTTACCTTAAAAATATTAATGCCATAATCTGATAAACTATATTGATCATCTGATTTGATATTAAAAGCGATTAAAATATATTTCTAAACTTATGAATGATAGATTTTTGTTAAAATATCCCTTCAACGCCCCCCCTCCCTCCACACACACACACATAAAAAAAGCTGTTAAATATATATTTTTAGATTGTTTCAGTGTCACAAATATTTTGTACAAAATCACACATAGAATTGGTTTATTAAAGAACAAACACTTCTCATGTGAGAATGCAACTCCAGAATAACTTTCAACCACAAAAGGATCAATTCTAAAATCTGTGTTAGTTCTATTTTTCGAAAGAATCTCTATAACAGAAATGACATTTTCCAAAAGCATCAGATTGATCTAAAAGTAGTTTAACCCCTTCACGCTCGAATTAACCCTCCGTCTACCAGACGGGTCCATTGGACCCGACAGGTACATACAAAATATTCATTCAAACCAGAAATTTCTTTAAAATAAACTAAGTATATAAACCAGACAAAAATAAGGTTAAATAAATAAGTTAAATAGTTTTAAATAAAAATTCTGGTGTAGAACGTTTTATTAAAACTTGAATAAAATTCCCGGTAGATCTAGGGTTAAATTACGATTCAAAAATTCAAATTGCTTATTGGCACCTCTTTTATGAAAAATAAATATTCACCTTATTTAATGACAGGAAAAACGATACTTAAATATAGCCAATTTGACTATTTTATAAAACTGGTGGGAATCAAACAACCTGAGTAAAAGACGCAGCCCGATAATATGACGGGAGCGAGAATTAAGGGGTTAAACACTTCCTCAAAATGCATAACTTTAACATAGAATTGTATTGAACATAGAAATCCCAATATATACAATAATTGCAAATTAACTGTAAATTACTTTTAATGTATTTTATTAAAATATAAATCATATTTTATATTTGTACTTTTTTTTAGTTTTATAGTTGTAGCCTATAATTCTACTAAAAAATTAAATTTTGTGAGTATACAGATATTCTTCGGTTACATGGTTCGTACGGATACCGTTATTTCTTCAGGAAACTACCAGTATATTTTTATAGAAAAAGAAATCTATGTTAAACGCGCAAAATTTCGCCTTCTATTAAGAAGAGATTTTCTATAAGAAAATGCTGGGCCGAAACATTTTCTGGTCTGCAAAATTCAAGGAAGCGTACGAACCATGGGTAGTACGATTTTTAGTCAGAGCAGTAAAATGTTTTTAATTTTCTAACAGGTGTACCAGTCAAGCGATTTTCTGGCTACGACTTTGATATAAAACTGATATTCAGTGTAATTGCAATTGACTTCGCAAGGACATCCGTCTTTTCCACTTCATTTTTCATTGTCATCACAACGAAGACATGGCGGGCTAGTTCCTGGTCCCGTTTTTACTGCTGTAATAATCAAATAAAGGACAAAACTATCTACTGATCGCAAGTAAGTTGCGGAAAAACAAAGCAGCCAGTAAACCAAATGTGGTAATACCATAGTTAAAGACCTAAGATAAGAGCCGGGAAACTGACCTTGAGGTCAGTAAAATTAAATTTAATATAGCGACAAATTACAATTGTGAATGTTGCCCATTAATTTGCCACTAAATTAGTAATCCAGGTAGGAATTTACAGGAGAACAAGTTGGGACCGACCCTAGTTCGGATAAGCAAAAGTTTGGATAAATGAACACACAATTTAAAGGATGATCCTGACTATACTAAAACTTTCACACTTTATCCAGGCGTAGGATTGGCCACACCAGGAAGTGGCTAGCGTGTTTAAAAACGGTTTTCTTTGTTTACTTTTTTGATCGTTTAAAATTTTCTTTTTATCATTTTCTAAACTCCAGAGATCATAATTTAATTTAAAAAAAACTTTTGATTATTGTTTCCTTCAAAGAAGACGTTCTTTCCAATGCTGACATGTCTCGAATTCTTCTTAAATACGTTAGTTGAAAAGATCAGTTTTCTTCTGCCGTTCGAGCCATTTTATAGCTTTATCCCAACATTCAAAGGATTCGCTATGTGATGGACTTGGGTAATTTTCAGAGCATTCGTTTTCAGTTCTTCAATTTATTTTTCATCTTAAATCTCATCCACAATCTCATCATCATTTAAAAAAATAATTTGAGAGAAATAGGCTGATCGGGAAAATAGAAGTTCGGATAAAAAAATTTTTGGAGAGAAATAGGCTGTTCGGATAATGGGAAGTTCGGTTAATTGAAGTTTCGATAATTGGCGCTCTACTGAATATTTTTGTGTGTGTACCAATTATAGCCTTCTTTCTAATTTTGCTCACCTGCCGATACCAGTAAAAGAAAAGAAAAAGCGATTTCTTCATATATTAGGTTTATGTTACAGAGGGGAGCGAGATTGAATGTATAATATAACATGCAGCCAAATTGTAAGTTATAGCTCAAAATTCAAGAATAACAAATTTTTAGTTATGCATTGCTCTTTTTGAAAATAATGATGAATGTAAGCAAATATTTCTTATATTAAGCTAAACTAATTTTTTGTTATTTTAAATTTATTAGATCTTTTAGATTTAATTTTTCATTTTAATAACTGAAAAAAGGTGAGAAAAACGTTTCTGAAATCGCAACAGTTACCTAGAGTTTTTCTCTAAAACAGGACCAGCCTGTTGAAAAAAGAACAAAGCTGGACAAAAAGGAAAATAATTGTAGTTTTCAACACATTCTAATATAGACGAAAAGCTTTAATTAATTCTGTTTGTGTGCCTGCCGTCTGTCGGTCTATCCGTGCTCTAACTCGCGTAAATCTTTTTCTGATTACCACGCAATAATTAGTTATTAGCTATAGTTAGTTTAGCTAATAACTAATTAGCTATAATTAGTTATTAGCAATAGTTAGTTTATAGTCTGCCTGCCGTCTGTCGGTCTATCCGTGATCTAACTCGCGTAAATCTTTTTCTGATTACCACGCAATAATTAGTTATTAGCTATAGTTAGTTTAGCTAATAACTAATTAGCTATAATTAGTTATTAGCAATAGTTAGTTTATAGTCTGCCTGCCGTCTGTCGGTCTATCCGTGCTCTAACTGGCGTAAATATTTTTCTGATTACCACGCATTCCATATATGTTAATAAGATTTACCTTAGCATATTCGATATTTAAAATTAAGTGTGTAGCATATTTAGTTAGTTTATAGAGACACGATAGCATAGCTTCCAACTTGTACAGATTGTTGCTACCACTGAAATTTAACAGAAATTTCTGCCGTATCCAATTATCCACATTCACTGTAATTCGGCGATTGAATTAGGCAAAATTTTCTATTAAATTTTCGTGGTAGCAAATATCCGTACAAGTTGGCAGTTATGCGATAGGGGAAAGGAATTCCGTTACATTACTGTCTGCAGGTAAAGGTCGTTGTTGGTGTATTTTACTGATACTATACAACTATTTCAAACATACTGAATTTGATATATATATCACTGAGATATATGAGTTATATATATATCACTACACGAGGCTTACTATAGAATATAATATGCATAGCATACGTCGCTCATTTACAGGGACACACAAAAGAATGCGGTTACTGTCTATTAACAATAATTGCAGGAAGTGCATTTTAATCTGTGGTACAAGATTAAACTATTTTTTGCCCATTACTTGGCGTCTGCAAATTCTGTAGGTGATATATAGGGGAGTACAAAAGATATCGAGTACATTTTTAATTATTCACGCAAATTTCTGAAGGGGAATTTAAAATTCTGCCATGCGTTTCCTAATTGAACTAAGTTTTAGAGTACTATGCAGTATAGTATATACAAATCTATCGTATGGCTGTACAAGAGAATTCGGATATTTTTACTATTATTGATGTTAATTCTTGAAATTGGGTGTTCAAATGTGTTATGAGTTTTCAAAATTGTTTACTTATTCATCATCTTTCACATTATAAAGGCTCCGCTGCACTGAAACTCCACGATCACGAGATCCCATGTAATCCTATGGGAGAACTTTGAAGCGCGATGATTCATTACCTAATATAATTATTAAAATACCGTTTTTACTATTACAAAGTAGATGTCAGATACCGATGATGTGCGTTTTTTTTAATTATTTCCGTAAATATTAAATACATAAAACATCCCTATAAACTCTGAAATTTACGTTTGATTATTATATCATCTTCTTAAAAATACATAAAATTTGCGTAGACAATTTTAAAAAACGCTCATCATCGGCATCTGACGTCTACTTTCTGATGATGAAAACGGTATTTTGAGAATTATTTTAGGTAATGTGTCATCGCGCTTCAAAATGTTCCCATAGGTTAACATGTGATTTGATGATCGAAGAGTTTCACTGAAGCGGCCCCTTAAACGGTGAATCTTTGTTAAAGTATTCTGTAAGTATACGAATTGAATTTTCCTAACTGATCAAAAATATGCCACAGCCGGGACTCGAACCCAGATCCGTGGCTTACATTTCTAATGCTCTACGGTTTAAGCTACCTGGACTGACAACCCGCGAGCATATTTCGCTAAGAATACCTTATTTGGTAATAACATCCGGTCTGTCATGTAGACAGCTAAACAGAATAAACCGCAGGTAAAGGAATTTAACAGTTTTCCAAATTAATAGTATTGTTTAAATGTTGTAAAGTGTGTCCTAATGTATGCTGGACACACGATTTTTCGTTCTTGTTGTTATTTGTGTCATGTTTTAACTTTTACATATACAGGTTAATTTATTGTATATGTTAAAGTTAAGACATTACCTAAGTAACAAAAATATGTATTTTTCTTTTTTTTTTATATGATTTTAAAAAATTAACAGACAGATTAGGTTTTAATGAAAACTTTTCTGTATAGCAGAGAGTTTGGATGAGTTAATGAAGAGTTTTCTGTATAGCAACATCTTTCTCCCACGCCATAATTTTCTTTTACAAAATGACTATTTATTTTTTTTTATTTTTTTTTAAATTATTTGATATGTATGTATTTTTTTATCAACTAGCACGCTTCACCAACTACGCTTGTTCGGTTTCTCCAATCGAACATTAAATCAAATAAAGCATATTGGTAAATTTATTCTTGTATTTTAAAGCAATAAGGATGTTTACATGGAATGACCTTTCGCACTGCAAATAACGATTGGAAAGTCATTGCGGTACTATATTTTTTGATAGGTCAGGCAAAATTTGAACTGTTAGGGACCAAATCTTTTAGCTGATCTTTTCATTTACAGTAAAATTTGATAACGAACGATTTGCAATATATTAAAACTGTCCTGAAATCATTTTCTATCTAACAATGAAACTCTCATCAAAATCCATCCAATAGAACTTTTTAAATTGACTAATCTTTCGTAATCGTGTTCATCTGACTATAATGTTTTTGCCACATAGTTCTATAAATAAGAAAAGTAGATTTATAAGCTATATACTTAAACAATTTCTCAAAAATGATCTAACAAACAATGCAAGTTTCACCAAAATTTGTCTGGTAGAACTTCTTAAAAAAGACTAATCTTTCATATTCGGGTGAAAGTGATTATAGATCTTTTCCTCATAATTTTAGAACTAAGAAAGTAGGCCAATATGCTCCATACTAAAACCTTCCCAGTAAAATTCTCTAACAGTGCATGTCCTATCAAAATTCATTCAGTAGAACACAAGTTATAGGTAGCCAGAACTAAATTCCCATTTGCATTTTATGAACGATGAGACGTAAAATGAATGGACACTCCCATTGCTAAATGAATATTTAGCAGCATCCTGCATATACTAGATATCGCGTGTAAAGTATATACTTACCAAACACTCTTTTTACCATTTGTATATATATTTACACACATTTAATAACCTGCATTTCAAATGGCGTATAATGGAATTTGCCGAAAATTATAATGTTATTGAAATAGAAATGTTGGCAGAAATCGCTGGCAGTTTAGCTTTGCGAAGAGAACTTTAATATTTCAGAAAAAAAAAATTGAGTCGCGATATTTTATTAGTGTTGAGTACAATTTATTTGTATTTGGACAGTTCTCTCCTGAAGGCTTTTATATGCCTCAACTTTTACCACATGCCTTGCGTCAAGCAAAAATCAAAACATTTTTTAAAGGTACTTACTTGTAAGCTGTAAGATCGGTACACTTAAATTAAAATTTAGATAGTGAGTTATTAAATTAAATTGATTCAGTAACAATTGGATAATCAAATCAAATCCCAAATTTGATGTAATTTAATACTTTGTTATGTCCCTTTTAAGGGGTCTTGTACCTTTTAAAAGAGACGAGAATCAATAAAAAAATTCAAAGATTGAATTAGTGTCTCTTTAAAAGCTTTTTTATGTATAAACATGAAAATTTGACTATTAATTAAACAGATTGTACTTTTTAATATAACATCATTATAAACTAACTAGACTTTTACAGAATTTGCGCACTGTTGAAATTAAAATAGCTCTTTTTTTAATTCCGTAACTCATAGCGCGCATGATATCCTGGGAACATATGTCTGGATTTCTATGAAATTCGATATATACAGTGAATTCTCGATAAGTCAAATCGAAAATCCTTAAATACACACAGTAAATATATGAAAATCATTCCAATCTTATAGATAGGAATTGCAATTATACTGAAATAGCGGAGTCTGGCAAAATGAGCACTAAAGAAAAATACAATTTAATAGTACATAATATAAGGTACTTACATACTCAAATTTTGTAAAAAAAAAAACTTGTTAATGATGATTGATTGAAGGAACTTTTTTTTGTCTTTCACTGGTTAGAAAGTAGCTCACATTTTGTAAACAAAGTAAAAGGGAATCGTCTGCACCATCTCTACTTTCGAGATATTGCTGTAGTGTCGTCATTGACGCATGTGCTTGATTATTTGGTGGTGAAATGTAATTTATTTCCTCGTAATCTTCTTCTGTTTCAGAATCGTTCTCCACCTTTTTTTATTAATTCAACTATATCTGAATCACTAAGTTCTCCGCAATCTGCAACATTTTCGTCAATATTCAAAAACTCAGTATCGTCATCTTCAGAAATAACTTGATCTTGTAGATTTTTATTCACAACACATGAGTCTGCATTCCTTGCAAAGAGGCCACATCTACTGAAGCCATTTTTGCTAGTGGTTTGTTTCACATCGTTGTTCCAGGCACTCGAAATTAGTCTAATTGCTTCTAAACATCACACTTTTGATTTATTCCATTTTCGTCATCCTCGATTGCCTTCCGCACTAGACGTTTTCTGTGGGAATTCTTTAAACATTTAATTATTCCCTGGTCTGCTGGCTGTAGCTTAGAAGTTGTGTCTGAAGGGAGAAATTGTAACTTGATTCATTTCAAGTTCAAAAGTTGACTGAACAACGAAAATCAATGCTTTACACTTTTTTGTATGAAACACTACATCCAAATTTCTAATGTATTCCTCGAACAATATTAGTGTCATCCAAGTTTTATGATTAGATCTGTACTGTACTGAAAGCGGGGAAGGGACTTTTTATGTTTGAAACAGTGAGGAATTTTGTATTTACCGATGACCAGTAAAGGTAATTTTTCTGTTCCAGAAGCATTTGCTCCGACAAGGATAGTTACACGTTCTTTACTTAGTTTTCCACCGGAACATGATTCCCTCTTAAACACCATTCTCTTGTTAGGAAAACATTTCTAAAACGGTCCCACTTCATCCATATTGAAAACGTCGTCCGCACTATAACCTGCAAGAAGTTTGGGTAATGAAACTATCTTCCATTCATCACACGGTGCATCAGACACATCTTTTGCTTCACCGTGTAATGTCAGAAACACGATGTTGTGTCTGGCTTTAAACTTTTCAAGTCAACCCGTGCTCGCAGCGCAGCCTTCCACATTCAATAATTTTACGAAATCCAAACCTTTCTCTAACATTGTACAAGTTAAAGGAATTACACTCTTCTGTGTCCTGTAATATGTAAACCATTTTACGAGGGCTGTTTCGATATCTGGGAAGGCACACGTCTTCATCCTTTTTCACTTTGGGTTGACACTTGACATGTCGTTTGAAAATGCTTTCTTTATCTTTCAGTATGGTAGATAGCATGTTGGGAGGGATACCATATTTCAAGGCTATATCCTTTTCTCTTTTAATTAGGATTGTTTGCAATATCTTTTAACAGATTTACTTTTTGTTCTAAAGTAAGAATTTGTAATTTCCGCTTCGACATTTTGAAAGATAACTGAAAACGTATCACGATGTGAAAGCAATAAACACTAAAATGACAAGACTCAACATTAAAATAATGAACTTCAATGAAATCTCAATAGAATTAAAAGAAAAATCCTTACATAAAAGCGTGGGAAATTTAACCAATTAGAATTCCCTTTGCCTCCTATTATGTTTCCAAAGAATACCTGTTGAGAAAAGGAAATGCGTAAAAGAGAAATGAATGGGGTGGGGTAGGGGTGGGAGAATGGGGCGATTTCAGCTGAAATTCCAAACTCTCAGAGGCTCCACACTGACCGATGTAGGTAGTAAAGATAGCGCCCTTCAAAGCTGGCGAAGGAGTGCAGAAAAGTTCTATTTAACAGTAAGATCCAGCATTTTTGAGCTGCGGCTGAAAAATTAAGAAATTAGACGAATTACTGTTTTTTTTTCTATCGGGGAAAAATCGGCTTAAAAGATGTAGACTTCGACAGAACGAGAATTTTTGATATTGAATTGTAATAAAGGGGCGAGGAGTTCGTGTAAACTTCGACTTAATCGAACTTTCGACTTATCTGACTTCGACTTATCGATAATTCACTGTATAATAAACACATAAGTATTTTTTAAATGATCTACTTTTAAATATTTATGGTGATAAGATTTTTACTTATAACGATTTTCATTCATTAAATAATGTAAAAAATTAAAATGTTTTTGAAAAATGTTTGTTTTATATGGTTAATTAAGGGGTCAGGTAACCTTTGAACCAATAAAGTGCATGAAAAAGTGACCTCTGTAAAAATTGCAGTCATTCTTTAACTCTTCGGAATTCTTCGTCTCCCGTCTTGTTTAATCTTCTTACAAAATTTGGCGTCATTTTCTCAATTAGATCGCGCACTCTCAGTACTGTCACTTTAATTATTGCCACTTTGTATTAAATTCTATTATACGTAATTAATTCATTGATATCCCATGGTAGGTAATGATTCTTGGTTGCCATGGTGATTATTCTATTAAATACTATCATAAGTAATTAATTCAATGATATTTCATGAAAGGTGATGATTCTAGGTTGCCATGGTGATAACGTCCTATTTAAGATGGAGTCTTATTAGTTCCGTATTACTGAAATTAATATATATATATGTGAGTTGTGGTTTTAGATTCCCATAAAACCCTACTCATAGCAACAGGATATGGTCAGCACTTTTCCATGAGAACTTGTAACCGCAGAATAGCAGATGTATTGAATTTGCTGATATGCAGTTTGCATTCTCTTCGCCTGGAAACAAGCAACAACCGAGAGCAGATTTCATTTTGACGCGGCTGATGGTAAATGTATCTTTTTCGCTCTAGACGAGAGCAGAGGCCGATATGGAATCTCCGACGATTCTGTGAGCGCGTATGCTGCAGAGAACCCCCCTACCCTCCCGTACTTGTAAATATAATTTCTATTTAATATGTAAAACTATAACCTAGAATCATATAACTCCTTTTTTCATTAACTACGATCTTACCTTTATATCATCCTTATATTACATGGGGACTCTGCCGATTTGAATCCCAAACGAATTACAAAAGTAAAATCACCTAGGCTTTCTTACTGATCAGAATCTGAGAACTTCTTTTTCCATCCCGTTATCAACCTTCGTATTCCAGCAGACGTGATTCATCTCCTTAGCCATCTGGTTGAAGCGCAATCTTCTGTTTATTTTTATTTGTGCGAGATAGTTATCGCTGTACAAGACATGAATATTCGACTGCAAGTATATTTTTTTTTCTACGGATCATTAATTGGATTACTTCAATATATCGTGGCGAAGAATTTTTTTTTCAATTGGATAATTCCTTTGAAGTAAGTTTTTTTTCTCTCTCTTTCCTTTCTTGCCTTTTGATATGGAATTACAAGAAATTGAATTTATTAAAAGCCAGTTGAAATCGGCTAAGACTGATAAAATCAAATTACTGCACGAATTTATATTTGGTTAATATATTTATATAAAAATCGCCAGAATAGAGCGAATTTAATGAAATTTAAAGGTTTTTCTTTTACCGACAAAAGCGATGAGTATCAGAATAAACTCACAGAAATTTTGGACGATTACGATCAGATACAATTGATTACTGTCGCTAATATCTTATCCATTGACATCCATGGATCAAAAGAAGATGTAGGACAACGTATTTTAAGCGCACTAGTTGATATTTCGGCTTTTAAAGACACGTTTACGGCAGTTTCCGAATCGGATGCAGAATTTGATGATAGCCACAATAGTAGTGGAAGCACTGGTTTATCTTCCTCTTTGGAAGTACAGCCAGACCATGCGCGTGTACACTGTACACACTCCGCGCCCAAACAGACAATTTCTTTCCATGACATCAGAGCCTGATTACCCACGGGGCAAATTCCTACCACTAAAAATAAACAGAAAATTTTGCCTCATTCATGGTAGAAATTTTACATGAATACATCGTTTAGATAAGTCGAACTTTTCTTTTAAAATTTATTGGTGTAAGTGTGCCCCGTTGGTAATCAGGCCCTGCATGACATTGATAATTTAATTACACCGTTTAGTGGTGATAAAACGGAAAGCGTTCAAACATGGTTTCAGAGATTTGAATCTCTGGCCCATTCATTTCAACTGTCCGACATACAGAAATTTGTCTTTGCTGAGCGGGCATTAAAAAGTTTAGCATTATTCTATGTACGTAGTGAAAATAACATTTCTTCATATGCATTACTCAAAGAGGCATTGTTTCGCGAATTCGGACAATCAGCTTCGCCCGCCCATACACATCAATTACTATCATATTATACATCAATGCCCAAACGAAAAACTATTGGAATATTTTTTTGAAAATGAAAGAAATAGCACAAAGAGGAAACATCGATGATATATCTTTAATTCACTATATAATTAATGGGATTAACGATACACCACATAATAAAGCAATATTATATGGAATCTCTGAATTAGAGGAATTTAAGAAAAAACTTTTAATCTATGAAGAAGTCTGTTGTTCGGTTACACATTTCAAACCTAAGGCGAGACACGTCCCTTTGGGTACCCAGAAATCATTTCCCAGCGAAAAACCTCAAAAAATTACTTCCTTTTCCTGTGGGGCCAGGGGCCATAAATCCATAGATTGTGCGCATAAAGGACAAGGTCCTAAGTGTTTTAATTGTTCTCGTTACGGCCACATATCATTAAATTGCACAGCCCGCGGTTCAAAGCCAAAGGCAGCAACTGCACTCAGCCCCCCTTCTCAAGCTGCCACTGCCGGAAAAGACAGACCAGTTCACACGGTCGAGCTAACTCGCCCCCAACAACACATGCAAAAAGTAGTCCGAATTGCAGACATGGAGGTGCATTCTCTCGTTGATACCGGAAGTCAAGAGACCCTCCTCCGTGAGGACATTTACCATCTGCTCGGGTCCCCTCCTCTGACACCAGTACCCCTACAGCTCTCGGAGTTCGGCAGCGGTAACGTTCAGCCAAAAGGTTCCTTTTTAACAGATATCGATATCGACAAATCCACTTTTTCTACCATTGCTTATGTTATTGATTTCACTCACATGTCGCACCCTGTTATCCTCGGAACAGACATCATATGCCAAGGCACACTAACATGTAACAAGTCTGGCATTACTTTGTCGAAACATCCCCCGGCTGATAATTTTGTTAACCTTATCAATATTTGCGATGACATGTCCGAAGTCGATTTAACTCATATCACCGACAGAACGTGTCGCGAAGAAGTGGCTGAACTGATTGAAAATTATCGCCCCACAAAATCGAAATCTACCGACTTAAAAATGTCCATTGAAAATAATACTGTAGCGCTCTCCCCAACGAAAATTAAGGCCGTCCAACATTTTCCAGAACCCAAAAACGTTAAACAGTTGCAATCACTCCTAGGTTTAACAGGATATTTTCGGAAGTTTATTCCCAAGTATGCCTCTATCGCACGGCCCCTGAGCGATCTCTTGCGAAAAACATCAACTTTCGAGTTTGGACCGGCGCAGAGAGAAGCGCTGTACACGTTACGTAATCTACTCTTCAGTACTGCTTCAGTTTTACACATTTTTATACCGGGTTCGGACCTCGAAGTGCACACTGACGCCAGTAAAATGGGCTTCGGCGCAGTTCTCATGCAGAAATCCACCGACGGACACTTCCATCCGGTTCAATATATGAGCAAAAAAACATCACCACAAGAGGAAAAGTTAAGTAGCTACGAATTGGAAGTATTGGCAGTCATCGAAACTCTCAAAAAATTCCGCGTCTACCTCCACGGCACTCGATTCCGTGTCATTACCGACTGTCAAGCATTTCAAAAAACTCTCGACAAAAAGGATCTTACGCCGAAAATTGCGCGTTGGGCTCTGTTCCTCCTGGAATTCGATTTTAAAACAAAACGTAGACCGGCGACGAAAATGAATCACGTGGACGCGCTAAGCAGGTACCCAGTTATGCACATTGCATACGATGAACTGACACTAAAAATCATGAAGGCCCAAGCAAATGATCCCTTTATTTCCAGCATTAAAACAGCAGCGTAGGAAGCACTAGTAGCCGACTTCACGGTGCGCAACAACATTTTGTATAAACTCCAACAGGGTCGAGATTTATTAGTGATTCCAGAAACAATACAAATTAGCATACTCCAAGATATACACACTAAAGGACACTATTCTGCTAAAAAGACAGAAGAAATTACATCCCAAAATTTTTCATTCCTAACCTACCGGTGTTGACACGCACAGTCGTAACAAACTGCGTTCCATGCATTTTAGCTTCTCGAAATTTGGGAAAACCGGAAGGTTTTTTGCACTCGATCCCTAAAGGTGACAAGCCGCTCGACACTTACCATTGTCATTTTTTAGGACCATTACATTCCACAAATAAATATTATAATCACCTCTTTACAGTAGTGGATGCTTTCACTAATTTTTTTTGGTTATATCCAGTCAAATCTGTGGCGGCGCAAGATGCACTAGATAAACTTAAATTGCAACAAATTACATTTGGAAATCCCCGAAGAATAATCACGGATAAAGGACCCGCATTCACTTCTTCAGAATTTAAAAAGTATTGCGAACAAGAAAATATAGAACACCATCCCATTACTACCGGAGTAATGCGAGGAAATGGACAAATCGAAAGACAGCATAAAACGCTCATCCCTATTTTGACGAAATTATCTTTAGATGATCCAACGAAATGGTACAAACACGTACCAGCGGTACAAAGGATAATAAATAGCACGACTTCATCTGTCACGAAATTCTCCCCGTTCGAGCTGTTAACGGGTGTCAAGATGAAAAATAAAGACTACTTAATGATAAAACAACTCTTGGAAACGGAACATATCGAATTACACATGGATCATAAACAAACATTACAGCATAGTGCAAAAGCCAACATTTTAAAACATCAGGAACTCAGCCGCGCCCAATATAATAAGAAAAGAAGACCCCCCACGGTATACAAGGTCAATGATCTAGTAGCAATACAACGTACACAGTTTGAAACTGGGTTAAAACTTCGACCCAAATATGTTAAACCATATAAGGTTACAGCCGTGAACCCAATGACAGATATGCAGTTACAAAAATAGGAAACCATGAAGGTCCCATTATCACAACGACATCCGTTGATCACATGAAACAGTGGCCTTCAATTTAAACAGTTGTGCAGTCCATGCTGTGATTTTTTTTTCGCATGGCAAATCCATTTTTTTTTATTATTAAATCAGCAAAACAGTGTTTTTTTGTAGTTTTGCTTAAAACTTTTTATAAAATCAGCAAAACAGTGCTTTTCTTGTAGTTTTGCTTAAAACTTTTTAGTAAATCAGCAAAACAGTGCTTTTTTTGTAGTTTTGCCTAAAACTTTTTAGTAAATCAGCAAAACAGTGCTTTTTTGTAGTTTTGCTTAAAACTTTTTATTACAAGTGCAAAACAATGCTTTTTTTTTTTGTTTTGCACAAAACTTTTTTCCAGACTGCCAAGCAGTGACTCTTTTTTTTTCATTTTGCATAAAACACTTTTGACTATTTAGAACTGTGCCAGCAATATTATTATTTTAATATTATGTACCTGTTTTATATATATATTTGAAATTTTTTACCTATATTTTTATAATTTTATATGTTATATGTATAAGTATATTATTATTATGTGCCCCCCCCCCCCCAACCTCGCATATTTTTTTTACAGAAGTAAGAGCTAGCTGTCGAAAAAAAACCTTTTGGTGGGAAATCCTTTTTTTTTTTTTTTTTTTTTTTTTGCTTAGACGAGGCAAACCTCTTTTTTTTATATTTTATTCCCGAATGACGTTGGGATAAAGATGTTTTTTTTTTACGAAATTCTACCTAAGATGGGGCAGATATTAGTATGTTTTCGTGATGGTAATATAATGGGCAGACGGCTTCAGATTATATTTTTCATCCCTGATGATGGCTCATGAGAAAGACGGTCTCATGACGCTAATTGATATTATCCTGAGTTTTTTTTTATTTTATTCTTTTGTTTTTTTTGGAGATATCCCACGGCAGCTCAGCATTAATTTACATAAAATTTAGAATTAATTTTTTTTTTATTTAGCTCAATTTTCTTAATTATTTAATGACAGTTTTTTTTCCTTTGGATTTAATTATTTTTAGATAGTTTTTGTTTTTTGTTTTTTGACATATCTTGTTGCTTATTTAACGCGCTGTCGAGGTCGACAAGCGGACAAGATGGCCGAGTGTGAGTTGTGGTTTTAGATTCCCATAAAACCCTACTCATAGCAACAGGATATGGTCAGCGCTTTTCTATGAGAACTTGTAACCATAGAATAGCAGATGTATTGAATTTGCTGATATGCAGTTTGCATTCTCTTCGCCTGGAAACAAGGAACAACCGAGACCAGATTTCATTCTGACGCGGCTGATGGTAGATGTATCTTTCTCGCTCTAGACGAGAGCGGAGGCCGATATGGAATCTCCGACGATTCTGTGAGCGCGTATGCTGCAGAGAACCCCCCTACCCTCCCGTACTTGTAAATATAATTTCTATTTAATATGTAAAACTATAACCTAGAATCATTAAACTCCTTTTTTCCTTAACTACGATCTTACCTTTATATCATCCTTATATTACATATATAATTTATATATATATATATATATATATATATATATATATATACAGGGTGTTTCACTACCACACCGACAAACTTTGAGGGGTGATAGTAGACATGAAGACAAACATTATTAAATGGGAAACCATGGGGCGCAAACGACTTCTGTAGGAGCTAGGGGCCATTAAAGTTTAATGTCCAAAACTTCAAACGATGATAAAAAACGGAAAAAAGGGTCGATTCGTTTGCGGTTTTCGCTAAAATCATCCTTTATATCACGATTTTCTTAAAAACTTTTTTTTAAAGGTTACGTTCAAAATTTGTCGATAGAGGGCGCTTTAGACTTTAGAGTAACGAACAACTACTTTTTACCGTTATTTTTTGTATGGGTTTAAAATTATTCTAAAATTTAGACTTTCACTTAAATTTAAAGCCCAAAATCGAAAACACTCAGATCGGGTAACTAGCGAAAATTGAACTGTGAACAGAGGGGGAAGATTTTAAATGCACATAAACATTGAACAAACGACTAGATTTTGTTGCAGTTTGCATGTAGGTCATTCCCTTGGTAATTATTTTATTCAAAATGACGTACAGCTTTGCTGTCCTCTTTTTTTTGATAGAGGGCGCTTCCGACACATCTCCGACATTGCAATGACATTACTCCTTTGTGTTTTACTACCAGACGAACATACTTCCAGGAAGTGTTAGGGATGCAAAGACTTTTCGGAATCACATAGGAATGTGACGTTGGAAATGCCTTTTTTGGTTAAAAGAAGAAGAGAAAAAAGCAACAGAAAGAAGCAGAGAAAGAACAACACGTTGATGTGACAGAAAATAGTTTATTTAAAGGTTTTATTAGAAAACGTGTTCGTAATTACGACCAGAAGTAGTCCGGCGAGCTTGACAGCGGCGTCGCATGGAATTCCTCACGCTCTGGAAGATTTCTGGCAGCTACAGAAATACGAGCCGCGAGATCTTCAAATGAAGGTACGGGAGTCTCATATAAACAACTTTTATTTGACATTTTGTAATAAAACCTTTAAATAAACTGTTTTCTGTCACATTAACGTGTTTTGTTTCTCTGCTTCTTTCTGTTGCCTTTTTCTCTGCATCTTTTAACCATAAATCGCAAAAAAGGCATTTCCAACATTACATTACTATGTGATTTCGAGTCGTCCTTGCATCCCTAACAATTTCTGGACGTATGTTGGTCTGGTAGTAAAACACCCTGGGGTAATGTCATTGAAATTTTGGAGATGTGTTGGAAGCGCCCTCTATCAAAAAATAAGGACACCAAAGCTGTACGTCATTTTGAATAAAATAATTACCAAGTGAATGACCTACACGCAAACCGCAACAAAATCGTTTAATTTGTTCAATGTTTATGAGCGTTTAAAATCCTC
This sequence comes from Maratus speciosus, assembly GCA_963932465.1. Taxonomy (NCBI): domain Eukaryota; kingdom Metazoa; phylum Arthropoda; class Arachnida; order Araneae; family Salticidae; genus Maratus; species Maratus speciosus. The sequence goes on from OZ010793.1 coordinate 137,363,690, forward strand.
CCCCTCTGTTCACAGTTCAATTTTCGCTATTTACACGATCCCAATGTTTACGATCTTGGGCTTAAAATTTAAGTTAAAGTCTAAACTTTAGAATAATTTTAACCCCATACAAAAAATAACGGTAAAAAGTAGTTGTTCGTTACTCTAAAGTCTAAAGCGCACTCTATCGACAAATTTTGAACGTAACCTTTAAAAAAAGTTTTTAAGAAAATCGTGAAATAAAGAAGGATTTTAGCGAAAACCGCAAACGAATCGACCTTTTCTTTCGTTTTTTATCATCGTTTGAAGTTTTGGACCTTAAACTTTAACGGCCCCTAGCTCCTACAGAAGACGTTTGCGCCCTATGGTTTCCTATTTAATAATGTTTGTCTTCATGTCTATTATCACCCCTGAAAGTTTGTCGGTCTGGTAGTGAAACACCCTGTATATATATATATATATATATAAATTTTGCATCCATGTATTTTTACGTAAGAGTGCAACAGCTATTGCACCAGGATTTGAATATTTATAAAACTAGGTATAGTACGAAAGCACCTCATTTGGCACATCTGCCGTATAATTTTAGACATGTTGTTTATGTATTCTTTTAAACCAGGGATCAGCAAATAATTTTAAGTGGGGTCCGAATACTTTTGAAAATTTTATAGAGGTCCAGAGAAAAAAAAAGACATAAGTAATATAAGTACTTATTAATTTTAAAATTTTATTTTTACATACACACATATTATATAAAATAGAAAAGTCAAGGAATCGTTCTGAAAAATTACCACATACATAGGTATACGTTCTGAAAATTTTTACATGCACATAATAAAATATAAAAGGCTGGTATTCGTTGAAAAATTAATGCAAAATGTTACACTTGTGGTCTTGAACTATTTTTTATAATTCGGTTCACGTGGTAAACAGCTAATGCGAGGAGTGTGTTTAAAGTGGGCGTCCATTAATCTGGAACGATACTGGTTTTTCAAAAAACTCATTCAGGAACTTCCTATTTTCACTGTCAACTTTACTCTTTTTGGGACACATACTGATTCACAAAACGTTATTTTAGCACACGGCAATAACAGCACAAATGAAGGAAAGCTCCGCACAACATCGGAATCTACGACTAACAAGACAAATCCTCGCGCATGCGTACTAACTCAGCCGATCAGTTCACGCCCTCCCACCACCGCGCCTATGCTCCAACGCAGTATTTTGCGTTGCACATCATAGCAACTAAGCATCACTATTAAAGAAATCAAATTAATTGCGCTATTCAGGGTTTCCAGTTTGGCCTCCAATTTTAATCTGAAATTTTAAAAGAATTTTTTTTTATTAATGTGATCGCTAAATGCCTCTTATTAAATGAAGAATAAATTGCTATTTTTTATTTGTGGTATGAACTTGAAATTACTGAATAGAAATGGAGGCCAAACTGGCAACCCTGGCGATATTACTTATGAAATATAAGAAGAATTGATAGCGCTATCGCTCAAACGTATCTATTATGTGTAAATATTAAGTTATTTATTCAAATTGAAACTTTTTGGCGGTCCAGGCTTTGACCTTCCGTGGTCCGCCTGTGGCCGACTGTGGTTTTAACCGTCTTAGCGACGATAGCACACGCGAATTCATACTGATGGATCTATACATCTCATTATTAAATCTATTTAGATCAGAGCGCGAAATTGAAAAAGGAGGACTGGTATTTTTTGTTGTAGTTGTAGGTCCAAACATACTTGAACATCATCTCACCGCCATGGAGTACGTTTTTCTGAAGTTACAAATTAAAGTTAAAAGTAGGAATTCGGAGACTTTTGATTTGCAATAACTTGTACTTTTGTATTGTACCGTTTAATGGTTCATTATATCATCACGATATTTGTAATACTAAGTGACGTATAAAAATGTCACAAGAATTCAAGAATGCTCAAAAGAATCCACCATACGGAAGGGCAGTTCACGATTTTGTTACTATTTAGATATATATTAATAAAAGTATATCTATATTTTTCTAGTAGTAATATTTTATTTAACACAAGTGTATCAAAAGTTATACTGGATAAAAGTATACCACAGTTTGAATTCGCAGGAAGAAAAATGTGCCAAATTAGTCTTGGGTTTATTGTCTTAAATGTATAAGATTCACAGAACATTGTTCAATTTCTCTAATAATCGCAACGCAGTAGAAGGAGGACTGATTTAATTTTTTGGTTGCGGTTGTTGTTCCAAGTTCCAAGTAGTTAAACGTAGAAATTCGGAAAGTTTTGTTTTCCATCAACTTGTACTTTTGTATTTTACTATTTAATAGCGCATTATATAATCACTTATATTTATGATTCTAAGTGATTTAAAAATGTGTAACATATGTGCCTCAAATATTCACAACACAAAATTAATAAAACGATTTAGACAAGTTAGCAGATATTAGCTTGGCGATATTTAAAATTTCGCAAGATACCTGGCGATTCGTCTGTCCAGAATGTCCCAAACAATCACATTTTATACCCCATAAGTCCGCGCTCTCATGTTGAGGAACCCAACTTGTGACAAACATCGCAGTTCATCTGAGACAATTTCAGTGATTTATATTAATTGGTTAGCCCATTCGGGACCATGGGTTCATATATGCACCTTCAAAATGAACATTCAGACTATTTTTTTGCTATCAGTAATATAAAAAAGCAATATTTGCCTTATTTAATTAGAGCATTTTTTGTGATTTTGAAAGTAAAGGTAATGTCTTTTAAAAAAGTGGTACCAAACGTAAATTTGTGTGAAAACGCCGGTCCCAAAAGTGTTAATAGTTTGACCGTACACCAAACATGCAAGATTTTTTTTTTTTTTTTTTTTTTTTTTTTTTTTTTTTGATCCGTTACTCAGAGGTTTCGGAAGCCATTTATTTAAATTATAATCATCGTTCAACTATTTGGCAACAATTTTTTAATAAAATTATATTAATATTTTAGGATAAAAGATGCAGTGATTTTTCTCTAATTTTTACGTTATTATGCTTTAAAAAATAAATTTTTAACTCTTTGAGGGCCGGTGAGATATATTATATCCCACCTACGTGTAATTAAGATTTTCACAAGAAACTTTTTATTAAGTTTTACTTTTATAACTTTGGGGGGACAGAGTGGAAAAATTACTTTGAAATAAAAATTTTCCAAATTTCCGGCGGCAATTCAGCATTGTACAAACACAATTGCTTGCCCTTCAAAGGGTTAAGTGGTTAATGTACTAGCGAAAATTAAAAGCTTTTAAAAAGTACTACATTCTGAAAAGTATCAACAACACTAAAAAAATATCAATTTATTTATCTATATCTTTAGATAAAATTAAATAGAAATTAAGTTTTTTTAAGAGTAAAATTTTACTCAAAATCCCACTCAAAATTTGCTTAAATTAAAAATAATTTTGAATAATTAAGACATATGTTTCTCTTATGATTTAGTGTCAAAATAATTTTGCACAAAATCACACACCAAAATTGCTTCATTAAAAAAATATTTATGATGTAAGTTGATTAGAGGCAGCTTCTGAAAAAATTTCAGTTCCCAAAGGATCGATTTCTGGATATATATTAGACGTTCTAGTTTCATTCTTCGAAAGGATCTCATGAATGAAAATGAGATTCCCTTCAGGCTGAGTTTGAGTTACAGTTGAACCTCGATTATCCGAAGTAATTTTGACCGACCATCTTTCGAAAAATCGAAATTTTCGGATAATCGAGAATGCTTCAATTTTAAGATTAAAGAGAAATATATGCGCTATTTCTTATCATGGTAACAAGTGCTTAATAAAAATAAAGCAATAGCAAAATAGAAACAATAATAAATTACCTGATCTTTAAATTTTTAAATTAAATACCTTTTACATATTTCACATGGGATTGAAACAATGTTTTGTTTGTCGCATTTTCGATTGCCTTTGCTTTGAAGCTCCATTACGAAGTTTTTAAATATTATTAGTTCGCCAGTATCAAGGTCTTTCTGCTGCTTCAGCCAAGCAAAACCTTTTTAAAAACATTCAAAAGCTTCAGAATGGATAATTTGTTCGTTTTCTTCGTTCGTTCCACTTCGTAGCTTACGGGAGCTCAAGTTAAATACAAAGAAGTTCTAAGAAAGGCGATAGAAAATATTTATATTTTCTACTCGGGGTTCGGAAAGGACCGCTTGCACACGAGGAATATGATAGTCTTAAAAGAAATAAAAGGCTTTCAAAATAGATTTTGACCACAAGGAATGTGATAGTTAAGAAAAAATAAGCTTTAAAAATGGATTGCGGTTAAATGAGAGTTTCGGTTAAAAGAGTTTCGCATAAAAGAGGTTGTACTTCATAAAAACTATGTACACTTTCTTATAATGTAAAACTTAAAATTCAAATTTTTATTTACTATAGAAACAGGAAAAGAGGAAATTAAGTGGAAATTTATTTGGATATATTTTTCTATAAATAAAATGTTTACTATTTTTTTACTCCGGAATTCAGTTATAATTAAGTATAATTTGTAAGTGCATTGTATGGAGGAGTAGCGAGGATTGACCATACGGGATGCTTGACCCACCCATCAGTTTTCACATTCAAAAGAATTTCATAGTTTTTTCAATAGGCGTCAACCAAAGCTACTGGAATGCTCATACAACAGTCTCTGTTTCATACAGATAATCGAAATTGGTGTTGAAAAAATCAATTGTGAGGTGTTTGCAACCTAAAAGTTGTGTTTTTTAGAAATATTTTGTAAGCATTTTTCAGATAAAATATATCATAGAAATTTAAGTAAGTTGGTTTTAAGTAATGCAAAAATATCAATCTTTCATTCCAGGCAAAAAGATTATAAAGAAAATTAGGCTTAAGATAACATTGTGCTCTTCTCCAGAGAAGGGCTATGTGGAAAGCTTGACCAAGTCAATTTGAGGGAGGGTTGACCAGATGTTCAAGGCTCCCTTAACGCTTTCACGACGGGAAACTAGAATTCTCGTTTTAATTCAAAAAACATCATTGAGTAAGATCGTGGTTCCTACCTTACAGAAAATGCATTTATTTCATGTTGTCCATATTTTTTTAGATGTAAGAAATTTTATATTAAATTACTGCATTGAAAGATATTTACCGATGCATAAACTTGGGAAACCTATCTGGAACACCAATTTACAAAAGACTTTCAGAATAGGGAGGAGTTGATAAAAATTGCATGTCTTCAATGTTTTAATTAAGGTATTTTGGAAATATTTTTATGATACACTGTGCATAAAGAAAAATTAATGGTTATATCTAAAGATGAATGTATATTTATTTAGCAAATCTACAGAAAAATGGGGTGATGGGAAAGAAAACGTTAAAAACTGATTAAAGAAAATGTGAAAAATTGGTGAAATTAATGCAGATTAATGAAAATCATTAATGCAATAAAGCATTAATTTATTCGCATTAATTTCATTAATGCAATGTAATGACATATAAATGGGAAACTTGATAGGAACTTTTTTCACTTTAAATATCACTTACAATATGTAAATAGAAACAGCGGAAAAGACTAGAAAGGACTAGAAAGTATGAACGCAGCAGTCTTAACCGTTTCAAGGGCAGTGGTATGTTAATGAAACCACTTAATTTCAATTCCAAAACGCCACAATGGCACCAGAATTTTGCTACAGTCTTTTCCATTTAATATGTATGTGAAATATAACCGTTTTCTTATTTCCAAATAAATGTGTTCGTATATTCCGGTGTCAGTCATGTATTTCAACATTTTAGTACTGAAAGTACTTAATGATAAGTTAAGTACTCATGCGGCTGTAAAAGAACGTAGCATTGATCGAAAAACTTTAGAAAGGTATGTAGACAAATTTCAACATGATGAATAGAGTGAAATGAAGCCAAACTATGTGTCAACTAGAGTTATCAGATCGCATGCCACAAAAAGTAGGACAATGAGCCAAAAAAGCGGGACAGTGGCTACTAAATCCGCGCATAATAATGCACGAAACCTTATGAAAACGGAACCTGTCTCTAGCGGAATACTGTCTTAAATGTTAAAGTTTCATTTTCCTTGCTGTACAATTATACCTGCTCAGACAAAATACTGTTTAAAACAAACATTTTCCCCTCTGACTTGCGATTGCGTCTAAACAGGTTTGTTTAAGCATCATATTTTCAAAACTATTTCTTATTAAGATTAAAGCATGTAGCATAAAGTTATTTTGCTTTCTTTTTAAGATGATCTTATTTCTCTTCACAAATATTTCATTATAAAACAAAGTGGGTCAGGCCTCCCATATAGTGGGTCAACACTCCCATATGTGGGGAGCCTTGACCCATTACTTTCTCATGATTAAAATCAATCATTTTTCAAATTTCTTACATATTACACTTGTGTAGCAAATTTATTTTTAAAACTGATAAAATAATGAATAAAATGAAATCTAAAACTCTATTCTACGTTCAATATTTGAAAATTTAAAAATCATTTTGTAAAAAGTGGGTCAACCCTCCTTAGTCTCCCCTATTTTTTTAAGGAAAGAGATCAGATTGCAGGACGTTTCCTTGACAATTCTGTGAAATTGAGGATATTTGTATAGTTTTAATCACTTAATAGATAAAGAATACTGACAATATTATTTGATATTTAAAATGATAATGAAATAAAATCATAACTGCCAAATCAGCTGTTTAATTAGATTTAGCAGTTAACTTTCTTATGAGCTGGAGAATATTGAAAGCTTTAAGAGTTATTTTGGGTTAAACAGTGTTCCTGTATGACAGCGAATTTCCATGACTACAGGCCAAAATAATGCCAATATTTTCTAATAGAACAACTCGTCTGATGTAATTGAGCGAGTATATGTAACCTGTTTTCTATAAGAAAATACTGGAGTTTAACCTGAAACTTTAGGAACAGTGTAAAAGCTTTAAATGAATTAATTATAAGGCCCTTAACCACTTAAAGGTCGCATTAAAAATCAAAATTGCTTATTGGCACCACTTTTTTGAAAAAGTAATATTCACCTTCTTTAACCCCTTCGGGACGAGCGTCTTTTACAGAATTTTTAATCTTTAATCACCCGTTTTTTAAAATAGAAATTTTTGCCTCATTGAATCGGGAAAATGCTCGGATTAAAAAGGCAAAATTTACAATAAAAATGTACTGGTGAGAATAATCTCCGATTCTGAGCAATTTAGGCGGCACGAATACCGGTCGCTAGTCTCCAAGGGGTTAATGTAGGTAAAATGCTACCATAATAAAGCCAATTATGCATTTTATAAAACTGATGGTAATCAAACATTCTGAACTAAAGGCTCAGCCAGTGAATATTCCGGGAGCAAGAATTAAGGGGTTAACCCCTTGAGGGCAGAGGGATATATTATATCTCACCTAATTTAAACAAGATTTGCACGAGAAACTTTTAACTGAATTTTATATTTTTAATTTTGGGGGCGTTATGTTGAATAATTGCTTTTCCTTATTTTAAAATAAAATTTTTCGATTATTCCGGTGAGAATTCAAGATTACAGAGGCATTATTGTTTGCCTCTCAAAGCGTTTGAATGTGGGTAGAATATAGGCCCAGGTTAGAATGTGTTTCAGAAATGGCGTAATTCAGAGAATCAGAATTCATACAGAGCAAAACCTAAATAGTAAATGACGGTTATTTTGGCAGCAGGTACTGAACAGGTACTGAACAGGTAATCAGCATTGAGGGGTTTCCTAGCTGTTATCAGCTTAACACCCAGACTAGGAAAATAGAATGTCTTATGTTTTAATGAGCCATTGGGATAAAGTTAAACTGTAGCAATGCTACTATAAGAGTAAAAGAAGTTAATAAGAGAAAAATAAGAAATTTAAGAGAAATAGGAATAAAATTTAAGTAAAATCTTAAGAAGAAAAAAAAGTTAACAATAAATCTTAAAAAATACATGAGTCTTAAAGTAAGTAAAGTCAAACTGTAGTTGTAAAACTACTATAAGGAATTTAGAAAGTTAAAGTTAGTACTGTTCAGTGAAACACTCACCAAGCAAGGGCAAGAAAAGCTAGGGTGGCAAGACCACAACATCCAACCAAAAAAGGGACAATTCAGGGCCATACATTTTATTTTTTAAGTTTTTCAATTTTTATGGTCTCTATGTATAGAGAATTTCTTTTTTTTTTTAAGAAAAGTATATAAAAAGGGAAGAAAAATAAGAGAAGGCAATAATAGCGTGGAGAACTCAGATGTTACTGAGTGTCCATAATTATGGAAAACCTGGGCCGTTTCCGATGGTGGGGTTCAAAAGCGTCATAATCCGGTAGTTCCGCTACAATTTCATTAGGGAGGTCAAAAATTTTATCATAAATTTTTTTGGCTAAGTCGTTTATGCGCTTACGTGAGGTAGTAGTTTTTAGGTCTCTTCGGACCGTGGAGTTGCGAAGGTAACGAGATGCGTTACGGACAGTACGCAGGTTGGAATTGTGCAAGCGACTAAGGTTGTCCATAGTGGTCTTACAAGTGAAGCCCCAGACCGGACTGGCATAGGTTATGATGGGAAGGATGCATGAGTTATAGAGGATTAATTTATTGTGAACAGACAAGGTTTTACTATTAAGGAGAGGTTTTATAGAGTTAAAGGCTCCAGCGACTTTACCTCTGATGGAGAAAGTGTGCTTTTTCCAGGTTAAGCGGCGGTCCAGAATGACCCCAAGATACTTAGCTTGGTCTGACCAAGGGATAACAGTGTTGTTAATAATGATTCTGTTAGGGAAAATTATTTTGCGGGAGAAATAAATTGCAGTAGTTTTAGTTTCATTTATGGCAACGCGCCAAAGCATACACCAGTTCATGAAGTCATCAACATGAGTCTGTAGGTACCTGTAAAGAGTATACGGGTGGTGTGCCGAAGCGTAAATACAGGTGTCGTCCGCATAAAGAGCGAGGTGAGTGTGCTTTTTGGCAGCAAAGTGTCTATTATTAAATAAATAAATAAATTCCATTTTAAATTTCCGGTGTGAATACGGAATATGTGAATAAAATATTTACTGAGTCGGGAACACTGATGGTATCATAAATAATGCCATAGGCTTTTAAGGGTTAAATAATACAGCTTCAATAGTCATTTTTCTAATGAATTGTGTAATAACTTAAGTTTTACGATTTTTTTCTTTTCTATTCCAAATGCTTCTTACAAAAAAATTGTTTTATGGATGTATAGATATTTCTAACATTGAATTAACACTTTCATTACGGTTTGGGACGTTTACACCCCAGTGACCATATGTATTTTATTCGTATCACCTTTTGAAAAATGATCTCTGCCACACACTTATATTAGGATATTTCCAAGAGAAAGCTCTCGCAGAGATTTTTTTTTCTGTAAATTATGACATGGTTGAATATAAAATTAGTTACACGTAGCTCTTATTAACCGATTCAGGGGCAAGTAATTGCGTTTCTGTAATGTCGAATTATCACCGGAACCTTAAAAATTAGTTTATTGTAAAATAAGGAAATGCAATTTTATGGCCACCAAATTGCAATTTTCCACCAAAGTTTGAAAAGTGAAATTTAATAAAAATTTTTTCTGGTGGAAAACTTCATTAATCTTAGGTGGTATATAATACATCCCACGGCGCCTCAAGGGGTTAAAAGGGTTAATTAATCATCATAAAGGGAAAAAGCTTGAGTATTAGTACTCTCTCTCTAACTCTCTTAACTCTAAAATAATATATAACGTTCTTCATAATTATTAAACACTGCCACCGGAATAAATTAGAAATTTAGTTGTATATAATAAAATATGATGTTTAAATAGTATTCATTTGCCATTTTCAAGGTTAGTATTCACGTGGTTATGTCTACTCAGACATAAGAAATTAAAATTAACGGAGCTATCGAAAATTTTGTTGTGTATCTCTGCCATAGCACGGTGGGGGAACTTGAATACGCATGACTCGCAGATAACACAAGAGATCACTTTCAACTGAAGTCACAACCTAGCAACTAACTTGACAACCAGGTTAATGTTTTTGTTTGCCGACAAATTTTTCCGTCTTTTTCCACTTTTATTGGTTGAGCGCAAAAATACGCGTTATTTTAATTCGTTGGTGGAAAATTGACGGCATGTGGTCACGTGGTTGAAACTGATCTAGTGATATTTTCGTAAATACTGAGGGCGCTGCAATTCGTGGTTGGTTATTTTTTTAGCAGAATATCATATGATTGTATGCATAAGATGCGCATGTTAGAGTTAAAACATATTTTATTTTAGTCGTTTATTTTTTATGATTGATATTATACATAGTATAAGATAAGATGGGGTATAAGTACTTTGTACCTGGTTGCAAAACACGTTATAGTCCAGGCATTAGGTGCTCAAAAAGGACAAATAGGGGAAAGTTTTGGTGTAGTTTTGATATTTGGTGCCTTTATGTTTTGTGGGTCGCTGAACACGAATCTGAAGTTTGCCAATAAAATTTATCCCGGGAAACACGTTTTTTTGGCAAAAAACGGAAAAAAACGGGATTTTCTTTGTTTCTTTCCAAATAACTCCAAAATTATACATTTTACGTAAAAATCCTCAATACGCAAATTAAAGAGGATAAAATTTCCTACATTTTAGGTATTAAAAGTTTTTTTTCTCTGATCAATGGTTTAGCCGTGACAACGCCACAAAAATGGGAGTGAAAATCAAAAAATTCAGAGAAAACGGGAATTACGCCGCTGTACGTAGATTTAACATGAAAACTGACCATTTTACACAAGCATTGACTACAAATTATACTAAAGATTATATGAATGACTACATTTTACAAGGAAGTTGCTGGTAATAAACAAGACGACTCATTATGAATCATTCTTTAATTATAAATAAACATGTACATTAGAAAGTACTTTTATTTAAAAAACAAAAAAAATATTATTTCCGCTTTCTTTTATTTGAGGGTCCCTGCTTTTCACCGACATCTACAGCATAAAAAATAGACGTATGGAATTAGTGGGTGTTTTTATTACTACCAACAGTATAAAATAAATGTTTTTTTTAATAAAAAATATTTGATACCTTCTGGCATGACTTTTTCCTGACATTTTAGTTCAAGTACCATTTTTTTTTTTAAATCAAAGACAGCAGAATTTACGTTAGTCACATAAATAAACTTTTGCATCATTATGCAACGGCAACAAGATTTAAAATGTAACGAAAATGGGAATTTGGTTGGAAATATTTTGTTTATTCAGGGAAATTACAATGAAGAGCACATGAAGCAAGAGCGAAATGTTTAAATTTACGACCAAATTTGGACAAAAATTGCCAGTTGTATGTAGATATATCGTACCAAAATCATTTAAAATATATTACTTGGCTGCAAATTCTGAGTGGTTACAAAATTGATCCAGACAAATTCTCCAAATTCAGATTTGATACAATGCAAAACATAATGTAGGCATTTTCTCATGATAAATTAATCATGATATCTTATGATTCCCTATCTTTACATAAGGTTCCTGTTAGGTTTCCTATAAGGTTTGTGCAGAAATAAATATGAATATACAACAGAATATGCAACACAGCTATTTTCATTAATGCTATCTATCGAATGTTTGTCCCGTACCTTAAATTTTAGAAAAAGAAATTTTAGAATTTGTTATACTAATACAAAAATAGTTTTATCACTTTAGCTTCCATACCGTTAAGAAAGTATCATTAAAATTATCAAGAAGAACGTAAAATCATGCATCAATCAGATTATGGAACATTTTTGAACGCATTCGGGCTACTATAATAAAACTTCATAGTTTAATAACGTGAAAAACGATGTCTAAGCAATAATTTGTAAAACATATAACACGTTTGAAAACACAATTTCAACCAAAATCGAAAAAATAGCTGAAAATTTTGTACATCCCTATGTATGAACTATAGATTTATCATATAATTCACAATATGCTAAAATTTAGAACTGTTAGTGAACGCATAGCACAGTTGAAAATTCCTCGTTAGCAAATTTCCGGCAAAAAGCGGGTATATAGATGTCTTGTGCAGCCCTATATATGATTTATAGAATTTATACACGCTAAATAGTATGCAATTTTAAAAAGTGTTCCACAACTGAAAACGCAATTCAATCAATTATTGTTCATACAGAGAAAAATTTAACTGATTTATTTTGTGTGACCCTGTATATGAAAGATCAATGGCACATCATATTCAATAGTAAGCATCATATAGAGCACGTTGGAGATATATATCAATTTAAATACTTTTGAAAAGGTGTAACATGAACAAAACACACCACAAACAATTTTTCTCCATAGACCGTAATGTAACATAATTCTTTTTAGTGTCCCTGTAAATGATCGATAAATACTACCCATACCATATTCTATAAGAAATCATCTTGTAATGCACTTCATAGATATGTATATAAATTTCAAAGTGTATGAAATTACGAAACATTATTAAAAACCACCATAAGCGATTTTTCCCCATAGGCCGAAATATAATGAAATACTTTTGAATGTCCCTGTAACGAGATTATGACTGCTACACGCAACATTTTACAATACCTAACATTCAATAGTGAATATCAATAACATTTTTCAATTTCATGGCGATGCGACTATATTGACGCCAAAAATAATTTTGGCCAACTAGAATCGGTAAATCACCCACCGTGCGCTGCCGTAATTCCCGTTTTTTCAGATTTTTTTTATTTTCACATCCATTTTTGCGGCGTTGTCACGGCTAAACCATTGATCAGAGAAAAAATTTTTTAGTACGTAAAATGTAAGAAATTTTATCCTCTTTAATTTATGTATTGAGGACTTTTGCGTAAAATGCATAATTTTGAAGTTATTTTGAAAAAAGGAAGAAAATACCGTTTTTTTCCAGTTTTTTGACAACAAAACGTGTTTCCCGGGATAAATTTTGTTGGCAAACTTCAGATTCGTGTTCAGCGACCCAAAAAACATAAAGTCACCAAATATCAAAACTACACCAAAACTTTCCCCTATTTTCTACCAAATGACTGGACTATTATGCTAGTGACATAAAACAAAGAAAAAATGAAGGGAAAAATCAGTTCAGTTTTCTCCGTGCTCCACAGGTGAGGGTTGTTTTTTAGGCTTTAATATAAAGCTAATGCTTGTAATTATATTTAAATTGAGGAATTTTTATTCTACATCGATCTTAGTGTATATGTTATATAAATATTTTACTTAATGAACGCTAAAAATTTCTGTGGCTAACTGAGATGTACCTATCTGTCAAATACCATTTAAATTGTTTACAGTGCTGTTTGTTTGGTTTTAATCCAAAGATTCATAAGTAGTTTTAAATTTTTAAATTAAAAGAAAATTGTTCCATATTTATCTTATTCTTCTATAGTTAACCCCTTAAGGGGGAAACAAGATTCTCACCAGAAAATTTTAACTAAATTTTATATTTTTAACTTTGGGGGAAAACAGTTGAAAAATTGCTTTTCCTTATTCAAAAATAAAATTTTTAGATTATTCCGGTGAGAATTCAATATTTAGAGACATTTTCACTTGCCCCTGAAGGGGTTAATTAACACGTTCACGTCAGCGCGTTTGGTCACACTCGACTCTCTCAGAACTGGCAAGTCTCTGGCATTTTAGATACAGTATTTTAATACAGAAAATGTTGTTTTATTTAATTAGAACAATTGGGTGATTTAAAGGAACAACATTTTCTCTAAAATAACAGTGGTGTGCAAAAAGCCGGAGACTTAAAAAGTCTGAAGCAGTCGAGTGTGACCCACCGCGCCGGCGTGAACGTGTTAAATATGCATCGTGTTTTATTCAATGAATACTAGAAGCTGCTTTGGTTTATTGATATGTAACTATCAACTCATCATGTAAATTGTCATGTGTTTGGAGTTTAGCTGAAGCTACTTGCACATTAATGTTTTTAAATTACGAACATTTTATGTTAGAAGAATAATTAAATGTTTTAAATACTAAATAAAATACTTTCAACATAAAACTGCAGAACCAATGTATGAGGCTCCTGATCTGCAGATTTACTAATGCTATTTCCACTATAAATTTAATTAATATTTACAGTATTTTGTCTAAAGATTTGTTTTGTAAGAAATGAATGATAAAACATTTAATACTGAAAATAATATATTTTAAACGATTTATGTTGCTTACAAAATTGTCTATTTGAATGGGGAGGACTTGAACCTTATAAGCCCTTGTTTTTCCTATGTCCCTTAATTATTCCCTACTTCCTTATCTGTTTGATTGATTGCCAGATTATAAAATATGAGACAGTTTAAAAAAAAAAAATCTAGCATGTTATTAACCACAGGAAATTAATTAAAAACAGCTTTTTTGAAAAATTTTGTTCTTATTAGGCTCATCTTAGTGTAATTTGAAAAATTCAATTTGATTACTTAGCTATTCAGTTAAATTAAAAAATATATATGAGTGCAAATCAAAGGATTTTATGTTACATTGATAAAAGGACAGTTACAACAGAAAAAAATATAAAACTATTATATAAAACTGAGTGCTATTAGAAGGAAAAGGGGAAAAGTCATAAAAATTTCATGATTCTTTCCCTTTGATTTTTCAATTCTTACTATTAGTTCACACTCTCTCTATTTTTATTTATTTATATATTTATTTATTTATATATTTATATATCTTGTTCAAATTTTCAATCGTTAATAAAATACTCATCATTCATCCTATCAAGTTGAAATAATTTTTTTAAACTTGTACTGGATGACAATTGATGTTAATACAGTTTTTTCAAATATTAATTAATTAATTAAATTTTAATTAATTAATTTTAGTTTTGCATGGGAAACAAAATGGCGGCCATTGGTTATTGAAGATAACAATAAGGGGTTACCATATGGGGGACCGTGTTTTGTCGCCAAATACCGCCAAGTTTGTTGCCAACTTGGCGATATATCGCCAAATTTGGCGGCCAAAATGAGTCGCCAAAAGTGACGCCAACTTGGCGATATCTCTAATGTTTCGCCAAATTTCCATAGACTCCCATTGTAAATCTACTTGCTTATAGAAAATCAACAAACTGAGATATTTTAATGCAACAAAAACTAATATTAGCTTAAGGGATTATATTAAATTTTCCTTTGATGACCTAAGTTGGAATTGACTTTAAAAACAAAATTTGTATATTACTTGTTAAAAATTTGATTGCTAAGCTTTCAGTTAAATGAAATTTTTGTATGTGCAGTGAACATTACTGAAGTTGCACTTTTATTAATGTCCTGATGGGAGGGGTGGGGTTTTAAATGTACAAATTCCTGAATGAGCTAAGAATAATTTTGATTAATATATTTATTGTTACTATACACTCACAAATAAAAAATTGAACCCAAGCATTTTTTAAAGCAAAGTTTAAATTTCTTTAACGCTAGAACCACCGGAAATTTTACTGAAGTGTTATAAAAATATTTTACACCGGAAATTTTAATTGAAACTACTTAACTTATTTATTTAACTTATTTCTCCGAAGTACATTTTAAACTTATTTTAGAAAGAAATTTCTGGTGATAATCGAAATATTTTTATTTGGTAGCCGTCAAAATGACCGCTACGGCTGTTCTAGTGTTAAATGTGCATTCTGGAGGAAGTGTGGGGGAGGTTATGATTTAAAACATTTCCTAAAAGCAAGAAAAAAGATTTTCATTTTTTTTTTTATATTTTAAATCATTAATCAAAGTGTTAATATCATATAAATTATGAAAACATTAGAAACAAGAACTTATTTAAATAAGAAAATTATTCTAAAACAGTTCCTTATATATGTTTTTAAATACTATATAATTTTCAAACAGGCAAGCTTCTTATTTTTTTTATCTGTAGCAGTGTATATGAAAGGGGAAACATTTATGTATGAAAAATAGTTTTTGGACCCCTCTTATAACTAACTTTATATTAAAATCATAACTTACGACTTTTGCAAAAATTAGTTCCTGGACAATGATCAATAATAGTTTTCTTTCCCAAATAATTAAGATACAAATTTGTTTTAATTCTACATTTATTAATTGCATAGATAACAAAAGTTATGCATTATTCAATTATCTCAAAGGTAATAAAATATACGTTAGATTAAAATTTACTCCAGAAAATATTGAATAAGACATTTAATTTCTGAAAGTCATGCGTCCATTCATTTCTTCGCTGTAGAACAATCCGCGATATTCAATGATTTTAAATGGCCTTCTTTTCGGTTTTTTTTTTTTTCAGAATGATCTCTTATTTTAAATGTTTTAAGGATTGAAATGCCAAGTACCTTTAAAAACATGTATGCATCTTATGAAGAAAACTGTAATTAATCAGATTTCTACTTGTACGACTTTCTTAAAATTCAGATTTCCATATCTTTTTTTTATCGAAGCTTTTCCTATTGAAAATTATTGTAGAAGCATCGATAGATACCCTGCGATCTACAGTATCTCCACCTATCGGGAAAAAACCACATAGCAAAATTTTAACACTACTTTCTTCTCCATCTCTTTTACTCCGTGGCCATAGGCTTATGCTAGGATATTTTCTATAGGAATCTCCCATAAAAGAATGTTTTTGTAAATTGTGGAACGATTGAATATAATAATATCGCCAGTCCTGACCCGTAATAAAAATGTTAACATACTCCAAAACATTTTAGAGGTTTGTTTTCTCAGACGTTCAAGATATTGTAAAAGCAGGGATCTTAAGTACACACAAAAACTGGTTCATTTTAAAAAGATTTTCCTACATAATTTGATAAATTAGAAGAAACTGCTAAATTAATTTCATTCCAGATAATATCAATTTTCAAATATCTTTAACCGTTTGAAGGGCGACGTCATATTATATATATATAACTTTATTTTAATTCTGAAATGTCACATTGGCACCAGCATTTTAAAACAAAATTTTTATTAATATTATATACTCGAAAAAAATGCTTATACACAAATGCTTTCACACAAATTTTCATGTACATCGTGGTTTCAATCGATAATTTTAACCCTTTAGCAATAAAAGTACTTTGTCCCTGAAAGGGTTAAGCTTCCTAGTTTCATTTTTTGATAGAATTTTATAAATGAAAATGAATTTCCCTTTAGACTGAATTTTATATACGCGGCAATTCTTTGAAAATATGATATTTCTATGATGTTAATCTCTTTATCTTTTAAATATAACTGATAATTTTATTTGATATTCAAAATTAATCAAAAACAAAACAGTATTTCTCAAACAAACTTTTATTAGATTTAACAGTTACGTTCTAATGAGCTGTTCAATATTTAGAGCTTTGGGATTCAATTTTAATTAAAGCTATAAGAGATAATAAAAGCTTTAATATACATTTCTAATGACCTGAGTAATAATTAAAGCTTTAGAATATTTTTTTTCGTTAATGATTCGTTAAATAATTCGTTATTATTCGACGAATAATTTGTTTTATTGAGATATACACAGTTCATTCAAAAAGTTCCAGTACTCCCGCTCGTAAAAATACACAGATGGCGCTATCTCTGAGATACTGGCGGGATGATCGATCAACGACCTTCAGCCCGCATATCAAATAGTTGCATTGTTTTCTGTATACTTCCGACTTAGTAGTCTTCAATTCCGTAAAGCGTTTGTGTGCGGCATTGTCATCGAAAAAAAATGGAACAATGAACGAACATCACATCTTGTTTAAATTTGGAAAGTCGGCCACAGAAACGTACGGAATTATTAAATCTGCGTATGGTGAATATGTTATGAGTAGTTCAGGAGTATTTTAGTGGTTTTTGAGGTTTCAAGCTGGATGAGAGCCGACCGAAGACGACAATCACCTTTTTTGATTAATGGGGCTTCATTCATCGAGCATTTCTTCGTCAAAGTTCTACTGTATTTTGCGAATCCTTCAAAGATGCCTTGCATTGGCTTTCGAAACGATTGCGGCGTGTGAGGCCGTATTTGCTGGACAGGGGAATTCGGTGCCTCTTTCACGACAACACACCGACTCACATGTCTATAGCAATTTTTGGAGTGAAGTAGGGTTGTGTGCATCAACCTCCCACCCTACTCACCAGATCTGCCACTCCCCGGACTACTATTAATTAGACAAGTTGAAGTTGAAGGTGAAGTGTCAGCGGTGGATAAATGACATGAAAGCGGCTGTGACATCGGAACTCAATCGTGTTGGAAAAGAGGCGTTCATGAAGGCGTTTATGTACCTGTACACTCGTTCCAAGCGTTGTTTTGAATTGTTAAGAGATTACGTAAAACCTTAACCGTTTGAGTGCGGAACAAATCTTGTGGATATATGCCAAAAATGCGAATATGTATGGGTATATATATATATATATATATAAATTACTTGCAAGCCGACGATATACACAAAAATCGTACTCATCGCTAGTGCAACCAATTCAAATGCACACCAAACTGAGACAACAAATAGGAGCGCTATCATACTCTACACACAAGAGAAGCGCTATCGCGCTTCTGGGGTCTTGCAGCGCTTCCCGCAATTTTCGCACATAACAAGAGGAGCACTATCGCACTCCTCTTGCACAAGTTGAAATTGGAACGCTATCGCGCTCCTCCGCACTCAAACGGTTAACTGGAACTTTTTGAATGCACCGTGTAGATATTGTTAACATTAAATTGAAATGCTCCAAAACAGATAAAATGTTTTACTCAGATGTTTTAGGTACTACAAAAACTGTTATTAAAACACAGGCTGGCTGGTTTAAAAAAGGTTTGTCTGTGTAATTTATTTAATTAGAAATACTTTCTGAATAAATCTCAGTACACAATAAATCAATTTTCGATTATATTTTACCTGGTAATTTTCTTTTTTGATAGAATTTTGTAGATGTAAACGACATTACTTTTAGGCTAGGCTTTTTGTTAACTTCTTGGCATGACTGTGAAATTGATGGTATTTGTAAAGTGTCAATCACTAAATCTCATAAATAATACTGATAATCTTAATAGATTGTTAGAAAAGGTCTATAACAAATCAATAATTGTTAAAGCAATTGTTTTATTACATTTAATAATGACCTGGGGAATAATTAATGCTTTAAAAGTTGCATTAAATTAAAGCTTTTAATAATAAAAGCTTTAACAGTAACAATTCTAATGACGTTGGTAGGAATTAAAGTTTTAAAATAAAATATTTGTTTTCTTTTATTCCAAATGAGTTTTATAAAGAAGTTGTTTTATAACAATGAATTGAATTGCTCCAAAGCCGTTAAGATGATTTTTGCACCTCAATATTTTAAGTATCACAAAAACCGGGAAAAAATAAATTGGTTGATTTAAAAAAGATTTATCTGTGTAATTGAGTCAAACAAAAGCAGCTGCTGAATAAATCTCAGTGTACAATACATAATTTTTTGAATATATTTTGCAAATCCTAGTTTTATTTTTCGATAGAATTTTATGAATGAAAACGACATTCTGTTTTGGATGTATTTTATTTTTATCCAATGTAAATATTCTCTTTTAAAATGTAAAATATAAACAATTGGAAATTTAATCGATACTAGAGAATCCATGCAGCGTTTCACGGGTTACGGAAATTACTGAGGGGTAAAAAAAAACATTTTGTTTAAATTGAAAACTCTAAAGTACTTTTTTACCCCAAAAATATGTATTAAATATTTTTGGACAACAACGAAAAGTATTTTTTATGTGAAAAATATCAATTACGATCACTGTGCCTGTATGAGACGCGATTCCCCCTAGTCTTGTTGCATTTAGGGTACAATTGACATTTCATTAAAAAAATATATGCTTTATTAAGCAGAAAATTCACGAATATCCTGCTTTTAGTTCAAAACTAACTTGTTTTGTAGAAATGAAATAATTATCTGTAATTTATATACACAATATACTTTTGTTGCAATTACGGTAGTTAAAACCTAAATGTGACAATGTATTTTATGCATGCCAATTCATCTAAAAATATTCATTTAACAATTTACTGCTGTGACAGAAATTGTCACATAACAACTGTGAACGATCTGCGAGACCGCTCAATCAAAAGATCATTAAAAGGTGCTATTGACTCATAGAATACTGTTTATGTACTAAACGTTTTGTACAGGATTAATTCTAATTTCATATATTCAAATATTTCTAGGTATAGTACAAGGACTACAAACGAAAAACAATTTCACGGAATAAATATACAGGGTTCGTACGCATTGGGGATTCATGGAATTTTAGGTGTTTTAGTACCAGAAATTTCGTGAAGTACTGGTTCCTATATCTAAAGTTAGAACTATTTTTCACTAAACAAGACAGATATTACTTTATAAAAATTCTGGTACCAGTCCTTGAAGCGTACGAACCCTGCTATACTTAAACTGGAATTTACAAACTAAACTATGCGAAAATTGAAAAACGCGACGGCCAGTGGAATTGCTAGCATCAGTTAGGGGTTAATATTGTTGGCAATATAGTGATATACCCACGATTTTACTATACGAAATTTAATAAGGAATCTGGGATATTGATTTTTATCAAATATCTAGTTTGATAATGAAAAATATAAATTAATTTAATGTTTTAAATGACGCCGGCATTTTAAATTTTGGTCGTTATGAAATTGCAGTAGAGTGGAGTTCACGAGGGGGGAGAGCGGCTCTGTTAAACAAAAGAGAGTCTGAATGCCGGATATTCTGTTGACCCATCCCCTCCTTTTTCTTCCACTTTCACAAAAAATAAAAGATTTTCTATGCCTTAGAAAGCATATACCAAAATACAAATGCTCATTTAGATAAACATAGTTTTCGATTTTGATCTTATTCTAATCTAAAAGCAGAAATGCTGATTATAATGAATAAAAGGGGAAAACAAAATTAAAATATCATATTTAATCCTTTCAAGGGCTGTGGTATGTTTATGAAACCACTTATTTTTTTTTTCCAAATGTTACAATGGCATCAGAATTTTAGTATAGAATTTAGTATAGAATCATATACGTTAAATATAGCATTTTCTTGTTTACAAATAAATTTGTCGGTAAATACCGGTGTCAGTGATTCATTTCAACAGTTTTGCAATGGAATTGTTTTGCCCTTGAAAGGATCAAGAAACTTGCAAAATATTGGGAACCCGGGTGCATCATGCTTTAATCGGATTTGGCATATAAGATACCAAACTTTATAATGTTTGTAAAATTAACCAACTTAACCCCTTGAGGGGCAAGCAAAAATGCCTCTAAATATTGAATTCTCACCGGAATAATAGAAAAATTTTATTTTTAAATAAGGAAAAGCATTTTTTCAACGATTTTACTCCAAAGTTAAAAATATAAAATTTAAGTCAAATTTTCTGGTGAGAATCTTGTTTAAATTAAGTGGGATACATTTTATCCCACCGACCCTCAAGGGGTTAACGCCCTTCGGGACGAGCGCCTTTTACAATTTTTTTAATCTTTAATCACCGGTTTTTTAAAACAGAAATTTTTGCCCAATTGAATCGGGAAAATGCTCGGATTAAATAAGGCAAAATTTACGATAAACATTTACTGGTGAGAATAATCCCCGATTCTGAACACCTTAAGCGGCACGAATACCGGTCGCTCGCCCCCAAGGGGTTAATCACATTAACCCTTAACTGGTGTTGGCGATCTCACAGACCGCAGCTTTATTCAGTTTTCATGGTTTAACTTTTAATTTTCAGTTTAACTCTAGATACTAGCGAAATATTGTTTCATCTGGAGTTCTAGTACTATCGATAGAATCTCTGAATAGATGAATTTTAATCATAACTCTGTACATATAATTTAGTGCAGAAATATGATCATATGAATGAATCTAACCTTCTATTCATGCTTCGATCAAGCGGTCTGAGACCACTCACATTAGTTACGCGGCCGTTTTTGTCACACCATTAACGGGTTCGAATAAACATAATTTAAGTTATATTAATATTTTGGAAATTTTTCCAGAGAGAAACATTCGCCTTGAATACAATATTTCAAATGAAAATCAAATTTCAAATTATTTTTGCTTAAAAGGCGCAAAGACCAACTTAGTGAAAAATATTCCATGCCGGGAATCGAACCCGGGTCACCGATGACCAGATTCATCGATGCTGGATTTAATTAAGTGTCTGTGTTTGCCCCATGTTGGTGGCTCACGGAAAATATTCCATCTTGTGCTGCGTTTGTAGCCTTGCCAACTTGTAATAGTGAGAAGTTCCAGGCTGGGTATCGTTCCATGTGGTTTAGCGGTAGAACGTCAGTGCGCTATACTGATGACCCGGGTTCGATTCCCGGCATGGAATATTTTTCACTAAGTTGGTCTTTGCGCCTTTTAAGCAAAAATAATTTGAAATTTGATTTTCATTTGAAACATAATTTAAGTGTTTTCAATCTATCCAAGACTTTTCAGAATTTTCACCATATAAAAAGTATTGTGAATCACGTAATCATGTGCCTACATTCTCTGTTTCGAAATACAACGCTATTCATACGCCATTTTTTTAAATTAAATTTGTAAAGACACGTATTTTTCTATTGTTCTATTTTGATAATTTGAAACACATATCTAGTAACCGGTTAAAGAAAAGCAGTATTGGAGGATCATGCTGGAATTCTTAATATAATAACTCAACACAGCTTAATTAAACACAACATTTGCCTTAAACATCCTTTTAACACAATATCTAAAAATACCATATAAACTAGTCAATCTCTCAAAATTGTCTCTGCATTTAGGACATTGAGATCATCCCTCTGAAGAAAACAAGTCACCTAAATACGCAGATTATTTTAGAATTCTAACTCGAAAACTTGTCACCTTTCCCCCAGCTTACACTTCCGGTAAATGAAGAACACATCGTAGTCACTGATGTCCGTAATTTTATTTAATCTCTAAAGTTAAAAGAGATAAATAATGAACAATTTTAGAGATTTTTCGTCGTATTTAAGAAAGATGTGGGATAATGAACGATGCTCATTGAAATGCGAAATATTTTTAAAGAAAACGTTTTAAATGCAGAGAAATATTTCTCGATTTGTTCCTTAAGGCTGTTCTCAACTGCTCTGCTCAAAAGCGCAAAACGTTTTGACACATTTACAATGTGTACAATTTACAATTTCTTTATTTTTTAACCGAAAGATATAAAATTGGAAAACCTGACCATGGAAGTGATTTGGAATGTTTTCCATTTTTTCGTCAATAAATTTCCTATTGAGTTATAAGCGATTTTGATCACGTGACAAACACGCTTTTCGCCCTGTTTTGAGTGGATATTCTCCTTTCGCGCAGAAATTCGGTTCGAAACTCCCACTTCGACACTATTTTCTGAAAGATGTATTGCGTTTGCAAAAAAAACCCGGAAAAACAGCTCGATGCCATATTTTCTGAACAACAATACCTGCTAGTTTCATGAATTTTCAACAAAAATACATTAAAACTTATGTCATAAAGTTGTCCTTTTGTATTTGAGAACAGCCTTAAGTTCGGATGTCTCATTATATAGCATTTATATACGATTATTGCGTTAAGATTTTAAGTGAAAGAACATTGCCGCATTTTGGGATCGTCACATTTAGGTACGATGACCTCTTGCAATCAAATGAAGTTTTGAAATTTATTAAAAGCGACACTTTTTTATTCTTTTTGTTGCATACTTTGCATTATCCGAATGGCGGAGGTTAATAACGGAAGAAATCTGCTAGACATTAAGAACGGATTTTGCTACTTGCATCAGCATTTTAGATTATAAATTATTTCAGAGTTAAATTCGATTCCTAGTTCGATTACATATACGATTAAATGTGCTTTAATTATATTATTTTATTTTTGGATGAAGTGTTAATTTCATTTTTGAAATATGAACCGGAAACTAATGCTAAACTATTTATACTGTCTTAAGTGCAAATGGCTTAAACTTCCCTATGACCTTCCGTAATCGAACTGTATGCGATAGAAATATATATATTTTTTTAAGTTATGCTTGAAAATTATTTATGCTAAACTTTGAAAAAAAATAAAATTAGTGTTAATTTTCTTTCAAATTTCATTTGAAAATGCGTTTCTTCCCCTATTTGACCTTGTAAAAGTTGAAATCATGCAATGTTTAGCGGTAATTCAATTACAAAAAAAAAAAAAAAAAAAAAAAAAAAAAAAAACAGAAAATGGTTTACTTAGTTTGTTGATATTGCCGATAAGACATAAACTGTACTCACGGACATGCTTTAGATTTTTGAAAATAATTTTCAAGCAAGAATTTATTTAAAATCTAAATCGCGAGCAGCTCGATTACAAAAATATCCCGTTTGCACTAGAACAATGTGAATAGTTCAGCATTGGTTTCCGTTTCCGGCTTATATTTGTTAACGAAACTAACACTTCATTAATACATAAATAATTAAAAAGTTAGATATTAATAAAATACAAATTTATTAGATATGTTGTCGAACTATGGACTTAAAATGACTGAAATATTTAGAATAAAAAAGGCTACTTTGAGTAG
Source organism: Maratus speciosus (assembly GCA_963932465.1). Classification (NCBI taxonomy): domain Eukaryota; kingdom Metazoa; phylum Arthropoda; class Arachnida; order Araneae; family Salticidae; genus Maratus; species Maratus speciosus. Next base: position 137,388,141 of record OZ010793.1, read on the forward strand.
CTTGGCGATTAATCTTTGACGATTTCTTTGTTCTTTAACGTTTACCATGCATTTGATGCGAAAGCAGGGCCTGATTACCAACGGGGCACACTTACACCAATAAATTTTAAAGGAAAAGTTCGACTTTTCTAAACGGCGTATTCATATACAATTTCTGCCATGAATGAGGCAAAATTTTCTGTTTATTTTTAGTGGTAGGAATTTGCCCCGTGGGTAATCAGGCTCTGTGCGAAAGTACCACTTTTAATAATTTCAAAACTCTATTTGCATCCATGATTGCTATTTTTTCATATAATGTTTTATGTTGTTAGCGCGCAACTCAAAAATATAATAAAAGATCTACTACAGCCAGGACCTGATTACCAACGGCCCTGATTACATTAGTACCAATAAATTTTAAAAGAAATTTTCGCCTTATCTAAACCAGGGAACTATTCATAAAAAGGAAATGACGTATCCTCAAACCCTTAATATCTCGCTTCCGTGATATTCTGATATTCACGGGCTGTGTCTTTTATTCAGATTGTTTGATTCTCACCAGTTTTATAAAATAGTGTAATTGGTTTGATTATGGTATCACCTTACCTGTCACTGAATAAGGTGAATATTTCTTTTATAAAAAAGTGGTGCCAATAAGCAATTTGAATTATTAAACCGTAATTTAAGCGACCATTAAGGCGTTAAAATAGTGACCAACTGTAACCGCTTTCACAAGGGTTCATTACTTCTGGTCGAAGGTTCCACCAGTAAATTTACATAGAAATTTTCTCATTATTTAGAGGCGTTATTATTGCAAAAGTTCAGTCATAAATAATGACAGAAAAATATTTTAATTTTAACTGGTGAAGGTTTACTTTTCCGTTGGTCAGGTCCTTCGTTGCTGCCATATTGTGACAACCGATGATGCATTCTGACTGTTTTACCTGCCAAACTGACACTAGAAAATATATGTGATAAATATTTCCATAAATAAGACGCTTAAATAAGACAAAAATTTCTATTGAATTATTCTGGTGGGAAGTTTGTCCCGGCGGTATTTTGAAACTGCAGATCCAATTTTAAAAAAGCACCTGCCTCACGGTGGATGATTTACCGATTCTAGTTGGTCAAAATTATTTTTGGCTTCAGTATAATCGCATCGCTATTAAACTGAACAATTTTATTGATATTCACTATTGAATGTTAGGTATTGCAAAATGCAGCATACAGCAGTCATAATTTCGTTACAGGGACTTTCAAAAGCATTTCCTTACATTTCGGCCTATGGTGGAAAATCGTTTGCAGTGGTTTTTAATGATGTTTCATACATTCAAACACTTTGAAATTTATATACATATCTATGAAGTGCACTACAAGGTGATTCCTATAGAATATGGTATGATAGCATTTATCGATCATTTACAGGGACACTAAAAAGAATTATGTTACATTACGGTCTATGGAGAAAAATTGTTTGTGGTGTATTTTGTTCATGTTACATTATTTCAAAAGTATTTAAATTGATATATATCTCCGAGGAGCTCTATAAGATGCTTACTATTGAATATGATGTGCCATTCACCTTTCATATACGGGGGCACATAAAATATCAGTTATATTTTTCTCTAAATTTTTCTATAAATTATAAAAATTGTATACTATTTAGTGTGCATAAATTCTATAAATCATATACAGGGTTGCACAAAACATCTGAAGTACATTTCCGTTCATTGACGGAAATTGCTGACGAGCAATTTTCATCTGAGCTATGCGTTCAGTAACTGTTCTAAATTTTAGCATATTGTGAATTTTATGATAACTGTATAGTTCATATACAGGGATATACAACATTTTCAGCTGTTTTTTTTTTCAGAAATTGTGTTTTCAAACGTGTTATATGTTATACAAATTAGAACGTAGATATTAAATTAAAATTAAAAAATTAGAAACGAATTAAAAACGAAAACGAAACTTAAAATTAGAACGTTTTGCACTTTATTTAACTATGAAGTTTTATTATAGTAGTCCGAATGCGTTGAAAAATGATTCATAATCTAATTGACGCAAGATTTTATCTTCTTCTTGAGAATTTCAATGATGCTTTCTTAACGGTATGGAAGCTAAAGTGATAAAACTATTTTTGTATTATTATAACAAGTCCTAAAATTTCTTTTTCTAAAATTTAAGATACGGGGCAAGCATTCGATAGCTTTAATGAAAATTACTGTGTTGTATATGCTGTTGCATATTTATATTTATCTCTGCATAGAGGAACCTTATGTAAAGAATGGGAATCATAAGATATCATGAAAAAAAGCCTGCATTATGTTTTGCTTCGTATCAAATCTGAATTTAAAAAATTTGTCTGGATCAACTTTGTAACCCCTCGAAATTTGCAGCCAAGTAATATACACTGCTCAAAACAATTAAAGGATATTGCAGTTTTAGGTGGATTTTGTATCTGGTAAACTGTTTAGCTGATTGATACATGGTCGACAGACATAGTGGGTTATATGAGAATAAATTACACATGTTTGGCAGAAAAAAATGCATTTTATTGCGCATTTGTGTACTAAAGGAAAAAAACACAATTTGTGCATATGAGAAAAAAAGAATAAGAAAAGGTGTTTTCTTCAAAGAAAATCATTTTCAGTAGGGGGTATGGTTTCCACGGGCGGCCAGCAACGTTGAACACCTTTGAGGCATGGACTCAATGAGGCTATTAATGACGAGTTGGGGTATTCTGCCCCACTCTTCCAGAAGAGCTCTTTCCAGTTCTTGGAGAGTTTGTGGGGGTTGTTGGCGGCCAGAAACTCGTCTTCCTAGAGCGTCCCAAACGTGGTCGATTGGATTCATGTCTGGAGAACACGCTGGCCATTCCATTCGAACGATTCCTTCCTCGAAAAGGAAATCCTCCACCAGGTTTGCACGATGTGGCCTGCAGTTATCGTCCATTAAAATGAAGTTATCTCCGATTGCTGCAGCGTAAGGGACTGCAATAGGTCTGAGGATCTCATCTCTATATCGGCGACCAGTCAGAGCTCCATCTCGAATGATGTAGAGGTCAGTGCGCCCGTCAATGGAGATGACACCATACACCAACACTCCTCCACCACCAAATCTGACACTTTCGTGCACGAACGCAGGATTATTCCTACTGCCACAGTCCCTCCAGATGAAAATACGCCTATTATCCGGATGCACAGGAAAACGGGACTCGTCAGAAAACAGAATATTGCTCCATTCATTTCTCCTCCAGTTGACATGCTCGGTTGCCCACTCCCTGCGGTCGCGACGATGCCTTGATGTTAATCTAACACATACCATCGGTCGGCGAGCATACAGACCTACAGCATGGAGCCGGTTTCGGACAGTCTGAGTTGAAATCGTGGTGCCTGTAGCCGAGCGAAGGTGTTGTTGGAGAAGAGTAGCGTTCATGGTTCGGTGTCTCCGAGCTGTTAACGCTAAATACCGATCTTCATTGGGCGTTGTTGCCCGTCTACGACCTTACCCTGGTCTTCGGCCTGCACATCCACTCTCCAAAAAACGGTTCCAGATCCTGGAAATGACACTTTGTGACACTCCAATGGCTTGCGCTACTTCGGCTTGAGTTTGTCCCCCTTCTAACCTACCAACAATTCTCAAAGCTTCTGAATCTGTCAAATTACTTCGCTAAGACATCGTACTCATCGAAACAAAGCAATCACTGAATGCCGATCATCCTTGTCTTCATTCTCTTTTATCCAGTTGAAAGTCAAATTTCATTCGCTGCCGCTGAAGCGACGTTTTTGACGTCGAACTCAAAATTTGCATACTCCACAGTTTGAAAACAAGAAAAATTTGCATTTGTGATTCTCTTCTTCTATTTTCGACAAAAAAAATTTCGTTTATATCTTTATTTTATATAAAACTTCAAATATCCTTTAATTGTTTTGAGCAGTGTATTTTAAATGTTTTTGTCCTGAGATATCTACATGCAACTGGTAATTTTTGTCCAATTTTGGTCATAAGTTTAAACATTTCGCTCTTGCAAAACTTCATGTGCCCTTCATTGTAATTTTTCTCTATAAACGAAATATTTTCAACCAAATTCACATTTTCGTTAAATTTTAAATCTTGTTGCCATTACATAATGGTGCAAAAGTTTGTTTATGTGACTAACTTAAATTCTGCTGTCTTTGAAAACGGTACTTGAACTAAAATTTAAAAACAAATTATATATACTTAATAAGCTAAAAATAATTCTAAAAACTAGGAGGGAACATAAGGGCAGACAAATTAAATTGGAACGAAAGGGAAATAATCTAAACTACTTAATCATATCAAAAACTGAGCTTAATCGTGCTTTATCATATAACTTTTTCTGTATTAAAACTGAAAGATTGTAAAAAAAAAAAAAAAAAAAAAAAAAAAATACAGTTTCTTGCGACATAAATATGAAATAACAGCTGATGTGTGCAAACTTTATACACATAAATCCGATATAATAAAGTCCATATTTTGTTTGGAAGCGTCTATAATCGATCAGTATATTTTATTGCTCTTCAAGTAATAGATTAAAGAAATATACTCAAATTGATTGATTCATTCCCATGTAAGCAGCATCAACTTTGCACTAGTCTAGGGACCATAAAATTTAATTTATATCAAACCCAAAAGTAGGGTACAACGCCCGAACTATTGAGCTATAACAGGCAAAAAATAAATTACACTAGGATAAACTTTTAAAAATCGACTTTTGGCCAGCTAGAATCTGTAAATCACCCACCGTGCATTGGGTGGAAAAAAGTTAGCTTTGATTGCCTTTTTTTTTTTTTTTAACAGTCGGTACGAAATTATTTTGGAACCAGCTTTTAAAGATCTCTGAATTCATCCATGCTTTCTTTTGATGCGTGTAATTTAGGGTGGTGATTCTGATTTTTCAGTTTTTTTAAAAGCCTAGGCATGTTTGACTTTCCAATACAAGTGAACGTAAGCTTATGGTTGCCGGTTGTATTACTACAAGCCAATATGGTGATTCTTTCCTTGCTTTTCTTGTACCCCGTTGCAGAGGCTTCTTTCTAGGGAGGGTGGGGGTATGGGCCATTTGTCGGGAGTATATTACAATTTAAACAAGTCTCATCGCAGCTGTATCACTGACTCCGAGAAAATTCCTCCTGTTGAATAAGCTTATAGCAAGATAGTCTCTGAACAACGAAGCAACCTAACTCCGAAGCAATAGTTATTTGCCGTTTCCCCAGACTGCAGTCGATTTCTAGCGCGTAGTTTTTCCGCCATAGTCACAACAACTTTTTTCTTTTATCACCCATTTCGTTAATCTTCAATAAATATACATGAAGCACACCAAAAGCCTATACGAACGTAACTAGGAACAAAGGAAAATAACGTCCGCACTTCTTGACTTCCTAAGCACAACTGACGAAAAAAGTTGTTAAGCCTTAACCTCCCTCCCCTTCCTGTCTGTCATTGAATTCTGCAATCTCTTCTTGCCCCTTCTTGTCGTGAGTCAGCACTTTCCAAAAAAACATTATATTTTTACTTGCCTGACTCGGCCACTGTCAAGATTTCTAAATTTTTTTACAAAGGGCCGGATAGTCGCGAGTCGGATAGTCAGGAGTTTACTGTATACATAAAAGACATAATTTTTATCCGTAAACATATAAATGAAAGCTCTAAAGGCCATTTAGAAGAGTAGATGTGTAAATAATCCCTGTTCCTGCAGCATTTTACAAAACCCGTTTAATACGCGATTCCGCTTAATACGCGAGCTTTGTCCGCTTTGAAACTCATCTTAACCGAATTCGACTGTTTTTGCATCGTAAGATATATTTGCATCTGTGAGATATATATGTCTATATTGCTACCGTTCCTGCAATGCGATAATATTATTGTATGATTTGGGTCACATGAATAATGGTGCTTTTAATTTTTTACCACTAGCTGAGATGCGTCCTGCCTACTGAAAGGTTCTACAGTCCTGCTTTAACCCCTTTTTAAGTGTAAGATGGGGGAAAGGTGACAAGTTTTCGAGTTAGAATTCTAAAATAATCTGCGTACTTAGGTGACTTGTTTTCTTCAGAGGGATGATCTCAATGTCCTAAATGCAGAGACAATTTTGAGAGATTGACTAGTTTATATGGTATTTTTAGATATTGTGTTAAAAGGATGTTTAAAGAACCATCTGACCATAAAAGATTAATATTTTTCCCTCTTATTTTTTTTTTTTAATTTTTTGCATTTTTGTTTAGAATTTCTTTTAAGAGGTTGTCCGTAAATTTCGGGCCGATTTTAAAGGAAAATTGAAACGCAGCAGATTTAAATTTTAGTTTACATTCATCAAATTATGTAAGTGCCATTCTTTCATCTCTCCAGAAGTCTCATAATGTCTTCTTTGCAAAACATTTGTGATTTTCTGTTAAAATACTCATCGAAGTGATTTTTTATGCCGTTTAAAGAGTCATATTTTGCGCAGGGTATTTTTGAAAGAAATAAAAAAATAGTAGTCGGACGGAGCAATATCTGGAGAGTTGGGAGGATAGGACAGAAAGTCTCAATAACGAATGCAAGGAGTTTATTTTTGACAATTAAAGATACGAGTGGCCTGATGTTTTTATAATGGAAGACAACACCTCGTCTGTTTGCAAATTCGAGGTGTTTCCTGGCTATTGCTGTCTTTAGTTCTTCGAGGTGCTAGCAGCATTTTTCAGAGTCGATGGTCTGGATTTGGTTGAAGTATTTGGTATAGTGGATCCAAACCCACCATGTAAACAGCAGCAATTTCTTCTAAAGAGTCCGGCATTAGCAACAATAATGGGACTTATATCTCGTCTGGATCAGGATTGTTTACGTCGCTGGTTGTTATAAAGTCTTCGTCCACGGTGACCAATCTTTTCAAAAAAGGATCTTTTTCGCAGATGGAAATGCGGTCTGAAATGTTGCTCTCCGTTAGGTAACAGGCAGGGAAGGCTGCTGATAACTATATTTATATTCTATTTGTACCACTATTTTATTATATACGTTTTATAGTACATTTCTTTCATAGATGTTGTCTAAGTGTAAGTAAAAAAAAATATTACCAAAAAGTAGGGCAAGATGAATTTAAAAGTATCACGTGAGTTAAGGAAAAAACTTTTGAGACAAACTTAACACGTTCACGCCGGCGTGGTGGGTCACACTCGACTGTCTCAGAGCTGCCAAGTCTCCGACTTTTTTGATACCAGTATTTTAATACAGAAAAAAGTTCTTTTATTTAATTAGAGTAATTGGACGATTTAAATGAACAACATTTTCTCTAAAATAACAGTGGTGTGCAAAAAAGCCGGAGTCTTGACAACTCGGAGACAGTCGAGTGTGACCCACTGCGCCGGCGTGAACGTGTTAAACAAACTCCTTGCATTCGTTTGAGACATTTTGACCCTTCCTGCCTACTCTACGGGACATTGTTCCGCACGACTTCTCTTTGTTTCTTTTTCTGAACAATTCTCTTCACCAAAAAATATTGACTGTTTTAATGATATGAAAAAGCATCTCGATAAGTATTTTGCCATCAAATCATAATTTTTTTGGAAAGAAAGCATTATGAGATTTCTGGACAGATGGAAGAAGGCTGTAGAACTGAATGACGCATAATTTAATAAATGTATAGTAAAATTTAAATCTTCTGCGTTTCAATTTTATTTCCTCCAAAATCGGCACGACCTTTCCGGACAACGCAATACAAATGTTTAAAAACAAATTTTAAGACAATTTTTACATTAATATAAAATAAAAAGGAAACGCAGTTTAATTTTGTATTCGGTTATATTTCACAAAAAGAAAACCATTATAATGATTAATGATGTGAAATAGTACGTGACTGGAAAAATATACTGCACTCGGAATCATAATGATATTGAAAAATACTGTTTTGCGAATTCTAGCCGGAAATCTAAGGAAATAATTTTCTCTTATCATGGATAATATTTCGTTAGTTTATATGCAGAACATTCAGAGTCATTTATTATGTTTCAAATATACAGCGACTTCTATAGCATTTTTTCTAAGTTGTTTTACTTAATGAAAAATTAATTAAAGAAAGAGTCAGTATTTTAAATTGTTAATGGAAATTTCTATTTTAACTTGTTTATTACAGGGTTCGTACGCCTTAAGGGATTCGTGGGATTTTAAATGTTTTAGTACCAGAAATTTCGTAAAGTACCGGTCGCTATACCTGATGATAGAATTTTTGTTCGTTAAATAAAGCAAATATTACTTTACTAAAATTTTGCTAAAGGTATAGCTGCCAACTTTTACGCTTTTTTGCTACCACTAAAATTTAATAGAGATTTTCGCCTTCTTTAATCGTGAGATTTCGACGACTAAATAATAAAATATTTACTATAAAATTTTAGTGGTAAGAAAAAAGCGTTAAAGTTGGCAGCTATGTAAAAGGCGCTTGAAAGTCCTTGAAACGTACGAACCCTTTTGTTATCCATTATGAAATAATATATTTAACCCTCTGTCTACCAGAAGGGTCCAATGGACCCGACATGTACATTCAAAATATTTATTCAAACCAGAAATTTCTTCAAAACAAACTAAATGTATAAATCAGACAATAATAAGTTAAATAAACAAATTAAATAGTTTTAAGTAAAAATTCTGGTGTAGAATGTTTTTATAAAACTTGAGTAAAATTTCCGGTAGTTCTAGGGTTAATTATATTTTGAGTTATGTGAAATCACTTTTTGAAGTTAGTAATTATTAAAAAAAACTTATTATTGCCAATGGAAGATATTCATTCAAAATAAGTTAATTATACATACAATTTTATTTTTCATACGTGACGACGCTTTATATTATATGTTATGTTAATTCAAAATTAATGGATTGTTGTGAAACTACATGTTTGTCATTAAACTGTATATGTTAATGAGATTTACTGTAGCATGTTGGGTATTGAAAATTATGTGGGTAGCATTTTTAGTTCATTTATAACCAACTCAAAATAATTACATTACTGCCTACGGCTAAAAATCGACAGTGGTGTATTTTAATTATGCTACACTATTTTAAACATACTGAAATACATAGATAATACACCTCAATAGATAGTACACCTGATAGTACAACACTTGTAGTTACACTACAAGAGTCTTACTATAGAATATGTTGTGCTTTCATTTCACCGTAATTCGATTTCATCGTTCACAATCGCAATAATCGTACATTTACAGGGATAAACAAAATAATTTGGTACTGGGTCATTCCATGTCAGTTCAGGCAGGCATGTAACCCACCATCACAGATTTTGATGAAACTGCGTGTGTTTGTTCCTTTTATTAAGATATGATTCCCAGTATTTTTTTTTTACTCCTTGGTCAAGTAGTTTCTGAGAAAAAAATTGTCAAAATTTTGAAAAACTGCCATCAGTTGGCATTCTTGACTGCTCGATTTTCAAATGTAGCATGACATAAATATGATCGTATTTCAATATCTATTCCACAAATCATCTTCAAATAATTTATGCATAATATATAGGGTACGTATTTTATGAAAAAAAATACTGTTACGCTTATATAACATTTTAAGTGTGTCTAAAAAAATGTTTAATCTTTGAAGTCGTGATTTTTTTTATGAAAAATAATGCATTAACTAAAATAGCATTATTAACAAAAGGCGGTATTTTTATTAAATTTATTTTTTGTGGGGGATATACTTAAAGGTGTCCTTTACCTGATTCTGAAATAAAAGTAGTGGGATTTTGGGTGTTTTTAGTAGTATTTCATATTTAAAAATATTTTGAGGCGTATTTCAAATCAAATCAAGCAGAGTCATCCCATGTCAGTTCGCCTAAGACATTTAATTCACTGTCACAAATTTCAATGAAACTGGGTATGTTTATAGCTCATTTTAAGACAGGATCAAGGAAATTAAAGGTGATTACAAGTAAAATGTTTTTTAAGATTTAAAAAAAAATCTAAATTTTGAAATTTTTTAAAAATGTTTTTAATGACAGATCTATATTCAAAGGTTGCATTAAAAAAAGTCATTTCAATATAAAATCACTAAATAAGTTTCAAATAATGTATATGTGACAAATAATGTAGGCAGATTATTATTTATTGTTGTTTGTCATGTTTAAATGAGTGTGTTTAATCTTGTGAATTCTTAAAATCAAGAATTTTGTGAAAAATAATGTGTTAATCAAAAATTTATTATTAACCGAAGGCAGGCTGTTATTACTTTTTTTAATTGTACGTAAAAATATCTTTTCAATAGTTATAAAATAAAAATAGTGAAAATATGAGCAATTTTAACAAAATTTTCATAAAATGTGAATGTTTAATGATAAATATTGACGCCTTTCATGCTAAGATGTACTAAAATGACTACGATATCGTGTATTTCTACTCTTGCTTAAATATAATACATACAATAATAAAATAACAAATATTATTTACAGCAATAAAAATTAAATTAAATAGTACCAGTTCCTTTACCAACACTACATTGCTCAACAGCCGACTTAAAATCAACAGCCCACTCTTATTGAAAAATACTTTCAACTGTTCAAATAATAAATAAACTGCATTTAAAAATTTTAATATCAACTTATTATCTTAAGACGATAATAATAACTAAACAACATGAGGAATTTATAAATCAGCTTTTAATTGAAAAGTCATGAAATGGTTCCTTTAAATATTGTTGTTCATCGAGTCAATCAAAACAAATTATATAAAAAAAAATAATGAGCCTAATATGCTGACTGCAATGACACTTCTAACAAAACTAATTAATTCATTACCATCTGAAATCAAACCGGAAAGATCAAAAAGAAAAAAAAAATCATCTGTAGTGTCAATGTGACATACTCAGTGGTTGTTGAGGTAGGAATGTCTTTGTGACATTTTCACCTGTACTTCAATAAAATATAAACATGTAAGCTTTTTTCATTCATCCAAATTAAGTAAAACAATTATAAAATTTTGTTGTCATTACACCAGATGTTAAATTTTTCGTTACATACTATTAGATAAGTTCTTTACTTTTAGACATTATTTACATAGTATCATAAAATTTACTATATGTATTTTCTATAAGTGTATAAACAATATATATATGCTTTATTAAACATAAATGAATAATTTTTAAATAATTTGTTTGAGAACAGGGATATATATATACACACATATATATGTTGAAAATCCATCTTTCAGCAATATTGTGATGAAATAAATCAAATTACCGTAATTTCCGGTGTATAGCCCGCGGATCAAACAATCGTGTTTCGACCCAGAAATTTTTAAAAATAAAATGTAACTTTTTAGATCACAGTAAATATTGGTCTTCAAATACTGAATAAAATTTCTGGGTCCAAACTGAATTGTTTGATCTGCGGGCTATACAGCCGAAATTACGGTACATATCATTAGAAACTGAATAAAGTTACAAAAGTGCAACTCATTAAGTTTTAAATATTTTTTTAGATATAGTTATTTGAAAGATATAAATATAATGGATTATGCATTTTTTGCATATATTTACAGCACAATACGTCAAAATTTTCTTCAAAAGAGTGAAATTTGGTTTTTTTTTTTCAATATTAGCAGCTCAATGCTAAATTTTCAATATTAACAGCCAAATATGAGTTTAAAGATTAGGACTGTCATTTTGAAAATTTCTATTGGGCGGTGAGGAGCTAGTGATTTTTCTCTTTTTTGGAAAGGGATAATTGCTCTTCGCCCTAGAAGTTTTACTAAAAAACAATATTGTTTATTTTTTTCCTTAAGAAACGAACATAAAAGATAATTTGAAAAATAAAATAAATGTATAAATAAAAATATTTCCAGGGATGATACATTGGATAGGTTTTACATTTGAAAATATTGATAATTTTAAATATGATTTAAATACTACTAAAACCAACCAAAATCGCACTATTTTTATTTCAGATCCAGTTATAATGTAGTATTATGCACAATTTAAAATTAAAAAATTAGTCATAGAAACTCCGCCTCTGATTGATAAAGATTTTTTTAATAATTTCATTATTTTTTGTAAAATATTTTTGATTTCAAAGATTATACAATTTTTTAGACACATTTAAATATTTTTTAACATTACAGCAATATTTTTTCATAATCTACATACTTTATTTACCTTGCTTAAATTATTCGAAGCAGATTTCTTTATTAGTTATTGAAATATGATTTTATATATAAAATGAGGCCTTTGAAAATTGAACAATCATTATTGGCAACTCGTGGCATTTTCCCAAAATTTTGATAACTTTTTCTCATATGTTCATTATTTTTATTTTATAACCATTTAAAAGATATTTTTACGTACAATTAAAAAAAAGCAATAACACCCTGCCTTCGGTTAATAATAAATTTTTGATTAACACATTATTTTTGACAAAATTCTTGATTTTAGAAATTCATAAGATAAAAGACACTCTTAGTGTTTAAACATGATAAAAAACAAGAAATAATAATCAGCCTACATTATTTGTCACATATACATTATTTGAAACCTATTTAGTGATTTTATATTGAAATGACTTTTTTTTTTTTTTTTTTTTTTTTTTTTTTTTTTTTTTAATGCAGTCTTTGAATATCGAACTGTCATTAAAAAAATTTAAAACAATTTTTCAAAATTTTGATATTTTTTATCTTAAAAAATATTTTACTTAGGATCAAGAAAATTAAAGGTGATTAAGTCTTAAAATAAGCTATAAACAAACCCAATTTCATTGAAATTTGTGACAGTGATTAAATGGCTTAGGGAAACTGACATGGAATGACTCTGCTTGATTTGATATGAAATGCACCTCAAAATATTTTTAAATAGGAAATACTACCAAAAACACCCAAAATCCCACTATTTTTATTTCAGAATCAGGTAAAGGACACCTTTAAGTATATCTCCCATGAAAAATAAATTTAATAAAAATACCGCCTTTTGTTGATAATGCTTTTTTTGTTAATGCATTATTTTTCATAAAAAATTCACGACTTCAAAGTTTAAATATTTTTTTAGACACACTTAAAATGTTACAAGCGTAACAATATATTTTTTTCATAAGCTGCGTACCCTAAATATTGTGCATAAATTATTTGAAGATGATTTGTAGAGTAGATATTGAAATATGATTATATATATGACATGCTACATTTGAAAACCGAGCTATCAAGAATGCCAACTGACGGCAGTTTTTCAAAATTTTGGCAATTTTTTTCTCAGAAACTATTTCACCAAGGAGCAAAAAAAATTACTGATGATCATATCTTAATAGTAAGAACAAACACACGCAGTTTCATTAAAATCTGTGATGGTGGGTTACATATTGATATTTTACTGCCTGATTTGACGTGGAATGCCCCTACTGTCTGTTACCAATAATTACAGGAAGTGCGTTTTATCTGTGGTTCACGTTTTTAAATTATTATTATTTTTTCTTTTTTGCTTATTACTTGGTGTCTGTAAATTCTTTAGATGATTTACACCGCAGCGCAAACGATCTCGTGTACATTTCTAATTATTCACGTAAATTTCAGAAGGGAATTTAGAACTGAACTGAATTTTAGCGTACTGTGTAGTACAGTATATTGAAATCTATCATATACAGGGCTGCACAACGTAATTCGGATATTTTTACTACTATCGATGGCAATTCCTCAAATTTGGTGTTCAAATAGTTTATGGGTTTTCAGAATTGTTTACTTATTCATCATCATACACTTTATTAAATGGTGAAGTTTTGTTAAAGTATTCTGTAAGTGATGAAAAGAGTGTCCTATAATAATGTAACCTATACTGAACGCGCAGTTTTTACTTTCTTCTGTCTTTACAAGAAGAAAGTATTGGATTCGGGAAATTTTTTGACTTTCGGTTTTCGACGGATTTACACGTTTTACGGGTCAGAGTTTCCGAAAAACATGTTTTTACAAAATGTCTGTCTGTGAGCCTGTCTCTCTGTATGTAACACAAATTTTGTGGCCGCTCTATCTCAAGAACTAATACACGGAAATTAATAAAATTTATATTCATATATATTTTCCCTGATATGAACTGGTGCTGCTTAGTTTTTGGTATACGTCGCTCAACAGGTGATGTTGCTATGCAGAATTTTTCACGATTTCTACAGTAGCTCAATCTCCAGCACGGATTTTCATCAAACTGCAGATACAGTTAGTCCTTGACATGAATTGATTTTTTATAGATTTTAGTGTTAATCGCTCAACAGGTGGCGCTGATATGCTGAATTATTTTGCAATTTCCGCTACAGCTCTATCTCAAGAACTAATGCTTGGATTTTCAACAAACTTCAGATTCCGGTATACCTTGCTATGAATTAGTGCCGTTTATGTTTTGGTGCAAATCGCTCATTAGGTGGCGCTGTTATGCTGAATTTTTCAGACTTTCCACCATGGCTCTATCTCAATAACCAATGCACGAATTTTCATCAAACTTCAGATTCAGGTATACCTTGATATCAATTAGTGCCGTTTTTGTTTTGGTGCAAATCGCTCAACAGGTGGCGCTGCTATGTTACATTTTTTAGAATTTCCGCTATAGCTGTATCTCAAGAACTAATGCAGAAATTTTCATCAAACTTCAAATTCAGATATACTTTGATATGAATTAATGCTAAATTGATGTAATTTCTTGTGCTGTTTAAATGATTTAATTGACGTGATTTATATTGAAGAAAGTTTTGTAATGGCCAGAACATACTAGTTTGTTCTTGTAGTTATTTGTTTCATGTTTTACCTTTAACGTATACAAGCTAATTTATTGTATATGTTAAAGTTAAGACATGACCCAAATAACGAAAACAGCAATTAACCTTCTTTTGTGATAATTTAAAAACAATTTAACAGGCAGACTAGGTTTTAATGAAAACTTGCTTGAACCAGTTTTGTATACAGCAACATCTATATCACATGTTTTTTAATTATTACGATAAACAGTTGTAAGAAAATATCCTATAAAATTAAAATGAGTAACATTTTGTTTTACAAAATGACCAAAATAATTTTTAATTATTTGATATTTTTTTATTTATCAACTAACAAGCTTCGTCCACTATGCCGTCGGTACACATCAGTAAATTTACCCTTGTGTTTTAAAGCATATAGACCTTTACCTGCAGTGCCCTTCCGCATTGTTGAAAAGATACAAAGTCTTTGCTCTATTATATTTTTAACGTGTCGGGTAAAATTTGAGCTGTTAAGGACCAACACTTTTAGATAAGGATTTACAGTAGGATTTAATAAAGAACTAAATGCAATATAATAAAACCATCACTGAAAAATTATCTAACTAACAATACAAGTCTTATCAAAATGTATCCAGTAGAACTTTTTAAATAGTTCTTTCGTAATCAGTTTCGTCTGATCATAAGTTTTATGTCCCATTATTTTATAGCTAAGCAACGTAGAACAATGTGCTTTATACTAAAACCTTCCCTGAAAAATTCTCGATCATAAGCTTTATGCCCCCATAATTTTATAGCTAAGCAACGTAGAACAACGTGCGTAGAACAACGTGCTTTATACTAAAACCTCCTACATCGAATTTGATGCTTGAAACCCGATGCTTTCAAACTTAAATAAAGAAACAATTTTTTTCTATTTTTAGGTTCGTTCGTAATTATATAAATACGCAGCACCTATAGTCGTAGTCTGGTCCGTCCATCTGTCTGTCTGTCCGCATATAAAAGAAAAAAAAACAGTCGATCGGTTTGAAATTTAATATATATAATCGTTGCAAAATTTTGTCGTGGCATTTGAAATTTTATTAAAATGTAATGAAAAGATAAAAAAAAATATTGCTAAAATGTGTCATTATTCTATTAAATTCTATCATACATAATTAATTCAATGATATCCCATGACCTTTCAGGTAATGATTCTAGGTTGCCATGGTGATGACGTCTTATTATTTCCGTTTTACTGAATTTAATATATATAATCGTAATAAATTTTGTATCCAAACATTCTAAATAAAAGTACAACAGCTATTGCACTAATATCTGAATATTTATAAAACAAGTTATAGTACGAACGCACCCCGTTGGCAGTATTACCGCGTATGGCGTATTTTTATTTAGAAAAATTAGATTTACACCAGAAAACTTTGAAAAACAATTTTATTTTAAATTATTTATGATGGATCTGTTTCCATTATAATCAAAAATGACTATTAAAATTCATGGTGAGAATTCGCAACAAAGCGATATAAGTAAGCGTCCTATCTCAAAGCGATATAAGTAAGCGTGCAAACTTAATGCTGGAATCGGGCGTAAATTAACACGCTTGCGCCATCTAGCGGACGGAGTGATAATCCACATACGCGGGATTTTAGGGCGGTGCATATTTTCTAAATCTTTAGCCTCTCATGGAAGTGAATTTTATTTTGCCACATTTATTGCAAAATAATGGCGTAGCAAGAGGGGCACCCAAATGCACTTGACACCACCAGGTTTTCTTCACTTTGACAAATCGATTTAATTTATTAATTAAGTTGAAAGGAACTTTATAATTTTAGTGGTGTGAGTACAAAAACAGTTAGGTATTTACCTGTAGTTCACACTCCATCCGCTACGTGGCGCGTGACATTGATTGATGTGACCTCGCTTTTAATGTTGCGGTTACTTCTTCCATTTAAGATGGGACGCTTATTTATATCGCTTTGGTCCTATCTTAAATGGGAGAAGTATCCGCAAGATTAAAAGCGAGGACACATCAATCAAGGTCATGCGCCACGTAGCGGATGGAATGTGAACTACAGGTAGATACCTAAAAGTTTTCTTACTGTCACCACTAAAATTGTAAAGTTTTTTTCATCTTGATTAATAACTGAAGTGCTTCTAATACGGTGAAGAAAACTTCGTGGTGTCGAGTGCGTCTGGATGCCCCTCTCGCTGCGCCATAAATGCAATGAATGTGGCAAACAAACCTCATTACCATGAGTGACTGACGATTTAGAAAATACGCGCCACACTAAAAGGACGCGTATGTGAATTATCACTCCGTCCACAAGGTGGCGCAACTGTGTTAATTTGCGCCTGATTCCAACATTAAGTTTGTTCGCTTACTTATAACGCTTTGATTCGCAATGCCAAAAAAAAAAATCTGCCATATGCGGCAACACTGCATTATTGGCCACGGTTGACGAACATTTTCCGAGTTTTTGTTCTTGTATGTTTCCATACCGTCCTACCTTCAGACAGTTCACATGAATTCATAATACTAGAACTGTAAAATACAATGTTAATATTATTAACATATATATTAATAAAAGCATCACTATATTTTTTTAGTAGAAAGTTTTTTAAAGATAAAGTATACCACTCTGTAGTATATACACGCTATGTAGTATACGTACATATCAAAAAATAATATACAGTGCTAACAAATAATATACATTTTTCCGACTATTCATGGTAATAGCAGAATTTGGGTTTTCAAATGCTCTATGTGTTTTCCAAATTATTCATCTAGACATCTTTCATTTTAAAAAAGAGGAATGTGTTGGAAAGGGTTACATAATCTATGCTGGATGCATGATTTTTCGCTCTTGTAAATTTACTGTCGACACAATTAAAAGACTATCACAAATAAACTTTTTATAGCGACAAATAGATGAGATTTAGGCAATTAACAGTGCACACGATGATAAATGATTACCCAGTACATTTAAAAGTCTCCAAATATGCCTTTTCTTGGTGATTTTTGTATGTTATTGCTATCGAGTATATTAGGATGCATTTAAACTATATCTTTAACATGTTAAAGTGAAAAGAAATACATTTAAAGGCATATAAATAATTTTAAAGTAACTGATCTGCGAATATAAGAAGAGGTACTTTGGAAAAATAAAAATCAATAGAATAAAATAATTCACGTTCACAGATGACATTTTTTATTTGAGCACACGCTTTCCTCATAGAATTCTCGTATTTTTTTTACCACATTTATTTTTAAAAATTGTACGAAAAGTTTTTTTAAATTAATATTTAACTTTAAAAAGTCGCCGGTTGCGCATGCAGAACATGGAAATCAGTTTATTAAAGCATATTTAAAATGTACTTTTTTTTTACTTTTAGCTTGTCATAACATTAGTTCATAGCTGACAACTTTTTCACTTTTTTCTTACCACTGATATTATATAGTAAATGTTGTCTTATTTAATCGTCGAAATCTCCCGATTAGACAAGACGAAAATATCTATTAAATTTCAGTGGTAGCAAAAAAGCGTAATATAGCAATAATAATAGCAGCTATGTATAGTTTAATGACAGTAATTTATTTTAATGCGCAATTTTATAGAACCTATTTAGACGAGATATTACATCTAACTATCATAGAATGATCATCAAAACTATTTTTCGGAAATAAAAATTGTAAAAAAATCATTAGATTCCTAAATTAGATAATAAAATAAAATAATTTCAGCATAAATATTACATAAAAATTATATAAAAATATTAAGTATAAATATTGCTATTTGGATATCACGATAACATGAAGTCCTTATGCAAACTATTACGTATCCTAAGAAAACTCAAATGTAAAACGAATTCCATGATACACTATAACCATTTGTCTAATCAATCAGAAATTATTAATTTAAATTTAATAAGAGTAGGGGTGATTCAGCGGGGCAGAGTCCCCCTGAAGAAATGTATTTTTTAATAAAAAAAAAATTACCAGATTAAGCAATTCATCAGAATTTCAGAACATTATTGTCATAGCGTGCAAAATTTAATACTTCTAATTTTTAAAAACTTCAAAGAATTTTATATGCTGCTAAATATTTAAATTATTGAAAAATAAGTAGAATACGGATTACAAGATGCTGAATATTGTGCGCTGTGATATTAACCCTTTATCTACCGACGATACTTGTAAGTACCACTCACTTTAAACTATTATCCCATAGTGAATATTACTAATATTCTGATTATACTTTGTAAAAATACTCTTTTAAATCCACTTTTTCAGGATATATGGAAGCAGTAGTTTTAAGTTCGTTATTTTAACGAGGAAGGAGGCTACCTTTGAAACAGTTGATGTGTTTTGTGCCTACATTTTGTACAGATTGTCACGCTCTCCTTTGTATTGCTGCAAACACAGTAAAGGACATAAGATATGTGTTGGAATTTTTTATGTGTTCATTATGACCTTAAAATACAATTTGACTAGCTATTTTAAGTGAGCATTGTATGTCTTTAATTTAACAGTTGAATTACTCGGCGGTACTTACGAGTACCGCCAGTACACAGGGTGTTGGAGAAAAACTTTTTGTTTACTTTTCATCTGTGTAGTTATCCATCATCTTCATCTGCTTTATAATATAATTACAAAATTGCAGCGCAGCAATGTTTGTTCTGGTATTTATTTTCTGTTTCATTATTATTTTTTATAGGAAATCAAAAAAGTTATGGTATCGGCTCTTTTTGCTATGCTAGAAATGGCAAAGTAAATACATATATTGCGTATGTGGAGATGCGTGAAAACATGTTGTCAATGGAATATTGACGCCTCATAACTAAAGAAATGCTAACAAAATCGAAACATAAAAAAAAGTTTTTCTTTTAATACCATCAAATTCGAATTTTCATCATTTTTCATGTGTAAAATAAAACTATGGCAATTTAATATTTTTTCGTTGATGACTTATGGGTGTCTTCTTGTTATTTAGCATTTTAAGGAGTTTAAAGTTTATTTGAAATATCACGTGGATTTTCTATTACGAGATTTAGGCACAGTGTACTGACGATACTTTAACCTCTTAATTCTCGCTTCCGTGATATTCAAGGGCTGTGTGTTTTATTCAGATTGTTTGAATCTCACCAGTTTTGTAAAATAGTGTAATTGGCTTTATTCTGGTATCATTTTATTTGTCATAAAATATTTTCAATATTTCCTTTTCAAAAAAGTGGTGGAAATAAGCAATCTGAATATTTAAACCGTCATTTAATACGACCGTTAAGGGGTTAAATACATTATTCAAATGCGCTATTTTTTTTTTCAACAAATGGAAATTTCAAAATCATCTGAACTGCGAAAGAAAAGCATTGCGGCGAGAAATAAAATGTCCTATATATTCAGTAAGAATAAACCAAATTTAATCAAAAGCTATACAGCTAAATCCCACCAATCTCACCAACAATCTTCCTTAATTTCAACCTAATCGGATGCTTTTTACGGCAGTTATTGCGCAGGAGACAGATTAACTAACTAATTAACTAACAGACGGAAACCAAAATCTTTTCGCGTCTCCACAGTAAACCTTTACTGACGTTTATTCTATTATTAATGACATTTATTCCATGGTTCTTTGCGTTAAGAGTATAATATAAGATTCACTGATCTTTTCTGAATTTCGTAAATTCTCGCGACGCAGTAGAAGGAGGATTGACTTAAATTCTTGTTGTATTTGTAGATCAAAATATTCCAGTTTACATACTTGAAAGTCAAGTAACCGCCGTGAAGTACTTTTTTCTGAAATGGCAAATCAAAGTTAAAAGTAGAAATTCGGAGACTTTTGTTTGGATCAACTTGTACTTTTGTATAGCACTATTTAACGGTTCATTGTATCATCACTATATTTGTAATACTAAATAACTTAAAAACATGTAACATATTTACCTCAGATATTCGAAAGGACAAAACTAATTAAACGATTGAAATAAGTTAACAGGAAATAGCTTGGCCATATTTTAATGTTCGGAAGATATATGGTGATTCGTCTTGGCCCAGAATGTCACAAACAATCATGTTTTTTATCCCACATGTCCGCACTCTCATGTTGAGGAACCCTACTCGTGAGTAACATCGCTGTTCATCTCTGACAATTCTAGTGATTTATATTAAATCGTTAATAGTTTTGTCCGTACACCATACATGCAAGAATTTTTTTTTTCAGTTTCTCAGAGGTACTCGAAAGCCATTCATTTTAGATTATAATCATCGCTCAACTAATTTACAACAATTTTTTGATTAAATTATATGAATATTTTAGGATAAAAGAAGCAGTGTTTTGCCCTAATTTTTACATTATCAGGGATGAGAGCGCTCTGACTCAAATGGCCGATTACTACCACTAAATTTAATAGTATTTCAAGCATCATTTAATGAGAGAATTTCTGAGGTTTAATAAAGCAAAGAACACTATTAAAATTTAGTGGCAGCAATCGGTCATTTGGGTCGGAACGCTCTCATCCCTGCATTATTGTGCTAAAAAATTAATTGTAACGCGGTTAATGTACTATCGAAAAATAACAGCTTTAAAAAAAATACTATAGTTTGAAAAATATCAACGACACTAAAGAAAAAAAAAGATTTATTTTATGTATTTATATCTTCTGATAAAATTAAATAAAAATTAATTTTTTAACAGTATATTTTAAATATTATAAAATTTGCTCAAAATCCCACTCAAAAATTATTTAACATTAAAAAGATTTTGAATAATTAAGACATTCATGTTTCTCGGATGCTTTTGTGTAGGGGTGCACAATCTGTGGCCCGCGGGCCACCAAGCTTACCACTATTTTTATGCAGAAAAAAATTCCTAATTAATTAACAGAAACTTTGCTATTAAATAATTCAAATGTTACTTTTAAATTTTTTGTGGTGGCAAACAATTTTCTGTCAAAAAGGTTGTGCAGCACTACTTTAGTGTAAAGACAGTTTGTCACAAAATAGCACACCAAAATTCGTTCATTAAAAATTATATTTATTATGTAAGTTGGTCCATTAGAGGTAAGTTCAGAATAAATTTCCGTCCCCAAAGGATCAATTTCTAGATATATATTACACGTTCTAATTTCATTCTTTGAAACGATCTCATGAATGAAAATAATTTGAACGAATGAAAAATTTGAATGAAAACTTTAATTCCATTTAAGCTGAGTTTGAGTTATAAGAAATATAAACAATTTCTTTGAATGTAAAAACTAAAATTCAGATTTGTATTTAATTTAGAAAACAGGCGAATAGGAAATTAAGTAGAAATTTATTTGAATATCATTGTCTATAAACAAAATAAATAAAGACACAATCTTTCTTCCTAGTACACAAAACACGGACTTTAACACTAGAACGGCGGGAATTTTTACTCAAGTTTAAATAAAAATATTTCACATCAGAATTTTTACTTAAGACTATTTAACTTATTTATTTAAGTTATTTTTGTGCAGCATATATTAATCTTATATTACAAAGAAATTTCTGGTTCGAATCGACATGTATTCATTCAGAAAGGGTCAAACTGACCCCTCGCCGCCGTTCTAGTGTTAACCCTTTCCGGCGCGGTGTCCTTGGGACACCTAATTTTAATTCCAAAACTTACAAACGGCACCAAAAATATTTAACTAAAATATTCCTATTACAATGTACATGATAACAAGCAATTTCTTTTTTTCTAATAAATTCGTTTATAAATTGCGGTGTCAGACCATTATTTCATCAGTTTATAAATAGAATTACTCCGCGCCGGTAAGGGTTAATAAGCTAAAAGTTAAATTTCTACGTTTCGAGCTATTCGCTCTTTTTCCGTCATCAGGAAAATATGATGGTAAAAAGGCTCAAAGTTCAGAGACGAAAGCTTTCTGTGCAAAAGATAATTAGTCAAAACTTGACCAATGATTTTAATACAAAACTGTAGTGTTGCCATCTAGTGAAAATAAATAATTGTTAATGAACAGAGATCAAATGAATCAAAAAGGTCGATTTAAGAAACCACGAGTGCCATCATCTTCACATGAGGGAAAAAAACCACGTTCAACTAAGTTTTCATTCAAGTTTTGGAAACATAATAGAAGTTTAAGCTGAAATAATAAATGTTAAATAAATAAATAAATAATAAGTAAAATTTCAGCTTAAACTTGTATTATTTTGAAAGTGGTATTGTCCCTCATGTGCAGATGATGGCACTCGTGGTTTCTTAAATCAACCTTTTTCATTCATTTGATCTCAGTTCATATTTTCACTAGATGGCAACACTACAGTTTTGTATTCAAATCATTGGTCAAGTTTCGACTAATTATCACTTGCTTTCGTCTCTGAACTTTGAGCCTTTTTACCATCACATTTTCCTGATGACGACTGTAGAAACAGCTCGAAACGTAGAAATTATCTTTTAGCTTATCAAAGTCCGTGTTTTGTGTACCATTAAGCAAGATTCTGTCATTATTTATTATATGTTATGGTGCAATTGTCCAGTATGTGCTATTATAAATAAAATGTTTATCATTTTTTTTTATCACGGGGTTTAATTGCAATTAAATATAATTTGTGAGTACATTGCATTTATTTTAATGAAAATTATCAAATGGTAAGTCTCCTTAGCAATTCTGTAAAAATGAGAATATTTGTATCGCTTTAATAACTTAACCCCTTCAGGCACAGTAGAATACATTACATCTCACCTAATTTTAATTGAGATTTCCACCAGAAAAATTAATTAAATTTTACTTTTATATATTTCATATTGTGAAGACTCTATTTCATGAATTACGGTGAGAATCCAACATTACTGAAACACCATTTCTTGCCCCTGAAAGTGTTAATAGATAAATAGTACTGACGATGTTATTTGAGATTTAAAATGGTTATGAAATAAAACCATAATTGTCAAAGAAACCCCTTGATTATATTTAACAGTTACCTTTCTTATGAAATGCAGAATAATGAAAACTTTACGAGTTATTTAAAGTTAAAGGAAGACATAAATGACGCTACGCCAACACACAGTAATTTTACTATTACGCCACGCCCACAGAAATTAATTTTACTTTGACGCCATGCTCAAACACATTAATTTTACTATGACGCCACGCCTACACACTTTAATTTTACTCTGACATATTATACTCTTTTATTTTATGTAACTACATTTTATTCAAGTGTTTATATATACTTTAATTAATGTATTTTATAAAACTGTGCAAGACCTTCACACAAGTTAGAAGTGCCTAGGTTTTTAGTGCTCCGAAAAAATGTACTTTTCAGCTAAAAACCTCATTAACTCTTAAAGTACTCCAGCGATTTCGATAAAACTTTTTTTGGTGGTGGAATATAAATATAAGATCATATATAGCTGACAGTTAAAAAAGAAAAGTTGATTAGATTCGGAAAAAAAAAAACACTTCTGAAAATAGAAATTTTTTGAAAAGTTTCCATTGGTCGAAATAAAAAGTTGTATTCGCAGAAAAGAAACTGTCTGCTATAAGTCTTGAGAATAATCCAAGAAATATAGATTCCAAATTTCATCAAAATCGGTCGGGTAGTTTCCTAGGAAACGCGTCATAAACATCGCATTTTTCCCGTATGATTGCACCCAGTCTTATCTTCCCTTAAACAGGTTTGCTACTAGTCAGAGAATTTTTATGACTACAGGTCAGAGGAGTGCAAGTATTTTCTTATAGAACAACTAGCCTAATGTAATTGAGTTATCATATAAAGCCCGTTTTTCCATAAAAAAATAGTGGAATTCACCCTGAAACTGTAGGATTAATTTAGTGGGAATAACAAATTGTTGTATAAACTTCAGTGATCCATTTTCTAATGAGCTGAGTGATAATTTAAGTCTTAAGATTTTTTTTCTTCCTTTATTCCAAATGCTTTCTACAAAAAAATTGTTTTATGGATATATAAATTTTGATAACACTGAATTAACACTTTCACTACTACTCGGGACATATGCATTAAAGTGACTATTTTGTATTGTGTAAATTATGATATGATTGAATATAAAAATAGTTACACCTAGCACTTATTCAAAGGGTTAATGAATAATTAAAAAAAAAAAAAAAAAAAAAAAAAAAAAAAAAAAGTTGAGTATTAGCATAAATTTCTAAAATAACTTATAACAAGATTGATAATAATGAAACTTTCACACCGGAATAAAATACAAATTTAATTTTATATAATAAAATGTGACGCTTGCTGTATAATTATTTCTTGTTTGCTTTTTTTTTTCATGTTGCTATGTCTGCTCGGACATAGGAATTTATTAAACTTAAACAGCCTTTTGACCAGATCGCCTGTCATGCAAGGCAAACACAACGTTTAAATTTGAATACCAGTATTTTATTTTGGAAATTTTCACTTTATCAAATCTCAAATTTTAAGATATTGAATAATTGAAAATTACAATGTGGCAAAAACTGGCGTCGAAGAATTACAAGAAGTGTTAAAGAGGCTCGTCGTTAGTGGGGCTATAGTAAAGATTCTAAGTAGCGGATGGGGACAGCTTAACCCTAGATCTACCGGGAATTTTATTCAAGTTTTAATAAAACGTTCTACACCAGAATTTTTATTTAAAACTATTTAACTTATTTATTTACCTTATTTTTGTCTGGTTTATATACTTAGTTTATTTTAAAGAAATTTCTGGTTTGAATGAATATTTTGTATGTACCTGTCGGGTCCAATGGACCCGTCTGGTAGACGGAGGGTTAATGCAGCAATGTTAAAGAAGGACCTGCGTAATAGAAGAAGGGAAATCTTGTAAGGTATTCTTTAAAGCTGGTTTCAAACAAAGGGAAAAAATAAGATTTTGCATTTAATACTGGCGCCACCTATCCAAAATATTTGAAAATAATATTAAAAAAGAAATCTTTAGAACATGATCTTTCTAACACTGTAGTAAGAATTATTTAAATAAGTAAACAAATATCTATAACTTTTACTTTTAAAATTTAAAAGCAGTTCAACTTTTATGTGATAATAATGTTACTGCATATATAACTCATTGCATATAAATAGATAGGGATATACATGTGACATTTAACTGCTTTAAGGCTTATGGCAAATTAGTTTACAAGGGATAAAATAAAATTATTATTTCTTATCTTAAGGTAAATCTTTGTCTTTGCTTTCAATCAAGGATTCAAAAAACAATAAATATGATTTAAATAGCATATACTTCTATAATTAAAATATACATAATTTAATACTTGTCTCCTAAGATAATTATGCATATATCATTATTATTATACATTAGTATGTCAATGTGGTTTCAATTTGTTTTTAAAATAGTTTAGAAAGATTTAAAAGCTATTACTATTTGTTTGCACTTTGGTCTTAATTTAAAATGTTTCTTTGCTATATATAGTATTAAAAAAATCGAATTAATAGGGCACAGTTCAATTTCTTTAGTTATTACATTGAACTAAACATAATTTAATTTTAGGATTATTTCAGTTCCTATTTTATAGCAAATGTATAATGAGAGCATCTCATATTTTTTTAACATTACAATATTAATAATTATAATGCGTTATCTTCAAGTATTAACATCTTAAATTATAATAATAACAGTAACATAAATAAAAAAAGTATGAGGAAAGAAAACAACACATGGATAAATACCAAGTACAAACAAAAATCAACATCAACAAAACAACGTGCTAAAGTCGGCTAGGCGCTAGGGACTTTTTGATTTTTCCCCATATCGCTATGCTACCCAGTACGCTCGAAGTTTTAACATTGTTGTATTAAGCTGTCCCTATCCGCTACTAAGATTCTAGCGCAGTTCTGCCACAAGTGACTACTTTTCAGTTCTATCTGGCACCACTTTCTCAAAGCAAAATTCTTAGAAAAGCGGTTTTTAGCATTTGCAATTGAAATATATTGCAAAATTCATTAAAAAAAAAAAAAAAAAAAAAAAAAAGATAGTGGTGCGAATTAAATAGTAAAATAGTCGCTTGTAGCAGCCATGCTACTGTATCTCCGCCATGGGCGTATGCTGGATATTTTCATTAGAAATCTACCATGAAAGAATATCTTTGTAAATTGTGGAGCAATTAAATATAAAAATAGTCACCAGTCCTGAACCGTAATCAAAAGGTTAACATACTCCAAAACATTTATGAGGTTTGTATTTCTCAGGCGTTTGAATTATTGTAAAAGATGGGATCTTAAAACAGGGTTCGTACGGGTACCGTTATTTTGAAGGCTCGATATCAGAATTTTTTTTTATAGAAAAATAAATCTAGTTTAAACGGACGAAATTTCGCTTTATTTCACGAGAGATTTTCCATAAGAAAATACTGGTACCGAAGAATTTCTTAGTCATGAAATTCAAGCACCCGTACGAACCCTGTTAAACACACACAAACACTGGTTCATATAAAAAAGATTTTCGCAATTTTCTTAACCACTAATTATTATTTCTTAAACCACTGCTGAATAAATTTTCTTCCCCAATAGATCAAATTTGAAATATATTTTAAGCACCCTAGTTTCGTTTTTTCATAGAATTTTGTAAATGACAATGAATTTCCCTTTAAGCTGAATTTTACCTCTATGGCAATATTGTGAAATCTATGATATTTCTTTGAGGTTAATCACTTAATCTGATAAATAAAACTGATAATTTTAATTGAATTCAAAATGGATCGATATCAAATTAACATATGTCAAACTAGCTTTTTGTTTAATTAAAAAGTTATCGTTCTAATGAGCTGGTGAATAATTAAAGCTTTAAGAGTTACTTTTAATAAAAGCTTTAAATAATGAAAGCTTTAACAAAAACTGGCTCATTTAAAAAGGTTTTTCTGTGTATTTTATTCTATTAGAAACAGTTGCTCAGTCCACAATAGATCAATTCTCGAACATATTTTACGCGTCGAAGTTTTTTTCTTTTTTTCCGATAGAATTTTGTGAAAGTAAACGACATTCGCTTTAGGCTTTATGCTATTGCCATTGTCATATCTGTGAAGTAGGTGATATTGCATAGTGTGAATCAATAAATCTGATAAATAATACTGATAATCTTATTTGATAGTTAGAAGAGATCTAAAACAATGCGATAATTCTTAAAGTAATTGTTTTATTATATTTAATATTTATCATTATAATGAGCAGGGTAATTATTAAAGCTTTAAATAATATCAACTTTAACAGTAACATTTATAATAAACTGGGTAGGAATTAAAGCTTTAAAATAAAATATTTGTTTTTGTTTATTCGATATGATTTCAATATAAAAATTGTTTTATAGCGTTAAATTGTAATGCTCCAAAACAATCAACAGGTTTTTTCCCCTCTCAGATATTTTAAGTATCACAAAAAGTGAGATAAAAAATAAATTAGTTTCTTTGGAAATGATTTATCTGTGTAATTACTTAAATAAAAGCAGCTGTTAAATAAATCTCAGTGTACAATACTCGTTTACTTCAATTTTTGAATACATTTTACATCTGCTAGTTTTATTTTTGATAGAATTTTATGTATGAAAGCGCCATACACTTTATGCTGTATTTTCTCTCTATGCCCTGTAAATACGGTCTTTTAAAATGTAAAATTTAAACTGCAAATTTACGGAAAGAAGGCAGAGAAGAAAAGGAAATTTAATTCGTAATTTACTACAAGAAAATCCATCAAGAATTTCACGGGTTACCGAAGTTATTGACTGAAGACAATTCCATTTTTTTTTCTTTTTTTATTGAAAACTCTAAATGATTTTTTAGTTTGGATATATATTTTTGGAGAATACTAAAAAGATTTATAAACTAAATCAGGAGCAAGAAGTTTAATTAATTTTTAAGAAAAATATAATAAAGAAATTATCAAATTAATAAAAAATGGTATTTATGGAGTCAATAGAAATTCTACGTCATGCTAATTGCTCTTGTTACGTACGTTAGAATACGTTATCGTACGTCATTCCAAAAATTTGCTATAGTATACTGAGAATAACATGAGAACCACCCCATTTCTGTAGAACTTTGGAACAGTACGACAGCATAGCCTCATCCCTGTTTCAGTTTGAAGTTTGGATTAGTCCATATGGTGTAAAGGACTCGGCCTCTGACTTTTATTGTTTTTAACCCTAATGATGAGTATGATATAATTGAAAACACTAGGTTTTAAATGTATCGTATTGTGAATAAAAAAAACACCTATAAGTACAGTGCGTCTCATAAATATAAAGACACTGATACTTTCGAAATAATATTTTAATAATTCAGTATTCAAAATTATATTTATGCATGTAACGAATAGTATGTGCCAAGAAAACATTTTACAGTAAATTAAATTAGAATTAAATAGTTTAAACTCGAAAATTGATAAATGTAAATAAATTTGCTGTCTCATAAATATAAAGACATTTTACATACTTTTGAATTACCGCCCAATAAATAATCCATTCTTACTAATGACAGAAAATATTCTAGCTGGCATGCTTTTTATTAAGTTGTATAACTATTTTGGCTTTATATCAAATCAACTTCGTTCGAAATCTTTTTTCAACACAAGGACGTTTGAAAATTGTCTTCCAGATGCATATAAACTGCGAACGAGAGTGCCACAAAGATTCTTAACTGGATTTAAATCAGGGTTACGTGCAGGTCACACCGTGACATGAACATTCCTATCGGCAAACCATTTTTTTGTGAGTCTTGATGTGTGAATCGATGCATTATCCTGATGGTACAAATAATTCCGACCACCAAGAGTTTCAGCAATTGACGACAACTATCAAGCAGTTCGATATACTCTTTAGATGTCTGTTTACCTTACAGAAAAGTAACATCCGTAGTTCCATTAAAAGAGAAGGCACTCCACACCATAACAGAACATTACCCTTTCTGCCTACTGAAGAAGGTTTGAGATTAACGTCTTAAATCGTGCGAGTAGGAATTCCAACCATCTGGGCCATCCAAGTTAAATCTTTTTTCATCTGAAAAAAAATGTCTTGCATCAATTCGTCCTTCCAGTGCATATGATCTTTAACCCAGGTTAACCTCCGTTCTTTGGGTTCTTTTTTCAGTAAAGAAAATCCGCACGTATGTTGGCATACAAGGTTTTTTCTTTCTTTTATGCGACGATGTACTGTATCCTATGGGACCATGCCGTAAACTCGTTCAGAAACTTATCGGAGTGACATTTTTTGCGACGAAACAAGTCGCATGATCTTGCGATCGACGCTTTCGCTAGTTTTTCTCGGTCTGCCAGATCATTTCCTCCAATATATATTGTAAGTTTTTGATAAAATTTTACAAAGTGAAGCTCTGATTCTCCCAGTTTTTATACATATTTGACAAACTGTTAAGCCATTAGCTTTAAATTCACGTATTTTACAAATTTCATCTTTTGAAATTTCAATGTTCCACAGCATCTTTGCAATTGAAACAAGTCAAACAACTTTGCTCGTTTGGGTAAGTTAAAGTGTATTTCTGCGTGTGCGCATTAATCCTGTACGCGTGCATTCGAAAAAAATTTGCATATGAAGCAGTTTCAAGTTTGTCTTTATATTTATGAGACAGCGTATTTTTTTATTTTTTTATTATTCGAGACGAAATTATTTTATTTAAATTAAAACCCCTATAAGAGATTCATTTCAGTGTTCTTAATATGAGGTATAAATTTAATTACTTTTAACTGAATTAATAAAATGTAATTTCAAAAACATCTGTGTCTTTATATTTATGAGACGGACTGTAATTTGAATACTTTTTATTTTACAAAGTTTTAAACTTGTTATTGTAAGGGGAATTTAAGGATATCGAGAAATTGATATGTTAAATCATTTTTTAACTTAACACCAAAAAATATTTTTGATGTGAAAAATATCTATTATGCATTCAAATGAAGCTTTGAAATTTATTAAAAGCTATCCCTTTGTATCTTTGTATTAGATACTTTGCATTTGCATTAGCCGCATGCCAGATGTTAATAACGGAAGAAATCCGCTAGACATTAACCCTTTCAAGGGCGATGGAATGTTTATGAAACAACTTAAAGTTAATTCCTAAATGCAACAGTTGCAGTAGAATATTGGTATAGAATTTTCAGTTTATCAAATATGTACAAAATAACTTTTTCTTATTTCCGTATAAATATGTGGGTAAATTCCGGTGTCACTCATTCATTTCAACATTTTAGCAATGGAAGTGCTTTGCCCCTGAAAGAGTTAATAGCGGATTTTGCCACATACGAGTACAACAGCGTTTTATGTACGAAATTAATTCAGAGTTAACTTCTATTCACAGCTCGATTACATATTCTATTAATTGTATTTTATTTATATTATTTTATTTATTTTTTTTATAGAAGAATTGTTAATCTCGTTTTGGAATGCTAACCGGATACTAGGGCTGGATTATTTATCAATATATCGACAAATATTGATATTTTTTAATTATCACTATAACAATATCCAAGCTCTGCCTCTATCGCTATATCCCAATATCGATATCAAATTCTGACTCTACCGATATATCCCAAGAACCTTTTTCTTTCCGTACCGCGACATTAAACCATGAAAAAAGTGCAAAATATTCCGTACCAATATTTCAATACCTTCTCAAATCCTTACTTTAGCCAGTGCAATTATTCAACTCCCCGCTCTATTCAGAGCAGAATATCCCCCTCCAGTGATTATCTCTGTTTGTTCATATCTCAATATGTTATCTACATTTGTTGTTATTAACCGCATATTTCGTTGCACGTTCTTTAGTTAATAAAGCTCCTTGCTCGTTCATTATTGAATAAAGCTATTATCGTGTGTGTTTAATTCCGCGCTACTATTGTCTAGACTTATTGATATGTATTAAGGTTTTGATATATCATGAGCTAAAAAATGTGCAGACAGCAGATTCTAGATTGTAGCTTAACCCTTTCCGGCACGGGCAATTTTTGTTGTAAACTGATGAAATGATTGACTGACACCGGAAATTCATAACGACTTTTTTAGAAATTTAAAGAGTGTTATTTTAATCCCTGGGTTAACCTTTTATAAATTTTCAGCCCCTCCATTTTTACTTTTTTTTTATATATATTAGTACTAATGTGCTACGGTTAGACTTTATTTTCATGGCTCCTCTAGGATATGCTATACACATACTCATATACATGGTGTGGAGTAGCGCTGCTACTGGGGTATCCCCTTGAACTGCTCTGCTGTTCGCAGTTCACTATTCATTGTAAAAGCAAAATTTTACTAAAATATTCTTGGTGCCGTTCGTAAGTTCGGAATTAAAATTAGGTAACGTGACCCGGGCATACTGTGCCAGAATGGGGTAACAGCTGGAAAGCTCAGATCGAGAACAACCAATCAGAGGACGCTAATGGTACGCTTCGTAATAAGTAAGCTTCACCTTTTTGCTTTTCGTTACCATGGCAAAACATCACCTCTTCTTCCTTGGTTGCTTTTGAGTTGAATTTCTTAGCTACTAACGTCTAAAAATTGCCTCTGCTGCGCCCAATGATCTTATTTTTCTGCTGTATTAGCAATATAGCGAATGTTTTCGAGTAAATTTAACGTAAGCTGCCTCAGTATTTCGGCTTAAAATGAATATTAATTACTGAATGAAAAAAAAAATCAGTATAAAACTATTTTTAGGTATCATTTAATTAATATTTCAAAAAATGTTTCAGTGTTGTATTCATGTAGTATAAACAGATAAGAAGGTATAAATTCAGTGATGTTTATTCTTTACTTTTCATTTTTGAAATAAGCCATAGAGAAATACTGAGGAACAGCATTTCTGCTGCATCTCCCATCCATATTGAAACCTACTTAATTACAAATATATTAGCATGACACGTCGCAATAAATCAATTTCATTTTTTTCTTTTGCGTTTCACTTATTTTAACCCTTTCAGGAGCAGAACAATTCTGTTTGTAAAATGACGAAATAATTGACTGACACATGAATTTTAAAACGAATTTCTTAGAAAATAAAAACCTGATCTTATACAGTTTCATTATAAAAGCAAAATGTTATTAAAATATTCTTGGAGTTAGTTGTCTGTTTTGGAATTAAAATTAGTTGGTCACGACGTTGACCACCGTTCTTGAAATATATGTATATATACATATATATATATATATATATATATATATATATATATATATATATATATATATATATATTTAAGGGATACTCTGTGAGAAAATAGGTATAAAACAATTGATTCATTGATTTCTAGAACTGTTTGTATTTAAATTGCTGCTACCTACCTATCTTTCGAAATAATGATTTTTTTCAACCCCTATGCACATTAAGGTAGTTATCGCAATTATCAACAAAATCAATATTAACTCGTTTATATATTGCGATATTAAATTTCTGATATCGTCCAGCTGTACCGGAAACAAACGCTAAACCATTTGTACTGTCACAACCCTTTCAATGGTAAAGCACTTCCATTCCAAAAATGCTAAATCAATGACACACCAGAATTTAGAAACAAATTTATTTGGAAATAAGAAAAAGCTATATTTAATATTAATAGTAAAACGAATTTTGTTTACCAAAAGTCTGGTGTCATTGATGCAATTGGGAGTTAAAATTAAGTGGTTTCATAAACATACCACTGCCCTTGAAAGGGTTAAATGCAAACAGTTTAATCTTCCCTATAAATTTCGGTG
Source organism: Maratus speciosus (assembly GCA_963932465.1). Classification (NCBI taxonomy): domain Eukaryota; kingdom Metazoa; phylum Arthropoda; class Arachnida; order Araneae; family Salticidae; genus Maratus; species Maratus speciosus. Next base: position 137,421,510 of record OZ010793.1, read on the forward strand.
ATCGATCTGTATATGATAGAAATATATTTTTAGAAAATTCGTGCTTGAAAATTATTTTTTAAGAACCATAAAAAAAAACAAATCAATTTCTTGTTAGTTTTCAAACAAATTCCATTTAGATCGGGAGCCGGCAGCACAGACAACCACCTCATCGAGTTGGAGGCTGAAATTCCAGAATTAGCTAAAACCCGATTCCCATATTAAAACGCAATCGGTCTGCCAACTCATACAGTGGTGGAAAATTGGCGCAGAGGCGGAGCCTACTGACACCACTAAATTACAGTAGTATTTTGCCTCTTATCTAATGATCAAATTTCTGAGTTTTTATTAAACTGAATAACACCATAAAAATTTAGTGGTGTCAATAGGCTCCACCTCTGCGCCAATTTTCCACCACTGCTCATATCTTGGTGCAAAACACCTAAAAACCCAATTTTAGGTGTTGACTCGTAGGTTTACCATTGCGTTTTCCTGTACCCGAAGGTATGAAAACATGGCGGACTGGGAGCAGGAAAACGCAGTGGTAAACCTACGAGTCAACCGGTAAAATCAGATTTTTAGGTGTTTTCCACCAAGATATGACTCGACAGACCGATTGCGTTTTAATATGGGAATCGAGTTTTAGTTAATTCTGGAATTTCAGCCTCCAACTCGATGAGGTGACTGTCTCATGGTTCGTACGCCTCCTTGAATTTTGCAGACCAGAAAATTTTTCGCCACCAGTATTATCTTATAGAAAATATATTCCTTACCCCTTGGGGACGAGCGGCACGTATACGTTAGGGTGGAACTTAAGTATAGGGTAAAAAAAAAAAAATTGTTTTAATGTGTAATAGTGAAAACTTTTTTTCCTTTTTGAATGACTAAACTTTTGGCTGAAAAGGTTTTTTTAAATTAAGTTGTTTTCCGGTTCCTCAAGGAGGTCATAGTTTTGAAATTTCAGAATAAAGTAACTTAAAGCAAACTACGTAGCTGTTAGCTCATATCTACTTTTATTTAGCAAATACTATCCAGAGGTCACCATGAGGAGGTGGTTAAATATCGACTTCCACCCTCCTTACCTCCCTTTATTATGAATTAATTAAATTGGATATTCAATCTACTGTCTTTTTAGGTAAACTTTGTCATTACATTGTGGGAATTCAACTTTCCTAAGATTAACCCATCTTTTGCTTAATATTTAAAGACGGTTGACGTAGCTCGCGGGACAACTTTGACACACGTTTCCACTGTTTGAGTATGACAAGCAAAATCTAAAATTAAGGTGTATCTCCTGTTTGTACTTTTTTTAAGTTCTTCATCCGATCAGTCCGTCAAGATAGGATCAATGTTTTTATAGTCTATAATTTCAATATGTTCGCATTTTTTCAAGTCGCTTTCCTACTGGTCCAGAAAATCCTTTTGTACCCGTAGTTTTTCCAGCAAGATGTTGAAATAAGTATCTAAGAAAAAAGTTTATTTGCATGCAATAATCAAATTATCCATTATAAAGTTTTTAGGGTATGGCTTCCGATATTTTAATAACTCCAGATTTGCATCCTGCATTAAAGGCGTTTCTGTCTCACCCAATAACGTTCAAACTTGAAATGTCTGTATTATTATTTTGAAAATACACCAAAATTGCAGAGGCTATATTAATATAAGAAGAAGATGTCAATGAAATATGATCAATATATTTTTTTCCTGGTTTTTGAACTACGACCAGGTGTTCGTCTTTAATGATTCTTAGTTATACTTTTTTCCCTCTGCTACAGATATCATAGTGTTATCCTTTCTGCCATCAAAATACTAACCTTCTAAAATTAACTCATTTCGTCTTTCCTGTTCTTTCAAATTCTTCCTTTTCTTTTCTCTTTGTCGTCTTCAAGTCCTTCTTTCAGTTACCTTTTCTATATTATAATTAGAAATACCCGTATCTTCTAAGGTGCCATTTACAATAATATTTGCAGTTCTGTCTAATACTCCGGTTCTTTCACATTGTTGATTATCAAATTCAGGTTTAGAAAAACAACCGATTGAACTATTTCCATCCGAACTATTTTTTACACTTGACGATTATTCAATCAAAACATCATTTTTTTTTGTTTTAAAATAATTTTTTTCATTGATATTTCATTTTCTAGTCTCGCTACACATTTTTTGTAGTTTTTATATCTATTGATCCTATTGCCATCACCCATCTCCCTTAGGTCTTTGAGAAAATGCATTCTTGTTCTGATACACGATAATATTTAGTGTTTTTACACAAAGAAATGTTTTTTGCAGGATTACCTAACATTTTGAAATTTTATATTGGATGTGGGATTATTCTTTCTAATCTTAATATTTTTCTTCAAATTTTGACATTTCTCGCACTAGTCTCTAATCATTTTTTATGATTTGTGTATCAGAAACCGTTGGAATTGAAGGTCTCAGCAATACACTTTTAATTGTATCATCAACAGCTTTAGATATTTTAGAAATAGTGTGTACCAGATTCCAGCTGTCAGATTTTAAGTTAAATTGAACCCAAAAATAATGTTTCATAACATCTTCATATGTTCGTCAAAGATGACAGTCTAATGTTAATTGTTTTGGTTCACGAAATACAGGACACTTCAACAATTATCTAGATTTAGGTACGTTAACAGACTTTGTCACTTTTGACACCGAATGTTTATTGAAAAATAATTAAAGAAACTCTTAACACACGTTAAATCGGACTAACTTGTTATGTGTCGCAGCCAAATAAATCAGAGACAATGAAAACCGACGCCCACGACGCTGGCTTCTGCAAAAGTCAAATAAAGTGGAGCTAACTTTTCTAAGGCCCTCAAACTAAATTATTCTCTTTATTACAGGACATTAACACTTAATTAATTTAATTTTTCAAAATATAAATTTAACAATAAGCTTAAAAAACTTTTCATGCAATTATTGGCTTTTTTTCGTTTTTTAGGGAAAATCAGCGCTTTGAGGAACCGGAAAATATCATTTTAAAATTAAAAGAAAAATATTTTCTTTTTATGGAGTTAAAAAGGAAAAAAATAATCACTATTAGAATATAAAATTCGAAACTTCGTTTTTTAGTTCCACCCTAGTATACGTGCCGCGAGAAGCTCCCGGAATCCTTGTTTTTCCTCACCAGTAAAATTTTACTGTAAAATTTGACTTATTTAATCAGCGAATTTTGTCGATTCAAGAAGACACAAATTTCTGTTTTTTAAAAATGGTGACGGAAGATTAAAAATTTCGCAAAAGGTCCCGAAGGGATTAAAAGAAGGCGAAATTTTGCGCGTTTAACCTAGATTACTTTTTCTATAAAAATACACTGGTAGTTTTCCTGGAAAAGTAACGGTATCCGTATGAACCATTCGTCTGTGTTGTCGGCTCCTGGTCTAATTTGAAAATAAGTTTCTTCGCCTATTTGACTGTGTAAAAGTTAAAATCATGCGATGTTCAGAAGTAATTAAATTTACGAAAAACGGGAAATGGAATATTTAGACTGCTGCCATTGGTCGGTATGGTATCAACGTTTCTCAAACATATTTTATCTTTATAACATAGAATGTCTAAATAACATACACAATTTTACTTGTTTTTAAGCTTTTATATCAGAATTATAAATCAATTTATTTTGTCAATTTCAATTTTTAATCTGCGATTGACCGAGTTTCTTCCCATTTTTCTTTCTTTCTTTCTTTTAACCCCCTTTTTTACGATGTCATTGGTCGAGCATGGAGCGTTTCTTTTATTATGTAGTGCAAGTAATAACAATAGTTATGATTTAATTTTTTTATAGTGAAATACATTATAATCTATACTTAAAAACCATGTAAAACCATTTCCGTGAGAAATGCTGATGTTATTCTGATTGTTGCAACATCTGACCGATAAATTTCATTTTTATTTCAACGTTTAAATTTTCAACCCCTTGAAAAGCACCGGTATATTATATATATACCACTGAATTTTAATTCCCAAACGCCACATTGGCACCAGCATTTTAAAACTAAATTTTGATATATACCGTATACTCGAAAAAACGCTTTTAGTTACTTTCATATAAATTTTCTTGTAAATCCTGGTGCATATCAATCATTTTACCATTTTAGCAACTGAAGTACTTTACCCCTCAAAGGGTTAAACATGGAGCATTTTTAAATTTTTACATCGTTGAATCGGAACAAAATCAAGTGCAATTTGTTTCAAAACTATCTCGTAATTTAGTGATTTTTTTACAACTTTTAAAATAATTTTAAAGCAACATTTTATTTTAAATCTAACTCTACCGCGCACAATCCTATTACAAAAATATACCGCGTTTCCACTAAAATAATGTAAATATTTCAGCAGCGATTTCCGGCTAATACTCCACAACGAAATTAACACTTCATTAACCCGGCATTACACGCGCAGGGTATGGCATACCCAGGATTTTTATGATTATTACATTTCTCACCACTAATTTTTGAAAAGTAATTTACGAATTACTTTATTGCAGAATGTTGACGATTAAATAACATGATGATTTTTGTTCGAATTTACTGGTTTCACAGTATGAATCGTACATATTTTGGATATGCGCGAGCATTTCCGGGTTAATACATAAATAATTAAAATAATTATAGATTAATAAAATACAAATTTATTGAACATGTAGTCGAACTACGCGCTTAAATGGAAATATTTTTACATAAATATAGGCTTCAGCATTATTAAATAAACTTTTTCTATTTTTTTTTTCCATTTCCTTTCTTTTTTGGGGCTCATTTAATAAAGTTTTTCGTGTGAATGTCAGTGTATTACAAGCAGCTGCTGAAAAAATTTCAATCCCTTAAAGGCTTAAAAGATCAATTTCTGAAAGAATGTTAGATGGTCTAGTTTTATTCTTCTGAAGAAAAGCATGAATGAAAAATACATTCTCGTGAGGCTGAACATGATCTATAAGCAGTGTAAAGATTTCCTTAAAATCTAAAACCTAAAACTACAGTTTCTTTTGTAAAAACATTTTTTATTGTACGTATAAATAGCATTTTACTTGTTTTTTTTATATAATTTTACCTCAAAATTCAACTGAAAATCATTTCAGTTAGTCAACATATTGCATTTTTTAAAGAAAATTTTCCCATCATCACTAGAAGTTTCCTTGGCCAATCTGAAACTAGTCGGATGTACCAATCCCAAAACTTTCTTCTATCTCATACATGTTAATACTTCAAAATTCGCTATCACACTGCCAAAATTAAATGGCAATCTATGCATCTCATGAGGATTCTAACGATATGAAATTCCGTGCATTAGTTCTTGAGATATGACTATCGCTGAAATCGTCTAAATTCAGCAAAATGCTGCCTAGCAGCGCCACCTATTGGGTGATTTATACCAAATCCTAATCAGCAACAATTTATGTCAACGTCTGACTGAATCTGAAGTTTGGAGAAAATCCGTACATTAGTTTTTGAGATAGAGCAATAGCGAAAATCGTGAAAATTTCTGCATAGCAGCGCCACCTATTGGGTGATTAACACAAAAACCTAATTAACAACAACTTGTGTCAACATACAACTAAATCTGAAGTTAGATGAAAATTGGCCCATTAGTTCTATTGATAGAGCTATTGAGGCAATCGTGGAAAAGGCAGCAGAGAAGCGCCACCTGTTGGGCGATTTACACCAACACCTAATCAGTAGCAAGTCATATCAAGGACTAACTTAATCTGAAGTTTGATGAAAATCCGTGCGTTAGTTCTTAAGATAGAGCTATTGGGGAAATCGTGTAAATCCTGCAAAATTCATCATAACAGCGCCACCTGTTGGGCGATTTACACCAAAACGTAATCATCATCAATTCATATCAACGACTAACTAAATCTGAAGTTTGATCAAAATCCGTGCACCAGTTCTTGAGATAGAGCTATTGCGAAAATCGTGAAAAATACAGCATTGCAGCGCCACCTGTTGAGCGATTTACACCAAAAACTAATCAGCATCAATTTGTATTAGGCACTAACTGAATATCAATTTTTATTAAATTCCGTGCATTAGTTCTTGAGATAGAGCGCCCACAAAATTTGTGTCACATACACAGACAGACAGACAGACAGACAGACTCACAGAGTCACAGACAGACATTTTGTAAAAATATGTTTTTTGGAATCTCTGACCCCTAAAACGTGTAAATCCGTCGAAAACCGGAATTCGAAAATTTCCATGAATCCAATACTTTCTTCTTGTAAAGATAGAAGAAAGTAAAAATGACGATAATTGTATAGTGTTAATTACATAATCTGATTAATAATGTTGATGATCTTATTTGATGTTTAACCCCTTAACAGTGTGGCCCGAACTGGATTCGGGCAAGAACACTTTGCTTGCTTCGTTATTAAAAGCATTTTGATACCACTAATTTGTAACTGTAAATGTTTCTTTGGGGACAAGGGACCTTAAAATCCTTTAAAATATTTTTTTTTTTATTTTTTGTAAATTTCACCTAAATATTATTCAAGGGTACATTATATGCATTATGGCATGTATTTAGCACAAAAAAAAATTAAAAAAAATTATTTTTGAGAAAAAATGAAATTTTACGCGTCATCTTAGAAATCTTCGAAATGCCCCCTGCGTTCTCCATATCAATGAAAATCCCCAATATTTTTTATAAAAGTTTGTTTTATATATATAAATAAAATAGAGCATCGAATTTTAAATATTTGAATTTAAAGGTAAAAAAAAAAAAAAATATTAAAATTTTGAAATTTTTTCGAAAAAATTTCACAAATTTTCAATTTTTCATTTTTTTTAAACTTTAAAATTCAAATATATAAAACTTGATGCTCTATATTATTTATATATATAAAACAGACTTTTATAAAAAATATTGGGGGATTTTCATTGATATGGGATGCGCAGGGGGCGTTTCGAAGATTTCTAAGACGACGTGTAAAATTCCATTTTTTTCTCAAAAATAAATTTATTTTTTTTTTGTGCTAAATGCATGCCATAATGCTTATAATGTACCCCTGAATAATATTTTAGATAACATTTACAAAAAATTAAAAAAAAATGAAAATTTTTGAAATTTTTTCGAAAAAATTTCAAAATTTTTATTTTATTTTTTTTTTTACCTTTAAATTCAAATATATAAAATTCGATGCTCTATTTTATTTATATATATAAATCAAACTTTTATAAAAAATATTGGGGATTTTCATTGATATGGGACATGCAGGGGGCATTTCGAAGATTTCCAAGACAATGCGTAAAATTCCATTTTTTTCTCAAAAATAAAATTCTTTCTACATTTTTTTTGTGATAAATGCATGCCATAATGCATATAATGTACCTTTAAATAATATTTAGGATGAAATTTACAAAAAATAAAGAAAAAATTGAAAAACTTTGAAATTTTGAAATTTTTTCGAAAAAATTTCAAAAATTTTCAATTTTTTTTTTTTAACCTTTAAATTGAAATATATAAAATTCGATGCTCTATTTTGTTTATATATATAAACCAAACTTTTATAAAAAGTATTGGGGATTTTCATTGATATGGAAGACACAGGGGGCATTTCGAAGATTTCTAAGACGACGCGTAAAATTCCATTTTTTTCTCAAAAATAATTTTTTTTTTAAATTTTTTGTGATAAATGCATGGCATAATGCATATAATGTACCCTTGAATAATATTTAAGGTGAAATTTACAAAAAATAAAAAAAAAATATTTTAAGGTCCCTTGTCCCCTTATTGATTGTCAGATATTTTTCGATTAAGTGAGGTAAATATTTTAGTATGGAAAAAGTGGTGTCCAGTCCCATTTTTAATTTTTTTGTAAGAAAACAAATGTCACTGTTAAGGGGTTAAACAAGTCCAAAAAATAAAGCTAAAATCGTAAATGCATGCTTTTGAATAGCTTTAATATTTCGATTAGTTTATCGTTTGAGAACCTGAAGAGAAAAAATAATACAGTAGAATCTCTTTTATCAGAAACTTTTTTGAGCGAAACTCTCGGTTAAACGAAATCCATCTTTAAAGCCTTTTTTTTTTTTTTGTGCGCAAAATTCATCTTGAAAGCTTTTTCTAAACTATCATAATCCTTGTGTGTAAGTGATCCTTTCCGAACTACGAGTACATATAAATATTTTCGATCCCCTTTCTTAAATTTCCTTTGAACTCAATTTAAGCTCCCGTAAGCTGCCGAGAGCAAATTAGCAATTCTGAAGCTTTTGAATGTTATGCAAAAGGTTTGGCATGGCTGGAGCTGATGAAACACTGTGACACTGGTAAACTAATAATATTTATAAACTCCGTGATAGAGCTTCAAAGCAAAGACAATCCAAACTGCGACAAACGAGCAATTTTTTCAAACCCTTATGATATAAGTAAAAGGTACTTAATTTCAAAATTGAAATTCATTTAATTTTTTTTTTGTTTCTAGTTTGCTAATATTTTATTTTTAATAATCACTTGTTACCATGATAAGAAATATTGCATATATTTCTCCATAATCTTAAGATTGAAGCATTCTGGGTTATCAGAAAATTTCGATTTTGCGAAAGATGATCGGTCCAATTACTTCGGATAATTGAGGTTCTACTGTACTTTAAAATACTTTCTTCTATTATAAATAATGTCTACAAAGAAAAAAAAATTTTTTTGAAATATTTTTATGGAAATATGCAGTTTGATAATATGAAATTCAAATAGAAAAAGCAATAATTGAGAGTTATTTTTTCTTATATGTTTTATGTATCACAGAAACGGAGCTCAAAGATACATATATCAAATTGGTTAACTTAAAAAATATATCCATAGGTAAGTGAGTTTTGTAGAAATAGTAGCTAATCGATAAATCCCAGTCACCAAAAGAACAATATCCAAGTATAATACACTTGTCCTAAATTTATTCTATGATAGAATCTCATGAATATAAACGACATTCCCTTTAGGCCAGTGGTTCCCAACGTGGGGCGTACGCCCCACAGGGGGGCAATATGGCTTTTCAGGGGGGCAATTTCAGATTTCTTCTTAACAATTTTTTTGTCAATTTTTTTTCTTATAAAAGTATTGCCGTCGTTTAAAAATAGAAATAATATATGAAAAAAATTAAAAATAACTTAATAAAAATTAAATTTTGAAACGTTCATATTTAAAAAATCAAAATACACCTACACCGGAATAATTATCTGAAATCGTTTTATGATGATGTGAAAACCTTTTGACCTTATAAAACCATAAAAATTAACATGATTTTTTAATATATAAAAAGGTATCTGTATTTTTTTGTTGTTGTTTTGTTTATTTAAATTCAACATTCCCGTATACTGGGTATATGAATTGGATGACAATTTGCGATTACTTGCGCAGAAGTGAAAATTAAAAGTCGGGCTGGGGGAAGCTTAGATTTTGATTTTAGGGGTGAACGTCAACAAAAAATTGTTACCTTTTATAAAATAAAAAATCTTATTTTAGTAAAACACACAACTTTTTTTTACTATTTATTTATTTTTTTAAATTATATACATCTATTCATAATGCAATATGCCTCATGAAGGAGCTTTTACATTCGAAATTTTGTAGGGTATATCTAAACTTGACTATTTGGACATGTTTAATCTAAAAAATGTTTCGAATTATCTACATGAGGTACTATTTTTATGAAATGAATAAATTCCAGAGCACATCATTTTTGGCTTTCAAAAGCCAAAAAGTAAACTTCTTTTGGCTCTTCCCAGCTAAAAATGAACTGTAGTTTTTTTACAGAAATGAGGTATTTTTCAAGTTTTTCTACGGTCAACTGTAGTTTTTTTTGTAGTGCAATATCAACAGTAAAAACACTTCAATTATTTTCCAGTTATTGACAAGTATTTTTTCAACCCCAAATTTAAACAAAATAATAAGACTTTATGTCTACAGTAAAACGGCAGTGAATTTCAAGTGATTTTATAGCAATTAATTCACAAAAATTTTCGGTGATGTATCTGCAGTCTGACTGCAGTTTCTGAAGAACTTTACAGGTCTTAATTTTGTAAGTATGATTATTATAATAGTAACTACAGTATAACAGCAGTTACTGTAAGATTCTTTTGCAAGACACAATGCTGTATGATTGTGTGATATTTCCCGAATTTTCTAAAGTGTTTAAAATTGTTTTAATTTTGTGAGAGTTGCATGTTATGAAACACACTTTTTAAATACTAATGATAATTAATACTCTTTCCAAGACTTTTAAGGACTTAATTGAAAGTCACATTCCTACCTAACGCAAAATTTTTAGTTCCTCTTTCATTTTAACCCTAGAACTACCGGAAATTTTACTCAAGTTTTATAAAAACATTCTACACCAGAATTTTTACTTAAAACTATTTAATTTGTTTATTTAACTTATTATTGTCTGATTTATACATTTAGTTTGTTTTGAAGAAATTTCTGGTTTGAATAAATATTTTGAATGTACATGTCGGGTCCATTGGACCCTTCTGGTAGACAGAGGGTTAAGCTAAGATAAAAAAAAATTAAATTTCACTATGATTTTCAAAATCAGAGAAAAACAATTAGTTAAATTTCAAAATCGAGGGAGGGGCAGTGGCATCAACCCACCTGTGCCCCTGCCCACTACGGAAAATTCTTAGTTTTTTTTTTAACTTACTCTAAACGAATAAATTTTGCTATTTTTTTTTTTTTCAAAATCGGAGAAAAATATTTTAATTAAATTTCAAAAGCCAGGGTGGGGTGGAGGGCGGGAAATGAGAAATTTCTTCATTTTTTTATTGTAAGTTACTCGAAAAGTATACATTTTACTATGTTTTTGAAATAGAAGAAAAGGAAATTTTAATTAATTAACTTTTGAAATCCAGGGAGGGGCAATAGGTTTCTCCTACCCCCTACCCTATCCCTAACTGAAAATTCTTAATTCATCTTTTATTCTAAGATAATTAAAAAAAATTCAGTATGTTTTTCAAAAGCGAAGAAAATAGTTAACATTTAAATTCAAGGGAGGGGCAATCGCTCAGCTATGCCCCTTCCCCTAACAGGAAATTCTTAGTTTCTTTATTTTTAGTTAGTCGAAAAGAATAAATTTTACTGCTTTTCAAAAGTAGAAAAAAATAAATTTTTATTAGTTACATTTTAAAATCCAGGGAGGGGAGGGCAATGAACCTGTCAACCCCCCCCCCCTCCCTCCCTCTTAATGTAAAATTTCTCATTTTTCTATTCTAAGTTACTCGAAAAGTATAAACTTTACTATGTTTTTGAAAACAAAAGAAAAAGAATATTTAATTAATTAAATTTTTAAATTTAGGGAGGGGCAATAGCTCTCTTCTAACTTCGTTCCCCTAAGAGAAAATTCTTAGTTATTCTTTTATTTTAAGATAAGAGAAAAGATCAAATTTCACTATGTTTTTCAAAAATCAGAGAAAAAAATAGTTACAATTTAAAATCGAGGGAGGGGCAATGACTCACATATGCCCCCTTCCCCTAACAGAAAGTTCTTAGTTCCTCTATTTTAAGTTATTCGAAAAGAATAAATTTTACTATGTTTTTGTAAATTGGAGAAAAAAATTGCTAATTAAATTTCAAAATCCAGGGAGGGGCTATGAGTCTCCCCCCCCCCCCACACACACACACCACCACCACCACCCTTAACTGAAAATTTCTTATTTATTTTCATTTTAAGTTACTCAAAATATTTACATAATGTTTTTGAAAACAGAAGAAAAGAAATTCTTATTAATTAAATTTTAAAATCAAGGGAGGGGCAATAGGTCTCCCTTGCTCACTGCCCCACTATCTTCATAACTAGTTTTTAGTTCCTCTTTTATTTTAAATTACTCGAAAAAAAATTACTATGTTTTTCAAAATCGAAGAAAAAGGAAATTTAATTAGATAAATTTCAAAATCGAGAGGGACAGTGGCCCAACCATTCTTTTATATGTCGCCCATGATTAGAAATTAGAAACACAGGTGGGTTTACTCATTGCATATTGCATAAATTGTCTTTCTTCCATATCGGACATACATATAACTTCCAGTTTTCCACTTTTACCTCATAAAAACAAAGAAGAACAACAAAAGAATAGTATAATTTTCTTCCTTTATTTTATTTAAATTTCTCATTTGGACATATGATTTATTTTTCAACCCCTTACAGCTGAATGTCTAACCCCATGGTTTCGTTGCAACTGCAGGAGAAGCATTAAAGAAACACCTCAACTCACGGAAACGCCGGCTTGTTTAAGAAAATCGGCGCGGAGTACCACGTTGATTTGCTGAAAGAAGATCATTTATTTTGCAGTTTGGCGAAAAATATCACCACTGTTTATTGAAAAAAAGTGGCTGTATGGGTATTTTTACATTCTCAATCGAAAGAAATTAATTTCAGATCCACACGATTGAGTTAATTTCAGTGATGGAAAATTGGCGCAGAGGTGGAGCCTATTGACACCACTAAATTATAGTAGTATTTTGCCTCTTATCTAATGATCAAATTTCTGAGTTTTTATTAAACTGAATAATACCATAAAAATTTAGTGGTGTCAGTAGGCTCCGCCTCTGCGCCAATTTTCCACCACTGTAATTTGAATAAAGTGATAACGATTTATAAACCGTCGCAATTTATGTACAATCATCGTTAGTATTTCAAATCCAGATGAGATTGTACTATTAACGGTTAATGCATGCGACAAAAAAAAAATTAGGTCCATTTCATATTAACAGGATTAATTAAATTCAAATGTCATCCAAAAGATTTGATAAAATTTTGTTTCTGACAATCCAGATAGTTCGATTTTACTTGATTTAGTGCACTTATCTATTTATAGTAATTAACAATGTTTTATTTCAGATTTACACTTGCTTCAATCAGTATGTTCTTTTAGATTAGGAGTTTCAGAATTTTTAAATATCTTACACAGATACTTATCTGTGCTTTGTATTAAAGTATGTTTTGATGTTCAGTTACACAAAAAATCAATACTGAACTTCAAATTATAACTTGATGCCTGTCTAGGATACCTACAATAAGTGCATAACATTTCACAGGTAAGTAACTTATTTTCTTTTTAGGAATGAAACAGTTTTATGTAATACAAAGCGGTTTGACACATTGTGTTAATAACATAACATAGAGTTAATAATAATTTTTATTTAATGAGTACGTACTCACTAATTATGTAAAATATTAAATTTTTTAAATGAAGCAATCTTTTTTTACTGTCATATGAATTGTGTTATTGTAAAAAGAAAATTTACACTTCTGAATGGTAATAGGGCCAAATTAGTTTTTTTCGTCAATTATGACACTTCTCAGAATCAAATAATAAAGGCAATATTTTGCAATATTATATTTCTATTCTACCCACTGTTAAAATTTAGTTTTTTCTTGATACTGATTTGTGAAACTCGTGGGATTTTTATCATATGGTCGATGAAAGAATTTAGACTTTCAGAGCACTTTTTCAGATTTTCCCTGCAAGCGATCGAAGAATTATTTTTTTTTCCACATGACAGAGCTTTCATATGCGTTTAAATTTTTTAAATGATTTTTTCATTTATTAAGAAGGATATTGAATGAGCTTAGTACACCGTCATGTTACAATACACACAAGCTAATGTTAAACCACTGAAAATATCCTTAATTATTTTAAATGGTTTTTTTTTTTTTTTTTTTTGCATAGGAGGACATTGAATGAGCTTAGTACACTGTCATGTTACAATACTCACAAGCTAATATTAAACAAATGACAATATCCTTAAATTTACGTTAACACTTTGGCTGCCGCCCATTTTTCAAAATCTGTTCACAGGCATCGAATGCTTGACTTAGAGATCTGCACGGGCAGACCCGTGGCCCCAGAGTTGATTTCAGGGGTGGTCCGGGGGGGGGGGGGCATTCCTTCCAGAGCAATGAGAGCTCCCCCCCCCGGGCCACCCCCTGAAATCAACTCTGGGGCGTGCAGATCTCTAACTCACGCATTCGGTGCCTGGGAACAGATTTTGAAAAATGGGCGGCAGCCAAAGTGTTAAGGTGAATTTTTGATCAAAATCCGCAACTAAAGGATTTCTCTTTTTTGTCCAACAATCAACTGGCAAATTTCACAAATTTTTCTGATGACCTAATGACTATTTTCAGTTTTTTTTCATGCAACTGATTGACAAATTTTGCAATATTATATTTCTAGCCACTGGTAAAATTTAGTTTTTTCTTGATACTGATTTGTGTGAGCTTAGTACACCGTCATGTTACAATACACACAAGCTAATGTTAAACCACTGAAAATATCCTTAATTATTTTAAATGTTTTTTTTTTGCATAGGAGGACATTGAATGAGCTTAGTACACTGTCATGTTACAATACTCACAAGCTAATGTTAAACAAATGACAATATCCTTAAATTTACGTTAACACTTTGGCTGCCGCCCATTTTTCAAAATCTGTTCACAGGCATCGAATGCGTGACTTAGAGATCTGCACGGGCAGACCCGTGGCCCCAGAGTTCATTTCAGGGGTGGTCCGGGGGGGGGGCATTCCTTCCAGAGCAATGAGAGCTCCCACCCCCCCGGGCCACCCCCTGAAATCAACTCTGGGGCGTGCAGATCTCTAAGTCACGCATTCGGTGCCTGGGAACAGATTTTGAAAAATGGGCGGCAGCCAAAGTGTTAAGGTGAATTTTTGATCAAAATCCGCAACTAAAGGATTTCTCTTTTTTGTCCAACAATCAACTGGCAAATTTCACAAATTTTTCTGATGACCTAATGACTATTTTCAGTTTTTTTTCATGCAACTGATTGACAAATTTTGCAATATTATATTTCTAGCCACTGGTAAAATTTAGTTTTTTCTTGATACTGATTTGTGTGAGCTTAGTACACCGTCATGTTACAATACACACAAGCTAATGTTAAACCACTGAAAATATCCTTAATTATTTTAAATGTTTTTTTTTGCATAGGAGGACATTGAATGAGCTTAGTACACTGTCATGTTACAATACTCACAAGCTAATGTTAAACAAATAACAATATCCTTAAATTTACGTTAACACTTTGGCTGCCGCCCATTTTTCAAAATCTGTTCACAGGCATCGAATGCGTGACTTAGAGATCTGCACGGGCAGACCCGTGGCCCCAGAGTTCATTTCAGGGGGTGGGGGAACATTCCTTCCAGAGCAATGAGAGCTCCCCCCCCCCCCTGGCCCACCCCCTGAAATCAACTCTGGGGCCACGGGTCTGCCCGTGCAGATCTCTAAGTCACGCATTCGGTGCCTGGGAACAAACATATTTTGAAAAATGGGCGGCAGCCAAAGTGTTAAGGTAAATTTTTGATCAAAATCCCCAACTAAAGGATTTCTCTTTTTTGTCCAACAATCAACTGGCAAATTTCACAAATTTTTCTGATGACTTAATGACTATTTTCAGTTTTTTTTTCATGCAACTGATTGACAAATTTTGCAATATTATATTTCTACCCACTGGTAAAATATAGTTTTTTCTTGATACTGATTTGTGTGAGCTTAGTACACCGTCATGTTACAATACACACAAGCTAATGTTAAACCACTGAAAATATCCTTAATTATTTTAAATGTTTTTTTTTTTTTTTTTTTTTTTTTTTTTTTTTTTTTTTGCATAGGAGGACATTGAATGAGCTTAGTACACTGTCATGTTACAATACTCACAAGCTAATGTTAAACAAATGACAATATCCTTAAATTTACGTTAACACTTTGGCTGCCGCCCATTTTTCAAAATCTGTTCACAGGCATCGAATGCGTGACTTAGAGATCTGCACGGGCAGACCCGTGGCCCCAGAGTTGATTTCAGGGGGTGGGGGAACATTCCTTCCAAAGCAATGAGAGTCCCCCCCGGGCCACCCCCTGAAATCAACTCTGGGGCCACGGGGCTGCCCGTGCAGATCTCTAACTCACGCATTCGGTGCCTGGGAACAGATTTTGAAAAATGGGCGGCAGCCAAAGTGTTAATGTAAATTTTTGATCAAAATCCCCGACTAAAGAATTGCTCTTTTTTGTCCAACAATCAAGTGGCAAATTTCACCAAATTTTCTGACGACTTAATGACTATTTTCAGTTTTTTTTCATGCAACTGATTGACAAATTTTGCAATATTATATTTCTACCCACTGGTAAAATTTAGTTTTTTCTTGATACTGATTTGTGAAACTCATGGGATTTTTATCATATGGTCGATGAATGAATTTCGACTTTCAGACCACTTTTTCAGATTTTCCCTGCAAGCGACAAGGTACAAGTGTGCTGTTTTTTAAACATTTCCGCCCAGTGGCCCTTTTTATCTAGAATCAACACTAGGATAGTGATGATTCTAGAAAAAAGGACTGCTGTGTGCGAATTTTTAAAAAAGGGCACTCGCAGAACAGAAGTGTAAAAGTCTAGGCACCAGCAGGCAGTTTCTCACCACTAAATTTTATTAGTTCTCTTCACTTAAATTCTTACAAAAAATTTAGGTGAAATGTTAGACAAAAAATAACAAATAAAATTTAGTGGTGAGAGACTGCCCATTGGCACCTAAATTTTTTTCTTGCATTCGTGTACCTTGTTCAAAAAAAATAATTTGAATTGGTTTTCTTAGACTCCTTTTTTATTAGTGGTGTACCGAGTAGTACTTTGGCCGAGTACCGAGTACTCGGCCACTGACTACTCGACCGAGTACCGAATACCGAGTAGTTGTGTAATAAGAAAAACTTACTTTTATTTGTATGTGTGAAACTAAATTTTAATCTTGAATTATTTTATGAGGGGTTTTTGCTTAACTTTTTTTTATATTTTGTACACATATTGTTAAATACTGAGTAAATAGTTTTATGAATTATTACATATATTATACATTGAAATTCGAATAACTTTTTACTGATCAGTTTGAAATTCTTACAACTACTCGGTATTGGCCGGGTACTCGGCCAAAATTTCGCCGAGTACCGAGTACTCGGCAAATTGGCCGAGTATGCCGAATACTCAGTATTTACCGAGTACTCAGTACAGCTCTATTTTTTATCAATAAAATTTTGCAATGTTTTCCTGTGACAGATTGAATTTTGCGATTTTTCCCCCATTTAATGTTATTATGCATTCCTTTTTTTAAATATTAATATTCAATAACTATTTTTCAATTATCAGTTAATGTGACTTATTTAGCAGTTTTTCAGCTGCAATCGGTCGACAAATTTCACACTTTTTCCTGCCACCAACTGAAGAATCTTGTGAGTTTTGTCTTGATTGATGAATTTCACGATTGATTTCTGCAACAGGTTGACAAGTTTCACAATATTTTAAAGCAGCCGACTGAATAATTGTTCTGTTTTTTTTTTTTTTTCAATAATGGTTGTTGGTTGTGTTTATGATGGCCAGTTATCAGCATGAGGGTTATAGGCCCTAACGGGGGGGGAGTGCCCTCCGTAGGTGGTCTTTCTAAGGGAACTTAACCCGTATTTATGCTTGGAAAACCAAGGTCCGAAGAAAACTCTAAAAGATTAGGCCGACGGGCGCTATTGGGATCGAACACAGCCCCTCCCGTCCGACCAGCTTCGAGAGCAGAACCTCTCGGCCACTGGTGGGGCTTTTCAATAATGGACTGGGGAATTTCATAAATCTTTTCATTGAGTGAGTAATGATTTTTGCAATTTTTTTCACGCTACCAATTCAAGAGTTTTGCAATATTTTATTTCTACTGATCGGGGAAATGTGCGGGAGCTTCCTTGCGATCGATTTGCAAAACTCGTGCGATTTTTTTTCATATTGTCGATGGATCAATTTCGCAGATTTTCACCACGTCCGATCGAAGAATTTCATTATTTCTCTTACTTTTTGAACTTTTTTAATATTTTCATCCTTTTAGATTGGATTTTTTTACAGAGCCCTCCGATAAATGTCGTTTACAATATATAAAAATTTCATAGAGAAGTGAGGGTGTATTCCAGGTGGTGCAACCCCCACTTTTCAAAATTTTGCCGACATCCCTCATGTAACTTGTTAGAAAGGCCCCATCACCACTTATTTATGTTATGCACATCCGGCTTTCCTCACCCGCTTTGCCCGCCCCCCCCCCCTCCAAGGGGGAACTTTTCAAAATTTTGCCAACATGCCTTGTAACA
Source organism: Maratus speciosus (assembly GCA_963932465.1). Classification (NCBI taxonomy): domain Eukaryota; kingdom Metazoa; phylum Arthropoda; class Arachnida; order Araneae; family Salticidae; genus Maratus; species Maratus speciosus. Next base: position 137,439,611 of record OZ010793.1, read on the forward strand.
TATTGTTGGAAAGGCCTGTGAGCACTTATTCATGTTGTGCACATCCGGTTTCCCCCCCCGCCCCCTAGAGGGCACTTTTCTAAATTTTGCAGTCACCCATCAAGTGACATATTGTAGGAAAGGCCTAATACCACTTATTCATGTTATGCACATCTGGTTTCTCCCCCCCACTTTGCTCCCCCCTGAGGGGGCACTTTTCTAAATTTTGCTGACACCCCTCGTGTGACCCATCGCTGGAAAGGCCAATGACTACTTATTAAGTTATGCACATTTGGCTTTCCTCCCCACACTTTGCCCCCTCCAAGGGGGGGCACTTTTCTAAATTTTGCAGTCACCCATCATGTGACATATTGTTGGAAAGGCCTAATGCCACTTATTCATGTTATGCACATCCATCTTCCCTCCCCCACTTGCCCCCCTCAAGGGGGGCACTTTTCTAAAGTTTGCAGTCACCCACCATTTGACATATTGTTGGAAAGGCCTAATACCACTTATTCATGTTATGCACTTCCGGCTTCCCTAACCCCACTTTGCCCCCCCAAGGGGGGCACATTTCTAAATTTTGAAGTCACCCATCACGTGACATATTGTTGGAAAGACCTAATACCACTTATTCATGTTATGCACATCTGGCTTCCCTCACCTGACTTTGCCCCCCCAAGGGGGGCACTTTTCTAAAGTTTGCAGTCACCCATCATGTGACATATTGTTGGAAAGGCCTAATACCACTTATTCATGTTATGCATATCCGGTTCTCCCCCCCCCCACTTTGCTCCCCCCTGAGGGGGCACTTTTCTAAATTTTGCCGACACCCCTCGTGTGACCCATTGCTGGAAAGGCCAATGGCTACTTATTCAAGTTATGCACATTTGGCTTTCCTCCCCACACTCCCCCCCCAAGGGGGGCACTTTTCTAAATTTTGCAGTCACCCATCATGTGACATTGTTGGAAAGGCCTAATACCACTTATTCATGTTATGCACATCCAACTTCCCTCACCCCACTTTGCCCGCCCCCAAGGGGGCACTTTTCTAAATTTTGCAGTCACCCATCATGTAACATATTGTTGGAAAGGTCTAATACCACTTATTCATGTTATGCACATCCGTCTTCCCTCCCCCCACTTTGCCCCCCCAACGGGGCACTTTTTCTAAATTTTGGAGTCACCCATCATGTGGCATTTTGTTGGAAAGGCCTAATACGACTTATTTATGTTATGCACATCCGGCATTTCTCCTCATATTTTCTAATAAATTTTTAAAAGGCTACAGTCAAACTGCAAAAAAAATGTAGTTGGGAGACTGCGGTGATTTGGCACAAATCCCTGCAGTCCTTTTGAAGTCGACATAACTATAAATTTACTGCGGTGAGTGTGTAGTTATCAACTACACATTTACTGCGGTTAATTTATAGTTATGTCGACTTCAAAAACACTGCAGGGATTTGTGCCAAATCACCGCAGTCTTCCAACTACATTTTTTTTTAAGTTTCACTGCAGTTCATTTTTAGCTGGGTTCTGCAGATCACATACGAAATATTTAAACAAACTTCGTTACATATGCTTTTTAAAATTTGAAATCGTAGAAAACATGGTGTCCAAATATTAATAATGAGAAAAAGAGGACCCGCTATTAAAGACGTATGTTCTGAGGGGAAAGAAAAATAGTTACTTAAAACAGATAAAAGCGCGAATCCGGAAATGTTACTTGTGAATTATGTTATCCATACAATCTCGGTGATAAACAAATGTTACTTGTTCTTAATGAAGTTCTAAAATTCATTATAAAATGTATCAATTCTATGATGTGTAACACAAAATGTGAGAGAGATTTCAATAAATTTTACGGAGATAAGAATGTGAGAGAGATTGCAAGAAATTTTACGAAGATAAAAATGCTATTTATCACTTTTGAGGTAAGTTGTCAAAAAACCACTAAAACTTTTACAGAAGTAAATGCGAAGATCCATGGCCTCATTACATTCATAGAGTTATGTTAAAAACTTACTTGTAATTAAAAAAAATATGATTTTGATGAATTAAAGAATGTGAAATAACTTATCAAAGTAGATTTTTCGGATCTTTCCGGGAAAATAGCAGTTTATATTTTATGAAATAAGTTTTATATGATAAATAGAAGAGAGGGGGGACATCATGATTTCAGAGAGGCTTAGGTGGGGTGCGGACAAAAGAAGTCTGGGACCCACTGCTTTAGGCTGAATTCGATCTATAAGCAATGTAAATTCTTTCTTTATATGTAAGCCTAAAACTGAACTGTACAAAAATACAGAATCACACAAAAAACAATCTGCAAATATTTTAAATTCATTTTAGTGCAAATATAAATATTATTTTACTTTTTTTTTTTTTTTTACTTTAACTGTAAATCAATTTATTTCGTCAATATATTGCATTTATTTTTGAGAATATGTTCCCACTATAGACAGTCATCCAGGCAATTTTTATAGATGGTGTGCCCATTGATCAAAGATGTATTTAAAGAAAACACAATCATCTCTATAAAGGTTAATTCGCCTACTTTTATCGCCTCCTTTAAATTCATTTTTTTAAACGAAAATTATGGTATTTTCTCTGATAAGTTCCCAGACTGCTGGTTACCTGCATAATGTTAATGCCATAAACTGATAAACAACAATGATAATCTTATTTGATATTTAAAACAGATTCAAAAATATGTCAAAATCAATCTTTGATTGTCTGTAATAATCGCATTTTAAGAAAACTGGAAAAAAATGAAAAACTTTAAGATGGCAAATTTTACCGGCTCAGCGTGAGGCCGGTTTTCCTATTAGTGGGCTGATTTTAAAAGCACAAGAAAAGATGGATCGTTTCAAACACAAACATAACATTGTTTATGCTCAGATGTCTGGAGAAAAGTTTTTTGTAGACATGCGAACTTCAAATGATTGGGTAAAGAATGTATGATCAAAATTAATGTCTGGTTAAAAAGAAGAAGATGTCTTCAATGCATATGAAGCTGGGATTTTTTTACAAATTCACACCTAGCACAACTTTTAAATTTAAAGGTGAAAATTGTGTAGATGAAAAATTGTCCAAACAACGGATTACATTTTTAGTGTGTTAATATGTCAGGGAAAAAAAAACGCAAACTACTATTTATTGTAAAAACACATAAGCCTCAATGTTTTGCGAATGTAAATAACCTCCCAGTACCTTACACAACAAATCAGAAATGTTGGATGCGGTCTCAGTTTTTATGTAATCGAAATTTTTTTCGACATCCAGTTTTCATCGGATTTACTTGTTTTAGGGGTCAGAGACCCGAAAAACATGTTTTTAAAAAAGAAAAACATCTGGTTGTCCCTTTTTTACAATAGAAAGGTGTATGAAGTTATACATAGAATTGAACGAAAATCTTTGTGTATATTTTTAACTATGGCCAGCACGTCCTCATTGAATTTGGAAATATTCCGCCGGAAGGGGGCACTGTAATAGCGATTTCTGTGACGTTTTCACCATTCTACCATTGAAAAATGTATGCAGTTATGCATAAAATAGAAGTAAATGTTTTGTGTATCTTTTTACCTACAACAAGCAGGTACTTCTTGAATTTGGTAACAATCCGCCGGAAGGTGACACTGTAATAGCGATTTTTCTCGATTTTTCATAGTTCTATTGTACATCGGCAATTCATGCAGCGAAGGGCAATTCTCATCCAGCTAATCCGGCGATTCTCAGTCTGATGTACCACAAAATAGCGGAAAATATCGATTATTTTAAATATTTTGATTGAGATCAACTCGTCTTTACTCCGATTAGTAAAATGAAGCAGAAACTTAAGATGAAAATCAAAGTTGATGTAATATTGGAATAATAACACTGAATTATTAAAATGGGTTAAAACGTTTTGAAATATTAACATGTCAGTGGTGGAAAATTGACGCAGAGGCGGGGCCTATTGACACCACTAAATTATAGCAGTATTTTGCCTCTTATCTAATGATCAAACTTCTGAGTTTTTATTAAACTGATTAATACCATAAAAATTTAGTGGTGTCAATAAGCTCCACCTCTGCGCCAATTTTCCACCACTGACATGTATGAGATGGAAGAAAGTTTTGGGATTGGCACATCCGACTAGATTTTAGATGAACTCAAAGAATAGGAAATGAAATTACAAAAACAAAAAAAAAGAAAAAAAGAGAGAGAGAAAAGTTTTTTTGTTAGTGGTTAATTGCTAAATCTACCCGGTCCTACCAAATCTGAAAATTATTAAGCTTGTACTTTTGCCACCGAATGCAACATTTAATTTACAGCACACGTGCGAAGGATTTATCAAAATTTTTAATTGCTTCTGTAAAAGTGTTTTTACTTTACATTTAGTTGAGAATATGTAGAAAAAATTAACTCCAAAAGTAACGCCTTCGTATAAAATAATAATAATTGTATTATAATTATTGTTATAATTAATATTATTACTATCATTATTATTATTATCGTTATTAATTGCATTATTATTATTATTATTAATTGTATTATTATTATTGTCATCATCATAATCATTATTATTATTATTATTATTATTATTATTGTTATTATTATTATTATTACTATTAATTTCATTATCATCATCATCATCATCATCATCATTATTATTATTATTATTATTATTATTATTATAGAAGCCATAAGGTTCTAGCTTCTTCTGCTTTTAAAATTTTTAGATAACCACCCCACTCACACCCTTCTCATGAATAGTTATTTCTAAATTTACTATAATTTTTTTTTAATTAATTTTGAATGACATTTTTAAATCATAGGGCGATTTGTGGTTACTACTGTGAGATACATTTGCATCTGGGAGATATATATGTCTATTGCTACCGCTACTGCAATGAGATAATAGTGTTGCATGATTTGGGTCATATGTGAATAATGGTGTTTTAATTTTTTACCACAAGCTGAGGTACGCTCTGTTAACAGAATCGTTCCACGGGCCTGAATTTTTGCGCCTGCCCATAAAATATTAATATTTTTACCTCTTTGATTATATAAAATTTTTTCTATATATGTTCAGAATTTATTTTATTAGGTTCGGAAAGGTCAAACCAATTTTGAAGGAAAATTGAAACGCAGAAGATTTAAATTTTAGTATACATTTATTAAATTACATAGATGCCATTCTGTTCTACAACCTTCCTCCATCTGTACAGAAGTCTCATAATGCCTTCTTTGCAAAACATTTGTGATTTTGTGTCAAAATACTTACCGAGTTGATTTTTAGTGTCATTCAAAGATCTATTTTGGGGGGGAAAGGAATTTTTCAAAATAAATTAAAAAAAATAGAAGTCGGACGGAGCAATGCCCGGAGAGTTGGTATGATAGAACAGAACGAGTCAATCGAATGTAAGGAGCTTATTTCTGACAGTCAAAGATACAAGTGGCGTGATATTGTCATAATGGAAGACAACACCTCGTTTTTTTAAAGTAATCGGACAGTAATGGGACCTATGTCTCGGCTGGATCAGGATTGTTTGGTCGCTGGTTATTATAAAGTATCCAACCTTCGTCCACGGCGACCAATCTTTTCAATAAAGGATCTTTTCACAGATGGAAATGCGGTTTGGAATGTAGCGCTCCGTTAGTTAATGTGCAGGAGACCCGCTGATAACTATTTTTTTATTCTACTTCTACCACTGTTTTATAACATACGTTTTATAGTAAGTTTATTTCAGCCTAGCAGGTGAGTTGCATCGAGGGTTTTCCAGGCAGTCAGTGAGTGGGCCAACCTTGTTAATCCCAGATTTTGATTAGTTTAATTTATGTTGTAGGGTAGAGACCCCTTAGTGTCAGCCTCAACAGATTTTATCCAATGCTCCTTAGGGCTTGAGAAACCGGGGGGCTCTAATAATAGTACACAACTTAAATACTTGCATTGCAACCGCAATGATAGGTAGGTCGTAGATCAGTTGGCATGGCGTTTGCCGGCTGATCCGAGGGCCCGGGATCGATACCTGAATTCGCTACATTTGTTTTTCTCATTTCTTGTTTTATAAATATACTTGTTTAAAAATAAAAAATGATAAATTTAAGTTTGTTAACATTATAATTAATGCATGATATTAAAATTTGTAATTGAAATTATTAAATTATAATTAAAAGTATATTTATAAAAACAAAAGATGAGAAAAAAAATGTAGCGCGTTCGGGTACCGAACCCGGGCCGGCAGATCAGCCAGTGAACGCCGTACCAACTGAGCTACGACCAACCTATCATTGCGGTTGCAATGTAAGTATTTAAGTTGTGCACTATTATTAGACCCCCCGGTTCCTCAAAAACTAAGGAGCGTTAGATAAAATCCGTTGAACCTGTTGTTAAGGGGTCTCTACCCTACAACATATATTAAAATAATCAAAACCTGTGATTAACAAGGTTGGCCCTCTCCTTGTGAGATCAGCTTAATACCCAGACTATAAATGAAATGTCTTATATATAAGTGTGAGTTAATGTTGTGAAAGTATTTGCAAAAATTACTTTTTATCAAAAAGTGGTGCGATGAATTTCAAAATATCACTTGAGTTTACGAACGAACTTTGGCTATCTAAAACAAACTCCTTGCATTTGTTTGAGACATTCTGACACTTCCTTCCTACTTCTCGGACATTCCTCCGCACGACTTTTCTTTTTCTCAAAAATTCTCTTCGCCAAAAATATATGACTCTTTTAATGACATAAAAAAGCATCTCGATATGTATTGTGCCATCAAATCACAAATGTTTTCGAAAGAAAGCATTATGAGACTTCTAGACAGATGGAAGAAGGTTGTAGAACAGAACGGTACCTATATAATTAAATAAATGTATGCCGAAATTTAAATCTGCTGCGTTTCAAATTTATTTCCTCAAAAATCGGCCTGAGTTTTCAGGGCAATGCAATACAAATGCCTAGAAACAAATTTTAAGACAATTTTTACATTAAAATAAAATGAAAAAAAAACCGCAGTTTAATTTTATATTCGTTCATATTTGACTGAACTGATTTCCAACTGTACTGAATTTTAGCGTACTGTGTAGTAATATACACATCTAACATATACAGGGCTGCACAAAGGGATTCGGATATTTTTACAATTATCGATGGTAATTCCTTAAATTGGGTGATCAAATAGGTTATGAATTTTCAGAATTGTTTACTTATTCATCACCTTTCACCGTATTAAATGGTAAAGTTTTGTTAAAGTATTCTGTGAGTGATGGAAGGAGTGTCTTATAATAATGTAATCTATAAATACTGGACGCACGATTTTTTGTTCTTGTTTTCATTCGAGTCATGTTTTATCTTTTACATATACAAGTTAATTTATTGTATATCTTAAAGTTAAGACATGACGCAAATAACGAAAACAGCCATTAATTTTCTTTTGTAATGATTTAAAAACTGTTTAACAGGGAGACTAGGTTTTAGTGAAAACTTGCCTGAACCAGTTTTCTATACAGCAACATCTATCTCACATGTTTTTAATTATTAATTTAACAATTGTAAAAAAATATATAATACATTTAAAATGAGTAATATTTTGTTTTACAAAATGACCAAAATAATTTTTTAATTATTTGATACTTTTTTATTTATCAACTAACAGGCTTCGCCCACTACTCTCGTCGATTTCTCGAAGCGAAACTTGAGTCAATCAAAACAAATCAGTAAATTTGACCTTGTGTTTTAAAGCATATAGTCCTTTACCTGGAGTGTCCTTGTGCATTGCTGAAGAGATACAAACGTCGTTGCTCTATTATATTTTTAATGTGTCGGATAAAATTTGAGCTGTTAAGGACCAACACTTTTAGATAAAAATTTACAATAAGATTTGATAAAGAACTAAATGCAATATAATAAAACCATCACTGAAAAAGTATCTAACTAACAACGCAAGTTTTATCAAAATGTATCCAGTAGAGCTTTTTAAATAGTTATTCGTAATCAGTTTCATCTGATCATAAGTTTTATGCCCCCATAATTTTATAGCTAAGCAACGTAGAACAATGTGCTTTATACTAAAACCTTCCCTGAAAGATTCTCTAACACTGCAAATCCTATCAAAATTCATTCAGCAGAAATCAAGTAATGGGTAGCCGGAACAAAATTCACAATTGCATTTTGTATACAGTGTGATGCGAGGTGAATAAGCAATCCCATTCATTAAGCATGATCCTGTATATACTAGATAACGCGTGCAACGTATATACTTACCAGACACTTTTTAGATATTCTAACACACATTTAATAACCTGCATATTTTAAATGGTGTATGATGGTGTTCGTCGGAATATTATAATATTTACGAAATAGAAATGTTGGCAGACATCGTTGGCAATTTACCTCTGAAAAAAAAAAAAAAAAAAAAAAAAAAGAGTCACTATTCTTTATTAGCTTCGAGTACAATTTATTTGTATTTGGACTGTTTTCTCCTAAATCCAATTTGACCTTACCTGTCCTACTTTCCTACATAATGAGCGATTTTTATGTGCCTGCCCCTTTTCTACATAGCCTAAAGTAAAAAGTGGACATTTTAAAAAAGGTAGTTACTTGCATGATGGCTATACTTAAATTGAAATTTAGATGGTGAGTTATCAAAATAAATTGATTGAGTAACAATTGGACATTCAAATCAAATTTCAAATTTGATGTTATTTAATGCTTAGTTATGCCTCTTTTAAGCATAAATAAAGAAACAATTTTTTCTATTTTTATGTTCGTTTGTAATTATATAAATACAGAGGACCTATAGTCGTAGTCTGATCCGTCCATCAACTGTTGCCAGTGGGCTACTTTTTTTAAATTCAGATTTCTTGATTGGCACCACTTTTTTGAAACGGTAAAATTCTCTTTGTTTTTGCCTTAACAAATATGCTTTTAAATAAGGTACATTTTACCATTTCAAAAAAGTGGTGCCAATCAAGTATCTGATTTTAAAAAAAGTAGCCCATCCGGCAACACTGCGTCTATCTGTCTGCCTGTCCTCATATAACAGAACAAAATCTACCTATTGGAATGGTTTGAAATTTAATATATCGCTCACCTGCAAGAAAAGTGACACATCTCGACAAAAGTAAATCTCACAGGAGAGGCAAAAGAAAATTTGAATGATTTTACTGTAACTGGAAATTATAGCGCTTAGTTCTGCATGCAGGAATAAAAACATGGATAAAAGCATAAAACCCTTAAGAATGAAGACGTAGAAAGAAGTTTGGAGGGTTGGGTAATTTTATCTCCCCACACAATCCACTCCTCTTCTGTGGTCACAAAGGGACATATAGTGTAATAAAGTTATTTCCAGTATAATTGCACTTATGAAACTGTTTGTGTAGCAAGACGTACCTATGACACACCTATTAGTGGAATAAAACGAAAAATGAATTTTTGCGAGATGTGTCACTTTTCTTGCGGGTGAGCGATATATAATCATTGCAGAATTTTGTGTGGCATTTGAAATTTTTAAAAAAATGAATCAAAACTTAAAAAGATATTAATAAAAGTTCCCCTCATTCTATTAAATTCTATCATACATAATTAATTCAATGATATCCCATGGTAGGTAATGGTTCTAGGTTGTCATGGCGATTACGTCCAGTTTAAGATGGGGTCCTATTATTTCCGTATTACTAAATTTAATATATATAATCGTAATAAATTTTGTATCCAAGCATTTGTGCATAAGAGTGCAACAGCTATTGTACCAAGATCTGAATAGTTATAAAACTAGTTATAGTGCGAACGCACATCATTGGCAGTAGCCGCGTCAAGCGGATTTTTATTTAGAAAAATTAAATTCACACCAGAAAATTTTGAAAAATAATTTATTTTAAATTATTTATGAAGAAGGTAATCGCTTAATGGTCGTTCTCGTCATTTCTCTAACGGTCTGGCGGCATACACAGCAGCAAATTTACGACATCCCCAGCGGATCCAAAACACAGCTTCACTGCCGTTAGGCTTAGACTTTATCCCCTTAATTCTCGCTCCCGTCAATATCTCGGGCAGGTGTCTTTCGTTATTTCTCGTGCCCGTCATATTCTTGGGCTGGAGATTTAATTGCTGGAAAAAACTTCTGAAACCAGAAAAATTGAACTGGAATTTCCATTTGAAGTCTTTGTCACTCTGGTTTGATTTGTACGATCTATAATTTGCCATAGATTTGTCATAGATTTGTAATATTTTTGTCATTTTGATATGGATTCTGATGAATCAAGCGTTTCTGATGATAACTGGAATAGTATCCCCTTCGCGGTCGCTTAATATTTGAAAAAACCATCACATAGCTGCCAACTCTTCCGCTTTTTCAGACCACAAAAATTTAATAGAAATTTTTGCTTTATTTAATCGGCAGATAACGGCGATTTAATAAGATAAAATTTACTATAAAATTTTTGTGGTCTGAAAAAGCGTAAGATGTTGGCAGCTATGCCATCAAAAGTGTACCTGTCATTTTTATTACAGAAATTGAATAATTATAAGGTTTCTAAATAAAATATGCAATTAGTCTATTTTTAAAGCGAAAAAACAATATTTTATAGCCATATTCATATTTGTATAAAAGCCATCACGCGAGAATTATGTGTCTTAACCTCTTAAGCTCCGCCCCCGATAAATGTAGGCTACTATCTTTTAATTCAGATTGTTTGACTCCCACCAGTTTTTTTTTAATAGTGTAAATGGCTTTATTTTCGCATCATTTTATCTGCCGTAAACTACGGTGGTGGGAATCAAACAATCTGAATAATAAAAAAAAGTAACCTACATTTATCGGAGGCGGAGCTTAAGAGGTTAAGACACATAATTCTCGCATGATGGCTTTTATACAAATATGATTATGGCTGTAAAATGTTGTTTTTTCGACTTAAAAATAAACTAATTGCATATTTTATTTAGAAACCTTATAATTATTCAATTTCTGTAATAAAAAAAATAGGTACACTTTTGATGGTTTTTTCAAATATTAAGCGACCGTGAAAGGGTTAGAGCGGATCCAAACCCACTTTCAGCGGCCATTAGGCCTAGGCTACCCTCTATCGATTTCATTACTAACATCGCTACTTCCACTTAGATTTTACTACTTAAAAAATTATACTACTATAAAAACTACTATAGAAAAATTATATTACTATAAAATACTACTATATATACTACTATAAAAATTATACTACCAAAAATTATTACTACTATAAAAAATTATAAACAACCTACAAAAAATTTATAAAATATTTGAAAAAATCTTATATATATATATATATTTATTTATAAAATACAAAATATATGTTGTTGTTGTAATGCTATACTTAAATTTCCTTTATTCAGCTTTTTTCTCTGGCAATTTGTGTTAGATTTTTACCTGTATGTCCCCCCTTTCCAATGCCACCAGATATGAACTTGCTATACCAATCTCCATCATCTTTTGTGTCGGGGATGTGAAACAAGGGTCCAGGCTCCACAAGCAAACTGTCTTCGAAACTCTATAAACTTTAAAAGCGAAAATGACTATTAACCCCTTGAGGGGCACCGGTATATATTATATACCACCTACGATTAAAGAAGTTTTAAACCAGAAAAATTTTATTAAATTTTACTTTTCTAACTTTAGTAGGAAGAAGCCGTAAAATTGCTTTTATTTATTTTGAAATACAATTTTTCTAAGATTCCGGTGGGAATTCAGCATTTCACAAACGCAATTGCTTGCCCCTCAAGGGGTTAAAACTTACTGGTGAGAATTCGAAAAGCCAAAATAAAAAATCAGCCAGATACCGCAACACTGGGTCATTGGCAACGTTTGACATACAATTTCCGAGTTTTTGTTTTTGTATTTTTGCATACCGTCTTACCGACAGACAATTCCCATGAATTCATAATGCTAAAATTGTCATTATGTTAAATATATTTACATATACATTAACAAAATGATCACTATATTTTTCTGGTAGTATCTTTTTAAAGATAAAGTATACCACTATGTAGTATACGTGCATATCAATAAATCATATACAGGGCTGCACAAAAAATGTATATTTTTCCGACTATTCATGGTAATAGCAAAATTTGGGATTTGAAATGATCTATCTGTTTTCCAAATCGTTCATCTACACATTTTTCATCTTAAACAACTGTAAAGTTTTATTACGGTATTAAGAATGTGTTTGAAAGAGTTACATAACCTATGCTGGATGGATGATTTTTCGTTCTTATTAAATTTACTGTAGTTACAATTAAAAGACTATCACATAGAAACTTTTTATAGCGACAAATCGATGTGATTTAGGCAATTAGCAGTGGACACGATGATGAATGATTACCCAGTAGATATAAAAGTCTCCAAATATGCCTATTCTTGGTGATTTTTGTATGTTATCGCTATCGAGTAGATTAGGATATATTTAAACTATAGCTTTAACATGCAAAAAGTGAAAAGAAGTACATTTACAGGCATATAAATATTTTTTAAGAAACTGATCTGCGAATGTAAGAAGAGGTACTTTGGAAAAATAAAAAAACAATAGAATAAAATAATTCACGTTCACAGATGACTCTTTTTATTAGAACACATGCTTTCATTATACTTGAAATTTCGTAATTTTTTTATTCACATTTATTTTAAAAAATTCTACGGAAAGTTTTTTTAAATCAATAATTATCTTTAAAAAGTCGCCGATTGCGCATGCAAAACATGGAAATCAGTTTATTAAAGGATATTTATATGCCATTAAATGTACTTTTTTTCACGTTTAGCATGTTATAACTTTAGTTTAATGAGAGTAATTTATTTTCATGCCCAATTTTATAGCATGTATTTAGACGAGATATTACATCTAACTATTACAGAATTATCATCAAAACTATTTTTCAGAAACAAAGATTGTAAAAAACATTAGATCCCTAAATTAGATATTAATTAAATATAATTGTTTCAGTATAAATATTAATTAAAATTATATAAAAATATTAAGGGTAAATATTGCTATTTCCATATTACGATAACATAAAGTCAAAGTCCGAACTGTTGCTTATCCTAAGAAAATTCAAGTGTAATGCGGAATACATGACACACTGTAACCATTCGCCTAATCAATCGGAAATTATTAATTTAAATTTAATAAGATTTCAAGGGGATTCAGATGGAAAGAGTCCCTATGAAGAAATGTATTTTTTAATCTAAAAAATTATCAAAATAAGCAATTCATCAGAATTTCAAAACATCATTGTCATACCGTGTAAAATTTAATGCTTCTAAATTTCGAAACCTTCCAAAAGTTTTATATGTTGCTAAATATTTATATTATAAAAAAAAAAAAAAAAATAAGTGGAATGCGGATTATAGGGCTCCCAAATGGTCCGCCAACTGAATACCAATGAAGTTTAACAGAAAATTTTATGGTAGGTTTGCGCTAGAAATAACTTTCAAAGGTGATCTCGGGGCGGTTTGTAAGAAAAATCTAAAATTTTAAAATTTTCTAAAATAATATTGGTATTCAGTTGGCGGACCATTTGGGAGCCCTGGGATTATAGGATGCTGAATATTATGCAATGTGATATTAGGGTGATTTTCAAAAAGTGTCGTGTTTTACTGTCCTTTCACATTTGCACAGAAAAATAGTTAAATATCATAATTTTAATTATTGCATTTAAACTATCACGTTTTTTTAATGATAATTTACAGATATATTATTATTTATAAAAAAAATTAAAAATAAGAAATATATTCTTTTGTATTCAAAATATCATTACCATAGGTTGTCCCAAAAAGCTATTTATAAGGTAAAGATTTGACGAAGTTCTATTTAAAACAGATGGTTATAGTTTTTTAATACATTTTTATGTATTAAGATGCTACTAATTAAAAAAATATTTATTTTCATTAATTAAACTTATCTGTAATTCTTAATAATTATTTTAAGCCGTGTCCTAAGAAAGAGTGTCATTGCCATGCTTCCGATAAAAAGTTCATCTGGAAATTTTTAGAGGGCAACTCATGCCTTTTGTCAAGGCAAAAATACTCCTTAAAAGTCAACTTGTTATCAGGTTTAAATAAATAGGGTAAATAGATTTACAGTTTCAGTTTCAATAAAATAATCAAAGACTTTGAATGTTTTGGTGAGTATTTTTTTTTTTGTACGTCATTACCGTACCCATTTCTAATTGATAATTAAAAAATGAACTTTTTTTTCTTAATCTGCTTTTATTATATAAGAAATAGGAAATCATTGTATGGACCAGAAGATATAATGGCTGAAATTTACGCCTGGGAAAAAATAAAAATATTTTGTTTAGTTTGTCATTACCGTAGATGTCATAACCGTGCTCACTTATGCTCATTACCAAGTTCATTAAAATATAAAAATTAGTTTTAAAACGTTAAATTAGTAATTTGGCCTATGCTGATGCTTGTGCATTAATGTTTATGAGGTAAGGTAATTATTTACAAAAAAATTAAACTTTCTGATTATTTCTAAAAATTTGATTTTGATATTCCAAAACATGGACAGATTTTGAAAACGAACCATTAACCCTTTAGCTACTGACGGTATTTGTAAGTACCACTCACTTTAAACTTTCATCCCATTGTGAATATTACTAATATTCTAATGGTGTTTTGCAAAAATATTCTTTTAACTCCACCTTTTCAAGATACATGGCAGCAGTAGTTTTAGGTTCGTTATTTTAACGAGGAAGGAGGCTATCTTTGAAACAGTCGATGTATTTTTTGCCGACATTTTGTATAGATTACCACGCTTGTCTTTTTATTCCTGCAAACATAGTAAAGCACATAAGTGTTGGAATTTTTTTATATGTTTATTATAACCTTAAAATACAATTCGTCTAGCTCTTTTAACTCCTTAACCTACAATGACGGGCATAGCCCGCGTACGATGATCGAGCCTAATGTGAATTCTTCTTACCACTAAAATTTCACAGTAAATATAGTTTAATTTAATCGTTGAAATTCCATGATTAAACAAGGCGAAAATCTCTATTAAATTTTAGTGGTAGCTATGGATTTGCCAAACCGTGAAGCTGTTGAGACGTAAATCGCAGGTTAAGGGGTTAAGTGAGTGGTGCCAGTATTTCATTTAACAGTTGAATTTCTCGGCGATACTAATAAGAATCGCCAGTATACTGGGTGTTGGAGAAAAACTTCTTGTTTACTTTTCATCTGTGTAGCTATCCATCGTTTTTATCTGCTTTATAATGTAATTACAAAATTGCAGTGTAGTAATGATTTTTCTGGTATTCCCATTCTGTTTCATTATTATTTTTATAGGATATCAAAAAATATGTGGTACCGGCTCTTTTTTGCTATGCTAGAAATGTAAAGCTAAATTCATATATTGCTTATGTGAAGATGTGTGAAAACATGTTGTCCCTGGAATATTAACGTCTCATAACTAAAGAACTGCTAACAAAATCAAAACATTATTATTATTATTATTATTTTTTTTAATACCATGAAATTTGAATTTTAACTCATTTTTCATGTGTAAAATAAAACTATGTCAATTTAGTATTTTTTTATTGTTGACATATGGGTGTCTTTTTGTTTTTTAGAATTTTAAAGAATTTAAAGTTTATTTGAAATATCCTGTGGGTTTTGTTACGGGAATCGGTATATTGAAATGACGGTACTTTAATATACCACCTTAATTAAATAACTCTAACGATTAAATTTCTTCCGGGAGAATATTTTTTAATGTGTATCCTTCAATTTTTATTGTGCTAACTGAAAAAAAAGTCAATGAAAATAAATTGCAATAAATCATAATGCAATATAAAGTGTTAAAAGTCAATCTATTTCCTTTTCAAAAAAGTGATGGAAATAAGCAATTTGAATATTTAATGCGACCGTTAAGGGGTTAAATACATTATTCAAATGCGCCATTTTTTTCAACAAATGGAAATTTGAAAATCCTCTGAACTGCGGCAGAAAAGCATTATGACGAGAAATAAAATGTTCTATACATTCAGTAAGAATAAACCAAATTTAACCAAAAACTATACAGGCAGATCCCACCACCATGGTGGGCCACCAACCTCTTTAGCATGTCGCCTTAACTTTAACCTAATCGGATGCTGTTTTACGACAGTTATCGCGGAACAGACCGATTAACAAACAGCCCCACCAGTGGCCGAGAGGTTGTGCTCTCGAAGCTGGTAGACGGGAGGTGCTGGGTTCGATCCCAATCGCGCCCGTCGGCCTAATCGTTCGGAGTTTTCGTGGTTTTCTTCGAACCTTGGTTCTCCAAGCGTTAATACGGGTTAAATTCCCTTAGAAAGACCTCCACGGAAGGCACTCCCCCCCTTTAGGGCCTATATCCCACGTGCAGATAATTGGCCGACATAAATACAACCAACCGATTAACAAACAAACAAATTAACTAACAGACGGGAATCAAAATCTTTTCGGATCTCCACAGTAAGCCTTCCCTGACGTTTCGGCAATTAGTCTATGATTTATTGTGTTAAGAGTATAGGTAATATAAGATTCACTGACCTTTTTTGAATTTCGTTAATACTCGCAACGCAGTAAAAAGCAGACATTTTTTTTTTTTTTGAGGTCAAAAAATTTCAGTTTACGTACTTGATCATCGTACTTGAACGTTACGTACTTTTTTCTGAAATTGCAAATTAAAGCTAAAATAGAAATTCGGAGAGTTTTGTTTTGCATGAACTTGTACTTTTGTATGGTACCATTTAATGGTTCATTATATCATCGCTATATTTGTAATACTAAGGGACTTCAAAACATGTAACATATGAGCCTCAGATATTCGACAGCACGAAACTAATTAAACGATTGAAACAAGTTAACAGGTGTATTTAAAAATTCGCAAAATACCTGGCGATTCGTCTTTGTCCAGAATGTCCCAAACAATCACATTTTATATCCCATATGTGCGCACTCTCATGTTGAGGAACCCTACTTGAGACTAACATCGCTGTTCATCTCTGACAATTCTAGTGATTTATATTAATTCGTTAATAGGTTTATCCGTACACCATACGTGCAAGAAATTTTCTTTTTGTTCAGTTACAAAGCGATATAAGTAAGCGTCCTATCTTAAATGGGAGAAGTAACCGCAAGTTTCAAAGCGAGGTCACATCTATCAAGGTCACGCGCCACGCAGCGGATGGAGTGTGAACTACAGGTAGATACCTAACTGTTTTCTTACTCACACCACTAAAATTGTAAAGTTTTTTCAACTTGATTAATAACTGAAACGTTTGCCTGCGTGACTACAGATTTAGAAAATATACGCCACACTGAAATCCCGCTTATGTGGATTATCACTCCGTCCACAAGATGGCGCAACTGTGTTTATTTACGCCCGATTCCAGCATTAAGTGTCACGCTTACTTATATCGCTTTGGTTCAGTTACTCAGAGGTTTCGGAAGCAATTTAGTCTAAATTTTAATCATCGCTCAAATAATTGACAACAGTTTTTTGATTAAATTATATGAATATTTTAGGATAAAAGAAGCAGTGTTTTGCCCAAATTTGTACCTTATTGTGCTAAAACAATTGTTAAGGGGTTAATGTACTAGCGAAAAATAAAAGCTTTAAAAATATACTACATTCTGAAAAATATCAACAACACTAAATAAATAATAAGATTTTTTTATGTATCTATATCTTTTGATAAAATTAAATAAAAATTCAGTTTTTTAACAGTGCATTTTAAGTTAATAAATTTTTTCTCAAAATCCCACTCAAAAATTGCTTAACTTAAAAAAAGATTTTGAATAATTAAGACATGTATGTTTCTGGGATTGCTTTAGCGTAAAAACAATTTGGCACAAAATCGCACACCAAAACTGGTTCATTAAAAATATATATATATTTATGATGTAAGTTGGTCTATAAGAGATAACTTATGAATAAATTTCCGTCCCCAAAGGAGCGATTTCTGGATATATATTACACGTTCTAGTTTGATTCTTCGAAATATTTCTCATGAATGAAAATGAGACTCCCTTTGGGCTGAGTTTGAGTTGTAAGAAATGTAAACTCTTTCTTAGAATGTAAAACCTAAATTTCAGATTTGTATTTAATATAGAAACAGGGGAAGAAATTAAGTGGGAATTTATTGAATAGCTTTGTCTAAAAATAATTTTTTTTTTATTTATTTTTTTATTTTTTTTTTTTTTTACCACGGAGTTTATTTACAATTAAGTAAAATTTGTGTTAGTACATTGCATTTATTTTAATGAAAATTATCAAATGGCAAATCTCCTTAATAATTCTGTAAAATTGAGAATATTTGTATCGCTTTAATAACTTAACCCCTTGAGGCGCGGTACAATATATTATATCTCACATAATTTAACTGAGATTTCCACCAGAAAATTTTAATTAAATTTTACTTTTATAACTTTGGTAGTAAACAGTTTATAATTGTCTTTTTCACATTGTGAAATAATTTTTCAAGAATTACGATGAGAATTTAACATTACTGAAACACAATTTCCTGCCCCTGAAAGGGTTAATGATAAATAATACTGACAATATTATTTGATATTTAAAATGGTTATAAAATAAAACTATAATTGTGAAAGAAACCGCTTGATTAAACAGTAGAGCCTCGATTATCCGAAGTAATTGGTATCTTTCGGAAAATCGAAATTTTTGGATAATCGAGAATGCTTCAAATTTAAGATAAAGGAGAAATATATGCACTGTTTCTTATTATAGTAACAAGTGCTTAATAAAAATAAAGCAATAGCAAAAATGAAACACGAATAAATTACCTGAATTTTAATTTTGAAATTAAGCACCTTTTACATATATCACAAGAGTTTGAAATTTTTTTTTAGTTCGTCGCAGTTTCGATTGCCTTTGCTTTGAAGTTCTATCACGGAGTTTTTGAATGTTATTACTTCACGGGTATCACCGTCTTTCTGCTGCTATAACCACGCCAAACCTTTTGCAAAACATTCAAAATCTTCAGAATTGCTAATATGTTCATTTTCTTCGTTCCACTCCGCAGCTTACGGGAGCTCATGTTAAATTCAAAGGAACTCTAAGAAAGCGGATATTTATATGCACTCGTAGTTCGGAAAGGACCGCTTGCACACATGGAATATGATAGGTTAAAAACAGAAAAAAATGCTTTTAAAATGGATTTTGCACGCAAGGAAATGTAATAGTAAAAAAAAAAAAAAAAAAAAAAAAAAAAACTTAAAATGTATTTAGGTTAACCGAGAGTTTCGGGAAAAAGAGTTTCGGATAAAAGAGGTTCTACTCTATTTAACAGTTACCTTTCTTATGAAATGCAGAATAATCAAAACTTGAAGAGTTGTTTAACCCTTAATTCTCGCTCCCGTCATATTCGGGGGCTGTGTCTTTTACTCAAATTGTTTGGTTCCCACCAGTTTTATAAAATAGTGAAATTGGCTATATTTTAGTGTCCTTTTTTTTTCCTGCCATTAAATAAGGTGACTATTTCTTTTTCATAAAAGTGATGCCAATAAGCAATTTGAATTTTTCAACCGTAATTTAATTCGAGCATTAAGGGGTTGAAGTCAAAGGAAGAGATGACTATGACGCCACGCCCACACACATTAAATTTACTCTAACATTTTATACCCTTTTATTTTATGTAACTAAATTTTATCCGAGTGTTTATATATACTTTAATTAATGTGTTTTATATGCACTGTGCAAGAACTTCACACAAGTTAGAAGAGTCTAGGTTTTTAGCTCTCCAAAAAAATGTACTTTTCAGCTAAAAACCTCATTAAGTCTTAACCCCTTGGGGACGAGCGACACGTATACGTGCCGCATGAAGCGCTCAGAATCCTTGTTTTTCCTCACCAGTAAAATTTTACTGTAAAATTTGCCTTATTTAATCAGCGCATTTTCTCGATTCAAGAAGACACAAATTTCTGTTTTTAAAAAACGGTGACAAAAGATTAAAAATTTCGTAAAAGATTCCCGTCCCGAAGGGGTTAAAGTACTCGAGCGATTTAGATAAAACTTTTTTTGGCGGTAGAGTGTAAATATAAGATCATATATAGCTGAGAGTTTTAAAAAATGTTGATTAGTTTCAGAAAAAAAACATTTCTGAAAATAGAAAATTTTTGAAAAGTTTCCATTGGTCTAAAATAAAAAGTTGTAATCCCAGAAAAAATCTGTCAGCTGTAAGTCTTGAGCATATTCCAGGGAATATAGATCCCAAATTTCATCAAAATCGGTCGGGTAGTTTCCTAGGAAACGTGACATAAAAATCGTATTTTTCCCGTATGATTTCACCCAGTCTTATCTTCACTTAAACAGGGTTCCTACTGGTCAGAGAATTTCCATGACTACAGGTCAAAAGAATGTCAGTATTTTCTTATAGAACAACTCGACTAATGTAATTCAGCTATCATATAAAGCCCTTTGGTTGGCAAGAACGCCTGTCATGTAAGACAAACACAACTTTTAAATTTGAATACCAGTATTTTAGTTTGGAAATTTTCACTTTATCATATCTGAAATTTTGAGCTACAAACACATTTAAAATTACAATATGGAAAAAACTGGTGTCGAAGAATTACAAGAAGTGTAAAAGAGACGCGTCGTTAGTGGGTTAATGGAGCTATAGTAAAGTTTCTAGCGCAGACCTGCCACAGGTGACTATTTTTCAATTCTACCTCGCACCACTTTCTCAAAGCAAAATTCTTAGACAATCGATTTGACAACATTTGCAAGAGAAATATACTGCAAAATTATTATTATTTTTCTTAAATAGTGGTGCGAATAAAATAGTAAAATAGTAGCCTGTGACAGCCCTACTAGTGTATCTCCGCCATAGGCTATGCTAGGATATTTTCAATAGAAATCTACCATAAAAGAATATCTTTGTAAATTGTGGAGCGATTAAATATAAAAATAGTCGCCAGTCCTGGCCTATAATCAAAAGGTTATCATACTCCAAAACATTTAAGTTTTTCTCAGACGTTCGATGTATTGTACAAGCTGTGATCTTAAACACACACAAAAACTGATTCATATTAAAAAAGATTTTCGTAATTTTCTTTATAAGAAACAACAGCTGAATAAATTTCATTCCACAATAAATCAATTTTCTTATATATTTTAAGCGTCATAATTTTATTCTTTCATAGAATTTTGCAAATGACAATGAAATTCCCTTTACACTGAATTTTATCTCTCTGGCAATTTTGTGAAATCAATGATATTTCTATGATGTTAATCACAATCTGATAAATAAAACTGATAATTTTATTTGATATTCAAATAGGATTTAAAACAAAGCAATAGGTAGTCAAACTACCTTTTTATTCAATTAAAAAGTTATCGTTCTAATGAGCTGGTGAATAATTAAATCTTTAAGAGTTACCTTTAATAAAAGCTTTAACAAAAAATGGCTCGTTTAAAAAAGGTTTTCCTGTGTAATTTATTCAATTAGAAACAGCTGCTCAGTTCACAATACATCAATTTTCGAATACTATATTTTACGCGTCGAAGTTTTTGTTTTTTGATAGAATTTTTGTGAATGCAAACGACATTCGCTTTAGCCTTTATGTTATCTCCATTGGCATGCCTGTTAAGTTAATGATATTGTATAGTGTGAATCTGTGAATCAACCTGACAAATAATACTGATCATCTCATTTGATAGTTAGAAAAGGACTAAACCAAAGCAATAATTCCTAAATTAAATGTTTTATTACATTTAATATTTACCATTATAATTAGCATGGTAATAATTAAAACTTCAAATAATGTAAACTTTAACAGTAACATTTCTAATGAACTGGAAAGGAATTAAAGCTTTAAAATAAAATATTTGTTTTAGTTTATTTGAAATGATTTCTATAAAAAAGTTGTTTTATAGCGTTAAATTTTAATACTACAAAACAGTTAACAGGTTTTTTTTTCCCTCTCAAATATTAGAACCCCTTGAGGGGCAAGCAATTACGTTTGTGTAATGCTGAATTCCCACCGGAAAATTAGAAAAAAATTATTTCAAAATAACGAAAAGCAATTTTACAACTCTTTTTCACCAAAGTCAGAAATGCAAAATTTCATAAAATTTTTCTGGTGTAAAACTTCATTAATCGTAGGTGGGATAAAATATATCCCACCGCCCCTCAAGGGGTTAAGTATCACAAAAAGTGGATAAAAAAATAAATTAGTTGAGTTAAAAAAGACTTATCTGTGTAACTTACATAAATAAAAGCTGCTGCTGAATAAATCTCAGTGTACAATACTCGTACACCAATTTGCATTTCCTAGTTTTATTGTTCGATAGAATTTTATGTATGAAAATGCCATTCCCTTTAGGCTGTATTTATGTCTATACAATGTAAATACACTCTTTTAAAATATAAAATATAAATCACATATTTACGGAAAGTAGAAATAGAAGAGAAGCAAATTTAATTAGAAATTTAATCGATACAAGAGAATCCATCAAAGGTTTCACGGGTTATCGAAATTACAGACTGGCGACAAAACCATTTTTTTTTAAATTGAAAACTCCAAATGACTTTTTACATTGGATGTATATTTTTGGATAACACCAAAAAGATTTCTAAACTAAATCTTGAACAACAAGTGTAATTAATTTTAAAGGAAAAAAATAATAAAGAAATGATCAAATTAATAAAAATTAACATTTATGGAGTCAATAGACGTTCTACATCATGCTAATTACACTTGTAACTATACGTTATCGTACATCATTCTAAAAATTTGCTATAGTATACTTAGAATAACCTGAGAACCCCCAATTTCTGTAGAACTTTGGAACAGTCCGACAGCATAGCCTCACCCCTTTTTCACTTTGAAGTTTGGATCAGTCCATATGGTATAAAAGACTCGATTTCTGACATTTATTGTTTTTAACCCTGATGATGAGTATGATATGCTTGAAAGTACTAGGTTTTAAATGTATCTTATTGTGAATAAAAAATACCTTTAAGTAATTTTTTATGGCTGTTAATCTGTTTATGTCTACAAATTTTTAAACTTGTTATTGTAAGGTGAATATAAGGATTTCAAGAAATTGATATGTTATATCATTTTTTAACTTAATACCAAAAAGTATTTTTATGTGAACAATATTAATTATGCATTCAAATGAAGTTTTGAAATTTATTAAAAGCGATACTTTTTGTATCTTTGTATTTGATACTGTGCATTAGCCGCATGCCAGATCTTAATAAAGGAAGAAATCCGCTAGACAATAATATCGGATTTTGATACTTACGAGTACAACAGATTTTTGTATTCTAAACTATTTCAGAGTTATATTAGATTCATAGTTCGATCTATCAACTGTATTTTATTTATATTATTTTATTCATTTGTTTATAGATGAATTGTTAATCTCGTTTTGGAATACTAACCGGAAACAAATGCTAAACCATTGTTACTGTCTTAACCCTTCAATGGTAAAGCACTTCCATTCCAAAAATGTTTAAATAAATTCATACCAGAATTTATAAACAAATTTATTTGAAGATAAGATAAGAAAAAGCTACACTATATACATAACAAAACGAATTTTTTTTCACCAAAAGTCTGGTGGCATTGTGGCATTTGGGAGTTAAAATTAAGTGGTTTCATAAACGTACAACTGCCACTGAAATTATTAAATAAAAACAGTTTCATCTTCCCTATAATCTTCGGTGATCAATCTGTATGCGATAGAAATACATTAAAAAAAATTCGTGCTTGAAAATTATTTTTTAAGAACCATAAAAAATAAATCAATTCGTTGTTATTTTTCAAACAAATTTCATTTGAAAATACGTTTATTTGCTTATTTGACTGTGTAAAAGTTAAAATCGTTAAAATGTTCAGAAGTAATTAAATTTACCAGAAACGGGAAATGGATTATTTAGATTGCTACTCTTGGTCGGCATGATATCAACGTTAATCTAAGACATATTTTATCCTTATGATATAGAATTGTCTAAATAATATACACAATTTTACATGTTTCTAAACATTTACATCAGAAGTATAAATTAAATTATTTTGTCAACTTCATTTTTTAATCCGCGATCGGACGGGTTTCTGCCCATTTTTCCTTCTCTTTTCTTTCCTTTTTCCGTTTTCTTTTTCTTTCTTTCTTTATTATTTTTTAATAATGTCATTAGTAGAGGTCTGCACGGGCCGGAATTTCCAGGCCCGGGCCCGGCCCGGCCCGTACGAAAGCTATCTTGGCCCGGCCCGGCCCGGTGTAAAAATTGGAAGTTCGGCCCGAGCCCGGCCCGGCCCGTTGTAAAAATTGGAAGATCGGCCCGAGCCCGGCCCGGCCCGTTGTAAAAATTGGAAGATCGGCCCGGCCCGGCCCGTACAAAAATCAGTGAAAACGGGCCCGGCCCGATACAATTTCTACAAAAAAAAATCCGTTTTTTCTCAACATACAATTAAGATTCTTTTAATGAATACTACATACATATTTATGGGAACATTTTACAGTATATTTTACATTACTATGATGTTCGCAAAACAGAAAACGCACAATAGTAAACATTAACGATTACTTACAGTCATCGTGTCAACAGACATTTCAAAATGGAAATAAGGATTCATTAAAAGATTAATGTAGTTCAGAATAAAGGATTAAAAACAAGATAACATTTGAAGCTGTATAATAAGAAGTAGATTTGTGAAAATATTTTTCTTATTTTTAAGACTTTTCTCAAATCCAAAGGAGCTACATTTCGACACATTTATGAAGTCTTTTCTTTTCGGAAACGTGTAAGATTGGCAGGTATTCTTATTCAAAAGCTATGTAAATGTCGTTTTTTTTTCATAGATAAAAGCAATATATCTTTCTGAAAATACTGTCAAAGTTAGCGTTTTGAATCGAATTTCCGGAAGCGATAGCACAGGAAAGGAGAAAAACGTACAGTCACGTGACAGGAATCGCTGTTATCTCTGTAAGTAATTTATTAAATATGGAAAAAGCTATTCGTTTCCAAATGCCTTCAATAGGCAGGCCTGTCAATTTTATGCCTTTATAGTTAAAGTTTTTGTCAGAAACATGTGTCTGAAAGCTTTGCATTTTTGAGCAGTGAATATGAGAACCACCTTAAGGTATATTTCCAAAGATACTGTTAAGAGAAGTGCATTATCACTATTAATATTACAAAACAAAATGACTGTTCTACACATCCTGAGATCGATTAAGACCACTTCCTTCCCGGCACGAGTCTGCTGAAAAAAATTAAACTCGGAATCAGACATCTTGTAACTGTACGATGCCGATCTCTACGATGGACACGTTACATTTCTGTATTGATGTTGTTAAACTCGCATCGGCTCGTGACGCACATTTATACTTCTCGAGAAAATCATATTCATTGAAAATGGCTGGTATTTTATCTGCTTCGCTTAAATTCTTATATCGGGCCGATAGGCCCGATTAATTTTTTTGCCGGCCCGGCCCGGCCCGTTTATTTTGTCTGTCGGCCCGGCCCGGCCCGTTGAAAAAGTTGTCCTAATTCTGCCGGCCCGGCCCGGCCCGGCCCGTTTGAAAATTCGCCTTCATTCCGCCGGCCCGGCCCGGCCCGCGGGCCGGGCCGGGTACGGGCCTCGGGCCAAGCCCGGGCCCGTGCAGACCTCTAGTCATTAGTCAAGCATGAAGCGTTACTTTTATTATGCAGTGCAAGTAATAAAAATAGTTATGATTTAATTTTTTATAGTGAAATACAATATAATCTATTCTTAAAAAAACATGCAGATTCATTTGCATGAGAAACGCGGATGTTATACTGATTGTGGCAACATCTGACTGATAAATTTTACTTTTATTTAAACGTTTAAACATCGCGAATTTTTAAATTTTTACACTGTCCAATCGGAACAAAATTTTCTTTCAAGTGCAATTTGTTTCAAAACTGTATCGTAATTTAAGGATTTTTTTACAGCGTTTAAAATAATTTTCAACCAACAATTTATTTTAAATCTATCTCTATCGCGTACAACCCTATTACAAAAATATATCGCGTTTGCACTAAAATAATGTAAATATTTCAGCATCGGTTTCCGGCTAATATTCCATAACGAAATTAACACTTCATTAATACATAAACAATTAAAATAAATATATATTGATAAAATACAAATTTATTAGACATGTAGTCGAAATACGCGCTTAAAATAACTGAAATAAACATAATAAAAAAGGCTGCTGTAAGTAACCTTGGCTATTTCTTCGACTTCTGACGTTTGTCATGCGGCTAATGCGAAAGTGCCAATTTCAATAAATTTCAAAACATTATTTACTTCTATAATTACTATTTCTCATATAAAAATGCCTTTTTTATGTTTTTAGAGCGTAACTTAAAAATATAGATTAATTATAAAAATCTACTACAGGTTTCAATTAAAAAATGGTTTTCACCTATGTGCTGTAATCCGGTAATCACCCCGGGTTCGAATTTTTAGTTTTTATCGATTCAAAAACAGCGATATTGAAAAGTGATTTTTAAATTAAATACATGCTTTTTTAGCTTTGCTTGCGAAAAATTCTCATAAAGTAACCACTGATGTGTTTAACACTAGAATACTCTGCGTATTTTTTTCTCACACGCCCAGAAGATGCGCGCCCAAATATGCGGTTAGCATCAACAGAAATTCTGTTTAACTTGTGGTAATATGCCAGTGTAATTTTCCTTACTGTAATATGCTTTAAATGTATTTTAAATATGAAGTGAGAAATTTTTATGCATGATTAGTATTTTAGTACCAAATATAAAGATAGTATCCTAGGGTTAAGAATGTGCAGTTTTCTTAGAAATCGGCTTCAATAAAACCACGGCCAAACTCGATTCTTCCCCTTCCTTATAAGGGGAATCGAGTTCGGTCGTGATAAAACTCATACTAATTATAACCACAAAGCTAGATAAATATATATATATATATTAAATACTTTATTTGATGTAACCAAATGAAGAATTCTCAAAGCTAATGGTGGATTAGTCTTCATAATCTTCTTTGAAATGACTGTAGAAAATTAAGGGTTGAGGATAAAATATTTTTTCTTTTATTCTAAATAATTTCTGTAAAAAAAAAGAAATAATAATAATTTTTTTTTTTTTTAATGTGTGCCGCATTGTTAAATAATTTTTAAAAAAAATGAAATTTTTTCTTTTTTTCCGTTTTTTAGGTTAATTTAAAAAATATTTTCCTATGAAAGTCAATCTATTAGAAGCAGCTGCTGAATAAATTTCAATCCTTAAAGTCTTAAAAGAGCAATTTCCGAAAGAATGTTAGATGGCCTAGTTTTATTCTTCTGAAGAATAGCATGAATGAAAAATACATCCTCATGAGGCTGAACATGATTTATAAGCAGTGTAAAGGTTTTCTTAAAATCTAAAACCTAAAGATACAATTTTATGAAACATAAAAATAGAAGACAAACGTTTTTACAAATATTCTTCATTGTACATATAAATAGCATTTTACTTGTTTATATATATATATAATTTTACTTCAAAATTCAACTGTAAATCATTTCAGTTAGTCAATGTATTGCATTTTTTAAAGAAAGTTTTCCCATCGTAAGAAGTTTCCTTGGCCTATCTGAAACAAGAAGGAAAAATCGTGCATTAAGCATAGATTATAAAACACTTTCCAACACTTCCATAATGCTTTACAAAACTGCGTTATTTAGGGAAATAAGTAAATAAGATAACTAAGTAAACATTTTATAAAACGCATAAAGCATGATTTCAGCAGTTACCGTCCATAGCGAAATATGTATCACACTTCTTTTGAACAGCCCTGTATTTGGGGAATATTTAGTTTATCAAGAAAATGCATAACGGATTAAAATTTCTCTTTCAGCAATTTATACTAATAGATGGAAACATGCTTGAATACTTCTGTACAACCCTGTACTTTACCTAGTCCCTTTATTACACGCCACTATTTAACTGAAAATTAATTCAAACTAAAACACTCTTAAAATTACTGAAATTCAATATCCAGAAATTATCATTTATACACGGCCATGTATCCAATTCTTTACGTGACCGTGTATATCATTTTATGTATATTCTACTAACATTTCTTAGTAAACTAAAAGCAGTTCAGCGTAAAAACAGTGCCTGGTTACCAACGGGGCACATTGTCACCAGTAAAAAGAAACAGAAAATTTTGTTTTATTCATGGCAGAAATTTTACGGGAATACGGCGTTCAGATAAAGCGAACATTTCTGTTAAAATTTATTGGTGTAAGTGTACCTTGTTGGTAATCAGGCTCTGCGTAAAAATGCATAACTCATTTAAAAACAACATTTAAGCATTTTGCGCTCATACCCAGTAACCGTTACGAATTCTTTCGTGTAGCCCTGTATATGAATTATAGCATTGATACACACCATATACTATGCATAAATATAGTGAAACATAAAAGCGCATTTCATAAATAAAAATGCATTTCCAGCAATCATCGCTACTGTATTTCGGATACTATGTAATACCTGATATTTTTTGTGTATCCCTGTAAATGCTATGCACTTCATTTTATGCATGAAATAAGTTATAGTAAACCTCAGCGGCGTATATCAATTTCGTTATATATGAAATAATTTAACATAATTAAAGTACGCTGCAAATTATTCCCTTCACCCCTATCTCATTATGTAACGGAATTATTTTGTGTGGCCCTGTAAATGAATAATAACTATTATTCTCCCCGCATATCCTAGATAATGCATATTTTAGTGCATTTCATAAATGTATATCAATTGTAGTGTGTTTGAAAGCGTGCAACATCATAAAAAATCATTTTAACGATTTTTTCCCTTAGGCAGTAATGTAACGGAAAATTTTGACTGTCCCTGTAAATGAACTAAACATGCTACAAACTTCGTTTGAAATAGGGAAAGTTCTATTGTAAACATCAATAACATCGAACAATTTCAGGGCAATCCGACTGTATTTACGAGAGTTAGAGCGCGACCAGACGGACAGACGGACAGACAAACCGAAGTCATGAACACTTTTGAACTATGTTGGAAAGTGTTAAAAATGACGATAATTGTACAGTGTTAAATACATAATTTGATTAATAATATTGATCATCTTATTTATTATTTAAAAAAGTCCAAAATAAAGCAAAAATCGTAAAAGCATGCTTTTGATTAGCTTTAGTAGTTTCATTAGTTTATCTTTTGAGAACTTGAAGAGAAAAAATAATAATACTTTAAAATACATTTTTCTTTCATTATAATTAATTTCTACAAAAGAAAAGTTGTTTTGAAATATTTTTATGGAAATATGCGGTTTGATAATATTAAATTCAAATATAATAATAAACAATAATTGACAGATATTTTTTCTTATATGTTTTATGTATCACAGAAACGGAGCTCAAAGACACACATATCAAATTGGTTAATATAAAAAATATTTCCGTAAGTAAGTTAGTTTTATAGAAATAGTAGCTAATGCATAAATCCCAATCCCCAAAACAACAATATACAAGTATAGTAACACTTGTCCTAAATTTATTCTATGGAAGAATCTCATGAATGTAAACGACATCCCCTTTAGGCTGAATTCGATCTATAAGCAATGTAAATTCTTTCTTAAAATGTAAACCTAAAACTGAATTGTACAAAATATAGAATTACACAAAAAGTAATCTGCAAATGTGTTTTAATTCATTTGAGTGAAAATATAAATGTAATTTTACTTCTTTTTATCTTTGAATTTAACTGTCAATCAATTTATATCGTTATTGCATTTATATTGCATATATTTTTAAGCATATCTTCCGACTATAGACTGTCATCCGGGCATTATTTCCATAGATGGTGTGACCATTGGTCAAAGATGTATTTAGGGAAAATACAAACATCTCTATATAGGAAAATTCACCTACTTTTATCACCTCATTTAAATTCAGTTTTTCTACACGAAAATTATGGTATTTTCTCCGATAAATTCCCAGTCTGCTGGTTACCTTCATAATGTTAATGTTATAAACTGATAAAGAATAATGATAATTTTATTTGATATTTAAAACAGATTAAAAAATATGTCAAAATCAATCTTTAATTGTCTGTAATAATCAAAGTTTAAGAAAACTGGAGAAAAATTAAAAATTTTAAGATGGAAAATTTCACAGGCTCAGCGTGATGCCGGTTTTCCTATTATTGGACTGATTTTAAAAGCACAATCAAAAATGGATCGTTTCAAATACAAACATAACATTGTTTATGCTCAGGTACTTGGAGAAAAGATTTCTGTAGACATGGGAACTTCAAATGATTGGGTAAAGAATGTATGACCAAAATTAATGACATTTTAAAAAGAAGATAATGCCTTCAATGCAGAGGAAACTGGGATTTTTTACAACTTAACACCAACAAAACATTTAAATTTAAAGGTGAAAATTGTGTAGATGAAAAATTGTCCAAACAGCGGATTACCGTATTAGTGTGTGCTAATATGACAGGAACAAAAAAACGGAAACTACTAATTATTGTAAAAACAATTAAGCCTCGATGTTTTCCAAATGTGAATAACTTCCCAGTATCTTACATAACAAATCAGAAATGTTGGATGAGGTCTCTGTTTTTACTTTCAACTTTTCTAAAGAAGAAATCTGTTGTAATCGAAATATTTCTCGACATTCGATTTTCGACAGATTTACATGTTTTAGGTTTCAGTGACACGAAAAACATGTTTTTTAAAAAAAACATCTGTCTGTTCGTCCATAAGTCTGTATGTCCTTTTTTTACCACAGAAAAGTATATGAAATTATGCATAGAAATAAACCAAACCTTTGTGTATGTTATGTATGTGGCCAGCACGTCCTTATTGAATTTGGAAATTATCCGCCAGAAGGAGGCACTGTAATAGCGATTTCTGTGGCGTTTTCATCATTCTACCATTGAAAAATGTATGAAGTTATGCAGAGAATTGAAGCAAAGGTTTTGTGTATGATTTTAGCTTCTGCAGGCAGGTACTTTTTGAATTTGGTACCAATCCGGTAACAAAACTTTTTGAAATATTAACATGTATGAGAAAGAAGAAAATTTTGGGATTGACATCCAACAAGTTTTTAGATGAACTCAAAGAATAGGAAATGGAATTACTTACAAAGAAAAAAAAAAAAAAAAAAAAAAAAAAAAAAAGAGAGAGAGAGAGAAAAGTTTTTTTGCTAGTGGTTAATTGTTCCATCCACTCAGTCGTACCAAACCTGAAAAATATTAAGCTTGTATTTTTGCCTCCGAATGCAACTTCTAATTTACAGCACGCGTACGAAAGATTTATCAAAAATTTTAAATGCTTCTGTAGAAGTTTTCTTACTTTACATTTAATTGAGAAAATGATGAAAAAAAATAACTCCAAAATTAACGCCTTCGTATATAATCAATATGAATTGTATAATAATTATTATTATCATTATTATTATTATTATTATCATTATCATTATCAGTTACATTATTATTATTATCATTAATTGCATTATTATTATTATTATTATCATTATCATTATCAGTTGCATTATTATTATTATCATTATTAATTGCATTATTATTATTATTATTATTATTATTATTATTATTATAGGAGCTATAAGTTTGTAGCTTCTTCTCATTCTAAATTTTTTAGATAACCACCCCACTCACACCCCTCTCAGGAAAAGTTAGATCTAAATTTACTATAATTTTTTTTAATTAATTTTGCATAACATTTTTAAATCATAGGGCGATTTGTGGTTACTACTGTGAGATATATTTGCATCTGTGAGATATATCCCTTTGGGGACGAGCGACACGTATACGTGCCGGAAATAGGCCTAAGGATCCTCGTTTATCCTCACCAGTAAAATTTGCCTTATTTAATCCGAGCATTTTCCCGATTTGAATAGGCACAAACTTCTGTTTTTTAAAACCGGTAGCAAAGTAATAAACATTTCGTAAAAGGCTCCTGTCGCGAAGGGATTAAATGTCTGTATAGCTACCACTACTGCAATGAGATAATATTGTTGCATTATTTCGGTCATATGTGAATAATGGTGCTTTTAATTTCTTACCTCAAGCTGAAATGCGCCCTGCATACTGAAAGGTTCTACACACCTGCTGTAAAGTACCGCCCGGCCATAAAAGATTAATATTTTTTCCTTTTTTTTTTTAATTTTGTATACACTCGTATGTTCCGAATTTATTTTATTAGGTCGTCCGTCAAGTTCGGGCCGATTTTTGAAGAAAAAGTGAAACGCAGCAGCTTTAAATTTTAGTATACATTTATTAAATTATATAGGTGCCATTCTGTTCTACAACATACTTTCCTGTGTGCAGAAGTCTCATAATGCCTTCTTTGCAAAACATTTGTGATTTTCTGTCAAAATACTTAACGAGGTGATTTTTATGTTCTTCAATGGGTCAATTTTTTGCCAAAGGAATTTTTGAAATAAATAAAAAAATAGTTGTCGGACGGAGCAATGTCTGGAGAGTTGGGATGATAGGAAGAACTTGTCAACCTAATGCAAGGAGTTCATTTCTGACAGTCAAAGATACGAGTGGCCAGATATTGTCATAATGGAAGTCAATACCTTGTCTATTTGCAAATTCGGGGTGTTTACTAGCTATTGCTGCCTTCTGTTCGTCGAGTTGCGAGCAGTACTTTTCAGAGTTGATCGTCTGGTTTAGTGGAAGTAGCGTGTAGTATATTTAATTCCCACCAAATAAAGAGCGGTACATTCTTCTAGTAGAGTCCGGCTTTAGCGACAGTAATGGGACGTATGTCTCGTCAGGATCAGGATTGTTTGCGTCGCTGGTTGTTATAAAGTATCCAAGTTTCGTCCACGGTGATCAATCTTTTCAAAAAAGGATCTTTTTTGCAGATGGAAATGCGGTCTGGAATGTAGCGCTCCGTTAGGTAATGGGCAGAGGGCCCGCTGATAACTATTTTTATATTCCATTTCTACCAGTGTTTTATAACATAAGCTTTATCCCCTTGAGGGGCAAGCAAAAATGTATCTAAATATTGAATTCTCACCTAATCTAAAAAATTTATTTTTAAATAAGGAAAAGCAATATCTAAACGATTTTCCTCCAAAGTTAAAAATATAAAATTAAGTAAATATTTTCTGGTGAGAATCTTGCTTAAATTAGTTGGGATATATTTTATCCCACCGCCCCCTCAAAGAGTTAAAATATGTTTATTTCAGCTGAATAGGTGAGCAGCCTCGAGGAGTTTCGAAGCTGAGACCAGCTTAACACTCAGACTATAAATGAAATGTCTTGTGTGTACTTGTAATTTAATGTTGTCAAAGTATGTGTAAAAAATATTTTTTTTATCGAAAAGTGGTGCGAGATGAATTTTAAAATATCACGTGAGTTCACAAACAAACTTTGGCTCTCTGAAACAAACTCCTTGCATTTGTTTGAGACATTCTGACACTTCCTTCCTACTTCTCTGACATTGTTCCTCACGACTTCTCTTTGTTTCTTTTTCTCAAAAATTCTCTTCGTCAAAAAAATATGACTATTTTGATGACATAAAAAAGCATCTAGATATGTATTGCGCCATCATATAACAAATGTTTTCGAAAGAAAGAATTATGTGACTTCTAGACAGATGGAAGAAGGTAGTAGAACTGAATGGCACCTATATAATTTATTAAATGTATACTAAAATTTAAATCTTCTACGTTGCAATTTTATTTTTCTTCAAAACCGGCACGAATTTTCCGGACAATCCAGAACAAATGTCTACAAAAAATTTTTAAGAAAAATTTTACATTAATATAAAATAAAAAGGAAACGCAGTTTAATTTTGTATTCGTTCATATTTCAGAAAAAGAAAAAGTTCATAATGATTAATGATTCGGAATAATACGTGACTAAGAAAATATAATACACTCGGAATCATAATGATATTGAAAAATACTGTTTTCCGAATTCTAGCCGGAAATCTAAGGAAATAATTTTCTCTTATCATGGATAACATTTCGTTAGTTTGTATGCAGAACTTTCAGAGTCATTTATTATGTTTCAAATATACAGTGACTTCTACAGTGTTTTTTCTAAGTTGTTTTATTTAATGAAAAATTAATTAATCAAAGATTCAGTACTTTTATTTGTTATTGGAAATTTCTATTTTAACTTCATTCTTATCTATTAGGAAATAATTTATTTAATTTCATTTTAAGTCATGTGAAATCGCTTTTTGAAGTTACTAATTATTAAAAACTTATTATTGCCAAAGGAAGATATTCATACAAAATAAGATAAATATACATATAAATTTCTTTCATTTTAATTTTTTAAGCGTTACGACCCTTTATATTATATATTATGTCAGTTCAACATTAATGAATTGTTGTGAAACTAAAATATTTTATTCAGGGTTTATATATATCGACTTATCAAAGTCAAAATTTATCAATGTACTACCGTTGATACCGATGATAAAATAGCTTGGAATTATGATGTTTATGCATTCTTGGAATTTTTTTAGTATCTTTTATTTTAAATCCAAATTTGATATGAAATTGTGGATAAACACTTAAAAAAAAAAAAAAAAAAAAAAAAAAAAAAAAAAAAAAAACTTAACACTCATTAAAAAAAATTAATTTTTTGCCTTGTTCATTCACATTAAAAAATATAAGTGTCATAAGCATTATATATTTAGAATAATACGTGACTGAAAAAATATAATCCACTCAGAGACATAATCTTGTTGACAAGTACTACTTTCAAAAAATGTATCCGGGAATATATCTTTATATCTTTTTTACCGTGCACTGTTAAAAATATCGTGAAAAATTACCTCTGATTTTTAAGGCTATCTATTTTCTGACCAATGAGAACTCTTCACATATATTAATGTAGCGTTCTCATTGCTCAGAAAATAGAGAGCCTTTAAAAACAGAGGTAATTTTTTACGATATTTTTAACAGCGTGGTTGTTTTTTTTTACTTTCGGAGTGATATAAATGCAAAAAATGTCGTTATTTCTAAGCTCTCAATATATCGACCATACAATAAATAATATTTATTCTGTTTTTTATGTATTTACAGTGCTAGATATTGTTAAATAATTAATCAAAATTTCTGAAAAACGCGCCGTTGGAACAAATACATTTTATTTTAATTAACTCTAACTTTTCTTGTCAGTCACTATCATTAACGTTGCCAGTAACCATTTTGTTATCAGTAACCGAAGTAGAGGCCTGCACGGGCCTAGGCCTGGTTCGGTAAAATGGAAGCAAAATTTCTAAATTGTTGCCTAATCAATAATAATAGCAATGCAGCAAATTTAGAAAGACCAAACTAAACGTCTAAAATCTATACAATTTTCAATCTACATGTAATGGCTGAGGCAAAAATAAATATAAATGTACTGCACAAGCTAATGCTAGCTTGAGAAGATCAAGACTGAAATATCACCCGTGCAGCTTAGCTGCCAACATCTTACACATTTTTTCACCACTAAAATTTAATAGAAATTTTTGCCTTACTTAATCGGCAGATTACGATGATTTAAGAAGGTAGTATCTACTATTAGATTTTTACTGAACAAATAAGCGTAAGAATTGTTATCTATGGTGCAGAGTAGAGATCGGCATCAGACATTTTTTTCAGCATTCCCGGACCAGGCCCAGACTGGACATAATTGCTCCCAGGACTTCTGGAGTGAGCTATTTTTTTTTTTTTTTTTTTTTTTTTTTTTTGTAAAAATATTAATTTAATAGCAATAATGAAATTTTGTTTATATAATGTTTGGAAATACACTTCTATACATTACTGGAAAATATTTTCAAAAAATTACTTTTTTCTATTATACCGCTTCAGAAGTTATTATATTTCCATGGATATATTTTGCTGGAATTTGTGTCATGTCAAGTGCGATGTCATTGATTTTTGCACAGACCGGCCAAATATTCAATTTTCACAACCTAGTTATTTTAGTTTTTTATTGGAGGGGTCAATGTCGCTTTCGATGGGATTGGGTTGGGCACGGGCCTAGAACTTTCGGCCCGTGCAGTCCTCTATAAACCTAAAAAGATATATTGAAAACACACAGGGACATGCAGTGATGTAATAAATGCTCCGAAAGCCAAGTTCAAGACCATCGTGACTTACAACGTAAAAATATGAAATCAGAGCCATTTAGCGCTTACACTAATCAGCATACGGCATTGCCAAGCTAATGTGAACATCGAGGAACGTACTTTACGTAATTTTGAATTTTTTCCACCAGTATTTTCAAATGGAAATTTACATCTAATCGCACAGATTGTTATTAAATAAGTTTTACTAATCAAATGTACCTTAGTAGGAATAATTAAATATTTAGAGCAGTACGGGCATGATGTATATGCTTTGCTCGTCGCAAACGGTTTAAACCATTGAAAGAGCTCTCTGCAAATTCCTGGTTTGCATTTCAAATTTTTAAATGATTCTTTTCGCATGAGATATCTGATGACGCTCTTAACCCCTTAACCTACGATTTACGTCTAACAGCTCCACGGATTGGGAAATCCATAGCTACCACTAAAATTTAATAGAGATTTTCGTCATGTTTAATCATGGAATTTCTACGATTAAATTAAACTATATTTACTGAAAAATTTTAGTGGTAAGAAGAATTTACATTTGGCTCAATCATCGTACGCGGGCTATACCCGTCATTGTAGGTTAAGGGGTTAATGTATTTAATTAAAATTGTCCATACTATGCTGGTGTGAATTTTTCAATGTTTTAAAAGAGACTATATCTGTATTCGTAGTTGTTTTGAACTTGAAATTGCAACCGAAATCGAAACTACATATATTAATCGAAAAAATATATATTCGAACTCGAATATTCTTCGGAAAAGCAATTATTATTAAAAAAAAAAAAAAAAGAAATGCAAATTTGAAATTTATAAACAACGCTGTTATTATTTGAATGTTACTTTCAGAATGATGTAAGATGACTATTGTACAATGGAAAATTTTCTTGCAAAATTTAATTTAATGTGCAAAAAATCGTACAGTATTTGTTCTATTTTCGTTCCTTACAGAATGAGTACTATATTTCTACGGTATATAGTATATGTACCATTTTAATTCTAACAGCATTTATACCGTAAAATAACTTTTTGTTAGTGCGTAAAATGGTATATTTACCGTTAATTATTACACTGTAACAAAGTACCATAAAATTTCAATATGTGTGCAATAATTGTAATGGATTACTACTATTTGCATTTATTACAGTATGAGTACAGTATTTATATCGTACATTAAATTTAAAAAAAAAAAACAGTATATATTTTACAATAATTGTAAACGTTAGTTATACCATAAAATTATTGTTTGATAGTAAATGTTTGATAGTATATGTAATATTTAACGCTAATTATTATCTAAATCATTAAGATAAAATTCCCACAAGTTTGAAATAAGTAAACTTCATAATTTAACCATAAATTTATTAACCCCTTAATTCTTACTCCCGTCATATTCTCGGGCTGTCTTTTACTCAAATTGTTTGACTCCCACCAGTTTTATAAAATAGTGAAATTGGCTATATTTTAGTATGGGTTTACCTGTCATTAAATAAGGTGAATATTTCTTTTTCATAAAAGTGGTGCCAATAAGCAATTTGAATTATTCAACCGTAATTTAATTCGAGCGTTAAGGGGTTAAGACCGACATGACCGATCAAAACATCAATCGCGTCCAAGCAGTGGTTCGCGACCTGTAGTTTACGTACCACTGAAACAATTTGATATAATCATATATATTGGTTTAAGTACAACAACATTATTTTTTCAAAATCTTGCAAATATCATCTTGAAAAAAATCTAAACAAAATTATATTTGAAAACAAAATATATTCTCATTTAATTATAAGAATGCAACATGTGTATTAAATTTTAGCTTTCTTGATTTACCTGAAAATTTACGGACCTAAAAAAGAATGAAAGACATTTTAAAAGAAAAATCAAACGTTATCTGTGTATGTTGTGTAAAATGCAATTTTGGGCTTATTCCAAATTTTTAAAAAAGGATTCTAAATCTGCTGTTTTGTTAGTATTGATTTTGGTAAATGATAGAAACGTCTAGAAAAACATGCATTATGAAATCCATTTAAAAAAAAAATATTTTTAATTTTCAACTGAATAATATGCTTTATGATTATTTCTTATTATACATGCTCTTTTCTGTGTGCCAGTTATATTTATTTAAATCTTATGGAAATATCAATAAGGTTTAACTATGCAATTTCTTCATATTATAAATATATAATATGAAGGAATTGTATCGTATAATACTTTCTGTAATTCTATATTATGCAACTGTGTACTCATTTAAGATGATTAACAGCTGAACAAGATTCATAAAAATTTTCGCTAATATTTACCTTAAAGTTTTGCATTGCACTCAATGGTTCTCAAACTTTTTCTTGTGCGAGTCATTTAAACATGTCAGTTTAATGGCACCCAACTAATATCTATATACAAATATTTTTGTAAATTCCGTTCAAGCAAAGAAACGATATGACGTTCAAATGTCGAAAATGCAATAATATTCCCATAGTGAATATTAACAATAATTATAATTGCAGCATAATTATAAAATATAATCTTCTTTTACTAAGGCTAAAAAATGCATTTACCGTAATTCCCGTTATATAAACCTCGGCACAAGCTAGCGTTTTTTATCTGAAATTTTCTTTAACACTAGAACGGCGGGAAATTTTGCTCAAGTTTTATAAAAAATATTTCACATCAGAATTTTTATTTAGAACTATTTAACTTATTTATTTAAGTTATTTTTGTGCAGAATATGTTAATCTTGTATTATAAAAAAAATTCTGGTTCGAATCGAAATGTATTCATTCGGAAAGGGTCAAAATGACCCCTCGCCGCCGTTCTAGTGTTAATCAGTAGAAACGAATTTTTACATGAAAATTATTTTATTTTATTTATTAACCCATTGAGGAGCGATGAGATGCATTATTGTTATGTATTATATCCCACCTAATTTAAACAAGATTTGCACCAGAAACTATAAATTAAATTTTATATTTTTAACTTTCGGGGAAAATATAACGAACAATGGAACAATCAAGCAGGTGTGTGGATTCCCTAGTTGCATGGCAACTTTACATCCAGGCTAAGAGTATATTGTGTTACAATGCAATGGGAGCCTTGGAAAAAAGAGCGTTTAAACGCAGCTAGTAGCCACGAAAAAATGGAGAGTAAAAGCTAAAGAGATAGACAATTTTTAAGAAAATATTGTTAGTAGAACTAGTAGGAAAAAAAAAAAAAAAGTTCCATATGATCCACATAAATGTCCAGGACAGGCGAAAAAGCTACCAAAGGAAGCCCCATTAAAAAAAAGACTCAATTCAGAGACCATACATTTAATATAGCTTGTTAAGTAAAAAAGTTTAACACAGTGAATAAAAGAAACAAAACTAAATATTTACATATTTACAAGAGAATTTAAATTACTTAAAGTAAAAAGAATAATAATCTAAGAAAAAGCTACAGTGAGGAGAGTTCAAACCAAATAAACAGTTAAATGCAAAAGCCGAGGGGATCAAACGACAGCAAGAGGACGGCGTCCACCCAGTCTAGTAATTTGAGGAGAAAAAAACATGAAAATGAAAGAAAGGTTAGCTTTTCCCTTATTTAAAAATAAAATTTTTCAATTATTCCGGTGAGAATTCAATATTGCAGACATTATTGTGTGCCCCGCAAAGGGTTTAATAACATTTCTGGTTTGTGATAAAATTTACATTCGCCAAAAATTAAAATCTAGAAATTTTGGTATTAACCCCTTCGGGACGGGAGCCTTTTACGAAATTTTTAATCTTTTGTCACCGCTTCTTAAAAACAGAAATTTGTGTCTTCTTGAATCGAGAAAATGCGCTGATTAAATAAGGCAAATTTTACAGTAAAATTTTACTGGTGAGGAAAAACAAGGATTCTGAGCGCTTAATGTGGCACGTATACGTGCCGCTCGTCCCCAAGGGGTTAATAAAACGGAATTTCAGTATACCAAAAAATCACTTTTTAATAAACGGTCAAGTGCGAGTATTACTCTCGCAGAGAGGGTTCCGTACAATAAATATATGAATTAGTAAAGATTTGTGTTATTTAAAAAATTGTTGCTAAAAGAATAAAAATATTTTGTAAAAAACTATACAAAGTGGGGTTGGGTATAGCTGTACATATTTGAAAAGTATAAATGGACATACCATAAAAGTTAAAGAGATATGAAGCCTAAAAAATAACAAATATTGCTGTTCTCTGAAACTAATCTTTTTCTTAATCTTTTCCTAATCTGTTTATGAGGAAATTAATTCGGTACTGACATTAAAAGTAGTGCATATTTAAACTTCATTTTGCAGTTCATAAAAAAAATCCGCATAGTAATAATCTTTTCTTTTTAAAGTGTACCTAAAATCCTTGTTCAAACTTTAAACTTGCCATTGTTCAATGTCTGCTTCGAAAGAAAGTCGCAAATATTCAACACCACTTTGGTCCGTGCCGGGTTTTTCCAGATAGGTTTTTAATTAACTTTTAACCCCTTCGCGACGGGAGCCTTTTACGAAATGTTTATTACTTTGCTACCGGTTTTAAAAAACAGAAGTTTGTGCCTATTCAAATCGGGAAAATGCTCGGATTAAATAAGGCAAATTTTACAGTAAAATTTTACTGGTGACGATAAACGAGGATCCTTAGGCCTATTTCCGGCACGTATACGTGTCGCTCGTCCCCAAGGGTTTAAAGACATGGAAGGCGTGTTGGCAGAGCCTCTTAATGTAAACTAGTAGCGAATCCCATAGTATCTATGTGATTAATTCTGATTAAACTAGCAAAAATTTCAACTTTGTTTGTAAAAAAGTACCCGAAGAAAAAACAGATGGTTTGTTACTTCAATATGGTGATGGAAAAATGTTTAAATTCAGCTATATTGTAATCCTCCATTGTTTTTGAGATGTATAAGAGATATGAGTTCGGAAAAGATAATTTATATTGGCAGCAAAAAGACAGACATGCAACTACTACCGTGTTAAATTTGATTTGTGGAAAGTATATGTTTATATAAGAATAGATGAAATGCGTTGTTATAAGTTATACTTGGAATTTAATTTATGATTAGGTATTATTAAAATAGACTATATACAAAACTTCATTAAAAACACGAATTTAATTAAATTTCACAAAATTTCATTAAAGAATCTCTCAAGAGTAAGAAACAATTCAATGTGTGTTCACATTCTATTTATATACCGGGTGTTCGAAATTCAAGCGACAAATTAGGTGGGTTGATAGAAAGCATCAAGAGGATGAAAACTTACAATCATTAATTTCAACGCTTTAGCAATGGAACTGCTTTGCACCTGAAAGATTATGCCGTTTTACAAATGCAACACCAGCCTTCCTATTCTTAGTAGATAACAAACGTGTTTTTGCCGGGCTTCTGCCATGTAAACCATAGAGGTTTAGGCGTCGTTTGACTGATGAAACGTGTATGTCTATGCCCTAATTTTCTTCCAGTTCATTTTTTATTATTACAGCGGACTTAAATCACTTGTAGATATCGTTTTTATAATACAGTCAACACTGCAAGTTGTTTTTTTTCGGATGACCACTATGAGGCTTATTTTTGACGTAATTCTGTTTATTAAAAACTTTATTCTATGCAATAACAAGTTGCCGAGACACGTTAAAAGAACGAGCTAATTCTGCTTGCAGTCTACCTTTCTTAAGTGTATTGACAGCGGCTTTTCTAGAATCACTTCAATATTTTTTACATTTCGGCATTTAAAAATAATCACAATAATTCAATATAAACACTAACCGAAGCTATAGCGCCACTGACACCTTCAACAATTAAATGCAAACTAATTGTCAAAATACTTTTGAGCTAAGGAGGAGTGATATTTCTTCGGTGGCGCCGAATGTAAACAAACAAGTTGAAACTTGATACATTTGAATAACTGCAGTCATAGTGTTCTCAATTATAGGGAATATATTTTCTTTTACAATTTATATTAAATAAAATAAGAGAGAATATAAGGTTGTCAAAATATTTTTGAGCCCTACTGTATAAAATACATTTATTTTATCAAATGCTGATTTGGTGAAGAATCATATGACAAACAACAGTTAAACTCTAACTGTTACGGTTACAGTAACAAAATATGAAAAATTTCAAATAACACCTAGTTTTTTTATCGAAGTGTGTTGTTCATTTTGAAAAACCATAAAAGGAGTTGTAACCGTACCTGCAGCGCAAGAATAACCATCGCGAGACAGACTAAGAAGAAAAGAAGAAAAAACTGTGGCGCTCACCAGAGCACGACTTTCTTTTCTAATGACTTCACATTTCATACTGTGTCTTTGGCGTTGTTTCAAATCATACGAGAAGAAGAGTCCAAGGTACGTAGATTTCCTAGTCCGGCGTAAGACACTGTCATGACTGATGTCGTCGCACTAACTGAAAGAAAGGGGACTGTAAAATGCGTGACGCGTATCTTGCTTTCCTGCACTCTGAACAACATATCTTTGACATGGAAAGAATGTGAGGAAATTGTAAAGATTTTTTTACCTAAACGGACAAAATGCAGCAGAGGCATTGCGTGTCTACCGAAACAGCTATAGGCTACGCCGATTCCCGTGCACTGTAAAAGGTGTACTGGACTTGAATGCAATTCTGAAGAAATTGGTTGCAGGCATTCGATCTCGGCCTGGACGACCTTCCGTTCTTGTTGAAGCTGTTTCAAAATTCTATAAGACGATAATTGAAGTTCCTCTTGCAGGTGAACGTGGTGTTTCACGCGTTCTGCAATTACCGAATACTACGGTCCGCAAGATTCTCCGGTCAGTTCTCCACCTGTTTCCGTATCGATTCTAGACCGTCCAGATGTTGGAAGCGGGTGATAAGCAACAACTGCTAGATTTTACGAATGAATACCTAATCCGGTATGAGGACGATGACAGGTGGCCTTTACGCATTCTACGGACGGATGAGGCCCATTTCTCGTTGACTAGTAACGTTAATTCGAAGAAGTGCATGCATTTGACAGACAATAATCTCCATGATATGTTTGTACTTCCGTTACACGAAGAAAAAGCTACTCTGTGGTG
This sequence comes from Maratus speciosus, assembly GCA_963932465.1. Taxonomy (NCBI): domain Eukaryota; kingdom Metazoa; phylum Arthropoda; class Arachnida; order Araneae; family Salticidae; genus Maratus; species Maratus speciosus. Next base: position 137,482,722 of record OZ010793.1, read on the forward strand.
CAGGATAACAAGCGCATTCATCGTCGGCCCTTATTTTTTAAAACACTTTACTGCCGCAGATCTGCAAACATGTACAGTAATGAGTGGTCGCAATCTAGAAATGATGACTCATTACGTAACTTACAATATACAACAGCGAATGCGTTATCTGAAATCGTGTGGGTGCAAGATAGCGCATTCCCACGAGTGTGGACTTCTGTAAAGCGTTTCTAAACCCATTAACCCCTTTAGGGGCGGTGGGATATACTTTATCCCGCCTACGATTAATGAAGATTTGCACCAGAAAAATTTTATTAAATTTTACTTTTCTAAATTTGGTCGAAAAAGTCGTGAAACTGCTTTCCCTTATTTTGCAATGAAATTTTTAAAAGATTCCAGTGTCATTTCGCCATTACAGAAACACAATTACTTGCCTTTCAAGGGATTAAAGACTGACGTTGCGTTTTCGCAATATTATATTTGTATTTTTTTTCATACCAGTAAAATAGGAAAGTAAAATTTGCTTATTTAGTTAACACATTTCACTGACGCTTGATACGCCATGTAAAAATAACTGTTTAACAAAAAGTGGTGTGAATTGAATAAAATTCCTGTAAAACATGCCAGTCATTATCTCTCTCACTGCACAACCCGACATATCCTCGGGCATGCATTTTTCCGTCTAATTAATATTATTTGGTTTTTCCCACCAGTTATTTTCCAGTGAAAACTTTGATTTAATCAGAACATTTTTCCCGATTACCACAGTCAAAAATTACTCCTTTAACCCCTTCGCGACGAGAGCCTTTTACGAAATGTTTATTACTTTGCTACCGGTTTTAAAAAACAGAAGTTTGTGCCTATTCAAATCTGGAAAATACTCGGATTAAATAAGGCAAATTTTACAGTAAAATTTTACTGGTGAGGATAAACGAGGATCCTTAGGCCTATTTCCGGCAAGTATACGTGTCGCTCGTCCCCAAGAGGTTAAAGAACCGGTGATAAAAGATTAAAAATTCTGTAAAAGACGCTCATCGCAAAGAATTACTTACGCAGCGAGAGGGTTAATGGATTAACACAACAGTATGGTGACAGAGTTATATCCCGCCATTTCACGTTTCTATGCCGCCAATGTCCTGATGTAACTCCTATGGACTCCTGGCTGTCAGAATACCTGAAATCCGATGTGTATGCATTTAACCAAAAACTGCAAATAATTTGAAAGGATGTAACAGACGTTTAACAGCAGAACATGAGCCGTCATTTTGAGGGCTATTATATGAATATGTTTCGATTCAAACCAGAAATTTGATTATGAAATAAATTTAAAAAATACAAAGAAGAAAATTGTCAAATAATAAACATAAACAGTTCTAAATCTAAATTCTGGTGTGAAATATTTTTATAAAACTTGACTCAAAGGGCATAGCCGGATAAGCATTGGAAAAATGCCTTTTAATCAAATTTCCTGATTTTTTGTCCCAGACGTAGCTACATATCTGACAATATATTTCCCCTATTATCACCCTATAAATATTGATATTTAATGGGATATAAATGTTTCTTCGATTTTTTTAAAAATTGCTGCATGGATTTTCATGCCATTAATTGAGGATATATAGATACCAAAGATGCATGACAAGTAATTTTTGTAAAATTTCTGTTTATAAAAACTGTGTGAAATAGCGAAATAAAAATTAAAAAAAAAAAATAATATCTTACGGTTATCCGAGAATTACCATTTTCTTGTAAAAAATTCCCCGTATGTGCCCGTATATTCCATATAAATGCCGAAAGTTTGTGTTGGGTACTATATATAATTATTTACAAAAAATGTATATTAAAATTATTGAAATTTATTTTAAGGCGTAATTTTGGGCAGAGCTACTCAACTTCCACAACCGAAGAATATTTGGAATAAACAGCTACAGAATTTCTGTATTTTAAATTTTAATGAGCACATGAGCAACATTCTCAACACTGTAGATATCAAAAGGAACATGGTGTTGAAAAATATGGCTTATATGCTTAAAGAAATCTAAAATACATCAGTTGACATATTGTCTGCTGACTTTGTTCCAAAAATTCTCCGGAAGTTGAGGTTAAGTAGCTCCGCCCAAATAATGCCTTAAAATGAATTTCAGTAATTTTAATATACATTTTTGTAAATACTTATATGTAGTACCCAACGCAAACTTTCGGCATTTATATAGAATACACGGGCAAATACGGAGGATGTTTTACAAGAAAATGGTAATTTTCCGATAACCATAGATATGATTTTTTATTTTTTTGAATTTTTATTTCGCTATTTCACTCAGTTTTTATAAACAGAAAATTATAGAAAAATTACCAGTTATGCATCTTTGGTAGATATATATCCTCAATTAATGGCATGAAATTCTGAGCAACAGTTTTTGAGAAAATAATTTTTTAAAAAATCGAAAAAACATTTTTATCTCATTAAATATCAATATTTACAGGGTGATAATAGGGGAAATATATTGTCAGATATGTAGCTACGTCTGGGGAAATAAATCAGGAAATTTTATTGAAAGGCAAGTTTCCAATGCTTATCCGGCTATGCCTTTTCCGGTAGTTCCAGTATTGACAGATTACTCTTGCCATGGTACGTTCTTCAGTACTATCCCCGATCTGCAGCATTCAAAACGTTATCATGTGCAAAGTGGAAAGTTCGTGAAACACAATAAAATATTTTGCTTTCTACTATTTTTCTGTCGTTATTGGTTGTTTTCAATTTTTTTCTTATGATATCTAACGCCAGCGATTTTCGTGCTATAAGTACCGTTCCAACGCTACTTATAGTTTTTCACAATGGAGATCACTTTCCAATAAAATAGGTAGATGTTGTCATTTAAAATTTTCGAAAATTCGTTACTGCAACCGCACCTGTTAGAGTTTAACTGTTGTTTTTCATATGATTCTTGAGTGTATACCTCAAAATACTTTATACCAAAATTTCATTCACTTTATATGAACGGTATGATAGCTAGTAGTTCGGGACAGATTTTTTTTTTTATATAAACACGCTGTTATATTAAACATATAATTTCGCTGTATATTTTTTGTATTCTTCCAGTAAATATATTTTTAAATGCAGTTTGTCCTTTCTTATCATTGACGCATAGCTAATTTTTAAAACGTAAGTATTGGAGGCATAGTTTCAATTGAAAAAAATGTTTGAAATCTTAGAAAACCATTTACGCCAAGAGAGTTTTCTTCTTTTATAAGTTACGAATGTTACTTTCTTATCTGAAACGTCTGTGCTTCAACTGAATTTTTTTTTTTTTAATTTTAGAAAACCATTTACGTCAAAAGAGTATTTTTCATGAAATTTTAGAAAATCATTTACGTCAAGAGAGTTTTTTCTTTTGTAAGTTACGAATCTAACTTTTTTATTTTATACGTCTTTACTTCAATTGAAAGAATGTTTGAAATTTTAGAAAACCATTTACATCAAGAAATTTAGTTTATTTTGTAAGTTACGAATGTTATTTTCTTATACGATACGTGTGTGCTTTATGTTTACATACTTTTAAAAGAAATTTCTTTTATGCCTGCTATTAAGTAAAAGGGAACGTCCACGGCAGAAAAAAAAAAAATTGCTGAAAATTTTATTTAAAAAGAAATATAAGTGTGATACATCAATTTAAAGCTAAAGAGTTGAGGTATATTAATTTGTAAGTTTTAATTTCATAAGAGCAAGTGTTTACTGAAAATGAGTTGGATATTAACTGTATAAAACTACATCTACATTTCAGCTTAAAATACAACTTATTGAAATGTTTGATTTTGTTTACTTTTTAGAATTCAATAAAATTACTATGCGTTCAAATCAACAAACTATTATCATATCTTTAAGATCTACATAAATCAAACATTTTAGATAATGTCTTTAATATATTTTTGGCTGTATTTAAACGTTAAAACTTGAATGTCACAAGAGTAACGGAAAACATACAAAAGTTTTAATAAATAAAAAACTACTTAAAATTTTTACCCAAAACTTCTAATTCTCTGATTTCGAGGTATAAGACATATTTTACATTAAATATTTTGTTTATACTATGCATGGAATAGGCTCTGGCGAGATGTCACAAGAGTAACAAAGGTTTGTGTTACAAGAGTAACACATAATACTTTTGTCGATAGTTTGATATAAAACTGCGTTACAACCAAAACAAACAGAATGCTTTAAGTTTTGTTATTTTTTCTCTGTTATTAGAGCAGTTCTTGAAATAGTTTTAGCTATAACTAAGGTTATTTTGTAAATTTTAAGGAATATAAATTACCTTTATTAGTGTTTTTTAATGGGTGGATTTATTTTTATTCATTTTTGGTATTACTTAAGATTATAAAATAATCATGACAAGTAATTAAAGATATAATAAAAGAAATCAACTCGTGTCATTTTTGTGTGCTTTCTTTTGGTTTGAATCACATGGTCTTTGATTAGATATTTTATAGGCTTTGTAAAGCTTCGTTTACTAAATTCTGCTGTATAACCTACAGAGGTTCTTATAGTAACTCTTATGGAAAGGATTCTGATAGCATATTTTAAAGGCAAGATTTTAGATTTTAATACACGCTTCTTATACACAACATTGTTTTAAAGAGCAGGAAATATTCTACTAAGCGCAAAAAATTGTAGAGAAAAAATAAGAATGAAACTGAATATGTTGTTGTGAGAAAGAAACAAAACAAAATATATTATGATAAGGGGAAGAAAAGTCTTAGAACCAGCAAAAGCTTCAGCAAGAAAATGAAAATATTAAGAAAAGGAAAAAGTAGAGAACTAGCTAACCTCAGATACTGTAATGGAGAAAAATCTCACTCCACAGCTTTGGAGAATTTTATGTCGATGATGATTTAAGAAGAGGCCATTCTTCAGCTAAATCTACGTTAAGGTAAAAGGTCACATACACTACGTAAAAGGTCACATAATTTCATGAATTCTAGGGGACATTTAATAAGAGAATACGTTTTTTGTTTAAAGAAGCTTTCCTATCCTTTGCAGCTTTAAAGACTAGTTTCATAAAACAATAGAAAATTACTCATCAGAATATCTCCATTTGTTGCTGTCACGAAAACATTCAAGCAATTCATAATGTGGTAATTGATGTATTTCCTGATATTCCTGTGATGGATTTAATGACTTTGTTTGCCGAGATACATGATAATTAGAATTTAGGAATTCCGAATACCTAATTTGCGGAGTTAACATCGAAGAATTATTTGAAACGGAAGTCCATAATACAGAACTTCTTATAAGTTATTGTAAACAGCAAAACGTTGATAAACGTTTTGCTATTGACTAAACGTTTACCAACATCTTCTCAATACTGTTACTTTGTCAAAACTTTGATAAACGTTTTGAAAAAGTAACGGTTAAAGAAACCATTTCCGATTGTTTAAAAATTTTCGAAAGCAACTAAATCCATTTCTGTGGCAAACATTCATTGAAACTTGTACAAGGCATTATTTTCGTAATGCCTTTGCCCCACCAGTGGCCGAGAGGTTCTGCTCTCGAAGCTGGTAGACGGGAAGTGCTGGGTTCGATCCCAATCGCGCCCGTCGGCCTAATCGTTCGGAGTTTTCGTGGTTTTCTTCGAACCTTGGTTCTCCAAGCGTTAATACGGGTTAGGTTCCCTTAGAAAGACCTCCACGGAAGGCACTCCCCCCTTAGGGCCTATATCCCACGTGCAGATAATTGGCCGACATAAATACAACCAACCAATCGTAATGCCAAATAAATAACCATTTCTGAAAGAATAATTGTGCCAATGGATTTTCTGTAAACTGTTTTATTTTCATGCCAAGACGAAATTTTGGTATGAAATACTACATTACTGGTCAAATCCACAAGCGACTGTATTTTCAGCTTTATTTAGTATGATCCCAATAAAGTAAAGTCTTATGCTATTATTTTAGACAATGTAATTCATAATCAATTTTTTGTAAATGCTTTCATTTGTAAAATTTTAACATTGCATCTTTAAGGGAATTTGTATTTTCCTAAAATGTACCTGTTTCACTTTTTTATATGATGGTTGTGCTTTCCAATTAAAAAAAAAAATAGATAACTATGCAAATATGCCTGCATTGAATCAGACTCCTTTCTCAGTTAACTTAATTGGGCATATTTGTTTTTTCAAATACTCCAGGTATAGATGCTGTAGATTTATTTTGTGTTGTTGTCTAATGATATATATGGAATGAAGTGCGTGCTAAAAAAGCAATTCTAAGATATACTGCTTATTTTGTCAAAAGAAATAAAACAATAAAGTTTCATTACTTTGTGAGAAAATACCAACAGCGAAGGGCATTCAACAAATGCAATTTGTTAAACAATGAAAAATGACACTATCTACCTACTACAAACCTTACATTAACATGATTCGTACTAAGAATTTGTGTTTCATTAAGTAAATCATGATACAGGAGAAGTTACAAGTGATATTATTGATAATGAAGACAGTGACTTATTCTGTTAAGTAGCAGAAACTGAGAGGTTGCTATGTGGTTATAGCGTTTGTTAATTTTAGAATTTTTTACATTATTTTATGTTATTTTAAAATTAAACCATCATTAAAAGTTGTTCTGTATGGGAAATAATTTTTTTAACTTATTTTAATTATTTTGTTTAGTATTTAAACTGAATTTTTGCTAAAATTACATTATGGACAAAATGTCACAAGAGTAACATCACACTTAGCATTTTGCAAAATCAAATGTAACTAATTCATGTGTTATCAGATGAGTTCAATGATTAATGCTTTTTAAAATGATATAATTACTCTGCTATATTCTGTAAATTTTATTTCTATAGTTTCATATAATTCAGAGAATTTCTGCGTCAAACACAATTTTTGAAAATTGCATTTTTTTTTTGTGGTCACAAGAGTAACAAAATTTTCATTTATTATCTAGCCAAGTACAATGCTTTTTGTTAAAAATTATATATAGTTTATGAAAGTAGAGTACATGTATTTTTAAGAAGTTCCATCAAATTTATCTTAAATATATTTTGTAATAAAAGAATTGGAAATATATATGGAAAATTGCTCTGGTTGTCACAAGAGTAACAGTGGACGTTCCTGAAACAAAAAATGTCATTTTTTACGACTTCAACTAAGACAGTTATTGTAGTACTTAGAATACTACAAATTTCTGAGTGTTTTATGGAACTAAAAGAGCTTTTCCCGCTTTGTGTGTGTGTGTGGTGGTGGTGGTGGGGGGGGGGATAGAGAAAAAATTATGAAATAAAATATTTTTTATACTATAAAGAACATCATTTGAGACAAATTTTATATTGGAAATATTACTCTAAAATTAACGGTATATGGATTTGTTATTTGTCAACGGGAACAACGTAAGAAAGTACCTCCTGCGTATGGTTTAATTTTACCTATACTATGATATACTTATATATTAAAATCATGAATAGAAGCACAAGAAGGTAGTTTGTAAAGAACATCAAAGCTCGTCCTTGCATGCACTTTAAAATGTAATTCCCATAATAAACTAAACAGTACTAATAGTTCAGATGTAGATAATATCTCATGATTACCCGAAAACGCTAAATAGACCGGAGAAGTTTGGAAAATTGTTAAATTTATATTGAATTGAAGATGAATACATGAATCAAGATGAAAAAGTTCGATCATATTGTAAGAAAAAATGTATGCCTATTGACATTTTTTATACTGTGTTCAATTAATTTTAGTCAAAATTAAGTTTCATAATTAAATCATGTAATATGGTTCAACGTTTTCTTTAATTGTGATTTATGATTCTTTTATTAGTATTTTTCCATTTTCTCGCAAACATATATAGTATATCCGATAATACAATGTTACACATCAAATTATTATCTCTTTAAATATAAAGTATTATAACATAAGCTGAAATAAAACTTTTTAAAAACTAGAAACATGAGTTCTAAGCATCCTACGTGACTTAAAAAAATTATCTATCTCTTTTACTAAATAAGAAAAAAAGAAAAACGTGACATTTTATTTACAAAAATTTCGAGTACAGAAAATTAAGATTTATTTCAAAGAAAAAACTAACGTTAAAGGAGAATACTATTTCGTATTCTTAAGCAACTACGGAAAATATACTCTAACGAAGATTTTTATTTTATATAGCATTATATATCAATTTCAATTAACGATTTTTTTAAGAAATTTATTTATTTTTATTGATAATATTAATAAGTTGGAAAAAAAATCGTATATAAATATTCATTTTTAACAGAGTATTATAATGTTGGATTTACTTGATAAAATTAAAGAAATTTAAGGTAAAAGAGATTTAAAACAACGTACCTACACAGTACATGTAATAGCAAAATAGTCATTTTTTGCAAAAGAAAGTGTTTTGAAGCAAAGAAACATGTATAAATTAGAAAACAAAAGCGGACCCGGTGTTGCTTATATTATTCCTTGTAAAGATTGCAATAGCGTTTATATTGGTGAAACTGGTAGATCTTTGGAAATTCGCCTAAAAGAACATCTGGTGCTTTAAAAAAGGGTAATTTGAATTCAAAAGTTGTCCAGCATTCACTTGAAACGAATCACATTTCGCTCATTGCGAACGCCAGTATTTTGAAATCGGGTTGCAACAACTACCATGGTAGATTGCTCCTTGAGGCTTGGTTCACTAATTGCGATCGCAGACTTTGAATGATGCTCGTTCAGTCCCTAGTCAATATTGTTTGTTTTTAAAATAACTAACTTTAACTGTTCTTGATTTGTTCTGTCGTTTGAAATGCAAAGGATATTTTTGTACTGTGATGCCTTGCGTGTCGCTTGGCGAAACGTTTACATATTGTATTTTTAATTGTTTTTAAGTATATTCTTTATAAATTTTATTTTCTAACTGTGCTCAAGTCTGTCTTAATTTATTTTATTTGTCGTTTTAATGGTTTTTAAATTCAGACGTTAAAAGTATATGTACTGTAAATGTTATATGACATCAGTAATTTTATTTGCTTCATACTAAATCATTTTCCAACGGGTAAATTTTAAACAATTTTGTTTTGTACGTGGTAGATCTCATCATTCCAAAGCTTTATTTATTTTTCTAAAAAATAAAAATACTTCGAAAAAAAAAAAAAAAAAAAAAAAAAAACCTCGTAAATCCTCTGGCAGTAAATCGCATTCTCCAATTCAGATCTCAATAGCACAGTTTTCGTAATGCAGATTAACACTATTTCTAAATTAATATCAAAGTTTTACATTTAAGCAATACAGGCTTGAGGTCTAGCATGTGTCTCCGTTCTTCTTTTTATACAATCAAAACCGTTAAATTTCTTTGATATTATTCTTAATATACAGCTGAATACTTTTTATTTTTAAATGACAGCAATAAATGTTATGCTAATTTTATTTTAAATTTCGAAATTATTAGAAAAAAATCTTTTTTGTATCACACGCGACGCAGAAAGAAACGAGGAGGCCCCTAGGCCCCGAGGTCCCCTTAGTAGCGGACAAAAATCAATTATCCGCTAAATCTATATCCTTAAAATTCATGCTACTGCTTATAAAAAATGGGCTCTAAGTATGTAAATACTTAATAGTAAAAGCATTAATTTCAGTTGCCTGTTCATCAATGTTAAAGTTTCAAATAAAATTATTTGTGGTTAATATGTATCATATTTGATCATTTGGCATCAATCGCAATTTGAAGTGAATATATATCTTGTAACATGTCACTTATTTTTGTCATGGATGAGAATGAAATAGATTATCCCTATAATTGGAACACATTAGTAATTTACATATCGGAATACAATTATCTGACAACATTTTATTTAAGTACAACTGATATTTAATTGAATTATTCTTTCTCAATAAAAAAAATAATATTTTGAAAAAAAATATTTAGAAAATTATACCGGAAAAAACAATATTTTTATTTATGTAAATAAAATGTTTCATCAATGACTCATAATTTTCCTAGTAGCAATTGTTTGATTTTCATGGAGAAAGCTTTCCCAAATGGAACGCTTTAGGCATAAATTTAAAAAAGCAAACTCGCAAGCACACTCGCAGGGATAAATCTCAATACAATCACATTTTTTTCTTCTAAAAAAAAAATAAAGGATACATTTTTTGAGGGCGCTTCTGAACTGCTTGTACCTGTCAAGGTCGGGAAGATGTGTGTGAAGGAGTGTTTTTCCTTTGTTTGTTAGAAGGCGAGAAATATACCTATTGGGATTAAATAATCCCGTGCGTGAACAAACATTTCATTTCGATACGTTCATTTTTTACGGGATAACACATACTAAAATAATTTAAATGAACGAGTAACACAAAAGCTACTTGTATATATTGATGAAAGGGTATTAAATGTAATTAATCAGCAATTTTGTGAAATATCTCATGTTTTAACGTGTAAAACAAATCGTTTGGATATTTTCTATTAAAAAATGGGATTTTTACAGAAGCTGCTACAAAATATGAAAATAAATATTAAAACCATGATTTTTCTATTAAAAGAAATAATACTAATGCATTTTACAGTAAGGAGCAGTAGATTTGTTTTAAAACGCAGGATAAAACCACCAGTGATGGCCAGGTTGCGGATGAATTTTTAGGCTTTTAGCTAATAATTACTATGACATGCAATTTTTTTTTCATGCCGATGATCAAAATATAACAAGAAAGGATGGAAGAAGACTTTTCGTGTCAAGAAAATCATCAAAATATAAATTTATTTCTTTACAACATTTGTTTTACTGAAAAGTACAAAAATATCAGTAATGGCCCGCTTTACATCCGTAATGGCCCATCACTGCATTAGTAATGGCCCACCGAAGTCGATTCTTCTTTTTCTGATTATTTTTTCAGGATCGGTCCCTGATATTTTGGTGTCTTCTTTGTTGGCCATCTGAGTTTTTTTTTTCGTTTTACAGCTCTTTCGCTCTGTTTTACTTCTTTTTGTTGTAGTTCTTCTTGTTTCTTCCGTACTGTGTCTTTTCGTAGCTCGTTCCATCTTTGCGTTGTCAGGATGTAAGGCGTTCTGTCCGATCTCCTCTTCCCTTTCTTTCTGGACTGTGCGGCCATTCAAGGATTTCTTTTAAGGGTTGAGAGCGGTATTCACCTGTAAAATTAGTATTGTCTTTATTTTCCGGCTCTGGAAAATTGTCTTCGTCGAAACTCTTCGGCTCCTGCTGAACAAGTCTGAGATTCATAGGAATTTTTTCGAAGGTTTTGCTGTTGCTGAAGCTCGTATTTAGCCTGGATACTATGATTTCTACATTGTCTGAGTAATCTCCTTCAGCTGGATCCGTTGCCTAGTTTGAATGTTCAGATTTTCTCCAGAATATTACACAAACGGCATAAAGCTTCCAATTCTTCACTTGGTGGTTGTTGAGTATTTTCGATTTTCTTCATTAAATTTTCACCGACGCGACGACTAGATGGAAGTCCTCAATTGATATATTTATTAGTGAATTGTAAAAACACACAACCTGTGGCCCGCGAATTTCGTCAATTTATAACTTGAATAAATAGCAACTTTTGTCCATAAGTCACAAGAAAAAATCGTGAATTTCGTCAATTTAGCGCGGAAAAAGTATGCAGATTTCGTTAGTCAGTTAAAAATCGTGAATTTCATTAATCAGCCGGTCATTGGCCCTTTTAAATTAAAAAAAATAGGGAAAAAATTTCGACCCATCTTTGTATCTTCTCCACCATAACACATGCCAAATTTCTAAAATCGGAATTTAGAACTATTTCAGCACACATTTTCCTTTAACCCCTTGAGTGGCAAGCAATTGCGTTTGTGTAGTGCTGAATTCCCACCGAAAATTTAGAAAAAAATTATTTCAAAATAAGGAAATGCAATTTTAAGTCTTTTTTCCACCAACGTTAGAAAAGTAAAATTTATTAAACATTTTCTGGTGTAAATCTTCATTAATAGTGGGTGGGATAAAATATATCCCACCGCCCTCAAGGGGTTAAAAAACTATTTTGTGCATACACTTGCGATTTAAAAATACCATGTCAAGTTTAAATTTTATATCCTTAAGAGTTCTATAGAAATCGTAATTCTATAGAAAACGTTTTCTGCGCATTGAAATCCTTTTTGAATACTGAATGTTTTAGAAACAGTTTTTAGAGCGTATTTATATCTTGTAAGTTACCATCAAGTCAAATTACTAGTTTTTATACCCTTCAAAATCACAAAATATGCATTTTAGAAAGATTTTGTTCCTGCATTTCGTTGGGATTATGATACCAACTTAAAATATAGCCTATGGTGAAGTACAGACTGTCACCATCATTTTGGCAAATTTACTTCTGAAATGGGTTATTAGTTCCATAGATTAATCCCCTACAAACAAACGCTTCTTCATTATAATATTTGTATAAGAATAATTTTTAAAAATGTTTAAAGTTAAAATTCTTTTTAATTATTTTTATAATTTAATTAAACATACTGAAAAATAAAAATATTCTTTTTTTTTTCAAGATTTTTGTTCACTAGATACGAAGCCTGGCCTAGATATGAATCCCCCTTGAGCAAACGTCATACCACTGAACTACCTTGCACTCTAGAAAGCTTACAGGTAAATTTTAAATATTCATCGATCGCTATAGACGCTAGTTCTGATACCAAAGTTAGGCAATTAGGGTGTATGTTCTAGCCTAAAAAGTAGTCAATTACGCCATTTACAAAGGAACGTAACGAGTATAAAAAGTATCGAATAAAGTGTACATGAATAAGAGGAATATGCTAATATAATTTTTTTATACACTTATATAAATTTTTTAAACACTTTGCTTTAAATTTTTGAAAGAAATAGATGCATTCAAAAACTTTAATTAATGACAACACAAACTATAAAATATAAAAAGTAAGTGTGGGCCATCACTACTGTGATCATGAAAAAACAGTATCAATAGTGGCCCACACCAATAGCTGGCTTAATAAGCTTATTTTTATAACACCGATATGTTTACATATTCCTTAAACTTTATATAAGTTATTAAAACTTATCCATCTTGAAAATTTCGTACACAGCACGAAATCCAGCTTTGCTCATTAAAAATCTTTCTAAGAAGTCACAACTGGCACAGGAAAAAAAAACTTCGGTAGGAGCAGCCACTGTTCACGTGACGTGCATTGATTTATCAAAACAACGGCATAATGTGACAGTGGACAGACCATTTTATGACTTCTAATTGGCGCTAAGTTAAAATGTTGGGCGTTTCGAGGCTAGCGTTGTAAGAATATTAAATGGACCATTACTGGTGTATGGGCCATGATAGGTGATATTACCCTATTTATAAAAATAGCAATTAAAGCCTTTGTGAAACAATATTAAAAAGCAGAAAAAAAACAACGTTTAAAAATGCACAAATAATAAAATGAAAAGCAGCAAACAGCTGTTTCTAATCTACTTGGCTAGTCTTCTTCAGTGCAAGATAGGGAAAGAGGAACAGCGTGTTAGAAAAAGCAAGGCTGAGCGAAATGATAGACACAGACGCGCATGTCTTGTATACCATATATGGGTAGCGAAGGCGCCAAAAACAACCAATGAGAGAGAAGCAGTAGAAACGACTGGTTGGACAAGTAGCGACATATACCGCAGAAAGAGTGAAAAAGAAACCAAAAAAGGTGAAATTAAATTAATGCTTTTCAAATATTTGGGAAATCAGGAGTACTAGATAACTCATTTACTAAAGAGTGAGAATTTTTAATATGTGGTAAGCTTCCCAAAAATCAAGATCAAGATTAGAAGAACATTTTTGAATAATGATGGCTGAGGAAAAATCGAACCTATGTTGAGAAGACCAAGAATGTTGAGCAATAGAAGAACGTTTGAATACTTGATTTTTAACATAACTCTCTTCCGTCTCTTGCTCAGTGTTCCAGGTTTTATGCTTTACCCAAGGTCCATAAACCTGACATTCTTTTAGATCCATTGTCTCTAGTATCGGTACAGCTTCTTATAAGCTTGCCAAATATTTAGTTTATGTTTTTTCCTTACTTTTGAGCAGTAACTGTTTAACTGTTAAGAAATCTTTTGATTTTGTTAAAAAACCTCATAATTTTAAGCCGCAGGACCACATGATGATGTCTTTTGATGTTAAATCATTATTTACAAACGTTCCGGTTGAGGGGGCTTTAGATTGCCTCAAGAAAAGGCTTTATGAATTCCATTTCTCTTATTTTGAAATTATGGAGCTTATCCTTCTCATTCGCGCTTGCTTGTCGCAAAATACTTTTGTTTTCAATGGCAATTTCTTCCGTATGATTGACGGTTTGGCTATGGGTAATCCTCTTAGTCCAATCTTATGCGATATTTATATGCACTATTTTGAGGTCAAACTTTTTGAAAATTTAAAATTTCTGTTCTATGTTCGTTATGTTGATGATGTTTATGCCCTGCTTGAAACGAATTCGGATATTTATCATATTCTCTCTATCATGAATTCCATTGATCCCTGCCTTCAATTTACCTCTGACATCGAGACCAATAACTGTCTTTCTTTCCTGGATGTCCTTGTTATTCGTTGTGAAAATGGCTTTCAGACTACCATCTTCCGTAAACCTTTTGCTGTCAGTCTTCCACATCACATGCATTCTTCTCATCCTGCTGATCAGAAATTCACTGCTTTTAATACTTTTGTTTTTCGGGCTATCAATATTTGTTCCACTCCTCAGTTACTCAGTGCTGAATTTAATTAACTCAAAGCTATTGCTGTTGATCGTGGTTATTCCTCTAATATTATTGATTCTATTTATAAGAAACTAGCAAACCCCGCGGCTTTGCTCGCGTAATAGTTGAAATACGCCAAGTGATATTTGCATGACTATTTTTTATTAGAAGAACACTTTTTCGAATAATTCAAAAATTACAAATTAAGCCACAGTATGACTAAACTTCATTATAAAAGTGCAATAGACAGCAATAAGATTTTAATTAATAAGAAGAACTAAAACTAATTCAAAATAAATGATTATTTAGAAAGTGTTTTGAGACTTTTATGCTCATTTCATACGCTCATTTCAGTATTTATTTAAAGTTTTGATTTTTTTAGAAACCATCTTAACACATTTACATCTTAAAATTAACCATCATGTCGAATTCCAAGCTTCTTGTCTAGCAGTCTACCACCTCTCTGGTGTTAGTGGCACCAACATAAAATGCCGAAACACAGTTGAAATAGAATGTCTCGAAAAATGTTGAAATAGAGACTGTCACCATTAATTTGCCAATATTAACCTTGAAATCGGTTGGTATTTTCTAATATTCTATAGAAAACGGCATTTAGGTGTTTTTAAAAGCTTTCTTTTTCTGAGATTGCGTAAAATCGCAATTTAGAAAGTTTTCTAGAACGCTTTCCGCTCATTTTCACCTTTTTTAAATTTCGATTTTTTAGGAAATGTTCTTAGAGATCATTTGTATCTTATAAATGACTGCCCTGTCTAATTTCAGGATTCTAGGCCCTTCCGTATCATAAAAATAGCAATTTAGAAGGTTTTTTGGTTCTGCAACACCTAGGTGATAGTGACACGGACATGAAATAGAGCTTATGTTGGAGTAAGGGCTGTCATCATCAATTTCCAACCATTACTTTTGAAACCGGTTTGGTACTTCATGAGATTGCGTAAAATCGCCATTTAGAACGTTTTTTAGAACTCTTTACGAGCATTTTCACCCCCTTTTAAATTTCGAATTTTTTTGAGAAATATTCTTAGAGATAATTTATATCTAATAAGTAACTACCATTCCAAATTTCTTGTTTCTAGGCCCTTCAGTAACATGAAAATCGCATTCTCGAACGTTTTTTTTTTTTTTTTTTGCTCCTGCACCCCTTTTGAGGATAGTGGCACCGACATAAAATGTAGCCTATGTTGGAGCAAGGGTTGTCACCATCATCTTGACACCATTATTTCTTAAATTGGTTTGGTACTTCTTGAGATTGCGTAAAAATCGCCATTTAGAGCGCTTTTTTGAACGCTTCTTGCGCATTTTTACCCCTTTTAAATTTCGATTTTTTTAAGAAATTTTTTTTGAAATCATTTATATCTAGTGAGTAACTACCATGTCTAATTCCATGTATCTCGGACCTTTAGTAACACGAAAAACTGCAATTTAGAACGTTTTTCTCCTGCACCCCCTTTGGATGTAGTGGCACCGACATATAATGTAGCCTATGTTGGAGCAAGGGTTGTCATCATCATGTTGACTACATTATTTTTAAAATTGGTTAGATATTTCCTGAAATTGTGTAAATTTTGAATTTTGAATTGCGTTTTTTAGAACGCTTTTCGCGCATTTTCACCCCTTTTTAATTTCGATTTTTTACAAAAATGTTTTTGAGATCATTAGTATCTTATAAGAAATTACCATTCCAAATTTCATGTTTCTAGGCCCTTCAGTAACACAAAATTCGCATTTTTAGAACGTTTTTTGCCCCTGAACCCCCTTTTGATCAGTGGCACGGACATAAGATATAGCCTATGTTCTAAGTTGGACTAACACCATCATTTTGATGCCATTAATTTTGGAATCGGTTCGGTAGTTCCAGAGCTTACCTCCTACAAATAAACAATTTTTACCTCTTTATAATATTACTAGACTAGACTAGACTAGAAAGGCAGCCCGTCAAAAATGACGGAAATTTAGATATAAAGATATATACAACTCATGTGCAAGAATATGAGTTTTCTCGCTTGTTCCGCAGTGATAGATGAAAATAACGCATTTTAAGAACGAAACACATTTATGAAAAACTGTGTACAGTAAAAGACCACTAATCTGCACAGTTTGGTTCCAAGTGTTATGCAGATTTGAGGCTTTTTGCAGGTCATGTCTATTCAATCTTTGTTTACATTTTTTTAAATTCATATATTGGACAATTTAGATTGTTGAGCCTTAAAAATAAATAAATAACACACTTGAAGTAAGGTTAAAAACTATTAAATTATCGTATACGATTTCATGAAATGGTATTATATGGTATTATATGTGTGTGCTTCACGATCTTGATTACGACGTTGGCGAAATTGGCTGCAACTTGTCATAATCCTAATAGTGTGGGCCGCTATAACAAAAAAGTAACCAGTTTTTAGTAAAATTTCTGATATAAAGTAGCTTTCAAAAACTTGTGTAAAATTGCAGGCCGTTCTCATGTTATGTCAGTCCTAGGAATAATATTTCTAACACTGAAGATTTTCCATGTATATATGGAATTTAGAAAAGCTTCTCCAAAAGAAAGGTCCTTAAATGACATTGTAATTCCTCTAACTTCAAAGTTTAATCGGGACCTGATGTTGAGTACTGAAATCTAATAAATACAGTTATTTTTAATATTACAACAGAATTAAACAGTTAAACTTATTTAACTTAAACCCGCTGTTACTTCCCGATGTTATTTTTTAGTATTAAGAAAGAAAATTATTTAAAATTTTCAAATCATGCATTTATGATTTTTTTCCATCCTTAATAACTAAATAATAAAAAAATAGGCTTTTGTTCTGAGCTCATAAATATGACAATAAAATAATGTAACTAAGAGACATTGCAAAATTAAATCTTTGTGATTACAAACCATAAACAAACGATACCGCCACCATTTTACCTACTATGACGTCATTAGAATATTGCCCATTGATTGTTGGAGAACTTACTTTGTGAATGATTACCTCAATGATTTAATATTTTTGACGTTTCACGATGAATGAATCACTTGTGTTTGTTTAGGTTTATGGAATGAGATATTAAGCTGTGAAACTAATTTCAATTGAAGTTATCCAAGGATATATGTATTTTTAATCGAAATTAAAAACAATATTTTGATCTCGAAATAAAAAGTTGGAACAGATGTCATATTCGTCCCATATTGGCGCGATTTTTTTCTGTCGCCAATATCATATAGGCAACAGGTACTTAACTTGCGCCAAAGTGCTTGATGTGGTAACCCGGATTATGTTGTTTATGCTGTTGATGTTTTCGCCAAATTGGCAACCGAAAAAAATCGCGCCAATATGGGGCGAATATGACATCTGTACCAAAAAGTTTTAGTTTGTATAATTTGTTATTTCTGTTAATTATTTATTTAAGTACTTTTCCATTATAGTGCATTTTAAAAAAAAGCTTGGCGCGATTGGGACATCAGAAAGTGAGATATGTTGCGAAAATATATAAACAGCTATGGAAACAAATCTAATGAACTTTTATCATTGTTTATATATGCACTTATATGCATAAAAAATCGTTTCTATATATATATATATATATATATATATATATATATTATATACAAATTACGGCACAGATTTCAGATATGAACCGGGATACCTAACTGGCGCCAAAATGGTGTTATTTTGCCTGCTATGGTAACCCGGCTATTGTTTTTTATTTATTAATAAATTGTTTATTTGCTTTTATTTTCTGTTTTTTAATTATATAAACTGCTTTGTTCTATAGTTATTATTCAAACTTTTATTTATTTATAGTTATTTCCTTTTCAAAATGATAGCAAATAATTGAAAAATATATAAGTAACTGGTATTCGAAAGCGAGATTTCTGCCAAATTGGCGTCATAGAAAAATCACGCCAACCTCCATGCGTATATGACATCTGTGCAAAAATTCCTTCTGTTTCTTTATAAAAATGGGTAAATAGCTTTTTTTATATTAAATTGTCGGCACAGATGTCATATACGCCATATTGGCGCGAATTTTTTTTTTATTTTTTTTATTTTTTTTTTTTTTGACGCCGATGTCATATACGCACCGGGTACTTAACTGGCGCCAAAGTGTCGTTATTTTGCTTGTAATGGTAACCCGAATGTTGTTTATACTGTTGATGTTTTTGCCAAATTGGCGTCGAAAAAAAATCGCGCCAATATAATATATGACAATAATATATGACATCTGTGCCAAATTGTATACATATGGAAAAAATTGCTTGTGAGTATGAAGCAGTAAATAGGTTGCCAGAAAATACGTTGGCAAACTTCTTTCTCGCCAAGAAACTTTTCTCCGAAGTATTATACATAAGCAATGATTGCTAGAAATGCATTTTTAATTATCACATGCACTTTTATGTTTCACTACATTTATGCATACTATACTGTGTGTATAAATGCTACAGTTCATATTCAGGGCTACAAAAAAGAATTCGTAAGGGTTACTGAGTATGAGAGTAAATTGCTTAAAGGTGGTTTTTAAAGGAGTTATGCATTTTTACGCTGAACTGCATTTAGTTTCCTAAGAAATGTTTGTAGAATATAGATAAAATGGGAACAGATGTCATATTCGCCCCATATTGGCGCGATTTTTTTCGGTTGCCAATTTGGCGAAAACATCAACAGCATAAACAACATAATCCGGGTTACCACATCAAGCCCTTTAGCGCAAGTTAAGTACCCGTTGCCTATATGATATTGGCGACAGAAAAAAATCGCGCCAATATGGGGCGAATGTGACATCTGTACCATAAAATGATATACATGGTGACGCAAAGAATTGGATACATAACCGTCTATGGATGATAATATTTGGAAATGTGATTTCAGTAGTTTTAAGAGTAGTTTAAATTAAATTTTAGCTAAATAGTGGCATGTAATAACGGTACTATTGGCTATAGACGGTAACTGCTGAAATCAATTTTTAAATTTTTTCATGCGTTTTCTAAAATGCTTACTTAGTTATCTTGGTACTTCTTAGTTATCCCGTCGACCAAATTACTGTCGCCAAATTGTAAGATTAATTGCCAATAATGGTTGCCATTAATTAATTAATTAAATGCCAATAATGGCCAATAAAACCATTAATTCGACGTTTTATTTGTATTTTTATTAATGTTTTACTATTGATTTGGCCTTTTATATAATTTGGCGAAATTGGTCGACGGGATATCTAAGAAGAAACGTTATCTTATTTACCTTATTTCCCTAAATAACGAAGTTTTGTTAAAGCATTTAGGATGTGTTGGAAAGTGTTTCATATTTTATGCTTAACGCATGATTTTTCTTTCTTCTTTAGTCTTATTTTGCATTTATTTTATTCTTAATTTTTTAGTCTTATACTGCTTTATAGAAACTTTGGCACAGTTGTCATATACGTTATCATATATTGGCACGATTTTTTTTTCCGACGCCAATTTGGCGAAAACATCAACAGCATAAACAACAACATCCGGATTACCATATCAAGCAAAATTACGACACTTTGGCGCCAGTTAAGTACCCGTTGTGTATATGACATTGGCGTCAGAAAAAAATCGCGCCAATATGGGGCGTATATGACATCTGTGCCGAAACTTTAATATTTAATGTTTAAACCCTTCGCTCCACTCCCCTTGCATATAGTACAAACTATAACACGGATAGCGCAAAATAATAGACAGTTTGGTACTTTTCCACTGCAGGGGCTTTGGCATTTTTTAAAAAAAAGCTTGGTGTAATTTGGTCATCAGAAAGTGAGATTTGGGTACTTTTCCGTTATACGGACACCATTGTCGCCAAGCGTAATAGTTGCGCAAAATCGTGAATTGAAGCATTTGAAAAATAAAAGAAAAACCATTGTCTATACTAAAGTGAGCATTTAAAAAATATAACATTTGAAAATTCCAGACTTTTACGAACTATTTCATCAAATCACAAATATACTTAAAATAAGTGCACAGATAACTGCTATAAAAAAAAAACCAATAAAATAAAACTCATATTAAACTGCTGGCATAAAATTACAAATATCTTTTAGCGTTTTGAAATAATTGGCGCATTAGCATACATTTTGGCATGGTGTCCGTATAACGGAAAAATATCGAGATTTGTTGTCAAATCATATAAACAGCTATGAAAACAAATTTGATGAGCGTTTTTGTTTGTTTTATATGTATATTATTCATGTTTTTATGTACAAATTACATCTGTTTCTGTATAAAATTAGAGAAACGGCTTTTTTTATGTTAAATAAATCGTATAAATATCGAAAAAAATGCGCGTGTATATAAAATGAAACAGTGAATAGATTCCCGGAAAATATGTTACCAAATTTCCTTTTTCGCCAAGGCACCTATACTGGAAAAGTATCTAAAGCACATTAAAATCGCGCAGTTAGGAGCTCACACAGTACACCGTTGTCTATTGGCGGTTATTTTATTAGTAGCATCGGGAGGAAGATGTAAAGATGTGCTTTAAATTCTCACCCATAGGTTTCGAAAAAATATCTTAACCCTCCGTCTACCAGACGGGTCCATTGGACCCGACAGGTACATACAAAATATTCATTCAAACCAGAAATTTCTTTAAAATAAACTAAGTATATAAACCAGACAAAAATAAGGTAAATAAATAAGTTAAATAGTTTTAAATAAAAATTCTGGTGTAGAACGTTTTATTAAAACTTGAATAAAATTCCCGGTAGATCTAGGGTTAAAAGAGTGGAGTTTAAATTAAATTTCGGTGACCTCCATTATGAAAGATTAATGGTTTTAAATGGGAATTTCGCCAAATTAGCCAGCTATCGCCAAGTTGGCTAACATTTGGCGCTACTGTGGTAACCCTGCATTAATATTTTTGAACAATTACTCATTTCAATGAGGCGGTCCTACCGGAATAGTGAGGGACACACAGAGACTTGGATTTTATATAAATAGATTACTAGCAAACCCCGCGGCTTTGCTCGCGTAATATTTGAAATATGCCAAGTGAAATTTATATGTCTATTTTTTATTAAAAGGCACTAACTAAATTTTTATTTTATTAAAAGGTACTAACTAAATTTTTATTTTATTAAAAGGTGATATTTTATTTTATTAAAAGGTACTTATTACTTTTAGGAATAATTTAAAAAAATTACTATTTAAAACACAGTTTGATTAAGTATCGTTGTTACACTGCATAAGGCAGAAATGTGACTTAAATTAATAAAACGAAATAAAACTAAATAAATAATAATTTAGAAAATATTTTGAAACTTTTATGCTCAATTAATACTCTCATTTCAGTATTCATTTGAAGTTTTGATTTTTTTTAGAAACCATCTTCTTACATCTTAAAATTAACCATCATGTCAAATTCCAAGTCCTACCACCTCTCTCAACATAAAGGGCTATGTTGAAATAGGAACTGTCACCATTAATTTGCCAACATTAATTTTGAAATTGGTTTGTTTTTTCCTAATATTCCACAGAAACGTAATTTAGAAAGCTTTTAAAGTCCATTTTTAGAGAGTTTGTTGTTCCTGTGAATCCCAGGTAGTAGAATCATCGGCCTAAAATATAGCCTGTGTAGGATCAGAGACTGTTACCATTGATTCGCAACTATTACTTTTATATTTGGTTTATATTCCCTGAAATTGCGTAGAAATCGTAATTTAGGTCTTTTTTAGAATACTTTTCGCACCTCCCCTTCACTTCACCCCTTTTTAATTCGAATTTATTTTCGACAGAACTTCGAGGGCATTTATATTTTGTAAGTAACTACCATGCCATATTTAAAGTTTCTAGCCTTTTCAGTATCACAGAAATCGCAATTTAGAAAGTTTTTAGCTACTGCAACCGTCTAGTGGTAGTGGCACAGACATAAAATATAGCTTATGTTTGAGCAGGTTCTATCACCAATAATTTGTTATCATTATTTTTTTAATCGGTTTGGTATTTGATAAGATTACATAAAAATTTTAATTTATAACGCTTTTCGCCCACTTCATCTTTTTAAATTTGAAATTTTCTTTCGACAGTTCATAGAAAGCAGTTGCATCTTGTAAGTAAATAACATGCCATACTTCAAAGTGTTAGACCCCTCAGTTATGCAAAAAACGCAAATTAGAACTGGTTTTGCTTTTGCAACCCTCAGATGGTAGTGACAGCAACATAAAATATAACTTATGTTATAGCAGGTACTGTCACCATTGATTTGCAACCATTACTTTTGAAATAGCTTTGGAATTTCCTGAGATTGAGTAGAAATCGCAATTTAGAACGTTTTTAGAACGCTTGTCGCACATTTTCACCCCTTTTTAAATTCCAAATTTTTTCGAAACTGTTCTTAAAGATCATTTATATGTAATAAATATGTACCTTGCCTAATTTTAAGTTGCTAGCCCCTACCGATCACAAAAATCGAAATATGGAACGCTTTTTTGCTCGTACAACGTCTAGGTGATAGTGATACCAACTTAAAATAGCGTCTATGTTAGAGCAGAGGCTGTCAGCATCAATTTCTTACCATTACATTTGAAATCAGTTTGATTCTTCCTGAGACATTGGTGACAAATCGTCATTTAGAACGTTTTTAGAACACTTTTCGCTCATTTTGCTCCTGCATCTCCTCTGGGGTAGTGGAAACAGATATAAAATATAGCCTATCTTGGACCAAGATCTGTCACCATCATTTTAACACCATTATATTTGAAATCGGTTCACTATTTCCTGAGATTGCATAGAAATTGCAATTTAGAACGTTTTTTACAACGTTTTTTGCGCATTTTGACCACCTTTTTAAATTGCGATTTTTTTTAGGAAATGTCCTTAGAGATCATTGATATCTTATAACTAACTACTATTCTAAATTTCACGATTCAAGGCCTTTCCCTCACGCAAAAACTGCAATTTAGAACGT
Source organism: Maratus speciosus (assembly GCA_963932465.1). Lineage (NCBI taxonomy): Eukaryota > Metazoa > Arthropoda > Arachnida > Araneae > Salticidae > Maratus > Maratus speciosus. The sequence continues at coordinate 137,506,323 of OZ010793.1, forward strand.
TTTTCTCCTGCACCCCCTTTGGGGTAGAGGCACCGACATAAAACATAGCCTATGTTGGAGCAAGGATTTTCACCATCATTTTGACGCTATTATTTTTTAAATTGGTTTGGTATTTTCTGAGATTGTGTAGAAATCACCATTTAGAACGTTTTTTAGAACGCTTTTCGAGCATTTTCACCCCTTTTAAATTTCGAATTGTTTAAGAACTGTTCTTAGAAATTCTTTATATCTAATAAATAGCTGATACTTCAAATTTCATATTTCTAGGCCCTTCAGTAACACATAAATTGCATTTTTAGAACGTTTTTTGCTCCTATACCCCCTTTGGGGTAGTGGCACCGACATAAAACATAGCCTATCTTGAAGCAAACGTTGTCACTATCATTTAGACACCAATATTTTTTAAATCGGTTTGGTATTTCCAGAGATTATGTAGAAACTACCATTTAGAACGTTTTTTAGAACGCTTTTTGTGCATTTTCACACCTTTTAAATTTCGAATTGTTTAAGGGGTCAGGTACCCTTTGAACCAATAAAGTACATGGAAAAAAGACCTCTGTAAGAATATCAGTCACTCTTTAACTAATTAACTTTTAATTATAAAATTGAAAACACATGTCAGGAACGATTAATTTTATCAATTAAAGGTGTTAAAAAAGGTATACACATATATAGTTTTTTTAAATTTATTTTTAAAGATAATACAATTTTTACGAAAGAATTATTCTTGCATGCATTGCGCGCATGATTTTTTCAATTCGAATGGCTGAAACAAGCCAAGATTTTTTTAATGAGTGCAGATATAATGTGTTTTCAAAATGACCTACAATGGAAAAAATAAAACTTGCAGATCCCGAGAAAAAAATTTTTTTTTAAAGAAATTCGAAATATCGAGATTTTTTTTATACAAAAGTAGTCGTGAATTCTAAACTTCTTACTTGAGAAACATAATAATAGGTCATTTTGTGCTTATGTACGTTTAATACATCCACCAGAAATTTCGTGAAATTCTAGATAACCGTTTTTCAGAAATCGTGCGCGCAATGATCAAAATCGCTGTTTTGAGAAAACTGACTTTAAAGATTGAATCACCCGTTGATCATACAGCAAAAGCTTAAAGTATTTTACACATAATTTCTCTTCTAATGCGAATTTTTGTATGGGGTTTGCTTTTAAATGTTTCTTAAGAATCCTATTTAATTATAAGCTATTTTTTAAAAAAAAATCGATTTTTGGGCGGTTCAAAGGTGACCTGACCCCTTAAGAACTGTTCTTAGACATCATTTATATCTTATAACTAATATTCCAAATTTCATATTTCTAGGCTCTTCAGTAACGCAAAACTCGCATTTTTAGAACTTTTTTTGCTCCTGCACCCCCTTTGGGGTAGTGCCACCGACATAAAATATAGCCTATGTTCTAAGTTGGACTAACACCATCATTTTGATTCCATTACTTTTGAAATCGGTTTGGTATTTCCTGAGATTATGTAGAAACTACCATTTAGAACGCTTTTTGTGCATTCTCACCCCTTTTAAATTTCGAATTGTTTAAGAACTGCTCTTAGAGATCATTTATATCTTATAAGTAACTAATATTCCAAATTTCATATTTCTAGGCCCTTCAGTAACGCAAAAATCGCATTTTTAGAACGTTTTCTGCTCCTGCACCCCCTTTGGGGCATTCATTTAATTTCACCTTTTTTGGTTTCTTTCTCTCTCCTTTTCCGGTAGATGTCGCTACTGTCCAACCAGTCGTTTCCACTGCTTCTCTCTCATTGGTTGTTTTTGGTGCCTTTGCTACCCACATAGGGTAAATAAGGCAACGCGTCTCTGTCTATCATTTTGCTCAGCCTTGCTTTTTCTTGCACGCTGTTCCTCTTACCCTATCTTTCACTGAAGAAGAATCTAGCTAGTAGATTAGAAACAGCTGTTTGCTGCTTTTCATGTATTATTTGTGCATTTTTAAACATTGTTTTTTTTTTTTTTTTTTTTTTTTTTGCTTTTTAATTACCCTATTTAGCGAAAAATGTATTAAAAACAAAATGGGGTAAGATTTATTCCACGCGTCCTAACATTACCAAAATAGGTGCGTGAGCGTACGTGTAAAAGATTTCAACTTATACAAATATTTAATCACAAATTTAACTGACGCAAATATTTATTCACAAATTTCAACTGACTATGAACATTTAAAAAAAAAACAATCTGAGAACGAGCACATTTTACTCCTTCCACGTACGTTGTAACACATTATAAGAGAATGGTTGTAAGTAATATAAAATAAGTATCTTAATCATAACTACTACAAGCACAAATATACTACAGAGTTTCTTAACATTGAAAACTAAAACATTAATTAAGTCAATCAAGTCTTGCCGATATGACGTCAGCATTTGTCACTGACATGTTTTTACTCTATAGTCTAAAAGTAGAATTTCAATGAAGTATAAATTTCTACACAGTAAATATGTACGCATATTTTTTTCTTATATATTTTAATATGTAGCAAGGTCAATCAATTCCAAGTGGTCCAGAACTGGTTACTCGACTATTTTTAAAAAATCTGAAATTTTTTGTACAACAACCCTAACATGACCGAAGCTCAAAATGACTATTATTTTAATTTTATTAATTTTTGTTTGTGCATGGCAGCCATCTTTGTTTCATCGTCTGCTGCAGTTTTCTCACATGAAGAGTTTACGGAATTGTAAATAATTCATCGTTTATTTCTCCAATCCAAGTGCAGATTAAAGCCATTTGTGCAGAATACATTGGGCTAAAAATTTGGTAATATAGTAGTATCCGAAACTAACTGCTTATTGGTGAAATTAAAGCATAAATTTCAGTTTTTTTTCTAAAATTTGTCCGTTTACAAGAGGAAATTTTTCTAGCAAGGAAAACTGTGACCATGACATATTTTTTTTTTACAAATAGGCCGAGAGTACTTGTACTCACACGCCAAGTTCCAGATCTGGGACTTGCTTTCTCTTCGCTAAAAAAAATCCCAAATTTTTCAAAAATGTCAAAAATTGCACTTTTGAGGCTTTGATATCGCTGGTGGGGCACGAGATAAAAATCTGAAGTTATGGTTTCTGAGAGCATTGTATGATAGTGTTATGCACAAGAAATTTCAGGATGGAGGTTTGACTACAAGCTGAGATATGGCAAGGGCAACATGTCAAAACAATACTGCCAAACTATTGTTTTGTTGTAGTCACAGGTAAGTATTTATCTCAGAATGTAATTTAAATTTATCTTATTGATTATCTTTAAATAATGGTAACAGAAAATAAAGCCAGCAATGTTTAGCAATTAATTTAAAAAATGATTATGCCTAAAGCCTACATTTTGTATGGTTTCAGTAATTTTTTTTGTAATTTTAGTAAGTAAAAGAAACCTCAACACTTTTACATAAAGAAAAAAAAATATTTTTATACAAGACGTGAGACAAAAACGGTATAGGGAAAGAGAAAATCTGTTAATGTTGGCATACTTGTTGAGACATGATCAAACGTGTGAAAACACATTCCTGCTTGGCTAGAAAATTTTCCTTTTGTAAAAGGACAAATTTTGGAAAAAAAAACTGAAACTTTATGCTTAAATTTCAACAATAAGGATATATTTTCGGAAACTACTCTATTACCATATTTTTAGCCCAATGCATTCTGTACAAATTGTTTTAATCTAAACTTGAATCGGAGAAATAAGTGATGAACTATTTACAATTCCGTAAACCTTTCTTGTTGTAAAATTGCTGCAGACGATGAAACAAAGATGGCCGCCATGCACAAACAAAAATTAATAAAATTAAAATAATAGCCATTTTGAACTTCCATCATGTTAGGGTTGTTGTACAAAAAATTTCAGATTTTTAAAAAATGGTCAAGCAACGAATAAATGATTTTCTGGAACACTTGAAATGGATTGATACAGCAAGTAATAAACTTAACGCAAATAAAATAAATACCCGGAAATAAATATCTGCAAAAGGTATACCTCCTCACATTTGTGCCTGATGTTTCATGTTTTTCATGTTCCCTTCCGCTTCGGGAGAAAAAGTTTATCAAAATAGTTTGGATTCACCCTGCAATTAAAAACGTGAGAAAAAATGAACGAATCAGATTAATAAAAATAAATAAACTTATACAGGCCTCGCAGCGTTCCTAAAATTTTCGTACTTTCTTACCACTATTTTAAAACGTTAATCCTTATTGTATTATTCTATTATAAATGTTAAAGGAATGTAAGAGGAAGAATTTTTATTTAAAATACTGGTAACAAAGTGCGAAAATTTTAGGAACGCTGCGAGCCCTGACTTATACAATAGAGAGCAAATTATAAACAAATTATATTCCGGAAATCGACTAAAACTGGATAATATTCGTAATAGTTCGATTTTGATACAATATATTATGTGTAAGCACATGTGGTGTCTCGTATATAATAGATTTGGCTGTTCAATAATTATTATATTATACTAATTACTATGCTACTTTCAACAATATAAAAATGATTAAATGTTGATGGAATACAGTCATATGTTTGAAGTGATTAAAAGCAGAGAAAAAGAAGAATTCCGGAAACATTTTTTAAAATATTTTAAGAAAACTAAAAGTAGCATACTGCGTATATCCTTGCATTATCCTGAAATGCTTTGAGAAAAGAACTTCTGCGATGTATCTGTCTACAAGTGAATAATTTATGTCACAGGAGAAGAGAAAAAAACACTTTAGGGATATATTATTATCGCCTAATGCAGGACTGCTACAGGATTATCAGTTCGGCCTACAATTTTAATCCGAATTTCCATATTCACACCGGAAATTTAGAAAGAAAAATTTTTACTTTACATGATCGCTAAATTTATTTCATTAACCCCTTAACACCTTGAGGGGCGGAGTGGGATAAATTATATCCGACCTAATTTTAATTAAGATTCGCACCACAAATTTTTAATTAAACTAATGGAAATGGTAAAGTTCGCCTTAAATAATCTGCCATTAAATAAAGCAAATTTTACCATTCCAAAAAAGTGGCTTCAATCAAATAAAAAAAGTTGCTTCAATCAAATAAAAAAAGTAGCAATACTGATGTCGGGCATGTGATTTTTCGAGCTCTGGATGGGAGATGTCCTCGCTGGCTGGAATCAACACTGGCTTGAACCACCAATCTGAGATTATTTTTTTTTAACTCATGTATTAAGGTGATTAAGTACGGAACGTCCGATTTGAAACGGCGGGTTTTTATTAAAAGGTTTGTCAGTTACCAGAACATTTTTACTAGTAATTTTCATGGCATTTATTCACATAATAGCTAGCGTTCTAGTAACCAAAGATGACTATTAAAATTTTCTGTAGAGAAAAAAAAAAAAAAAAAAGAAAAAAAAAGAAAACTTCATATGGGGCATTTCAAATCGGACGTTTCATACTTAATGACCTAATACTTAAAAAAAGAACTAAAAATTAATTTCCATGGAGCTTTAGGGGAAAAGAACCTCACTCCTCTCCACACACACACACACACACACACACTCCACACACACTGTTATTCTTTCTCTTATTGTTTATTTATTTTAAGTTTCTTGAAAGGAATAATTTTTCCATGTCGGTCAAAATCGGAGAAACAAAATTAGTTTATTAAATTTCAAAATCGCGAAAGAGGTAGAAGATAGCCTCGCTGGGCCACCGTCGCGCCGCCGCCTGAATTCATGACTGCCCTAAACCACCCATCTGAAATAAATTTTTAACACATAAACTTAAGTACATCAAGAGAAAAAAATAATTTTCATGGGAAATTTAGGGGTAATATCCCATTCCGCTCCAACGACAATCTCTTAACTGTACTTTCTTTTAGTTTTTAATTATATTATTTTACTCGAAAAAAATAAATTTAATTTGATTGTCAGAATCGATAAAAAAGAACATTTTGTTTAATAAAATTAAAAATTCAGAAATATATTCATAACAATCGAACTGAAAATATATATAATTTATGCCCCCTCCTAGACTATAAATACTAAAATTTAAACATCCTAATCAAAATCTAAAATTGACAACGTCCCATCCAACTCAAAATTTTTAATTTCTTAGCAACAAACTAATCAGACCATATGCTAGCTATTCATTAAAAAAAGAAAATCTCTCTAATAAATTATATTAATAAAACCATATTCTAATTATTCTGTAAACATAGAATAACTCTAGTAATAAATTGATCTTATTAATTAAAACTTGGAGAAATTACAAACAGCACTAATAAATTTACCATCTTCCCTATAAAAATATCAACCTCACTATCCATTACCCGCAATGAAAAACATTTCCAAGCTCGATGGTAGTAGCAAGATCGCTGCTGCGCTTGATTCCGAAATCCCAGATCTTTAGTCCGACACTACCTTGGAGGAAAACAAAAACGAGAGTTGGCCCCATCAACAAATACAAATGCTTCTGAAAAGGTTAAGCGATGGCAGCCCCGGCATCGCACTTTTTTTCCATTTTTTGAGTACATTTCAATTAATGCATTTTTGTGTACTTTTTCTGCACAATCCGATTTGCATTTTTTATAGGTAATCAGATGTGCCAAATACTTTCAGATTTTCTGCATTTTTTTACAGTATTTTGCAAAGTTTTTCAGGGTGGGATATATCAAGAATTTCGGCGACAATTATGAAATCTCTGCTTTTGTTTAGCCCAACCTCTCTGTTTAACCCCTTGAGGGGCGATGGAATATATTACATCCCGCCTACGATTAATGAAGGTTTGCACCAGAATAATTTTATTACATTTTACTTTTGTAAATCTGGTGGGAAAATAGACATAAAATTGCATTTCCTTATTTTGCAATACATTTTTCGAAGGATTTCGGTGTGAATTCGACATTAAAGCAACGTAATTACTTGTCCTTGAAAGGGTTAAGAAAAACTTTTCATCTATTCTTCACAGGAATACAAAATTCACTGAATAAGTTGTGTATTGAATTGGACATGGCTAAATTAAAAAATATATATATACATATATTAAACCAGACAATATGAAACAACGCTTGGTTAAATCTCAATTTGAGTGGCTTGAGTTGGGTTGATTTGTCACGGCCGATTATCTACTCGAGGGATATAGGCCCTAGAAATCTCAATTTGAAACCTTCAACTTTCTGACACAATCCCGAATTTATTTTATAAAATCATAAAACGATAATATTGACGGAAATTTAGAAATTATAAAATCGAATAGTGCTTTTCATTTTAACCCTTTATCTACTGATGGTACTTATAAGTACCACTCACTTTAAACTTTCATCCCACAGTGAATATTACTAATATTCTAATGGTACTTTGCAAAAACATTCTTTTCACTTCACTTTATCAGGATACATGGCAGCAGTAGTTCTAGGATTGTTATTTTAGCTAGGAAGGAGGATATTATTGACGCAGATGATGGGTTTGGTGCCGACATTTTGTACAGATTGTCACGATCGTCTTTTTTTTGCTGCAAACACAGTAAAGGATATAAGATAAGTGTTGGATTTTCTTATTTGTTCATTATGATCTTAGAATACAGTTTGACTAGCTATTTTAGGTGAACGGTGTATGTATTTGATTTAACAGTTGAATTACTTGGTGGTACTTATAAGTATCGTCAGTACACTGGGTATTGGAGAAAAACTTCTTGTTTTTTTTCGTCTGTGTAGTTATCCATCGTTTTCATCTGCTTTAAAATGTAGTTACTAAAATGTAGTGTAGTAATGATTTCCCTGTTATTTCTTTTCTGTTTCATTGTTAGTTTTTATAGGAAACTAAAAAAGTTGTGGCACCGGCTCGTTTTTGCTATGCTATGTTGTCCCTTGAATAGTGACGTCGCATAACTAAAAGACTGCTAACAAGATCGAAACCTAAAAAGAAATAGTTTTCTTAACCCTTTAAGGGCAAAGCATTTTCAATTCTAAAGTGTAGAAATAAATGATTGGCACCGGAATATGCCAAAAGATTTATTTATAACTAAGAAAAGGGCTATGTATCACATACTTATTAAATCGAAAGTTTTTTCTGGTGCCATTTGAAATACCTCGTGGGTTTTCTGTTACGATATTTTAGTCATCGTGTACTGACGGTACTTTAAAGTACCACTTTAATTAATTACCTCTAAATAATTAAATTTCTCACTGGTGAGTTTTTTTTTTATATTTATCCTTTAATTTTCATTGTAGTAACTGAAAAAAATAATTACATGAAAAAAATTGCTGTAGATCATAATGCAGAGGGTTAATCCGGTGGTTCATTTTTGGACCACTTTATTTTAATTCCTAAATGTCACATTGGCACCAAAATATTGGAATAAAAATTTTTCTTTTATTAAATACGCGAAAAAAGTTTTTGTTTATTTTGAAATAAATTTGTTTGTAAATTCCTCTGTCGTTCACTCATTTCAGCGTTTTGCGAATAGAAGTACCTTGCCCCTGAAAGGGTTAAGATAGAAACAGATTATTTTTTAGAAATGATTCCAAGATGGGCGTTTTCAATCAAATTGTTGGAGGCCGCAGACTAAGATAATGGAGTTATGGATAAAGAGAATGTGACATATAGTGTACACTCTACCAGCTGCGGGTGAAGTAACTGTGGAGGTTGTCACAAGATGGCGGCTGATTTCTCTAAAAATAAGATACAATTTCTGATTGGATCTACAATTGATTACCGCCGGGGGGCACACTTCCCAACAGTAAAATTGAATAGAAAATTTCGTTTTACTGAAGCGTCTTATTCACGGAAGTATTTTCTGATAAATGTGGTATAATTTTCAATTGGTTGCTTCTGGTGTCAGTTTGCCTTGTAAAACAATCAGATTGTTTCACTAATTGTCACAATATGGAGTAAACGCAGAGCCTAACGTCCGCCAAAGTAAACTCCTACCAGAAAAAATGAAAACCTGTTTCTGACGTTATTTATGACTGAAATCTTGCGTTTTAAAAAGGAAAAATTTCTATATAATTTTACTGATGAAAGATTCAACCGCTTGTAATCAACCCCTACGAATGTGGATACAGTTGTTTCACTTTTATAAAGATACGTAGTTTCCTCTTTCTCATCAGTTCCATGACCAAGATAGGTCCTCATAAGATGAAAATAGCTTGCACTCCTCAGCAAAAGTTTAGACACTGGTGATTTTTAACCTTCAAATAAAAAATACGAACACTTGGGTTATACAAATGACTGTACTTATTTTTAAATATATTTTAAACGTTTTAGGACAGAAATAACGTTTTTAATGTGGGATATTATTTTATTTAACTGAAAAAAGTGAAATTTGCATGTTGCAAAAGTTTAGACACTTTTGTGATTTTTTGGATATTGTTCACCGAAAACCGCATATTTCAAACTTATGACGTCACATGCATGAAGTATTTAAGTGCACCTCACGATAGCATCGGTTAGTGAAGATGCAAGAAATTTTCAGTCAGATGAAATAATTAAAGCACGGAAGCTGAAATCGAAAGGGAAGACTGTTGCAGAAATTTCAGCTAATTTCAATCGGCCAAAGAAGTTTGTCTATTAAGTACTGTCTAAGGGTGACTCTTTCAAAGCAAAACATAGATCTGGAAGGACTCGTGTGGCCAGAAAACGAGATTATAGAAGGATCCATAAACTGGCATCTAGACAAATGATGACTGCTAATAGCATTAAAAGTGAGTTAGAGCTTTCTGTGCCAACGGATAATTTCGTAGATGCATAAAAGAAAGATGTAAATTAGTTTACATGAAAATGATAAAACCACCAGCCTTGAAATCTCACAACAAATTGACCCCTTTACTTTCGCGGAGTAATTCTTTTTATAAACGGATGAAATAATGGACTGATACCAGAATTTATAAACGAAGTTATTAGAAAATATGAAATTGCTTATTTTCACGTATATTATAAAAAGAAAATTTTAATTAAATATTCTTGCCATTTTTGGAATTAAAATTATGTGTCCTTTGCTCTCAAAAGGGTTGATGACTTGGGCCTCACTTTGTTTTAATTCTCAAGTATCTCAGGAGTTTCTCAGTGGTCGCCAAGCTGCGTAAGACTACATACAAACATTGGAAATCTATTTACAGCCATTTGGAGAACTTTTATCTCTTCCAAAGTATGTATTTGAGCAAGATAATCCGTCTATTCATGTTGCATACAAATCAAAAAAATTGGTTTAACTCTCAAAATATTACTGTCTTCACTGGCCCGCGTGTAGCCTTGATCTGAACCCAATCGAAAACTTTTGTGGCATCATATCTCATACGGTTTATGCAATTTTTTAACAATACTCCTCTGTAAATGAACTTCGATCAGATGTTGAACGTGTTTGGCACGAAATAGACCCCCAAGTGATGCAGGATTTAGTTTCTTCGATGGATTGGTTTGGTTTGTGTTTATGACGGCCGATTATCAACACGTGGGATATAGGCCCTGGGGGGGGTGCCCTTCGTGGGGGTCTTTCTAAGGGAACCTAACCCGTATTTACGCATGGGAATCCACGGTTTCGAAGAAAACCACGAAAACTCCGAAACGGTTAGGCCGACGGGCGCGATTGGGTTCGAACCCAGCACCTCCCGTCTACCAGCTTCGAGAGCAGAACCTCTCAGCCACTGGTGGGGCGTTTCTTCGATGGAAAGTCACATTTTTGCATTAATAGCAGACAATGTAGGTGCAGTTCGATTTTAATTTATGGATATTTTTCTGTTAACAAACAGATTCTCTATACTTTTGCAACAATGTTAAATTCGTTTTTTTTGTCATTATATATTATGTAAAGTGTATAAATTAAAATTTACTGTTTGTGTATGAAGGATAAGTCCCCAGTAATATATGACAGTTGAATTACAACAATTCGTTACATACTTCTCAGCACAGAAGCGTAATAGATCATTGTCTAAACTTTTGCTGAGCACTGTATAACTCAAAATGTAATGCATTAATCCTTTCCAGCGCGGAGTAATTCAGTTTGTAAAATGATGAAATAATGGACTGACACCAGAATTTACAAACGAATTTATTAGAAATTGAAACTTGCTAATTTTACCGTATTTTATAAAATGAAAATTTTTATTAAATATTCATGGTGCCAATTTTCAGTTTTGGAATTCTTAGGAGTCCTTTTTTTGGGTGGGGGGAGGGGGGACACCGCCCGCTAAATAGAGAAAATATACTTTCCGATATTAACCCTTTAGTGCTCAGCTTTGCATATATGCAAACAACAGTGTTTTGAATTTATTTATTTTTTATTCGTATATACCTAAATCACACCAGAAAATCAAAATAGCGATATTTGTTTTGATTAATAACAGACATTCTGTAATTAAACAAAACGAAATTAACCATTGTAACTTTTTGGTATAAAGTCAGATTCTCTGAACTACCTAATTTCTAGAACGTATTCTATTATGGGAATAAAGGGATTAAAAATTGAGTTTTATAAGATAAATAATTATATAAAATAAGGTATTTGGAGACATACTTCTTAAACTATTTACTAATTTGCAATATTTTAGCGTAAAACAGCCACACGATAGTAGTTTTTACTTGTATTGCAGATGTGCAACAGAAGAAAAGTTTGGCGTATTGTATGAAAAATGTATGTCTGATTTGTACAGTATTTTTCCTGCGTAATAAGCCTCTCAGAAAATCATATAAAAAAAATTCGAAACAAAATAAAAAATCTCGCATTTAAGGGTTATACGATTTTTGCAGACATGGCAGGTCTCTAATGCTAAAAAGTTAAAAAATAAGATGATGCATGTGTCGGAAAGTGAAATTTAGCAGTCATTAACCCATTAACCGCTGAAGTTGCGTTCACGCCACAGTCAAAATAATTGCTCATGCAATAAATTAATTACATTTGCACCACTATTTTAGAATTTAAAAAAATGTCTTATTTATTGGCAGGAATTTTGCTATTTTAGTAAAGCGAAATTTACCTTACTGAATTTCTGGTGGGAAACTACTTTCAACAAGAAATTTGAAAATTTCTATCGTAATAGTTTTGGCGGTTAATGGGTTAATGGGCACAAATACTTTTTAAGAATCGCATTAAGTGGGCCACTTTTTGCTACAATGTTAATTCTCAATTTAGCGCTTCCGAAAGAGCAAATATAAGCCATCACACTGAATAAATAAGCATACTCGTATATCAATAAATCATAATACGCTGCTGTATCTCCAGCAAATTGTTTTATGAGTTTTTGCATGTTAAACATATTCATGATGATACTCGATATATGAATGTTAATATGCAAAGGATAAGTTTTGTGTCGTTTTAGCAATAAAATGAATCAAATTTTATTAGCCTTCGATTTATATTCAATATGCTAGTCCGTATATGAATGTCAATAAAATAAGACTAATTAACCCCTTGGGGACGAGCGACACGTATACGTACCGCATGAAGCGCTCAGAATACTTGTTTTTCTTCACCAGTAAAATTTTACTGTAAAATTTGCCTTGTTTAATCAGCGCATTTTCTCGATTCAAGAAGACACAAATTTCTGTTTTTTAAAACCGGTGACAAAAGATTAAAAATTTCGTAAAAGGCTGCCGTCCCGAAGGGGTTAACATTTTAGTGATAAAATAAAGCAGTTTTAAGTAGTATCCTTATATGACTGATTTATTAACATGAATGCTTGGTACATATGTTTTTGGGGGACCTATAAACTTACTTCTATATATGTTGATTCTTTTACTACGTCTTTTTGGGAGTCCCCAGATGACATTCGCTAAATTCTCTGCTGTAAATAAATTCCTGTAACCATTACATTCGTTACATGATGGTGCGCCAAAAGTTAAAAAAATATATTGTACGCCGATCTAAAAGTTTGGGAACTCATGGTTTAAGCGAATGTTTGCAATCAGCTAAAATATTTTCGGAAATTTACATATGCAGTCTAGAAATAGTGAATTGTGATGTAGTTTATATGATTTCAGCACTAATATCTGAAAAGGTTTCCGAATGTTAAGTATCACAATTTTTGAAAAATAAGTGTTATTTGAACTCAAATTCAAAATATCATATACAAACGCAATAATATCACATTCATTTTATTAAATAGGGTTACTAAAAGAATCAAATTGTAAATATATGGATATAATTTAATATGTTTTTATAGCTTCCTATATCTTCATTCGCCTCAAAATTGTTCAAATTATAAATTTAACACTAGAACCGCCATAGCGGTCGTTTCGACCGGTACCAAATAAAAATACTTCTATTCGAACCAGAAATTTCTTTCTAAAATAAGTTAAATATGTGCCATGGAGAAACAAGTTAAATAAATAAGTTAGATAGTTTTTAATAAAAATTCTGATGTAAAATAATTTCATAACACTTGAGTAAAATTTCCGGCGGTTCTAGTGTTAAATGCCTATTATTACTATTTCTGAAACATACCTGACATTAGCATACGCCCTATAATTGAATGTTTGCTATGAAGCAACAGTTATTCCACGTTTCTTCAATTGCCCTTGGGTTAACGAATTGCATATCAATAATCGATAATATTAATAAATTTTTATAAATAAAATTTTAAAACATAAATGTGCGTATGTACATCCATGATTACTGACGCACAGTAAACTGTTGTTCACCACATCTAGATTTTTCCTTTGTCTATTACCTTATAAAATGTAAAAACTCAAAAATTAATTAATTAATTAATTAAAATATACAATATATATATATATATATATATATATATATATATATATATATATATATGTAAGTGTGTGTGTGTGTAATAATGAAAATTTTCGCCCTTTTATCTTAATAAAACTATTCCAAATTCTTAATATTTTTCCTTTTTTATCTATCTTTAATAATATCTTAATATCTTTTGTCTTTTATTTCATGCATTTAAAACTGCGTATTCTTTTATTAGTCTAAAAACCTTAATTCATTCGCCTCATATCATAAAACCCATTAAATTACTTTTTCATTTTATTCTAAAAATAAATTCGTTTTCTTTCGAAAGTTTTTTTAATAGAATTGTTCGATGATGTTCTTTTTCCCCACAGTTCTTTGCAAATCCCGCCAGCCATTGTTTGCGCAATTATTCTGACGCCGAAACTATATAGTTCGTATCGTCGTCATCCGCTCTTCGCCCCTCCCCCCGGAGGTAGGTCCTATCGCATTCTGCTCTCATCGCGTCTTTCCAGCTACTTTTTGCATGATATGTCATTTATCGTGTATTGTATTCATACGCATGCAGTTTTCGCAAGTACATAACCAGTTGCATGGGCTAGGACAGACGGAATTTGACGATTATTGAGTAGCTTAATTAAACCACACCACCTGGAGTGTTTGTTTTTCCTGAATCTTCATCATTTGTTCTAATAAGTAACATCTAGTGGTACATTTTACAACGTAGCGACTGCCCTCACATGGATTACCTATAACTAGTGGAATTTGATGCATTATATGGTCAATTAATAAACGTTTTGATACATCTATCGGCTTCGATTATTAATGCTTCGGGAAACATTCCAATGGACGACAGCCTGACCTTCCACTATTCCATCAGGATTGTTCGACTGCAAAAAACCATGATTTCTTCATTGAGTACATAATGTGGGTATGCTGGTGCTTAAGATCTACATGTTTATATGATACGAGTGAAATCGTGTCATATATACATATCTTACCCTGATTAGTGCTTTTTTTGTAATGTGGCTTTTGCCGCCTTCTTTACAGACTGTCCTGCCATTCCTTGGTGAGTGTCATTTCCGAACAAGTGCTAATTTTAAATTTTTGATCTTTTGTATTTTTAATTTAGTAGTTTTTGTAGCTACAGCTATGCTCTAACTTAATTTATCTATCTTAAACTTTATTATTCTACGTACTAACTATTCTTTGAATTAGGTTCATTAACTTTTAATTTTTATTTCTTAATCTTTTAAATTTTATTAAAATTTTAAATAATTCTTTACACAGTCGGACCTCGTTATCCCGACACCCGGTTTTCACGTCACTCCTCTTATCACGTCAGTTTTTCAAAGTCCCGATTTTCTGTTTATGATTTTAATGTAAATAAACTCCGGATTTTACGTCGTTGAATAATTTTCAACTGCGGATACCCCGACGATTTAGAAAAATTGCCCATTTTTCATAATCCACCTTATAAGCACAGAAATTAAGCGGTAATAAATGTCTCAGCCAAAGTTTTCACAAAAGTGTCTAAAATACCCAATGAGATAAATGAGAAATTTTACTTCAATCCTTTATCTGAATAAATAAACCCTCAGACTATGAATGACCCACTGAAGCTCCAGATAGACGTATCGGTCTACTCGCGGTTTTTTTGTTCTGGTCAGGCGGCGCTTTTCATCCGACTAAAACCGAAGCATTGCATTGCATTGAAACGATCAGAAATTATCTAACATCCATTTCTGAAACAACCAATATTGGTTAAAATTCATTATATAATATTCAAAAAATCATTGTAGGGTGCACATCTAGGGATAAACAAACCTTAATTCATCAATATTTAATGCAACAATACAAAAACAAGTCATCATAAATCTGATTTTTATACTTTTCAATTTTGTTTTTGTGTTTATTTTGTTTAATAATAATTTTTTAATTGCTTAAAACTGCATGAACAGTTATGAATTTAAAATTGTCTTAAAGTAATTAAAAATACAGCTTTTTATAAACTTATTTTTCTCCAACTCCGGTTACCGCGACACTCCGCTTATGACGACACTTTTTTCTGGTCTTTAGAGTGTCGGGATAACGAGGTTCGACTGTATTTTTAAATTATTATCATTTATCTTTTAAGTAGTTTTGAACTAACCTTTTTCTATTCCCAATGGCTCACAATAGTACAAGACGTTCAATCAATAGATTGGGTGTAAAGTTGCTTCAACTGGGTAACCCCTCATAGCTGGTTTACTGTTCATCATATATAGCCTAATTATGACATCGTTGTTACTGAAAGTGCGTTTATATATATAAATATACGATTTCACTTTAATAATTCAATTACACATTTTATTATAAAAAACATTGAAAGAAGTATCTTGATTTATAAAGTGTGTACATTCCTTGGAAATTTCAAGGAGTACAGTACCTCTATTTCAGATTAGAAATCTTCGTTTTATTTCTATCACAGAATTTATAATAATATTACATTGATTAAATAAGCTGAAGAATTATTTTCTAATTAAAGTACTCAAAGTATGTACAGCACCGAAACTGCTTGAATATATGTAAAAATAAATTAATCTGTAAAGTACAGTCGTGGAAAAAAAAACCAAATACCCCCTGCTAATTCTGCAACAAATTATCGTAGAAGAAAGTTACAGGTACCAAACGATTGGAAATAAAGTCTACTGTTAAATGATGTATATAAAATCTCCTTAGAGGGCCCACTACATATTAAAATGAACTCAAACTTTGTTTTTTTTTTCAAAAGCAATACCCAATTTTGACAACATAAATAAATTTTACACCCTTCAATGAGCCTAAATCCAAATTTTCACCAAATTCGTGCAATTAGTGTTCTATAAATTAATTATTTAAAATTGAGCATGCTTTAGGGCCTATATGCAAATTGATACTCGTACGCCATAGTTAAAATGCTGCAGAATGAATACGTAACTACTATTAATGCATTATTTTTTGCCGATATGACTATTTCACTCCCTTAATATGTTTCGACTATTGCCAACCCAAATATTTGAATAAGATGGGTAAAATATATATTTTCAAATTATGCTTTTTTGCACATAAGAGACGGCCCCTTACACGATCATTTTGATGTTTTTTAATGATAACTAGGGGGCTCGGCCCCCTACGAGCTACGCTCGCCAACCCCCGTCCAGACACCGCAGACTCTAAATGCACGCAAATTTGATCGACTTTAAAAAGATTTCGAAAGATTGAATTATAATTTAAAAAACAGTGGCGATCTCCCTATAAACGAATTTCTATTCATTTCTCTTTGATTGGGGAATTTTAACGCCAAATCCGCTGCGGTACTACTTGATTATGCCGTCGACCAATTTCGCCAAATTATATAAATCGCCAAACCACTCACCAAATTATACAAATTGATGTAATTTTTATTTTAAATAACGAAAGAACAAATAAATTCGTACAACATTAATAAAAACACAAATAAAACGTCGAAATAAAAATAACTTGATGACGTAGACACGTGTAACAACATTTCAAAATAAGCTAATATAAAAGGAATTAAGTAAAGAGAGTCTTTGTCTCCTGGTATTTTTTAACAAAGCGAAAATAAAGTTCTTTTAAATGAGACATTTTAAATTAATTCTCAAAATATCAAATAAATGTCTAGCGCAATTGCTAAATTTAAACTTTTTTGCAATATTATTTTGTGTTCATTTTATGTAATAACTATAATGTGACGTAAATATGACGTAATTTCTCCTAAAACTTCTAACGCATGTTAATGAATTTATTATTTTACAATATCCTTTCTCTTTTAAAATTCACGTGTATACTTTTTATGACGTAATTTTTAATAAGTTCCTGCTTTTTATACGTAATTATTTAATTCTAATTTGAAAGTTTTTTTCCTGTTTATAATAGTCACGTGTAAATAAATTTTTAATTTGAAGCAAACATTATTGCTTGCGCTTTTTATACAGTTGGCAACAGTTTAGATTAGTACAATTTTCTGAAATCTGTAAAAAATATCTCTAGAAATGCTGAAAATTTGAATTTAAAATAGAAATGAAACCTGAAAAAAATGAGTCAAAATAAAAAAATTAATGCAATCTGCACTCCGGCAAATTCTAACGCATAAAATGATCTAAAAATGATTACACTGCCATGCATAGTTTTTGCTGCTATAAAACTTTTTTAGTGGAACGATTTTGTCCAACTTTAGCATTAAATAACTCTTAAAATAATTCTTCGATTTGAAAACTGTCTGCATCAGCGTGTTTATCAAACATTTCTGTATAAAACCACCGATTTTCATATTTTTGTATGCATTATTTTTGTTAATATTAACGAAGAAAGACCTTCGGTCACAAAAAAATCAAAACCGGCGGCGGCGGCGGCGGTGACAGCGGTAGTTACTTTTTTTTAGAATAGAGAGATACGAAACTAATTAAAAGAAAAATTTTTAATTGAGAATTCACATAAATCAGGACGTAATAAATATAAATCTATCAAGATAACTGGAGGTTGCAATTCATATTTTTTTAATATTAATTTCATAATTCATAATTAATGTTATAATTCATAATTAATATTTTAAAATTACAAATTCAGTATATTTATGATTGGGTTTTTTAGTATTATAACCACACACAAAATTATCACATTAGGATCATAATTTGAGGAGATATTAATAAAAATATGAAAATGTAATTTAACATAAGAAGCTCTAAATTTTGATTGTTTATAATTCAGAAACTTTTCATTCAAATGACCAGAAATTTCGTTTCTAAGCATAATTTGAACCGGATATTTAACCCCTTCGTGACGGGAGCCTTTTACGAAATGTTTATAATTTTGCTACCAAGGTTTTAAAAAACAGAAGCTTGTGCCTTCTCAAATCGGGAAAATGCTTGTATTAAATAAGGCAAATTTCACAGTAAAATTCTAATGGTGAGGATAAACACGGATCCTTACGCCTTTTTTCGGCACGTATACGTGTCGCTCGTCCCCAAGGGGTTAAGGTAAATTGTCAAAATTGTATGTTGCCATTGAAAATAACACAGTTTAGTCTAGTTTTGATTTGTAGATGGTCTCCTAAGCATATTTTATATACATCATTTAAAAGTAGACATTATTTCCGATCGATTGGTACCAGAAAATTTCTTGTATTTTAATTAGTTGCAGAGTTAGTAGGGGGTGTTTACCTTTTCCCACGACTGTACATTGCAACTTGCTTTCGCATGCACTCTAAAACAGTGTACGTCAAAAAAATGGTGATCGACGGCTGTCTGTTTGCTACTATTCCAACGTGATTTTTCCAAAAAATCTGTCTAGATAGGAAAAATTCACAGATTTTTAGCTTGAATCATTTATTATTATTATTTAATGGAAATTGTTGGAATCTCATTTATGAAAAATATGTCTAGTGACGGCTTTTTATAATTTATTCACATTATTTGAGTCTGATTTCAGTATCTAAAATAAATGACACCCTTTGATTTCTTGTTCTTTAAAAGTACATAATCTATGAAACTTTTATCTATACATACTTTTTTATTTTGTAACTTTTGCCTTTATAGACACATGCATTTGGAATAAAACATTGCGTAAATTCCATTTCAAAAACCTAACATTTTCAAATGCAAAGCATAGAAAAACCTTAAATATTCTTTTTACTGTAAACGTGAGTTCAAAATACTTCACCTGACGGTTGAAAATCATTCATGTTTTTTAAATCAAATTTTAATTAAAAAAACGAAAACGTGACATTTTTTAGTCAACAAAAATCTCAAGCACACGTACTTGACATACAAGAAAAAAAACATTAAGAGGAGGATGCTGCGAATTCTTTGAGTTGTTAAGAAATGAAATATATCGCAAAGAAGATATTTATTTACATTGTAGAAATGTATCCATTTTGTTGAAAAGTGTGAGAAACTTAAATAATATACTGGAAGCAACGTTATAATAGTTCATTTTAAAAAAAGTCGAAGCGTATCCTTCCATGCTATCTTGCTGTAAATGAATTATAAGCACAGCTTGAAAATAATTAAATAAGGTGGTGTAAAATGATAAGATAAAAAGAATTTCTTAAAAACACCATAAAATTTTAATAAATGCTCAAATCTTTTCGAAAAGTCATTTTTTCCTCAGGCGCTGAGAACAAACACATCCTACTATTTTGAAAACAGCAGCAAGACTGACAGAGAACAGGTAAGGGAAATGGACAAATTGAAGAAACAGCCAATTGGGAACCATGAGTAGGAAACACCCAATAGGAAAGAAGAAGGCATCAGCCACACAAGACACACAAGACTCTTGTGTGATTCGCTGATGCTTTCTGCTTTCCTTTTGGCTGTTTCCTACTCATGCTTCCCTATTGGAGGTTTCTTCATCTTGCCCCTTTTCCTTACCAATTCTATGTCAGTCTTGCTGCTGTTTTCAAAGTAGTAAGATGTGCTGTTGAAGAAAGACTAGTTCTTTCGAAAGGCCTTTAGCATTTATTAAAAGTTTTATCGGGGTTTTAAAAAGTTCGTTTTATGCTATCATAAGCACAAGTTTACTCAATGTTTTACGAGATGGTGGCAAACAAAATATACTTTGCTGGATCAATTTTAAACTCAAATAATAAAAAGATTAAAAAAAAAAAAAGAAATATTTTCCAAATTTCAATTATGGAATTTCTAAAAGTAAAGATACAATGCCGCATACACACTCAATAAAATCTTATTTGACAAAATGTTTATTACGAATTATTTACAGCTATATACCTTATTTTTCAACATAATTGCCGCCGTTGTCCAAGCATTTGTTTAGCCTCGGTACAAGCTTGTGTATCCCATTGTCATAGAAATTTGCCGTCTGTTGTCGAAACCACATTTCAACTTCAATTTTGATCTCATCATTGTCGTGGAAGTTTTGTCCTGCTTATCTCTGCAAGTAAAGAAATAAGTGGTAATCGCTGGATGCAAAGTCCGGACTGTACGGCGATAGCATAAAACTTACCAGTTGAATTTTTTGAGTAGTGTTTTGTTTCGAAGCGCCGCGTGATGACGTGCATTGTCATGAAACAAACAGATTCCACTTTTCAACATATCCCTACGATTGTTCTGAATTGCACGTCTAATTCGTTTCAGAGTCTCACAATATGATATCAGAATTAATTGCGCTACCTGGGAGCATCAATTCAATCAGAAGAATGCCGTGTCTATCCCAGAATACAGAAGCCATGATTTTGTTTGCCGGAAATTCAAGTTTTGAATTTCTTGACTCTTGGGGAAATCGTATGGCGCCATTGCATGGACTGTTGTTTGGTTTCTGGTGCATGGTGATAAAACCACGTCTAATCACCAGTAACAATGTGATTCAGAAATTCATCACCAGCTTTTGCATAGCGCGTGAGGAAGTTGAGTGCGTAGCCCATCCTCTTCTTTTTGCGTTCTTCCGTTATCATTTCAGAACCCAGGGTACACACAGTTTACGGTACACTAAAATCACAGTCACAGCTTAATAAAGAGTGTTCATAAGCACTTCAAGTATGACGATTTTATGCAACTCTTTCATTGTGAGACGCCTATTTGCTCGAATCACTTTCTCCGTTAGTTGAAGAAGTGCATCAGATATCACACATCGTCGACCTGTTCTAGGTTCTTCATGAACATTGGTCCTACCCAGTGTTGCCAGTGAGTTACTTTTTTAAAATTCAGATTTCTTGATTGGCACCACTTTTTTGAAATGGTAAAATTCCCTTTCTTTTCGCCTTAATTAATTTGTCATAAAATAAGGTCAATTTTATCATTTCAAAAAAGTGGTGCCAATCAAGAAACCCGAATTAAAAAAAAGTAGCCCACTGGCAACACTGGTCCTACCAGTAGAGAAATCACAACACAGTTTTGTTACATTTTGTCGATTCATAATGTTTCTGTAGACAGAAACAATTTCTTAGTGAATTTCTTCTGGTTGCTTCCATTTTGCATGACGAAAACGTATAACGGATCGAACTTCACATTTGGCGGGATTTTTAATTGACACAGCCTTCCAAGTACTTAGTACACTAAGTCGGATCACCATAGAACTAAAGAATGACTGCGAGGGAAAAGTCCATTTGTCAAGGTTACAATCTGTGGTCAAATCAATCAACGCGCTCATTAAAACTTTTCCCGCTATCGTCTGTGTTGTATCTTTACTTTTCGAAAAGTCCTAGTAGTCTGAAAATTGACTTGCTAGATTTAAGATGACTGCATCATACACAAGACTTTTTTCAATAAAATTACAATCCGTTTAAGGAAGTTCTAAACTTTAACAAGTTTACGTGAATTTCAATAACTTTTAAATTGATAAGCACATGATTAATAACTTTTTTAATTAAATCTAGAGACTTGCAGCAATCTGGCATTGCACGCTCTATAGAAAACATTCGCTTCAAATATTCGTGTATAAACAGACCAAGATAGCATGATAATCTTTACTTGGGAATGATCCGTTGTCAATCAGATTTCACGTAGAAAATCCACATTGTTAATAGTCATCAAATTACATCCATCAAAATATAATAATTTCACAAAACACATGTGACAAACAAAATACAGGAGTTTATTCATATTTTGCGGAACTTAAAGAAAGACAGGATAGATTTCAGATTAACGTATAAAAAGTTAGCATCGTAAGACCGCTGATTGTAAATCATTTAATTACCCTTGTCAAGAGTAATTCTGTTCACAGTGCCATAAATAATCATATAGGGGAGACTGGGAACAGTTAACTCACCCCCCCCCCCCCCACTTTAGTTTCATATTTAAAAGAATTTCAGAGTTTTGCCAGTAGGTGGTAACCTAAGCTACTGAAATGCTCAAACAATAGTCTTTGTTTCATGAAGAAAATTGAAATAGGTGTAGAAAAATAAATTGGAAGAGTTTTCAGCTTAAAAAGTGTATTTTTTAGGAAAAAAAATGTAAGATTTTGTCAGATAAAATATATCACAGAAATTTAAATAATTAGGTTTTAAGGAAGGTATAAATATTGAGCTTTCATTTCAGGCATAAAGATTGTACCTTAAATTAGGCTAAATATAACTCTGTGTTATACTTTTAAAAGTTACTATGTAGGGAGGCCTGACCCAATCAATGTGTGGCGGCTTGAAAAGATGGTCAAAGTTCCTTAATTAAGCGCTTTTGGAAATCCTTTTATTACACACTGTACATAATGAAGGGTTAATGGTTATATTTCTAAAATAATGAAAATTTATTCTGTAAAACTACAGTAAAATGGTGATTAATAGAAAAAAAAATGTTTAAAACTTATTAAATGAAGATGAGAAAAATTGCTATAGATGCAAGAAAAAAATTAATGAAATATAAATTGGAATTTTTTTAGGAACTTTTATTTCCTTTAAATAGTACACATAGTAGGTAAATAGAAGGAATGGAAAAGACTAAAAAGGATGAAAGGCAGCAGCCTTAGGAAATGTTAGGTATTCATCAATCTGCAAAAGAACATAACATTGATTAAAACACTTCAGGAAGGTATGTAGACAAATTTGACCAAGATGAACACAGTGAGATGAAACTAAACTATGTGAAAACTAAAGTTCCCAGGTCGAGTGTAAGAAACAAATGGGTGTTTAAAACGGAATTTTTCTCCTGTGCCTTGAATTATGTCTAAGCAGGTTTGTTTACACATCACAATTTCCCAAATATTTTCAATAATATTTGGCCTCGTATCATAAAGTTAATACCTAGAAGGATGGTGATGCTGTCACGGCATCACATAATTTTAATCCGAAATTGCCACATTGGCACCGGAATTATTATGACGAGAATGTCATCTTTATTAAGTACTCCAAAATTTGCCTATACTTCTTTACAAATAAAATCTCTTGTGAATACTGGTGTCAATAAATAATTTGAACATTTTACGAATACAAGTACTTTGCCACTGAGAGGGTTAAATGTGTCAACCCTCCCCAGTCTCTCCTAATTAGATTTTTTAAAATAAAAGTTTCAAGATATACAACAAAACATGGCTGAAACACTTGTCAAACAAACACTTGATACTTTGCAACAGTTCTGAAATGCTGTTCGCTGGTTCTCCACATATTTGGAAATTCCTTCTCTTTTTTTCCGGCATTTCAATAACAAATTTACTCCAAACTACATTTCTGCAAGTACATCAGTGCAATATTTACAATCATGCTTCCACAATCTCATTATGTTAGCAGGAAGATTTTTCAAATGTCAAGAAAATCAGTTCAATCTTTAAATTCCATTATAAGGTTACTTGGGGCAACTGGTCCATGATTTTACAATGTGACTCTGGAGCTTCTTACAGTTCAGCTACAAAAACTAATGTTCAATTGAATTAAAGTCTGAACTTCTGTAAATGTGTTCAGTTAGGTTCCTTCTATCGGACAGAAATGCTCAAAATTATATTTTAATATTTAAAAACATAAAAATATGCATATTTCATCTTTCTTTCCTCATGTGTCCAGTTGCCCCATAAAAATGGGATAAGTTGACCAGGAGGGTCTATGTTCCACACGCGTTTATTTTTTTCTTATGGGATATCAGGTCCTGTTTGAAAAAGTGTAAACAACTTAAAAAAATTTAAACCAGGTAGATCATGTAAATTATATGTCAATAAAGTGCGTTGTAAGGGAAACCTTTGCTGTCAATGTGTCTAAAAAAGCACTAAAAGTGAAAATATTCGATTTATTTATACCAAAAACATAAAAATTAAGTAAGTACTTATGTACTTTAGTATAGGTAATAAGTTAAAAGTCACATGGGTATTTTAAGAAAAAAAATAGCGAGGTAAATCTATGAACAAACGGCTACGTAAGAACTTCAGTACTTTATCTGTATCTAGGGGTCGCATTACATTGGGAAAATTTTATTGTTGCTACCAGAACCCTTAATGAGTTACCTTTATGATCATTTTATTTAACATATTCTTAAGAAAGGTGCGATGAAGATATTATTTTCAAAATAGTGGTAGGAACAATAGAAGTTTCCCTACAGAATGCGACCCCTGCGTATCGTACAATCTCATGGTTTGGCTATCTCGCTTTCAGGGGAAAGGTACTTGCTTTCGTAAAATGTTGAAATAATTTAATGACACCAGTATTTCAAGAGAATCTATTTGAAAACATGTAAAAGTATATTTTCTTGTACTTAAAAAGGTGAAATTTTCATTATAAAATTCCGGTGCAAATGTGGCTATTAGGAATTAAAATTATTTGATGCCATCACCGCCTCTCAAGAGGTCAAGAAATTTGGTTTGATATCACCCAATATGCTTTTTAAAAAATTTTAGTACGTAATTTTAATAAGGTATTCTATAATTTTCTTAATTGTAAGCAAAAAACAATGGAGAAATTTACTTCCCGTTGTAAGACAAACTAAAAAAAAAATTATTTCTAATTATTGGGGTAACTGGATCCAGCATGGTCCAGTTACCCCGGATACATGTCCCAGTTACCCCATTCTAGAAACATTTATGGGGTAACTGGTATACCGGGCATACATTTGAAACATGAAGTAAATATGTATAGATACCTAATAATATTAACGTAGCTATATGCCTAATCTTTAAAAAAAAGATTGTTTAATAAAGTACTTACAGTATTTTAATAAAAAGCCGAGGAAGTTCAACCAAATTGACGTTGATTTTTAAAAAAGAAACGTTAATTTTCGACAACCTATCACAGCAAAGAGAGAGTTATGATTGAGTTGACACACATTGTTTTAGGAAGTAGAGGTTAAGGGGCATTGTTCACAAAAGCTAAAACTTAAAATACAATAACTGTTTTTTTTATAAAATAGCCTATGGCCCAGTTACCTCGTGGGTCCAGTTACTCCAACTAACCTTATTCAATAAGAAAATACCACTACTTATTTAATCACAAGATAAATAGCAGCTTTATTCTAAAATATTTTACTAAAAAAGTACATCTTCGAACTTATTTTAATTTGTAAGACTCTCCTTGTAACAAAATTTTATTTTTTCTTCTGTAAAAAATTTCATTAAAAAAGCCAATTTTTTACCAATAAAACTAATAATAATTAAAAAAAAACTCGGCACATATGTTAATTTGTTCATTGGGAATCGGAAATTTCGGTTATTGCTGTACAGATTATATTCAGAGTTGCTAAGTAAGCCCTTGAATTTAAAAAGTGTCTCCTTAACTGAATGTATATATAGTATTATTTCTTTTATTTAATAACAGGCATTCCGTGATTTAAAAAAAAAACTACAAAGATTCTGGTGTTTTGTAGAATACATTAGTCGGATGTTCCAGTCCCAAAATTTTCTTCTATCTCATACATCCTCAAAGTTAAGCCAAGTCAATGTCGAAAATGAAATCTAATTTTTCCCTATCTTCTCTGGTTCGTCGGATTTTCTATCACGTTCTCAAGCACCCACGGCTTCCCGGTATCATTTTCACGCCAGACCGATGCGTTAAGAGCAACTGGTACACCACAACACAACAGCTTATTCTATCACTATATGCCGCCCCGAACTTCGAACAAAATTCACTCAGCGCCTCCTTTAAGCCGGTTTTCTCAAAATATTTATACAAACCTCGGCCTATTGCATTTCATCTAAAAATAAAACTGCGTCAAAAAACGTTTATAAATTATTTCCATAAACAGCAAAAAAATCAGGAAAATCACACGAAAATCGCTAACAGTGCGAAGGGACTAGGCCCATTTTCAATTCATACCTGACATCCATAGTCAAAAACATACGAATTTGGTTCAATTCTATGCCTAACTTAGTACACTTTACAATAATAAAATAATAAAAATGCAACAGAAATTGCAATTACAGCGCTCCCTTCCGTCGGAGCATTCCGAAATTCTACTGGAACATGTTATGCAAAGTTAAAAACCAATTATATGAAATTTGGTTCAATTCTGCATATAACTTCATACAGTTATCGATGACACAATACTGAAAATTGTAAAGAACAGGGATGAGAGATTTCCGCGTTTTTGCACACCAGTATATTCTTAGAGAAAATGTTGTTCCGTTAAATCGCAAAAATGTTCCTATTAAATGGAATAATATTTTCTCTAACAAAATACTTGTGTGCAAAAACTCGGAAATATCATCCATGTACAAAAATAGTTATTATAGCGTCCGCATCCGGTGGAATATCCCCAAACTGAATTGAGACCAGCTGGCAATATCTAAAAATATATAGATAAAATTGGGTTGAATTTTGCACATCACCTCATGCACTTTTCGATGATACAAAGAAGACACACACGAGCACAACCACACACGGACAGACAGGTGTTTTATAAAAACATGTTTTTCGAAATGTCTGAAACCTAAAACGTATAAATCCGTCGAATACGGGTGGTAAAAAAAATCCGATTAAAATATTTTCCTCTATTATCGATAGAAGAAAGTAAAAATGAGACTAGGCTGGCAACACTAATAACACCAGTCTTTTCTATCAAGAAATATGCAGGGCTGCCACAGGTGACTATATTTTAATTCTATCTCGCACCACTTTTTGAAAAGAAAAACCTTTCACATGCTTTGCCAACATGTGCAAGGGAGAATGCTATAAAATTTATATTTTAAAAACAGTGGTGCGAATAAACTATAAGAATAGTCCCTTGTGGCCTGAATATGGGAACTTTTTTTATAACATCGTAGTACATGTACAGGATATGGCATACGCAGAGTTTATATTTTACCACCAATACTTTCAAATAAGTAAATTCCCCTTAATTAATTGCAGACAATTGTTAAAAATTTGCAGTGCAATAAGTCATAGATTATATTTCGTAAAATATTAGTTTTTTTTGAAAAAAATATAAACCTTGCACACAGAGAATATGTCTTTCACGGCGCGTTTGCTCCCCGATAAAATTTGTGCAGTAACAGTTAAAAACATGTAAACTATCTTGTACAATTGTCTGTTAAATGGAAATCCCTAAAACTTATGTAGCTATTTATTGCGTATCGCCTGAAAATGTGTTAATAAATAATATTAAAACATTTTCTATCCATACTTGCCGGTTGCCTGTTTATCAGTGAAGAAGTTTCAAATATCAAAAATTCCTGACCTAAACTGTATCATGCTGTTGATTGACAATTCCAGTCGAATTTATATCTTTTTGAGAAGCAAGATATTATTTCATTATAATGATAATTAAATTGAAAGAGACTTTGAGTAGAATTAAAGTGCATTATTAATTTATTCAGAAGAAAACTATTATCTGAAAGCATATTTTAAAGAAGAAAAAAATCTTAATAGTTAATTAGTTAATTTATAAATTTTCTTTTAAAAAGAAATGTGTCAAAATTGACACCGGAAAAAGTAACAGATCTTTTAAGTTATATTTAACTTTTGATCAAATTTCTGTACATCTTTATTAAGAATTTGAAAACAATTCATGTGAAAGTTATGCAAAGGGATAGCTTTAATATATATAATAGTAAACGTTATGAAAAAGGAACCTGTCCCTAACAAAATCCTTCCCTAAACGAAATATTTTATAATAGTTCCATTTTTTTCTCTTTGCTGAATGAATTAATTTATAATTTAGCTACTGGTGAAACCATCAAAAAATATATTGAAATCGATGCAATAATTCTCGCAAATAAGTTTCATAATTCTCAACTGTTTCACATGTGATTTCTCGACTGTTTCGCTCGTTAACACCATTAGGGGTAAAGTACGTATGTTAATTAAATGTTAAAATCAGTGTCTGACACTTTTTATCAGTTATTTTTTCAGTGACTTATTTAAATACAAATTTATTTGAAAATGAGTAACAGATTTTCTTCGTTAAAATAACAAATATAGAACTACTACTGTCATGTATCCGGATAAAGTGGAGTTCAAAGAGTGTTTTTGCAAAGTACCATTGTAATATTAGTAATATCTACTATGGGATGAAAGTTTAAAGTGAGTGGTACCTATAAGTGGTCTAAGTAATAATTAATCAATTAATTAATTAAACATAATAATAATAAGAAGAATGCAACATTGTACAAATACGTAAAAATAACTTTTAACTGTGTTAGGTGACATTATGCAGATCTGTTTTTTTTTTTAAGCACAGTTATAGTTTACACTTCGCAAAAAGCAAGAAATTATTAATTAATTACAATTAAAGAGCAAGAATAATATTATAAACAAACAACATATTTATCTTCAGAACCCTTATCACTTTTATGCATCCTAATGAAGTTAATAACATTATAGGAACGGAAAATTTAAAAACTATATTTGCATTTACTAATTAACCCTCCGTCTACCAGACGGGTCCATTGGACCCGGCAGGTACATACAAAATATTCATTCAAACCAGAAATTTCTTTAAAATAAACTAAGTATATAAACCAGACAAAAATAAGGTAAATAAATAAGTTAAATAGTTTTAAATAAAAATTCTGGTGTAGAACGTTTTATTAAAACTTGAATAAAATTCCCGTTAGATCTAGGGTTAATAACTCTTATAAGTTGTAATAGTTTTTAACCCCTTGAGGGGCGCCGGTAGATATTATATACCACCTACGATTATTGAAGTTTTACACCAGAAAAATTTTATTAAATGTTTCTTTTCTAGCATTGGTGGAAAAAAGTCCGTAAAATTGCTTTTACTTATTTTGAAATAGAATTTTTCAAAGATTCCGGTGGGAATTCAGCATTTCACAAACGTAATTGCTTGCCCCTCAAGGAATTAAACAAGTAATTGATAAATTAGTTATATAAACAATTAATAATTAAAATAATTTTTAATTGTTATTAATAAATACGTTTAATAAAAATAATTTAATTTTTGAGAATTTTTTTATGTAACAATATAAGTATGAGTATTCTCAATTTTTCTAAGATGATATTAATCAATTAATAAAATACGCTATGATATTAAACAAACAACAAATCAAACCCGCGCCGGGATGTTTTAAAAAACTTTTTTGATGTTGATGGTACATAACTTGAAATACTAATTAAGTAGCAGTTGAATATTGTTATCCCCTTCTTAGCGAAAATTCTGCATGCCAATCAATTCTTAACGCCCAGGAAACCCATCCTTTTTATCACTTTTACGATTTATTATTTCTTTCTAACCGATGACCAGTCCCCTACCTGTCGGAAAGCCCCAGTTGAACGGGTTTGATACCTGGTATCAAGACGGGTGATCACCTAATAGCTGCGTAGCGGCAATAAATCTAATGTGCTCCTATATCGTATCGGCAGTGCCTGTTGCTGAGTTGTGAACGGTGTTATGCCGGTTGCTTAACATTTATATCCTGTTGTTTGGAACCTGCACATTGCTGCTCATGTTGATTTCGTAATTTGGAACCTTGGTCATTTAACGGGTTCTTCACCTGGCAAGGCACCTCCAGAGGTATAATTCACAGGTAACTTGGAGGACATTGCACCCACGACAGATTTTACATGCACCAGGCACCATTACATGACGGACTATAGCCAGCAGCAAGCCTCGATCCCGCAGCCTTCAGCTGCGGGTTCGATGCTCTGCCATCTGGGCCACCGCTGCCCGAACTACTTCTAATTTACCTGGAGTTGAAGCAGAATTGTTGGTTCAGACTTGTCATAAGAAAATGAATTTTGGAGGGGAGAAAGCAAAAAGTGGGGCGCCGCAGATAGACAAGTTGCACCGTAAATTAATTTTGGGCCGAAATGCTAGCAAACACAACGATGCAGGAGGGATGAGACTCCGTCTTTCTACTGTATCCCCACCGCGTAGAAACTGGCTCCGTAGACTTTCCACTGGAGCGGGTCCGGTAGATTGTGCAGGCTATATAGCCTATGTGCAACTACGAGTAATAAAGAGACTGCAGTAAAAAAAAAAAAAAAAATGCATTTTAACAAATTACAACCACCATTTGGAAAATGATTTTTTCAAAGACTAAAATCTAAGACATAAAAAATCGCACGGAGTTGATCATACATTACGTACGCCATGCATTTATTTTTCAGTACTGTAAATTTTTAAACTTCTACGGAGCTGGTCATACATTACGTACGCCATGGATTAAACATTAATAATTCTGGACCAATTTTAAATGAAATTTCATTCTTAAACTTCTAAACATCCCACGCTATTACTTTTTACATCGTCGAATAGAGAAAAAATGTACTTTTAAATGCAATTTGTTTGAAAGCTGTATCTCAATTTGTTTCTGAGTTAGTAATTTTTTTTTTGTAGTTTTTATTACTTTTTGTCATAGCGGCAACAGAAGTATCCATCTCTGTTGAATGTAAAGGGAAAATACAGATTACTGTATAGACAAATCAGAAAACGAATAAAATGCGGATTCAACTAATAAAAAGCGCCCAGTTATGCTTTTGATTTCCTACCCTGACGAGGACAATAACCATTTTTCCAAATTGTTTAAAAAAAACTGAAAGGGAAAGGGTTTAACTTGTACATGTTACTACACTTAAAACTTACGTATAGCTATTTACTTAACTGTCATTTATTATGTATATTCTTTTAATATTATCCTAGACACTAGGTCACAATAAACTAACTTGAGTAATTTTCTTTAGATTACTTAGCACGTTCACGCCAGCGCTGTGGGCCACGCTCGACTGTCTCCGAGTTGTCAATTGTCCGGCTTTTTACACACCACTGTTATTTTAGAGAAAATGTTGTTCCTTTAAATCGCCAAATTCTTCTAATTAAATAAAACAGCATTTTCTGTATTAAAATACTGGTAAGCACAAAGCCGGAGAATGGCAGCTCTGAAACAGTCGAGTGTGACCCACCGCGCCCGCGTGAACGTGTTAAATAATGCCTGCCTATTTAACCCCTTAATTCTCGCTCCCGTCATATTCTCGGGCTGTATCTTTTACTCAAATTGTTTGATTCCCACCAGTTTTATAAAATAGTGAAATTGGCTATATTTTAGTATCGTTTTTTCTGTCATTAAATAAGGTGAATATTTCTTTTCCATAAAAGTGGTGCCAATGAGCAATTTGAATTTTTCAACCGTAATTTAATTCGAGCGTTAAGGGGTTAAAATGCATTTATATTTTAAACTATTTCTAATGCTAGAATCATGATTTTATTTTTATTTTTCTTATGTTATGGCAAGTTAACTATGAATTAGCATACTATTACTTAGCTAGGAGGGAAATAGCAGGAGATTAACGAGCTGATCTAGTGAGATTAACTTTAATATACAGTGAAACCTCTCTGTGCAACCACCTCCATTAAGCGACCACCTCTTGAACGACCATTTTATCATGGAACGAGATTTATTCCCATAAACTCAATACTAATTTTACCTCCATTCAGAGACCATTCCAGTAGAACTCCCTCCATGAGCGACCAATTTCGGAAGAAAATGAAATAAATTCCGTTTTCTCCTGGTCGTTTGAAGAAGGTTTTATTAGAAAAATAATTCCGGAAAGCGACAATTCATCAAACTTTTAAACTAAGTTTAGAATTTTTTTTTATTCCGGTAACTTTTAAGTATTTAAAGCCCTTTGTGCCTTTTTAGGCAATGAATATAACACTGATGACAAATTAAGAATGATAATCAATAAACTCCTCTGGTCTATTCTGTCAGGAAACTCTCAAATAAATAGATAAATTAATGAAATCGTCATTATTTGTTTCCGCCCCCTTTCCCCCCCAAAAATTGCATTTATTACTGAACTTTGAAAGGACTTGGAAATAAAAGTTATAAAATATAAAACCGTAAAATCAAAGCAAACGTCAATGTATTCATTTTTAAAAGTCTGCAGTAATTAACTTATGTAATTAACTTTTGTTTTGATATTTAAATTTTCATATTTTTTTTCCTAATGTGAAAAATAGTATATTTGAGTAACAATAATTGTTACCTTTTTCTAACAATTAAAATCTAGATTTAAAAACGACCTCCATTAAGAGACCACCTCTAGGAGCGACCAATTTTTATTGGAACGGAACGTGGTCGCTTTAGGGTGGTTTTACTGCACTCATTTCTAATTGATTTAGCTGCTTGAGGCTGTAACTTAGGCATAAGCTATAGAGATTGGGCTTGAACTGAATTAACAATAAATTTTATAATTAACTATATTTACCTACTATAATATGCTTATCTCACCCAGTAGACTTGCTCTTCTGAGGAGGTTTCCTTGTTTTGGTATTTGGTCACTGTCGTGGTGCTTGTCTTTTTACTATTTTGACATATTCTAGTGGGACTTTTTTTCCTTTGCTTGAATACATGCTTCTCACATACCGTGAGATGCTTGTCTCTATGGTAGGCTGTTTTTCTTTATGGCTCTATTCATGGTGGTTGTTTAAATTTGAGGTTTTGTCACTTTGCGAACTTGCCGCTGATCGGTTGACTTGTTGTGGTCTTTAATTTGTTATCCTTTGAATTGGCTTTGATCACTTAACCCTTATCGGCGCGGAGTAATTCTGTTTATAAACTGATGAAATAATGGACTGACACCGCAATTTATATACGAATTTATTAGGAAATACGAACTTGCTTATTTTCATGTACATTAAAATAGGAAAGTTTTAGTTAAATATTCCTGGTGCCGTTTGTCAGTCTTGGGATTAAAATTAGGTGTCCTTTTTTAAGGACACCGCGCCGGAAAGGGTTAACAGGTATATTTTCCTTTGTATGTTATCTTGATACGTGAATGCGCACTTGTCGATCAGTCCATTGGAAACTAATGGCTGATATCATGATTTATGCAACATTGCTGAGAGCTATTTGAAAAGGGTTGTGTACTACTGGAGTGGGGCTTGTTCCATGGCCGTCAGTCCGCCATTTTTTTTTTTTTTTTGACAGTTTTCACAAGATGTATCGTTGTAATTTCTTCTTTTAACTTTCTTCTATCTTTACAAGAAGAAAGTATTGGATTCATGAAAATTTTCGAATTCCGGTTTTCGACGGATTTACACGTTTTAGGGGTCAGAGATTCCAAAAAACATGTTTTTACAAAATGTCTGTCTGTGACTCTGTGAGTCTGTCTGTCTGTCTGTGTGTATATGACACAAATTTTGTGGGCGCTCTATCTCAAGAACTAATGCACGGAATTTCATAAAAATTGATATTCAGTTAGTCCCTAAAACAAATTAAATGGTGTAAATCGCTCGACAGGTGGCGCTGCTATGCTGCATTTTTCACGATTTTCGCAATAGCTGTATCTCACGAACTAATGCACGGATTTTGTTTAAACATCAGATTTAGTTAGTCCTTGATATGAATTGATGCTGATTACGTTTTGGTGCAAATCGCCCAACAGGTGGCGCTGCTATGATGAATTTTGCAGGATTTACATGATTTCCCCCAATAGCTCTATCTGAAGAACTAACGCACGGATTTTCATCAAACTTCAGATTCAGTTAGTCCTTGATATGAATTGCTACTGATTATGTGTTGGTGTAAATCGCCCAACAGGTGGCGCTTCTGTGCTGCCTTTTTCACGATTGCCTCAATAGCTCTATCTATAGAACTAATGGACGAATTTTCATCTAACTTCAGATTTAGTTGTATGTTGACACAAGTTGCTGTTAATTAGGTTTTGGTGTTAATCACCCAATAGGTGGCGCTGCTATGCAGGAATTTTCTCGATTTTCACTATAGCTCTATCTCAAAAACTAATGCACGGATTTTCTCCAAACTTCAGATTCAGTCAGACGTTGACATAAATTGTTGCTGATTAGGATTTGGTATAAATCACCCAATAGGTGGCGCTGCTAGGCAGCATTTTTCTGGATTTAGACGATTTCACCGATAGTCATATCTCAAGAACTAATGCACGGAATTTCATATCATTAGAATCCTCATGAGATGCATAAATTGCCATTTAATTTTGGCAGTGTGATAGCGAATTTTGAAGTATTAACATGTATGAGATAGAAGAAAGTTTTGGGATTGGTACATCCGACTAGTTTGTAGTTGCTTGCTTTAGTGTGTAGTTGGTTTCACGGTGTCATTTAGAACACATCTTTTCCTTATCCACTTAACTATCTTCCGATGATTCGTTAGGTTTGTTGAGTGAGCCGTAGCTATCGGTTCATCATAAATGACTCAGTAGTGCGAGATATCGATTTTTTTTGCAAGTAAAGAAATCCTTCACCTGTGGCCATGGCCAACTTGATAGTTAAACTCAGGCCTCTTTTTTCCTTTCTTCTTCTTTTTTTTTCCTTTTATTAATTTTTATTAATTTTAAATAATAGTACATAAATTTTACGATTTATTCACAATACGACGGGGATATACAAAAATGCTAGGAGATAAGAAAATTTGCTCTCAAATTGAAGAAAAGAATGTTCTTCTGCATGATGGTAGTTTCTTTTTTAAACCATTAAAGATGAAAAATGCCGTGTGGCCATAAAACAGCGCCGGCTGACCAGAACAAAGAGAGCGCGAGTAGAATAATTCTTCTAGCTGGAGCTTTATTTAGCATAGTCAAATGGGGGAAGTCAGGCCATCTACACCCCAGATAGCATGAATATTAGTAGCAAGTTTGATTTTTTATGACATTACCTTGACGTGATAAATTTGAATTGAGAAATTCGCAGCAAATTTCTCGCAAGATATACCATAGCCCACTTGCATGAGTAGTTTGTTTTGAAATTGATGGTAAGACTGTCTTTAATTCACGAAAGTGACGAAAGCAAACAATCCCTCGGTTGAGAGAATAGACAATCAGCACATACGCAGAATTTGCAGAAATTTTATTCGGTTGGCACAGCTTTTTCGAAACGCTGGACTTATCAAATAAAAAAAAACGCTCGTATTGAAAGGTACAAATATCACCCTAACTTGTTTATGGTGATGAAAACGATGCATGAACCGTCTGACGTTGGTTCGCATTAATAGACCTGATCAAGATTGTGGACCCCTCCGAAGAGGTTAAACTTATAGTGTAACAGTTGTAAATAGACAGTGGGGCGTGGAAGGATTACTACTTTGCAGTATTTTTGATTACTTCTTTGCCGTTAATTTGCAATAAATTTAATACAGCATGAATTTAACTTGCACGACAAGTTAGCTGCAAGTTCAAAGTGTGGTGAGTTCGTCGTTTGCGTTATCTTGTTGCAGTCTTGTTATGAACTTTCAGTCTTGTTATGCTCAGCTTGCTGCAACTTTGCAGGTTTTCAAAGCAAGACTGCTGCAAATTTTTCTGGAAATGAAAAATGCTACCTTGGACTTGACGTAGGACAGAAATATTTATCTATCTATCTGTCTATCTATCTATCTATCTATCTATATATATATATATATATATATATATTCTTTTGAATTAATAACGCATCCACATAGCATTTTTAGTTTGCAGAAAATTTGCAGAAGTCTTGCTTTGAAAACCTCCAAATTTGCAGCAAGCTCACCATGACAAGACTGGAAGTTCATAAAAAACTGCAGAAAGATAATGCAAACGCCGAAGTCACCACACTTTGAACTGTCAGCTAACTTGTCGTGCAAGTTAAATTCATGCTCTATCAAATTTTCTGGAAATTAACGGCAATCAAGTAATCAAAATTACTGCAAACTTACTAGCCTTTTTTGGTATTTGATAAGT
This sequence comes from Maratus speciosus, assembly GCA_963932465.1. Classification (NCBI taxonomy): domain Eukaryota; kingdom Metazoa; phylum Arthropoda; class Arachnida; order Araneae; family Salticidae; genus Maratus; species Maratus speciosus. The sequence continues at coordinate 137,542,514 of OZ010793.1, forward strand.
ATAGAGGTTAAAAAAAGCGGTGCCAACATAATAAAATTTCTGCAATTTCTGCGTATGTGCTGATTGTCTATTCTCTCAACAGGGGGATTTTTGGTTTTCGTCACTTTCATGGATTAAAGACAGTCTTGCCATCCGTTTCACAACAAACTACTCATGCAAGTGGGTGGTGGTATACCTTACGGGACATTTGCTGCGAATTTCTCAATTCATATTTGTCGCGGCAAGATAATATCAGAAAAAATCCAACTTCCTGCTAATGTCATGCTATCTGGGTATAGATAACAAGGAAATCCAAATACGTTTTATAAATTACCAAATTTCTTCATTGTGATATAATTATAAAATTTCTTCATTTTAAATTAAATTTTATGTAAAAGTGATTGACTATAGATTCCTATTTTGAAATTCTATGTTATTTTTTATATTTTCATTTTTTATTTTTTATTTGTCATACTAAAACATGTAGGCTGCTTTAATTTTAAGTATATAAATCAAATAAATAACAAGGAAATATTTGAAATATAGAATTAATTTTAAATACAAAAAGAATATTTTATGATATTAGAAATTTTAACCTTTGTATGCCAACGTTACAAAAAAGTCATTGCTTTAAAATTATTTCCAGTGGTGCCAAATGACACCTTTTTAAAATTTTCATTTATGTTTATTTTGCTCGTGGTTATTGAATGTAATAAGGATAAAAACGTCTTAAATGTATAAAAAAGGATTTGTAATTCTTGCAATTTAAAAATTACAAATGGAAAACCTTAAATCGAAATCTTCTTAAAGGTGTCATTAAACACCGGTAAAAATACCGTTGATATTATTGTTACATGTAAAAAGATTAATGCAAACTTTATAATATTTTTTTTAAATAGTGAATTAAAATAATTAGTAAAATAAAATAAAAAGTTGTAGTCTGTTCCAATGCAGAATTTAAAAAATAATGTATCTTTATCACAATATCATGATAAGAACCCCATTTCTAAAAAATATGTAAAATGCAATGCATGCAAAAAATGCATGTAAAAAATGCATAATGTGCCATTAAATTGTAGGATGAAATAAAGATTTGTAAATATATTTGCATATTTTTATCATTATTAACTACATAGTGTCCAAATTATATATAACTGAACATGGGCATTTTCATATGAAAATTAAAGCTCGACTTATAACTGTTTTTAAATTGTCTGGACTTTATATTTATGATAGACTAAACTATGAACAGCTTGTATAAAGAATGCACAGAACTCCCCCTTCCTCTTCCCCTACTCCTGGAAACAATTACTTCTATCACATGAAATTTGCACGGGATGCTACAATTTGGTTCCGAGTTAGGGGAAGGTGGCCTAAATTGATCCCCTTAAGGGGAAAACTTGTGTAAAATAACATAACAGTTTAAATAAAACTTTGGTCCTATGTTAATATATTTTACACTATATTTTGCATCAGAAACGTACTTTAATAATATTTTAAACCCAAACTGTGTAATGAAAATAATAGATTTTTGAAAACGTCTCCAAAGGATCATTTTACCCTCACCCAAGGGCAAAATGATCCTTTATTTAAAAATAATTGTAAATTGTTTTTTATCGGCAAAATAAAGGATAGTAAAGTAATTATGACAATACATAATGAAATAAAATAAGTTTTACAATCAAAGAGCATACATAATTTACTTTATGCAAATTTTAAAATAAAAAAGTGTCAGAAATAATTTTGAAAAAACAATAAAATGTAATATTTGAAAATTATGATCCAAAAGTAATAGCCCATAGTAAACGCAGAAATAAGATAAATAATGCCTATTTCAGCCCCATTCGAAAACTCGGAATATTTAAACAAATATTGCAAAAATACACATAATCGTCATTCCCATCTATCCCTGCGCATGCATTTTGCGCTGACTTATGACACTTGTGACACTGGATCGAACCTTCACCTGCAGCCAGGGCTCGCAGCCTAAAAATTTTCGTTCCTAAAATTTTCGTTCTTTGCTACCACTAAATTAAAATAATAATCTTTGTTGTATGAATCTATTATAGATGTTAAAGGAATTTACCACGAAGAATTCTTATTTAAAATACTGGTAGCAAAGTGCGAAAATTTTAGGAACGGTGCGAGCCCTGCCTGCAGCAGAGGAGGCAAATAGTTCATCGCAATAAATACAGTTGTGTTCATCTACTGAATCTGTTTCACTATAATACAAATATTGGTTTTTAGGTACCCTTTTCTTCATTATGGGAATCAGTGTTGCCAGTGCGCTGCTTTTTAAAAATTCAAATTTCTTGATTGGCAACTCTTTTTTGAAATAGTAAAATTCGCCTTATTTAATGACATATTAATTAACCCATTGAGCGTTTCACTAGATTATAAAAATGTACCTTAAAAAGGCCTTGAATAGGAAAAAAGAACTTGTTCGAAAAGGTTGAAGGGGTTATGTGATTTTGTAGTTGAAAAGTGCTAAGGGATTTAGTTCTTTCCCCTTCTTTCTGACACTGAATGATTGAAACGGCTGTCCACTGTCTTTTATGAGGCGTGAATGGGCGTTTAAAACTAGTTGACTAATAGCTTTCGAAAACGATTGTCTGGTTAATCCCGGGCAACATCTGAAAGTATGTAACGAAATAGCAGTTTTCAAGAATACAGGTGTGTGTTCCGTGTTGCTTAGAATAATGTTTGCAAACTGTTAATGCAGTATAAGTTAATGTAGTATATGTATCTTTATATGCTATTAAATTTTATCTAAATTTGAAAAGAATTTATATCTTCGTAATAACAAGCATGTTTCATTTCCTCTAAATGCGTTTTTTTTTTTTTTTTTTCTAAACAGTTTCTGTTACATAAACTTGTAAATTTTATTAATTTGTAATGATTTAATTACAAAATTAAACTGGAAGTAATCGATTTTTTAAATAAATTTACATTTTATAAAACGCACGCATAGCGATAGATCTCACTATACAACGAATCTCAATTAAACGTTTAGTACACTTTAGTTACACTTTTAGATAGGGTTATTCATCGTATCTCAATTTCAATTAATGCTAATATTATTTATTTTTTCTTTTATAAATAATAATAATAATAATAATAATAATTTCTCATTATGCAAATTAGTGTAACATCTGCTTTCTTTGATTTTCTGTGATATAAATCTGAGATAGCTGATATATTGTACATTATCCTGATGAATATACCAGTTGAAAATACATTAAAATATTCTAACCCCCCCCCCCCCACCACCACCACAAAAAAAAAAGTGATTTGTTATAAAGTATTTCAAATGCGCATTCAAAATAAATGGAAAAAATCTTCTTCTAAATGATAATTCTTCTAACTTATTTTTTTTGTGAGCAATAAAAGAATTAAAACAAATTTTAATAAGATTTTCAAAATGTGCAAATTCCTGTTTAAAAAAAGAAGAAAAAAAATACAAACTGACAACCTTTTTTCCAGCCATACATTAAAAAAAAAAAAAACAGGCGGATTTTTGGATCTTATAATTTAGCTTCCAGATAACAAATTTGAATTTTTATTAATTCCTATTATTTTACTGATAAATGTAGAACATTAAAAGAAAAGCATTTATTGATGTAATCAAAGTGGCAGTAATTATTTCAACCTTTCCTTTCGTCTCGGCAGGCAATTGTTTGAGTACAGTAAAACCAAACATGTTAAGGCGTTTCTTTTTCATAAAGTACACTATTTCTTACACTTAAATCATGTTTAGAGATAGTAAAGATATATTATTTAAGTTTTACAGAATTAATTAATCAGTAACACTGCACAGTACCACAGTATATTACAATAAAACCGGTTAATACGAGATCACTATGTACGAAAACAAATTCTGTTTTAGACAGGTTTTACTAGGTGTAATTGTGTAATATTTTGTATTTGGGAACATAAAATTCTCCGTTTAAGGCAGGATTATGTTATACATGGATTTCATTTTTACAGGTTTTACTGTAATTAATTAGTGATCATAGTATTGCATCATTAATGAATTATAGGTGTAATACGTGTGCATATGTATAATAGTCCTCCCCACTTAATCGGGTCACGCATAATCGAATACCCACCTTATTCGAATAGAATTCTCCGGAACCGAATTTATTCCTATTGGTTCTATGTTATTTTCCCCCGCTTAAACCAAATAACTTTTACGAACCTCCCGCTTAATCGAATAAGAACTGTGTGACCGATGTTTGAAAATAGGCGCGGAAAGCCCGTTTCAGCTAGAATTTCCTTCCACCTTTTGTCATTTCCGGTTCCTTTACGCTGAAAACAAATTTTCAGTTCTTCCTGCAATGATTTCGGTCGGCAGGTATATAATGGACAGGTCAAATGATTTCCCCACCTTGATCTCACCACCATCGCTTCTTGCTGTTAATCAGGCTTTAATGGCAATGCGTCGTCACTTCGAGACTCGAGATGGTCGTTGTGATATTTTGCACTCATTCGAAAAATAACTCTATATTTACTCCTTTAAAATTTCACTTAAACAAACCACTTTAAACGATTTTTTAAAGGCAGTATAAGTAACATAAATTAGAAGTAGCAAAGTTTTGACCAAACTCAAACGAGCTGCATTAAGTGTGATGTAAACCATACAAATGCATATACTGACGTTAAATTAATAAGTATTTACTTTATATTAGCATTCGTATTTATTTTAGTTTATGTTATTCTATTAACGATTTATTATTTTGTTAATTAAACATACCGTAGATGGGTATTTTCCCTTTTTATTACGCATATTACAGTTATGATTCCCCGTTTAATCAAAAACCCCGCTTAATCGAATATTATTTCTGGAACCAAAAATAATCGTTTAAACGGGAACGAATGTATTACTGATTAAATGCAAGTTTTAATTTTAACAATGAAACCCTTTAAGACGAAATGATAAGGGGCATTATAATAATTTTGAATTAGAAATTTTCCAAAGAACTTTGGCTTTTTTTAAGGCAAGATTCCGCTTAGTACAGGTATTACTATGTATAAATAGGTCAATGGAGAGTCTGCATAGTAATATACAAAATAAATGTGCTTTTTGTAAGTTCCATTGTAATAAAAGTGCCCTTTTTTTTCGGGTGTCATTTTTCTCCTCACCACCTAGGAAAAATAATTACATTTAAATTTTTCCGATAACAGGAATTATTTTAGGTACCTAATATATTCTCCTATTGAAAATGAGAAAAATACAATCCATTTCAAATATCTTTGAAGAGTAATACCTCCCCCCCCCCACCTCACTTTATCTCCCATAAAACTTCCAGCGTCCATCGGCCATAAAGAGATAAAAAGGATTTAAACTTTACAACAATAAGTTCGCAACTCCGCGGGACACAAGTTGAATATTATTAGACCAGATGGAAACTAAGCACTATTTTTAATAATTTCGAAATGTATTCATGTATTTTTTTCTTATATTTAGTACAGTAAGACTCCGTATTTTTTCAAAAATTCTTTGGAGAAATTGAAAAAGAATATTTGTAAAAAGAAACATGAGCTAAAAATCATGTGTCTAGCATAAATTATGAAACACTTTCCAATACATTCAGAATATTGAAACAAAACTTTACAGCTTATTACGGAGAAAGGTTTTGTCTAAATAAATAAATTAGAAAACACATAACGCATTTGAAAACCCAATTTCTGCAATTGCTGTCAGTTAGTTGGAAAAATATATATTTTTTGTGCAGCCCTGTATATGCTCTATAACTTTGTATGTATGTATGCAAAAATTTAGTTCCGCAGGAAAATTCCCATTCAGCAATTTCTGTCAATAAACGGAATTGTACTTGCGATAGTGATTCCCAGTATATGACCTATTGAATTTATAAACACCACATAATATAAAAAAAATAATAATAACAACAGTCAAATTTAAAAACGTATACCGCAACTGATAACGAACTTATAGCAGTTATTGGTCATAGGCCAAATTTTTTTGTGTGTCCCTGAAAATGAAATATAAATTCTATGCACATCATATTCTACAGTAATCGCCTTGTAGTGTGCAACTCCTTAGTGAAATATAAAAATTCCAATATGTTTAAAATAGTGTGATATCATTAAATTTAGTATTCTATAGTTTTCAAAAGCAATTCTTTATTAACGTTTTTCTCTTAACGTGGCAAGTTAAAACCAATACTTATAACCAATTTGGGACGTTTTCTTTTAGACATCTTATAACGTACGTAGATAAGCAAAGTAAATGTTTGCAAAGAAATACTCGTATCAAACAATCTATCATTTTTTTTCCTACTATTTTCCTACAAGTATTTTTTTCTTAAAGTTGTGATTATCTTTTTGTGACACTCTGTATACAGATGTAAGCAGTACCGGATATAAAACTTATGCATATAATATAATAGTATGAAGTTTATTACTAGCTACTTCCACATTATTCACAAAAAAATCTGTAGATAGATAGATAGAGGGGGGGGGGCAGAATGATTCTTACCTTCCCCCCCCCCCATAGCCTAAATCGGAACCTGCCCTGTATATGGTGGTTAATTAATGCTCTTCCGCCTGCCCTACCGCTAACTTTTGTAAATATTATTTAGATGAAAAAAAAAATTGCTCGTTTAACAATAAAAACTTTGACACATTAACGAATTAATATACAAGTGTAAAAGCTTGACAAATGCAGGTATGACTATGTAAATAATTTGAGACCAAATGGTTTTTTTTCTTTCACTTTTTCTTTTTTTCACTTTTCGACAAATAAATTACATGAGAAATACAAGCGTTTTCCCATTGTAACCTTTATCGGGCTTCCGTGTGCAGAATTTTTTTTTCAAAACGCCAACTTTAACAGCATTTTCTAAAAGACTTCCTTCCTATGTTTATCGAAAATTGAAAAAAATTGTTCGACTTTATAGTTTCTGAATAAGAGTACCTGCCAATTCCATGTGTTTATGAACAAAACTGAATTCAGGAATGTGTCACAAAAAAAATCAATTTGGAAGATTATGCAGTTTTTGTACGGGGCATTCGCCCAGAGCCCCCCAAATTTAGTGTCATAGACCTTGAAGCAATTGCAATAAGTTGGATTTATATGATGTAACAATTATCAGTCAGCATGAGCAGGAAAGAAATCAACATTAATTGTAAAATATATTTGTGATCTCTAAGTAATCTATAATTAAAAATGGATATTTAAATACGTTAAAATAAATGTGCATTATACAGTATTAGTGTAGTTTAATGCATTAAAATAAATGTTTTCTTAGTTTAATTCTCATGGTAACGAAATGAAAAGTTCAATTATCAAAATCTAGTTTAACTTTTTTTTTTCCAGTTTCAATACATTCATTTCATTATGATTGTTTTAATCATACTTATCATATAGTATTAGCATTAATTCTGATCATATAGTATTAGTCTATATGAGATATATTTATAAAAAAATAGATTGCCATGATTTAATTTGTCATTTAACAAACATGATTGTACAAAGTAAAGTAATAATAATAATAATAACAATAAATTAAAAAAGATAATGCTTTCATTTGCATTATTGTAAGAATCTTTTAGATAATGATTCTTCCCTGTTTTTAAAGACATATACTTACACTTAATCATATCTACTGCTTTAATTGCATCCATTCTATTGATATTCTTGAATAATTCTATACTTGTACTGTTCATTGGTATCTTTTTAAACAATATATAGTTACAATTGAATATTTTAGGCTAATTGTGAGCTTGGGGTGCCATCGCGGAAAAAGTCTAGTACTGCTTTTCCATCTGACCTTTGTAAATATTACTTGCATTGCCATGAAATCGATATATGATATGGAGGCCTGTTCACTATTGGAAATAGTGAGTGTGGCCTTTATTGTTGGTTTACATGGATGTATAAAATAATTCGAATAAACTCGAATTACGGTCTAGATCGATATCTGCTTGTAGTACTTTTTTTTATAGTAGTATATTATTCCAACCGTAATAATTGATACACATTGCTAATGTGCACTGCAGTCTGTTTCCCATAAAAATTAATAGTAATAATAATGCGCGTAGTGTTTACTGATCATTAACAGAGGAATTCCAAGACAACCGAAGAACAGTGCACTAAAAAAGGACGGTTGAAAAAGGGCACTTTTGTGAATATTTAAAATATTTTTTAGTAAAGGGTGGATTGCTGAAATTAAAATAATTTTAATATCTATAAAGAAAACTGTCTTATTTTGAAATTTGGTTTTCACGCTCGAGTTCAAAATTTAATAAAACATTACTTTCATTATATCTTTCTTAATTTTTCAAATGGTGAAGAAAAAAAAAAGTTTTTACTTTCCAGTTCTTTTTTTGTTTTGTTTTTATTTTTGTTTTTTTTGCGTGTGCGTAAAAAATTAGAGGAAAATCAAATGATTAAGAGGAAAAACGTTAATAGTCCAATTGTGGGAAATTTTGTATGACAGTTTTATTTAATGGCTTGAACGACGTAATATCGTTTGCTTATCTTAGATAGAGGAATAAGATGAAATAGTCCTTTGACAATGTAGTTAAAGATAGGTCGACACACAGCTGAAGATCGTATATTCACAAATGTAAATTGAAATATAGCTCTGAATAAACGGTCTATGACTATCATAAATTTTCCCTTCGACCTACAGATCCCATTTTTGTAATATGTCTGTTAAATTGTATTAAGACAAGCTTAATAAAACTAGTTTCTAAATTATTTAGATTTTACAATTTTCCTTGTGTATTCAATTTTTCCATTTCTTTAAAAACTGTTATTGTATGCAGATTTTTCAACAGAAAAAATATTTTAGAAATTCTTTGAAAAATCGGGTCAAGCCGAACCGGACCCGCAAGAGACAAAACCTAACCCGAAACAATGGATATCAACCCGATTTGCAGCAAAATTCTAGAAGTAAATCCAACCACCGACAAAAAAAGAAAGGTTTCCCGACCCGATGCAGGACTCTACGCCATACTCAATAAATTTAGATCCTAAGTATTATTTAAATTATTTTCGAGAAAATATTTTCATTTCTGCTGTGCATTCCTTAAATTTTGTTTTCTTTGTTGAAACTTCAAAATTTTGACTCCCACTTATTGTTACCCCCCTCCATACACACACACACACACACACACACACGTACACCCCGCTCTTAACTCTACTCCCCTCTTACATTATAAAAATCAAGATAATGAAAAACCTTCACTTTTGAAAAAAGTACTTTTGTTTATGTTTTGACCCCTTTAAATGTATGTAAAAATTTGTTTCTTTTAATTCCATGTCCTTCCTTTTTCTCTTCACCAAAAGGCTGTCTTTGGTCAAAGTTCCCATAAATATATAAAAGTTAATAGCCTTATACATAAGCTATCCATGTACTAAATTGAGAGAATCTATAGATTGTATTTTCTGTTTACCACCCCGCCCTTTCTAGGGGCTTACTAATGAACAGCCGGCGTCTCCAGCAGAATATATTTTTTCAATACACAGCACCTATTTATTAGTGTCCTTTAAGTGTAACGCTATGTATAATATACTTTTTTGATATCAATAATAGATATGCGGACTTAGCACGGGCTTTAGTTGAAGCTTAGAATTAGTTTTCTATAACTGAAAATATATGTAACTTTAATAACTAATAGATCTGAATTTTAGGTTCATCTAAGTATATATAATAATTATTATTTTTACCACTGATTTTTTTTGCTAAGACCTTTTCACCGTTGACCTTTTTACCTAAATTCATTTGAAATAGAGTATCTACATTAAAATATACTGCAAACGATTTTCCCGCGTAGATCATTATGTAACGGAATTCTTTTGTGTGACTCTGGAAATGAATAATAAATTCTTTGCATTTCATATTCTACAGAAAGCATGTTTTAGTGCTGCACTTGAAACGATTTTTTCCCATTGGTCGTAATTTAACGGAATACTTTTGAATGCCCCTGTAAGTGCCCTGTAAGTACATGCTACATATTTCATTTTCAATGGTGATCGTGCGATAGTAAATGTCAATAACACACAAAATTTCAGGGAAATCGAATTATATTTGCGCAAGATAGAGCACTGACAGACAAACTGAAGTCATAAACCCTTTTCAACTATGTTGGAAAATGTAAAATAAATAAATTCCTCATAATTTAGAATTACAAATTGTCATTAGTGTGTGACTTAATCGGAGAAAAATTTTCTTGATTTTACGATATGGAAGGTAACATGCGCATATCAAATATCACGAATTTGATTTTTTTAAAAGTAGACCATTGAAAGTGATTATTTAAAAGTATTTAGGTAGAATAACTAAATTACTAAATTCTTCTATAAGCACGCTTGCGGAATGGGGCAGAATTTGATAACATACAGAAAATGTGCAACAAAGTTTTTATTATTAAAAATAACCATAAGTTTAATAATAATTCTTAGGCTACAATAACGATAACTCTTCGGCTATCAGTTTTTATTTTCCTTTGGGGAGGGAGGGGGGGGAGTTATTCTAAGATTTCTGCTGTGATGTCAGAAAATATTTTTTTTTTAATGATGCCCTACTTTATTTTTATATCAACAATCTTTTATGTTACATTGTGCAATATTCATGATTTAATAATTATTGATTAATACTAATTTTAAAAGAACTAGTTTAAAACATAAACATTTCATAATCCTTTTATTAAATAAGCGACAATGAAAAAAATATGTAGCAAGCTACCACTATTTGGAATTTTACTGTTCCTGTGAACTGTTTTCTTTACAAATCATCTTTACAAGGGAAGGGGTGGGTCTGTCAATCATAGTTTTCTCAAAGCTCAAAGCGTCACTTACAGGTAGTATTTCGATGTCATTCATGGGTTGCAAGAGTTTGGATTAGATAACAATGGGAGATATTTACTCTCTTTCAAACCTTACTTCAAAGAAAACTCATAGAAACTTTTAAAGTATCATTGGAATTAATTACACTGGAATATTTGGTCAACTCTGTTGTATTTAGTAGAATGATTAGGTAAAAAATAATGATAATTGTAGCTATCGTTCAGGGAAGTGTAGTCTCATAAGCATTTTTCTGGCTACACCTCTGGTTCTTCTCTGTGAAACACAACTGTGAGAATAAATAAGATTTAGGGCTTTTTAATATGGCAGTTTTAATGTAAGAGTCGCTATATTGGGGCTCGTTATATAAAGAAAGCACAAATAATACACAATGTTTTTAATTTTCCAAGCGGACACAGCCAGTGATATAAACATAAGAATGGTTTTTGGATTCTCCCCCCCCCCCCCCTCAACTTTCAAAAGAAATATAGAACTTTTTTCATATTAAGCCAAGTATTTGCTGTAATAATGCTAAAAATGGGATACTGCTTATAAATATACTAATGCACGGTACAAGTATCCAGTTATTCAAAAATATAAGTATGTCGAATATAATGAAAACCACACATATAAATATGTGTAAAAATACACCTTTATTTATTTTTTAATGCAAGTAAAAACAAGGAAGAGTAACTTTTGTTAAGATTATCTGTCTTTAATGCATATGAATGCATTACCTATCTTAAAATGATTATTATTGTTTACTTTGCTTAATCATATTGGTGAGATGATAGGTTATATCTCCCAACCTGAGAAGTACTGTGTAAACATCATTTTATTGATTGAAATAATTCTTTCATGGCAAATCTCTTTGTATGTAAACTGCCATATAAACAAAAGGAAAATCGAGATAAGAACAGGGAAAAAAAAAATTATGATACGTTTGTAGAGATTTTGAAATACAGCCTTCACGGTAGAATTATCATTAACTTTGTCTCATATGATTAAGGAAAAGTTTCAAATTGAAAAATAAAATTACTTTACTTTTGCTCTAAAATATTAAAAAAGCATTGCAGATTACTGCGAGCAATTGCACTTAATAAAGCCGTCTATGATATTTAATTGCGTGGAGTTTTTGATCTACTTCCAACAATTAATAGGCTACTTCACTCACGCGAAAGCACCCGCTCGCTAATGTTTATTTGGTGGAAGAATTTTTTTAAGATACCTCGTTTTTATTTCCATTTTTTTAAACGAATCTTTTGCATTGGCTACCTAAGATCGATCTATAGAAAGACCGTTTTTTTCTTTTTCGATTTTGTTTAAAGTTTTTTTTTTAAATTTATTTAGGATACATTTACTTTCGGAACCGGTTTCGAAAGTAAAAGTATCCCCATTAAAAAACCTTGCAAATAAAATAGAAGGAGTAAAAAAGTCCTTTGTACAGATCGACCTCAGCTACTCAAATCAAAGAAAATCGTTTAAAAATACTGAAATGCAAGCACGCTATCTTTAAAAAATTCTTCCTTAGGAATAATATTGAATCTAGGAAAAAAGGTGACCGAAAAAACGTGACAGAAAAAACAAGAGCGGAAAAAACGGGATAAGGAAAAAACGAGACCGGAAAAAACGTGACAAGGAAAAAAAAGGTGACCGGAAAAAACGTGACAAGGAAGTGTTAAATATTGAACTTGTCGATAAATAAATGCTAAAAACTAAAGTAAAGTTTTTCCACTGTCAGTTTCTTACAGCGTAGGGGGGGGGGGGGGGGCAGAGTTAATGGGTGAGTTTGACAACTCTAAGATTTGGTCCAAGAAAATACAATTTTAACATTTCATTAAGAGAAGTTTAGTATGACTTCTACAAAAGACAAGTTAGTGCTATCCACGGAGGGGGTGGGGGGGTATTAAGGAAATACAATTTATTGATTCTTTCAATTCGCTATTGATAGTTTATATATGAGTAAAGATGTTTTATAAGGCGGAGGGGGAGGGAAAAAATTACATACACAGCCTGTAAAGGGAACAAAATAAAGACGAAGAGAGGAGGCATTTTCTTTAGAGGAATTTTTTCATTATCCTGCTTTTTGCTCGCAGGCTATCAAAGCCCAAGGATTAATGTGCACGCAGGTTCTGTATGTATGTATGTATGCACTTACGTCTGTATGTACGTAACGCGATAACTCTTGACAGAAACATCCGATTTGCTTTAATTTTTTTTTTCCAGGTTCATTGTTTCCAAATTCAATATTTAACACTTCCTTGTCACGTTTTTTACGGTCACCTTTTTTCCTTGTCACGTTTTTTCCGGTCACCTTTTTTTCCGTTTACCAATCTACCTATAATGAAATTGAAAACCTATCTACATCGATGCTTTTTCTGGCCCATTCAGCGTCATTATAGACAGGTTTCACGGTGCTAGTTTTAAATTATGCTAGAATTTGAATAAAATTTGCGCAACAATAATAAATAAAAATATTATTTTTGAAGTGTAATGTTAAATTGGATATTTGAGATTTTTATTATTATTACACAACAAAAGTGCTGTAAGTAAAGAAAAAAAAAGTTTAGTTATTTAGTATTATAGTTAAATGAAAAAAATGACATACATTTGGAAGTAAAAAGGAAAGAAAAGAACGTGTATATTCATTAAAAGAGCAAAATAAATAAATATTACATAATAAATAATGAACATGCAAAATAAATAAATATTATATGGCAAATGATATAAAATAATAATTATTATAGTAATGAATTAGAATCTTATGGACAGAAATAATAAAGTAAAAGATGATATTCTATAAAATTGCCTAGTATATGGTTCGAAATACAATGCCATTCTTAAGCATTAACAGAAAACGAAATCCCCTAAGGCATTCGACTTAAAATGAGGTAATCCAGTTGACAAATAGTCTGCCTAACGCCTATTGTGTGCGTGGAAAGAGGGGGTGATTGATAAACGCCTTCTTTAACTCCCAGTCTCGAGAAGTGGCGGGAAGCACAAACGCGCAAACGCGTTCATAACCATCTACAAGTAGAATATTTTGACCGCCTATACGCGCTTGTGACCATCTACAAGTACAAAAGTCTGACCGACTATATGCGTTCATGACCACTTACAAGTACCAAAGTGCGGCCGCGTAAACGCGTTCGTGACCACGAAAGGGTTAAGGAAAAAACAAGATAAATTTTAACATTTCAGAAAAGTGGTGCCAATCAAGAAATGTGAATTTAAAAAAAGTAGCCCACTGGCAACACTGATGGGAATACGTCTTTGCTTTGACTTCATGCTTTTTACTTGTTCTGGCTATTTCGTTTTTAGATTTAGAATATTTTAATTGGATTTTCCTAGCTGCAACCTCTTTTATTTTCTCTTTCTGTTCTCTATTTTTCGTTTCCAAGCACAGTTGATTCTTATAAAATTGCACTTTCCATCGATTTCCTTTTTACCAAAGTGCTTGATAACGTTTCCTTTGGAGTCGGTAGGATAACATTTGCACTCAAAAAGATAGGTTTGGGGCAGTCACACATTTGGCTCCCATGATAGCTAGGAACTGGTACCGGATTTTCTTCAGCCAATAAAATGGTAGTAAAACAATCCACTGAATGGATCATTTTACCTGGCAACATGATCGTCCATTTTAGGTCATATAACTGGATGACGCCGAGAAACATAACAAACTTAGCATGTGTAATTCACATCTAAGAACATACTCTATTAAGTAAACCAATTGATATTTCTGTAAATGAAAGACTGTATAGGTAAATAAATGTGAAAGTTAATGCTTATATTATAACAGATGTTATGAAACCCACTTTTTCAAAGACTTCTACTCAGACGCGTAATACTGCGATCGTTTGAATACCACCATTGCTTCTTCTTCACTTGGCACAACTAGTTTATGTGTTACCCTGTAGATAGCGCGACTTGTCTGGAAGAAAACCTATGTGGATCGTTTTGCCCGCTAGGATCATTTTAGGCAGACTTCCCCTATAAGTGTTTGCGGTTTTCGGGCCCTTATATTCGGGTAATACTAAAATTTTGAGGATTCCGTTAAAAAACCCAATAATGTCCCTCCTTTTATAAAGATTACGTTTACCATACAAAATATGAGTTCCATACGATAATTACAGCTCGAATTATAAATATTTTAATTTATCAGAACGTTATACTTATGATACACTAAAATACATAAAAAGTCAGAGTTTCCCCCCCCCCCTGCTTTTTAAAATTACTATTACCATTTGAAATTTGTGTGGGCTGTAATAATTTGGATCCGAGTAAGCGTTTGCGTTTTCGAGCCCTTATATTAGGGTTATACTAAAACATAGGGGGTTCAGTTAAAAAATCCGGTAATGTCCCTCCTTTTATAATGATTACGTTTACCATACAAAATATGAGTGTTTTACACTATTTGAGTTACACTATTTGAGTTACACTATCTTGAGTTATAAACGTTTTAATTTATCTTATACTTATGATACACTAAAATATAGGAGGCTTCTACAAAAATGAATAGAGCCCCTCCCGCAGCCTGCCATTTAAAACGATTGAGATTACTATAAGACATTTGTGTGTGATGCGACAATTTTGATCTGTGTTATAAGTGTTTATGTTGGATTCCAATGTAAATAAATCTCTTAACTAAATGAATCCCTAAAAGTTAAGTATTAAAATATCTATAAGCTATTAAAACTGCCCTCAATAACATTTCTTATTGTTAAAGCGAATATATTTCTAACTTAAATTCAATGACAGAAGAGCCATATATCTCACATTACTTTTATTTGATAAACTTCTTTTAGTTAGTTTAGTTATTTAAGCTATGAGGTATTCGCTACGGCTTTTGCCGGCATGACCTCAAATGATCACAAAAATGGCGTTATTTCCTTGGGACAACCACAGATTCAACCTTCCTCCACGAGGAAAAAAGGCAGAACCATAAACTTCTTTCTGGAACAAAACAAAACCAACTGTTGCCAGATATTGAAACAATGCAATTACAACCAGTTAAATAATTATGCAGGTGACTGATACATGAATGAAAGAAAAAGTTAGTCATTACGTAACATACTCCCACCTTGAGTTGTGGGGAAAGCACAACTCAACAATTTAAAATTACAAGTTAAATTTTTTCGGTACCTTAGAATTGTAGTGATAATACCAACCAGTTTCCACATTTTCACTACTGGAAATTAGGACAGTATCCGACGAGGAAACATCTTTTTTTTTTAAGAACTTCGTGTTCATCAGCAATAAATTCAGTGGAGAGCCATTTCTCATAGGGCGAATATAACCATTCGGGTCTCTCCCACCATTTCAATTTTAATTGTTGATATCTACAACAGCCTCTTCTAAGTAGGTCTGTAAGATTTTGATTCCCATGTAGCTCATAAAGTTGCTCTGCTATCAGAGGATTCACAACTTTGTTTAGTCTCTTCAAACACACATCAAAATTGGTCAGGAAGAGGAGTGTGACATTCAATCGATGGCATATTGACTAAAAAATTATCATTTTCAACCTTAACTGTGTCAAAGAAATGTTGCTTTGCTGCTTCTTTCATACAAATCACGTGAAATAGGAGACATGCCAGATCTTTGTGAATATGGATCTCTCAAAGATGATGAATAGGGATCCGCATATTCATCTCTCATGGGCGCCATAGATGGACTAGGACGATCATAAGGTGAAGGGTATGGTCTCATGCGAGGCGACATTGAACTGTAGCCACGTCATAAAAATCTCGACCTCCAAAAGGTGGACTGTCATATCTTCGGCCGTAGCCATTAGCATACCAATCACCACTACGGGATCCACCACGTCCCCTGCTTGAACCTGCTCTAGCTCGTCCTTGTGACCCTGGCTCATGATGAAGCTTGCTTTTTGAAGGTTCAACACTCAAAGAAGATCCCCTGAAGTAATAATTATTCAGAGCTTTTAAGGCATCCTGGGCTTCTTCAGGCTTGATTAACTTTTTAGGAACTTTTGGACATACTAGAGTTTCATGTTTTTTTCTGCATACAACGCATTTTACTTTTGCTCTACAATTTCGGGCTAGATGGTTTAATTTTAAACATAGGAAACAAGTTCCCTTCTTTTGCATTATGTCTTTCTTAACATCATACGACATTGACATTGCCTTGAAACATTTTTCCGATGCATGTCGTTTGTCACAAAAATACACAGTTTTTATTTAAAATTATTCTTATTTCTAGTTTATTTTCTCATATCAATGTTTAATAAATCTGATACAGCAGATATTTGAGATTCTTCGAATTCATGATTTTTGCGTGCAGCTCTGTATCGAAAAGTTTTGTCAAAACTCTTACTTGCCAAAGAAATTCTTTCTTCTGCTTCAACTTCGTCTTGCAGAAATTCTAATAAATTATCTAGATCAGTTTTTGAGCCAATTAAAACACCATTATTTAAATCTGTATCATGATTTTTATCTAGTTCAGATTCTACATCATTACATCTATTTGACGATCTTCTGTGAGATGTTCTATATCTTTCCCATGCTCTAAGAATATCATCTGGAAGAGACGATTCAACAAGCGGATATAACATCGCAGCATATTTGTTTCTAATAACTCCAAGAGTTTCTAATGATCGCAATTTCGATTCTAATGAATCATATAATCGTCGCAAAGAATTGTGTTTTCCTGGATTTTGCTTCTGCAGTACAAGGCCTAACAAATCTCTAACATAATATTCTATCAAAAGTTCTTCACGTCCAAAACGAGATTTAAGTTGACTTACAGCTTTGGCATAACTATTACCGCCAGGCGGAAAACTTCTAATGAATTCTTCTGCCACACTGCCTTTTTCCATGGCTTGTGTTAAATACGCAAATTTGTCATGAAAATCTAGGCTAGTATCTTGATCAATTTTTTGAAATTCACCCCAGAATTGCAACCAATTTTTTATTTCACCATTAAAAGTAGGTAACTGTATCCAGGGCCTGATTACCAACGGGGCACACTTACACCAATAAATTTTAAAAGAAAAGTTCGACTTATCTAAACGCCGTATTCATGTAAAATGTCTGCCATGAATGAGGCAAAATTTTCTGTTTATTTTTAGTGGTAGGAATTTGCCCCGTGGGTAATCAGGCTCTGACTGTATCTTCGGATAATGAAGCAATACATTTTTATTAATTACCGAAATATCAGATCTCAAATCTTCATTTTTTAAAATCAAAAGTTCGTTTAATTTCTGTTGTAATACACACCAGTGATCGATGTAAACCTCAGATTCATCGATATCTTTGTCTATTGTTTCTTCGTCAGCTTGGTCGCTATACAATACTTCTCTAATTTTATATTCTACATCGGTCATAAATTTCGCTTTCTCTTCTATCATTGTCAATTTCAGAATTTTTTCAGCAGTCGATAAATTATTTCCCTTGCATCAAATTCGTTACACGCTTTAGTGAAAATTCTACGATGCTGTCGTCTAGCTGCTTTCAACGCATCCATATTATTCAACATCAACAATAATTTTTTATTCAACAATAATAATAACTCTCACTTGAGCAGTTCAAATAAAATTCTACTTACAGATTCCTGTCTTGTCAGCGGACGCCATATGTTGGATTCCAATGTAAATAAATCTCTTAACTAAATGAATCCCTAAAAGTTAAGTATTAAAATATCTATAAGCTATTAAAACTGCCCTCAATAACATTTCTTATTGTTAAAGCGAATATATTTTTAACTTAAATTCAATGACAGAAGAGCCATATATCTCACATTACTTTTATTTGATAAACTTCTTTCTAGAACAAAACAAAACCAACTGTTGCCAGATATTGAAACAATGCAATTACAACCAGTTAAATAATTATGCAGGTGACTGATACATGGATGAAAGAAAAAGTTAGTCATTACGTAACAGTTTACGTTTTCGAGTCCTTATATTCGGGTTATACTAAAATTTAGGGGGTTCAATTAAAAAATCCGATAATGTCCCCCTTTTATAAAGATTACGTTTACCATACAAAATATGAGTGTCTTACACTAACACGCTCGAGTTATAAATGTTTCAATTTATCTGGATTTTACTCTTATGATACTCTAAAATATAGACGGCTTCTTCAAAAATAAACAGAGCCCCCCTCACCCTACCCCTACCTTGTTTTTCAAAACAATTACGATTACCATAAGAAATTTGTGTGGGCTGCGATAATTTGGTCTGTGTTATTGTTTGGGTTTTCGAGTCCTTTTATTCCGGTTATACTAAAATTTAGGGTGTTCAGTTAAAAAATCTGATAATGCCTCTCCTTTTATAATTGCGCTTACTGTACAAAATTTGAGTGTTTTGCGATAATTATAGACAGAGTTATAAAAGTTTTAATTTGTCAGGACCTTATACTTATGATACACTAAAATATAGGGAAAGTCAACAGAACTCCTACCTTGTTTTTTAAAACGATTACGATTACCATACGAAATTTATGTGAACTGTAATCGTTTGGATCCGAGTTATATGTGTTTGCGGTTTTCGGGCCACTATATTTGCGTTATACTAAAATTTTAAGGCCTTCAGTTAAAAAGCACTGCAATGTTCCTTATAAAATTATGTCGCATATTTCACGTGCACAAAATTTCAACTTGTTGAAAAATGTATAGAAATGGCTAGGGACCGAAATGACTCTGGACCGAAATGGCTAGGGGCCGAAATGACTTTGTTTCGGGACCGAAACGTTCTGCTTCCTTTTAATATAATAATAACAATCTTTTTTATATTCATAATAAGAAAATATTAAATCAGGGATCGTACGGGTCTTTGAATTTTAACTAAGAAATCCTTCGGTACCAGTATTTTCTTATAGAAAATCTCTTCTTAAATAAGGTGATATTTCCCGCGTTTAAAATATACATTTATTTTCCTGTAAAAAAATACCGATATTTGGCCTTGGAAATAACGGTACCCGTACGAACCCTGTAAATACATTAAATATTTCGACTGTTGGTTTTTGTTCCGACTTCTTAGTAATGGTAAAATATCATTTTGAAATCATATTGTTCTATATTCCTTTAGCTTGTCTACACGAAATCGATATTTCACACCAAATGAACAGTTAAGCATAGCTTTGAAGAAAAACAAAGGATAGGTCAGCTGACGATTTACCAATTTTTTTTTTAAACAAAGTTGTCTATGCTAGTTAAAGACAACGTTACTCGAATTACAAAGGAATGTTCAACTAAAGAATAAATCATTCAGCGTACACAATTTATTATATATAATAATCTTTAATAATATTTCTGGTATCTGTTTTGAATATACAAGTAAGTATTTTAATTATAAATATATATTACCCAAATTAAATTTGGTTTATTTAAATAAAATTACAAATAAGACTTAAAATTAGTTTGCTATTTAAATAATATATGTGTACCCTTTTTAAAGGAAAAAAAATCTGTTCTAAATGACATGCAATCCTTGTGCACTTTTCCATTTCATTTTAGGTTAAGACTAAAAAATTCCTGAAAACAGAATTTTTGATAATATTTATCCTAAAATTTGAATTAGTTAAATGCAGCAATCAAACACGATATATATGTCTGTAATCAAATACCATATATATGTCTGTATAATGAGGGGAAATGAGTATTTCCCCAGATAGCATGAACATTAGCAGAAAGTTTGCCTTTTTCTGATATTATCTTGCCGTGAGAAATTCGCAGCAAATCTCCCGCAAGGTATACCATCATCCACATGCATGAGTAGTTTCTTGTTAAACTGATGGCAAATGTGTGAAACTGATAGTCTTTAATTCATGAAAGTGATGAAAGCAAAAAATCCCTCTGTCGAGAGAATAGACAATCAGCAGATACGCAGAAATTGCAGAAATTTTATTTGGCTGGCACTGCTTTTTAACACTTTCCAACAAAGTTGAAAAGTGTTTATGACTTCGGTTTGTCCGGCCGTCTGTCCGTCGGTCCGCGCTCTAACTCTCGTAAATATACTCGAATCGTTCTGAAATTTTTGGATGTTAGTGACCTCTACCATAGCACGACCCTATTTCAAGTAAAGTTTCTAGTATGTTTAGTTCATTTACAGGGACAGTCGAAAGTTTTCCGTTACATTACGGCCATTGGGAAAAAATCGGTTCAAATGATTTTTAATGGTGTTACACTCTTTGAAACATAATAAAATTGATATTCAATTATGAAGCCCACAAAAATATGCATTCTGTTGAACATGCGGTGCAAAGAATAGTTATTGTTCATTTACAGGGCCACACAAAAGAATTCCGTTCATAATGGTATAGGGGAAATTGTTTGCGGTGTATTTGAAAAGATTTCAGATACTATATCGTATCCAAATTACTTTATATTAGTAATGATTACTCGAAATGCATTTCTAATTATGATATGCGCTTTTTTAGGGTTTCGTTCATCTGACGAAACCCTATTCGTCTCGCTCCTCTGCCTGTCTGTCTGTCACAGAGCCCATTCTCAGAAACTATACATATTGGAGACTTGAAATTTTGCATACTTATAGCTCAACACCACACATCATACGAGAAATCATAAAATTTTGAGAAAGTCGTACATTTAACCTTTTGGGCTTCCACATGTGTATTTTAAACAATTCTTTCTAAGTGAGACCCTAATTAGGTTGGAGGCGTGAAATTTTGCATACTTATAGCTAGACACCTCGCATCAAACGACAAATCATAAAATTTTGAAAAAGTAGTACGTTTAACCCTTTGGGCTCCCACATGTGTATTTTAAACAATTCTTTCTAAGTGAGGCTCTATTTAGGTTGGAGGCGTAAAATTTTGCATACTTATAGCTGAACACCTCACATCAAATGACAAACCATAAAAGTTTGAAAAAGCCGTAAATTTAACCCTTTGGGCTCCCACATGTGTATTTTAAACAATTCTTTCTAAGTGAGTCCCTAATTAGGTTGGAGGCGTGAAATTTGACATACTTATAGCTGAACACCTCACACCTCACATCAAACAAAAAATCATAAAATTTAGGAAAAATCGTACATTTAACCCGTTGCGTTCCCACAAGTGTATTTTAAACAATTCTTTCTAAGTGAGCCCCTATTTAGGTTGGAAACGTGACATTTTGCATACTTATAGTTGAATACCTCACATCAAACAACAAATAATAAAATTTTGAAAAAGCCGTACATTTAACCCTTTGAGCTCCGACATTTATATTTGAAACAATTCTTTCTAATCGAGCCCATATTTAGGTTGGAGGCGTGAAATTTTACATACTTATAGCTGAACACCACATACCATACGACAAATCATAAAATTTTGAAAAAGCCGTACATTTAACACTTTGTGCTCCCACATGCGTATTTTAAGCAGTTCTTTCTAATTGAGCCCCTTATTAAATTGGAGATTTGAAATTTGGCATTCTTATAGCAGAACACCTGAGACCAGGCGAGAAATCATAAAATCTTGAAAAAGTCTTACGTTTACCCCTTTGAGCTACCACATATGTATTTTAAGCAATTATTTCTAAGAGAGCCCCTAATTAAGTTGGAGACATGAATTTTTGCATACGTATAGCAGAATACCTCAGACCACATGGCAAATCATAAAATTTTCAAAAAGTGTTATATTATCCTCCGGGTTCTAACTTATGTATTTTAAGCAATTTTTCTAACCTCCGCCCTTTCACCCGGGGAGCACTTTTCCAACTTTTGCCGACACCCCTTTGAGCATTCTTTCCTATTATGCACCATAGCCTAACATATTTCAGTTCCACTTTTTACCGCCAGGGGCGCCTACATATCTCGGGTGCTATCGGCTCAATCCCCTCGACTAATAAATCTACGAATAGTATATAAAACGGAGTTTTGTTCGGATAGAGATTTGTTTAGAATAGAGTGCTCCCCTGGTTGCGAAATGTGGAACTAACAGATTTTTCAAAAGGATAAAATGTTTTGAAAGGAATATGAAACGAAACCCTCTGTGCAATCTGTGATCACACTTACCTACTTGTTCACTATATTTATGTATTCTATAAAGTGCGTATAAATGCTATAGTTCATATACAGAGCTACAGAAATTAATTCGTAAAGTTTACTGAGCATGAGCATAAATTGCTTAAAGATGGGTTTTAAAGGAGTTATGCATTTTTACGCTGAACTGAATTTAGATTATTATGAAATATTTGTAGAATATAGATAAAAGGATATACAGGCCACGCAAAGTGTTGGATACATGGGAGATAATTTCTGGAAATGTAATTTTAGTAGTTTTAAGCGTGTTTTAGTTTGAATTGAATTTTAGCTAAATAGTGGCATGTAATAAAGGGACTAGGTAAACTACAGGGCTGTACAAAAGTATTCAAGTATGTTTCCAACCATTAGTATAAATTTCTGAAAGATGAATTTCAACCTGTTATGCATTTTCTTGCTAAGCGAAATTTTCCCATTATATAGTATACATATCAACATACAGATCGAATACAGGGCTGCTCAAAATAATTGGAATACATATTTGGCTATGAACGGTAATTGCTGAAATCAGATTTATAAATGTTTACTTAGTTATCTTATTTATCTTATTTCCCTAATTAACGAAGTTTCGTTAAAGTTTTCAGGGAGTGTTGGAAAGCGTTTCATAATCTATGCTGTACGCATGATTTTTCTTACTTGTTTAAACACTATACTTGTCAAATACCAAAAATGGCTCGGATTGATAAAGTACAAATACAGTAGACGCTCGATTTTACGAACTGGACGGAACACATAAAATGTGCTCGTAAAATCGAAAGTTCGTAAATGGGAGAGACATTAGTTCAATGGGATGTTGGTCGGGACCAGTACATCAGTTCGTAAAAACGAGTAATTCGTAAAAAAGAGGTTCGTAAAATCGAGAGTCTACTGTATTACCCTAAGTTGTGTATGGTAGTAAAAATGATGCATGTGCCTTAACGGTGCGTATGCATCAATAGACCTGATCAGGTCTATAGACCCCTTCGAAGGGGTTAATTTTATAGTGTAACAGTTGTAAACAGTTAATGCTTAATGGAAAGATTGCTACTTTGCCGTATTTTTTATTACTTGTTTGCCGTTAATTTGCAATAAATTTGATGCCGCATGAATTTAACTTGCACGACAAGTTAGCTGCAAGTTCAAAGTGTGGTGTCTTCGGTGTTTGCGTTATCTTGCTGAAGTCGTGTTATGAACTTTCAGTCTTGTCATACTGAGCTTGCTGCAACTTTGTTGGTTTTCAAAGCAAGACTTCTGCAAATTTTCTGCGAACTAAAAATGCTATGTGGGTCGTGTATAGTGGGCTATTTCAGATACCAAAAAATTCGGGTATTTTGAAACATTTTATAGAAATCCGGACTTATCTTTTTTTGCATAAATTACTACATTCATTAAAATATATTTCAATCCTTTAAATTACCCTATCTACTTATAATTTTTTTTCAATGTGTAATTTTATCACATGGAAGACGTCGTTTTAATACAAAAACCGGAAATCGATAACGTATATTTGCTCATTATACACGAACTAAAATTATTACTTTTTTAAATTACTGCTTCTGTATTTGTACAATTTTTTCATAATGTCTATGTGTTATAATCAGCGGCTTCATGAATAAATTCTTAGAAGCTTTATATACCTGTAAAAATATTTGGTTCATTACTTTTCGAACCCCCTTGGGGTAGACGTTCCTGCTCGACCCCTTCCATTTTTGTGTAATTGAAACAGTACATAAATATATAAATAGTATAAATGGAAATAGAATAAAACAATGCATACTAGTTTCTTAAGTAGTAGTTAATTTAGTTAAAGTATACTAGTTTCTTAAGTAGTAGTTAACTTAGTTAAGGTATACTAGTTTTTTAAGTAGTAGTTAACTTAGTTAAAACATACTAGTTTCGGTAGCATTAAGCATATCGTCGTCAATGCAAAGAATGACGGAAATATGCTCGAATATACTTCAGAGAAGATGATTCAAGTGAAAGGTTTATTGACCAATAGGAAAACAGGAAATTACAGGTAACAGCCAATAGGAAAGTAGCATTGGGAATGGATCCGAAAATGTGAAAAATGCTAGAAGAAATTAAGAAAAAGAGATTTTTATATAATATTTCCAAGAATCTGATAACGGGGAAATAGCAAATTCACAATTAACAATATTTGTAATTTTTTTTATAGATATGAAATGCTTCATGAAAGTTAAGCTCGTGTAGAAGGTTTAGAGATTAATTTAGTCGAACCGAAGTCAAAAGTGTGTTTCATCTTCCAGCAATGTTTTTCAATTGAAGATTTATTGGTTTCTTGTTTGTGAATATATTGTTGGAGCTCTTAAATAGGAAATGTTAAGCCGCGTTTGGTTGGCCTAATACAGGAAAAACCGCACTGGCAAAAAATACTATAGCAGGGTTCGTACGGCTACCGTTATTTTCAAGAGTAAATATCAGTACTTTTTTATAGAAAAATAAAACTAGTTTAAACGCGCGAAATTTCTTATTAATTTAAGGAGAGGTTTTTTATAAGGTACCGAATAATTTCTTATTCTGGAAATTCAAGAACCCGTAAGAACCCTGTATAAGTACCCCGCGAGTTGAATAACTCAATAGGATCTTTAAGCTTGGAGATATTAAGTTTATTGATAGGGGTGAAAATTATTTTGAAATCATATTTCCTAAGAATTTTAGCGATGGGAATGCTGGATTATGGAAAGAAACTTAAAATAATATTAATAATTGAAAGAGAAGAAGACTGGGGTGGGTTTGAGGAAAGAGGGTGCTGTAATTAAATAAAGCAGTATGAATAATAGAAGGATTGTAACCTCTGTTAATCACAATGACTAAGATATTAAATTTCACTATTAAATGAGTGAGAATCAGTGCAAACATGTATGGCACGATTTATACATACATATACCTCGAAAATGTGCACCTTCAAACTGTCCGAGTGAGAAGTGGTACAGATGTGTCACTGGGAGTGCTTCAGTAAAGTTCATTATTTCAAATAAACAATCGATCAAATCAAGAAGTTTATCATCTTATTGCTCATGATACAAGAAACATTACTTTTTGAAAATAAGTGATCTAGTACAACGTTTTGGGCTAAAAAAAAACATAATTGCAGTATTAAAGATCAGAAATACGTATGTCAGTACGTGGTTTTTAAAATAGGCCATACGGTCTGTTGCGATGATTTTCACCATTACTTTAACCCTTTCAGGGCAAGGTATTTCATTTCATAAAATGCTGAAATGAGTGAATGACACCAGAATATGCAAACAAATTTATTTCAAAATAAGCAAAAGCTTTTGTTCATGTTCTTAATAAAAAAATAATTCATTCCAATATTATGGTGCCGATGTGGCATTTAGGAGTTAAAGGTAAGTGGTCCAAAAATAAACCACCGCCCTTAAAGGGGTTAACAAGCTGTAATTTTTGAAAATATTACTTTACAAATTTGTCACTTTACCAATTTATTATATATGAAGATGTCATAGAGCTGCTGAAGTTGCTTCTCTCCTTCCGAAATATTCATTAATTTATTCATCTCGAAATCCCTTCAAAAAAGTTCTGAAAAGTTCGTAAAGATTTCTAGCATAGCAGGTTTTTTAGTTTTCTATGATAATTTTAGAAAACTTTTATTTCTCTGCATATTATCGATAGTAAAACACCTTTTTTTCCCTTTTCTAAGGGTTTACTTTTCATATGGGGCAACACCTTGTAATTTAATTTTACCTAACAAATTAAAAAACAAACTTTTGAATACATCAAACGATAGTGTACATAAGTTTTCGCAAACCATGTGTTAGTTTGTAGTAGAAATTGTCTACTTTACAATGGTAAGACAACACACATTAGCTTTTTATTTCTAAGCTTGTGTTCTATCAGGTTACCATTGGTATTAAATCGCATTATTTATTACAGATGTTTGTCTTTCGAATATATTATAGAATTTCACTCGCTTTAAAGTAAATTCTAATACCAAATAAATATTAAGGCATATCAGATAAATCAAAACAACACACATCCCTAAAGGTCGTTAATACAAAATTAAGTCAGAAAATAAATCAATAGAAGTACAATCGTGGAAAAAGAAAGTAAACACACTCTACTAACGCTGCAACTAATTATAATAGAAGAAAGCTACTAGTACCAAACAATTAGAAAGTAAGTCTACTTTTAAATGTTGTATATAAATTTTGCTTAGGGATCATCTACAAATCAAAACCAGACCAAACTTTGCTTTTTTTTCAATTGTAACACCCTATTTTGATAATATATTTTAAATCTTCGACTCAAACTATGCCTTGAAATGAAATTTCAAATCATTTGGATGATAAGGTTTTGAATTATAAGCATTCAAAGTATAGAGTTTCTAATGTTAAATTACATTTTCATATTTTTATTAATAAACTAAACTTTGTGGCTATACAATCCATTAAGGATAT
Source organism: Maratus speciosus (assembly GCA_963932465.1). Classification (NCBI taxonomy): domain Eukaryota; kingdom Metazoa; phylum Arthropoda; class Arachnida; order Araneae; family Salticidae; genus Maratus; species Maratus speciosus. Next base: position 137,569,725 of record OZ010793.1, read on the forward strand.
GGGCCGACAGTGCCCACCCCTGTTTTCTTGACAGGATACGTCCCAGTCAGGTGGTCAAAATAACGCAGGAAACCTTGGATTTAGTTCCCAATCACGGTTGGTACTCATTTTATCGACCCCGAAGGGATGAAAGACTGAGTGAACCTTGCCCAGTTGGGAGGCGAACTTTCGAGCCCTTACATATTTTTATTAATATATCCTGAAATTGTAATCCTAATGTGATAATTTTTGTGTGATTGCGTAAAACTGTAACCTCGTGGTGTAAATTGATAACCTTCATGTTTATTTAAATTATCTCTCTATTTGAATGAGCTATTGTTTGCATTAAAAATACTATTCTAAAAAATAATAAATATGACTCAATTTATTTTTTTTCTGATCTTGTGTTTTAATAATAATAATAATTTTAATGTATCTTATTAGTTAAATGTGTTTTATTTTAATTCTCCTCAACATTTTACTCATTAACAGGTTCTCTGATCTCAGACGATATATGTGCTATAGGCCGATAACACCAAATGCCATAAGTCCACAGCCCTCATGTGACCTGTCCACGAAGGGGATTTTAACAAACCTTATTAAAACGGACTCAGGGGAAATGTCTTATTTCAAACGTGTACCCGGCAGGATAGATACTAATAGTGATGGAACAGTGGAGCAGCAAAGAATCAATTGACACCGATAAATTTTGATAGTGGTCTTCATCTTACTCTAGGACAGAATTTCTGTGACTTCTAAAGATCGAAGAATACTATAAAAATTTAACCCCTTGAGGGGCGGTGGGATAAAATATATCCCACCTAATTTAAACAAGATTCTCACCAGAAAATTTTAACTAATTTTTATATTTTTAACTTTGGAGGAAAATCGTCGAAAAATTGCTTTTCCTTATTTAAAAATATAATGTTTCGATTATTTCGGTGAGAATTCAATATTTAGAGACATTTTTGCTTGACCCTCAAGGGGTTAATGGTAACAATTGCCCAACTGCTGCGCCACTGTTCCATCACTATAGTAATCTACAAAAAAGTGATTGGGCATGGAAAAACACGTTTATTTATTCCTTAGAAATTGGTTGAAAAAAAATCATCCGTTTCATTTTAATTTTCCTCAACATTTTACTCATTAATGTAAATTCATATATCAAATTAAAATTAAAGCATATCAAACACATCAAGGCATCACGAATAAAAACGCCTATATACAGCATCGTACGTGTCCTGAAGTTTCAAGACCAGGAAATTCTTCGGCACTAGTACTTTTTTTATAGAAACTCTCTTCTTAAATAAGTTGAAATTTTGCGCGTTAGGCCCTTGGGGACGAGCGACCGGTATTCATGCCGCTTAAGATGCTCAGAATCAGCAATTATTCTCACCAGTAAATTTTTATTATAAATTTTGACTTATTTAACCGAGCATTTTCCCGATTCAATTCGAGGCAAAAATTTCTATTTTAAAAAACCGGTGATAAAAGATTAAAAATTCTGTAAAAGACGCTCGTCCAGAAGGGGTTAAACCTAAATTCATTTTTCTAAAATCAAATACTGATATTTGTCCTGAAAAATTCCCTGAAGCGTACAAACCCTGCTGAATAGCATGCTATAGAAAATTTTTTATAACTAAGATAAAAATAACTCACTTTGATTTTTTTTTTTTATCAGCTTCTGTTTTATCAAGATATTTGGTTATTAACCCCTTAATTCTTGCTCCCGTCATATTCACGGGTTGCGTCTTTCACTCAGATTGTTTGATTCCCACCAGTTTTATAAAATAGTGAAATTGGCTTTATTTTACTATCGATTTACCTGTAATTAAATAAGGTGAATATTTCTTTTTCATAAAAGTGGTGCCAATAAGCAATTTGAATTTTTTAACCGCAATTTAATTCGAGCGTGAAGCGGTTAAAAGAACTAATTTATTAGAGATCCCGACCTTTGAAATATGTTTAATATATCACTAACTTTAAAGAAAATTCAAACAGGATTACTGCAGTTTCAGAGACATTACCAGTATTATCTAAAAAAACCTTATCTTTCGCAATCGCGCAATCAATTAAACCGAGCTTTTCTTAAGGAAATAGTGATGTATTCTCACCAAAAAACAGGGAAATTCTCTCACCTGTAAGAACCCTGTCACATACTAAATTAAAAATAAAGCATGTAAAGTAAGCAAGGTAACGCGTATTACTTGCCAGCTTGGAATAGAATTTCTATTCTTTAAAATAATAGGATTAGTTCAGTAAATGTTTTCTTTTCAGCTTATGATTTATCAAGATGTTAGGAATATTAACCCCTTAACTCCTTGAGGGGCAAGCAATTACGTTTGTGAAATGCTGAATTCCCACCGGAATCTTTGAAAAATTCTATTTCAAAATAAGTATAAGCAATTTTGCGGCTTTTTTCCACCAAAGTTAGAAAAGTAAAACTTAATCAAATTTTTCTGGTGTAAAACTTCATTAATCGTAGGTGGTATATAACATATACCGGTGCCCCTCAAGGGGTTAATTCTCGCTCCCGAGATATTCTCGGGCTGTGTCTTTTACTCAAATTGTTTGATTTCCACAAGTTTTATAAAATAGTGAAATTGGCTATATTTTAGTATCGTTTTACCTGTCATTAAATAAGGTGAATATTTCTTTTTCATAAAAGTGGTGCCAATAAGCAATTTGAATTATTCAACTGTAATTTAATTCGAGCGTTAAGGGGTTAAACATTTATAAGAGTTGTTTTGCTTGTATACATGTTTAGAATTTTACTCGCTAATGCAAATTCATATAGCAAATTAAAAATAAAGCATATCAAATACACCCAGATAAAGCATATCTTGTATTTAATTTGCCTTCGAAGTTCTGATTTTACTATAATGGAAATAAAGCATTTTGACTTTTATTCTCACCTCTATTTTATCAGGATATTATTAATATTAAAAAATGTAAATTAATAAAGTATTCTTTTTATGTATGTCTGTTGTCTTAATTACTTTAACGTAAATTCACATACTAAATTAAAAATACATCAAGATAAATCAAGATTCCACAAATGACCTGATTAGCAGAATTACAAGTTTTTTTTTTCTGCTATAGAAAAAAAATATATATATGTACAGGGTGTCCATAATTAAACGACCCTACTTTAACGTTGTCTACCAAAGCGATATAAGTAAGCGTCCTATCTTAAATGGGAGAAGTAACCGCAAGATTAAAAGCGAGGTCCATCAATCAAGGTCATGCGCCACGTAGCGGATGGAGTGTGAACTACAGGTAGATACCTAACTGTTTTCTTACTCACACCACTAAAATTGTAAAGTTTTTTTCACCTTGATTGATAACTGAAGTGCTTCTAATAAGGTGAAGTAAACTTCGTGGTGTCTTGTGCGTGTGGATACCCCTCTCGCTACGCCATTATTTTGTAATAAATGTGGCAAACAAAATTCATTTCCATGAGTAACTGAAGACTTAGAAAATACGCGCCAATCTAAACGAGCGTCTGGGGAGAGAACGACTGCTAACAGTAGAACTTAGAAAAAATTCTCCTTCCCTTTCAGCTGTGGAGAAAAGGGAAAAACTACTGCGTTCTTCCCTCAGCCTTATGTAGTCTTTCCCTTTTCGCTTGCATTTGTTATTCGATTATGGAAATTGTTAAAATTATAAACAGCGAAGAATGCTAAATTTTATAATTCGAAAAAAAAAAAAAAAAAAAAAAAACCCATCGAATTTGCAAAAAATGAAATGTTTTCAAAAGGAAATACTTAAAAAGAAATAGAATTATTAGTAATGGTTGTTATTTATCTGAAAATCTTTTGTTAGATAAGACTGAAAAAAATATTTTTATAGCTTCATATTTAATTATTATTATATTTTAATAAATTTTTGTAACAGACTTAAAAAAATATGTAGTTTTGTCAATCCTGCAGTATTTTTATAGATCATATATTTATTCGAAAATACTCATCATATCCTATTATTTTTCTTTTGTGTGTGAGTGTGTGTGTGAGGGGGGGGGGGTAAGCTTATGTAAAATTTTACAGTTAAAGGATTTTTTTAACTTTTGTACTTTTTTAAAAAGATATTTTATAATATCTTACTGACATATTATTAAATGGTCGTATGAAGGAAAATGACTTATTAAAGGAAAAGTTTAGTTATTGTAATAAGATCTGAAAAGTTAATTTAAAAATTATTAAGAAGATTTTAAAACAACACTTCTTTTTCATTTCTTACAACATTCTCTTTCATATTTTTAATTCTATGTGTGCTCTATAGCTGTAAGGACCAGATATTCGAATAATGAATTATTTAACCCTTTATGCCCCGACGCTACTTTAACCCCTTCGCGACGGGAGCCTTTTACGAAATGTTTATTACTTTGCTACCGGTTTTAAAAAACAAAAGTTTGTGTGTAATCAAATCGGGAAAATGCTCGGATTAAATAAGGCAATTTTACTGGTGAGGATAAACGAGGATCTTTAGGCCTATTTCCGGCACGTATACGTGTCTCTCGTCCCCAAGGGGTTAATGTACCATTGAAATAACTTGATATAAAATATGCTTCGATTAGTAGTAGTACATTTTAGAATGAGTTATAGGTACTTTACGTTATCTTATTCCAAAAGCATTATTGGTTGAACAAAACAAAACTATTTTTAAAAGGATGATTTTTTTTTTCCATTTGTATCTCTTCAGCTTTCTTGACGTTGAAAGTTTCAGGGTGCCAAAGTTTCAGTTCGGAATTATTCCTATATTTCTATTGTAAGAGCATTACACTTGCACATAACTCTATAAAATACTAAAAAAAAATATTTAAAATAAAAGATTTGAATGAAGTTATAAATAGTGCATAAAATTCCTATAAATATAAATTTAATTAATTGACTTTAAATGGCAAAATCCTTCTAAAATTTATTAAATGATATTGTAGTTTCAAAAATTCACAAAAAATGTTTTAGAAGATGAAATTTTCATGAATTCATAATTTGGGACTTAAAGGATTAAAAAAATAAATGAAATGTCATGACATGTTGTAAAAATAATGTACAAATTACTATTTGCTTAATATTTTTATTTAAAAAAAATACTAAGCAAATACTCATCAACAGTCAATTTATATTAAGGAAAATCCTGTCTGTAATTTTATGAACCATGAGGATTGTCCATTTAAAAATCGAGTTAATTGATAAACATGTCGAAGTTTTAGCATTTCAATCATACATATAAGAAAAGAAAAAAGAACCTATAAAGATTGCAACTCTGGAAAGGAAATTTCATTTAATGTCAAATAGATGCAGTAAATTAAACGGGAAAATTGATATTTTTGTCCTTATGCAAGTTAAAAATTTTAAACCAATCACCCTCATTCCTGTTTCCGACTTAATCTGCTAAACGTAATAGTTAAAAAAATATATTATCTCATACTTCCTTCATAAAATCATTTAATAATAAATTAAAAAGATCATTGTAAAATATTCAAATCGAATTCCCCAAACTGGAAATTTTGACATAAGCTTGCAAAAAAGAAAGAAAAAAAAAGTAGGATACGATGAGGTTTGTGCTATTCTTAACAAAATGTTAAATATTTACGACAATTGGCCTTATTTAAAAAAATAATAGGTAAACACACAGAAAGGTAAATCATTAATATATAAAACTTAACAAAAAAAGAATTCTGTAAAAATAAATTTTCCGAGGTGAAAAAAAAAAAAAAAAAAAAAAAAAAAAAAAAAAAAAAAAACAGTATTTCGTGGACACAGATTTTGAATATAGTTATATATAATATTAATTGCCAAATAACTATATTATATATAAGTATAATGCAGAATTGACAAATCTACTTATTTTTTAAATATGTTAATATATATATATATGTATAATAAAATATTAAAATATGAAGCTATAATTATAAAAATAATTTTTACTGATTTATATATAAAAGGTTTTTATATAAATAACAGACATTCTTCTTTTTTATTAATTTCCTTTTAAAATTATGTTATTTATTTTTGAAAAAATCATTTTTTTTCTGATAATCAAATTATAAAATTCAACATTCGACATTTTTTATTTATAATTTTAATGTTCCGATAACAAATGCAAACGAAAAGGGAAAGTTACACAAGGTTGAGGGAAGAACGCAGACTGCTTTCTCCCTTTCTTCCCGGTTGAAACGGGAAGCCAAATTTTTTCCAAGTGCTACTATTAGAAGTCGTTCTCTCCCCAGACGCTCGTCCAATCTAAAAACCGCGTATGTGAATTATCACTCCATCCACAAGGTGGCGCAACTGTGTTAATTTACGCCTGATTCCAGCATTAAGTTTGTTCGCTTACTTATAACGCTTTGTTGTCTACAAACGAAACTATTGATCAGAAAGTTGTGAAATTTTGTGACAGACATAATGAAGGAATGGAAATTTGTTTGAGCGAAAAAAAAATTAGTTCAAAATTTCGCCATCAGAGGGCTTTTTTAATGAAATGCACTTTTTAAAAAGTTCTTACGCTTTATTATTTCCGATTAAATTAGGCAAATATACAGAACACCCCCTGAAAAAAAAATAAAGCGTAAAAATTATTGGTGTTCGAATTGAACGGACCATACAAACTCTGAAAAAAAAATTCCACCTACGACAGCCGCCATTTTTTATCAGGCGGTGATCATTCAGTGGGCGGTGGCTAAATGTGTAATTTATTAAAAAACGAACTCTGGTGGCGAAATTGTGAACTAATATTTTGTTTTTCGCTCAAACAAATTGCCATTCCTTCATTGTGTCCATCAGAAAATTTCAGAACTTTTTGACCACTAATTTCTTCTGTAGACAACACTGTAAAAAAATCACTGTATCTTTACAGCAAAAAAATGCTGGCGATATGGGTGCCAGCAAATTTTGCTGTCAATTTACAGCAGTTTTGTTTTTTACGGGTAAACAGCAAACTTGTAAATTTACAGCACTTTTACAATGAATTTTACAGTAATTTTCTTTTTTAGATTTTACAAAAAATTGTATTTTTCAGCATATTTTTCTGTTAATTTTACCGCACTTTTAACAAGATAACAGTAATTTTTTAGCCTTTATTATTATTTATTTTATATCGAAATAAAATAAAAACATGCTAAAAAGGGGCTTTATAAATGTCACAAATATAAAAATATGTTAATAAGATGTTGTTCATAATAAAATAGTTTTTAAAAACTTGAAAACCTCCAAATTTTTATGCCGAGCGCTTTTGATCACTATCGCTATTCGATCGTTAGGTGATCGAAAGCGCTCGGCATGAAATCTTGGAAGTTTTTAAAAATTATTTTATTATGTAACAACATCTTATTAACATCTTTTTACATTTGTGAGATTAAAAGCACCTTTTTAGCAAGTTTTAATTTTATTTCGATATAGTTTTCAAGGTGAATGTGACATTCCAACGTTATATGTTTTTGTTTTCATATATACATTTTGTATTTATTTTAGTTTATTTATTATTATTATTTATAGATATGCATTTGAATTCCTTCCCTCCCCCACCGCCCTGTAATGTTTATTTACTGTGAATTTTTCTTTTTTGTATACTATGAGACATCTTTTAAAAACTAAGAACACTATGAGTGTTATCTTTATGTCTACTTATATCATTGTTTTAATAACATTATTATATAATAAATTCTGTTATACATGTGTAAGATACAAATTTAGCACCATAAAGCAAAATAATAAATAAAATAAGAAAATACACCGAAAAAAGCAATAAATCAGAAATTTTAAACTATTGTAAGTCCAATGACTTACAATAGTTTAAAATTTTCCTTAACACTTATTTCACAATTTTCCTTATGTGAATTTCAAATATACTGCGTATAACATACATTGAGAACATTCAAAATATCTAATTTCAGTATCTAGTGCTAATTACTTTTTATTGTTCGATAATTATCAAAAGCAAAACGCGAATGCTGCTTTTGTATCTTGCAACAATAGTAACCAAACTCTTGGAATATTTTATGGATTAATAAAGAAGTGAATCCAGCTTACACATAATAAATGATTTCAAAATTACATATAAAAATGAATAATAGAAATAAGCGTAAAAAGCTAGCATCTATAAAATCTGAATAATTCTGACGGAAAATCGGACTATAGGTCGTAAGATTGTTTTTGAAATTTTAATAAACTACAATAATACATTAAATAAATAAAGATATTTAAATTAGTACAAAAAGCGAACTTAAAGCTTTCGGACAATAAAAAAATATTGTATAATTTAGATTAGTAAGCTTTATTTAAATACAAACGAAAAAAATGGAATTGCAAAAAATATATAATAGCAAAGCAAAACATATCTAAAGAGTAAGCATTTTTTTTTTAATCTGGTACTTTGACACATAAGTAAATAATAACTAAGTCCTATGATGAACAAAAAAAGAAAATAATAGTTTTTTTCAAATTTAAATTGGAAATATTCTCTTTTGTTATACTTTAAGACAAAATATTTAATCTTTATACAAATTATTGAAAAGCTACTGTCTGTCAACGTTTATATACAGGGTGTTCTGTTAAAGGGGTCCAATATTAATAGGGGTAATAGAGGAGACTACATGGAGCATAAATCAGTATATAAAGCCTGGTCGGATCTCAATAGTTTTCAAGTTACAGCAAATAGAATGAAAATTCGGAAAATTGTAAAAGAACCCTCATTGCTAAACTATCAATAATGCTACATAAAAACGAAGCACATATTTAGAAAGAGCAGAAAAAAACCTACAAAATGACATCAATTGTATTAAAATAGCAATATTTATTGACGAGTTACAAGCCCTGAAACAGTGAAAAAAGTACGAAATCCAATATACATCAAAATAGTTAATCGTTAATTCCAAAAAGACAACTCTAGCTACAACAAGGAAAATGTAGTAAAATTTGGTCCATTCCGAAAACTTTCGAAAAAGCTTACAATGAACCATATCGGTTTAATTGTGTGAGAGAAATTAATCAGTTTCTTAGTTACAACTCCGCTTTCTTTGACACTAGCAAAGGTTAAACTCCGCCCATCACGATTGGAAACACCGCCTTTTTAATTACTCTCAACTATACATTTTCGATCATGCTTCTTCTGAGATGCAACATTTTTAATTATTCAAGAGTTGAATGAACCAAAATAACTTTACAATAATAGTCTACATTTTAAAGTGGTCTTTTATTGATATAAAGCTTAAGTTAAATTCTTTAAAATTAAACTGGTGGTGAAAATTCGGAAATAATTAAAAATATTGCGATTTGTAACTATGCAAGAAGTTACAGTACATGTTTTACATGGACAATTATTGTATGTATATGTGCATCATAATTTATGATAGGAAATAATAATAACAAATAGCATAATAATTTTATTAATTATAAATTTAAAAAAGACACTAAATTTTAAATTAATTCATACAAACTTTGTAATTTACAATTTGAGTACACCACAGTCTGTGACTTACAAAATACTGTGCCAAAAAGTGTTGAAAATAAAAGAAAAATGACAAATAAAGAATTACATTCCACGTACTTTATGACATATGTGAAGCATAGTCTTCTGGCCTGCGCTGCACAGTTCAATGTCGGAAGGCAGACGAACGGACATTATTATAATAGGTGTTCGAAGTTGCGCCCATTAACAGAATCGCACAGCCGACAGCGACGTCGCAAAGATTGGCGAACACGCCGAAAAACTCCGACGGAGTTGGGAATGTCTCCTGCAGCGACAACGATTCGCGCTAGTAAATCCTCCGGTGTATCCACAGGCGTTTCATACACCAGCGATTTAAGGTGTCCCCAAACAAAAAAGTCTAACGGATTGAGGTCTGGAGAGCGTGCAGGCCAAGCAACAGGTCCACTGCGTCCAATCCATTTCCCAGGATATGTTGAATTGAGGTGATTGCGAACACCTATGAAAAAATGTGCCGGTGCGCCATCGTGCATAAACCACATATTGTGGCGCAATGTTGCTGGCACATTTTGCAGTAACTGCGGTAAGATATCCCGTAGGAAAACCAAGTACGTACTGCCATTGAGTACATCTGGGAGTAAATATGGTCCTATGACATAATCGCCGAGGTCACCTGCCCATATGTTCACACTGAACTTTTGTTGTGCGTTCGACGGGAAAACAGTGTGCGGATTTGTATATGACCATGTGTGCATATTGTGCGTGTTTACCACGCCCTCTCTCGTAAATGATGCTTCATCAGTAAATAAAATATTTTCCAGAAATTGTGGATTATTTTCTGTTACATTAAGCAACCAGCGTACGAATTCTGTCCGCTGAGCACAATCTGTTAGTGATAACAGTTGTACCCGCTGCACATGAAAGGGGTGCATGTTTTCTGCACGCAGAACACGCCACACACTTTGGTGAGAAACACCGACTTCAGACGCAGCAGCTCGTGTACTCGTGGAGGGGTTATCTTTAAAAATATTAAAACGGGTAAAGATAGGGTAAAAAGGGTTTAAAGATATTAAAACGGGGTGTTTACAATCGTCATGGGTGGAGTTTCGCCCTTTCCGAGCGTGCAACAGTACAGAGTTGTAATTAGGGAACTGCTTGATTTCTCCCATAAAATTAAACTGATATGGTTTATTGTCAGCTTCTTCGAAAGCTTTCGGAATGGACCAAATTTTATAACATTTTCCTTGATGTAGGTAGAGTTGCATTTTTGGAATTAACGATTAACTATTTTGCTAAATATTTGATTTTGTATTTTTTCACTGTTTCAGAGCTTGTAACTCGCCATTAATTCTCAATATTCTAAAAGAACTTATGTCATTTCGTAGGATTTTTTCTGCTCTTTCTAAATATGTGCTTCGTTTTTATGTAGCATTATCGATAGTTTAGCAATGAGGGTTTTTTTTACAAATTTCCGATTTTTCCTTCTATTTGCTGTAACTTGAAAATTATTGAGATCCGGCCAAGCATTATATACTGATTTATGCTCCGTGTGATCTCCTCTATTACCCCTATTAATATTGGAAACACTTTAACGGAACACCCTGTATATATATATGTGTGCTCAAATACAAAATTTGTATCTTACATTATATAAGAGAACTGCCCTATTTAATTCAGTTATTAAATCAATGATACGAATAAACATAAAAATAAAGCTTACCCTGAATTTTAAAAATATAATCCACAATTGTATTTAAGTATCCAAAATCGCCATTTTCAATTCAATAATAAGCACATATTCAGACCGACGCTAACACTCGTACGACACTGCTAACGCTAATAATAACCTGCTTTGGCTTGACCGTGACCTTCGACAGTTGTCGAAGGTCACGGCTTGACATTGTGCCCTGTGCATGTGGATATCTCAACTGGAATGTTGTCCGGGCGGTTTTGATCCTGTTGAAATAACAGTAGTTTACTGTAAATCAATAGTGAAGTTATAAAAAACGCTGTATTTTAGCGATTCACAGTCAAATCAGCAGTCATTTTTCCCGGTTTTTTTTTACTGTGAACTTTACAGTAGGGTCGTTTAATTATGGACATCCTGTACATATACAGGATCCTTACGCTTCAAGAACCTTTTATCAGAATTTTCGTAAAGTTATATTTGCTTTATTTAACCCCTTAATCGTCGCGCCCGTGACTGTCACGGGCGGTGTAGGCTTCTTTTCTTTTATTCGAGTTCTTTTATTCCCACCAGTTTTTGTAAGTAACGCAATTGGCTTTATTCTCTCGACATTTTATCTGCCATTAAATGAATAGAATATTTCAACTTGAAGAACGTGGCGGCAATCAAACAATCTGAATTTAAAAAACGGATTCGACACTTATCAGGAGCGACGATTAAGGGGTTAATAGAAAAAATCTATCTTCAGATATACCGATCCGTGCTTTACGAAATTTCTGGTTCTAAAACACCTAAAATCACCTGAATCCATTTATACGTACGAACCCTGATATAAATATCCCAGCTTTTGTTTAATCATATTATTAATATTAAAAAATCTTATTTATTAGAGATGTTTTGTTTTTCTAATATATCCATAATAAATTACCAATTCACCTTAAACTAGAAGCTGTGTTCTTTACATGTTTTTTTGCTAATTTATTTTTCTCTACTTGTGCTTATTCTCATTTGGAGCACCTGCTGAATATATTTTAGTACACAAAGGATCAATTTTCTGTTAGTTCTAATTTTCGTAGTCTTATTTTTTTTCAAATGAAAATCATGAATCAAGTTGACATTCTAATTTAGGGAAATTTGTCTTAGATAAAGCGTGTACACTTGCTGAAAGTATTGCAGTTTCAATTGTATTACTTTTAACGCTAAAATGCAATTAAAAGTTTCATATTTTATAAGACGATTTTAATTGACGTCTAAAATGATAGCCTGGATTTTTAAAGCTTTACACAATAAATATAATAAACAATTAAATGGCAAAATATGAAAATAACGAACAAAACAAGCAAAAAAGGGAATGAAAATTGAAGAACAAAGTACAAAACCTTAAACCTTAGTCCTGCTTACTTATGATATTAAAAAAATTCCAAAACACTCTGATTATCGTTTCAAAACTTTACCTTTTAATAGAGCAAAATATACATGCTGATTAACATATGAAAAAACGCACAAAAAAGTTGAGATCTCATTTGCTGAAATTACCAACCATAGACAGTGAATTATTATTTTCTGCAGGGCTGTGTAAGATTTTTACACACGACGTATATTAACATTTCATTCAGTTAAAAATACTCTCAGTAGAACTAGATACAGTGGAACCTGCCTAATATGACCAACCTTGGCACTCACAAAAGTGGTCACTTTATATAGGTAGTCCCGTTATTGGTCAAAATTACCCTTTCTCATTTAGAGCAAACTACACAATAACCCCTTGGGGACGAGCGTCACGTATACGTGCCGCATGAAGCGCTCAGAATTCTTGTTTTCTCTCACCAGTAAAATTTTACTGTAAATTTTGCTTTATTTAATCAGCGCATTTTCTCGATTCAAGAAAACATAAATTTCTGTTTTTAACAAACGGTGACAAAAGATTAAAATTTTCGTAGAAGACTCGCGTTCCGAAGGGGATAAATTTTATGGGATGGGTGTGTGCGTAAAGAATAAGGAAATATATTAAAATACTCAAAATGAGATAAAAATAAAGCGGTATTGGAAGGATTTGAATGAAGTCTTTATTGACTTGCCAGTAATTTCCATATGGATTTTATTTTCTTCTAACCTAAATGCACTTGAAAAAATCTTACTGAATGATACACTTCACATACAGTGAGCAAAAAAAGTATTTGCACGCAGACGATTTTTTGCATAAGTAACCATAGAAAGCAAATTTGATACTATTATCTTAATTATTCATTTATTTAAATAAGAAGAAAATACAAATAACTACCCATTTTCCTTAACCCCTTCACGCTCGAATTAAATTGCGGTTAAAAAATTCAAATTGCTTATTGGCACCAATTTTATGAAAAAGAAATATTCACCTTATTTAATGACAGGTAAATCCATACTAAAATATAGCCAATTTCACTATTTTATAAAATTGGTGGGAGTCAAACAATCTGAGTAAAAGACGCAGCCCGAGAATATGACGGGAGCGAGAATTAAGGGGTTAAACAGTGATATTACACATAGCATATAAAATTAATTAATTTAAGCTCATTTAGTTGTAAACTATAGCAATACAATATTTTAAAACCCTAATTGTGTACATAGGGTACACGCCATAAAATATCAAATTTTAGCTGAAACTTTGAAATGTAATTTTTTTTACTGTTTTTCCCATTAATGTATTATTGTCCCATTAATGACCGATATATAGATTTCAAATAATTTTTTTCTTAAAAATAGAAAAAATCGTGCAGTAAAGGGTTAAGTTGTATCAATAGTTTGATATTTTATTTTCATCATCAGAAACAGGTTCACATTCACTGCAAATTAATAAAATTTCTATTTTTAAACTTTCGGGATCAATAAAATCTTTAAATGATGGAACATCATTATCGAAGTTGAAAAACATTCCTGCATCTTCTATTTCATCATCTGGGTTATACGATGTTGTATGTTGGAAATGCTATCTGCATCAAATGTGCAACACCATCAGTAGTATCTTCTGAAGCATTGAGAAGAAAATCATATTTATCAAATCACTTAGAAATTGTAGATGCGCGTACTAGTTCTAAGAACTCTTTTATCCACATAATAAAGTCAATTTGAAGCAGATTTACGTTCATCACAACTGGATACCGGACCTTGTAACAATAATGTTATATAATAGAACTTGAAGTCTTTAATTATAACGTTGTCAAGCTGCGGTAAGTGCGGTGTTGTGTTAACGAGAAGAAACTGGACATTCACCTTAGAAAATTATAAATCCTAAGGATTAGTGGGACAGTTATCCATAATTAATAAGATTTTATCTATTTTTCTGCTTCATTTGTTTGTTTATTATACCTATCCAACCCTTCCTGAGAAAACAGTGGCTGTCATCCAAGCTTTACCCGTTGCATACCACAAACAGGTAACTTTTCAGGATTATCACTAGAACGTCCAGTTGGTGTGGATTCGACACCGATCAAGTGACACTATGTCGATTCGAACCAGAATATTTTTCGTAAAATTAGTTGAAATGTAACCAGAAAAATCTCGGTTAAAAAAGTAACTGAAATTGTTTTAAATAAAAGTTCTGATGTGAAAAGGGTTTATAAAGATTGGGTAACAGTTCAGGACGTTCTAGTGTTAACATGTATAAAACAACAGTAGGGAAGGCAGGGGAGGTTTGATACATTGACAATTGTTCTCAAGAAATGACATTAACAGCCATTGTAACAGATATAAAGTCTTCTTTTATTAGAAGAGCTCATCATTAGCTGGACTTAGCAGTGAAGAATTGACAACCTGTTTTTTCTTTGCTGGGGAGAAAGGATACACCAGTGGTGGAAAATTGGCGCAGAGGCGGAGCCTATTGACACCACTAAATTATAGTAGTATTTTGCCTCTTATCTAATGATCAAATTTCTGCGTTTTTATTAAACGGAATAATACCATAAAAATTTAGTGGTGGCAATAGGCTCCACCTCTGCGCCAATTTTCCACCACTGGATACACTTGTATATTTGAAATTTAATAGTTTTTTTTAAGTTGTAAACTAATATAGGACTGTAATATTCATTATTGTTTTACAGCAAGAGCTACCAAAATTGGTAAGGAATAACAAAGAGACTATAAATAGACATTATGTAGGTTACATAGAAAAGCAGTGCAATGATAGATGGTTAGTTCGTTTTGCTCGTCATGTAGAAGGAAAAAGTTCAAATAGCCTGAAAAGGAAGATGATTCTATAATGGACGAATGGCAAATGAAAAAAAATTAAATCCATCCGATTTTACTTACCAAAATGATACAGTTATTAGTTTTTCTTTTAACCATTTCAGGGGTGGTGGAATGTTTATAAAACCACTTAATTTTAATTCCCAAACACCACATTGGCACCAGCATTTTGTAAAATATTTTCCATTTAACATGAAAGTGAAATATAGCCTTTTTCTTATTTCCAATTAAATTTGTTGGTAAATTCCGGTGCCATCCATTTATTCAACACTTTAGCATTGAAAATGCTTTGACCTGAAATGATTAAAGAAATCTTAAATGTGCTAAATTTATGTTAGATTGTTTGCAAGTCAGCAATGTTCACTTCATTTTTCCTTGCAGCAAGATCTCTAGGGTTTTTTTTTTCATTATTTATTTTCTAAAAAGTGTGTAAATAAAATTATTTAAATAATAGCAATTGTTTAAATATTTTTGTAAAAAACATTTCTGAAACAAAAATATGTCAATGTCATTTCTTTTTAAATTTTACTTAAATATTTCAAGATTTATCATAAAAAATTGTATGACACATAAATTGAATTGTCTGCATTTTTTTTATCAATTTACATAACAATGTATCAAACCTCCCTTGCTAGTGTATCAATCCTCCCCAGCAATGGGGAGATTTGATACAGTAGTAACCATTCAAAATAATTGGAATATATTTTTTGAATGATTATTTTTGAAATTAACAATACTTTTAATAAATGAATAAAAGGTCACTTTATAAGAAAACACGAAAAATTTGTTTAAAAATAGGTTTCTACGGGTTGTAAAAAATTATTAAAAAAAAAGTGTATCATACCTTCCCTACCTCCGTTTTGGTCATTTAGCTTTGCCGATCGCCAGATGTTTCAATTTTTCTCCAGTTGCACTCCAAGCTAGTAACACCGATAGCCTTTCTTTTCCCATCATTATCACCAGCCATCACTAGACTTTTGCTGGGCATAGCTCGAAAAAATAATCCACACTCAGCACTAGTAATATCTTTCATCTCATAGTTTCTTACGAAATTAGAAATTATTTTCTTAAAATTATTCACTATTTCAACGTTAACATAATTTGATTCACCACCCAAAATTTTATCTGAAATATTGTGAATTTATTTGAAAGATTCAAGCCATTCTTTTGAAGCTATAAACTCCTTTACTCAAAGTTTTTTTGAAAATTCTAATGGCACTTGCTTCTGTATTGGTCCTGAACCATGTGAATCCATTCCTCGCATTCTTCGAAACTACTTGAAAGTTGCATGGATTGGCTTCACAATTATAAGTTTTATATAGTTACCAAGCCCCAATTATTTTTAACATCTATAAATTCTTACAAAAATGCACACTTTATTTAATTCCAATGGAACAATGTAATCTGGTAGATGGACTTCCTAGTTCAGTGGCAACTTAACATAAAAAAATATATTGGTATTAAAAAAATCTGGAGGTTGGCAACTATTGTTTTATGATATTTACGGCTCCAAGAAACATTTTCATCATTTTCATGTCGTTGCAGATAAAATGTTGTGTGCAAGATTTTCCCTTGTAGATATCGCTAACACAAATTTTACTAGTTTGAAAATTTTCTGAAGCTGCTATATAACAATTAGTTTCAAGAAATATTAAAAGCTCATTTTTTTTCTTTTAAACATACTAGTTCCTTATTAGCTGTATACTTTCCGGCTTGTTTTTAAGTTTAAAAAAATTAATATCAGTAACAAAATTAACAGATTTTTACCAACTGTCCAATTGACTTATACTGTAGTCCTAGCTGTATCCACAGAATTTGCATTTCAGCTCCAATACTGAGAAAGAAATTTTCTCCTGATAATCCTCTCTACAACAATTTGCCACGACATCTAATCTCTAATCCGATCCCCGAGGCCAAAAAGAGAAATTAAATAAAGCCATTGGGTTTTTTGGGACAATGAACCACTTGGGAGTAACAGGGCGTACCAATTTTCAACAGCTTTTGCCGTTCCTACCTTCCGCTGATTAAAACTAGAACATCCTGAAATTTTACCCAACCTTTATAAAAACCTTTTAACATCAGAATTTTTATTTAAAACAATTTTATTTACTTATTTAACCGAGTTTTCTGTATTTACAATTTAACTAATTACGAAAACAATTCTGGTTCGAATCGACATTTTGTCATCTGATCGGGGTCGAATCGACACTAGCTGCACGTTCTAGTATTAAGAGTCTTTATTTTGAAATTCAGACAAAAAAGTGATATTTTGAAAGCTGTATTTTTTAATTTGCTTGATTTTTTTATGTTGAAGTAGATCATATTTAATGAATATTGTGCAATTTTGAAGCCCTGAAAAATTTTCCTGTTTCCTGTAGAAAATGTCAAAGTTCAAGATCATGAATGCCTTTTTTCATGAAAATTGAAATGCTTGTATGTTTGGATAGCTATATCTCTAGAAAGCAACAACACCCGAAACTTCTTTTGTCATAAACTGTTAGTATAACACTACAGGCTTAGTAAAATTTACTTGGTTCCATGGGGCATTGTTAATTTTCATTGTTATGTTGCCACAAAATGCAATCAAAATGACGTTTTTGTCCGTTTTCTACATTTATTATATTAGTTATGCAATATTACCCCAAAATATTTCTTATAGAATATGAAAGTTTACTATTAGGACAAGCTAAGTAATATAGAACTTTACCAGGATATCGATACTGTTAGCAGATATAACCTGTTAAATATTCAATAGTTTCAAAATCTGCAACTTTTGAATTAGTCCTATCTGAAAATAGCATCACAGTTGAATAAAACAAAATATATCAGATAGTAGTTGAACATATGTACAAAAACATGGAAACGAAGTAAGTACGGAAAAATAAGTAGGGTCTCATACTATTTTCAGAAAAAAATGACAAACGTTACAAAAAGGCAGTGTCAATATCAGGCTTTTTCCCTATAAGAAAATGATTTATCCCGTTTCTCTTTCCCTTTCCTATATTTTTCCCCTATGAGGAAATGGAACATCCCTTTTCTCTTTCACCTTCTAGGGGAAAAGCTTGAATATTGCAAAATTTGGGGATTTTTTTGTATTATTTTACGTAAAGTTTAGATTTAGTCCTATACCAAAACTGGGTCTGTCTCGAACTCGATTTTAATTTGAAAAACGAAAATAAAATACAGAAATCGGAAATATCAATTATTATTTTCTTCGAAGTAGTCGTGTTCGTCGGTTACTACATTACAGATGCGTATTACAACTGCATCTGGACCTGCCATGGACTATCCCAATCTACATTACAACCTCTATTTGCGGAAGATTTTCTTAGTCACAGCGGACAGACGCATAGACATTACACCGTTCTTTTATTAGTATAGATTGATACAACATACATAGAAACAATTTTATAACCTTTTTTTGTAAGACTGATTAATTTGTGCCTCTGGGAATGACAGTAGAGCTTTTTACAAGACATGTAGTTGCATACTACAATGATCCAAATACATCCAAACAGCAATAAACATAATGACACATGAGGACTTGTACGAGAAAACCTTTTGCCGTGTTTAACCCCTTGAGGGGTGGTGGGATAAAATATATCCCACCTAATTTAAGCAAGATTCTCACCAGAAATTTTTAACTAAATATTATATTTTTAACTTTGGAAGAAAAAAAACCCTTGAAAAATTGCTTTTCTTTATTTAAAAATAAAATTTTTCGATTATTCCGGTGAGAATTCAATATTTGGAGACATTTTTGCTTGCCCCTCAACGGGTTAAAAAAATAATAATGGAATATGTGGAAAGCAACCTTTTTACTAGCTGAAACCTTTTTTTCTACTTATGATACACTAAAGCACATCGATTGGTTCAGCCAAAATGCTTTGCATTATAATTAAGTACTTCCGTATAGGGATGACAAAAAAATTAAAACAGCATACCATCTCGGATTCATTTAAATCCCAACTGATTAGAGATAACTTGAAAAACTTATATGCATAAGTGTAGATGGTGCTAATGTAATGATACGCCAATATTATTAGCCAATACTTTTGAAAACAAACGTAAAATACTTGCCATTGCAAAATGTATTTCTCACCCTCTTACTTTAGCTAACGAATATGCATACAAAATTCAGCCCACTTTAAAAATTTATTTTTTGTAAATGGGGATGAATTTTATTATTTTTTTAAAGTCTTGTTTTGGGGAAAATTTTTGAGCTTAAATTACTTAAATATTTTTTATAGCCGTAAGCTGAAAATTCCAATATTACTTTTCTGAGAAAAAACTGAGTTTGAGACTTTTGCGTAAAAAAACACTGACATGGGGAAATTTTCAGAATGTTTGGGGAAATCGATTTTTCACTATCTGGCATCACTCAAAAGTGATGCGAGATAGAATTAAAAAATAGTCGCCTGTGGCAGCTCTGTTAACACATTCACGACGTTAAACGAGAACTGTCGTTTTCGATCAAAAAACATCATAGGCTAAGGGCGTGGCTTCTACCGTACAAAAATGCATTTATATCATGTTGTGCATGTTTTTTAAGTTATACAGCATTTTATATTAAATTCGTGCATTGAAATATATTTTACCGATGCATATACTTAGGAAGTCTATCTAGGACACCAATTTATAAAAGACTTTCGGAATAGGGAGGAGCTTCGACTGTTTTAAAATTCAGATTTGATAAAATTTGCCTTCGGCAATGTGTTAAAATACTTACGCATCTGCGAAATCCACTGTCATTATAAATTACTAGAAAGGTAGCCCGTCAAAAATGACGGAAATTTAGATATAAAGATATATACAACTCATGAGCAAGAATATGAGTTTTCTCGCTTGTTCCGCAGTGATAGATGAAAATAACACATTTTGAGAACGACACACCTTTATGAAAAACTGTGTACAGTAGAAGACCACTAATCTGCACAGTTTGGTTCCAAGTGTTATGCAGATTTGAGGCTTTTTACGGTCATGTCTATTCAATCTTTGTTTACATTTTTTAGGTAGCTTTCATTACAAAAAGCTACCTATTGCAGCCGTTCGGAGGAAAGCGATTTCAAAAAATTTTGGTATATTTTCATCGATCATGACCTCAAGACCCCGAAACCACCCTCCGTTGAAAATTGACATATATATATATATATATATCCATATATATCCATATATATATATATATGTATATATATATATATATAACCATTAATTAAACATAACCTACCACCATCAAAAACCGTAATATTTAAAAGATTGCTAAATCATTTAGCGACCTGGGAATATATATGAATATATATAAGATACCAAAAGGATAAAATATTTCAAAATGAATTGTTGACATTCAAAATGAAAAGATATTTAAATATATATATATATATATATATATATATATATGACATTTGTCACACTGTAACTCTCGTATTTATGAACCGATTTGCATGTAATTCGGTGTGTACATAGTACATACCAATGTCTCGACCGAGTTCGTTGGCCAGCTTCATCCGCCATTTTGTTTCAAAATGGCGGCCATTTAAAATTTTTTTAAAAATTTAAAATTTGAAATGTGGTACCAAAAAATTGAAAATGAAAAAATATTTTTTTCTTATGTATTTGACATTTTTCCAAAGATTCCGGAGCAGTTTTTGTTTCGTCTATATCTTTAAAAATGGCTGAGTTATAGCATTTAGAATTTCTAGCGTGGCTGACATTTTGAAACGTCTTGAATTTTGTCACGCGATAAAAAACGTATTTATGACCGATTTGGATGTAACTTCGTTTATACATAGTACATACCAAAGTCTCGACCGAGTTCGTTGGCCAGCTCCATCCCTCCATCTTGTTTACAAAAATGCAGCCATTTAAATTTTTAAGAAAAATTTAAATTTGAAATGTGGTACCAAAAATTTAAAATTGAAAAAATATTTTTTTTATGTGTTTGACCTTAATAAAAAGATTCGGGAGCAGTTTTTGTTTCGTCTATATCTTAAAAAATGGCTGAGTTATAGCATTTTGAATTTCTAACGTGGCTGACATTTTGAAACGTCCTGATATTTGTCACGTGATAACGGGCGTATTTATGAACCGATTTGGATGTACCTTGGTGTGTACATAGTACATACAAATATCTCAACCGAGTTCGTTGTCCAGCTTCATCCGCCATCTTGTTTCAAAATGGCGGTCATTTAAAAAAAAATTTTTAAATTTTAAATTTAAAATGAGATACCAAAAAATTGGAAAATGAAAAAGATTTTTTTCGTATGTGTTTGACCTTAATACAAAGATTCCGGAACAGTTTTTTGTTTCGTCTATATCTAAAAAAATGGCTGAGTTATAGCATTTTGAATTTCTATTGTGGCTGACATTTTAAAACGACCTGATTTTTGTCACGCGATAACAGGCGTATTTATGAACCGATTTGGATGTAACTTGGTCTGTACATAGTACATACCAATGTCTCGACCGAGTTCGTTGGCCAGCTTCATTCGCCATCTTGTTTCAAAAGGGTTGCCATTAAAAAAATAAATTTAAAATTTAAAATGAGGTATTTAAAAATTGGAAAATGATAAAGATTTTTTTTTATGTGTTTGGACTTGATACAAAGATTCCGGAGCAGTTTTTGTTTCTGAAAATTTGTTCTTTTGTTTACATCTTAAAAAATGGTTGAATTATAGCACTTTGAATTTCTAGCATGGCTAACATTTTGAAACGATCTTGTATTTGTCACGCGATAACACACGTATTCGCGTATATCGATGTAAGAAGGCATGTGGATAGTATACATCAATATCTCGACCAAGTTCGCTGGCCAGCTTCATCAGCCATCTTGTTTCAAAATGGCGGCCATTAAATTAAAAAAAATTATATTTAAAGTGAGGTGCAAAAAAATTAGAAATTGAAAAAGGTTTCTTTCTTAAGTATTTGACCTTGATATAAGGATTCAGGAGCATTTTTTGTTTGTCTTTATCTTAAAAAATGGCTCAGATATAGCAATTTCAATATCTAATGTGGGTGACATTTTGAAAAATCTGATTTTTTGCCTGCGACAGCACTCGTATATATCAATCGATTCCGATGTGAGTGAGCATGTGCACAGCAATTACTAAGGTCTCGACCAAGTTCACTGGTTAGCCTCATCCACCATGTTGTCTTAAAATGGCAGGCACTTTAAGAAATCGCCGAATTTGGCAGCCAAATTTAAGTTACTTTAAATAAAAGCAGCTTGGATAAAGCTGACTAATTTCGCGAAATTCTCATTCATAATGATTTAGTATTGATAAAAATTAGTATTGAATCGCCTATATTCGGTTTCCACTAAATTGGGCTTCGTGTGTTCGAATAATATAAGTTGGCTTTTTTAAAATAAGGAATATGAAAGCTACCTCTTCCTCCCGGCACTGGCCGGAAGGACTTTTTTAAATTGATATATTGGACAATTTAGATTGTTGAGCCTTAAAAATAAATAAATAACACACTTGAAGTAAGGTTAAAAACTATTAAATTATCGTATACGATTTCATGAAATGGTATTATATGGTATTATATGTGTTTGCTTCACGATCTTGGTTACGACGTTGGCGAAATTGGCTGCAACTTGTCATAATCCTAGTAGTGTGGGCCGCTATAACAAAAAAGTAACCAGTTTTTAGTAAAATTTCTGATATAAAGTAGCTTTCAAAAACTTGTGTAAAATTGTATGTCAGTCCTAGGAATAATATTTCTAACACTGAAGATTTTCCATGTATATATGGAATTTAGAAAAGCTTCTCCCAAAGAAAGGTCCTGAAATGACATTGTAATTCCTCTAACTTCAAAGTTTAATCGGGCCCTGATGTTGAGTACTGAAATCTAATAAATACAGTTATTTTGAATATTACAACAGAATTAAACAGTTAAACTTATTTAACTTAAACCCGCTGTTACTTCCCGATGTTATTTTTTAGTATTAAGAAAGAAAATTATTTAAAATTTTCAAATCATGCATTCATGATTTTTTTCCGTCTTTAATAACTAAATAATGAAAAAATAGGCTTTTGTTCTGAGCTCATAAATATGACAATAAAATAATGTAACTAAAAGACATTGCAAAATTAAATCTTTGTGATTACAAACCATAAACAAATGATACCGCCACCATTTTACCTACTATGACGTCATTAGAATATTGCCCACTGATTGTTGGAGAACTTACTTTGTGAATGATTACCTCAATGATTTAATATTTTTGACGTTTTACGATGAATGAATCACTTGTGTTTGTTTAGGTTTATGGAATGATATATTAAGCTGTGAAACTAATTTCAATTGAAGTTATCCAAGAATATATGTATTTTTAATCGAAATTAAAAACAATGCTTTGATCTCGAAATAAAAAGTTTTAGTTTGTATAATTTGTTATTTCTGTTAATTATTTATTTAAGTACTTTTCCATTATAGTGCATTTTTGAAAAAAGCTTGGCGCGATTCGGGCATCAGAAAGTGAGATATGTTGCGAAAATATATAAACAGCTATGGAAACAAATCTAATGAACTTTTATCTTTGTTTATATATGCACTTATATGCATAAAAAAATCGTTTCTAAATATATAATTTTTTTATATACAAATTACGGCACAGATTTCAGATATGAACCGGGATACCTAACTGGAGCCAAAATGGTGTTATTTTGCCTGCTATTGTAACCCGGCTATTGTTTTTTATTTATTAATAAATTGTTTATTTACTTTTATTTTCTGTTTTTTAATTATATAAACTGCTTTGTTCTATAGTTATTATTCCAACTTTTACTTATTTATAGTTATTTCCTTTTCAAAATGATAGCAAATAATTGAAAAATAGATAAGTAACTGGTATTCGAAAGCGAGATTTCTGCCAAATTGGCGTCATAGAAAAATCACGCCAACCCCCATGCGTATATGACATCTGTGAAAAATTACTTCTGTTTCTTTATAAAAATGGGTAAATAGCTTTTTTTATATTAAATTGTCGGCACAGATGTCATATACGTCTATATTGACGCGATTTTTTTTTTTTTTTTTTTTTTTTTTTTTTTTTTTTGACGCTGATGTTATATACGCACCGGGTACTTAACTGGCGCCAAAGTGTCGTTATTTTGCTTGTAATGGTAACACGAATGTTGTTTATGCTGTTGGTGTTTTCGCCAAATTGGCGTCGGAAAAAAATCGCGCCAATATGGGGCGCGTATATGACATCTGTGCCAAACTGTATACATATGGAAAAAATTGCTTGTGAGTATGAAGCAGTAAATAGGTTGCCAGAAAATACGTTGGCAAACTTCTTTCTCGCCAAGAAACTTTTCTCCGAAGTATTGTACATAAGCAATGATTGCTAGAAAGGCATTTTTAATTATGATATGCGCTTTTATGTTTCACTACATTTATGCATACTATACTGTGTGTATAAATGCTACAGTTCATATGCATGGCTACACAAAAGAATTCGTAAGGGTTACTGAGTATGAGAGTAAATTGCTTAAAGGTGGTTTTTAAAGGAGTTATACATTTTTACGCTGAACTGCATTTAGTTTACTAAGAAATGTTTGTAGAATATAGATAAAATGATATACATGGTCACGCAAAGAATTGAATACATAATCGTCTATGGATGATAATACCTGGAAATGTGATTTCAGTAGTTTTAAGAGTAGTTTAAATTAAATTTTAGCCTAATAGTGGCATTTAATAACGGTACTATTGGCTATGGACGGTAACTGCTGAAATCAATTTTTAAAATTTTTTATGCGTTTTCTAAAATGTTTACTTAGTTATCTTGGTATTTCTTAGTTATCCCGTCGACCAAATTACTGTCGCCAAATTGTAAGATTAATTGCCAATATTGGTTGTCATTAATTAATTAATTAAATGCCAATAATGGCCAATAAAACCATTAATTCGACGTTTTATTTGTATTTTTATTAATGTTTTACTATTGATTTGGCGATTTATATAATTTGGCGAAATTGGTCGACGGGATATCTAAGAAGTAACGTTATCTTATTTACCTTATTTCCCTAAATAATGAAGTTTTGTTAAAGCATTCAGGATGTGTTGGAAAATGTTTCATATTCTATGCTTAACGCATGATTTTTCTTTTTTCTTTTGTCTTATTTTGCATTTATTTTATTCTTAATTTTTTAGTCTTATGCTGCTTTATAGATACTTTGGCACAGTTGTCATATACGTTATCATATATTGGCGCGATTTTTTACCGACGCCAATTTGGCGAAAACATCAACAGCATAAACAACAAAATCCGGATTACCATATCAAGCAAAATTACGACGCTTTGGTGCCAGTTAAGTACCCGTTATGTATATGACATTGGCGTCAGAAAAAAATCGCGCCAATATGGGGCGCGTATATGGCATCTGTGCCTAAATTTTAATATTTAATGTTTAAACTCTTCGCTCCACTCCCCTTGGATATAGTACAAACTATAACACGGATAGCGCAAAATAATAGACAGTTTGGTACTTTTCCACTGTAGGGGCTTTGGCATTTTTTTAAAAAAGGTTGGTGTAATTTGGGCATCAGAAAGTGAAATTTGGGTACTTTTCCGTTATGCGGACATCATTGTCGCCAAGCGTAATAGTTGGCGCAAAATCGTGAATTGAAGCATTTGAAAAATAAAAGAAAAACCATTGTCGATACTAAAGTGAGCATTTAAAAATATAACATTTGAAAATTCCAGACTTTTACGAACTATTTCATCAAATCACAAATATATACTTAAAATAAGTGAACAAATAACTGCTATAAAATAAAGCAATAAAATAAAACTCATATTAAACTGCTGGCATAAAATTACAAATATCTTTTAGCATTTTGAAATAATTGGCGCATTAGCATACATTTTGGCATGGTGTCCGTATAACGGAAAAATATCGAGATTTGTTGTCAAATCATATAAACAGCTATGAAAACAAATTTGATGAGCGTTTTTGTTTGTTTTATATGTATATTATTGATGTTTTTATGTACAAATTACATCTGTTTCTGTATAAAATTAGAGAAACGGCTTTTTTATGTTAAATAAATCGTATAAATATCGAAAAAAATGCGTGTGTATATAAAATGAAACAGTGAATAGGTTCCCGGAAAATATGTTACCAAATTTCCTTTTTCGCCAAGGCACCTATACTGGAAACGTACCTAAAGCACATTAAAATCGCGCAGTTAGGAGCTCACACAGTACAGCGTCGTCTATTGGCGATTATTTTATTAGTAGCATCGGGAGGAAGATGTACTTTAAATTCCCACCCATAGATTTCGAAAAAAATATCTTAAAAGAGTGGAGTTTAAATTAAATTTCGGTGACCTCCATTATGAAAGATTAATGGTTTTAAATGGGAATTTCGCCAAATTAGCCAGCTATCGCCAAGTTGGCTAACATTTGGCGCTACTGTGGTAACCCTGCATTAATATTTTTCAACAATTACTCATTTCAATGAGGCGGTCCTACCGGAATAGTGAGGGACACACAGAGACTTGGATTGTATATAAATAGATTCTCCTTAAGCCTTTCATCGTTCGATTACTTCTGTTGTTAAAATGTTGAAATTATTAAATTCATCAGAATTCACTAACAAATTTATTTCAAAACTAGCAGGCTACACCTACTGCACTAGTCCATGTTTTGAAGCGAACCTTTAATCAAACAAATTATCATCACGAAATTATCATCTTAAATCAACGAACCTTTAATCAATACGAAGTCAATTTGACTTCGTATTTTAAAGAATGGACCTTAACCTAGAATGTCTTTCCGTATTGCTGAAAAATATGCAAACGTCATTCAGATATTACATTATTTTATGTGTTGGGCAAAATTTGGGCTATTAAGAGACAACACTTTTAGTTAACCATTTATAGCAGAATTTGGTAGGGAAATGAGATTGTTATGACAACATCAACTAAAATGTTCTCTAGTCACGACACTATTAAATTACCCAAACAACACAAACGTTTCCGAAAAACATCCAAAAGATGTCATATTCAGGACAAGCTGATGTCCTGTGGACCGATGAAATGGTCCTGTTGACAGTTACAGAACATCCCCTGGGTTTCGAATGTCACACCAGTCAATGTTTTATGGATGCTACATAGCTGAAAAAGTTTCCGAATGTTGACTATCATAATATTTGAAAAATAACCCATGTGTCATTTGAACAGATATTTTTGTCGTTAAAGGAATATTTCTGTTCGAAACGCTCAAAATTCGAATCACTTCCAGCAATGCAGTATATGAGTATACACACTATGAAAATAAAATACTTTACATATTAGAATAGGCAGCTATAATAAACTAAATTAAGTGTTTTGAAATTAAATTCCAAAATACTCAAAACGCACTTATAAAATAATTTCATTTAGTCATGATATGTAGTAATAACTGGTATACTCAATCGGATCGAATTTGTATTAGAATATAAGATTGATTCCACTCCGTTTCCAAAGCAGTTCTGCAATTGCCATGCTTCTCTCAAATGAAATGTTTGCTATTAATTAAAGTTTTATGGAGATTCTTAATTTTCTGTCTAAAATAACGAACTGTAAAAAACTTAACACTAGAAAGACGGTGAGCGGTCATTTTGGCCGCTACCGAATGGATCTGGTTCAGTTCGAACCAGAAATTTCTTTATAAAATAAATTTAAAAGGCACAAAGAAATAAAAGGTAAAATGAATAAGTTAACCAATTTGAAATAAAAATTCTGGTTTGAAATGATTTTTATAAAACTTGAGTAAAATATCCCGTCTCTCTAATGTTAATATGACGCGATCTACAACTATGATAACGGGCTCTAAAAATACTTCGCTACAAATTAGCATATACAAACACAATAGGGTCACATTCATCTTTTTAAATGGGAGTACAGGAAGAGTTAAATCCTCGCATATAAATGTTATTTAATCTATCTATATATCTTTATCTTCCTGCATCTTTATTCGCCTTGAAATTGCTTTAGACCATAAGTTGAAATGCCATTTGCTATTTCTGAAAAATATCTGAAATCGCCACTCTAATAGAATGTTTGCGGTTGTTAACAATTATTCCGAATGTCTTAACTTGCCTTTGGATTATTGCATTTCCTATCAATTAAACCGTCATCATTACGCAAAATAATAATGTCATTACGAAAATTGTATAATGTCATATTTACATAAAGAGGCAAAGGATAGTAATATTATTAATGTGTATATGACGTTTTAAAACATAAATGTGCATATATGGAGATATTATGACGTCATTGTTCTTATAAGAATTTTTATATATATACAGGGTTCGTAGGGGTCCTTGAATTTCAAGACTAGGAAATTCTTCTGTACCAGTGTTTCCTTATACAAAATATATCCTTGTATAAGCCGAAACTTCCAGGCGTTTAAACTAGATTTATTTTTCTATAAAAAATATTGGCCTTCAAAATAACGGTACCCGTACGAATCCTGATATAAATATACGCTTTTACTTTAATAATTAAAATAAAAAGTTTATTATAAAATCATGAAAAGAAGTATCTTCATTTACAAGGTGTGTACATTCCTTGGAAATTTCAAGGAATACGGTACCTCTATTACAGATTAGGAATATTGGTTTTATTTCCATCACAGAATTTCTAATATCATAATGTGATTTTAAAAAAGCAAAAGAATTATGTTCTAAAGAAATGGTACTCAAAAATAGGGACAGTACGGACACTGTTTGAATATATGGGTTATTTCCATGGGAACTTGTCATGTCTGTCACATACCACGATATTTGGCTACCAGTATTTTAGAACGGAAAAATCTCACTGATTTTATCGGAGATATCTCATCAATTGAATAAGGCGACGCAAACGTTTCGAAAATAACGGTGGCCTGCAAACATAGCGATTTTCAACTGTGTGACAGACATGACAAGTTCGCATGGAAATAGCCTATGTAAAAATTAATTAAACTGTACAGTACATTTAAACTTATTTGCTTTCGCCTGCTCTCCAAAAAAGAAGTACGTCAAAAAACGGGTGATTACCGGCAGTTTATTTTCTGCTATCCCTGCTTGATTTTCAAAAAACTCTGTCTAAATGGGAGAAAATTGACAGACTTTTAGCTTGAATCGTTTTTTTTTTTTTTTTTTTTTTTTTTTTATGTGCAAAATGTAGGAATCTAATTAATTAAGAAATATGTCTAGTGACGGCTGTTTATATTTTATTCAAATAATTTTTGCCTGATTTTAGTATCTAAAATCTATAACATCCTTCGATTTTTTTCTTTAAAAGTACATAATTTATGAATTATTATTATACATACATTTTACATTTGTAACCTTTGTCTTTGCAGGCACAAGCACTTCCGATAATATGTTGTGAAAATTTTATTTCAAAATCTTAACATTTTTAAATGCAAAGCATGAAAAAAAACTTAAATTTTATTTTTACTGTAAACATATATTCAAAATATTCCACCTAAAATCACTATTTTTTTTTCCTTTTTTGAACAAATTTTAACTAAGAAAACGAAAACGTGACATTTTAGTCCAGAAAAATCTCAAGCATACGTACTTAAGGTACAAAAAAGATGTTAAGAAGAGTGTGCTGCAAATTATTTAAGTTGTTAAGAAATGAAATAAATCGTAAGGAAGACTTTTATTTATTTTGTAGAAATGTATTCATTTTGTTTAAAATTATGATAAACTTAAATAATTAATAAACTTTAAGATATATTACAATAGTTCATTTTATAATAAGATGAGGCATACCCTTCGGACTTGCTATACCGTATTGTAAATTATTCATAAGCACAACATGAAAATAATTAAATAAGGTGGTGTGAAATGATAAGATAAAAAGAATTTCTTTAAAACATCATAAAAATTTTAATAAATGCTCAAAGCCTGTCGAAAGAACTAGTCTTTCTTCATCAGGCGTCCCTACTACTTTTAAAACCGCAGAAAGACGGACAAAGAACAAGTAAGGGAAAGGGACAAGTTGAAGAAACATCCAATAGGGAAGCATGAGTAGGAAACAACCAATCGGATAGCAGAAGGCATCAGCCAATTACATAAGACACACAAAAATCTTGTGTAACTCACCGATTGGGAATCGAAAATTTAGGTTATTGTAATACATATTATATTCGGAGTTGCTATCTTAGAACTTTTGTAACACGTTCACGTCGGTGACAATATTCATCTTTTTCGCCTAGAGACGGCGCTCCTAATTTATGTTTCGCTTCATCTGGCGGCGCGGTACTGTCGCTTATTCAGACACTGTATGTAATGAACCGCCACTCTCATATTTAATGAACTGAACTCGAATATAATAAGCAGCGTTGATTGTTAATGTCTGAAAGTTCATAAGGAGTATGCAAATTACTTAGAGATGATTTTATTGACCACACTTAAGACAGCACGACCTTTACGTATTTTACACATTTAGACTAACGTTGATAATATAAAGAACGAGCTACTGCAAGAAATAGCGCAATTATCAGGATTTAGATTAATTGGCAGGGCTGCCACAGGAAACTATTGTTCTATTTTATTCGCACCACTATTTAAAAAATAAATAAATTTTGTAGTATATTTCTCTTGCTAATGTTGTCAAACTGTATGTCAAAGATTTTTGTTTTGAGAAAGTGGTGCGAAGAAAAATTAAAAACAGTCGTCTGATTTGGTCTAAAAGGAACATGTATGCGAACGCGAGCATAAAAAATGCCATGAAACGTGATCGTTTTTTATTAATACTTATTTTTTTACATTTTTTCGACAATACCACAGCTAGAACTGAATATCGAATGAAAAAAAAATAGAAATATTGTTGATACTTTTGGAGATCCTGTTTAACCTGGTAAAAACATTATAATTGACGAAAGTATGTTTCCATGGAGATGACTCCTTGGTTTTCGCCAAAATAAGCAAACGGCATAAGTATGGAAGAAAAAAAGACAAAGATTTAAAGAATAATACAAATGTTTACCTAAAAGAAAAGTCAGACAGTATACCTCGAAGAAAACTTTAAAAGTAACCGCCTATTGTAACCATTGTACGGTGCCAGCCAGCACTGTGTTTAAGAATGTTTTAAAAAATTGCATCGAAATAAATATACAATTATATTACCACATTGCCAACCGGCAATTTTTATCAAATCTGAATTTTAAAACAGTAGAAGATTATCCCTGTTCGGAAAGTCTTTTGTAAATTGGTGTTCTAGGTAGGCTTTCCAATTTTAAGCATCGGTAAATATCTTTAACTGTACGGATTTAATATAAAATGTCTTACAATCTAAAGAAATATGGAAAACATGATATAAATGCATTTTCTGTAAGGTTTCTGCCACGCCCTTAGTCAATGATATTTTTTGAATTAAAACGAGAATTCTCATTTCCCGTCGGGAATGAATTAAGTTTATAATATTGAATTGTTTTTACTACTGAATTTTCGAATGTTCAAGTATGACTCACCTGTAGTGCACGCCGTCTATAGAACATTCGAGTGTGATCCATCTGTAGTGCAAGCCTTCTATGAAACAGACAAGTGTGACTTACCGGTGATGCACGCCACCTGATGCGACAGTCAAGCGTGACCCACCGGTGATGTACGCCGTCTTGAACGTATTAATAAAAAAAAATACCCTCAGATTTTTTTTTACATATTTATTTTTTTTTTATTTAACGACATCCATCCCCTGATAAAATCATAGTAAATAAACATTTAAAAAATTCTGGTACATTGATAGTTTTTTAGAATTAAAACTAAACTGGTAACACTGATTATGCAAGTCTTTTCAATCGATAAATATGGGAATTTTTTATTTACATCGTAACACACGCCCAGGATACGACATACCTAGATTTTGTACGGTATATATCTGTCACAAATACTTCCAAATGATTACAGAATGATACTGAATTATTTAATTGCAGACAGTTGTTTAAAATTTCCCAGTACATCAAGTCATAGATTATATTTAATAAAATAGCCGTGTTGTGACAAATTTAAAAACCGTACACACGTGTGTGTCTTACCCAGTGTGTGTTCTTCTCAATTAAAGTTGTCTTGTAACGGGTGAAAAATTTTAGTACAATTGTTTGATAAATGCATATTTCTATGTAGCCATTTAACGCGTATGGCCTCAAAATATGTTGATAAATTATAATAAAACAATTTCTATGCATACACTTTGTTTACCTGTTTATCATTTAACCCTTTGAGGGGCAAGCGTTACTGTAATGTTGAATTGTCACCGGAAATTTGTAAAAAAATTATATCAAAATAACGTAAAGCAATTTTTCAGCTCTTTATCACCAAAGCTATAATAGTAAAACTTAATTAAAAGTTTCTTGTTCGAATCATAATTAAAATTTGATGGGATGTAATATATCCCACCGCCCCTCAAGGGGTTAAAAAATAGCAAATATAAAAAATTGCTTATCTAAAATGTATTATGTTCATGAAAATTTGAGTTGAATTTATATAGGATATGAAATATGATGCTATTCTTTATAGTGCAGGCTAAAAGGGAAACAGACTTAGCACAGAGTTGAAAATTGTCTTATACAGCAGAAAACGCTAAATTATATGTTAAAACTTATACCGGAAAAGTGTTAAATTATTTTATTTAGATAAGATTTGTGATCAAATTCAGGTATGTTCATAGAAAAATAATTTTTTGTTCACGTAAAAATCTGTTCTAACGGATAGGTTTAAAATATACAAATGTTAAACCTGCGAAAAAGGAAACGTGTACCTAACAAAATCATTTTCTTTCCTATACGGAGAATTTTGATGTCACTTTCAATTCTTTATTTGTTAATATTTTTTGTTTATGAAATGAATCAACTCAACATTTAGTTACTGGCGAAACTATTGAAAAATATATTAAAATCCCTACAATAATTCTCGCAAAAATGTCAAATTTTTCACATGTAATTTCTCAACTGTTTCGCCCGTTAATCCACGAATGTGATTTTCAAATATTTGAGCTGATTAAAACCAACAATGTTTATAAAAATGAAATGAGTAAAAATTAAGAAATATAGTCAAATCTCTGAAAAAGAAAACTCTTTGTATAAAACAATATATATTGTCCAACATAAAAGGATATAGAAAGATTATACGTGACACCGTACAGTAAAACCTCTCTAAAGCGAGTACGTTCCGTCCCAATAAAAATGAGAGGTGATATCTCAATGAAGATCATGCTTAAATCTAGATTTTAATTGTTGAAAAAAGGTAAAAACAATTAATGTTACAAAAACTTATTTTTCACATTAGGAAAAAATATAAAAATTTTAGTAGGAAAACAAAAGTAAATTGCATAAGGTAATCCGTGTAGAGTGTAAAAAATGAACACATTTACGTTTACTTTGATTTCACGGTTTTACCTTTTAAAACTTTTATTTCCCAGTCCTTTTGAAGTTCAGTAAATAAATACAATTTTTTTTTGGACGGGAACAAATAATGACGATTTCATTAATTTATCTATTTCTTTGAGAGTTTCCCGACAGAAAAGGGCAGGGGAGTTTATTGACCGTCATTCTTAATTTGTCACCATTGCCTAAAAAGGCATAAAGGTGTTTAACCCCTTGAGGAGCGCTGGTATTTTTATGAAACCCCTTAATTTTAATTCCCAGATCAAACAATGGCACCAGAATTTTAGTAAAAAAAAATTCATCTATTATATATGCGAAATATAGCTTTTTCATATTTAGAAATAAATTTATTTTTAATTCCGGTCTGATTCATTAATTTCAACGCTTTAGCAATGAAATTGCTTTGTCCCTGAAAGGGTTAAACAGTTAAAAGTTACCGGGATAATAATAATAAAAAATCCAAACTTAGTTTAGAAGTTTGGTGAATAATGCGATCTCCGGAATTATTTTCTAATAAAACCTTCTTCGAGCGACTAGAAAAAAAACGGAATTTTCTTCAAAGAAATTGGTCGCTCATGGAAGGGAGTAAGTTCTTCTGGGATGGTCTCTGAATAGAAATAAAATTAGTATTGAGACTATGGCAATAAATTTCGTTCCATGAAAAAATGGTCGTTCAGGAAGGTGGCCACTTAATGGAGGTGGTCGCACAGGGATGTTTCACTGTATTTGATCAGACAGTAATCTGTCTAAAATATTATTACATTCCAGCATCTTTTGAATAAATTTTGGAATTTTATTTCATGATTTAATTTTTAATCCTGATATTCTATTTTAGTAAGTCATTTGCACAAAAAATGAATGCTTTTAAAATATTAATAAAAATATGAAACAAAATGAAATTTAACAAAAAATAAGATGATGCGATCTTGAACTGACAAACAAATACAGAATATAAAAGAACGTTTAAGTTTGTAAAAGAATAACTGTATATAAACCTTTTGATTACGGCCCCGAACTGGCGATTATTACTTTTTTCTGTCTTTACAAGAAGAAAGTATTGGATTCGTAAAAATTTTCGACTTCCGGTTTTCGACGGATTTACACGTTTTAGAGATCAGAGATTCCGAAAAACATGCTTTTACAAAATATCTGTCTTGTGAGTCTGTGAGCCTGTCTGTCTGTCTGTATGTGACACAAATTTTGTGGCCGATCTATCTCATGAAGTAACGCACGGGATTGAATAAAAATTTATATTCAAGTAGTCGCTAATATAAATTGGTGCTGATTAGTTTTTGGTGGAAATCGCCCAGCAGGTGGCGCTGCTATGTTGAATTTTTCGTGATTTCTGCAATAGCTCAGGAACTGAAGCACGGATTTTCACTAAACTGCAGATTCAGTTATTCCTTGATACCAATTGGTGCTGGTAATGTTTTGGTGTAAATCGCCCAACAGATGGCACTGCTATGCTGCATTTTGCAGCATTTACACGATTTTCGTAATAGTTCTATCTCAAGAAATAATGCACGGATTTTCATAAAACTACAGATTCAGTTAGTTCTTGACATAAATTGACGTCTGGTGTAAATCTCTCGACAGGTGGCGCTGCTATGCTGCAATTTTTGTGATTTCAGCAATAGCTCTATCTCAAGAACTAATGCTTGGGTTTTCAACAAACTTCAGATTCAGATATTCCTGGATATGAATTAGTTCTCTTTAAGTTTTGGTGTGAATCGCTCAACAGGTGGCACTGCTATGCAGCTTTTTTCACGATTTCCACAATAGCTCAATCTCCAGAACTAATGCACGGATTTTCATCAAACTTCAAATTCAGTTAGTCCTAGACATGAATTGACGCATTTTACATTTTGGTGTAAATCGCTCAACAGGTTGCGCTGCTATGCTGCATTTTTTTTATTTCCGCAATAGCTCAATCTCAAGAACTAATGCTTGGATTCCGGTACACCTTGATATTAATTAGTGCTGTTTATGTTTTCGTGCAAACCGGTCAATATGTGGCGCTGCTATGCTGCATTTTTCAGAATATCCCCTATAACTCTATCTCAATAAGTCATGCATGAATTTTTATCAAACTTCAAATTCAGATATATTTTGATATGAATTGGTGCTAAATTGGTGTAATTTCTTGTACTATTTAATTGATTTAATTGACGTGATTTATACAGAAGAAAGTTTTGTGATGGCCAAAACATAGTTTTTATATTCAATTGTATCAAAATGTTTTAAAAAAACCCTTTCTTTGTGGCAGACTTTACTTGAAGTTATTATAATTGCATAGCAGGGAGTATTTTTCAAACAAATTTAAAAAATGAATAGAATAAAAACAACAGTGGATGTCAGTTTCAAAACTCGCCTTAACCAAAATTTAAACAAGTTGGAAATTGCTCATCAAACGTGGCAAATGAGGTGCGTTCGTACTATAACTTGTTTTATAAATATTCTTTGCACTGCATATTGCAATGAATGTATATTTTAATGCACTTCATAGGTGCATATCAATTTCATTCTGTTCTAAAAAATGTAACATCATTAAAATGCACTTGAAATAATTTTTCCCCATTGGCCTCAATGTAACGGAAAACTTTTGACTGTCCCTGTAATTAAATTATAAATCCGATTTTCATAAAATTTGAAATGACTCGTCAAAATTTTACGACAATTATATATTTAAAATTTCAGACCGTTCGGAAGGCTGTAACATCATTAAAATACACTTGCAATAATTTTTTCCCATTGCCCGTAATGTAACGGAAAGTTTTGACTGTCCCTGTAATTAAATTATACATCCAATTTTCATAAAATTTGAAAAGACTCGACAAAATTTTGCAACAATTATATATTTAAAATTTCAGACGATTCGGTTGGGTAGATTTTGCTCTGTTATATGTGGATGGACAGACGGGCGGACTGAAGGACGACTATAGGTGCTACGTATTTATATAATTACGAAGACACCTAAAAATAGAGCTTTGTCTATGAACCTATTGGTGAACATGCAACGAAAAAACACTACAATCTAAAAAATAAACAGTTTTGTCGTGCATTTCTAGCGCTGTAAAATCTTGATTTACAATGAAACCCAATGGACACGTAGTCAGAGATTTTTTGCGTTTCCCCAAAATTTGACTTTTTAGTTTTGAAACTCACGTCCTCAAATAGTCTACAGGGACAAATATGTCCCGAACCGTAGTCAAAGCGTTAAACAATAACTTATTTAGTTATTATTGAGTGCGTGGTAATATGATGCGTTGCATTTCAATTAAATGAGGTCTTTTGATTGGATTTCTTTTACATGTGAAATTAGAGGGATCGGTGAATTAAAAAAGAACTCTGCAGACAAACCGCACAATACCCTGTTGAATATCAAAACCTATAGTAGACTAACCAGGGTTTATACGCATCAAGGGATTTAGGGGGTTTTAGGTGTTTTAGTACCAGAATTTTCGTAAAGTACTGGTCGCTATAGCTTGGACAGATTTATATATATATATACCGGGTGTCCCAAAAAGGACTGACTGATTTTAAAATTCAATAACTTCCAAACGGGGACAGATATTAAAAAAATTCTTGCAGGAGGGTTATGCATAAAGTCAAAAGTTTTTTTTTACAGTGATTTTCGATTTTAGTTCGAATTATAAACAATAGATGGCGCTGTAAGCAATAGTCGCTAAATACAGGCTCGGTTTTTGGTACTTCGTGGCCCGGATAATACATTTCCATCTCCTTTTTCTGCATGGAACCACAGAAAGGACCAAAAATCGAGCCTGTATTTAGCGGCTATTGCTTACAGCGCCATCTATTGTTTATAATTCGAACTAAAATCGAAAATCACTGTAATAAAACTTTTGACTTTATGCATAACCCTCCTTCAAGAATTTTTTTAATATCTGCCACCGTTTGGAAGTTATTGAATTTTAAAATCAGTCAGTCCTTTTTGGGACACCCGGTATATATATATATTAAATAAGGCAAATATTACTTTTTAAAATTTCTGGTAAACAGTCTTTGAAACGTACACACCTTGCTATCACATATATTTGTAAAATAAAATTTACTGTAAATATCAAATGTATAGGCTATTTCCATGAGCACTTGTAGACTAAGTCACATACTAAGATT
Organism: Maratus speciosus; assembly: GCA_963932465.1. Taxonomy (NCBI): domain Eukaryota; kingdom Metazoa; phylum Arthropoda; class Arachnida; order Araneae; family Salticidae; genus Maratus; species Maratus speciosus. Next base: position 137,607,548 of record OZ010793.1, read on the forward strand.
TTTGACTACCAGTATTTTAGAACGGAAAATGTCACTTATTTTACGGAAGAGATGTCATTAATTGAATAAGGCCAAGCAAACTTTTCCAAAATAACGGTGGCCAACAAGCATAGCGATTATCAGCTATGTGACTTACACTACAAAAACCCATGGAATTAGCCAATATAAATCATTACAAAAATAAAAAGTAGCAATCCCATTTGTTGATAAATCAAATGAAAATGCAGCCTAGTTCCCCATAATAATAGCGTTTTACTTTATAAATTTGGTGGAATTGTATAGCATAGATGTACAGTTACAGCTATCGTACAAATCGTGAATAACTTGACATGGTGTCGCCACTTGTTGGACAATGGACCGAAATTCTTATCACCGCCAATTTATGCTGAGATCAAACGAAATATAAAATTGCACAGATTCGATGTACTTCCGCTTGTATTAAAACATCCATATATATATATATATATATATATATATATATATATGTATATATTTAAATATGCAAATAGATTTATGTTAGAATGACCAAGAGAAACATAAAAATTCTCAGTGGTCCCAAAATCTATCTTATCTCATTCCAGGAAATCTGAAAGTCTCCTAAAACGCATCAGGAACAAATGCAAATGGAAAAATATTTTCAAATGGATTGCTTTCTTCAACTGTGAATAGAAAACAGTAAAAATTAAAATTAGAATTAATTATTATGATATGCATTTTGTAAAATTACTTCGGCGGCCTTCTACACCAATAAAAAGGAAAATAACGCAAATGGAAAACTTTTTTTATTTCAAATAAACATTTGCAAACTTTACGAGACAAAAAAAATAATTAATATAAAATAAAATAAAAACTTAACAGTAAATAAAGATGCTTTCGAAAAAAAAAAAAAGTTTTTACTTTGTTCAGGTTAACACACTTTTTCTTTAAAATCAATAGATGATTTTTAGACAGCATGCTGAAGACAGTGAAGGGAAAAACCGGTAATAAAGAGCAGTGATCATAAGTATGTAAAAGTTTTCAATGTTTTCGTTTATTTATTTCTATCGTATTGTTGTATTTAACGGGTGTTCCAAAAATGATTGATGGATTTTAAAATTCAATAACTTGCAAACGGTGGCAGAGATTAAAAAATATTCTTGCAAGAGTGTTATTTAAGATGTCAGGAGTTTTTATGGTGCGATTCTCAGTTTTAGTTACAGATAGCGTCGATAGATGGCGCTACAAACAATAACAGTTAAATCCAGGCTCGATTTTCCAGCCTCCCTCCTCTTCCATGCGAAAAAACGAGATTAAAATGTATTGAATGGATCCCGAAGTACCAAACATCGAGTCTGGATTGAGAGCCTATTACTCTCAGCGCCATCTATTGTTTGAAATTCGAACTAAAATCAAGAATCACAGTACAAAAACACCTAACAAGATTTAAAGTGTGTTTGTTGTGTGTAATATATACATATCAATACAAAAACCCTTAACGGGTTAAAAGTTTGTGACGCAGCACTTTATCTTTAGCTCTAAGAATTTTAAATTTGGAACTTAAAAATAATGATATCAAAGTTTGAGTGACGCAATGCTATTAATTTACCTATACATATATATATCAAAATTTATTCATTGATGCTTTATCATTTACATCTCATAAATTCGAATTTATGAATTTTAAAAGATATGATATGAAAATTTAAGTGACCCCTTGATGTTGCTTAAAACGATTAGTTTTAAAATTCAATTTAAATTTTCTTTTGGCTAAATATATTTACACCTCTAAACAATACTTTTCATTTTCAAATGCACTGTTGAATATATTACTTTCAGTGAATCTATATAATGCACTGAATTGTATTCATTTGAATAAATTGATTTATCTTTTGTGTCACGCTATACAAAAATCAAAAGTAAATTTTATGTAAATAGTTTTTTGGTCATATCCATTTGCATACATTTAACTTAGTTTGGATACAATGACGCAAAAAACTATTTACATAAATTTCACTTTTGATTTTTGTATAGCGTGGCACAAAAGATAAATCAATGTATTCAAATGAATACAATTCAGTGCATTATATAGATTCAGTGAAAGTAATATATTCAACAGTGCATAGAAAATGAAAAGTATTGTTTAGATGTGTAAATGTATTTAGCCAAAAGAAAATTTAAATTGAATTTTAAAACTAATCGTTTTAAGCAACATCAAGGCGTCACTTAAATTTTCATATCATATCTTTTAAAATTCATAATTCGAATTTATGAGATGTAAATGATAAAGCATCAATGAATAAATTTTGATATATATATGTATAGCTAAATTAATAGCATTGCGTCACTCAAAATTTGATATCATTATTTTTAAGTTCCAAATTTAAAATTCTTAGAGCTAAAGTTAAAGTGCTGCTTCACAAACTTTTAACCCGTTAAGGGTTTTTGTATTGATATCATTACTTTTTTTAGGTTAGTTATAAAAAGATAAAACCACAAAAAAAATTAAAGACCAATGCAATAAATTCATAGTCGTAATTTCCATTGACCTTTACAATCCTCCATCTAAAACGAATCAAAGTGTCACAAGAATTTATGAAAACAATTTATGTGTGCATATTCCAAGATTTCATTAACTAAAATCGAGTTAAAGAAATCTTTTAAAATTTGAACTTTTTAACACTATAGATTACTCATAAATATGATATAAATAGAAATAATTTATCTAACTGAAACTGTTTTAGCCAACATTTCAATTATCAACTGTAAAATAAGCGATATTTGGAAATTTAAGCGTTCCATGTTGTTAAGATTTTACGTTTCCTTTTCACATGTTTCTATGAAAACGCAGACAGTTATTATAAAAGAATTTTTTTTTTACTTTATATTTTTAATGTTTGGAACTCCTGCACTGTAATACACCAAAAGTGTTAACATTTTTCAACATGGTATGAAATATGCTAAAATTGACGACATATATATATATCCTTCTATATATAAAAAAAAGTTTTGATTTGGAAATGGACCAATGAACATCTGCGTAGATATTCCGGGTAGACCACATCCAATTTGAATGCTTAAGCATGGCCTTTCATCGTTAATATTAAAAAAACTGTTGCATACAAAAATGTGAAAATCGGTGGTATTATAGAGAAATGTTTGATAAATACGCTGATGCAGACAGTTTTCAAATCGAAGAATTATTTTAAGAGATATTTAATGCTAAAGTTGGGCAAAATCGTTCCATTAAAAAAGTTTTATTGGAGCAAAAACTATACATGAGAATTTAATCATTTTTAGATCATTTTATACGTTATAAGTTCCCGAAGTGCAGATTGCATTTAGTTTTCTTATTTGACTCATTTTTTGATGTTTTATATCAATTTTAAATTCAAATTTTCAGCATTTCGAGAGATATTTTTTACAAATTTTAGAAAATGTTATTAATTTAAACTGTTGCCAGTTGCATAAACAGCGCAAACAATAATGTTTACTTCAAATTAAAAATTTATTTACACCTGACTATTACAAACAGAAAAAAAAACTTTAAAATTAGAATTAAATGATTACATGTTAAGCAGGAAAATTACGTCATAAGAACCATAGGCACAGATGTCATATACGAGCATTTTGGCGCAATTTTTTTTCCGCGCCAAAGTGTCGTTATTTTGCTTGATGTGGTAACCCGGATTATGTTGTTTATGCTGTTGATGTTTTCGCCAAATTGGAAACCGAAAAAAATCGCGCCAATATGGGGCGAATATGACATCTGTACCCATCTGGGTTACGATATCAAGCAAAATAACAACACTTTAGTACCAGTTAAGTACCCGTTGCGTATATGAAATTATCGTCAGAAAAAATTTGCTCCAATATGACATCTGCGACGAACCATATTTGCACTTGAATTTTAAAAGAGAAACAAAATCTTAAAATAAAAAAAAATCATTATTATGCGTTAAAACTTGCAATTTGAGGAAATTACGTAATATTTAAAATGGCAAAAAAATATAGCAAAACAATTTAAATTGAAAAATATATTCGTGCGAGATATTTTGAGATAATCTTTTCAACTATTATCGTGAATTCGAAGACAGCGCAAATAATATTTCCTTCTAACAACAAAAGTATTTTCATGTGAATATTAATAAGAGAAATAAAACTTTGGTGTAAATTACGTCAGATTTAAAACGATACATTTAAAATGAATCCTTCTATATATAAAAAAAAGTTTTGATTTGGAAATGGACCAATGAACATCTGCGTAGATATTCCGGGTAGACCACATCCAATTTGAATGCTTAAGCATGGCCTTTCATCGTTAATATTAAAAAAACTGTTGCATACAAAAATGTGAAAATCGGTGGTATTATAGAGAAATGTTTGATAAATACGCTGATGCAGACAGTTTTCAAATCGAAGAATTATTTTAAGAGATATTTAATGCTAAAGTTGGGAAAAATCGTTCCATTAAAAAAGTTTTATTGGAGCAAAAACTATACATGAGAATTTAATCATTTTTAGATCATTTTATACGTTATAAGTTCCCGATGTGCAGATTGCATTTAGTTTTCTTATTTGACTCATTTTTTGATGTTTTATATCAATTTTAAATTCAAATTTTCAGCATTTCGAGAGATATTTTTTACAAATTTTAGAAAATGTTATTAATTTAAACTGTTGCCAGTTGCATAAACAGCGAAAACAATAATGTTTACTTCAAATTAAAAATTTATTTACATTTGACTATTACAAACAGAAAAAAAACTTTAAAATTAGAATTAAATGATTACATGTTAAAAGCAGGAAAATTACGTCATAAGAACCATAGGCACAGATGTCATATACGAGCATTTTGGCGCAATTTTTTTTCCGCGCCAAAGTGTCGTTATTTTGCTTGATGTGGTAACCCGGATTATGTTGTTTATGCTGTTGATGTTTTCGCCAAATTGGAAACCGAAAAAAATCGCGCCAATATGGGGCGAATATGACATCTGTACCCATCTGGGTTACGATATCAAGCAAAATAACAACACTTTAGTACCAGTTAAGTACCCGTTGCGTATATGAAATTAGCGTCAGAAAAAATTTGCGCCAATATGACATCTGCGACGAACCATATTTGCACTTGAATTTTAAAAGAGAAACAAAATCTTAAAATAAAAAAAAATCATTATTATGCGTTAAAACTTGCAATTTGAGGAAATTACGTAATATTTAAAATGGCAAAAAAATATAGCAAAACAATTTAAATTGAAAAATATATTCGTGCGAGATATTTTGAGATAATCTTTTCAACTATTATCGTGAATTCGAAGACAGCGCAAATAATATTTCCTTCTAACAACAAAAGTATTTTCATGTGAATATTAATAAGAGAAATAAAACTTTGGTGTAAATTACGTCAGATTTAAAACGATACATTTAAAATGAATCCTTCTATATATAAAAAAAAGTTTTGATTTGGAAATGGACCAATGAACATCTGCGTAGATATTCCGGGTAGACCACATCCAATTTGAATGCTTAAGCATGGCCTTTCATCGTTAATATTAAAAAAACTGTTGCATACAAAAATGTGAAAATCGGTGGTATTATAGAGAAATGTTTGATAAATACGCTGATGCAGACAGTTTTCAAATCGAAGAATTATTTTAAGAGATATTTAATGCTAAAGTTGGGCAAAATCGTTCCATTAAAAAAGTTTTATTGGAGCAAAAACTATACATGAGAATTTAATCATTTTTAGATCATTTTATACGTTATAAGTTCCCGATGTGCAGATTGCATTTAGTTTTCTTATTTGACTCATTTTTTGATGTTTTATATCAATTTTAAATTCAAATTTTCAGCATTTCGAGAGATATTTTTTACAAATTTTAGAAAATGTTATTAATTTAAACTGTTGCCAGTTGCATAAACAGCGAAAACAATAATGTTTACTTCAAATTAAAAATTTATTTACATTTGACTATTACAAACAGAAAAAAAACTTTAAAATTAGAATTAAATGATTACATGTTAAAAGCAGGAAAATTACGTCATAAGAACCATAGGCACAGATGTCATATACGAGCATTTTGGCGCAATTTTTTTTCCGCGCCAAAGTGTCGTTATTTTGCTTGATGTGGTAACCCGGATTATGTTGTTTATGCTGTTGATGTTTTCGCCAAATTGGAAACCGAAAAAAATCGCGCCAATATGGGGCGAATATGACATCTGTACCCATCTGGGTTACGATATCAAGCAAAATAACAACACTTTAGTACCAGTTAAGTACCCGTTGCGTATATGAAATTAGCGTCAGAAAAAATTTGCGCCAATATGACATCTGCGACGAACCATATTTGCACTTGAATTTTAAAAGAGAAACAAAATCTTAAAATAAAAAAAAATCATTATTATGCGTTAAAACTTGCAATTTGAGGAAATTACGTAATATTTAAAATGGCAAAAAAATATAGCAAAACAATTTAAATTGAAAAATATATTCGTGCGAGATATTTTGAGATAATCTTTTCAACTATTATCGTGAATTCGAAGACAGCGCAAATAATATTTCCTTCTAACAACAAAAGTATTTTCATGTGAATATTAATAAGAGAAATAAAACTTTGGTGTAAATTACGTCAGATTTAAAACGATACATTTAAAATGAATTATTTAAAAGAACTATCTTATAGCGCTGTTAAAAAATACCGGGAGACAATGACACTGTTTACTTAATTCATTTTACATTAGCTTATTTTCAAATGTTTAACTATTTTTTAAATTAAATACGAAAACCACCATTGTATCTCTTAACAGCAGCAGATGTGGTCTTAAAAATCCCCAATCCAAGAAAAACGAATGGAAACCCGTTTACAGAGAGATCGCTACTGTTTTTTTAAATTTTAATTCAATATTTTTAAAGCCGATCAAATTAGCGTGCTTTTTGGATTTTGGTGTGCCTGAACGGGGGTTGGCGAGCGTAGCTCGTAGGGGGCAGAGCCCCCTAGTTTTATATATATAAATACATGTAAAATAAAACTTTTTCACATTATGATCCACCTTAGGTTTATTATACAGCTATAAATAAATAAAACGAATCAAAGTGTCCAAGAATTTATGAAAACTATGTGTGTGCATTATTCCAAGATTTCATTAACTAAAATCAAGTTAAAGAAATCTTTTAAAATTTGAACTATTTAACACTATAGGTTACTCATAAACATGATTCAAATAGAAGTAAGTTATCTAACAGAAACTGTTTTAGCCAACATTTCAATAATTAAGTGTAAAACAATCAGTATTTGGAAATTTAAGCGTTCCATATTTTTATGAATTTATATTTCCTTTTTACATGTTTCTATGAAAAAGCAGACAGTTTTTATAAAGATATTTCATTTTTGCTTTATATTCTTAATGTTTTGAACTCTTGCGCTGTAATACACCAAAAGTCTTAAAATTTTTCAACATTGTATGAAATATGTTGAAATTGATAGGGAAAATTCTAATTTTTTAATAAATACATGTAAAAACTTTTTCACATTGAGATCCACCTTTGGTTTATTAAACAACCATAAATAAATAAAACAAATCAAAGTGTCACAAGAATTTATGAAAACAATTTGTGTGTGCATATCCCAAGATTTCATAAACTAAAATTGAGTTAAAGAAATCTTTTAAAATTTGAACTTTTTAAACCTAGAAAATAGAAAAATAATTTATCTAACTGAAACCGTTTTAGCCAAAATTTCAATCAGTAAGTGTAAAACAAGCGATATTTCTAAATTTAAGCGTTCCATGTTTTTAAGATTTTACGTTTCCTTTTTACATGTTTCTATGAAAAGCACACAGTTACTATAAAGATATTTCATTTCTGCTCTATATTGTTAATTGCTTGAACTCTTGCATTGCAATACACAAAAAGTCTTACATTTTTTCAACATTGTATGAAATATATTGAAATTGATGAGTTTTGTACCGTGCATTGGAAAATAATAATTTCAGCTAAGCATTGAAGTTTGTTTGGTTATGCTTAATGCAAACCTATGCTTTGCTCAAGCACCAATGAAACTTTAACAATAACTTATTTTATCTCAATAAAGTTTTTGTTTATTTTACAATACACAGGAATATTTCCTTCAGTAAAATTATTGCTAATGTATTTATACCTACTTCTGTATGCTATATGTGATTATTCCAAGAAATTATGTCAGGAATAAAAAAAATCATGATCCATGTAGCGCTTTCAACTGTTCAAATGGTAAAAATGATCAAAAAATTGGATGCTAGACAGCCAGTAAATTTTCTTGTGAAATAATTTGACATAAATTTGAGCAGTGTGTTTATGACATGAAAATAAAATAACACAATATCATACTGAATGTGATTCAAATGCAGAAATAAACATAAATGGGATGTAAATGTTTAAATTTTCTTGAGCAACAATGTAATAATGGACTAGAAATCATAACGAATGCTTATAATAAAGTGAAATACAGTAAACTCTGTGAACTCCGCAAAATGCATAATCTGCAAACATCTGTTATCTGCACTACGTGGAACGTAAGTAATGAAACTCATTTTAACATTTAAGTTCATAGATGAATTTAAATGATGTGTTAATTTTCACTAAATAACAATTTATCCTTGAAATAAACTGTGATTTAAGAAAATTCAAACATTTTGTACCCAGCACTCGAAAATAACAATTTGAGCTTGACCTTTGTTTCTTTGGTTAGGCTTAATGCAAACCTATGCTTTACTCAAGCTCCGATGAAACTTTAACAATAACTGTTTATATCTCAGCAAAGTTCTAGTTTCTTTTAAAATACACACGAATATTTCCTTTAGTAAAATTTCTGCTAATGTACCTATACCTACTTTTCAATGCCATATATGTGATTATTCTAAGGCATTATGTCTGCACTAACAAGAATCACGAATCATGTAGTGGTTTTACATAGTTCAATAGGTACAAATGATCAAAAAATTGGTTGCTAGATCATCAGGGAATTATCTTGTGAAATAATTTGGCATAAGTCTGAGAAGTGTGTTTATGACATCAAAATAAAATAACAATATCATGCTCAGGGGTAGGAAAATGCATCATTTTACTAGCCACTGGGGAGTGAATTTTCTGACAGGATGAGTGAATTTTTAGGTAGTTATTGAAAACTGCAAACTATACAGGTATGCTAAAAACGTTTTTTTAATATGTAGTTAGCTATATTTTTCAACTTTCCTAATTACTGCGATGTAAACATGGTAAAAAATTCTATTTTATATTAAACTTTCATCTCTTGTTTATATTTCTCAATTTTATAGGAACGAAATATATGAGAATGCATTACAGTAATCAGTGACCTGGAGCCGGAAAATATTTGATGCTCCAGCTCCGCTCCAATATAAAATACTGTGGCTCCGGCTTCGGGAATTGCTCCAACTCTGCGCCCACTTCGCACTTCTGAGTTGCAGTTTTTGATTTACACATATAATTTTTTGCTTACAAATTCTTTCTTTCTTTACCTTCATTAAAGATCTGACAAAATGCATTTTTCTTCTCAACAAACTTGAAATGCTTGTTCAGAAAATATGACATATTTTAGCTTTTGCTTTTAAAATAGAAAGTTTGGTGGAATTTTAAACACAAAAATCTTAAATTTCTTCTACGCTTTTCAAACAACCAAAATTGTACGTGTAAACAACAGGCAGTCATATTTGTTTTCAAATAGTGTTGCCACTTAGCTCAAGTAGAAGTGAAGTAGTGTTACCATATTTTTGTGAGAAGTTTTACATCTTTAATTTAAAAAAAAAAAAAACTTTTAAAAAATGATATAATTAAAATACTGAATAATGATGTAATTAAAATATTTTAAACCTGGACATTTAAAAGACTGAAAAAAAGATTAAAAAAAAAATAATAAACTAAAGGAGCCCTGGAGCAGAGTAAATTTTAGAGCTCTAGATCCAGGGAAAATACTGCTCCGGACCGCTCCGGCTCCGGTTCCAGCACCAGGTCTCTGACAGTAATAGTAACCAACTATTTTGAGTTGCGTAATTTTGTCATACAATTTTTTAACTGTACATTGCATTTTACTGGCTGTTGAAATAAATCCTTGGCTGGTAAGATTTTCTAGAAATTCTCCATCCCTGGTCATAAACATAATAGAAATAACTTATCTAACAGACACTTTTTTATCCAACATTTCAGGTGTCTGACTATGTACAGAGCAATTGAGTTATTTAATTATTTTTTAAACGTATTTTTATTAAGATTATGACTAGAAAATGTGAAAAAAAGCAAAACATATTTCCTTCATTGCTAAAATTTTGGTTAATGGATGAATTTATAGTAAAATTTAGTGAAATTTTGCCCGGAATGCTCTAAAGAAAATTTGGTACTTTTCGGTTAGCCAGGCGCCAGTGTTATATATATATATACATCTATATACATATACAAATATGCGCATACACATGGATATACGTGTATATATACAATATATGTATATATACATATATATGTATGTATATCAATGTATTTATAACACTGGCGCCCGGCTAACCAAAAAGTACCGAAAATTTTACTGTATGTTAGTTTCCTGTGATTATTCCAAGAAATTATGTCTGGAATAAAAAAAAATCATGATCCATGTAGCGCTTTCAACTGTTCAAATGGTAAAAATGATCAAAAAATTGGATGCTAGACAGCCAATAAATTTTCTTGTGAAATAATTTGACATAAATTTGAGTAGTGTGTTTATGACATGAAAATAAAATAACACAATATCATGCTGAAAGTGATTCAAATGCAGAAATAAACATAAATGGAATATAAATGTTTTAATTTTGTTGAGCAACAATGTAATAATGGACTAGAAATCATAATGAATGCTTATAATAAAATGAAATACAGTAAACTATGTGAACTCCGCAAAATGCATAATCTGCAAACATCTATTATCTGCACTACGTGGAACGTAAGTAATGAAACTCATTTTAACATTTAAGTTCATAGATGAATTTAAATGATGTGTTAATTTTCACTAAATAACAATTTATCCTTGAAATAAACTGTGATTTAAGAAAATTCAAACATTTTGTACCCAGCACTCGAAAATAACAATTTGAGCTTGACCTTTGTTTCTTTGGTTCGGCTTAATGCAAACCTATGCTTTGCTCAAGCTCCGATGAAACTTTAACAATAACCGTTTATATCTCAACAAAGTTTTAGTTTTTTAAAATACACATGAATATTTCCTTTAGTAAAATTTCTGCTAATGTACCTATACATACTTTGGTATGCCATATATGTGATTATTCTAAGGCATTATGTCCGGACTAACAAGAATCACGATTCATGTAGTGGTTTTACATAGTTCAATAGGTACAAATGATCAAAAAATTGGTTGCTAGATCAGATCATCAGGGAATTATCTTGTGAAATAATTTGCCATAAGTCTGAGAAGTGTGTTTATGACATCAAAATAAAATAACAATATCATGCTCAGGGGTAGGAAAATGCATCATTTTACTAGCCACTGGCGAGTGAATTTTCTGACAGGATGAGTGAATTTTTAGGTAGTTATTGAAAACTGCAAACTATACAGGTATGCCAAAAACGTTTTTTTAATCTGTAGTTAGCTATATTTTTCAACTTTCCTAATTACTGCGATGTAAACATGGTAAAAAATTCTATTTTATATTAAACTTTCATCTCTTGTTTATATTTCTCAATTTTATAGGAAAGAAGTATATGAAAATGCATTACAGTAATCAGTGACCTGGAGCCGGAAAATTTTTGATGCTCCAGCTCCGCTCCAAGATAAAATACTGTGGCTCCAGCTTCGGGAACTGCTCCAACTCGGCGCCGACTTCGCACTTCTGAATTGTAGTTTTTGATTTACATATTTATTTTTTTGCTTACAAATTCTTTCTTTCTTTACCTTCATTAAAGATCTGACAAAATGCATTTTTCTTCTCAACAAACTTGAAATGCTTGTTCAGAAAATATGACATCTTTTAGCTTTTGCTTTTAAAATAGAATGTTTGGTGGAATTTTAAACACAAAAATCTTAAATTTCTTCTACGCTTTTCAAACAACCAAAATTATACGTGTAAACAACAGGCAGTCATATTTGTTTTCAAATAGTGTTGCCACTTAGCTCAAGTAGAAGTGAAGTAGTGTTACCATATTTTTATGAGAAGTTTTACATCTTTAATTTTTAAAAAAAAACCTTAAAAAATGATATATTTAAAATACTGAATAATGATGTAATTAAAACATTTTAAACATGGACATTTAAAAGACTGAAAAAAAAAGATTAAAAAAAATAATAATAATCTAAAGGAGCCCTGGAGCAGAGTAAATTTTAGAGCTCTAGATCCAGGGAAAATACTGCTCCGGACCGCTCGGGCTCCGGTTCCAGCACCAGGTCTCTGACAGTAATAGTAACCAACTATTTTGAGTTGCGTAATTTTGTCATAAAATTTTTTAACTGTACATTGCATTTTACTGGCTGTTGAAATAAATCCTTGGCTGGTAAGATTTTCTAGAAATTCTCCATCCCTGGTCATAAACATAATAGAAATAACTTATCTAACAGACACTTTTTTATCCAACATTTCAGGTGTCTGACTATGTACAGAGCAATTGAGCTATTTAATTATTTTTTAAACGTATTTTTATTAAGATTATGACTAGAAAATGTGAAAAAAAGCAAAACATATTTCTTTCATTGCTAAAATTTTGGTTAATGGATGAATTTATAGTAAAATTTAGTGAAATTTGGCCCGGAATGCTCTAAAGAAAATTTGGTACTTTTCGGTTAGCCGGGCGCCAGTGTTATATATATATATATATACATCTATATACATATACAAATATGCGCATACACATGGATATACGTGTATATATACAATATATGTATATATACATATATATGTATGTATATCAATGTATTTATAAGACTGGCGCCCGGCTAACCAAAAAGTACCGAACATTTTACTGTATGTTAGTTTCCTGTGATTATTCCAAGAAATTATGTCTGGAATAAAAAAAAAAACCATGATCCATGTAGCGCTTTCAACTGTTCAAATGGTAAAAATGATCAAAAAATTGGATGCTAGACAGCCAATAAATTTTCTTGTGAAATAATTTGACATAAATTTGAGTAGTGTGTTTATGACATGAAAATAAAATAACACAATATCATGCTGAAAGTGATTCAAATGCAGAAATAAACATAAATGGAATATAAATGTTTAAATTTTGTTGAGCAACAATGTAATAATGGACTAGAAATCATAATGAATGCTTATAATAAAATGAAATACAGTAAACTCTGTGAACTCCGCAAAATGCATAATCTGCAAACATCTATTATCTGCACTACGTGGAACGTAAGTAATGAAACTCATTTTAACATTTAAGTTCATAGATGAATTTAAATGATGTGTTAATTTTCACTGAATAACAATTTTTCCTTGAAATAAACTGTGATTTAAGAAAATTCAAACATTTTGTACCCAGCACTCGAAAATAACAATTTGAGCTTGACCTTTGTTTCTTTGGTTCGGCTTAATGCAAACCTATGCTCTGCTCAAGCTCCGATGAAACTTTAACAATAACCGTTTATATCTCAACAAAGTTTTAGTTTTTTAAAATACACATGAATATTTCCTTTAGTAAAATTTCTGCTAATGTACCTATACCTACTTTTGTATGCCATATATGTGATTATTCTAAGGCATTATGTCCGGACTAACAAGAATCACGATTCATGTAGTGGTTTTACATAGTTCAATAGGTACAAATGATCAAAAAATTGGTTGCTAGATCAGATCATCAGGGAATTATCTTGTGAAATAATTTGCCATAAGTCTGAGAAGTGTGTTTATGACATCAAAATAAAATAACAATATCATGCTCAGGGGTAGGAAAATGCATCATTTTACTAGCCACTGGCGAGTGAATTTTCTGACAGGATGAGTGAATTTTTAGGTAGTTATTGAAAACTGCAAACTATACAGGTATGCCAAAAACGTTTTTTTAATATGTAGTTAGCTATATTTTTCAACTTTCCTAATTACTGCGATGTAAACATGGTAAAAAATTCTATTTTATATTAAACTTTCATCTCTTGTTTATATTTCTCAATTTTATAGGAAAGAAGTATATGAAAATGCATTACAGTAATCAGTGACCTGGAGCCGGAAAATTTTTGATGCTCCAGCTCCGCTCCAAGATAAAATACTGTGGCTCCGGCTTCGGGAACTGCTCCAACTCGGCACCGACTTCGCACTTCTGAATTGTAGTTTTTGATTTACATATTTAATTTTTTGCTTACAAATTCTTTCTTTCTTTACCTTCATTAAAGATCTGACAAAATGCATTTTTCTTCTCAACAAACTTGAAATGCTTGTTCAGAAAATGACATCTTTTAGCTTTTGCTTTTAAAATAGAAAGTTTGGTAGAATTTTAAACACAAAAATCTTAAATTTCTTCTACGCTTTTCAAACAACCAAAATTGAACGTGTAAAGAACAGGCAGTCATATTTGTTTTCAAATAGTGTTGCCACTTAGCTCAAGTATAAGTGAAGTAGTGTTACCATATTTTTGTGAGAAGTTTTATATCTTTAATTTAAAAAAAAAAAAAACCTTAAAAATTGATATAATTTAAATACTGAATAATGATGTAATTAAAATATTTTAAACCTGGACATTTAAAAGACTGAAAAAAAGATAAAAAAATAATAATAAACTAAAGGAGCCCTGGAGCAGAGTAAATTTTAGAGCTCTAGCTCCAGGGAAAATACAGCTCCGGAGTGCTCCGCCTCCGGTTCCAGCACCAGGTCTCTGACAGTAATAGTTGCAACGGAGTTCAGTGGGATGGTTCATTTAAATGCAAAAAACTCCAACCATATTACAGGAACTATGAAAATTTATTTAACATTTTTTATATTTAAAGTTACAAAAGAACTCATACTCATAATTGATTAAGAGTGAGAGAGAGAGTCCATGTTTATAAGGTACGGCTGGGCGTGACCCACAGACCGTGAAGGTCTTACATCCTTTTTGGTCGAGATAAAAAAGTTGAGTCCTCGTGATTTCATAAGAATCATATAACACTAGTCACTACACATCGCCAAATTCAAACATTGGCACCCTGAACGAACTGTGGACAAAGGTTTTATTCGCGAGCCCAATGATTACCCCAAAAATCCAGCAACCCCGATGAGAACAATGAAACGCGTGATGGAAAATGGT
Organism: Maratus speciosus; assembly: GCA_963932465.1. Lineage (NCBI taxonomy): Eukaryota > Metazoa > Arthropoda > Arachnida > Araneae > Salticidae > Maratus > Maratus speciosus. Next base: position 137,622,777 of record OZ010793.1, read on the forward strand.
TGCCAGTCCACAAATCCTGGGAATCATTATCTAACCGAAATGATTACGTTAAAAAATGCCCGCAACATACAATCGCGAAATGCCAAGAAAGGCATCTGGTAAACCAACTGACAAATAGATTTAACATCCATGAAACGTGATTTTAAAAACCGCATCTCATTTCGATGAGAGAGACGGCAGACACATCTGGGAGGTGTTTATGTTACAGACTGGTATTCGCTTAAACCAGTGTTACTTAAAATTACATACTGCAGACAGATGGCAAGGAAAAATGCAGGAAACGCATAAAATACATTCCTTTCACTTTTGTTGTTAAAAGATTTTCAACGGTTCCATATTAGCAGTGATAAGGAAGCTTTTCACTGCGGTGGGCAAAATCCGATGTAATTGAATGAAGAGATATTGTTACTAGCAGCCGCGCCTTATAATTTTTATTTATTTCTTTGCACTGGGAGCGGTAACAGACAGATAAGGAAAAAGGGGAAAAAAGAAATGAATCTTTGAGCGGCCTGAAATAAAGATGTTTTTAGAAAGAAGTAAGAAAACACAATAAAAATCTGGATGGTTTTGAGAAATGAATTTAATCACATATTTCAGTATAGGAAAGAGGGGGGGGGGAGGATAATAAGATCTAAAAGTAAGAAAGTTATGTTTTAAATTAATTTTGAATAAAAATGATAGCTATGGGCCAGAAACGCTGTCACAATAGTAACCAACTATTTTGAGTTGCGTAATTTTGTCATAAAATTTTTTAACTGTACATTGCATTTTACTGGCTGTTGAAATAAATCCTTGGCTGGTAGGATTTTCTAGAAATTCTCCATCCCTGGTCATAAACATAATAGAAATAACTTATCTAACAGACACTTTTTTATCCAACATTTCAGGTGTCTGACTATGTACAGAGCAATTGAGCTATTTAATTATTTTTAAACGTATTTTTATTAAGATTATGACTAGAAAATGTGAAAAAAGCAAAAAATATTTCCTTCATTGATAAAATTTTGGTTAATGGAGGAACTTATAGTAAAATTTAGTGAAATTTGGCCCGAAATGCTCTAAAGAAAATTTAGTACTTTTCGGTTAGCCGGGCGCTAGTGTTATATATATATATACATCTATATACATATACAAATATGTGCATACACATGCATATATGTGTATGTATACAATATATGTATATATACATATATATGTATGTATATCCATGTATTTATAACACTGGCGCCCGGCTAACCGAAAAGTACCGAAAATTTTACTGTATGTTAGTTTCCTTTGTACATTTCATATTTATGACATTGGTGAAGGCAATGAACTAAAATCTAAGAAACGTTTTAAATGTTTCAAAACTTATAGCATATTGCACTTGTTTACATGTTAATTTTCATAAAATTCATCAATGTCATTCCACAAAAACATCCATAAAACAAAAAATATTTATTTTAAATTTAAATCTTTAGTTCATTGCCTTCACAATAGTGTAAACAACATATTTTAAATTTCATAGTGATATTCCAATAATTTTCTGGGGAATAATGTTTTGCGTATGGAATTTTCACCGAAAATTACATTATCCAAAAAATGCATCAAAAGTTTAGATTTTTGTTTTACTACAAGAATTTCAGTAATTATACATCTAAACTTCACTTTTTTTATAAGTCACTCATTTCTTTAAAAGTACTGACCCTTTTTAGGTGCGTTCGTAATTATATAAATACGTAGCACCTATAGTCGTCGTTCAGTCCGTCCGTCTGTCCGTCCGTCTGTCCGCATGTAACAGAGCAAAAACTACCCAACCGAATGGTCTGAAATTTCAAATATATGATTGTTGCAAAATTTTGTCGAGCCATTTCAAATTTTATGAAAATCGGATGTATAGTTTAATTACAGGGACAGTCAAAAGTTTTTCTTTACATTACGGCCAATGGGAAAAATTATTGCAAGTGGATTTTAATGATATTAGAGACTTCCGAATGATCTGAAATTTTACAGATATAACTGTTGCAAAATTTTGTCGAGCCCTTTCAAATTTTAGGAAAATCGGATGTATAGTTTAATTACAGGGACAGTCAAAAGTTTTTCTTTACATTACGGCCAACGTTAAAAATTATTGCAAGTGCATTTTAATGATACTAGAGCCTTCCGAATGATCTGAAATTTTAAAGATATAACTGTTGCGAAATTTTGTCGAGCCCTTTCAAATTTTAGGAAAATCGGATGTATAGTTTAATTACAGGGACAGTCAAAAGTTTTTCTTTACATTACGACCAATGGGAAAAACTATTGCAAGTGCATTTTAATGATATTAGAGCCTTCCGAATGATCTGAAATTTTAAAGATATAACTGTTGCAAAATTTTGACGAGCCCTTTCAAATTTTAGGAAAATCGGATGTTTAGTTTAATTACAGGGACAGTCAAAAGTTTTTCTTTACATTACGGACAATGGGAAAAATTATTGCAAGTGCATTTTAATGATATTAGAGCCTTCCGAATGATCTGAAATTTTAAAGATATAATTGTTGCAAAATTTTGTCGAGCCATTTCAAATTTTAGAAAAATCGGATGTATAGTTTAATTACAGGGACAGTCAAAAGTTTTTCTTTACATTACGGCCAATGGGAAAAATTATTGCAAGTGGATTTTAATTATATTAGAGCCTTCCGAATGATCTGAAATTTTAAAGATATAACTGTTGCAAAATTTTGTCGAGCCCTTTCAAATTTTAGGAAAATCGGATGTATGTTTAATTACAGGGACAGTCAAAAGTTTTTCTTTACATTACGGCCAATGGGAAAAATTATTGCAAGTGCATTTTAATGATATTAGAGCCTTCCGAATGGTCTGAAATTTTAAAGATATAATTGTTGTAAAATTTTGTTGAGCTATTTCAAATTTTAGGAAAATCGGATGTATAGTTTAATTACAGGGACAGTCAAAAGTGTTCCGTTACATTACGGGGAATGGGAAAAAAATGTTGGAAGTGCATTTTAATGATGTATCAGACTATGCGCTGATGAAGTGCAAAAAATTATACATTCAGTACAATATGGGGTGCAAAAAATAATTATAAAACTAGTTATAGTACGAACGCACCTCATTTGCCACGTTCGGCGAGCAATTTCCAACTTGTTTAATCTCTAGAAGGCCATATTTTGTCCCCCCCCCCCAGTTTTTTAACAAAGCAAAGCATGACATTTCACATCAAAGATGCGACCGTTATCACAAACACCATATTCTTCAGTTTTAAGTGACTTGGATTGTTTGTGGCTTATTCAATACCTTTTAATTTCATGTATAATTCAATATTATACAATTTTACAGGTAAATAATAAAAAAACAGAGCTCGTCTTCTGTATCTAGGTTAGTCAGTGATGATTTGGCACCCAGAAGCAGAATTTTCAGTATCAATCTGCAGCAAACCAAAATTTATCTGCGACCGAACAATACTGAACCAAGCTACTATAATAAATACTCACTGTAACCCATAAAATAAGCAAAATTTACATTTTACAAAGAAAATTAATAGCAAACACAATAACTCCTAAAACAAAGTAAATTTGTGATTTTTTTTTAAGCTCAATATTTATTTTTAAGCTGGTAGATTGATCTGCAAGGTCTAAAATAATCTGCAGCGCTGCTGCCGTGCTGCACAGTTTCCACTATGGAGATTTGGTACACGATCACTTTCTATGCAATGTCATTCATATCATTCCACAAAAATACCCATAAGACAAAAAATATTTCTTCTAAATTTATACCTACTTTAAATTTCATAATGATATTCCAATAACTTTTTGAGAAAACATGTTTTGCGTATGGAATTTTTACCGAAACTAACTTTTCCAAAAAATGCATTTAAAGTTTAGATTTATGCTTTACTACAAGAATTTACAGTACTATACATCCAAACTTCACTGTTTTGACAAGTCATACTCATTTTTTTAAGCACTGACCCTTTCTTTATCTTTAGAAGGTCATACCCCCCCCCCCCCCCTCCAGGTTCTTCAACAAAGCAAAAGATGACGTTTCTCATCAATGTAACCGTTATCGAAAACACAATGTTCTTCAGTTTTAAGAGACTTGGATTGTTTATGGTTTATTCAATACTTTTTAATTTCATGTATAATCCAATATTATGTAATTTTACAGGTAAATAATGAAAAAAAATAGAATTCGTCTTCTGTATCTAGGGCAGTCGGTGCCGATTTGACATGCAATCACTTACTTTCTACGCCAAGGTTGTCAATCCAAAATTTAGACATGGTAAAAGCTCAGCAAAAAAAAAAAAAAAGGCTGAACTTTCACGGCCTAATGGAATTTTGACGAAATTCACATTTTTTCGCAGCGTTCAGATGAAATTTGCACTTTTTCTGCGATACATTGACGAAATTAGCGTTTTTCCCCGACCACTTGACGAAAATCGCGTTTTTCTGCAATCTTTCGAAGAAATTCGTGTTTTTTCTTCAATATTTCGAAGAAATTCACGCATTTACCACGATCTTTCGTCAAAAATAGCACGTTTTCCACGATCTTTTGCCAAAAAGCGCTCATTTTCCATGATCTTTCGCCAAAAATCCATTTTTTTATCATCCGACAAAAATTGCATTTTTTGCAATTCTTTGACGAAATTCACATTCTTTTTTCGCGATCCTTCGACGAATTTCGCGTTTTTTCCACGACCTTTCAAAGAAATTCGCTATTACACGATCTTTCGCCGAAATTCGCGTATTTTGTACGATTTTTCGCCGAAATTCGCATATTTTTCAAGATCCTTTGGCAAAATACGCTTTTTTCTGCAATCCTTTGATGAAAATCGCGTTTTTCCAGCGATCCTTTGGTGGAAGTCGCATTTTTTCCCGCGATCCTTTGAAGAAATTTGCACTTTTCCCGCGATCGGTTGAAGAAATTTGCTCAATTTGGCACGGTTCATACTCGCGTTTTTGTTGTATTACATCCATTCCCGCTAACCTCCCCCCCCCCCTCTATTAAAAATGTCAACAAATTTTAATGCATATCTGTATCGATCCCAGAGGTAAAAAAATTCACTGCCGAAAAAGCGGAAAGTAACATGTCTGAAAATTATATGTGTTTGCCAAATTACTTATACATTTATCGACAAGCTTGACAGAGCAGCCCAGAAGTAGAATTACACCCAAAAATAGAATGTTCATGAAATTTCAAGCAAAATTTATATTATTATGTAAAAGTGAATAAAACATACCCTATAAAAAAAACAATGCTAACCAGCACATACTTCAGGGGGAGGGGGGGGGGGGGTTGCTGCCAAATGAAGATATTGATTGTTTATAGTTTCATACAAAAATGTATGTATATATATATGAAGTAACAAGATACTTGCAAGCTCATGTTAAACTTATGGGAGCGTTCTTTTCTAATTTGTGAAATTGAAAGTAACTTTAAAAAAAAAAATCTGCAACCAAAATCGAAAAAGTAAACACTAACCTAGTTAGAATTCAATCTCAGCCATTCTAAGCAAGAAAAATAATCATTTAAAACTATTAATATGCAAGGGAGAAATTTTTTAATGTACGCTCCCATAGGTTTAACGTCAGCAATTCCAGTTTCTTCTCATGACTAACCTTCAAGTTAATATTAATCCTATGAGAGTGTTGTTTACATATTCCTTGCTAGCAAAAATACATTTTGACAACATGATTGTAAAAAACGAACTTTGAAGCAGGATATGAATAAAAAAAAAGAAAAGAAAATTATTTAAAGCTTTCTTTTAAGAATATTAACTTTAGATTTAAATAAAAACAAGTATCTTACCTTTGCAAAAAAAGCTATTATATCTCTTATTTACCTATAACCTTTAGTTACTAAATAAACAAAAAGAACATGAAGAAAATTTTTACTTTTAGAAGTTCAAAACAACTAGTCGGCATAATACGATTCATTTTCAGCTAATCGTGTGCTCTGAACAAATTATTCACGTGTCTTCCGATCGCAGTGGCTAATCGCACCACCGGTGCCTTTAGCCTCTACAGGCTATTCGCACCACCACCCATTGCGCATGCGCTATCTGGGGATTAAAGTTGGTAATGTATCGAAAAGTGTGATAATCTCAAAAAATAAAAATGAAAAAAATTGAAGCCAAGTGTAAACTGTGGGTGATCCCTGGAATCAGAAGGCGTATTTCTTTTAAAAGTGAACCTGCGGAAGCTGTTGAAGGAGCCTTTAATTCATTGCTAATTGATTTCTATTGAATTTTACAATAAAAGCATATTTATAAATATGAAATACTGAAAAAAAATCTTTTTTATTAACACTTGCTGATAAATATTTTTTTTTAATTAAATGCTATGTAGGTAGGTAGGTAGTGGGCGGGCTTTGGGACCTATGAGCAGCACGGCTGTTATCCCGAATGGATCCATACGAACAGAAACGGCAGACACGAAAACACTAGTCCCCTAACTAGAAGCAATCAATACCATGAATAAAATGTAGTGTAGAAATACGAAAGTCACTATTAAGTGCTATTTATACGTATATTTTAAAACAAAATATTATTATATAACGAAGATATCCACATTTTAAGTTTGTAATGTCCGTTTTTACAATTTCACCGTTTATATACTAATTACATCAGACATTATTGTTTACTTTAAAAACAAATTTACTATCTGTAAAACTTACTGGTCAGATTTTATTTGTCCGTAGGCCAGGAAATGGCGGTCGGTCCCTCCCTCTCCGAAGGAAAGTCCATTTTGAAGAAGGCGTAATGGATTGGGAGGAGGGGTTGCTTTAGCACAAGAAAAATCGCCAAGTACCCTTCTCGATATTGCTACAGCTCGCCGCGCCAGGCAGATACCTGTTTTTTCTTCTGCCGATAAGCAGCGTATTGCGTTTCTCTCACTTATTAATTTATTATTATTAAACTGCTTTTTTCAAAACAAACTGTTATTTGCATATAACCAACTGTTGTTATTTATATAACAATCTGAAATGCGGCCCAAAGGAAAAACCATTCGTTCGAAGGAAAGATTGATTGTGAATAATGTCACAAAGTTTTTTGAGAAGGAAGCAAACGCACAGAAACTTTTGTTTCCCTTATCGCAAGCACAAAAGCGTGCGGCTGCTGCTACTGGAATATCCCTTCGAACAATACAGCGAATAAAGAAGGAATCTCAATCCAGTGCTGTATTTTCCTCACCAGGAAAAATTCGCAAGCGTAATGCTTAAAGAAATGCTGTATTGGACAATTTTAATTTGTGTGTTTTAAGGCGTATTGTAATTGAATTTTATGCTTCGGACAGAATGCCATCCCTTAATTCGCTTCTCCCTGTAGTGAAAGAAAGAATAAAATTCCCATGGAAAAGAGACACGTTAAGAAAATTTCTCCACAATGTTGGCTTTCGGTGGAAAAGATGTGAAAATGAAAGAAAAGCTCTAATTGAAAGAGCAGACATTGTCTCTTGGAGATTTCGATTTCTAAGGGCAATGAGAAAATTCAGGGAGAGCCAGAGAAGTATAATATATCTAGACGAAACCTGGATTGACTGTAATCTGGCTTTTTCAAAATGTTGGCAAAGTGAGAAGATTGGTGCCCTTGTAAAAGAAAGAGCCGGGCACCGCCTGATCGTCTTACATGCTGGGTCTGAATCTGGATTTATTCCAAACGCCGATTTAGTTTTTAAGGCAGGGAGTGCTTCTGGTGATTATCATGGTCAAATGAACTATGATAATTTTGAAAAGTGGCTAAAAGAAAAATTAATGCCGCACATTCCTTCCAATTCTGTTATTTGTATGGATGACGCCTCTTATCATACGAAAATTGAGGATCCAGTTCCAAAAAAATATGACACTAAAAAAGTGATGATCGAGGGGTTGAAACAAAAAAATATTAATTTCGATGAAAGTATGAAGAAAGCAGAACTTTTCGAAATTATTTCGACCAATGCTTGTCCTTCAAAAAAGTATTGCGTTGACGAACTTTTGAAACGACATGGCCATGAAGTCATCAGGTTGCCTCCCTACCACTGTGATCTGAACCCAATAGAATTAGTTTGGGCGCAAATAAAACGCTATATTCGTGAAAGAAATACGAAAAGCAATCTGAACACAGAAACTCTCTTCAAACTTACTCGTGATGCCATAAATAGCATAACTGCGGAAACATGGAAGAAGTTCTGCAATCGCATAAAAGAACTCGAAAACGATTATTGGAAAAATGACGGACTGGTTGAAGAAACTGTAGAACAGCTCAATTTCATCGTAAATTCAGACTCTGAAACGGACGATGAATTTGATTATTCATTTAATGATACTAATGAAATTAGTAATGAATCTGATTCAGAGATGAGTGGTATAGAAGCTTTTTAATTTATATGCTTCCAATAGTCCATTTTTTACATTCCATTTAAATTTTTATTTCCCTTATTAAGCCCTTAATTTTATTTTCCATTTTATTTCTTTTAATTTCCTTTTAATTATTGAGCAATAGCAAACAAATTTACTGATATAGTCGGGATCCACTCAGCCCTGTGGCTGGCATGCTGGCCGCAAAATGAGGAGCTTGGATTTTCGTTCGCAGGTTCAATACCAGCGCGGTCTAAGCGGGGTGACTGTGCAAGGTTTTCAGGGTTTTCCTTGTACGAGAACGATAGTTCGAGTCACTTTCCCTTTGAAAGTCCTCCCTGAAGGCATATGACCTATAGAAATACGGACTAAACTACCTGATGCTTAATAAATTCCTCTCTACATTATTTCACTTATACAGTCAAAACGCATTATCTCAAATTCCCAGATCCCTATAAGACTAGAGTAGTACCCGAACCGAACCCGAAAATTTAATTTTAAATCTATTCGAAAAAATAATTTTTATTGACCCAAAGTGAAAAAAATTAAATGACATTTTAAACTCCTCTCTGAAAATTAATTAATAATCTACAATACGTAGCCGTTACATCTGAAAAAATAGTATGACCTTTATTAGGCAAAAAGCACTAGGGGGAGTGGGCTTAATTTCAAACTATAAATCTAGATATTATTTCAAATTTCTTTTACAATGTATTTGATATACATTGTAAGATTTATAATTGTTATTCTTATAAATAAATAAATAAAAATTGTATCTTGATATCTCCTCCGCCCTACCAATTGAAATTCGGGATAAAAAAATCTATTATTCTACCAGGCTCAGCCCCCTACGAGCAAACCTCGCTAGAGGTCTGCACGGGCCGGAATTTCCAGGGCCGGGCCCGAGCGAAAACTGTCTCGGCCCGGCCCACTGTAAAAATTAAAAGTTCGGCCCGAGCACGGCCCGTACAAAATCAGTGAAAACAGGCACGGCCCGACTCAATTTCTACAAAAAGTTTCTTTTTTTTCGGCCCAACCAGTGGCTGATAGGTCCTGCTCTCGAAGGTGGTCAACGGGAGGTTCTGGGCTCGAACCCAATCGCGCCCGTCGGCCTAACCGTTCGGAGTTTCGTGGTTTTCTTCGAACCTTTCATAAATACAGGTTAGGTCCCATAAGAAAGTCCTCACTGAGGGCACTCCACCCTAGGGGTACTATTATATACCTAAACTCTGTTATCGATGTAAGTAATTTATCAAAAATGGAAAAAGCTATTCGATTCCAAATGCCTTCAATAGTCAGGCCTGTCAATGTTATGCCTTTAAGGTTAAAAATGAGTCAGAAAATGTGCCTGAAAGTTTCGCATTGTTGAGCAGTGCATATAAGAACCATCTTAAGGTATATTTCCAAAGATACTGTTTACAGAAAGTCATTATCGCTATTAATACTTTTACAAAATCGCATTTGCTCGTGAATATTTCAGGACATACTTTTTCCAATATTTCAGGACACATTTACCCAGCATACTACTTTTTTCCACGACCGTTCCTCGAAGTTCGAGAATTTTTTCTACCATCACTAGCCAAAGCTCAAGATTTTTTTTTTTGCAATCGTTTGCCAAAACTAGAGTCTCCCCCCCCCCCCCGTGATCGTTTGCCGAAATTCGATTTTTTTTTTTTTTTTGAACGTTTGCCAAAATTTGCGATTTTTTACCACGATCATTTGCCGAAATTCGTGTTTTTTCCCCTCGATCGTTTACTGAAATTCGCGAATTTCAGCGAATGATTGACCACATTGCCGATTTTTTTAGAAATTGGTTGAAGACTATCGCAATTTTTTTTAACGACCGATTAACAAAATTTGCAATTTTCCTTCCTGTAAGACAGACGAATTCTGAAAATCTTAAAAAATGAGTCACATTTAAAAATGCTTGCACACTGCATACCTCCAGCTCATCAAATATATGCCTGCTAAAGACTATTAAATTGCTATGCATAGTTTTTTATTCTAAAAAACTTTTTTAACGGAACTATTTTAACAGAATTCAACGTTAAACAATGCTTTAAATAATAACCTGACTTAAAAACTGTCTGTTTCAGCATTTTTATCGAACATTTATCTATAAAACTAGCATTTTTCATAGTTTTATATATAATAGTTTTCTTAATATAAGCCGAACTGGTCACAAAAAAAAAATGTTAGGCAAAGAACATGCATTTTTCTCAATTTTAAAACTTGATTTTTTTTTTTTTTTTTTTTTTTTTTTTTTTTTTTTTAATGAAATTAATTTATAAAGAAATGTTCTCACAACAAAACTTAAAAACAAACTAAAAGAATTAAAAAGAAAAAAAATATTTTTAATACAGTTACCTCTGGGCTTTTAAAGCAAAGTAATGATAAAGAGTTACCACATGATAATTAGAAAAAAAGCTGTGCTACCAAAGAAAAAAATGAGCCAAAAAAGCAAAAGATTTTTAAATATGGCAAACTATATTCTCCCGCGATGTCCGCTTGACCGTTTCAGAGCTAATGGACTCGTCCGCTACTACGTCATGAATGATTGACAGACGCCATCTCCTGAACGATGGAGTATTTTATAGCATGTTATATATAAATTTTAACAGGCGTAACATTTAAAAAACATATTCCAGAGTTCACTTGTCTATCCACTGTCGATGGAAAAAAATGCTAGAAGAGAGAGAAAGAGACATGGATAAATGAAAATCGAGGAAAACTACTGATCTTAGACATGATAGATACAGAAGAGAAGGCATTGTAAGTACAACTGACATATGTACAACATATTCTCCCGCAGACTCTCTACGAATGACAAGGCCTTTCTTGTAATAGGAGGCCTTGGTTTCTAGTATCCTATGTTGCAATACGCATGCGCAACGGGTGGTGGTGCGAATAGCCTGTAGAGGCTAATGGCACCGGTGGTGCGATTAGCTTCGGCCTCTTCCGATTGGCGTTATAACAATAGGTCGTTTCCTGCCAGACATAATCTGCAAATATCACAAATTTTCTTTTAAAATAGCATTCTATTCTAATACTACAAAAGAAAAACACGATGTCTCTTTCCCCTTCATTTTGATCTCAAATAGCAATCAAGTAAGTTGCACATATCATCGGAGTTGAAAATTAGTTTGTTTCAAGTTGGGAAATTTTTTAATTCCCCCCCCCCCCCCAATAAATATCTGTCGCTACGCACCGACGAATCGATAAGGAAACGACGAATTTAATCACAGAATCCATCATTATAGCGAATTTCTGCCCGTTAACAAGTAAACAAACAAACGTGGTTTAGGATTCAGTTCAACAAGATTCATTCTTATGGATTCAATAAACGATTCAAGACGCGAGCTACGCTCATAAACAAGAAATTAAAAATATTTTTTTTGAAAATTGAAAAAAAATATATAAATGACAATTATATTGAATGCATATTATTAAAAAAATTTTCCCCTTTTTTAAAAATGAATCTAAATATTTTTTCGACAAAAAGCAGTAATATGGAATAATAAATTCTTCATAACAAAAGAGAAAGATAATATCAATCGAAATTTCATTTAATATATTTAATATTTTAAAACACATAATAATTAACATTTAAAATTTTAATATTTAAAAAAAAAAGATTTACTGCCTACATTCAGATTGTTAACTCAACTTACAGAGTCGAATCCCGGCTTCGTCCGAGTACGAAAATTTGGCGGAACGCCCCCCTTCGTGACATCATTTTGACGTCATAGGGGCGTAGAAAAGGGAAAGCGGTATTCTGGGCCACTTCTTTTCGTATTTGGCGAAAGATTAGATGCGAAAATTTATTTCGGATGTTTACATTTTTTTGGATGCTATTTTCGCCATCTGAAAGTAGGCGAAACGAGGGTGAAAAGCCCATTTCGGACGCAACTTTTATGATTGTTTACATATGATAGGACATTTTAGTAAGTAAGTTTCTAGCATTTTTCAATGTTAGGACTTTTTTATTGCATTTGTGAAGAATATTATAATGTATTTGGTAAAAAATGAGCGTTTACTCTGTTATTTTGATGTGGGGAGGTTTTAGTTTTTATTTATTTTAAAATAAATTATGTACATTAAAAAAATACTTTAATTTTTAAGAACAAACAGATGTTTGCAAATGATTTTAAAGTTGTAGAATTCGTTTTAAATGGAGATAAATTTGTTAAATAATTGGAAGAATCTGATATATTTTGATAGGATTGGTATCCTCTGATCAAAATCCAAAAGGGAGGGGGTGGGGGTGGATTTTTCAGCAAATGAATGATAATTATTATAATTAATAAAATCACTTTGCTTTCAATTATAACTGTTTTATCTATATTTAATTATATAAGTCAAATGGGTAAAATAAATTTAATATTTTCTTTTAATCATTGAAAAAAAAATTAAATTTCAAGGTTCAAGGATTTGTAGTTGATGTTCTATTACAAATGCAGTTAGTTATACTAAGAGTTTAATTAATAAATATAACAGAGAGTTTAATTAATAAAGAATTGTTATATGCTACATAATTTTAAACATAATACTTATCCCAAGAAATACATGCTATTAATATCCAATTTTATTTATTTATTTTACATAAAACCTTAGGTTTTGATGAATGCTTAGCTGAAAATCTGCTGTATGATGTACCTCTTCCCATGAAAGTTGACAAGAATATGAAATAATCTGTACTGAGGTATATATCAAACTGAGATAACTTTTAATATTAATATAATTTTTGAAACTGTTATATCTATGTGTAAGAAAAATATATACTGTTACTTTCTTGTACTTTTGAAAAATGGTGAAGAATAAAATGTTTTTCTAACTTCATTTTATTTATTTATTATTATTATATAATTATACCTCAACCCTGCATCTATTGCTGTCTTACACAACTTTGCATTTATTTTCTTTTTGTAAATTAGCTTTTAAAGTACACATATATTAAACAAATTACAGAAATTTTATAATCTTCTTCAAATTTTATTGAAATATCAATCAATGTGTGAGAATTACTTTTTAATAAATGTGAAAATAAATAAAGTTCATGAAATCATCTTTTCAAAAATATATTAGCAATTTAGTACTATTATTACAAAATTTGAATGGCTTTGTTACTAATTATTTATGCATTTACAATATTAAAGTATCAAGGCAAAAACTGAATAATAAATACATGGTAGAATTTAATTATTAAAGTTTTTTAATATAGCATATTTTATAGTAACAATAATCTAAAAGTTAAAATATCAGTGAAAATCTTTTTTACTACAGTTACAAAATGAACTTCATACCTACATGAATAAAATTTTCAGACAAAAAGAAAAAAAAAATCTATGAGTGTTTTATTAAGCATCTTTGATTAAAGTTGGTTGCTTGCTGATTAACTTTATTTTTGTGGTTTATATTCTTTGAAAATTACTTTTTATGAAAGTTTTACTGCCCTTTTTGGGAGAAAATTTTAAAAATGTTTATTTATTAAGAATGTGAAACTTTTATTCATGTGCTCTATACATTAATGACACACATATAAATATACATAAATTAAATTTTGATTGCTGTAAAAGTAGAAAGTTTGAACTTTAAAACAGTATTTAAAGAATAATAACAATAATTCTTCTTGATTTTATAGAAATTGTTTAAGTAATATCAAAAGCAGACAAATAACTTACTTCTGTAATAAATTGCACAGTAAAACAGACGAGTAAAGTTCAATGGGAGTTTTTAAAAAAGCTATTCATTTTAATTTGTTTACAGTTGAAAATATGCTTTTTACATTAGATTTATAATCTATATATATAAAATAAAGTCTGGATTTTGTATTAATCAACGCTCAGCCAAAACTACTGAACCTAAAATCTTGAAAATCGGGGTAAAAATACTTCCTATGATATAGATTGCCGCTAAGAAAGGATTTTCCGAAATTCCACCCCTAAGGGAGGTAAAAAAGAGAACAAACTTTTAAAAAAATCCTTAAAAATCGGATTTTATAGTTATTTTTCAACTGATAACATATTTTGGTGTATTTTTGTATGCTGAATCGAATGGTACTAACTAAATTCTTTTTAGCCCAATAGTTCACGAGATATTTAATGTTTTTCTAATATGGCACTATCTTTGGCGCCAAAACCTCGAAATACCTAACATTATAAGTGATAATTCATCAATATTCATTCATCTTATACATCCGTTACTGTAGAAACGGAAGAAATTCGAATTAAATCTTTTGGTTAAAAAATTGAACCGGCTATAAGAGTTTGAAAAAAATAAATAAATACAAACGCCTTGAAAAAAAGAAAAATATATATTGAATTTATTTAAAATACAAGGAAGCGATCCACTTAGAAATTAACATTATAAAACGAAAATATTTAAAAAATGAAAGCAATGTTTGTACGACTTTAAAAATTTTGTGGTACTTACATCCGGGCCATGTCCGATACAACTGCGCCAAGCATGGCAATTACATTAATTACAGCAACCCTTATTTTTTGTCCATTTGATATTTTATTTAGTATAATTTTAAATTAATTTTATTATTATAATTTTTTTATTATTATAGTATATAATATGTAGTTTTATGTAATATATTTTATTTATTTATTTACTTAAAACAATTTGCCATTTTTAACAAGGTTATGTATTTAAGAATGTTAAATTACTTTTTTGAACGTAATTGGCAAACGATAAACAAGATTGACAATTGTCAACCATTTTTGGCGATCTATCTCATGGTCCGAATAATGCGTAAGTATTACTTTTTTTAATGGAAGAAATTGGAATTGAAATAATACATCGCGATTTAACACTTGCTCTTGGATAAGAAAAAAAAATGGGTACTTTTATGTCAGCCGTATCCGTGCGTAAATATCGCCATTAGCATTTTAAAAATTGCCAATAGCAGTAGTTACATTTCGCGCATGTAAATTAAAAACAATTCTTTGTTTTAAATTATGCCGTTATTTCCTAATGTTTTACTTTTCATCTTTTTCAATGACGTTAGTGTAAAGCGTGTAATATAAATGAAATGAGTGAAATGTTTTTATTTTGAATGAAAATAATAAAATAAGAATAAGATATGGAAACAATCTTTGTTGATTTATTACTTGCGCCCGGCTAACATAAAAGTATCACAAAAGCCATATATTCACCTTTCTTTGGGTGGTTGTTCATGGAATTTCTGGTTAATCTTCCGTAATCGGATACTTCTTCAATCGGTGTATTAATTACAATGTCGAAAGCATCGTTTATATTGTGGTGAGTCGCTCGTATAATATAATCACTCACTTAAAAACACTTTACTACCTTTATTCGTAGAACATTGATAAACGTCGATTCTGACACTCATCGTATTCGAACACACAAAGAACGCAATGTAAACATTTTCGTCTGCGCTGCTATGACAACGGCTCTGGCCAGCTGCCATTCCGAACGAAGAATTTTCTCCCTTGCCTTTCTGCGGCTGCCACAGAGTATCCCCCCAGTGACGTAGGGTACCGAAGAAACGATATACAAGTGTATACTTTTTTTTTTTTTTTTTTGACTATCTGTGTCAGAATCCACGCTTGTGGAGAAAAATTACAAGGATATTTACATGAAATAAAATTGCAACATATAACAAAATATAGGCATAATGTGTAGTATGCAAAATGAACAATTTATCAACAATTTCAGTAAGTAATATAAGATGCCAGTTTTTTAGGAAAATGGACATGTCTGCCCGAACGTGTGACAGTTTTTGTTTGGTCAGGGTTACTGTCCGCTTTAAGAGAGAGTTTTAATATAGAGTTCTCTGGAACAGTTTTCGTGGACAAGTCTGAAGTAGAAATCAAATGAGCTGGCTTCACTCGATCTATTGATACCGTAGACTTACGACCATTAAGCTCGATTGTTATAGTTTTCCCGGTTCTACTTAGGACTTTGTGAGGACCAGTATATGGTTGACACAATGGAGGTTGTACATGATCCACTCTTAGAAAGATGTGTGAACAAGATGTCAAGGAAGGGTGTATATAGAACTTCTCTTGGCAGTGAGATGATGTAGCAACTGGACTTAACTGCCGCATGGTGTTTCGTAGTTGCGTGACGAAGTTATCGTTGAAAGGTCGGATCTTGTATTCATCCAGCATATCACAGGGCAATCTCAACGTAGTGCCGTAGACAAGCTCAGCGCAAGAAGCTTGTATATCTTCCTTCACTGCTGTGCGAATGCCTAGTAAAACTATCGGTAATATTTCAGTCCACCTACTGGTTTCGTGAGCTTTGATGGATGACTTTAAATGTTGATGAAATCTTTCGATAATGCCATTCGTTATCGGATGATATGCCGTTGTGCGGATCTTCTGTGTTCCCATCATTTTCGTAAATTCATCAAATATTGCTGATCGCATTTGTGGGCCTTGATCCGTGGTTATGAGCGAAGGGCAACCAAATCTTGATATCCAATGCTTTAATATGGCACTACAAATTGTTTTAGCTTGTGTGTCAGATATAGGTACGGCTTCTGGCCATCTGCTAAATCGGTCAATCATCGTTAAAAGATAGCTGAAACCGTCAGATGGAGGCAAGGGACCTACGATATCTATATGTATTTGGGAAAAACGTGCATCAGGAAGAGAGAACGTGCCAAGAGGTGCTTTGGTGTGCCTCTGTATTTTTGATCTTTGACACTTCTCACAGCCACGAACCCAGTTTTTGATGTCTCGTTTCATATTTGGCCATACGTATCTGGAACAAATTAGTTTTGTGGTAGCTGCTATGCCTGGATGGGCTAGGTTGTGCAAATGTTCATATATCAGCCGACGAAAGAAACTAGGAACTAAGGGTCGAGGCGTACCTGTTGAAGTATCACATAGTAGGCTACAATCAGAAATGAGGCAAGGTTTCAATTCCAATTTGAGCAATGTACTATTATGCAGGTTCTGTAGCTCTGAATCATTTTCCTGAGCTTTTGCGAATTCCTCAAAATTTAAGATTGGAGATTTTGAAATAGAATCAATTTCAATTCTTGAGAGGCAATCTGCAACAATGTTTTCGGAACCTGGTACATGTCTAATGTCAGTGGAATATTGGGAAATGTAATCTAAATGGCGTGATTGCCGCGGCGAACATTTATGGGGATTTTGCTTAAATGCATAAATTAGCGGTTTTTGATCAGTATAAATTTGAAAAATTCTCCCCTCTAGCATGTGCCGAAATTTTTTTATTGCCGAATAAATAGAAAATAATTCCCGGTCATATGTTGACCAATTCCGCTGACTGTTGTTTAATTTCATGGAAAAAAATGCTAAAGGTTCATAACGTTCCTGATAAAACTGCATAAGGGTGCCGCCGATCGCGACATCTGAGGCGTCAACCCATATACTCAACTGAGCGCCTGGAATAGGGTGCCGTAAAAGAGCAGCCTGAGATATTGCATTTTTGGCAGCTACGAAAGCTTTTTCAGCATCTTCGTTCCAATTAAGGGGTTCTGTTTTAGGAACACGGGAACGAGATTTCTTTTTGTTTGTATGGCCTTCTAACAATTTCACTAAAGGCGCAAGTATGTGTGCAGCTTGATATATGAAAGACCTATAAAAATTAAACATACCCAAAAATCTTCGAAGTTGAGATAAGGTTGTGGGCTGCGGAAAATCGATTATGCATTTAACTTTATCTGGAAGTGGTTGAATACCATGTTCAGATATTCGAAATCCTAAGAAATCAATGGTAGGTTTACCAAATGTGCACTTGGATACATTTATGCACAAACCATATTCTGCTAATTTGGAAAATAGTGCTTTTAAATGATGATAATGCTCCTCGGCATTTTTAGAGGCTATGAGTATATCATCGACGAAAGCATAGACGCCTGGTAAATCACGTATTACCTCATCTATGAATCTCTGAAATGTTGCAGACGCATTGCATAAGCCAAATTGCATGCGTGTGCTTTCGAACAATCCAAAAGGTGTGCATATCGCTGTTTTGGGAATATCATCAGGATTGATTGGTATTTGATGATATGCTTTGATGAGGTCAAGTCGACTAAAAATTTTAGTGTCACGTAAATTAGCAGTGAAATCAGCTATACATGGTATCGGGTATCTGTCTTTTTTGGTTTGCGCATTCAAGGCACGATAATCACCTACAGGTCTCCATTCCAAAGTTCCCTTTTGGAACCATGTGCAAAGGTGATGCATAGTTGCTACGTGAAGGTCTTAAATGTCCGAGTTGTATCATATTTTGAAATTCTGTTTTAGCAATTTTCAGGCGATCCGGAGCCAACCTGCGGGGTTTTGCCACAACTGGAGGTCCTTTTGTTGAAATAAAATGCATTGTGTTGTGTTTGACAGGCTGATTGGGATCTGGTAATTTTGTAATAGATGGGAATTGTTTAAGAAGTTCATTATATATATTATCAATATTGATTGTTTTTACTGAATGAATTAATGCACATTTCATGTGACCTGTTGTTTCAAATTTTGTTTTTAAATCTCTTAGACATTTGTGGATCTGGAACCAATTCGAAATTATCGAGAAAATCTGCTCCCAAAATTGGTGTACTAACATTTGCCACTAGAAAAGTCAAATTAAATTTTCGTCTTAACTTAAAATCTAGAGAAAGGGTTTGTTGACCATAAACATTTATAGGGGAAGAATTAGCAGCCAAAAGCGTTTGTACGGGTGGATTCCGTTTTTGTACATTGTTGGCAGGAAGGATTGACACGTCCGAACCGGTGTCGACCAGAAAAGAAACATTTGTAGTCCGGTCTCTAATGAACAGGCGACGTGACTGTTGAGGCAAAGAATAAGTCGCCTCTACTCTTTGCTGGTTTCGTTTCCCGCCCAAGAACACGGCTTTATGCATTTTTCTTCCCTACATTTTTTTCCAAATCGTCTATGATACCAACAGATACTTGAATCCCGATTATCACTATTACTTCGCCCTCGAGGTTTACTCCAGCTTCTGCGGTATGGGGACCGACCACGTGAAACAGCAAGCTGATCGATGCGCTTATTTAATTTTTCGATTTCTTTCAATAATTTACCCTCTATCGCCTGTTCATTCGAGCAGGACACGGCAATTGCAGAAGCTGGGGAAGAGGTAACTTCTGAAATACGATCTGAAATTTCCGCTGCTTTATCAAGGGTTAATTCAGAAACAGCCGCTAAAATTGTCTGAACAGAATTTGGTAATCGTTGCAAAAACAATTCTAACATTAAATTGTCTGGAACATTTAGGGATTCCGCGCGACGTTTCATACTACGTAATAAATCTGAAGGTTTCCGATTTCCTAGTTCTTCTCCAGACAAGAGCTGTCGTATCTCTTGCTGGGATGATTCACCTGAGCGCGCAATTAATTCCTTTTTTAAGACACCATAAGGGTCAGTAGCATCTGGTTGCATTAAAATATCACGAATGATTGATGCAACATCGGGTGGAAGATGCGAAACTATATAATTATATTTTGTAACAGATTCTGATATTGCTTTGGGGGTAGCTAAAGCAAATGTGCTTTCGCACATCACAAACCATAGCGCAGGATCTGATCTGTTATATAATGGAATTTGAACAGCATCGACACTAGACATGATTTATGGTAATAAATATATAAAATAGTACAATCAAACCAAAATAAATTCGCGAGTTAAATTTTTCTAATAAAATAACAGAAAAAATATCAGGAAAATGACTCAGAAGAACTTATCTGCTTTCCATCGAGCCGCTGTAGAACGATGTATTCTTTGAAAGATGAAGATGATCGGATAACATTCCAACTCATCTAGGAAGGCTGATGCTCTATATAAGAACAGTCCATGGTCACCATTGTGGTGAGTCGCTCGTATAATATAATCACTCACTTAAAAACACTTTACTACCTTTATTCGTAGAACATTGATAAACGTCGATTCTGACACTCATCGTATTAGAACACACAAAGAACGCAATGTAAACATTTTCGTCTGCGCTGCTATGACAACGGCTCTGGCCAGCTGCCATTCCGAACGAAGAATTTTCTCCCTTGCCTTTCTGCGGCTGCCACAATATATGAAGCGAAACTTCATGATGAATTCTATTACAGAAAATCGTATCTTCATCATCTACTACATATTTAAAACGGAAATTTGCAATTTATTCCTGTTCTTTATAATATTTTGATAGGATATGCCGCTATTAGTTGTCTGAGCGAAGCGAAGGCTAATACTCAGCGAAATATTACTGTCCGGACATTTTACTACTACGATGGATATTAACGCCATGTCCTACTAAAAAAAAAGCCTAATAAAAACCTTTCGTCAAGCATAACTCAAAAAATATTTGTCGGATTTCATTTCTGATTGCACCAGAAGGTACCTATGAGGGTCGCCTACTGAATGCACCTACTATGAAAAATAAGTTCGAAACCGTTTAAAAATTATATAGAAAAAACTCTTAAAAAAGCACAATTTATCTGCATACGTCACAGAAATTTGGTGTGCGTCACTTTCACCGGTTGATGTTTTCGTAGACAACTGGTTTGAACACATGGAGCAAATAATAAAAAAAAAATACGCACACAGTAATATTGAATAGATCAGTTTCAACCACGTGATCACAAACCTTGCAACAACCCGTGGCAACCAGTTTTGGTGGGCAAACAAATAATAATACAGTATTCCGTACCACGGTGACCGTTTTTTGCCTGTTGTATAAAATCTGGCATGTTGTATGACATACAATTGTGGATGATTAAAACAAAAGACATGAGTGTTTATTGATCCGGAGGTTATCTTTCTCTGGATGTCTGTCTGTCTATATCATACAGCATGCAATTTCCTTGTAAAGGATGATATTATTATGCAGTAAAACCTCCATAACGGACACACCCGATTAGTGGACACCTCTATTTAGCGGGCATTTTTCTTTTACCAACCCTTAAATAACTGTACATTTTTTACTCTCAGTAGCGAACACCTCCAAATAGAGGACAAATTCTGCCCTCCCGAGGTGTTCGCTATTCAGAAGTTTTACTGGTAAAACCTGCATAGCGGACACACCCGATTAGCGGATACCTCTATTTAGCGGACATTTTTTCGATTACCAACTCTTAAATAACTGTACATGTTTTACTCTCAGTAGCGGTCACCTCTAAATAGAGGACAAATTCTGCATTCTCGGGGTGTCCGCTATTCAGAAGTTTTACTGTATATAATATTGATAATTATTTTACAGGGCCGCACAAAAGAATAGGAATATATGAAACGAATATAAACTAAATTCGGGATTGGTAGATCGCTGATGGTAATGTAAATTTAGGATGTTGTTACAGTCATCCGCAGCATGTTTTTAGAGTTTCGTCCACCTAACGAAACCCTACCTGTCTCACTCCTTTGTCTGCCTGTTTGTCCGTCTGTCACAGAGCCCGTTCTCAGAAACTATATATGTCGGAGCCTTGAAAATTTGCATACTTATAGCTGAACACCACACATCAAACGGCAAATAATAAAATTTTGAAAAAGTCTAATATTTAACCCTCTGGGCTCTAACTTGTGTATTTTAAGAAATTTTTCTAACTCAGCCCTTAATTTAATAAAGTTGGAGACATGGAATTTTGCATACTTATAGCTGAACATCTCACATCAAACGACAAATAATAAAATTTTGAAAAAGGCTTAATATTTAACCCTTTGGGCTCTAACTTGTGTATTTAAAGCAATTTTTCTAACTCAGCCCCTAATTAAGTTGGAGACATGAAAGTTTGCATACTTATAGCTGAAATACTTATAGCTGAACACTTGCGATAACACGATAAATCATATAATTTTGAAAAAGTCATATTTAACCATCCGGTCTCTAACTTCTGTATTTTAAGCAATTTTTCTAACTCAGCCCCTAATTAAGTTGGAGACATGACATTTTGCATACTTATAGCTGAACACCTCACATCAAACGACAAATAATAAAATTTTTAAAAAGTCTAATATTTAAACCTCTGGGCTCTAACTTATGTATTTAAACAATTTTTCTAACTCAGCCCCTAAATAAGTTGGAGACATGAAATTTCGCATACTTATAGCTGAAATCCTCACATCAAACGACAAATAATAAAATTTTGAAAAATGTCAAATATTTAACCCTCTGGGCTCTAACTTATGTATTTTAAGCAATTTTTCTAACTCATCCCCTAACTAAGTTGGAGAATTGAAAGTTTTCATACTTATAACTGAAAACGTGCGATAACACGATAAATCATAAAATTTTGAAAAAGTCATATTTAACCCTCCAGTCTCTAACTTCTATATTTTAAGCAATTTTTCTAACTCAGCCCCTAATTAAGTTGGAGACATGACATTTTGCTTACTTATAGCTGAACACCTCACATCAAACGACAAATAATAAAATTTTGAAAAAGTCTATTATTTAACCCTCTGTTCTCTAACTTGTGTATTTTAAGCAATTTTTCTAACTCAGCCCCTAATTATGTTGAAACATAAAAATTTGCATACTTATAGCTGAACACCTCACATCAAACGACAAATAATAAAATTTTGAAAAAATCTAATATTTAACCTCTAATATTTTGTCTCGCGCAATTTTTAAATTTAAACTGTTTTGCAATACTATTTTTTGTTCATTTTGCATAATAAGTGTAATGTGACGTAATTTGTTCTATTTCAGATTTCTAACGCATGTTAATGAATTTATTTTACAATATCCTTTCTCTTTTAAAATTCACATGTAAATATATTTTCTATGGCGTAATTTCCAATAAGTGCCTGATTTTTATACCTAATTATTTAATTGTAATTTGAAGGTTTTTTTCTGTTTATAATAGTAACGTGTAAATAATTTTTTTATTTGAAGCAACATTATTGTTTGCGCTGTTTATACAGTTGGCAACAGTTTAAATTAATACCATTTTCTAAAATATGTAAAAAATATCTGTCAAAATGCTGAATATTTGAATTTAAAATAGAAATAAAACATCCAAAAATGAGTCAAATTTAAAAAAAATTAATGAAATCTGCAGACCGGGATCCTCTGTTGAATAAAATGATCTAAAAATCATTAAATTCCCATGTATAGCTTTTGCTCTTATAGATTTTTTTTAATGGAACGATTTTGTCCTACTTTAGCATTAAATATCACTTAAAATAATTCTTCGATTTGAAAACTGTATGCATTAGTGTGTTGATCAAACATTTCGCTATAATACCACCGATTTTCCTATATTTTTATGCAATTGTTTTCTTAATATTAACGAAGAAAGACCTCCGGTCACAAAAAATTCAAAACCGGCGGCGGCGGCGGCGGTGACAGCGTTAGTTACTTTTCATAGAATAGAGAGATATATAAAAATGAAAACTTGTCTATCTGTCTGTTTGTAATTCTATAAAAAATCCATTATTTGGAAGCCAAAATTGTGAAGAGATACGTACATGTGTATTAAAACATGGCCGAGACAACTAAAGTAATCCGGAATCGAAATAACTTATAGTTAATTTTTAATTAATAAAAAACCACCAATTTAACAGCAATTTCTTATCAAATTTAAACATTTTTCGTTATAGCAGTTTCCAACAATTAAAAGACACAATAAAATTATTACTACAACAATTAATTTTCTACTGCAAGATTTCCACGTGAAAAATGAAAATGAAATAAATAGTTTGCCGAATTTTAAAAAAAGGTGAATATTACGTCATAATTTTTCTATTGCAAGATATTCACGTGAAATATGAAAATGAAATAAATGGTTTGACGAATTTAAATGAAAGTGAATATAACTTCATAACTTTTCCATTTCAAGGTTTCCACGTGAAAGAGGAAAATATTACGTCATATTGGAAATATAAAGGGCATGGTGGATATAGTATAACGTCATATGAGTGTGAAAAATGTATTGAAGCATAATAAAAACCCTATTAGGGAAATATTGGCGTATTTTAACATGATTGCTCCAATTATAAATTGAAATAAGTTCATTTATAGCTGTATTCTTTTGCGTCTGTTATATACATTTATACATTTTTATATAGCGTTTTCATATGATTCCTTCAAAAACATTTCGACTGCTTTTTTTAATGTTTGTTTTGTGTTGTATGTTAAATTTTGAAATTGATTTTTCAGAACAAACATCCTTCAAATTCTGGGCAACGCCGGCACTTTAGCTTGTAACAGATAAATGGCTTTTGTATCTGTACATCTAATGCTAATATTATAAAGCGTTATAATATTATAAAGTATAATATTATTAATGCTTGTACGTTTGTGAGGTGTTATCTCTGAAACTACATAGCCAACTTAAAAAAATGTTGGTGGCCATCTCTGCTCCGAAAAAAGACTATTTTATGTCAGTGCAAGAACCTACATCGCTGCAGGAGCAAAAAAGTTCTAAAATTGTGATTTCTGCGATATTGATTGGGTTAGAAACTTTAAATTTGGTGCGGTAGTTACTTTTAAGATGTAAATACTCGTAATGAACGCTCTCTAAAAGGTTCAATTTGACGGATAAACGTAAAAATTTCTAGAAATGTTCTAAACTATGATTTATTTGGAATACTGAAATTTTTGGGATACTGTTGGGGTTAGAAACTAGAACTTTGGCATGGTAGTAATTAATAAGATGTAAATGCTCGTTGTAGAGCGAATTCTAAAAAATAGAAAGACTAAACAAAGCGGAAAAAGATCTAAAGATGATCTAAGTAACGAAGAACATGGAACTGTTAGGAATATAAACATGAAAATTGACATGGCTGTATTTATCATGACGTAAATTCTCGCAATAGAACAATTTCTAAAAATGTCGCTATAAAAAACAGTGCAGAAACAAAAAACTTTCAAAAATTTTCTATTTCTCTGTTACTGCTGAGCCCAAAATCTTGAAATTTTGCTTCGGGTTAGTTTTAAAATAAACAATTGTCTCTATGAATGGTTTCTAAAAAATTTTAAATTTAAAAAGATGAAATTAACGGAAAGCGATCTCAATTACCATTAATTTGGAATTATTAGGTACAGCAACTTTAAATATTTCATAATGCTGCATTTCCTCCGCAAAACATGCGATTTAAATGCAACAAAACTGATAGATATCCACCTAGCATTATATAAATTGTGAAATATTGAATAAAGACCTGTATGAAACAGTGAGTAGGTTGCCCGAAAGTACTTGTTAAAGTGTTCCTTCTCTAGGCTTTTCTCTCTCTCGCCAAGGCCACTAACAGAGGGAAGTGCCGTTTTAAATGTGATATGAATTTTTTATCCGATTCATTTTTCTAGACATTTTATCATAAGGTCATATTCTCAATTATCATTAGTAGATTTTTTATATATTAACTTATTCAGGTGAAAGTTTGTAATCGGGTTCATATTGGCGTATGTTAGCTTGCATGATTTGCTTAATAAATATGTATGGATTTGTAAATTACTTCAAATGACACTTTGACAGCTCAAAAGTTATGCAGACGATATATTCATATCTTGTGTCATACTTTATGTTGTAATCATTGCCGATTTCTTTTATTTAATACATGCTAAATACAGCTCAACTTGTGCAGAATATGTTTGAAAACAAAACAATACAGCGTATGTAGTGGCCAGCATACACTCATCATTTAAATCCGATCGAGCATATCTAAAACACACTCTAACGAAGCATTGCATGCCACTTTTGATGTATTCGGTACTTTGATACTATATTAGATTTTGAGAAGAGAATTCCTTAAATGTTATCGACAACCTCATTGCATCCGTGGAAAACAGATATTGTACAATATTAATTATTCCGGGGAAGCACACACCATATAAAGTATAGTCCATTCTTTTTAAATATCATATATTTGTCATTTAAAGTTAATCAAATTGGTGCGGAGCGTCTGATTATGCTCTTGACATCATTTTATACAGTTAAAATTCCGATATAAGTAAATTAGTGTTTCATTTTCTATTTTACTTTTAATATATTGCGTACTTTCAATTTTATATCCATGCATGGCTGTCTTGAATGGTTTGATTTCCCATTTTTTTAAACAATGTATACGAATTTATATATAAGATTTTGTAATTCTACAATTAGTTTATTTTCATCATTTCAATTTTTCGCAGCATATGGACAATTAAAGGTAACATCTCATTTTCTTTGCTTCCACATGTTATTATTAAATCTATGTTCTCAGAAATATCGCTCAGACTAATCCCTCTGAAGGAAGTCCTAGTTAGGTAATGTTTTTGGAACGTTTTTTATGTATACACACAGTGTTCTACGTTGCTTAGTTTTAGTTATAGAGCTATTGGAAAAGCTATACAGAAAGGTGAACGCAATTATGAAAGATACATCTACTGTAATTATATAAAATGCATATTTGCTTTTCTCTCCACCCGTTTATAATTTGAGTTTTGCTGGATCTATTTTGATGGGACTTACACTGTCAGTTAGATTATTTTTCGTGGATGGTTTGTACCTCTCTGTAGGGAAGTTTTCTTCTGGGTTATTATTTTTATGAAGCACAAACTTGGCAACAAATCAGATTGCAGAAAATTAGATTACAAGAGAAAGTTCCAAAACGAGGTGAACCCGAATGTGAAAGGTTACCTTTTATTTAAAGTTCTACTCAACGTATTTTGATTGGAGCTGTACAGTTAGGTAATATTAGGGATTGTTGCAATATTTAACATATCATTCCACATTTTTAGTTATGGAACTATGAGGAAAGTTCTCAGTGGTGTAGTTGAAAAAAATAGTATAAAATCTACAGGCAGAGGGTATATACTAGAGAGTATATATGTTATAGCTATGGAGTGCAGAGTTTCTAAAAAAATCCAGAAGGTCTACGGCGGAAAGTCTATGCTACATTCCTGAAAATTGTATAATCACGTTAACTTGATTATGAAAGATATATTTAACTATCAACGTCAAGTATAAAATAAAAAGGGCAATTTGGGTCCGACCACTTATAACTTGAGCTCTTTTCAATGGATTTTGAGAAGAATTGCATTGCTAGATAAATTTTCAAGAAAGTGTTTCATATATAACACATATTATTCTACGTTGCTCAGTTATAGAATTATGTGCGAAAGTTCCTTAATCAGTTCCTTAATCTATTTTGAAATATTAGCCTTTTTAAAAGGTTCTACTGAGTTAATTAGCACTGTTCTTAGATATTTTTTTTAGATAGAAGATTTTAGTATATAACACATATTGTTCTACAGTGCTTTGCTATAGAATTATAGCTGAATGTTGTATTATCTGGTCAACCCAATTATAAAAAAATAGTCTTATTAGAAGGTTTTACTGAACGGATTTTCATGAGATTTGCATTTTTTAATTTTCAGGGATGACTTTAATATGCTACATATTGTTCTTCCGTTCTTTTTCATATTGAATTATAAATAATCAACTAAATGATTCGCTTCATAACAGTCCAAATTTTGTCTCAGACATTAGAAGCTATAAAACCGTAATGGCATTTATATTGTTTTCAGCAACGCGGATGATCATTGGAGATAAATGCATTTATTGCTATAAAACACAAGATCAAATACACCGATATATTTCGTTTGATTAAAGTTTCTTTTGGAGAAATCGACCAGCGTAGCGGGCGAGGGCTTCTATTACTATATGTAAAGCGTAAATTCCTATTTCATTACGTTTGATTATAACTCAGATTCTACTGAACATAATTTTGCTGAACTTACACTATTAGATAGGAAATTTGGTTTATAAATAGTTTAATCTAAAAACCATCGTTCCAAGTTGCTTAGTAATGGTTACGGGAGTTCTAAAATTAGGTGAACTCGATTAGGAAAGATTTCAAGTTTTACTGAATGGGTTTTAATGACAGTTGCACAGTTAGTTAGATATTATTTCAGGGAATTTTTCAATATTTATCATATCTTTCAAAATTGTTTAGTTACGAAGCTATGCGGAAAAAGTTCTCAGTGGTATAGTAAAGAAAATTGGAGGATAATACGCTACAGACAAAGGATATATACTAGAATGTTATAGTTATGGAAGTTGTGCAGAGTTTCTTTAAAAATCCAGAAATGATGCGACGTATACCTACCCCTACATCCTTGAGAGTTCTATAATCAGGTTAACGCGATTATGATAGCTATATTTAACTATATAAATGTATATAAAATGCAAAGAGAAATTTCATTCCAGCCACTTTTATATTTACTTCTACTGAATTGATTTTGATGGGGCTTAAAATGTTAGATAATTTACAGAAAAGATGTTAGTACAAAACATAATGCTCTACGTTGCTTAATTAAATAATTATGGGTAAAGATCTAAATCAGATGAACCCAATTTCGAAAGATTGGATTTTTTTAAGGTTTCGCTGAATGAATTTTCACGGGATTTAAACTGGTAATTAGATTATTTTTATGAAATGTTTCGGTACATTTTCCAGTGTAAAAGATCCTGCTAAGTGAATTTTGATTGAACTTGCTCGGTTAGTTAAATTTTCAGTGAATGTTTTAGTATAAAGCACATATCATTCGCTTGGTGTTGCTTGGTCGTCAGGTTGCTTGATTATAGATTTAAGGCTGAATGTTTTATAATCAGGCGAACCAAATTATGAACAATTAGCCTTTTCAGTATGTCCAATTAACAGATTCTGATGAGACTTGCATTGATAATTTTTCATGAACCCTTTTAGTATATTACATATTGTTCTATCGTTCTTCACCGAATACTACAATAAATGATCAATGAAAGAAACTTAAGAAGCCCTTAACAGCCTAAATTTTGTATGGCTCAAAAGATATAATACCGTAATAACGTTCATATTGTTTTCACCAATTAGATTGGGCATTCCAGGTAAATGTCCATATTGCTTTAAAACACATGATCAAATTCACAGATATATTTCGTTTGATTCAAGGTTTCTTTAGAATAACTGACCAGCGTAGCGGGCGTTAGGCTGCTAGTACATATATATAAAAAAGAAGGTATAAAGGTTTTTAAAAGAATGTATCACTTTTTTTAAATTTTCAACCACTATGTTAATAAGATGCATGATAAATAAATATTAGTAATTGATGTTCCTGTAAAAATAAAAGAAAAAAGGAATGTTAATTATGGTGTATTACTATAGTGATTGAAAGCTTTAAAAATTAAACTTGCAGGCAGTTTATTTCATGAAGATATATTTTGGGAGATTTAGATTTTTCTTTACTCTTGATTTTTCATAGAATTTTCTAATTTAACATAAAGGCAATAATAATAGTAATAATGGTTTTAAAAAATAGAAATAATAATTTTTATTTTCACCAGTGTTGAAAAAAACTTTATTATTTTTTTTCTTTTGAAAATAAATATTAAAAATGAAATACATTTCTTTATTATCCTAAAAAAGGGAAGCATTTGAAGTGTATTTATACAAAGAATTAATTTCAAATGCTTCTCTTTTTTGAGAGAGAGAGAGAGGAGTGTGTGTGGGGAGGGGGCATATCATTTACATTTATTTTCTCCTTTTCTCATGTACTGTTTTTGAAAACATGTAGCAAAATACTTAGTTTGTTAGGAAAGGGCGTGATATTTTTTGTCAACACTCTTAATCTTATTTAAACATTGTTTAAACAACTGTTTATATTGCCAGTCTTACCTTAATAACTGTGAATAGTTTTTTTTTCTATAGTCTTTTCTAAATTATTTACATTATCTCAATATATCAATTGCACGATTGGTTAAATCTGTACTTGTTTACATTCCTGTTACCCATTTACAAGAAACGAATTCTATCTTCAATCAATGTGATTTAACACTAATAATGTATTAAGATAAGCATAACATCATGTTCAATCAACTGTATGACTACATGTCACATACAACATACACGTTTCAACTTTATTTATTTTATGGATAAGTCAGTTTAGCTTTTATAACGAAGAATATAAGTTAATTGCTGAAAATAATGACTTAGGAAATGTATTAAAATGAAAAGTTAGGATATAAAATAAGGATATGCTCTTATTAATGTACTTAAAAAGATAATAAAAGCATGAACTGCTGTAAAATATTATATTTTGCTTATGAAAGGTAATATAAAAATTACATTACCAGTGAAAACAAATAATAACATTGTAAGGTTTTGCTGATTATCTCTGCATAAAGGTAAACAGCTCTGATATTTAATATAAAGTTGAATTTTTGGGGTGATTTTATTAAAGCTATTTCTTTTATTTTTACCAGTTGAAAATATCCCCTTTTAATTGTCTGAGCGAAGCGAAGGCTAATACTCAGCGAAATATTACTGTCCGGACACATTACTACTACGATGGATATTAACGCCATGTCCTACTAAAAAAAAAGCCTAATAAAATCCTTTCGTCAAGCATAACTCAAAAAATATTTGTCGGATTTCGTTTCTGATTGCACCAGAAGGTACCTATGAGGGTCGCCTACTGAATGCACCTACTATGAAAAATAAGTTCCAAACCGTTTAAAAATGATATAGAAAAAACTGATAAAAAAAGCACAATTTATCTGCATACGTCACAGAAATTTGGTGTGCGTCACTTTCACCGGTTGATGTTTTCGTAGACAACTGGTTTGAACACATGGAGCAAATAAAAAAAAATACGCACGCATTAATATTGAATAGATCAGTTTCAACCACGTGATCACAAACCTTGCAACAACCCGTGGCAACCAGTTTTGGTGGGCAAACAAATAATAATACAGTACTCCGTACCACGTTGACCGTTTTTCGCCTGTTGTATAAAATTTGGCCTGAGGTATAACATACAATTGTGGATGATTAAAACAAAATACATGAGTGTTTATTGCTCCGGGAGATTATCTTTCTCTGAATGTCTGTCTGTCTATCATACAGCATGCAATTTTCTTGTAAAGGATGATATTATTATGCAGTAAAACCTCCATAACGGACACACGCGATTAGTGGACACCTCTATTTATTGGGCATTTTTTCGATTACCAACACTTCAATAACTGTACATTTTTTACTCTCAGTAGCGGACACCTCCAAATAGAGGACAAATTCTGCCCTCCCGAGGTGTTCGCTCTTCAGAGGTTTTACTGATAAAACCTCCATAGCGGACACACCCGATTAGCGGATACCTCTATTTAGGGGACATTTTTTCGATTACCAACTCTTAAATAACTGTACATGTTTTACTCTCAGTAGCGGTCAACTCTAAATAGAGGACAAATTCTGCATTCTCGGGGTGTCCGCTATTCAGAGGTTTTACTGTATATAATATTGATAGTTATTTTACAGGGCCACACAAAAGAATAAGAATATATGAAACGAATATAAACTAAATTCGGGATTGGTAGACCGCTGATGGTAATGTAATTTTAGGATGTTGTTACAGTCATACGCAGCATGTTTTTAGAGTTTCGTTCATCTAACGAAACCCTACCTGTCTCACTCCTTTGTCTGTCTGTCTGTCCGTCTGTCACAGAGTCCATTCTCAGAAACTATATATATCGGAGACTTGAAAATTTGCATACTTATAGCTGAACACCACACATCAAACGGCAAATTATAAAATTTGGAAAAGTCTAATATTTAACCCTCTGGGCTCTAACGTGTGTACTTAAAGCAATTTCTCTAACTCAGCCCCTAATTAAGTTGGAGACATGAAAGTTTGCATTCTTATAGCTGAACACTTGCGATAACACGATAAATCATAAAATTTTGAAAAAGTCATATTTAACCATCCGGTCTCTAACTTCTGTATTTTAAGCAATTTTTCAAACTCAGCCCCTAATTAAGTTGGAGACATGACATTTTGCATACTTATAGCTGAACACCTCACATCAAACGACAAATAATAAAATTTTGAAAAAGTCTAATATTTAACCTTCTGGGCTCTAACTTATGTATTTTAAACAAATTTTCTAACTCAGCCCCTAATTAAGTTGGAGACATGAAATTTTGCATACTTATAGCTGAAATCCTCACATCAAACGACAAATAATAAAATTTTGAAAAAGGTCTAATATTTAACCCTCTGGGCTCTAACATGTGTATTTTAAGCAATTTTTCTAACTCAGCCACTAATTAAGTTGGAGAAATGAAAGTTTGCATACTTATAGCTGAACACTTGCGATAACACGATAAATCATAAAATTTTGAAAAAGTCATATTTAACCCTCTGGGCTCTAACTTGTGTATTTTAAGCAATTTTTCTAATTCAGCCCCTAATTAAGTTGGAGACATGAAATTTTGCATACTTATAGGTGAACACCTCACATCAAACGGCAAATAATAAAATTTTAAAAAAGTCTAATATTTAACCCTCTGGGATCTAACTTGTGTATTTTAAGCAATTTTTGTAACTCAGCCACTAATTAAGTTGGAGAAATGAAAGTTTGCATACTTATAGCTGAACACTTGCGATAACACGATGAATCATACAATTTTGAAAAAGTCATATTGAACCCTCTGGGTTCTAACTTGTGTATTTTAAGCAATTTTTCTAACTCAGCCCCTAATTAAGTTGGAGACATGAAATTTTGCATACTTATAGCTGAACACCTCACATCAAACGGCAAATAATAAAATTTTGAAAAAGTCTAATATTTAACCCTCTGGGATCTAACTTGTGTATTTTAAGCACTTTTTCTAACTCAGCCCCTAATTATGTTGGAGACATGAAAATTTGCATACTTATAGCTGAACACCTCACATCAAACGACAAATAATAAAATTTTGAAAAAATCTAGTATTTAACCTCTAATATTTTGTCTCGCGCAATTTTTAAATTTAAACTGTTTTGCAATACTATTTTTTGTTCATTTTGCATAATAAGTGTAATGTGGCGCAATCTCTTCTATTTCAGACTTCTAACGCATGTTAATGAATTTATTTTACAATATCCTTTCTCTTTCAAAATTCACATGTAAATATAGTTTTAATGGTGTAATTTCCAATAAGTGCCAACTTTTTATACCTAATTATTTAATTCTAATTTGAAGGTTTTTTTCTGTTTATAATAGTAACGTGTAAATAATTTTTTTATTTGAAGCAAACATTATTGTTTGCGCTGTTTATACAGTTGGCAACAGTTTAAATTAATACCATTTTCTAAAATATGTAAAAAATATCAGTCAAGATGCTGAATATTTGAATTTAAAATAGAAATAAAACCTCAAAAAATGAGTCAAATTAAAAAAATTAATGAAATCTGCATACCGGGATTTTCTATTGAATAAAATGATCTAAAAATGATTAAATTTACATGTATAGCTTTTGCTCCTATAAAATTTTTTTAATGGAACGATTTTGTCCAACTTTTGCATTAAATATCTCTTAAAATAATTCTTCGATTTGAAAACTGTATGCATTAGCGTGTCGATCAAACATTTCGCTATAATACCACCGATTTTCATATTTTTGAATGCAATAGTTTTCTTAATATTAACGAAGAAAGACCTCCGGTCACAAAAAATTCAAAACCGGCGGCGGCGGTGACAGCGTTAGTTACGTTTTTAGAATAGAGAGATATATAAAAATGAAAACTTGTCTATCTGTCTGTTTGTAATTCTATAAAAATCCACAATTTGGAAGCCAAAATTGTGAAAAGATACGTACATGAGTATTAAAACATGGCGGAGGCAACTAAAGTAATCCGGAATCGAAATAATTTATAGCTAATTTTTAATTAATAAAAAACCACCAATTTAACAGCAATTTCTTATCAAATTTAAACATTTTTCGTTATAGCAGTTGCCAACAATTAAAAAACACAATAAAATTATTACTACAACAATTAATTTTCTACTGCAAGATTTCCACGTGAAAAATGAAAATAAAATAAATAGTTTGACGAATTTTTAAAAAAGGTGAATATTACGTCATAACTTTTCTCTTGCAAGATATTCACGTGAAATATGAAAAGGAAATAAATGGTTTGACGAATTTAAATGAAAGTGAATATAACTTCATAACTTTTCTATTTCAAGGTTTCCACGTGAAAGAGGATAATATTACGTCATATTGGAAATATAAAGGACGTGATGGATATAGTATAACGTCATATGAATGTGAAAAATGTATTGAAGCATGATAAAAACCGGATTAGGGAAATATTGGCCTATTTTATCATTATTGCTCCAATTATAAATTGAAATAAGTTCATTTATAGCTGTATTCTTTTGCATCTGTTATATACATTTATACATTTTTATATAGCGTTTTCATATGATTCATTCCTACAACATTTCGACTGCTTTTTTTAATGTTTGTTTTGTGTTGTATGTTAAATTTTGAAATTGATTTTTCAGAACAAACATCCTTCAAATTCTGGGCAACGCCGACACTTTAGTTTGTAACAGATAAATGGCTTTTGTATCTGTACATCTAATGCTAATATTATAAAGCGTTATAATATTATAAAGTATATAATATTATTAATGCTTGTACGTTTGTGAGGTGTTATCTGTGAAACTACATAGCCAACTTAAAAAAATGTTGGTGGCCATCTCTGCTCCGAAAAAAAAGACTACTTTATGTCAGTGCAAGAACCTACATCGCTGCAGGAGCAAAAAAAGTTCTAAAATTGCGATTTCTGTGATATTGATTGGGTTAGAAACTTTAAATTTGGTGCGGTAGTTACTTTTAAGATGTAAATACTCGTAATGGACGCTCTCTAAAAGGTTCAATTTGACGGATAAACGTAAAAATTTCTAGAAAGGTTCTAAACTATGATTTATTTGGAATACTGAAATTTTTGGGATACTGTTGGGGTTAGAAACTAGAACTTTGGCATGGTAGTAATTAATAAGATGTAAATGCTCGTTATAGAACGAATTCTAAAAAATAGAAAGACTAAACAAAGCGGAAAAATATCTAAAGACGCTCTAAGTATCGAAGTACATGGAATTGTTAGGAATATAAACATGAAAATTGATTTCGCTATATAAAACAGTGCAAAAACAAAAAAACTTTAAAAAATTTTCTATTTCTGTGTTACTGCTGAGCCCAAAATCTTGAAATTTTGCTTCGGGTTAATTTTAAAATATACAATTGTCTCTATGAATGGTTTCTAAAAAATTTAAAAATATGAAATTAACGGAAAGCGATCTCAATTACTATTAATTTGGAATTATTAGGTACAGCAACTTTAAATATTTAATAATACTGCATTTCCGACATGCGATTCCAAACATGCGATTTAAATGCAACAAAACTGATAGATACCCACCTAGCAATAAATAAATTGTGCAAATATTGAATAAAGACCTGTATGAAACAGTGAGTAGGTTGCCCGAAAGTACTTGTTAAAGTGTTCCTTCTCTAGGCTTTTCTCTCTCTCGCAAAGGCCACTAACAGAGGGAAGTGCCGTTTTAAATGTGATATGAATTTTTTATCCGATTCATTTTTCTAGACATTTCATCATAAGGTCATATTCTCAATTATCATTAGTAGCTTTATTATATATTAACTTATTCTGGTGAAATTTTATAATCGGGTTCATATTGGCGTATGTTAGCTTACATTATTCCCTGAATAAATATGTATGGATTTGTAAATTACTTCAAATGACACTTTGACAGCTCAAAAGTTATGCAGACGATATATTCAGATCTTGTGTCATACTTTATGTTGTAATCATTGCCGATTTCTTTTATTTAATACATGCTAAATACAGCTCAACTTGTACAAAATATGTTTGAAAACAAAACAATACAGCGTATGTAGTGGCCAGCATATACTCATCATTTAAATCCGATCGAGCATATCTAAAACGCACTCTAAGGAAGCATTGCATGCCACTGTTGATGTATTCGGTAGTTTGATACTGTATTAGATTTTGAGGAGAGAATTCCTTAAATGTTATCGTCAACCTCATTGCATCCGTGGAAAACAGATATTGTACAATATTAACTATTCCGGGGGAGCACACACCATATAAAGTATAGTCCATTCTTTTTAAACATCATATATTTGTCATTTAAAGTTACTCAAATTGGTGCGGAGCGTCTGATTATCCTCTTGACATCATTTAATAGAGTTAAAATTGCGACATAAGTAATTTAGTGTTTCATTTACTATTTTACTTTTAATATATTGCGTACTTTCAATTTTATATCCATGCTTGGCTGTCTTGAATGGTTTGATTTCCCATTTTTTTAAACAGTGTATACAAATTTATATATAAGATTTTGTAATTCTACAATTCGTTTATTTTCATCATTTCAGTTTATCGCAGTATATGGACAATTAAAGATAACATCTCATTTTCTTTGCTTCCACATATTATTATTAAATCTATGTTCTCAGTAATATCGCTCAGACTAATCCCTCTGAGGGAAGTCCTAGTTAGATTTATATGTGTAAAGTAAAAATAAGTTGCATAATGAGTCTTCTGGCTTTCAGAACTATCAATCACTAACTTAATAAGATGAAAAGGAATGAAAAAGCATTTGTTTATAGAAATCTAACTTGCAAGCATTTTATTTCTTGCAAATGTATTCAGTACTTTATTCCTTGATTTTTCACAGAAATCTTAAACATAATAATTTATATTTTCGTCACAATGTTTAGCGAAAAAAAAAAAAAAAAAAAAAACGTAACTTTACTCATTTTACTTGACTTATGAATATAAGCATTATAAATTAAATGCATTTATTTATTACCTGTTTTTAAAATGGAAATTTAACAACAACAATAAAAAAAGGCTAACTTAGTGAGTCATTTTTACAAAGAGTAGCTTTCAAAAGCTCTTATTTTTTTGTTTATGTGTGTGTGTAAGGGGGGGGGGGATTTTATTTACTAATTTAATCACGTTAGAAGAAATACCTTTGATAACAGTAAAAGTTTCAATTCTTTTTTAGTTTCTTCTAATGAAATATTTAAGACTCAGAATTGCATTCTGTTGTAACACATTCTACTCACCATGTAAATATTTTGATTCTTTAAATATGTTAGTCATTCTGATAAATTCATAATTTAAAAAAATATAAATACATTTCTTTTTACTCTCTAAGCAGAATTTGTGATTTTTTAAAAATCAAAATTTTATTTTAAAAGTACAATTTGAAAGAAAAATACCCTTCGCTGAATCATTAAAATTATTAATTAGAAAAGCTTATTTAAATTTATCTGAAAAAAAAATAATAAACTCATTCACCTGGTTAATTTGAAATATTTTAAGCATATAAAAATTAATTACAGTTATATAGTAAAAAAAAAAAAAAATAGAGCAATATAAACAGAGATTTAATTTGAAAATGTGAATTCGATTTTACTTTTGAAAACATGAGATAAATAAAACAAATTACCTTGTGTTGTATGAGCACTTTCAGTTATACTAGCTACAATTTAACATATATCCTATATATTACCTTAACTTACCCATTCTCTATTTATGATTTTATTTTTAAATGTTATGTTTGATTTAAATAAAATTAAAAAAGCCTCTCCCAATTTCGAAATTTACAATGCATTTTTGGACATACATAATTATAATATTTATTACAAAATATCTTGACATAGATTTAAAATAACATTTTTTGAAAGGTTAATTTAAATATTTTTTTTAATCAGTTCATTTAAATAATGATTAAAATCAACTAATCCTGCCACCTAAGTAAAATATAAACATGTAAAACATAAACATTTGGGTATAACACTAAATAAAATGAATGAATAAAAAATATAAACTTTTTTTCCAACAGTATAAAAAAAATCACTCCATCAGTGCTGAGTAAATTGATATAATTTATCACACTTGAGCATACACACATTAGTTATTCAATTTCATGGTTAAAATTTTCACATTCTGTTTTTTTGTTTAAACTGCAAAAAATATTATTATTAAACAACGTTAAAATTAAAAATTTCCACTCTAGCGGTAAGATTTTTCAATCCTAAAGTAAATAATAAAAATGCATATAGCTGGCTTCCTACCTATTAAAGTCTTTATGGCTCTGAAATTTTACCAAGTTGTCCTTGTATAATGGCATAGAAAAATAGTAACTCCTGGTGCTGGAGAATACTTTCTTCCTTATCATTTGTAGAAATAACTGAATCATTATTGCCAAAGTATGTGGCGTTTAATCAACACATACATGAGGCAATATGTATTCAGGCAAAAGTTTTGTGTTCTTTTAAATTAAATTCGTCACACTCAAATCCTTAGTATGCAGACACTCTGGAACAGCAGCCTTTACGTTATAACAGGAATTTCATTAAGACTGTAATGTTAAATTATCTTACACGGCAAAAATTGCAAATTTCAAACACTACTAAACTGTCATTAGTTTTGTGTTTACACGTTTTAGGATGAAACTACCATACGATAATGATTACGTCAATTAATAAATGATGGATTCTCATTGGTTGTTATATCGTGATATCAGGGAGGAGCTATCACCGCCTTTTCGGACGCTGTATAGCATCCGTAATTGCTTTCGTATGTACGAAAATCTGATCCCAGAATAGCACTTTTTGCCAGATACGAATTAGGATACTATACGAAAGAGTGTTTTCACGTGACGTCGTAACGAACGTTCGAATTCCTTTCGAACCTTGCGGGAATCGGACAGTTAGAATACCTAAAAAGACTTTGCAAATTTTGTTTCTGATTTTATACCCACAGAAGATGGATTAAGACTCCTCCTACATACGAAGTGACGTCAAACCTATTCACCAATCACAGACGAGAAAAGTAAAAAAAAGCGATTTTTTAAAATAACGATTTTTCAAATAAAACGAGTTTTCCCAGAAAAAAGAAAAGTGTTATTCACCTCGTATTAATCAGATTTATATTATATATCAATTTAAAGGAAATCGTTTGAACCGTTTTCGAGATTTTCAAATTAGGAACTTCTTCCATACCATACCAACGTTTTCACTTTAAAAATGGCTATTTAGATCTCAAAATATACTGCAAGTAGAAATGTAAAAATTTCAGTATACGATTAGACTGCAGATATAAGATTGTTCTAGAAAATTCAGAACAATAGGACCTATATCTGCTGAGTTATTAACCCTTTCGCGACGGGAGCCTTTTACGAAATGTTTATTACTTTGCTACCGGTTTTAAAAAACAGAAGTTTGTGCCTATTCAAATCGGGAAAATGCTCCGATTAAATAGACTCACCCATTTCACATTCGGTTTGTGCCTCTTGGAGAGAACAGACGTGTTTTCTGTTTGCTGGTCGTTTTATTCTCCACAGATCGTAATCGCAGTTCGATGTTTTTAGAACTTGCGGGATCTTTTGCAAGTATCTTCGAATGAGTTGTGGTGCTGATAGTGACACTTAATAGAAACTAGTTCGTACGAATAGGTGACTGTTTACTGGACTTGATGCATCATAGTAGTAAAATATAGAGGGTTCACCGACGATAATAATGGGTACTGAGGACCCATTTAAATTTTCTGACAATGCACTCCGCATCCTGAATGGAGAGGAGAAATCTGATTTAGCTGCTGCGTGGATGGAATTTTCTGGAGTAGCGGATGAAGTACAAAGACTGATTGTACAGCAATTCCTGCAAGATTATGATAGCTACATAATGAGACTCTTAAGTAAAGATGACTACCTGACGAATCCTCAACACAAGACTAGCGTGAGTAATCTTCTCAATAATCTTATGTTTTTGTTCAATGAGCCATTTGACACCCTAAAATTAAGTCAACTAAGAGAGTTTAAAACTTTTATCTATGATCATGACTATGATCTAATTGACATCTTAACAAAACTCAAGGCAATTGTGGTGAACTCAGATGACGGCTTCACCCCTGCTAATACACTAAAACGTAGGAGAAATGATCTCAAATCTAATATTCCCTTAAAGAATAAATATGCCAATATATCTGAAAAATACCTTGACGATAATAACATGGATTCTTCTGAGCCCTCCCAAGGAGAGTCAGCCGGTAGCTCCACTACTGAAGTAGTCCCTAAAAAACCAAAAATCCACCCCTTCTATATTGAGTTTCAAGGCAAGTGGACGGAACTTGCAAGTAAGATTAAAAAACTCAACGACAGCAATCCCCTGATTAAACTAGACGGTGAATTACTCAAAATCCACTGTAAAACTGATGCAGATTTCCGAAGAACACAGGACTATCTTGATTCTAAAACAATTCCTTACGCAACCCTGAGCCCCGCGGAACAGCGCCCCAGGAAAGTCGTCATTAGGGGAATTCCCCCATATACCTACCCCCAGGTCATAATTGAAGCTCTTAAAGAACATAATTTCGTGGCCAATAGAGCCTCAATGATGAAAAGTAGAAAGACCGGTCGACCAATGCCCCTCTACGTCGTCAATGTACTCCCACGTGAAAAATTCGAAGAAATCTACCAAATTCACGAAATATGCTACATTAAAGTAGATATTGAGCGATTTAAAGGCACCAACATCGTAAAGCAATGCTACCGTTGCCAGAAATTTGGTCATTCCAGCGAGATTTGCCGCCTGCCGCCAAAATGCGCCAAATGCTCGGAAGAGCATTTAACTCCCCAGTGCAATAAAATTGGAAAGATCATCCCCAAATGTTCAAATTGTTATGGTGAGCACGTGGCTACTTACCGTGGTTGCCCCCAAACCCCCCAGTTCCATAAAAAACAGCAGGACCCCAAAACCGTCCGAAAAGAAAAGCCAAAAATCATTCCGAACGCTATGGCGGAACTTTTATCAACATATAATTATGTCCGTAGGCCAGAGGTAAAAAAACCAGAAGAAAAACCTACTGAAGCCCGGGCTCCGCTCCCTTCTCCCTCCCAAGACCCTAATCCCGAAAGCACTACACCAAATAAGCCAACTGACACTCAAAAAACAACACCAGAACAACCCAGTAGTTCTAATTATGCTAATGACTTAAAAGAAATTTTCAAGACCTTCAAGGAGATGAAAGAACTCCTAAAATTTAACAAATTCATCCAATGTTTCAAAAATATTGCTAACCAAACTAAAAATATACAAGATCCAATAGAAAAAATACTCATCCTTATGAGTGCTATAGAAACTTTAGCCACGGAATTTAACACATTTAATGATGAGTAATTCCTCTTCTACCTTTTCCTCACTAATTTTTCTTTCCTGCAACTGTAACTCCTTGCAGAATAAATTTAACGAACTTAAACTCTTTATGCACGAACATCCCCAAATTGACGTTATTTTCTTACAAGAGACTTTCAACCCCACTTTCAACATTAACATCCCTGGGTACAGGCTATTCCATACACCTCGTGCGGATGGTACGCACAGAGGAGGTACCGCTATTTACATCAAAAACCATCTTCCACACTACCAATCGCACAACCACACCTTTAATGATCTTGAGTATACCAGTATCAATCTTAAACTTCCTCATATCAATATTAAATTAGCTTCTATTTATGCTCCACCCACTGGTAACTTACCTGTTAATAGTCTTACGCAGCTTTTTTTTCACAACATCACCACTGCTTTTTCGTAGGCGATTACAATGCCAAAAGCAGACGCTGGAATTGCCATGGCAATTCTCGGCGGGGGTACCTCTCTTCACAACTTAGTCCAAAACTTAAAATTAAATCTTCATGCACCACCCAGACCAACACACATTTCCAAACTGCCTGGTGCCCGGGACTCTATCATTGATCTTGCTCTTTCCAAAAATCTTCCTTACCCTATCTACTCTACAGTTATTAATGATCTCTCCTCTGATCACCTGCCTGTCTGCTTTAAAATAGATATTATTAATCCTCTTTCTCCCCCCCCCCATCCGTGGCTATTGACTGGAATAAATTTACTAATTACCTTAACTCTCAGGACATCAACTTCCCTGATATTAATAATACCGATGACATTGATGCGGCTGTTGGACATCTCAACTCTCATATCACTAATGCTCAAAATTTTTCTACATTTAACACCTTCAAAAATAATTTTGCCTTTGTCCCACCCCGTTATATTTACAACCTTATCAAACAGCGCAATCGGCTCCGGCGACAATTTCAAAGTTCAAGAGACCCCTCCATAAAACCTCTTCTCAATAGGTTAAACAATAAAATCAAAAACAGTCTTTATAAAGAAAAACAGAAAAGTTGGAACAACTTTCTCAAAACTTTATCTTACGAGGACAACTCTCTTTGGATTCTTAAACGCAAACTGATTAAACATTACACTTCCATCCCCCCCCCCCTCACTTCTAATAATGTTACCGTTTATACTGACCAAGAGAAAGCTAACATGCTTGCTAATTCTTATGCCACCCAATTTTCTCCTTATCCTACCCTTGCAAACCAAGCTCACCTTGATCATGTTAACGAGACAGTTCGGAACTTTTTCGCTACCCCCCCTCAAGATCCCCCCCCTAAAATTCAACCTATTGTTATCCACAATATTATCAAAAACTCAAAAAGCGTAAAACCCCAGGATACGATAAAATTACTAACTCTGCTCTTAGAAACCTTCCTCCTAATTGCATAATCTATATCACTGACCTCACTAACGCTATCTTAAAACATAACTACTTCCCTAAACCTTGGAAACTTTCTATAATCTCTCCTATTCCAAAACCTGGAACTAACCTGTCAGACCCCACTAATTACAGACCTATCTCCTTGCTACCTTCTATCACTAAAGTGGTGGAACGTGTCATTCGTGCCCAGTTGCAGGAGTTCATTCAGCAACACAACATCTCATGCCTGAGCAGTTCGGTTTTCGCCCAAAACACTCAACACAACACCAGCTTCTTAGGGTTGTTGAGTTTCTCAGCGAGAAACTCAATGCAAAAATTCCCGCAGCTGCCATCTTTCTTGATGTCGCAAAGGCATATGACAAGGTTTGGCATATGGGCCTCATTTGCAAATTAATTCAGCTCGGTTTTCATCCCAGACTTATACATTTAATATATTCGTACCTTTGCGACCGCTCTTTTCAAGTCCGCATAAACAACATTCTTTCTATTATTCTCCTAATCCTAGCGGGCATCCTTCAGGGGAGCGTGTTGGGCCCATTTTTATTTAACATTTTCTTTAACGATATCCCACGCTCCTTGCACACTCACCTCGCTCTTTATGCGGACGACACCTGTATTTACGCTTCGGCACACCACCCGTATACTCTTTACAGGTTACCTACAGACTCATGTTGATGACTTCATGAACTGGTGCATGCTTTGGCGCGTTGTCATAAATGAAACTAAAACTACTGCAGTATATTTCTCTCGCAAAATAATTTTCCCTAACAGAATCATTATTAACAACACTGTTATCCCTTGGTCAGACCAAGCTAA
Source organism: Maratus speciosus (assembly GCA_963932465.1). NCBI lineage: Eukaryota > Metazoa > Arthropoda > Arachnida > Araneae > Salticidae > Maratus > Maratus speciosus. The sequence continues at coordinate 137,666,279 of OZ010793.1, forward strand.
GTATCTTGGGGTCATTCTGGACCGCCGCTTAACCTGGAAAAAGCACACTTTCTCCATCAGAGGTAAAGTCGCCGGAGCCTTTAACTCTATAAAACCTCTCCTTAACAGTAAAACCTTGTCTGTTCACAATAAACTAATCCTCTATAACTCATGCATCCTTCCCATCATAACCTATACCAGTCCGGTCTGGGGCTTCACTTGTAAGACCACTATGGACAACCTTAGTCGCTTGCACAATTCCAACCTGCGTACTGTCCGTAACGCATCTCGTTACCTTCGCAACTCCACGGTCCGAAGAGACCTTAAAACTACTACATTACGTAAGCGCATAAACGACTTAGCCAAAAAATTTTATGATAAAATTTTTGACCTCCCTAATGAAATTGTAGCGGAGCTACGGGATTATGACGCTTTTGAACCCCACCATCGGAAACGGCCCAGGTTTTCCATAATTATGGACACTCAGTAACATCTGAGTTCTCCACGCTATTTTTGCCTTCTCTTATTTTTCTTTTTATATACTTTTCTTAAAAAAAAAAAAAAAAAAAAAAAAAAAAAAAAAATTCTCTATATACATAGAGACTATAAAAATTGAAAAACTTAAAAAATAAAATGTATGGCCCTGAATTGTCCCTTTTTTGGTTGGATGTTGTGGTCTTGCCACCCTAGCTTTTCTTGCCCTTGCTTGGTGAGTGTTTCACTGAACAGTACTAACTTTAACTTTCAAAATTCCTTATAGTAGTTTTACAACTACAGTTAGACTTTAATTACTTTAAGACTCATGTAAATTTTTTAAGATTTATTGTTAACTTTCTTTCTTCTTAAGTTTTTACTTAATTTTAATTTTATTCCTATTTTCCTTAAATTTCTTATTTTTCTCTTGTTAACTTCTTTTATTCTTATAGTAGCATTGCTACAGTTTAACTTTATCCCAATGGCTCATTAAAACATAAGACATTCTAATTTCCTAGTCTGGGTGTTAAGCTGATAACAGCTAGGAAACCCCTCAATGCTGATTACCTGTTCAGTACCTGTTCCGATTAAATAAGGCAAATTTTACAGTAAAATTTTACTGGTGAGGATAAACGAGGATTCTTAGACCTATTTCCGGCACGTATACGTGTCGCTCGTCCCCAAGGGGTTAAAAGGCGGCTTTTCGCGTTTTCTTTGATGTCGAGTTAGCTGTATGTATGAGTTCCGCCATCTACGAATTCTACGATACGATACGATATGATACGATTTTAACGATACGATACGATACGATTTTAGGCTTAAGGCTGCGTCACTCGGAATACTACCGTCTTCCATGATATGTGCGTGTTGCTTTTGATGCAATTTTTTAATGATGCACTTCCTTTTTATGTTCTTTTTCGTTTTTTAGATCTTTATACAATTTTTATAATTTTGAAAAATATTTCTTAACATAACAATTTATTCAGCTATTTAATGTTTTAAAGTTTGAGGGAAATATATAGATTCATAATTACTAAATTATCAAAGCATATTTAGAAAAAAATACGAAAATGAAACAAATTTGTGCGGACACTTAATTTTTACTTTTCTCCTATTATAGCTGAACATGAAAGCACACTAGTGCTCTAAAATGAAAACAGAATTTTGTCATAAACAAGATCGGCTAACAGAGGGCTTATTTGTATTTTTATTTATTTATTTTAATTTTGTTTTTTTATTTGTTTATTTAAATAACTGCACCTTTTTTTTCTTTGAAACTTATGATAACAAGATACCATAACGTTTCGGCAAATGCACTTAATTCTATAACGATAGAATTCATTAATTGTTTAACATTTTTTGTTTAAGGAGGTAGGATACCTTTGAACACGTCGAAAAAAAGTAAAAAATATCGCTATGTTCCAAGCATCAAAACTTGTGTACTAAGTCAAAAATAAAAATCAAACTTCATTTAAATATAATGCTCATATTTAAATTTATATTTAAATATGTATGTATATACAGTAGAACTTCTTTTATCCGAAACTCTTTTAACCGAAATCCATTTTTAACCCTTGCTTTCCCTCCTCCCTTTTTTTTACTATCCCATTCCTTTTGTGCAAAAGCCATTTTTAAAGCTTTTTTTTTTCTATGACATTGATCGAAGCGAAGAAGAGGACAACGGTGTGGGTGAAGAAAACGAACAAATTATCAATTTTGAAGTTTTTGAATGTTTTGCAAAAGGTTTGGCATGGCTGGAGCTGCATAAAGACTGTGAAACTGGTGAGCTAATAGCAATAAAAAAAAAACTTCATGATAGAGCTGCAAAGTAAAGGCAATCGCAACTGAGACAAACGAAACTTTTTTCCAAACACTTTTGAAATATGTAAACGGTACTTAATTTCTAAATTAAAATTCAGTTAATTTATTCCTGCATCTATTTTGCTATTGCTTTATTTTTATTAAGCACTTGTTACCATAATAAGAAATAGCGCATATATTTGTCCTTATTCTTAAAATTGAAGCTTTCTCGATTATCAGAAAATTTCAATTTTCCGAAAGATGGCCGGTCCCAATTACTTCGGATAATCGAGGTTCTACTGTACTTGTAAGTTCATAAATAAATATTGAAATGATAAGTTAAAAATATATATGATAATAAGAGGAAAAAAAACATAACATGTCTTGCACGCATGATAAAATCTGAAAATATGCATAAAAAGAGAAATTTTGGAGAAAATACATACGTAATATAATCTTTATATTAAAACCAGAAAAACATAAGTTTTTTTAAATTTTTTCAATTTAGTTAATATTTTTTCAAATATTCTCATCTTAGTATAAAAGTAAAACTGTACTTATATGTGTGTCTATTCTTTAGAAAAGCACTAGGTGAGGAAGCTTGACCCAGTCAGTGTGAGGTAGGGTTAATCAGATGCTCAAGCCTCGCTTAATTAAGTGGTTTTGGAAATCTTTTTATTATATACTGTGCATAATGAAAGGTTAATGGATATATATAAAAGAAATGTAAATTTATTCGGTAAAGCTAGAGTAAAATGGGGTGATGGAAAAGAAAATGTTTAAAGCTGATTAACGAAACATGTGAAAAATTGCTATAATATCCACCGCAAGAAAAATTTTAATTAAATGTAAATGGGAAAGTTGATAGAAAATGCTTTCCATTTAAATATTACTTACAATAGGTAAATAGAAACTCTTCAAAAGACTAGAAAGGAGTAGCAATTATGAAAGCAGCAGTCTTAACACTTTCAGAAGCAGTGGTATGTTTATGAAACCACTTAATTTTAATTCCCCCCCCAAAAAAACTATGGCAACAGACATTTGCTAAAATCTTTTCCATTTAACATGTATGTGAAATATAGCCTTTTTCTTATTTTCAAATAAATTTGTTCGTAAATTCCGGTGCGAGTCATTTATTTCAACATTTTAGTACTGAAAGCTATTTGCCCCTGAAAGTGTTAAAAGATGTTAATGATAAATTAAGTGTTCATGCGGCTGCAAAAGAACATAGCATTGATCGAAAAACTTTAGAGAGATATGTAGACAAATTTCACAGGATGCATACAGAGAGATGAAGCCAAGCTACGTGACAACTAAAGTTGTCAGGTCAAGTGTCACAAAAAGTAGGACAAGGAGACAAAAAAAGGGGGACGGTACCTCTTAAATCCGGACATAATGATACAGGAAACCCTATCAAAACGGAGCCTGTTTCTAACGGAAGACTGTCTTAAATGTTAAAATTTCATTTTCTTTGCTGTAGAATTATACGTGCTCAGACTAAATTCTGTTTAAAGCAAAGTTTTTCTCCTCTGACTTGCGATTGCATCTAAACAGGTTTATTTAAGCATCATGTTTTAAAAAATATATATTTTTTAATAATTAAAGCATGTCGCCTAAAGTTATTTAACCTGATTTTATATTTCTTTACAAATATTTCAATGTAAAACAAAGTGGTTCAATCCTCCCATATGTGAGGAGCCTTGACCCATTATTTTCTCATTATTTAAATCAATCATTTTTCAAATGTCTTATATATTACACTTATGTAGCAATTTTATTTTGATAACTGATTTCATAACGAATAAAATGATATATAAAACTTTATTCTGCGTTCAATATTTAAAAAATAATGTGGTCAACCCTACCTCTAACTGACTGGGTCAAGTCTCCTCACATATTCCTTTTCTAAAGAATGGCGCATTGTTATGTTAAGCCAAACTTACTGTACAATCTTTATGCCTGGAATGAAAGCTGGATATTTCTGCATTACTTAAAACCTACATAGTTAAATTTCAATGATAAATTTTATCTGAAAAAAGCTTACAAATTATTTCTAAAAATCACAACTTTTAGGTTGAAAAAACCTTGCAATTGATTTTTTCACACCTAATTCGATTATCTGTATGAAACAAATACTGTTGTTTGAGCAATCCAGTAACTTTGGTTGACACATACTGATAAAACACTGATTTTTTTAAAATATGAAAACTGAGGGTTGGGTCAACCCTCCCCTATGGTCAATCGTCCCTAGTCTCCCCTATCTGTATTTTAATAACACTCAAAAGTAGTAAAATAATCTCTAGTATTTTAATTGTAATATTTTTGCTGTTCTAAAAATTAAGCAGTGCATATATGGATATATACATACAATTATAAGAAAATCGAAGTAGAATTCATCATACACAAATTTAGAAAATAAGAAATCATCATAAATATGAACGATGAAACTCAAACCAGTTATGAAAAATGTCCATAAAATTTTCATAAAAGTAAAAAAAAAAAAAATAATAATGTGAAACCATGGCAGAAATGTCAAGCCCAGATTACTACAGGTTCACCAAAACATGTGCATATTTAATCCTTCTACGAGCTGAAGAAAATATGAAGAATTATCTTGATGTCCTGTAAGAATTAAAAGGAAGTTAGAAGTTGAAGACAAACGTGGCGAATATACTATAACAATATTTAAAATGTGAATTATCACATTGCTAGCTAAGCGTAAACCAACACAGTGAAAAATGTCCCGGCGTGGACATTTTTCACTCTGTTGGTTTATGCTCGCGTTGGTTTTCCGCGATGAGGCTTTTTAACAGAATTTTTAATCTTTTATCACCAGTTCTTTACAGCAGAAATTTTTAACTATCGTAATCGGGGGAAAATGGTCCTGATTAAATCACACAAAGTTTTCGCTAAAAAATAACTGGTGGGAATAACGAAATAGTATTAATTAGACAGAAAAATGCATGCCCGAGTATATCTCGGGCTGCGCAGCGAGAGGGTTAAACCTTACTTTAAAAAGGTGTAACTACTGAAAACGTTACTTTAAAAATATGTCACTTTACCAATTTATTACTTATGGAGATGTCATAGAGTTGCTGAAGTTGTTTCTCTCCTGCCTAAATATCCATCAACCCCTTCGGGACGAGCGGCCGATATTCGTACCGCGGGAGATGCTTAGAATCGGGGATTATTCTCACTAGTAAATTTTTATTGTAAATTTTGCCTTATTTAATCCGAGCATTTTGCTGATTCAAATAGGCAAATTTTCTGTTTTAAAAAACCGGTGATAAAAGATTAAAAATTCTGTAAAAGACGCTCGTCCCCAAGGGGTTAAGGGGTCCCAGGACTCTTAAAACTTGAAAAAATGAAACATAAAGGCCATTTTCAATAACTATTATCATAAAATGTGTATGATTTTAAAACACAATTTTTTTTGGGATGAAAGATACAAGTATGAACTTTCATTTAATGCATTTAAAAAATTGCAAGATGGAGAATTACTATTTACAGCGGGCTCCAAACTTTCAGACATTTGTCGTGCAGAAAATTGGTATAACAGCTTATGCTCAGGATTACAAAATAAATTTTGTAAGAAGAATGACATTTTTTCTGCACAATTATACTTCAAATTACAGTAATTATTCTGAACATAAACAAATTTGTAATTAAAGCATTTTTATATTTGTAATACAGAGTTGTATTTTCTGTTCTAATGGGAATTTCAAGGAAACAATTATGTCAAAATGTTCAGGAAAGATGAAGTTTAACATCTAAAAAAAAAACTAGAATTTAAAAAATGTTGAAGGTTTAAGTGTGCTGCGACGCCTTAATTTATTCATCTTTGAAATCCCTTGAAAAAAGTTCTGAATGTTCTGATTGAAAATTTCTCAAAAGTTCGTAATAATTTATAGCTTCGCAGATTTTTATGTTTTACATACTAATTTTATACCATATTGAAAACAGGTAATCTGGTACGACGTTTTTTGCTAAAAAATATAATTGTAGCACTAAAGATCCCAAATTAATATCTTTGTCAGTACGGGGTATTATAATAGGCCTATGCAGTGGTGGAAAATTGGCGCAGAGGAGGAGCCTATTGACACCACTAAATTTTAGAAGTATTTTTCGGCTTATCTAATGACATAATTTCTGAGTTTTTATTAAGCTGAAGAATACTATAAAATGTTTGTGGTGTCAATAGGCTCCTCCTCTGCGCCAATTTTCCACCTCTGCTTATGGCAAGTCGCGATGATTTTCACGCTTATTTTATTTACTGTAACCATTACTTTGAAAATTTGTCACTTTACCAATTTTTTACCTATGAAGATGTTACAGAGCTGCTAAAGTTGTTCCTCTCTTGCCGACATATTCATTAATTTATTCGTCTTTAAAATACCTTTAAAAAATTTCTGATTGTTCTGAATGAAAAGTTCTGAAAAGTTCATAATAATTTATAGTGTCGCATTTTTTTTTTTTAGTTTTATACAGTAATTTTAGAAAACGTTTATTTCTCTGGATATTATATATAGTAAAACCACTTCTTTATAATTTTTTACAAAGGTTTAATTTTCGTGAGTGGCCAACATGTAATGTAACCCATGTAGCTTGTAATGTAATTTTACCTAACAAATTTTAAAAAAAAATGTTTAAATACATCAATTTTTAGTGTACATAGTTTTCGCAAATAACGTGTTAGTTTGGATTAGAAATTTTGTACTTTACAAGGGTAAGTTAACACACATTAGCATTTTATTTCAGGTTATTCATGTTATTTACGGTTGCCAGTTTGACTTCCGTTTTAACCCTTTCACAAACCTTTCGCATATATGCACCGTCAAAAGGTGCAAGTGGAATTTGTTTTTGGCACCATTAATAAATAAAAGTAATAATTGTCTTCCTTGATTAGAGCACTTTTTTGGGCATTTCACCAGTAAAGGGAATTGTTTAAAAAAGTGGGACCTTCCAAATAAAATTTGTGTAAGGGATGCCGCCTCAAAAGAGTTAATTTCGAAATATCAATTCACGCAGGAAATTTTGAAAGAAAATTCTTTACTTTATGTAATCACAAAATTTCTGTCATTAAATAAAGCAAAAAATTCTACTATAAATTACTAGCACGAATTCGGATTTTCTCAATAAAAATGGAGGCCAAACTGGCGATCTTGTTTATTAGAGATGTTTGTCTTTCAAATATTGTTAGCATTTCACACGATTTAAATTAAATTCAAATATCAAATAAATATTAAAGCATATCAGATTCTCTCTATATTATCTATCAAATCTTCAAATCAAATAACAAGCATATCAAAACAAAACAAATCACTAACGATAGTTAATTCAAAATTAAGACAGAAAACAAATAAATAGAAATATGTGCAAATTCGCATATTTTCTGATACTTTGTTTACAATCAATTCCAGCCCAACGAAAGGAATTAATTTTGTCGAAATAAATGTCTTATTTCCGAAATTAATGTATTAATTATATGTAGTTACTACTTTGCTTAGTTAAATTTTAAACATTAAATATATGGGTAATTCTACGCAAATAGGCCACAATGATGAAAGTGGAAGATATTTAAATTTTTTCAACAGAAAACCTAATGCATTTTTTTACATGTAGTTTAGACATGGTTTTATTATATTATATCATCAAATTGAAGCATTAATTAAAAAATATATTAAAAATGATTTTAAATAGATTTTTAAAGTTACAAAATATTATTTCCTCACAAGCAACTACTACCACCCAAAAATATAAAAAACACCATTTCTTACTGAAAAAAAAAAATATATATATATATATATTTTTGTCTGACTTGTGTCTTTTAATATGAACACATAACGTGTTATTTCTATTCATTACATTTTTTTTTTTTTTTGGTCTGAACATGCAATTTTTATTTGGTAAAAAAGTTTGCAATCTATATTCCAGATCGTTCCCTCATTCACTAATAATTCTGGATATTTGATACAGGTGGTACTACTGTAGGCTGAAACATTGCACATGTTTTGAGGACACGGGACTTACCTGTCTGTAAAACAATTTTCATCCATCCTGGAGAAATACTTCAGTGTGTAAGGAATGATTTAATAGATAGATTGGGCAAGTGTTAAGATGATGTTATCATTCCGTCATTTAAATTTATAAAAATAATTTATTTTCTAAAAATATATTAATGGATGGTTCAGTTTTCCCTGAAGGAATAATTCGAGAACATGGTATTTTTTAATTCACATTATGTGTACAAATTTTAAAAGATAATAATGTACATTTTATCATTCCCTCACTAGTAGATTCTTATGTGAGAGAATTGTTCTATTATTTTTTAAAACTTGTAGAAAAGATATTTTTGTTGAAAATTTAATGTTTTTTTTTTAATTAAAAGGGTATTTTTAAGCAAGTCGGTGTATAAAATGTTATTTATTATGTAAAATGTAAGGAAAAATCAGCAAGGAAACAAAAAAAAAAAAAGGTCGTGAAGAATTTTTTTCACGAAAAGAACTTGTGAAAGAATTTAGCATTCAGTTGAAAATATTCCTGGTACACAGCAGAAATGGATCTAATCAATATAAAGCAATTAAGAAAATAAATTCATGTTAAGCACAAAACTATATTTTATTGCATATAGATTTCAGAAAAATTATTATTTTGTAAATTCACTGAAGAAACTCAGGATGTACATTTCGAAAGAGATTGGCAACAAAGACTTCTCCATTCGGGTATTATGCATACAAACAATGGGGACTCAATAAATATTATTTAACACAACCTTTAACTCTCTCGCTGTGCAGCCCGAGCTATGCTCGGGCATGCATTTTCCCGTCAAATTAATACTATTTGGCTGTCCCACCAGTTACTGTTTAGCGAAAACTTTATATGATATAATCAGGACATTTTCCCCGATTACGATAGTCAAAAATTTCTGCTGTAAAGAACCGGTGATAAACGATTAAAATTCTGTAAAAGACGCTCATCGCGAAGAATTACTTACGCAGCGAGAGGGTTAAAGCATTGGGATTGGATAATTTTGGAGCATGAAATTGAAATATATCCTGGAGAGCTCTTGGAAATTGATGACAAATCAATCAAAGTCTATGCTGTTGAACCGTACAGGTAATGAAAAGTTTAAGTGGCATACGAAAGAGGATACTTATGACTACCTAATATGTGGCATTATTTTTTAAAATAAATTGCTAGAGTGTGTTGATAGCAGAGGATGTAGATTTAATTTTTCTCGACAAAAGTTTCTTAAATATATTATTTGAAATTGTTTTTCACAAAATCGTCATTTCCCCACATTGTAATCATCACCTAATTCTAATGAAAATTTTAAATCTAATATTTACAGAATTCCTTACCCCTTAACGGTCGCATTAAATTACGGTTTAAAAATTCAAATTGCTTATTGCCACCACTTATTTGAAAAATAAATAGTCACCTTATCTAATGGCTGGTAAAACGGTACCATAATAAAGCCAATTACACTATTTTATAAAATTGGTGGGAATCAAACAATCTGAATATTTTATTCAGATTGATACAGCCTTTGAATATCACGGAAACCAGAATTAAGGGGTTATATGGGGAGTTAAGGTTGAGCCTAACGGCGATTTTTCCCCAATGAGCATCTTTTTCTAGTGTCTTATTGCAAAAAATTAGAAACTTCTGACATGATTTATTTTTTCTTTATCTCTATGATGAAAATGCCCTATATGCGTAGAATCGCACATATGTTATAAAATTTCCAAATACATTTTTTAAACAAAGAGCTATTAATTTATTATTATCAAGTCGCTAAATAAGCGAAAAAAGCGTAAAACTGAAACCTCTTGGAGTAAATTGATAACGCTCATATTTAGTTAATTATATCCAATTTTGAATGAAGTATTGTTTGCATTAGAAATTTTATTCTATAATAAAACAATAAAAATGTCTATATTTATGTTTTTCCTGATGTTGTGTTTTCTCATGATAATAATTTTTTTAAATATCTTATTTATTAAATATGTTTATTTTAATTCACCTCAACATTTTACTCATTAATGTAAATTCATATTTCAAATAAAAATTAAAGCGTATCAAATACATCAAGGTATCAAAAAATAAAATCGCCTATATATCATGTATTAAAAATTTTGTTCTCAGTATGGTAAAAATAACTCACTTTGATTTTTTTTCATCAGCTTCTGTTTTATTAGAATATTTCGGATATTAAGAGATCTTACTTATTAGAGATCTTTAATTTTGAAATATGTTTAGCATTTCACCCACTTAAGGGGACAAGGGACCTTAAAATATTTTTTTTTATTTTTTGTAAATTTCACCTTAAATATTATTCAAGGGTACATTATATGCATTATGCCATGCATTTGTCACAAAAATTTTTTTTAAAAAAATTTATTTTTGAGAAAAAAATGGAATTTTACGCGTCGTCTTAGAAATCTTCGAAATGCCCCCTGCGTCTTCCATATCAATGAAAATCCCCAATACTTTTTTTAAAAGTTTGGTTTATATATATAAACAAAATAGAATATCGAATTTTATATATTTCAATTTAAAGGTAAAAAAAAAAATTGAAAAATTTTGAAATTTTTTCGAAAAAATTTCAAAATTTCAAAGTTTTTCAAATTTTTCTTCATTTTTTGTAAATTTCATCCTAAATATTATTTAAAGGTACATTATATGCATTATGGCATGCATTTATCACAAAAAAATGTAAAACGAATTTTATTTTTGAGAAAAAAATGGAATTTTACGCATCGTCTTGGAAATCTTCGAAATGCCCCATGCGCGTCCCATATCAATGAAAATCCCCAATATTTTTTATAAAAGTTTGATTTATATATATAAATAAAATAGAGCATCGAATTTTATATATTTGAATTTAAAGGTTAAAAAAAATTAAAAAATTTGAAGTTTTTTCGAAAAAATTTCAAAAATTTTCATTTTTTTTAAATTTTTTGTAAATTTTATCTAAAATATTATTCAGGGGTACATTATATGCATTATGGCATTCATTTAGCACAAAAAAAATAAAAATTAAATTTATTTTTGAGAAAAAAATGGAATTTTACGCGTCGTCTTAGAAATCTTCGAAATGCCCCCTGCGCATCCCATATCAATGAAAATCCCCAATATTTTTTATAAAAGTCTGTTTTATATATATAAATAATATAGAGCATCAAGTTTTATATGTTTGAATTTTAAAGTTAAAAAAAATGAAAAATTGAAAATTTTTGAAATTTTTTCGAAAAAATTTCACAATTTTTAATTTTTTTTTACCTTTAAATTCAAATATTTAAAATTCGATGCTCTATTTTATTTATATATATATAACAAACTTTTATAAAAAATATTGGGGATTTTCATTGATATGGAGAACGCAGGGGGCATTTCGAAGATTTCTAAGACGACGCGTAAAATTCCATTTTTTCTCAAAAATAATTTTTTTAATTTTTTTTTTTTTTTTGTGCAAAATACATCCCATAATGCATATAATGTACCCTTGAATAATATTTAGGTGAAATTTACAAAAAATAAAAAAAATTATTTTTAAGGATTTTAAGGTCCCTTGTCCCCTTAAAAAAATTCACACACTGTTTCTACAGTTTCAGAGAAATTAGCAGTATTTTCTATTAAAAAAAATCGACTTACGCAGGGCCTGATTACCAACGGGGCACACTTTTAAAAGAAAAGTTCGACTTATCTAAACGCCGTATTCATGTAAAATTTCTGCTATGAATGAGGCAAAATTTTCTGTTAATTTTTAGTGGTAGGAAATTGCCCCGTGGGTAATCAGGCTCTGGACTTACGTAGTCGAGCGATTATATAAAAAACGAGCTTTTCTCTAAGTAAATGCTGGTACAATTATACCTAAAATCAGGGAAATTGCATCATCTGTAGGAACCCTGTCACATACATAATTAAAAATATAGCACATAAAGTAAGCATGATAACACGTATCATCACAGCTTGCAATAGAAATATTGTCATTGTATATTGCCATTACCCGATAAAGGGTTAAAGTTATAATAACGACATGTTACACTTCAAAATAAATTAGGCATCCTCCGACTTACGTAAGTAATGCTTTCCGTAAACTTTTGCGTAAGTCGAATTTTACATAAGTCGAATTTGTAAATTCATTAGGTAAAATTTCTTCAGAAACTGTAATATTTATTACATATATATATAATATATACATTATTTATACAGTATTATTTTATAAATAATGTAGAACGCAGCAGTATTTACTTGGATATAAATTATAAAAGTATGAAAAATATACAAACAAACTGAAAGAACACTTTTCAAATAAAATGTATCTTGTGGAATATAGGATTTATAAATTTAAAATTGATGAATTAATTTATATCAATTTTGAATATGCATCAAACGAACAGCTCTGAAGCTGCAAGAAAAAATAGACTTGTTCTCTTCACCGAAACTTTAAAATTAGGTTTCTTCATTGTTTGAATTCAGCTAACAAAATTGTAACGGATAAACAGAGGTTTTATTTTGGCTCATTTTAATCAGATTTGTGTTTGTTTTGTTAAAGATTTGATTGTATATCCCAATAAAAATATAACTATATCAAATATATAAAACTATATTATTGTTGTTGTTTGTATCTGTATATTTTATTTATAAAACATTTATCAAAAGTATTATCAAACGTGCTAGTATGTTAATAAATGTAATTTTCGAAATTTCTTATGTAAGTGCTAAGTTACGAAAGTCGAGTGTTACGTTAGTCGGTGGATGTGTGTATAATAATAATGGTAGCAATTTCACATTATACAATTAAAAAAAATATCAGTGGTTTTTTTTTTATGTTATTTCCTCAGAATTGCCAATTCAGTCAGTTTTTCAAAATTTCTTGAATTCAGTAATGTATATGTTTGAATTTGTTTTCACATATGCAACATCTTATTTTCAGAAGAAGTATCAGTAGTTTAATATTTTATTTCATCATCAGAAAAAGATTCACTTTCAATTTAATTTAATATAATTTCATTTTTCAAACATTTGGGATCGATAAAATCGTCACATGATGGGACAACATTATTGAAATTTAAAAAAAAAAGTGACTTCATTCACTATTTTATCATTTGGTCAATAAGATTTGTATCTTGAAATGATATCTGCATCAGATTTGTCATCATGTGCAACATCATCACTAGTATTTCACGAATCTTTGAAAAGAAAACCATATTTACCAAAACACTTAGAAATTGTAGATGTATGTAGAAGAAGCCAGAGAACTCTTTTGTACTCGTAACAACTTCTAAAAACATTTATACTGGGTGGATGATGAGAAGATCACAATTAAGGCGAGAATGATGATTATTCAGCGTAATGATTCTTATTGAACGCTTTTTGTATGGAATAGCACGCTAACTATTACTTTCCACGGTCTTGACGAATGCTCTCAAGCTGTTAGATAAAGTCTAAGCAATTATAAAAATTATATATTTTAATGAACACTTTAATTCTTCTTAATTTGTCTGTCAACCGACGTAACGCGTATTTCCGTCAGTTGCGGCATTTAAATATTTCATAAGCGAAGAATGTTAAATGTCCAATATTTTTTATGCATGAAAACTCCCAAAATATCACAAATAAAAAAAAGCTAAAAACTGGTAACATCAACTATGAAAATGTAATTTATATCAATAGTTTTTATAATATTCAAGGTGTCCCCTAACTCCATTTACATTATAAAAATTCATAAAAATTTAACAAATTTTCATATCAGAGTGCGGTTAGTCCTGCCGGGAATTAGCTGCATCATTATTCATTCCATATTGTGTCATAAGAACACCTGCTAGATGGATGCGTGGGCGGAAAAAGCTGATGCAATTCAAGAGAGACTGTTTACTTAAAAACTTTCCTTTTTCAACCAAGAAGTTATTTTTCTGTCCTAACTCTATTTTTTTCTTTTTTAGGTGCGTTCGTAATTATATAAATACGTAGCACCTATAGTCGTCGTTCAGTCCGTCTGTCTGTCCGTCCGCATGTAACAGAGCAAAAACTACCCAACCGAAAGGTCTGAAATTTTAAATATATGAGTGTTGCAAACTTTTGTCGAGCCATTTCAAATTTTATGAAAATCGGATGTATAGTTTAATTACAGGAACAGTCAAAAGTTTTTCTTTACATTACGGCCAATGGGAAAAATTATTGCAAGTGCATTTTAATGATGTTACAGCCTTCCGAATGATCTGAAATTTTAAATATATAACTGTTGCAAAATTTTGTCGATCCATTTCAAATTTTAAGAAAATCGGATGTATAGTTTAATTACAGGGACAGTCAAAAGTGTTCCGTTACATTACGGGGAATGGGAAAAAAATATTGGAAGTGCATTTTAATGATGTTACAGACTATGCACCTTATGAAGTGCAAAAAATTATACATTCAGTACAATGTGGGGTGCAAAAAATAATTATAAAACTAGTTATAGTACGAACGCACCTCATTTGCCACGTTTGACGAGCAATTTCCAACTTGTTCTTGTAGATGTAGAATTGGTTGGTTGGTTGGTTTTTGACTGCCGATTATCTGCACTGGAGTGCACTTCGTGGGGGTCTTTCTAAAGGAACCTAACCCGTATTTACGCATGGAAATCCATTGGATGTAGAAATGGATTTGTATGATTTGGACTCGGCATTGAAGCTGCGTTTTGTAATCCTAGAAATAATATATTCTAGTTCACACTCAAGAATCACTTCAATATCCCTCTTTTTGAACACAATTAAAATTAACAACTTACTTTATAGAGAAAAGTATACCAAAACATCGCTGACTATTTTTCCAGAGGATGTCAAGGATTTAAATAGTTTCTACAAGTACAATAGTAATCATCGGAGGACCGTAATCCCGTCTTTTGGAGTATTTAAGAAGGTAAGAGGATTTAAATTCTTACCTGTATTGTAAATGCATAGATTTTAGTTAATTTAGTTTTAGAAGTCATTTTATATGACTAAATTTTTTTGAGGTAGCTCTTTTCTAGACAGGGCAGTTTGGAGTTTGCCACAAACCCCATAACATTTCACATTCTTCTTTGACCTTTTTTTGTGAAAAGATTTACGAAACCAGTATTAACCGTTTCAGGGCGAAGCATTTCCATTGCTAAAATACCAAAATTATTAAATTACACCGGAACTTACAAACTACTTTATTTGGATATAAGAAAAAGGCTATATTTCACATAGATAACAAACCGAAATTTTTTTAATCAAAATTCTGGAGTCATTGTAGCATTTGGGAATTAAAATTAAGTGTTTTCATAAATATAGCACCGCCCCTGAAAGGGTTAATGAAGTTAACTGCCATTGCAAATATCTTCTGAATTATTTGGAAATGTTCTAATGTTTTAAAAAAAAAGTTATATTGCAGCGTTTCAAGTGGCAGTACACTTTGAACTTTATAAGGAGAGGACTTTCATATGTATAGAAATTATTTAATAAACGGGCGATTTTACAAGAATAAACCATAAATAGTAGTTTTCTATACCACTGTGCTAATGCGGCGCTCAGAGGATCTCGGTATATCAATTCAAAAAGAAGTCTATACTAGTAAATCTGCAGATCACTAGCCTCGGCGTCATCTCTGCAACTCATTGCTTTTAGCACACTTTGCGCAATATTAATCTTTCTACAAAACGTAATTTAATTCTTAAATTACATAAACATTTATAAAAGTAAAAAATATTTCGAAGGTTTCATACATTAGAAGAGTTAAATTAAACACGTTGTTATGTAATGATATTCTGAAATTCTCACGAGCTACTTATTCTGCTAATTTTTAGATTATAAAGTAGATTTCTTCAAAGTAGATTTCTTCCGCCTGAAACCCCTCGTAGTGTAATTTAATTCACAATTGTAATTTTCTATTGATTGTGTTAATGTTTATAGTATATCTGAGACTTCTTATTACACTGCGATTTATAAGGATAAGCAACTGTTTGGACAATCATTTTGCATTATCCTAATACCCATACAGCAGTATTTACTTACCAGCCAACCACAAACACCTGTATCTAATGGATAAGGAACTTTTAGAAGTGTAAACTGAGGCATCTAATTTAGAAATCTAATGTCTTTATGATTTTTTTTCAAAAAAAAAAAAAAATAGTTTTGATCATCGTTCTGCAATATTTATATCTAGGATCTAATCTAAATATCTGAAAATGCACTCGATACCATTAACTTACTAAAATCACCCCAGAATAAGGGAACTTCTAAACCTAGCGGTTAATAATTCATCATCGTGTCCACTTCCAATTTACTGAATAGATAAACATGATTTGGTGCCTTTAAGTATTTTTTATGATAGCCTTTTAATAGTTTCCATATTAAATTTAAAATCGTGATGTTACGAATACCGTTCATAATTGACGCAAACCTATGTTTCAGATCAAATTACGAAAGGTTAACTAACTTTTTATTTCCCTTAGCAGGATTTTAGCTTAATTTTTCGCAATAGGGATTATTTTAATAATTTATTTTATACTCAACAAGCTGTTACCCGTGACGTCGTTCACGTAGCAATACACGAAAGATAAATGCATTAATTACATAAAATATTTCACTTCCCATCAGATATGCCAAGTCTCAGGCTTTTTGCACATCATTATTATATTAGAGAAAATGTTGTTATTTTAAATCGCGCAAGTGTTCCAATTGAATAAAGTAACATTTTCTGTATTAAAATACTGTATCCGGAACGCCGAAGGCTTAGCAGCTCTGCTCCCCTTAATAAAAACATATATAATTAACCAACCCCTTATCACATTTTATTGGAGGCAATACGGAATTCCTTATTTATATGGCCTTACATATACCTCAGTCATAAAAATGTGAAACTCTGTGCCAATTAATATACACAATTGCGAAAATGAAATCACAACCAATGAAAAAAGGAAGGACAAGTAAAATCGAGTAAATCGTGGAATCTTTCTTCGTAATGCTGGGAGAATACTACAATAAAAATTATTTTTGGTGGTATTTGGCGTGAAATATTTATGTATTCATTCCTGTCATATTTATCTGTTTTTAGGGTTCCGTACTTAAAAAGTAAAAATGAACCATTATAAGATTACTCCTGTGTCTGTCTGTCTCAGCCATTTTACTAGTAAACTATGGAACGAGGAAAGTTCAAAATCGGGGAAGTAATAAAGACCATTGACCCACATATTTTCAGATTAATAAACATTCATAAATATATTTAGTAAAAAAGTAGAGGGGCTAATTATGCTACTTGAAAAAAACCTTTTCTTTGCATATCATGTGGGGTATCCTGTGAAAGTTTTTGCAACGCTGAACTCAAAAATACATTCCTTTTAATTTTAGGTATTATATTTTCAAAGATATTGCTGAAAATGTAGCGCAAAAATATGTCCCCCCCATCTAATTCCGAATCTACTGAAAGTAAAATTATGAAAAAATTAGAGGTAGTAGACGTTAATGTGAACCTTGCCGGGAAATTATAGCGATTACCCTAGGTCACATAGTTTTTGAGTAATTAACATTTTTCTGTTATACACAAATTTCGATTTACGGGCATTCAGAAAAATTGTTGAGCATCGCTGAATATAACTATCGTTGCAGAAGAATAAAAGCATTGTGGATAATGATTTTCGAAAAAAATCATCGGTAATTAGCCGAGATATTAACCCTTAAAGGTACGGTCAGTTTGGACATACACAAGGACAGGGACGGCGTACTCTATGCCTAGTTAACAACTTTTAATGATATATACATGTAATGTAATGTCCAGTAACAGTATAAAAGCAATAAACGTCAAATTGTTAAAAACATACTAATTTAAAGGGTCTCGGGACTCTAAAAAGTGGAAAAAATGAAAAAAAGACCATTTTCAGCATTTAATGTCTTAATAGTATTTATATGATTTTAAAACACAATTTTAATTGGGATAAAAAATTGCAAGATACAGAATTAGTATTTATAGGGGGCTCGAAACTGTTAGACATTTGTCGAACAAAAAATTGGCATAACAGTTTACGCGCAGGATTACAAAATAAATATTGCAACTAGAATGAAAATTTTGGTGCTTACTTACACTTCAGATTGTAATAATTTCCCTGAACTTAAATAAATTTGTATTTAAAGCATTTTTATAATTTTAATGCAATGTTGCATTTAGCTAATACAAAATTTTGAAATTTTCAACAGTAAAATCACCTAAAAAAAATATTTCTTTGAACAATAAAAAGGAAATTTTAGGTTCAGTTTTTACAGACTAATATGAAATATATGCTTTGAAAATTTCATAAAAAAAATATTCAGAAGTTTTTTAAGTATCCTGCGCGTTATGCCCCAAAAACGCCATTTGGAGAATAATGACTTTAAAGTTTCGGAAAAGCCACTTCAGCTATTGAGCGGGTATAATTCTAAAAACCAAAACTTCTGTTCTAATGGGAATTTCAAGGAAACAATTATATAAAAATATTTAGAAAAGATAGGAGTTTAACATGTAAAAAAATTAAAGTTTCTTAAATTTTGAAGCTTTAAGTGTCCTGCGACCACATCCTTTCCGACACGGAGTAATTCTATTTATAAACTTATGAAATAATGAACAGAATTTATAAACGAATTTATTAGAAAATGCGAACTTGCTTATTTTCACGTACATGATAAAAGGAAAATTTTAATTAAATATTCTTGGTGCAGTTTGTCTGTTTTGGAATTAAAATTAGGTGTCCATTTTTTAAGGGCATCGCCCTCGAAAGATTTTATTAGAATGAATCGCATAAATACTGTGGGATTCGCGATAGTTTGCATTGATTGTATCTCTCAATACGCCTCGAGTGACTTTAAAAGTTAATAAAACACCTATCTGGAAAAACGCGGCACTGACCAAGGCGGCGTTGCATCTTTGAGACCTCAATTCGAAGCGTGCTTAGCACAATGCCAAATTTAAACTTCGTACAAAGGTTTTGTTAGCTACACTGTAGAAATAAAGGTTATTACTACGCTGAATTTAGTTTCATGAAATGCCAAATGAAGTTTAACTATGCACTGCTTTTATTGTCAGTACCGAATTAAGTTCATCATAAACAGATTAGGATAATATTAAAAAAAGTGTTATACGAATAGCTATATTCGATATTATTTAGGTTCCATATCTCCTTGAACTTTCATGGTAAACCCATTTACACTTTTCTAATATGTACAGTTATACCCAACCCTACGTTGTATAGTTTTTATTTTTTTTAATACAATTACAAATTCATATATTTATTCTACGGAAACCTCTGTGCGCGTGTAATGCTCGCACTTGACCGTTTATTTATTTTGGCAACAATAAAGTTTATAAAATTTAATAGAATGATGTCAGTTTATTCTGTATGAAAGCAACGATCTTTTTCATTTATAAACAAAGCAGTTGAATAAATAAATAAATAATAATATTATTATATATAGTATATAAATATTATTTTCCTTTCTGGTTAAAATCCATCTATATGCAAACATCTATACAAAGGCATTCATTAATTCTTTCCTTTTGACTTTGATTTGACTTTAAAAACCCTACATGCTTTCACATTTATATTTTTAGATGAGATGGAGTTGATAGGTAACGGTTAACAGAAAAAGATGAAATATGTACATTTTAAAATATGTAAATTTATAAAATAAAATGTTTTATATTATTCGAA
This sequence comes from Maratus speciosus, assembly GCA_963932465.1. Lineage (NCBI taxonomy): Eukaryota > Metazoa > Arthropoda > Arachnida > Araneae > Salticidae > Maratus > Maratus speciosus. The sequence goes on from OZ010793.1 coordinate 137,686,221, forward strand.
GACATGTATAAAATTCCATCATAAGTTATACACCTAATTTAAAAACTCTGGCAAATTTCTTGACAAAATTACAAACTAATAAAAATAATTTAATTCTCTTATTTAAAAATTTCACCATCCAAAATTTACCATTTAAATCCATTATTCATATAAGACATTTCTTTCAACAAATGAAAATTTGAAAGTCGTCTGGTTTGCCATTGAAAAGCATTATGGCGCAAAATAAAATATTTTATAGTTTCCGAACGAAACAAAAACTACACGGCTTAATCCGGGTACCTCACCAACATGACCACTTAATATCAAGCTAATCGGATGCTTTTTGCGGCAGTTATCGAAGAACAGACAAACAGACTAACAGGCGGAAACCAAAAACTTTTCGGGTCTCCACAGTAAGCCTTCACTGACATTTCGGCAATTAACAATGTTCGCATCGTAATAGCTTTTCGCATATTCAGTTTTAGAATTAAATGCTTCACATCTAGATATTTTTATCCAAATTTAATGAAAAGTTTTTAACCTATACACATGTTTAGAGATAGGAACTTTTTTGCCGGGTCAATGAAAAAAGGTAAATTTGAATTTAAATAACAAAAGCCCTTGTTTTTTACATTATTTATAAAACTTCAAAACGAGCTCCCCCCGTTACTCAGCAAACATCTAAGCAGTAGTTGATCTCCTTCCAGATGCGATTTAAACAGGTTAACCCTTTCAGGGGCAAGTAATTGTTTTTTTGTAATGTTGAATTCACACCGGAATCTTAAAAAGAATTTTCAAAATAACCGAAAGCAATTTTACAACTGTTTTACACCACATTTAGAAAAGTATTTTTTTTTTCTGGTGCAAATCTTCATTAATCGTAGGTGGTATATAATATATTCCACAGCCCCTCAATGGATTAAACCAACTAACAATGTTTCTGTTTGAATTTTCTCCCTACGTGCAGATGCTGCGAAAATGACGTTGTACCGCAGTAATGCGCTTTTTGTCGTACACTGAGCATGATTGCTGTAACTTATTGATGAGTTAAACGGCTTCGCGTCACGAAGTGGCGTCGGTGTATGCACGTACAGGGCTGCCACAGGCGACTGTTTTTTAATTCTACCTCACACCACTTTCTAAAAAATAAAATGATTGACATACAGTTCTAGAACATTTGCAAGAGTTAGAAAAACAATAATAAAAACCTGTTTTTTTTTAATAGTGGTGCGAATAGAATAGAAAAATAGTCGCTTGCGGCAGACCTGCACGCGGTAACGTCAAGGACAATGCAATCACCACTATTAAAAATCCCTCAGATATTCTACAATTTCATGTTGTTTTCGTATCGATTGATTGCAAATTCCTCATTCAATTTATTTTTAAAATCAGGGACACCTTTTTCTATGACCCTGTATATTAAACCAGAGATTTCAAATAGAAATCATAAATAACGAACGGGCTGTACGGCAGGTAAGGGATGACTAACATAGTTTATGTCGTAGAGGTTGTGGAGTTAAGTAATAACTATCTATGGGCTATTTGCAAGGAAATCATAAGCAAAAAAAAAAAAAAAAAAAAATGGATTACCCTAGTTCTTTAACACTTTGCACTCCGTTGTCGCCACTGCGGCGACATGGTACAGTAAGTGAAAAACTCCGTTGTCGTCGCTGCGTCGAGTTCATCTTTCCATGAAAAATTCGTTTTTAGCACCAGTAATAAAGGAAAATAAAATTTGCCTTATTTAATCTAAGCATTTTTGAAATTGTTTATTTGAAGGAAAATTCTTTTTAAAAAGTGGGGCACACCGAATAAAATTTTTGTGTAATGACGTGGCGTTGCTGGTAGCCCACAGTCAAAATGACGCGGAGTGCAAAGTGTTAAATTTCTAAAATTGCATGAAATCTGCATCATTTTCGCACTTTTTGCTACTTGAGCGGAACAGTTTGTATAATCATTGCGCATGAGTCTTTAACCTTTATTTATAGAGAATACGACTTTGTTGGAAATTGAAATACAGTGCTGAAAATGGCGACAAATAGATTCGAAATCAAGCGAAGAAAAACTTTGAAAGGCGGTGGGTTTTTAAACAAAAAATAGCAGATTTTACGATTGTAAAAGAAATATACATTTAACATGCCATTTATTCTATTCCAATTTTGATAAATTGACAAATTAAATAAAAATAATTACTATTTTGTAAAATATTGGATAAAAATTTATTTTTTGAAGACAGTATGAAGATTTTTAGAACTGTCTAAGTGATCTGATGCATTTTTATGTCTTCAACAAGTAAAATCGATATAAAATTAAGCACTATCATCAATCTTGTTTTAATATCTACACCGTCCCCGACAAGAGACTGCGTTTTCTTGATTCGACAACCTGGATACACTGGATATCCCGTTTTGTAAAATTAAAATATTATGTCAGAAAATAATTTTGTAGTATTTCTGGTACAAACTCTACTGTTTTTTTATTTCGTTTATAAGTAAAGTTTGAAGGTATTAGAATTTAAAACAAAAAACTATAGCTGTCAACATCTTACGCTTTTTCAGACCACAAACAATTTATAGTAAATTTTACCTTTTTAAATCGCCTTAATGTGCCGATTAAATAAGGCAAAAATTTCTATTAATTTTTTGTGGTCTGGAAAAGCGGAAGAGTTGGCAGCTATGCAAAAAACATATGTTTTCTGAAAGAAAAATTTATTATCTTTGTGATTTATCATGATTTATGATGATTGTATATAAATATATCATTTTTAATTACAATTTAAAAATTGTATCAGATAAAAATATAAATATATAAGCTTTTCATAAAAATATAAATATATAATTTTTTCATAAAAATAAAATTCGAGGAAAAACATTTTTAAAATGCTTATACGATATCAACTATATCGGTAATACAAAACGGAAAGTAGTGAAGTTATGTAATGTGGAGAACAGTCAGCAATCCATCGTCCGTGCTAATAGTTATATGGATAATTAATCTGTTTTTCTTGATAAAATAAAAGAGTATATTTCGGTAATATTGGTATATATTTGGTGATTAGTATACTGCATTTCATATACAATCTGGAATAACTGCGAGTACATACTCACTACGTTTTTCCTGATGCCATCATAACGTCTATTGTTAAAAGGAACGCAGAGATTATTGTTTCAGATTTTTTTTTTTTAACTTCTGCTTTTTCTCTGGCAACACCCAATTTCGTTAGAACCAATTTCCTATGAATTTACCCCCAAACAGCAAATTGAAATATATTTGGCAAAAACATTTTGGAATAAAAATTAATCTATTTTTCAGGGTTCGTTCGACTTTCCCCACTAGGCTCTCCCAGTGTCGTCCTGTATGACTGGGTAAGGAGTTAGCTCTTGACTTTAGAGAAATGTTCACCAATTATTTTATATGTCGTACGACATTGGACTTAGTGCTCTTTCGTTGTTTCTGACACGGAGAAAGAAATCTCTTTTACTCCGTAGTTTTTCATAAGTAACTGCAGAAATTAACAAATAAGCATTGTGACATAAATTGTCGGATATCTAAAAAACGGCGCATCTCCGACGGATAGCTCCATTGAGTTTTTTACTCCTCATAATAAGATCTTTTCAACAATACCAGTCTCGCCAAAATAGGCGACTAAAACTTCTTGCAGTTCTTTAGTAAGTGCCGTAGTTCCTATTATTTTACGTTTTGAAATAATAACCATGAAATTAATATTGAAAAATAATTATTAACAGTTCATATCCTAATTTTTTTTTATGTACATGATTTGAAAACTATTACTACAGACGCATAAAAAAAATAATTTTTTTTATAAAATGCAACAAAATCAAAACTAATAATGCAATATAATTTAACAAAGTGATTTGACGGGAATCATCCATTTGAAGATTTTTCATGAATTTGCATATGTTTCATGATTTAACTGTACGTAAAGTATTTTTTTGTTTTTTTTTAAACAATGACAAAATTAAAAAAGCAATGGAGTTAAAGAAATTGAAAGGAAACGAAAATAGAGCAGAACTCAGTTAATATGAGAAGCAAAGGAATTACAAAAATCCTCGTATTAACACGGAAGATAACAAAACTCTTAAAAACACACACATAATTAAATTAATAACGACTACTAATTGCTCTAATTATTTAGATACTAAAATTAATTTAATATCACAAAGCTCCGTGCTAATTGAAACATATTAAACAACTATAAAAAGTTTCCATCACTACCGTTCGAATCACTACCGTTGGCAATCTCTGATAGGTTGCTTGTGAGCCGAGCTTCCCAGTTACTAACTTCTAGTACACTAGCGAACTAGTAACTTCTAGCGAACCTTTTCACATCCGCGTGCCAAATTTTTTCAAAACTATACTTTACGTGATCTTGATGTCCCAACAACCAAAAACATTAATGAATCAAATAACAATGAATCAAATGACTGAATTTCTTTAATAGAAGAATATAGGTAATATTTGATCTTATACTTTAGAAAGTAAATTAAAAAATACTATTTCTGTTGTTTCATGTTAGATGATAAATAATTAATCAAATTCTAAGTTCTTATAAATTTACTTTCGTCATTTTTGCTTATAATGCCGTATAATTTTTCCTTTTCGATAATCTCTTAAACTGCTAAATTCATGCATTTTCTGCAATTTGAATTTTTTTTTTTTATTCGAGATATTATAATATATTTGGATTTGAGAAATTAAATATATGCCGTGCGAAAATAATCGACCACATGCCTCTTACGATACGCATGCCATAGGTTCGCCGTCTCTGTTTGAGTAGAACATGAACGAAAGACACTAACTGAATAATAATGCCATAGCTGCCAACTTTTACGCTTTTTATCTTACCACTCAAATTTTATAGTAAATGTTGTCTTATTTAATCGTCGAAATCTCACGATTAGACAATAGGAAAATCTCAGTTAAATTTTCAGCAAAAAAGCGTAAAAGTTGGCAGCTATGTAATGCGAAATTGTAAATGTAGAAGGCGGATTCCATAGTTTAGAAAGGTCACCGCCCCCTGAATACTAGGCCTGAGCGCTGGACCAAAAATGGCGGCTGCCGAAGGCGGATTTATTTCAACGTGTGCACGGTCCCTTAAATATTCCTACCAATAATTTTTTGAAGTTTTTTCCGCTTCGTTTTTCTGAGAATAAACAAGGTAGAGAAATCTTTTATAAAATACTGGTGTCAACATTTAAGGGACCGTACATACGGTAAAAAAAATCCGCCTTCGGCAGCCGCCATTTTTGTGTCATTTTTGTGTGAGCGCTCAGGCCTAGTATTCAGGGGGCGGTGGAAAGGTACAAAATGACGTTCATGAAAGGGTCAATATGAAAGGTTCAATATGATTATGCAAAAATCCGCTTTTTTGTCTGTGATTGTTTTTTTTTTTTTTTTGGGGGGGGGGGGGGGGGCGTTGTGTCTGTCAAAATGACCTCAATGCTGAAGTCGTTTCTACTAATAACTAGCAAAACGAAATCTAAAAGCATAAACCCTTACCATGGCAATTCAATTCTGTGGTTGACATTTGGAAATGATTGACTGCCACCAGAATCTACAAACATTTTTTTTTTAATAAAACGGCTGTTCATCACGAGAATTTAATAGCAAAATATTCTATCACAAATTCTGGTACAACTCCATCAGTTTTTAATAAAAATAATAGTGGAAAGTACAGGGTGTTCATAATTAAACGACCCTACTTTGTCTACAAACGAAACTATTGGTCAGAAAAATGTGAAATTTTGTGACGGACATAATGAAGGAATGGGAATTTGTTTAAGCGAAAAAAAATTAGTTCAAAATTTCGCCACCAGAGGGCTTTTTTTTAATGAATTACACATTTTTTTAAAAAGTTTTTACGCTTTATTTTTCTCGGATTAAATAGGACAAATATACAGACCCCTCCCTGAAAAAAATAAAGCGTAAAAACTTTTAAAAATTATTGGTGATGGAATTGAATTGAAAAAAAAATCCGTCTACGGCATCCGGCAATTTTTTTCTCAGAGCTCAGGCCTAGTATTCAGTGGGTGGTGGCTAAATGTGTAATTTGTTTTAAAACGCCCTCTGGTGGCTTAATTTTGAACTAATTTTTTTTCGCTCAAACAAATTCCCATTCCTTCATTATGTCAGTCACAAAATTTCACAACTTTCTAACCAATAGTTCCGCATGTAGACAACTTTAAAGTAGGGTCGTTTAACACTAGAACGGCGGCGAGGGGTCATTTTGACCCTTGCCGAATTAAAACATTTCGATTCGAACCAGAATTAATTTTATAATATAAGATTGATATATACTGCACCCAAAAATAACTTAAATAAATAAGTTAAATAGTTCTAAATAAAAATTCTGATGTGAAATATTTTTGTAAAACTTGAGCAAAATTTCCCGCCGTTCTAGTGTTAATTATAGACACCGTGTATATTCCCACTACACTGTGAAAGGATTAACAACATGTAGCAAGCAAATCTTGAATTCCTTTGGTCAGCTGATAAAAGAGATTAATCAATCACTTTTTAATACTCATTGAATTTTTATTTTTGTTCAGAAATAATGCAGAATGAAATATAAAATCGGTTCTTTATGTTTCTTGTTTCTTGCATCATTAGCTACCTCACAAGTTTACGCTATTGGAAGATAACGTGCATTTTTTTTATTTATTTTAAATTACATGATAATATTTAAATAATGCCTTTAAAATTAATACAACTAAAGTACATTTTTACATAGCATACATAGTATGTAATATGCTTTTTAAGAATGTAGTTTTTGGATTTATTGCAATTTTTTAAAAAACTTTTTTTTTACAGTTACCGCGGTTTGACTAGTGCAGCCTAAACAGCCAACTACATTGGTCAACAGATCTTACAGAAATGTGTTTTTTCTTTATTTAATGCATGGAATATGAATTAACCACCAAATTCTTAGACACTTTTTTCTTGAGACTTAGAGACTTTCTTCCTTGTGAAATTTAATATGAAAATATTTATTTTTAATATTCATTTTAAACAGTAAACATTTATAAACTAATTTACTATTTTCTATATAGCGTAACTAGGGGGATCCTTATACGGAATTTTGTGGAATGTTCTTTGAGGTTTTTAGCTTGTATTTTATTTCATTTGCATTACTAGATCTGTCCCTTTTGGAAGTGATGGAACCTCAGAGGAAAGATAGGAGTAGAGACCAAACCCCATTGTTCTTTCAGCCAGATTTTGAATCCAACATGCTTTCGCTGTTTCATCGCCAAAAGGATGTCTCTTTTGGCAGTGATCCCTTTATTGGTAACTTTCGGATTTCATTCTCGGTCAACTCAAGCGAGCTAAAGGTTCCGGAGAAGCTTTTGCCGGGAGTAAAACCGGTTTGGCGCGCATCTTTGTACTCCACTGAAAGTAAAGATAAGAAGTAGAGACCGAATCCCATTGTTCTTTCGGTCAGAACTTGAATCTAGCATGTTTCGCGCTTTCATCGCCAAAAGGTTGTCTTTTTTGACGGTGATCACCTTATTTGCAACTGTCGAATTTGATTCATGCGAGAGAAACGCCGACGCAAGAAAGTTTCAGCGGGAACCGGAGAAGAAAAACTGGTTTGGCGCGTTTTCTCTACCCACAATCACGTGAAGGTAGGCAGTGATCCCGGCTTCAAGAAAGGGTTGTTATTTCTGAGTCCAGTTACATGAGAAGTCTATGGTCCTCCATCAAGTGACAGAGGGCAGAGATTTAGGGGTCAAGAAAAGGTTTCCAAATTGGGGGTCTACTTATATGAGAAGTCTGTGGGTGGAACAAACATTGCACAGACATGTTCTTGTTTCTTCAAAAATATTGCCAAAGAACAACTATATATATATCTCACTAGACAATAATCCATTAATTTGAATACCGTGGAATTGTAGCAATTTCCTGGAAGTTTTGATTTTTGCTATTATTCCATAAAATTTTGTTCAGATCTTTTTTATCCTCATGATAATATTTTTTAATTTCACAAAAATTAGCAGGTATTGCGATAACAAAGTCCATTTGCTCAACTACAGTCGCAAAGAAAATTAAAGGGGAACTTAAAAAAATTATTTACATAAGTATTGCTATTTCTTTGCATATTCTATTTCTTCTTAATAAGTTATTTACATATTAATAGTATTATCATTAATTGTTATTTTCATTAAAATTACTAAATTAAAGAAAAAAATATTTCTGACAGTGTAAAGTTCTAACGCATTTAATTACTCTTAAAAAATGAATTCATTTTTTTAGTGCCAATGTTTATTTTTTACACCACTTAGTCATTATTATATACTTATTTACATAGTTTAAAAGACTTTGGTTAGTGCGGTCAAAATATGGCGGCTCATGGAAATACGCAATTGTATTTCGAAATTTTAGAATTTTTTTTCTTCATACTCTGGCAAGTATATCAGCAAAAGATCCAAGCTTCTGCGATCAAAACTCACTAATTTTTATGCTTTAAGTTTAATGAAATTCTTCAGCTTTCCGTCATTAAATATCGACTGAATATTTTTAATGAAGATCCGAATTTCCATAAAATCGAATGAATTACAACTCGGTGAATTTTCGTAGTATAAGTGAAAAATGCCTACAGTTAAAATGTCAGAGTATCCAGAAAATTTTTCTAAATAAATCTTATAGGAACCAGACACCGTATAGAAAATTAAAAAATGAAGCTGTTCTGAAATTAATGTGAGGACCGCATCAACATGATCTTTACCTTATTTTGATTTTTAAAAAAATCCAAACTCCTTTCCCTGCGCAGCTGAAAACAAGTAAAACATTAAACCAGGTTTCAATTTTTTGGGGCACCTTGTATATAATAATATTTATTTATGTACTAACACTTATTTTATAATAATAATTTATAATATTTTATATCCAATTGAAAACCAAGAGGGTAAGTGATCACGCAGAGGATTTTGTTTAATATTCCTGTCAAAACACTTTATCCTTTTGCAAAATCTGTTAGTTCCACATTTTGCAAAGAGATGGCACACTCTGTTCTAAACAAACCGCTCTCCGAACGAAACTGCGTTTTACAACCTATCCGTAGATATATTACTTGAGGGGATCAGGCCCATAGCAACCGATATAGTTAGGCGCCCCCTGGCTGTAAAAAGTGGAACAAAAATATGTAAGGTTATGGTGCATAATATGAAACAGTGGTCAAAGGGTGTCGGCAAACGTTAGAAAAGTGCACCGCCGGGTTAAAAGGGTGAAGGTTAGAAAATTTTCTTAAAATACACAAGTTAGAGATCGGAGGGGTAAATATAAGACTTTTTGATTTTTTTATGATTTGTCGTGTGATCGCAAGTGTTCAGCTATAAGTATTCAAAATTTCAAGTCTTCAACTTAAGTAGGGGTTCAGTTAGAAAAAAAAAGCTTAAAATACACAAGTTAGAGCCTTGACGGGTAAATATAAGACATTTTCAAAATTTTATGATTTGTCGTTTGATGTAAGGTGTTCATCAATAAGTATCCAAAATTTCAAGCTTCCAGCATGTATCGTTTCTCAGAACGGGCTCTGTGACAGACAGAGGAGTGAGACGAATAGGGTTTCGTCAGATGAACGAAACCCTAAAAAACAAAGAAAAAAAAAAGAGAAAGCGTTTCCGAGAATAATTTTTTGCAACATGTATTTGTATGTCCGTTATGAGAAGAAGAATCATACTACAAGTTATTACGTCGTTTCTAAAATTCGTAGAAAAAACGAGCCGGTAGAGATTTTTATTACATATTTCAAGTGTTGAGGTTTGATCTATATATTTATCTTTATCTGACATCTGTTGTTTGTTAACACTTAAAACAAAATAAAACAGTTTTCTGTGATAGTTTAAAACATTTATTTGCTCGCTATGTAACAAAAAATATCCAGATTAGATTTTAATGTAGAGCATGACAAAGTGTGATTTTACTAATTTTGACCAAAAATGCATATGCTTCTTTCTATATACGATTTTTTACTTTTAATTTATACTTATATTTAATAAAGCGTTTAACAGAACATGTTACACGCTTTATGTTACACTATGTAATGTTACACGCATGTAACACGCTTTATATACAAACTTATACAAAACGAGGTGGACTCTGCCCCCTGCTCGCTACGCTCACCATCCCTATGCGAAGCAATCCCTATTTTCTAGCCAACCTCAGACGTAATTGTTTCGCGTTTCCATTCTGAATCGCTTCACGATCCCTTATTTTCTATGCAACCAATTTTGAGATTTTAAACGCACATAACCGACCCCCCCCCCCCTTCTCATTAGTTAATGGAAATTATGTTATTTTTGTAAAAAATCACTTTTGCCATCGACCCCTCCAAAAAATAGACTCTATCGAAATGCAGAAGATTTTACCCTTTCACCGCCCATCATATCTAAAGTCTTTACTTTCATGGTTTTCACCAAGCACAATTCCCGCTAAGAAAAGACAGAAAGCTCTGACCAATGAGATGCGTTTCATGGTATCTACGCAGATTTTTATTTGAACATTTCCAAATCTATTGTTCAATTTTCTAATTGTTACTTTTTTTTTTACCGGCGATTACTTTTAAATGGTGATTGGTTTCATTTTTATAATATTAGCAAACCATTACATTTTTTTTAAAGATTCGTATCACTAGGTTTGTGGATTTTTTATTTAATTGGGTCAAATTTCAACGTGTAAATTGTTTTCATAACAAGTTAAGCCTAATAATGTAGGCAGAACGTATGGAAACAGATTTTTTTCCCTTGCATAAAGCAGAAAAAAATTACAGTCCTTGTCCTTTATAGAAGCATTCCTAATTATATAAATTTGTAGCACATATTTCATCAGGTCGGCCCGTCTGTCTGTCAGTGCAAAAATTACCCAATTGAATAGTTTGAAATTTAATATGTACAATCTTTGCGGAATTTTGTCGTATCATTTCAAATTTTATGAAAATCGAATAAAAAAACTTAAAAAGATATTAATAAAAGTTTTCTCCATTCTATTAAATCCTATCATACGTAATTAATTCAGTGATATACCATGTTAGGTAATGATTCTTAGTTGCCATGGTGATTAAGACATATTTAAGATTTAGTCATATTATTTCCGTATTAGTGAGTATAATACATATCATTATAATAAATTAATTATTCATGAATTTTTGCATTAGAGTGCAACAGTTATTGCACCAAGGCCTGAATATTTGTAAAACTAGTTATAGTAGGAACGCACTTCATTTGCTACGTTTAACTTATAATTTTCGACTTGTTTATTTTTACATTTTTCTGTAGTTTACATTTTTAACAATTGACGCCATCTTTCACCTTAGTAAACTCTGTAGTTTTGTTATAGTACAGCGCCTAGATTACCTAGTGTGGAAATATGCTATCCAAACAGTGCTAAAAATTTGTATCCCTTAACCTCTTGAGGGGCACCGGTATATATTATATACCACCTACGATTAATGAAGTTTTACACCAGAAAAATTGTATTAAATTTTACTTTTCTAACTTTGGTGGAAAAGAGCCGTAAAATTGTATTTAGTTATTTTGAAATAGAATTTTTCAAAGATTCCGGTGGGAATTCAGCATTTCACAAACGTAATTGCTTGCTCCTCAAGGGGTTAACCCCTTGAAGGGCAAGCAAAAATGTCTAAATATTGAATTGTCACCGGAATAATCGAAAACTTTTATTTTTAAATAAGGAAAAGCAATTTATCAGCGATTTTCCTCCAAAGTTAGAAAAGTAAAATTTAATACAATTTTTCTGCTGAGAATCTTGTTTAAATTAGGTGGGATATATTTTATCCCACTGACCCCCAAGGGGTTCAATGTGTGACGATACTGCTAAAATTTCAAGTGTCGATCGCAGCGACATCTGCGGGATTTTCGTATTACTAGTATTACATTGTATAGACTAGCAATTTCTTGCAGTTGTAGAAAATATCCTACAGATTTCGCTGCGATCTGCATATTGCAGCAGTATCATTGCACATTTAAAGGATACAATATTTTAGCGCTTTTTTAAGTATTACAGGGATAGCCGATTTCCACACTATATATTCTAGGCGCTATAGTTATAGTATTCTAAATGTGTTGGAAATCGTTTCATAATATATGCTGTACGTATGATTATTCTTTCTTATTTTATAGTAATGATGAATTTTGAGTAATTTTATGATAATGAGGAATCCTTCAAAAAGTATTTTACTTCTCTTAATTATATTATTAATATAATTTAGTGATTTTTCTTAATGAGAGGAAATTTTTAGACGTACGTGAGATAAGTATAATATTTCAAAACTATCTTGGCCAACGTCCAACTAGAAACATCTTTTGCTAATAGTGAATCCGCATTAACGAGATTTATAGTACCAAAAAAAGTGGAATTCGTGGCAGTATTTTGGATTTTCAATTTATCGAATCTTATTAAGTTTTACAGATAACATTCCAAATATATCTTAATTTGTAATTCTTTTAACTTAGAGATGCGCTTTATTCTTTACTGTTTAATGATTTTATCAGTAAATACATTGAATAATTTAATTTTTAAATAATTCTACAGATAAAGTTGTTTATTATACATTGTAATATTTTATTTGTATTTCTATAAATTAATTTAATTAAAGAAAATAATGATATTAAAAAGTATTCGATTTCTTCTTTTTTACATTATTGCATGTTATTCTTATTTTAAGGAGTAATTAATTAACGGAGTTACTCTCAGTAGTCGATAAAACGTTATCCTGCCTATGATAAAATAACACTAGCATGGAAAACCCCCCACTCTTCTAGGTATTTTTGTGTTATGGCACCGCTCCCTGAATACTAGGCCTGAGAGCGCAAAAACAAAAATTGCGGCTGACGAAGGCGGATTATTTTTAACGTATGTACGGTCCCCTAAATTTAAACACAAGTATTTTATAAAAGACTTGTTTGTCTTGGTTAATGTCAGAAAATCAAAGCGGGGAAAAAATATTTAAAGATTATTGGTACCAAAATTCAAGGTACCTTAGACACGCTAAAAAAAAAAAAAAAAAAAAAAAAAATCTGCTTTCGACAGCCATCATTTTTGTATCAGAGCTCAGGCCTTGTCATAGTTTAAGATTGTGAACGAACGGTTCCTCTTTCTTTACTAGCACACTTTAATTTGTTGATACATTGATTGTTGAGATTTATTATGAATTGAGAATTTTTCTATGAATGTATGTTGTAAAATATATTGTTAGCATATAAAATGTCTGTAAGTATGTAAGTGGAAGCCTGATACAGTAGATATGAGGACGAGATTTTCAAAACTCGCTTTATACAAAATTTTAAAAAATCGTATTTTCTCTATCAATCTTTTCTATTGGTAAACCTGTATCGAAAAAAACACTACAATCTGCAAGAAAAGAAAAAAAAAAACTAGTTTACTCATGTATTTATCGATTTGTTATATTTAGGTTTATAATCAAAACAAATGCATGTAGGTTTTGGGCGATTTCTCAAAATTTTATTTTCTGGATAAGACGAGTTTTGAAACTCACGTCCTCATTTGGGATATTTGAGTCAAAGATATTTGAGTTACGTTTTTATGTTATTTAAACAGAGTTCGTACGCTTCAAGACTTTCAAGGACCTCTTATCAGATTTTTCGTAAAGTAACATTTGCCTTATTTAATGGGGAAAAATTATGTTCAGATATAGCGACCAGTACCTTACGAAATCTCTGGTACTAAATCACCTAAAATCTCATGAATCCCTTGATGCGTACGAACCCGGTTTAACCCTTACCGGCGTGGAGTAATTCTGTTTATAAAGTGGTGAAATAATGGGCTGACACCGCAATTTATAAACGAATTTATTAGAAAATACGAACTTTCTTATTTTCACGTACATTATATTAGGAAAATTTTAGTTAAATATTCTTGGTGCCGTTTGTCAGTTTTGGAATTAAAATTAGGGGTCCTTTTTTAAGGACACCGCGCCGGAAAGGGTTAAAGCCAAATCTGTTTAGAAAGTACTATAGTTGAAAAAATATATATATGCAGGACTGCCACAGGCGACTATTTTTCCATTCTATTTGCACCACTATTACAAAAAAAAAAAAAAAAAAAAAAAAAAAAAACAGATTTTGTGGTATATTTCTCTGGCAAAAGTTCTCGAACAGTATGTCAATAATTTTTGTTTTTAGAAAGTGGTGTGAGGACGAATTAAAAAATAGTCGCCTGTGGCAGCTCTGTATATACTTCTCTCTAACTCTGTAATAAATCATTGTATAGAAATGAGACTAGTAACAATCGATTAGAAATACCGTTCCTAAATTACTGATATACTTAAATTTTGCTTTGGGATCTTTCTATATATAGAAATTGTACCAAACTTAAAACTTCAATTTTATACTTACTTCTATTTTAAAATAACATCTATTTTTGACATCATACTTGGATTTTTTGTTAAAATTTGTCATCTCATACCATACGTTAATTTATTCGTTCCATTGGTTTGGAATTATGCATGTTTAAAGTTTCAAATGGCATTTAAATAATCCATTAAATTTAAATAATGCAATGTTAGATCCATTTTTAATCGTTGCATACAAGATGTAATGCGTGCAGCTTTTCAAATATAACTCAAAAACTACTTAACTAATCTTAGATTTGCATATTTAAAGCTTCAAAAAATTGATTTCTGTTAAAAAATTCATATTTTACAAATCATTTTTTTTTTCGAAGATTAATTTCGAATATACAGGGTGGTCATAAAAAAACTTTGCCGATATATGGAACTCTAGCGGCCGTTCCGTATGACCGATCGAGATGAGATTTCAGGTTTAGTTATTCAGAGGTATGAGCTCGGGATTCTGTGAACGGCAACAAATTGGCGCTCACGGTTACGGTTATAGGTACAGAAACTCGAACTTTTCGAATGGTAACGCCCATTTTTTTTCGTCGAAAAATGCTCAGCGCATGCGAAAACCCTAAAGAGCGCTGGAACGGTACGTGTATCGCAATAAACGGACGCGTTATGCAGGCACAAAAAACAGCTCAGCGAACGGCCAAAAACAACACGATCGGGACACACGGAGGAAATTTGCATATGACAGAGGCAAGAATCCGTTTTCTACGCTGATTATCTGTCGTACGGCGGTCTGTGATTGTTGTCTTGCCTACTGCTCCGGAAGAGAGTTTATTTTCTAACAAAGATGCATATCACTGCCCGATGATCGAGTATGTTTCTGCACCTCTAGCACTTAATTCCTCGAAGAAATGTGGGCAGAGAATAAACGATGCAGAAAACTCATACCACACCGTCACTTTTGGTGAATGCAAAGGAACATGTAAAATTGAACGCGGATTTTCTGCTTTCCAAATTCGGCAGTTGTGAGTATTCACTAAACCGTTTGAATAAAAATGCGCTTCTTCTGTCCAGAGGATATTCCAAAGCCATTCTGAATCAACCACAAAGAGAACAAAAAACTGAAGTGAGAACCGGTGTCGAGTCTCGAAATCATGTGAAAGCAACTCCTGCACAAGTTGAAGATTGTACGGATAATACCTTAGGATAATACACATGATCTTTTGGACAGTTGAACGAGGCATATCCAATGCTTCTGCCACATGACGGACACTGATTCTAGCCTGTACGTTGGAAACTTTATCTTCTTCCACCTGAAGCGAAACCCTCTCAATTGCTTCTGAGGAAACAGGTTTTCTAGATCTTCAAGAAGGGACATTGAATGATACTGTTTCCTTATATTTGTCTACCATTAATCGAAGATTTTTAACTGTCAATGGACCTTTCCGCAATAAATGCGTATTACGGTTTTGGTAAAATAATTTTATTAACAAACCTCGGTCTGTTAAACGTAACGGCATTCTGATTACGAATTGCAAGCACATTGAAAACAAATTCTCCGAGAAAGTTTCTAGGTTTTGTAACAGTTTCTGCGTGACGTCGACAGAAATTTATTTGCATTTTTATTGAAATTCCAGATCACAGCTGTCACTTTGGTCTTTTTTAAAGGAATTTCGAATTCTAATCGGAAATTCTGAAAGAATATTTTTTGCTTTATATTATCTGGTAATATCCTAAATTAAGCTGAGCAAAAAGAACTACTAAGATTTCCTGGTGTGAATTCGAATTTCTGATTTACTAAAAAAAGTTCTGTTGAAAACGTTTTATTGTGATAAAATTTGTAAACTACTGTAAATGTATGCTAAGTCTTATTTAATCTGATAAAAATAAAGCGCAAAAACTTTTAAAACCTAGTGATGTTCGAATTGAACTGACCGTACAAACTCGAAATAAATTCGTCTACGACGACCGCCTTTTTTTGCCAGGGCTCAGGCCTAATATTCAGTGGGAGGTGGTTAATGTGTAATTCATTAAAAAACGCCCTGTGATGGCGAAATTTTGAACTAAAGTTTTGTTTTTGCTTAAATTCACATTCCTTCACTATGTCCTTCCCAAAATTTCACAACTTTCTGACCAATAGACAGTATTGTTTTGCTTGACTAATATTTTATTCGATTATTTCATTTAAAATGTTTATTTATTTATTTATTTATTAAACATCATTCCATACAAAATGTGTTTCGATTATTTTCTCCGTCCAGTCTCAATCTATAAGCCGCTGACTTGCAATGGGAGGTTTCAAACTGAATAATTCGACTAAAGTGAGATTAGGATATTTACTGGCTGTGCTTAGTTTTGTTTACTATTGTATTAGAGTTGAATTCGCAACAAATTCTAACGTGTATTACGAGAATTTACTAATTTCACAAAGTTGCAGCAACAGTGTTTGTGTGTGAAAAAAAATCCATTTTGACGTCTAAGAGAAAATAGAATTTTACCATTCCAGAGCAATGAAATAGGACTAAAAAGCATTTTTGATATTTTCTTTTTATCAATAAGTCTTTTTCAGCAATTTTTTCAAAAAATATTTTTAAACACTTAACACCGAAAAAAAAAAATAAATCCCATAGAAATAAGTAAAACACGTTTTGTTATACATGGTGCAGTATGTGACTGGGTGATTGCAAATCAAGTTACAACCCTGTCCATTTGGCCAGATTGATTGATGAGATGTCAGCGAGTGTTAGGTGTTTTAGTACTAGAGGTCTCGCACAATACTGGTCGCTCTGTCCGAAGACAGAATTTCTTTCCAAATATTTCTTTATGAAAATTCTGGTAAAAGGTCCTTGAAGTGTACGAACCCTGGATGTTGATAGATAATATTTGATTATAAATAATTGAGCGCCTGTTAGCCTTTCAGTGGATGCACTTTAATTTTTTTTCTGAAACTGTATTATTACATTTTTTGGCGGAGAGTGCTATAGAAATTAGAATGTTTTCCCTAACAGCAATAAGAGACTGTTAAAAGAGCATTATACGTATTAGTAATGAATGTTAACCCTTTCACTGGCAAAGAGCTTCTGTTTCTATAACGTTAAGATGATTGAACGGTTTTCATGAACAAATTTATATGAAACTAAGTAAAAGCTTTTCTTTGCGTACATTGTATTACGCAAAATATAATTCCTTTATTCTGGTCCCAATGTTGCATTTGACAATTAAAATTATTGAGTGGCATATATAATACACCTGTGCCTTTCAAGGGGTTAAACTCGAAAATGTTTCAAAAAATCACGTTTGCTTTAAAATTTCCGACAACAGGGAATTAACGGTTAAAAGTGGCAAACTTTAAGATATCACTTTTTCTTTGGAATGATTAGCAACTTTTTTTAAAACTATTAGTATGTTTGTCGTAGTTAAATTTTATATACTCCATACAGGGATCGCACGTTTCAACTTTTGAGTCACAACGTTCACACATTTCTTGGAATTTATATTGAATCTGGCACCACTATTCATGGTAAGAAAATTTAATTAAATTTATAAAACACAGGGTTTACAACCACACGCATCCTTCATAGAATTAAAAATGTTTTTCTGCCGTTAGAAAAGGCAGATTTTTTTTTAAAATTTATGGTATAATTATTTTCTCTTTAAAATATTAGTATTCCCCCTCTTTTTCACCCTTTAAAAAAAACCTAATTGAGTTTACGTATCTTTAATTCATTTTCGCTTACAGTTAGTAATTTTTTTCCTTCTTCAAAATCCCCTTTCAAAAACTTCCTTTTTACTTTCTTCTGTCTTCAATAGAAGAAAGTATTATAATCGAATTTTTTTCAACTTCCTGTTTTCGATGGATTTACAAGTATTAGGGGTCAGAGATCCCAAAAAACGTGTTTATACAAAATGTTTGTTTGTCCGTGTGTCACCTTTGTACCGTCAAAAAGTGTATAAAGTTATTCATAGAATTTTAACCAACTTTTGCGTGTATTTTTTGTCATTTTTTTTAAAGCAAACAGGTCCTCTCTGAATTTGGAAAAATTCCCACAGAAGGGAGCGCTATAATGGCAATTTTTGTGCCCATTTTCATTATTATACCCTCGAAAAATGTATGAAGTTATGCATAGGAAAGAAACCATATTCTTTGAGTATGTTTTTGGATATGGAAAGCATGTCCTCCCTGAATTTGAAAAAAAGTCCGCCGGAAGGGGACGCTGTAATAGCTATTTTTGTGTCATCTTCATTACTGTACCAACGAAAAGTGCATGAAGTTATGAATAGAACTGAACCAATTTTCATATTTCCGTTTTTGACTTTGCAAACAGGTACTCCTAGAATTTCGAAACATTTCTATGGAAGGGGGCGCTGTAATAGCGATTTTTATATAATGGTCTCAATTTTTCGTAGTTCTACTGCACGTCGGTGGCTCTTGCAGTGATGGGAACTTTGCATCCTGCTAATTAATATAACGATATCCCATGATAGGTTATGATTCTAGGTTGCAATGATTATTACGTCTTATTTAATATGGATTCAAATTATTTCCGTATTATTAACCTTAATATATATAATCGTAATAAGTTTTGTATCTGTGCATTTTTTCATGAGTGCAACAGCTATTGCACCAAATCCTGAATATTTATAAAAAATACTTATAGTACGAAGTATAGTTATAGTTATTTGCCAGATTTGTGGTACAATTTCGACTTGTTATATGTTTTTATTTATGTTTGTATTTTACATAATACAAAAACATTAACAGTATACATAGACTCATATTTCAACTCAAATAGAACTCCAATAAAAAAGGAAAAGTTTTTTGTTCACTTTGATATGTATAGAATATTTATATTGCTAAATTTTCTTTTCATTAAAATAAATTCTTTGTAGAAATGCAAATGGGTTTTCTTTGTACGATTCTAATGAAGGAGGTAAAACTAAGGATAAGTAATTTCATAGATATAAAAGGAAAAATTAACAAAAGAGTAAGAGAATCTGTTGAGATGCTTCTAAATTAATTATTATCTTCCTGTAAAAAGCTTTGTATGAGTCTGGTCTTACATTAATGTTCCCTTAATTAAAGTCACGCAGAAACAGTTCTAAGACAATGAAAATTGATATATGAAGGAAAAAGATCGTGCTAATGGAAAAAATGTCTTTAGAAGAGAAGGGAAATTTTTAACAGAAAAATGAATAGAAAGGCAATTTACACTGGTATACAAAAGTTAAGCACCAAACACAAAATCATGTCAAATACAAAGTTATTTGTCAGCACTAAAAAAGGTATACAAATGGCAGGTGTAGCAAATAGGTACAACCTTAACAGAACAACCTGATCATATCTATTGATGCCTGCACCGTTTTCACCACCCTAAACAAGTTAGGGTAATATTTGCACTTATCTGTTTGAGCCTTTTTTTTTTGTATTTGTCAAATATAGCGTTTAAAAAAAGCTGTGCCAATTGAATAAAATTTCTGCAATTTTTGCTGATTGTCTATTCTCTCAATAGAGGGACTTTTTGCTTTCGTCACTTTCGTGAATTAAAAACAGTCTTGTAATCAGTTTCAGAACAAACTACTCAAGTGGATGATGGTATACCTTGCGGGAGATTTGCTGCGAATTTCTCAATCCAAATTCGACACTGCAAGATAATATCAGGAAAAATCAAACTTGCTACTAATGTTCATGCTGTTTGTGTCATCACTTTACAACACATATAATGACTGCTTAATGGATCCTATAAACGACGCACAGTAGAGTATTTGAAGCAAAATCCAGGGCAAAGTTATATCTCATGTGTTTAACAGTTAAAATCGTTGCTGCTGCCTTACTGTTAGTAAATATTGTCGGAGTTTCCTCTTAGTCCGCACAACTTGGAAGAAAATTCTTATTATTTATATGCTGCCACCACCGTTATGATTACGTGATATCGGTCACGCACTGAGAGGATTGTTTAAATGAAAACCAACGCTTTCAATTAACTAAATTAACAGTTTATTTACACACTATTTACACAACAACAAACACTATTTACACTTACACACTCGGAAATAGATGATCCGGTTCAACATTAAATTGAATACAGTAAATACGGGCTGTGTACTGTTAAACTACGTTAAATCACTCTCACTCTACACACGTTAAATTAGCTTTCCGGAGATCAATTTCGATCTCCCAACACATGGGCTCTAGGCCTAAACTATCCGAGCCTCTCTCAACCCTACGCACTCTCTCAGAGCGATGCTAGGAACTCACGTCCACTTTGCGCACTACGCTCAAAACTCTCTCAGCAGAAGAGACTGCCTTTGAGGAACCCCTTGCTCCTTCTCAACGTAACCCCTCCGGGGTTTTCTACCTGGCTCCCATTCAAGCCTTTTTCTTCGTTCGTGGAATTCTTTTGTCTTCCCATCTTCCACAGACATCTCAAAAGGTTGGGCACACCCCCCTCCAACTATCTCTTTTCCCCTTCATACCATCTATACATTTTCACGGGCTTAGATCCAGTTTTAGATAAGGAAAGACTGTTATTTTGAAATTCCAGTACACAGCCCATACAATATATAATATATTAAGACAAAAATAATATATTGTAGAACATCAGTTCTAATAGCAGATGTTTCTCGGAACCTGACACCCCCACCTTAGCGGAAAATATGCCATTTAGGGGCTAATTTTCCCCAAACATATAGCAACATCACAGAAGAGTTCAACAGTCTCTTTGCAGGTTTCTTCATTATTATTATTACATATAATATCAAGGTGTCTGAACATTCTCTACTGACATCTCTAATGAACCGTGTACTACAATTATTATTACAGAAAAACTACACATGCTAATACACTATAACACTATAACACAAAATTCAAATACAATTACACATATACAAAAAAAATTAAAACGTGATGACACCCCTTTAAGGTTTGTCCACTATTTAGTCATTAATGCCGATGGGCTAGCAATTGGCTGTTCTTCCCAGCTCTTCCTATGTAGCCTGGAAATTGCATCAGCATTTATATGTTGCGCTCCTGGACGATGAAAAATACTCAGGTTCTAGCGTTGCAAGGCAAGAGCCCATCTAGTGAGTTTGGGGGACCTTGGGGTTGTTTCAGTGAGAAATTTTAGTGGATTATGATCCGTTATGATCTCAATTTGAGATCCATATGTCCATTTTTCAAACTTCCGCAACCCGAAGAGAACACTCCAAGCCTCTTTCTCTATACTCGGCCAAGCACGCTGAGCCCCTGATAATTTCTGACTGGCAAAAGCTATCGGTTTAAACTGACCCTTTTCATCTTTTTGAGTAAGACAACATCCTAATGCCAGGTCTGAAGCATCGGCATGAAGCTGATATTCCCGTCCTACGGTAGGTGTAGCCAAACGCGTCACATTACATAACTCATACTAAAGGGTATTAAATGCTTCTTCTGCCCTTTCATCCCATGGTACAGTATTATTAACTTTCCCTTTAGTTAATTCCGTTAAAGGTATAGCGATTTCTGCATAACTTGGAATATAAGTTCGGTAAAATCGCATTAATCCCAAAACAGATCTAACTTCCTTTCTTAGTTTTCGGTCTCTTTAAGTCCCTTATTGCTCCTATTTTCTCCTCATCAGGTGCATGCGTTCCACCCCCAATTACATGACCTAAAAACTTAGTCTATTTCTCTCCAAATTTACATTTATCCAGCCTAATCGTAAAATTTCTATTTTTGAGTTCTTCTATGACAGAACTAACATGTTCACAATGCTCTTCCCAAGTGTCGGAGAAAATGATGACATCATCAATATATGCTTGTGCATACCTCCGATGACCTTGAAGAACCTCATTCATATCTTTTTGAAACGTAGCAGCTGCCCCTGACAAACCAAAAGGCATAGTACGCCACTGATAAGTCCATTATGTGTTGTAAAAGCTGTCAAATGTTTACATTCTTCCGCCATTTTAATCTGCCAATAACCCCTCAATAAATCAATCCAAGATAAATATTTAGCTGCCCCGCAGTATACATGATTTCCTGCGAATCTTTCATAGGAAATGTTAGGACCTGCGTTACTGAATTTAAAGCTCTATAATCAATGCACAGCCTAACAGTTGCGTCTTTTTTCGCCACGCAACCAATTGGATGACTGATTTCTGCATTTGATACTTCGATTAGATTTAACACTAATAACTCCTGAATCTGCCTATCTACTTCCTCTTTATAAGCAACAGGTACACTATATAACTTTGGCTTTTTCCTTGCCACATCCGGTTTCAAATCAATACGGTGCTCCCCTACTTCCGCTGGTCGCACAGGACCCATAAATACCTCTTTATTCTCCCTCAAAATGGTCTTTATATCCTTGACTTGACTATTAGATAACACTTTTATTTCGAACCTTTCTATGTCCCGTTCTACCTCTTGTTCCCGGTTTAGAATAGGAATTTCCCCAACTTCTCCAATTTCCTCATCACCTTCAAAAACAATATTGACTATGTTACACCTGACAATAAATTCCCCTTTATTTTGATATACATACTTTTTGCTACCATCCGCCATCTCAACCAAGACTCTATCACGCACTTTCACTTTTCTAGATAATTGACATTCTAGACACGATTTATAAAACTTTTTTGCTTCTTTAGCCATACCTTCCCAATAAAAATATTGCCTAATCCTCTCTAAGATTTTCTTTGCCGCGTGATGTTCTCCCTCATGAGATACATGTGCTGACTTTAAGATTCCTTCTCTTTTGACTTTAGGCACTACTAATTGAGCTATAGCTTCTCCTATAAATTTCTCTTTATGATGCAATAAGTCCTTTTCAATATAATAACTCCCTTTATCAATTTTAGCTAATTAACCAAGCTCTATCTAACTCTTTACATTCTAATTGGGATTTCTTAAACATATGTGAATTACTAACGATAACTTTATTATTTTCCTCTACTTCCGTTTTTTCGTCATTCTGACTTTGTAAATTTCCCGATCTCGCTTCTATTGCGTAAACATTACAATTATCGCTACTCATATCTTTCCTTTCACTCGAGTTATCAATGCTAATTTCCGAACTTTCTAATTCTTGGGACTCTAGCAATGGCTCCTCGCGATTGACCCCTGACAACTCATTAATCACCTCGGGATGTAAAATTACCTGCTCATTAATATTATCGGTTACTGCGCAAAGTACTTCCTGATGAATTATATTAGTTTGTCCGAATTGCGGAATAGCTAATGGTAATTTAACCAACGGTGATTTAACTGCTTCACCAAATAATCCTTGTAAATAAATACTACCCGCTCCTTTTAATTTCTCATCCGGTACCAAATCTTTATGAATGACACTAATTTGACATCCAGAATGAACCAATCCTTTCGCTTTTTGCCCATGTACACTAACTTCAATTTTCTCGAGTTTATTTAATTTCTCACCAATAACATTAGTTCTCTATTCGGCCTTTGCCGATATCCTGGCCACAATCGCTCCCTTAGGTAACTCTTTATTTCCTTTCACGACAATCTTAATTTACACCCGCTTTCGGTTCTCGACATTCGCTATTATTATTATTTCCCTCATTGCTCACTTTATTACAAAAACGTTGGTAATGACCTCTTAAACCACATTTCAAGCATCTAGGACTATATCTCCTAAACTCAGTTTTTCTATCCGAAAAAGAATTAATCTCAATTACTTCCGTTTTGCCTCCAATTACCACTAAATTTACTATCCTCCCTAAGTCTCACTTTTTCATTGTTTACATACATATCTTTACCCTTAAAACTTTTATACGTAACGGCATAAGACTTATGTTTAGCGTCAAAATAATTGTCACATTCTTTAGCAATTTTAGAAGCTTCCAGCCATTTACTCTGCTGATTTAACCCAATATATGATGCGATTTCCTCATATAATGTGTTTAATAACTTATCCGTAATTATTAACTGGTTGACCTTTTCATATGAGTCAACGCCCCTAATCTTACAATAATTTTCCCATGTTGCTATTAAACGCGATACAAATAATAATTCAGTTTCATTCTGGTGTCTCCTAGCCTTCTTAAAATTTTCCAAACACGCCTTCGGTGTCAGCTCATGTTCCCTTAGAACTAACTCCTTTAATTCCTCATAACTCTCAATTTGTTCCCTAGTGGTATAAATTAACAAATTATACGCCTTATCTCCTAACATATTTAGTAAAATTTCGGCCTGCTGGTTTTCCGGTACATTTTTAGTTTTGAATGCCCTTTCTAAACTGTTGAAAAATAAATTCCATCCCTCAGTCCCTTCTGGTACTTTGATAGACAGAGTTTTAACACTTTTGATCAATTTTTCTATGTTACTTTCATTATTAGATTCCCTAGACCCATTAGGGTTATTTGTCGAACCTTGTACCCTTAGCCTCTCCATTTCTAATTCATGTTCCATCCTCAAATTTTCAGACCTCTCTTCTCTTTCTAACTTTTCGCGTTCTAATTTTTCCTGTTTTTCTAACTTTTCGAGCTCTAATTTTTCCCGTTTTTCTAACTTTTCTAGTTCTAGTCGTTCCGCAACAATAGTGTTAGATAATTCCATAATAACCCCTCATCATAGTCATCGCTGTCCATTATCTTTTTCCTAAGCTGAATTCTGGTATCATCTTCCGTGAATTCAACCCCCAATTCTTCGGCTATCATCTGAAGATCCACCCTTTTTAGTTTCAATAAGAAAGCCATACCTTCACCGATTACTATTACCACTCTACAATAATATTTAAACCTGCCAAATGATATTTCCTAAATTTCTACTTTAGCACAGTTACCTCCACTTATTATACCAATTAATACATTTCAGATAATCGATGTATTATATTTCTAATTTAACCCACTGTATAACCTGATTTTCCTCAACCATTTATATCACACAATTTACTTCCAATAAAACAAAAGGTAAAACAATAATTTCGATTTGATTACTATGCAATACAGATTCCACTTTATACAATTAGATAACGACATACAATTTACATAATAATACTGATACGTTGCAAATTGAATAAAAGTATTGATGTCAAGAGAAACATCCACATAAAGAAAAATTGTATAACATACACATATAAATTTCTACAATTATCATCAATAAAATATTTCCAAATTCAATACTGGACTTCACACTTAAAACAAATAAGATCAAAACCTTCTATTTTTTTTTCTCACTGTGAGCCTTTTTTTTTTCTCTCGAAATTTACTTCTAGCCAATTAAAATTCTAAGCAAATGTTCATTACTCGTTTGTTATCAACTCTTCAAACTTAAAACAGTATTGCTTCATTTAAATATTACTTTAAAATTAATTTAAATTTAAGTAAATTCAATTATTCCTTCCAACTATTATTAACACAATGCAATAATTTTGTTCACTACCATTATTAATAAAAAAATAGAAAATCAATATTAATACAAGTTATTATGACCTTTTCTTAAAACAATAGTAACTATGGCTCTTAATATTTCCTACCTATCTGAACACAATTACTTCATTGCACATAAATTATCTTAAATTATTATTAATTATACAACAACAAATACATTTGGTTCGAGAATGTCAGCAGACAGAAATGATCAAAACACCTTACCTTATACTTTATCTGCTGGGGTACTCCGCTGCTCACACGTAGTTTCACGATGAATTCAATATTTCACACTTTAAAGTCACTTTGATGTTATTCAACACTCAGGCTGTAATACACCGTAATTTGATTCACTGTACCGATGATAGGGCACAAACACTATTTCGGTTCGCCGTAACGACGATAGGGCACAACACTTTAGTTCGGTTCACTGTAACGATGATAGGGCACAACACTTTAGTTCGGTTCGCTGTAACGATGATAGGGCACACACACTCTGTATTTCTGCTCGATGCTTGGTTTTTATCTCTCTAAAATTCCGCTCGACGATCCGGCATTTCCACGCAAGAATTCCACACTGCAACACGGCTCGTTGGTCACTGGTCCAAGACGATTCTATCCCACCGCTGCCACCAATTTGTCGGAGTTTCCTCTTAGTCCACACAACTTGGAAGAAAATCCTTATTATTTATATGTTGCCACCACCAATATGATTACGTGATATCGGTCACGCACTGAGATGATTGTTTAAATGAAAAACAACGCTTTCAATTAACTAAATTAACAGTTTATTTACACACTATTTACACAACAACAAACACTATTTACACTTACAAACTCGGATATAGATGATCCGGTTCAACATTAAATTGAATACAGTAAATACTGGCTGTGTACTGTTAAACTATGTTAAATCACTCTCACTCTACACACGTTAAATTAGCTTACCGGAGATCAATTTCGATCTCCCAACACATGGGCTCTAGGCCTAAGCTATCCGAGCCTCTCTCAACCCTACGCACTCTCTGAGAGCGATCCAAGGAACTCACGTCCACTTTGCGCACTACGCTCAAAACTCTCTCAGCAGAAGAGACTGCCTTTGAGGAACCCCTTGCTCCTTCTCAACGTAACCCCTCCGGAGTTTTCTACCTGCCTCCCATTCAAGCCCTTTTCTTCGTTGGTGGAATTCTTTTGTCTTCCCATCTTCCACAGACATCTCAAAAGGTTGGGCACACCCCCCTCCAACTATCTCTTTTCCCCTTCATACCATCTATACATTTTCACGGGCTTAGATCCAGTTTTAGATAAGGAAAGACTGTTATTTTGAAATTCCAGGTATGGAACCATTTGAAGTGTTCTTGTGTAATGCTTTAAATTTTTGAGAAAGGGACATATTCTTCCTTAAAATAATTACT
Organism: Maratus speciosus; assembly: GCA_963932465.1. Classification (NCBI taxonomy): domain Eukaryota; kingdom Metazoa; phylum Arthropoda; class Arachnida; order Araneae; family Salticidae; genus Maratus; species Maratus speciosus. The sequence continues at coordinate 137,713,320 of OZ010793.1, forward strand.
TTTTAAGTTCTAGTAACCTAAATGCATTAAAACATGCATATCATATGTCCTTGCTTGTAAGGTTAACAGATCTACATGTGTACCGCTGGTAGTCAACCGTTTAAACCTGTTATAAATATCATAGTTAACAATACTTGTTGCATTCTGATAAATTATTTCTGGAACATGCTGGAAATGTGGGATGTGCAGTTGTCTTTAAGTGTTTACGTTTGATTTTAAATTTTCTTCTTATACAAGTTTTCAACTGAGACAGACAGATAAAACAAATTCCATCGTTCAAAAAAAAAAAAAAAAAAAAAAAAAAAAAAAAAAAACGAGAATATTCCATATATTTTAATTGCCAAATTTAATTTTTCTCTGCTGCCCTCATCTAAGCAAATAAAGTAGTATATTTCTGTCTCATTCATGTTCACACTAAATTTAATATTTTCCTCTTGAAATTTCTCCATTGATCAAAAGAAGCGATTATTATGACACAGCAACATAAAATAGACACGAATTTAAATTCAAGTATATGACTACATACTATATTTATCATTTGTTTACACGTTAAAACATCAAAGTCAAATTTAATATGCATGACTTTGAACATTAACTGAAGATGAACTTTGATTGAACTCAAATTAATTAGCATACTCTTTACATAGCTGCCAACTTTTAAGCTTTTTTCTAAAATTTAAAAGATATTTTTACTTTATTAAATCGTAGGTTTCAGCGATTAAATAAGACAAAAATCTCTATTTAAGTTTAGAAGTAAGAAAAAAAGCGTAAAAGTTGGCAGCTATGCTCTTTATATATTTGACGATACTATTAAATACAAAACACTAATTAAAAATTTTAAATATTAATCATGGTATTAGCATAGCAAGGATGCCGACTCCAACTGTCCAAATAATCTTATCATGAAATAATCAATAATCTAATAATTAATTCTTAAAAACATTAAAATAGCAAATACCTGTCAATAATAACAAATAAAAAAAAATTGACTCATATGAATATTGTCAGAAAAAAATAATTTCAATTATTTAAAATGATGTACAATAAAATAAGAATTTTTTTTTCGAGAATATTCTTTTTAATGCTTTTATTCGTTAAAGATTCATCAACATTGATTAAATGCAGTGTTGCCAGTTTGGGGATTTTGTCCCCATTTTGGGGAATTTTGAACCTCTAGGGGAATTTTTTTGGGGACAAGCAGTTCGTGGGGAAAATTTTGGGGACTACAAAAGTTTTGGGAAAAAACCTGGGGATTTTTCTTTTTTTTTTTTTTTTTTTTACTATTTTCCGTAAAGATTTCTTTTAGTCCTGTAGAAAAACTGGATCTGTCTCGAACTCAATTTTAATTTGCAAAACGAAAATACAATCCAGAAATCGAAAAAATCAATCATTATTCTCTTGGGTGTGGTTGTGTTCGTTATTTACTACGTTACAGTTTACACGTGTTACAGATACACAGACACTAAAGTCTTAAGCAGCTTAAGCGGGACTTTAGGAAAAATTCTTTCGCCATACTTGAAAAAATAATTAATTTAAATATGTGGAAAGCAGATATTTTTCTCTTATGATATACAAAATCACATCGATTGATACAGCGAAAATACTTTGTATTATGATTATGTACTTCAGTATAGGGATGACAAAAAAATTAAAACGGCGTACCATCTCGGATTCCTTCAAATCCCAACTGATAAGAGATTGTCTAAATCTATGGAGCTAATGTAACAATAGTCCAACATTTTTAGGCTATACTTTTAAAAACAAACGAAAAATAACTTGTCACTGCAAAATATACCTCTCGTTCTCTTAATATAGCTACAGAATATGCGTTCAGCCGTTGCCATCGAAATACACAAGGCCTGAGGACACGAGTTGTGACGTCATCAATAATCGACCTGCTTGTCACTAGTGTTGGAATTCACACCGGAAAATTTTGAATAGCAATTTAATTTTATTTTATTTGTGGAATATCTATCATCATACAAATGATACTAACTATTTAAACTTACTGGTGACAATTCAGAATATCAAAATAAAAATTCGGCCAGATGCGGAATGTCACAGTGTAGGCTGATTTTTTATTGGGGGATTCCAAATTCTCACCAATAAGTTTAAATATTTATTATCGTTTTATAAGAGGACAGATATACCACAAATAAAATGAAACTGCTATTCAAAATTTGCCGGTGTGAATTCCAACACTAGTCAGAAGTCGGTCGATTAGTGATGACGTCACAACTCCTGTCCTCAGACCTTGAGTATTTCGGTGGCAACGGTTCAGCCCAATTTAAAAGTTTGTTTTTAGTAAATGGGGAATTTTTTTAAAAAAAGAGTTGATTTGGGGAAAATTTTTGAGCTTAAATTACTTAAATATTTTTTATAGTTGTAAACTGAAAATTTAAAAATTTCCTTTTTGAATAAAAACTGAGTTGGGGACTTTTGCGAATAAAACCACTGATTTGGGGAAAATTTCAGAAATTTGGGGGAAATTGACTTTTGACTCTCTGGCAACACTGAATGGCTAAATTACGACAAACATGTCTTTTTGCAAAAAATAATTCTGACTTTTACGGTGTTGCTATTTCTCAAGTCACGGAGAGGAAACACTCACTTGAAATATTGCCTCTTTTATAGCGCGATGGACTACGAGGTTGAAATACAATAATCGATATCTCTATAGTATTTCCGGTAAGAATTTTGTGCACGGAATTAAATATTTTCATTATTGAAATTATACTTTTTAAACTATTTGTAAAATTTGAAGACAAAAAAAGAGTATTGAATAACTATTTCATATATATATGTATTATATATATATGCAATATATACATATTTCCAAATTAAGATCCTTAGAAAAAGAATTTCAAGTTGAAGTGTGTACCAAAAAAAGGTACAGTTAATAGCGAAAATCAAATATTGAATTGTATAAGAACAACTATTTTCTATACATCAAGGTTTCTCAATTATATCAGGTCTGCCACAGGCGACTATTTTTTAATTCTCCCTCGCACCACTTTCTCAAAACAAAAATCTTTGACATACAGTTTGATAACATTTGCAAGAGAAATATTCTAAAAATTTACTTTTTTTAAAATAGTGGTGCAAATAGAATTGACAAATAGTCGCAAACAGAATAGACAAGTAGACAATTGTTACAGCCCTGTTATACGAATATCAGTTCTGAGGTTCAATCACTTCGGAATAGTTTCGACAGGGCTAGACGCTACCATAAATCGAGCAGCAAAAGCTGTGTTTTCTTTTTCAAAGATTCCTTTTCAAATATGCATAAGAAACAGACAAAACTGACCAATCACAGACACGTTAAGTGATGGCCGCTCTCACGAAGCGTCTCGTTAATCTATACTTTTCAAAAGATAAAAGAAGCGATGGATATTGCTTTCGGTTTCTGTTAAAAATTCAATCGATACACGCCTAATTTAGATATTTTCATAATATCTTTTTTCTTTCTTTTTTTTTTTTTTTTTAGTTCACATTTTTAACTCGCAAAATCTCAAAAGTAACAAGACATGTTTTTTTTAATGCAAACTAAAAGTGAAACTTACTTTTCAGACCATAAAAGATCTTTCTTTTAAAAGTTAATAAAAAAAATCCTACATAACCGCGAAAATATTTACTAAATATCATAAGAAACCCCTTATTCTAAACTTTAAATTGGTATAAAAAGTTTAAACAAACTAAAATAAATAGATACATTTATAAAATAAATGTATGAACGCCTTAAATATATGAACTCAAAGTACCGTAATTTCCGGCGTATAATCCGCGGATCAAACAGTTCTGTTTGGACACAGAAATTTTGTTTAGTAATTGTAGCCAAATATTTACAGCGATCTGATAAGTTACATTTTATTTTCAAAAGTTTCTGGGTCGAAAAATAATTGCTTACGCCGTTTGCTGTTATACGCCGGAAATTACGGTACATAAAACATATATAAACTAAATTTTTAACTAATAAGATTAAAGATCGAAATAATAAAAAGTCCCGAATTAAAATCTGTGTTGAACATCTAAAAGTTCACTATAGAAATGATAATCATTTTCGTAAAACCCAATCGTATCTAGGCACCCAAGTGGTAGCTTATACCACGCTGAGCCCTAATGAAAAATACACCGTAAAATTTGTATTAAAAGTATTTTCTCTTATACTGAACCACTGACGATTGCGGATATTCTAAAACAGCACGATTGCATTGCTAATAGTGAGTATATACTTCAGTGTAGAAAACACAGAAAACCAATGTCCATTTATATGGCAAACCTTTTGGCAAAAGCTAATTTTAACCCACCGTATACAGGGTGTTTCATAAAAGATGGACAAAACTTTTAGAGGTGATAGTACACATCAAAATAAACAACTTTCATCAAAGGATGTATGGTCGGAATTAAAACACAAAGGTGCTAAAGGGAGCCAAAGGTGATATTCAGTGTTACCAGTGGTCTACTTTTTTAAAATTCAGATTTATTGATTGGCACCACTTTTTTAAAATGGTAAAATTCCCCTTGTTTTAGCCTTAATTAATATGTCATTAAATAAGGCGAATTTTAAATTTTCAAACTAGTGGTGCTAATCAAGAAATCTGAATTTAAAAATAGTAGCCCACTGGCAACACTGGATGTGTTTTTATGCGATCAAAAACAAGCAAAGGACGGATAAGTGACAAAAGCAAGGTGGGAAACCCCTGTCCGTACAATCGTTGTGTCCCTGAGTCATTTCCATTTGCAGTTACGTAGATAAAATGCATATCAGCATTTTCCTTATTAGAAAAGGGCAATATCTTCCGCTACTTTCCTACTGCGATTGACAACTGCACACGCGGATCAGCAGCTTTTATTTATTAATCGAGGCGAAATTTTGCATACGCATTTTCTTCTTCCTCATATCACATTTGCATGCTATTAGTGTCATTCTTCTCCCGACAACTTCCAATAGGAATCGAGCTTTAACGTTTGCATGGACCAAGTCAGTGTTGCGAAAGGACTATTTTTTGACAGCCATCAGTTTTTAAAAATTGATAACCCATCTTGTTTTCACCTTTTTTAATCTATCATTAAATAAGGCGAATTTCGCTGTTTCAAAAAAAAAATGATGGCAATCAATAAATTTAAATTTTAAAAAAGTATCCCACTGGTAACACTGGACCAAGTTTCCAAATACGCCAGTACCTTTGCGTTTTATTTTCGACCATGCATTCCTTGATGAAAGTTGTTTGTTGATGGAAGTTTTACACGCCTTTTTTTAAACACTCTGTATACTTGCGTATGATCCGATCCTTAATTCGAGAAGAATAACATATTGAATACTAGTATTTAAAAAAAAGTGACTTTCGCCTTATTTAACTCCAGATTTCGCAAGAATGTTCTAATATTAAATAAGGGGAATATAACTTTTCTTATATACTGGTATTCGGTCTGTTATCCATCTCGAATTTCGGGTAGGCTTATACGCGAGTATATACCATAATATATGGAATAAAAGTAGTTTGCTTCATATGTGTAGCCATTCAACGTTTTCGCTGAAATAATATAGAGATGTAATGCTAAAATAACCATGGTTTTGGTCATGCGTTTTCGATTTGTCACTTCAAAGGCGCAAAATGTGCAAAAGACCACCTAATAAGTATTCCCCAGAAGTTAAGAAGATTACCTCTAAGTGTGTTACCTGAAATGAAATATGTCAGCAAAATAAGCAGAATATTTTTACAGAAAGTATAGAATCCCCTCAATTAAATGTAGCTGACAGTAAAATTATAACTAAAAGTTGAAGTAATATTCTGGAAAATATACAAAATCAATAAACAAAAATATACATATAAAAATTCCCTGATCCGTACAAACCCTGAAGTAAATATTTTAATGTAGCCGTGTTCCTGATTTCTGCCTAGTGCGCCATAAGCCAAATCGATCCTGTAAATATGTATTATTAAGATTACAGTCATTCAGGGTAACTTTGAACCATTGGGTGTAACTTTGTACCACCTCCTAATTTTCAATATTTTTGACTCCAAAAGATTAAATAAACTCCAGAACTGTGCTCTGTTGGCAACGTTCTAAATTGGGATTTCTAGTCTTTATTTTAGAAAATAAATTAGCAACATTATGAACAATTAATTGCATCATCTAACTATTTTTGTGAAGTACTGTTTTCAAGTTAATTTTGAATGCTGTTTTGAAATTGTTCTAATCCAAATAAATTTTCAAAGTAACAGTATACTCATTTATTAAACAATTATATTCATAAAGCGAAGTTCTGGGGAAAGAATATTAATATATCAAAATTTGGCGGCTATAGATGAGTAATTTTAAAATTTAGAGCCTGTAAGTAAGTAAAAATTAAACTACAGCAACCAGAAAATCTATAAAGACACTTAAAAATAAATAAATAAATAAATAAAATGTTATATGAGACAAATTGTGAAATGACTTCATGTCAAAGCTGTTTTCATTAATAGCTTCGCAGAGTGGAATAAAATTGATATTGGCAGATAGCCGGTGTTCTTTTTTTTTTAGCCATGGATATGCTATATTTTTTTCAGGCAACTATTAAAGTGTCGTCACTAAAAATAACATTGCGTTACATAGGCCAGCCGTAAAACGAAGCAGATGAATCATTATACGGTTGAATACTGATAATTTCTATTGCAATTTTTTACACTTCTATGCATCTCACATTTTTACACATCTTTACACACAATTTTTACACATCTGTGTAGTGAAAAACAGTACTTTCAACTGCAATTTGTATGAAAATGCATCTCAATTTATTATTGAATTATTTATTTCTTGTAGTTTTTAATGCCATTTCTGTAGTGCTTTATGCCGCGATAGTGATGTCATATACACACATTTCTATAGGTGTTGTTTAAGACTGGATAGTAAACGGGGAATTCTTCAGAGGATGCAAATGACGCCATTTCATATAAAATAAAAGCGTTCATTTTAACTCTTAAAACTAAAATAAATTTTGTATAGAAGAGCATCATTTTCACTCCAGCGGTTTTGAAATTCTTCATAGGTGGAAATGCTTCATTGAAAATAACGCAATTGAAATCACACGCTGATGAAATGTTTTACGAAAAATTAGAGTGTCTTTATAGAAATGCTGTGACCTTTAGGTTAAAATGATATTTGTTTGAAAGTTAGACTAACCAATATAAGATGCATTTTTTAGTGTAACTAATTTTGCAGGTTTATTATAAATTAATGAAACAATTCCTTCTTAATCATTTTCATTCGTCGAAATTCGACGGGTTTTATCTCGCAATAATAATATTTTTATTTCATAGGAGCTACACTAAATGCTGAAAAAAACAGAATTCCTGCTCCCTGCTTTTTTTTCCCCTTTCAGGATGCTTTATTGCTACAGTTGGTTCGAAATAATAATATTTTCCTCATCTCGCTTTATTCATTGACAGATTAAATAAGGAGAACATTAACATTCGAAAACAGTGGTAGCAATCTGAGTAAAAGAACCTTGCGCAAATAACAACACTGCATAAAATATCACGCATATAATGTTCATTCGAAAATAATCAACTTTATTAATTATATATTTAGGATTTTATTTTAAATGCTGAATACTTTATTCTATAACTTGTACTTTAAGTGTAATTAACAGAAAAAATATAAACGTTGAATAATTATAGTCTACATATAATAATTATTATTATATAATGTTTATCTCCTTTAATAATACAAATAATTTTTATATGTATAATATGGGTGTATACAGTATTTATCAGCTAAAGATTTAACATTTATTAAACTAGCTCTGGCACCGATGGTACATGGAAAATATTTATTTAAATTTGTAAAATCGCATATTGTGCTTTGTTTTCGCAATTTGTGCTATTCATCTATCATAGCTGCCAACTTGTACGGATTTTTGCTACCACTAAAATTTATCAGAAAATTTTGATTAATTGAATCGCCGAATTGCTGTGAATGTTGATAATTAAATAAGGGAGAAATTTCTGTTAAACTCTATTGGTAGGAAAAATTCGTACGAGTTGGCAGCTATGATCTATTATATTGAAATCGTAATTTTGAACTTTCGTTTTTTGATATCAGATTTATAATCAGCAATGTACAGAACTTGTATTCAAAGCCTGTTGTAATAGCCTATAGAAGCCATTTCCCATCTTGATTAACAAGTTTCTTTTATCAAAATCCTATTAAATCTTTTATTATTGTAATTTGACGTAATAAAAACTTGTTTTGAGTGTTTATGCAGACTAAACCCTTGTTTTAGATGTTCTATCTCCTAACTATTTGTTTTAAATTTAAAACAAAAAATTTGCACCAATCATATACTAAACCAAAAGAAAAAGGAACTAGGAACGCAACTTGTAACAATTTAAAATTTATATTTTACGTATGTGCTTAGGACTACACTAATGATACTTTGCAATGTTAAATTCAGAGATGTCCTCTTCGAAATATTTGAAAATTTGAGTTTTTAATGTTCAAAAATTGCAATTCTCCCCCCCCCCCCCCGGACTCTATAATGTCCCTCCGGAGCCACAGAAATCCCTCCCGCAGAAAAGTGTCTGAATTCAAAAATGATGCTTTGTATAATAGGTTGTGTGAAGGAGAAGACCCACACATTTGAAATTGTAGATTTTGGCCAGTGATGTAAAAGTGACAGTACATTGGGATGCTGCACAAAACCCAATTTTGTTATTGAGCTCTCATCCCATTGACTGCGAATAGTATGCCAACATTCATTGGAATACCAAGCCAATATGAAAGTTACGCAAACGCCAAATTATCCGTTGCATAGAAAAGTAATGGGAGAGAATTCAAATTATTGGCGAATAAACTGATAAAGACAAAATCGTGAAAATAACTCAAGCAACATTAACACTCCGTTAGAACATATTTATTTTACAGATGACAGATATCATTAATGATTAAATTTATTGCCTGAGTTATTCCCATTGTTAATAAAAATCATCGCTTTCTTTTATAAACAACGTAATAAAATTACCCACATAAATCACGAAAATAAAATAAATTAGTATTAAATTAATATCGAAATGACAGAAATGTAAATTATCGAACATAGTTTGCAGATATCAACTAGCGAAATCAAAAGGAATCATTACGTTAAAAAAAGACGTTTATTTTTAATGTTTTACTTGCGCATAAAAGAGCCGAGAAATAAGCCTGAAATTACTTTTTAACAAATCCATTTATGACTGACTGAATACATGAAAAGCAAGGGTAAGATTAATTTAAAAAAGAATAAAAGGTCAATATATGATGATTGCACCATTATAGGTTGGTTGAAAAGGATTTTTGAATTGGAGTCGAGAACGTTTTTTGTCCAAAATGAGATAGTTCTGTTATTGTATAAACTGAAGTTATTTTTATAAACATATATTCTTCCGTTATTTCTTTTTAAATCTGGAATCTTTTAAATAACAAAAAACTTACATTTTTCCAAAAAAATTCTTATAAAAATTTTCTACAAATGTTTGTAACAAAAATTCACTTCAGATTGATCACGGATATGTGGAAATATTCCGGCAAGACTGCAAAAATAATATGTAGTAATTTAAAAAAACAGGCTATATCGAACTTCAGAAAGCAAAATTTTGAGAAAATTGACTTTAAAGTTCACATATTTAATTTTATGTATGACGTAAACAAACTGAATTACTTATTTTTTTTTTCTTGTCGTCGTAGAAACAAAAGTAATATATCATTCGAAAGGGAGGAAATAAAAATTCAAAATATTAACCCCATGAGATATCCAATCTAATTTAAACAAGATTCGCACTACAAAACTTTAACTAAATTTTATATTTTTATCTTTGGGGAGGGGGGGGGGTGCTTTTCCTTATTTAAAAATAAAAATTTTCGAATATTCTGGTGATAATTCAATATTACTAAGATATTATTTCTAGCCCCTCAAAGTATTAAAAAATAAAAATAAAAACATTTTTCTCAAATTTGACTTCCGACTGCCCTTAAATGAGACATTTTTGTAAAGGTTACGTTCAAATATCAGGACTCAGATAAAAGTAAAGCAGTCTATAATTTTGACCGATTAAGTAGATTCCGACCTTTTTTTCTTAAATATATTTTTTTTTTGTTTTGGATTATCCTACCACCTCTTAAACTTTGTAACCGTTACACTGATACACACTGTATAATATCATTAAATACTGATACTTTCATTTTATGAAAAAAGAAAACAAGAGTATTAAAAAATACTTTTTTACAAAATTAAAAAAAAGTACTGAAATTCCCACCAACAATTTCCCGATAAATATATTATTTTATAGGCATATCAATCTTACTTAAATTTAATTCATAAGGAGTGAAAAATTGGAAAATCGCCTGGCAATTGTCCAAGTAAAGTCATTTTTTGATGATATCGAGACCATTTTCGGATGATTTATAGTTCTCATAAATACCTATATCATGGCAATATTTTACCGTTTCTGTTACGGAATATAGCATGTTTTTAAAGTTTAAAGGTTTAGTTTTTGCACCCAAATTTTACTATGTAAAAAATTGTTTAAAATGTTAATCTAATAGGCTATTAAAATTTAAATTAAAAAGATAATCTCTTTCAATTGAATTAATAAGATATGCATCTTGTGCAAGTATTATCTGTGGTTTAATATAGTTGTAGATTGGCAAATCGATAAAGTGAAAGTGAACATTAGAAAATAAATTCTCCCGATTTACCCAGACGAGTAGCTTCATTTCTTACATTTACTTTATTTTAAGAAGCATACATCAGATTTAATATAAAACAATTTTTTTTGTCTTACTGCTTCTACTTTGACGACAAACGCAATTTGTACGGAAATGGTTAATTATAATAATGGTAATGGTCAATGGTTAATTTGACTTGTTACATGTAATTGGATAGATATGAGGTCAAACATAAAAAAAAAAAAAATAAATAAACAAAAAAAATCCTGAAATAGCAGTTTAAAAAATTGACGATCGGCTAGTATATACTTTTGATGCTCAAAGGAGGTTCGAACCTAAATCATTCAATAAATGCCAAAAAATATTTTAATTATGTATCATCTAACAAGGTGAACAACTTCTAAAATGTTTATCCAAATCGAAAAATTTTAACAAGTAGTTATAATGAACTGAAAATATAACCTCACTGACCACAATTGCTAAATGGATTTAAAAAGATACACTATTTTCGGACAAATTACCGAATCTGATTAATTAACGAACACTTCCCATGTCTTTTTACCTAAAAAATAAAAACAAAGAAAAAAATAAACCACCTACTCAACGTCAGAAGGACTAGTGGAATATTGCATCTTTATAATGACTATCGTGTTGCGGAATCCTTTTGTGTTTTCCAGAAAACGAACTGTAAGAATCACATGTTTTTTTTTTTTCAATTAACTCATCCAAGATTATTGCACGATCAATAAATTATCCCAATTTGGGGCTTTTAGGGGTTTTTAATTACTTTTGGTGGCTTGGGATTATTCTATGAATTGCTTTTTTAATAATTGCCTTAACCCCTTGAGGGGCAAGCAAAAATGACTCTAAATATTGATTTCCCACCGGAATAATCGGAAATGTTTATTTTTAAATTAGGAAAAGCAGTTTTATAAAGATTTTCCTCCAAAGCTAAAAATATAAAATTTAGTAACAATTTTCTTGTGAGAATGTTGTTTAAATTAGGTGGGATATATTTTATCTTACCGCCCCTCAAGGTGTTAAATAATTGAATTGAATTGGAATGAAAAACGTCATTTATCACTGGATTGGAATTACCTAAACGAAATGTTTTACAAAGTTTAAACCTGCACTGCGCCTAGAGCACTTTAAAAGGATGTGTCAACGTCGCACAGCGGATTATTTGACCCAAACACCTGACCAAAAATGCAAAAATTAAAATTTCGTCAACAATTGTAAAAATTATATAGTTTTAATAGCTAACTAATTGGTGCGTCGATCTACCCCTATTTTAGTAACCTGAGTTATATCCGGTGGCCTCTGCCCTGGTGACCTGGAGGAAGTTTCTTTGTGAGAAGACGTAGTTTTTTGTTGCTTTTTGGCATTGTTATTATGTTTAAATATATTTTTTTTGTGGTTCAATGAATAGTTGAATTGAAACTAAACAGCGCTTACGTGTTTAACAAAGGTCAGAGCTTAGTGTTGAACGATGTGCTCATATAAATAGTTTAGTTTGTAATGTAACAAAAAACATTAAATGTGTAAAAAGGTTGTTTTTAAAGCGTTTTTGGCTCTAATTTAAACATATCGAAAGCTTTTTAAATACGTGCCGGGCTTTGCCGGACCATGTTTGAATTATAATCGTATTAGTCATAGTCTTGAGTACCAGTTTCTACAAAAAAATCTTCCGCATATTGTTGCCATTTTTTATATAATTTTTGTTCGGCGGGACTACTTAAATCCCATTTTTTACGACAACCGAACTGAAGAAATAAAAACTATATTTTTACTTTCGTATTGCAGGTTTTTAGATTACAGGATATTGCCTGAGAGCTTTTGCTCCTACAGATTCTGTATGTAGGCATGTTCGCACGTATTAAGTACGTACATACCTACGCAACTCGATACCTCTTGATAGAAATATCAGATTGGCTCCAAATTGTAAATGCTTTTTTACTGAAAAAAGTTTCTCCAATTAGTTTCGGGAGATCATGGGTAGAAAATAAGGAGAGAAAGGAGGGAATTAAAGAAGTCTCGAGAAGACACAGAAATATTTATAAAAGATTGTAAGTAATATTGGAATCATAACAAATGGGCATCGCATTGGCGAAAAAAGTTCCAAACATCTGCTAACGAAACAGCAAGACTGTATGTAAACCTTTACAATTCGTACCCGTGATTCCTACAATGCACAAGATTTTGATTCATGGTGGCACTGTAATTAAGAAAGCAGTCGTACCCACTGAACACCGGTCAGAAGAAGCTGCCGAGGTCAGAAACAAACACTCAAGTACAAAGTACTCAAGAAACTGCAATAGAGAAGTTCGCAGTAGAGAAGTTTGTAATAGAGATGTTGCAACTTGGCTTCTTTTAAGCAGTGATCCTTTTATAAACTTCTCTACACAAAGACCAATGGAAAAGAGCAAGCCATACAGTAGTGAGTACTACAACTTTTTCTTCCAGCTACGTCTGATGGTAGTCCTGATAAAAGCCTGATAAAAGATTGTGATGAAGAAGAGGAAAAACAGAGTTATGAAGAATCAGATTGAAACTAGTAATCTATTAAATACACTGAAAAACCAGTAACTCTATACTGTAGAGATTTCACTTTATTAAATGTATTATTAAATGTAACTTTATCAAATGTAAATAACCTTTATTAAATGTAAATTAAATGTAATAATTATTATTAAAGTAAATTAAATGTAAATAATAAATTTTATAGATAGTACAATTAAATGCATTTAATTAAACATTACTAGTAAATAAAAAAATCTATCAACAATTACTTTTCTCTTATAAACAGTAAACATTTAAGTCTGCAAGTCACTCAACTTTCAATCTCCCTTCGGTAATGTTAAGTCTGTGGGCATGTGATGTATTCGTATTTTTAAAATATCTACTTAGTTGTCTGAGCGAAGCGAAGGCTAATACTCAGCGAAACATTACTGTCCGGACACATTACAACTACGATGGATATTAACGCCATGTCCTACTAAAAACAAAGCCTAATAAAAACCTTTCGTCAAGCATAACTCAAAAAATATTTGCCGGATTTCGTTTCTGATTGCACCAGAAGGTACCTATGAGGGCCACCTACTGAATGCACCTACTATGAAAAATAAGTTCCAAACCGTTTAAAAATTATATTAAAAAAACTGATAAAAAAGCACAATTTATCTGCATACGTCACAGAAATTTGGTGTGCGTCACTTTCACCGATGGATGTTTTCGTAGACAACTGGTTTGAACACATGGAGCAAATAAAAAAAAATACACACGCAGTAATATTGAATAGATCAGTTTCAACCACGGGATCACAAACCTTGCAACAACCCGTGGCAACCAGTTTTGGTGGGCAAACAAATAATAATACAGTACTCCGTACCACGGTGACCATTTTTAATCTGTTGTATGGCATACAATTGTGGATGATTAAAACAAAAGACATGAGTGTTTATTGCTCCGGGAGGTTATCTTTCTCTGGGTGTCCGTCTGTATATCATACAGCATGCAATTTTCTTGTAAAGAATGATATTATTATTCAGTGAAACCTCCATAACGGACACACCCGATTAGTGAACACCTCTATTTAGCGGGCATTTTTTCGATTACAAACCCTTAAATAACTGTACATTTTTTAGTCTCAATAGCGGACACCTCCAAATAGAGGACAAATTCTGCCCTCCCGAGGTGTTCGCTATTCAGAGGTTTTACTGGTAAAACCTCCATAACGGACACACCCGATTAGCGGATACCTCTATTTAGCGGACATTTTTTCGATTACCAACACTTAAATAACTGTACATGTTTTACTCTCAGTAGTGGACACCTCCAAATAGAGGACAAATTCTGCATTCTCGAGGTGTCCGCTATTCAGAGGTTTTACTGTATATATTATTGATAGTTATTTTACAGGGCCGCACTAAAGAATAAGAATATATGAAACGAATATAAACTAAATTCGAGATTGGTAGATCGCAGATGGTAATGTAATTTTAGGATATTGTTACAGTCATCGTCAGCATGTTTTTAGAGTTTCGTTCATCTAACGAAACCCTACCTGTCTCACTCCTCTGTCTGTCTGTCTGTCTGTCCGTCTGTCACAGAGCCCGTTCTCAGAAACTATATATGTCGGAGACTTGAAAATTTGCATACTTATAGCTGAACACCACACATCAAACAGGAAATAATAAAATTTTGAAAAAGTCTAATATTTAACCCTCTAGGCTCTAACTTGTGTATTTTAAGCAATTTTTCTAATTCAGCCCCTAATTAAGTTGGAGATATGAAATTTTGCATACTTATAGTTGAACACCTCACATCAAACGGGAAATAATAAAATTTTGAAAAAGGTCTAATATTTAACCCTCTGGGCTCTAACTTCTGTATTTTAAGCAATTTCTCTAACCAAGCCCCTAATTAAGTTGGAGACATGAAATTTTGCATACTTATAGCTGAACACCTCACATCAAACGGCAAATAATAAAATTTTGAAAAAGGTCTAATATTTAACCCTCTGGACTCTAACTTATGTATTTTAAGCAATTTTTCTAACTCATCTCTAACTAAGTTGGAGACTTGAAAGTTTACATACTTATAGCTGAACACTTGCGATAACACGATAAATCATAAAATTTTGAAAAAGTCTAATATTTAACCCTCCGGTCTCTAACTTCTGTATTTTAAGCAATTTTTCTAACTCAGCCCCCAATTAAGTTGGAGACATGAAATTTTGCATACTTATAGCTGAACACCTCACATCAAACGACAAATAATAAAAATTTGAAAAAGGTCTAATATTTAACCTTCTGGGCTCTAACTTGTGTATCTTAAGCAATTTTTCTAACTCAGCCCCTAATTAAGTTGGAGACATGACATTTTGCATACTTACAGCTGAACACCTCACACAAACTACAAATAATAAAATTTTGAAAAAGTCTAATATTTAACTCTCTGGGCTCTAACTTATGTATTTTAAACAATTTTTCTAACTCAGCCCCTAATTAAGTTGGATACATGGAATTTTGCACACTTATAGCTGAACACCTCACATCAAACGACAAATAATAAAATTTTGAAAAAGTCTATTATTTAACCCTCTGGGCTCTAACTTGTGTATTTTAAGCAATTTTTCTAACTCAGCCCCTAATTAAGTTGGAGACATGAAATTTTGTATACTTATAGCTGAACATCTCACATCAAACGACAAATAATAAAATTTTGAAAAAATATAATATTTAACCCTCTGGGCTCTAACTTGTGTATTTTAAGCAATTTTTCTAACTCAGCCCCTAATTAAGTTGGAGAAATGATATTTTGCATACTTATAGCTGAACACCTCACATCAAACGACAAATAATAAAATTCTGAAAAAGGTCTAATATTTAACCTCTAATATTTTGTCTCGCGCAATTTTTAAATTTAAACTGTTTTGCAATACTATTTTTTGTTCATTTTGCATAATAAGTGTAATGTGACGTAATTTCTTTTATTTCAGACTTCTAACGCATGTTAATGATTTTACAATATCCTTTCTCTTTTAAAATTCACGTGTAAGTATAGTTTTTATGGCGTAATTTCCAATACGTGCCTGCTTTTTACACCTAATTATTTAATTCTAATTTGAAGGTTTTTTTCTGTTTATAATAGTAACGTGTAAATTTTTTTTTTTACTTGAGGCAAACATTATTGTTTGCGCTGTTTATACAGTTGGCAACAGTTTAAATTAATACCATTTTCTAAAATATGTAAAAAATATCTGTCGAAATGCTGATTATTTGAATTTAAAATAGAAATAAAACCTCATAAAATGAGTCAAATTAAAAAACATTAATGGAATCTGCACACCGGGATCTTCTATTGAATAAAATGATCTAAAAATGATTAAACTCCCATGTATAGTTTTTGCTCCTATAAAACTTTTTTAATGGAACGATTTTGTCCAACTTTAGCATTAAATATCTCTTAAAATAATTCTTCGATTTGAAAACTGTATGCATCAGCGTGTTGATCAAACATTTCGCTATAATACCACCGATTTTCATATGTTTGTATGCAATAGCTTTCTGAATATTAACGAAGAGAGACCTCCGGTCACAAAAAATTCTAAACCTGCGGCGGCGGCGGCGGTGACAGCGTTAGTTACTTTTTTTAGAATAGAGAGATATATAAAAATGAAAACTTGTCTATCTGTCTGTTTGTAATTCTATAAAAATCCACAATTTGTAAGCCAAAATTGTGAAAAGATACGTACATGTGTATTAAAACATGGCTGAGGCAACTAAAGTAATCCGGAATCGAAATAATTTATAGTTAATTTTTAATTAATAAAAGTCCACCAATTTAACCGCAATTTTTTTATCAAATTTAAACATTTTTCGTTATAGCAGTTGCCAACAATTAAAAAACACAATAAAACTATTACAACAACAATTAATTTTCTACTGCAAGATTTCCACGTGAAAAATGAAAATGAAATAAATAGTTTGCCGAATTTAAAAAAAAGGTGAATATTACGTCATAACTTTTCTATTGCAAGATATTCATGTGAAAAATGAAAATGAAATAAATAGTAGTTTGACGAATTTAAATGAAAGTGAATATAACTTCATAACTTTTCTATTTCAAGATTTCCACGTGAAAGAGGAAAATATTACGTCATATTGGAAATATAAAGGACGTAGTGGATATAGTATAACGTCATATGAGTGTGAAAAATGTATTGAAGCATGATAAAAACCCGATTAGGGAAATATTGGCGTATTTTAACATTTTTGCTCCAATTATAAATTGAAATAAGTTCATTTATAGCTGTATTCTTTTGCGTCAATTATATACATTTATACATTTTTATAAAGCGTTTCCATATGATTCATTCATACAACATTTCGACTGCTTTTTTTAATGTTTGTTTTGTGTTGTATGTTAAATTTTGAAATTGATTTTTCAGAACAAACATCTTCATATTCTGGGCAACGCCGGGCACTTTAGTTTGTAACAGATAAATGGCTTTTGTATCTGTACATCTAATGCTAATATTATAAAGCGTTATAATATTATAAAGCGTTATAATATTATAAATTGTATAATTTTATTAATGCTTGTACGTTTGTGAAGTGTTATCTCTGAAACTACATAGCCAACTTAAAAAAATGTTGGTGGCCATCTCTGCTCCGAAAAAAAGACTATTTTATGTCAGTGCAAGAACCTACATCGCTGCAGGAGCAAAAAAGTTCTAAAATTGCGATTTCTGCGATATTGATGGATTAGAAACTTTAAATTTGGTGCGGTAGTTACATTTAAGATGTAAGTACTCGTAATGAACGCTCTCTAAAAGGTTCAATTTGACGGATAAACGTAAAAATTTCTAGAAATATTCTAAAGTATTATTTATTTGGAATACTGAAATTTTTGGGATACTTTTGGGGTTAGAAACTAGAACTTTCGCATGGTATTAATTAATAAGATGTAAATGCTCGTTGTAGAACGAATTCTAAAAAATCAAAAGACTAAACAAAGCAGAAAAAGATCTAAAGATGATCTAAGTAACGAAGTACATGGAATTGTTAGGAATATAAACATGAAAATTGACATGGCTGTATTTATCATGACGTAAATTCTCGCAATAGAACAATTTCTAAAAATTTCGCTATATAAAACAGTGCAGGAACAAAAAACTTTCGAAAATTTTCTATTTCTGTGTTACTGCTGAGCCCAAAATCTTGAAATTTTGCTTCGGGTTAGTTTTAAAATATACAATTGTCTCTATGAATGGTTTCTAAAAAATTTAAAATTTAAAAAGATGAAATTAACGGAAAGCGATCTCAATTACCATTAATTTGGAATTATTAGGTACAGCAACTTTAAATATTTCATAATGCTGCATTTCCTCCGCAAAACATGCAATTTAAATGCAACAATACTGATTGATACCCACCTAGCATTAAAAAAATTGTGTAAATATTGAATAAAGACCTGTATGAAACAGTGAGTAGGTTGCCCGAAAGTACTTGTTAAAGTGTTCCTTCTCTAGGCTTTTCTCTCTCTCGCCAAGGCCACTAACAGAGCGAAGTGCCGTTTTAAATGTGATATGAATTTTTTATCCGATTCATTTTTCTAGACATTTGATCATAAGGTCATATTCTCAATTATCATTAGTAGATTTTTTATATATTAACTTATTCTGGTGAAATTTCATAATCGGGTTCATATTGGCGTATATTAGCTTGCATGATTCGTTGAATAAATATTTATTGATTTTTAAATTATTTCATATGACACTTTGACAGCTCAAAAGTTATGCAGACGATATAGTAAGATCTTGTGTCATACTTTATGTTGTAATCATTGCCGATTTGTTTTATTTAATACATGCTAAATACAGCTCTACTTGTGCAGAATATGTTCGAAAACAAAACAATACAGCGTATGTAGTGGCCAGCCTACACTCATCATTTAAATCCGATCGAGCATATCTAAAACACACTCTAACGAAGCATTGCATGCCACTGTTGATGTATTTGGTTCTTTGATACTATATCAGACTTTGTGGAGAGAATTTCTTAAATGTTATCGACAACCTCATTGCATCCGTGGAAAACAGATATTGTACAATATTAACTATTCCGGGGGAGCACACACCATATAAAGTATAGTCCATTCTTTTTAAACATCATATATTTGTCATTTAAAGTTACTCAAATTGGTGCGGAGCGTCTGATTATGCTCTTGACATCATTTTATACAGTTAAAATTCCGATATAAGTAATTTAGTGTTTCATTTTCTATTTTACTTTTAATATATAGCGTACTTTCAATTTTATATCCATGCATGGCTGTCTTGCATGGTTTGATTTCCCATTTTTTTAAACAGTGTATACGAATTTATATATAAGATTTTGTAATTCTACGATTCGTTTATTTCCATCATTTCAATTTATCGCAGTATATGGACAATTAAAGATAACATCTCATTTTCTTTGCCTCCACATGTTATTATTAAATCTATGTTCTCGGCAATATCGCTCAGACTAATCCCTCTGAGGGAAGTCCTAGTAATTTAATATTTTAACTTCTTTTTTCTTTGTGCTCTTCTTAAATGATGACTCTTTTTTTCTTAGTTGTCAAAATATTTATAAAATATATACTTATTATTATGTGAAGTGCTAAAATCTTAGTTACACTTCGTCAGCTTTTAAAATATTAAAAAAAGCTATGGATTTGTATGTATGCTAAATAGTATGCTAAAAGGTAATTCAGTGAAACGCATATCACAGTTAAACATTTCCATTCAGCCATTTCAGTGAATAAACGTAAATGTACTTGAGAACTTTTGTGCAGCCCTGTATATGACCTATAGCATGTATCCACACCAAGTAATATTAAAGAAAAATAGTTCAATTTAAAAACGCATATCACAACTACAAATGCACTTCCAGCAATTATTGGTCATAGACTTCAACAGCTAAATTTATTCTTCAGCCAAATTCTTTAGCGTGACACTGTAAATGCACGATATATTCTATGCACACCATATTCTACAATAAGTGCCTTGATACATCTCAGTAATGTATATAAATTTCAGTGCGTTTAAAATAGTGTGATATCATTAAAATACAGAGCAAATGATTTTATCCCTTAGACCATCATGTAAGGGAATTCTTTTAGCTGTCTCTGTAAATGAACCGTAAATGCTATAGACTTCATTTACAATACCAAACATGCCATAGTGATACCCAATAACATCTAACAATTTCAAGGAAATTGGACTATATTTACATAGAAAAATATTTTTGGCCAGGATTTCGGGTGAAATACTCCACTGTGCGCCGCCTTGATTCTTTCTGCATATTTCTAGATACACTGTTAAAAATATCGTGCAAAATTACCTCTGTTTGTAAAGGCTATCTATTTTCTGACCAATGAAAACGCTTCATAGGTGTTTATGTAGCGTTCTCATTGGTCAGAATATAGATAGCCTTTAAAAGCAGAGGTAATTTTTCACAATATTTTTAACAGTGTAGGTTGCTAATTAATAAATCTGCTGTGTACCGATTATTATTCTCAAAAACCATTATCAATAATAATTGGGTGATTCCCCGTAGATAGGTACCTCGAGCGTCTCTCAACTCATCCGCCGATCGCCCAGAAATTAAAGTTTGGGGGTAACGGAAAATGCGGTTTTCACAAAAACTATGTGAGCTATGATAATCGCTATAGTTTTCCTGTAATGTTTAAATAAATCCTACAAACCGTACTTTTTGCACAAGTTTAGTTTCACCTTTCAGTAACAGGGGAGTGGATATTTTTGCAGAACATTTTCGATACTATCTCTGAAAATATAATACCTAAAATTAAAACAAATATTTTTTTAAGTTCAGTGTTACAAAGTCTTTGGAATAATACACCACACAGTATTAAAAAATAATCAACTTACTTAATCAGTTGCACTAAATTTTTTCTAAAAGTATTTGTGAACGGCTAATAATATATAGAAATGTGGGCCAATAGCTTTCATAGTTCTGCCAAATTTGAAGTTTTCCTCGTTCCATAGTTTTCAAGAAAATGACAGTGATAGACAGACACATGAGTGATCTTACAGTGGTTCCGTTTTTACTTATTAACCCTAGAACTACCGGAAATTTTACTCAAGTTTTATAAAAACATTCTACACCAGAATTTTTACTTAAAACTATTTAATTTGTTTATTTAACTTATTATTGTCTGATTTATACATTTAGTTTGTTTTGAAGAAATTTCTGGTTTGAATAAATATTTTGAATGTACATGTCGGGTCCAATGGACCCGTCTGGTAGACGGAAGGTTAAGTACGGAACACTAAAGAAGTAACTAATTCGAATTCGTAATTCATCTTCTTAAAAATGAGTTATGTTCGCGTTCAAATTCAAAATTTCTAAAACGATTTATCTCAGTTCAAACTCATCTTGGACCCTTTCCGAACGAGTGAGCGTCTTTTACAGAAATTTTAATATTTTGTCACCGGTTTTTCGAAACAGAAATTTTTGCCTAACTGAATCTAGAAAATGTCCTTATTAAATAAGGCAAAATTTACAATAAAAAATAACTGGTGGAAATAATCAAAGATCCTGAGCACCTTACGTGTCACGTATACGTCGTGACGCTAGTCCCGAAAGGGTTAAACTTTTTTGACTCCATAAACTAAAAACCGGGAGACAACACCACTTTTTAAGTAAAAAAATATTTGCCTTAAATAATCGAGAATATTCTGCCATTTAATGAAACGAAGATTTCAGGTATAAATTAGTGGTGTGGCAAAGCTTTTAGTAACGAAGTATCTTAACTTTTCTTGCCCGAACTCTGTTCGGGAAAAACAGTTAAGTGGTTAAAAAATTTCGCTTTTCGTAGGATGAACTGAGATACCTAAATAAACAACTCAAAAAAAAATTAATGCAATTTAACAAATTACAACGACCATTTGGAAAATGATTTTTTCAAAGACTAAAATTTAAGACATAAAAAATTGCACGGAGTTGATGATACATTACGTACGCCAAGGATTATATTTTTCGGTACTGTAAATTTTTAAACTTCTACGGAGCTGGTCATGCATTACGTACGCCATGGATTAAACATTAATATTCCTGGACCAATTTTAACCCTAGATCTACCGGGAATTTTATTCAAGTTTTAATAAAACGTTCTACACCAGAATTTTTATTTAAAACTATTTAACTTATTTATTTACCTTATTTTTGTCTGGTTTATATACTTAGTTTATTTTAAAGAAATTTCTGGTTTGAATGAATATTTTGTATGTACCTGTCGGGTCCAATGGACCCGTCTGGTAGACGGAGGGTTAAATGAAATTTCATTTTTAAACGTCTAAACATCCCACAATATTACTTTTTATACCGTCGTATAGAGAAAAATGCACTTTTAATTGCAATTTGTTTGAACGATGTATCTCAATTTGTTTCTGAGTTATTAATTTTTTTTTGTACTTTTTATTACTTTTTTGTCATAGTGACAACAGAAGTATCCATCTCTGTTGAAAGTAAAGAGAAAATACAGATTACTGTATAGACCAATCAAAAAACGAATAAAATGCGGATTCAACTAATAAAAAGCTTCAGATATGTTTTTGATTTCCTACCTTGACCGAGGACAGTAACCATTTTTCCAAATGGTTAAAGTCTATATTCAGTAATCTGTGCGAATTCTTTCATATAGCACAGCATACGATTCTGTAGAATTTACATACACCACCTAATACCCTCAGACAAGTTTCAAAATACACAAAAAACATCGTTCTGTTAATTAATCATTTTCCCACTTTATTGAGAAGTGCTGTTTTTGTTGATTTAGATTTATTTATTATGTATAGGAAAACACGAAAGTACGTTTTTGAGAAGCCTAAAAAATATATCAATGCGATTCGCGCTAATAAGTTTTCGATAAGTAAATGTAATTATACGCATATCATTCTTATTTAAACTTGAATCATCGAAATGGCATACTGGAAAGTCTCCTGGCCACTTTCCAAGTAATGTCGTTTTTCGATAACATCTAAACCACATTCGTCTGATTTATGGATCTTATAAAAACTGATATTATGGAAATATTTCATCGTTTCAGTTTCATAATACATAAAAATTTTCAAAATAAAATTCCAAACGTTTCGTTTTTACACCATAAATATTACACAACTGACAGGCCAGTGATCCCAAAAGTTTTAGCCTCACACTGTCCTTGAAGAGCACGCGTGCTTCGAGGACACGTTATTTTTTAAAAAGTATGAATTATTAATATAAAAATGGAAACAAGGAAAATTACAAATGAATGAAAATTAAAATGGAAAATACCTTTGAGTCAGTTGATAATTTGGCTTTTTTTTTATTATTCACAAATTGTAAATTAAAACCAAAAATTTAGAAAGAAAAAATATTACATTAACCCCTTCACGGTCGCTTAATATTTGGAAAAACCATCAAAAATGTACCTATTTATTTTATTACAGAAATTGAATAATTATAAGGTTTTTAAATAAAATATGCAATTAGTTTTTTTTTAGGCGAAAAAAAAGATGTTATAGAACAAATTCATATTTGTAGAAAAGCCAGCATGCGAGAATTCTGTGTCTTAATGTTTGTTTTACACCGTAGAAATTAATGCGAATAAAACCTTTATTTTTCACATCTTAGATCTTTATTTGTCATCATCACACACATTTTTACAAATAATATTTGAAACAATATATACACATTAAATTTTGATTATTAATAATTTTTTTAGTGTTACATATTTCGAAACATGCAACGCAAAACCCAACATTATAGTCAGCGCAAAAGCCAAAACCAAGCGAAATTATTCAAAGACTTCACACCGAAATGACAGTTAAATTTTTCTGGTTTCAGAATTTTTTCCAGCAATAAATCTTCATACCGGAAATATGATGGGAGCGAGAAATAACGAACGACACCTCAGCCCGTGATATTGACGAGAGCGAGAATTAAGGGGTTAAGCAATCACGAAATGTTTGCCATTAAATATTTAAAAGAATATTGAAGGTAATTTCTGGGTAATTTCTTAATTCTTAATGCGATATTTCGGATTTTTAAAAAAAGGCCAAACTGTCAACCCTGGTATTTTATGTAAGTTTAAAGGTAGGACTTTTTTAATAAGAGGGGTGTGCGCTCTTTCAACCTTGCAAATTTTTTACATATTTTCTATTATTTTTCTGAAAGAGAGTCGTACGTTTTCTTAAAAAGTTACTGTATTTCACAATATCATTTTAAACTGTTAATGAGAGAGAAAATCCATTCTACTGACACTTTTAGCAGCCACGTGTCATATGCTAGTTTTGTACACCAGTGATAATTTCAGGAAGTGATCCGGAAAGACATCTCTCCCCCCGCAAAACCACCCCCTCGGAATTGAACTTATTTCTAACTTGTTTCTTGTTTTGAATTAAACCTTCCGCGGCCGGTGTCCTTAACCCCTTAATTCTCGCTCCCGTCATTTTCACGAGCTGTGTATTTTATTCAGATTGTTTGATTCCCACCAGTTTTATAAAATAGTGTAATCGGCTTTCCTATGATATCATTTTACCTGTCATTAAATAAGGTGAAAAATTCTTTTTCAAAATAGTGGTGACAAATGCAATTTGAATTGTTAAACCGTAATTTAATGCGACCGTTAACCCCTTAACTGTCGCTTTATATTAAAAAAACCCATAAAAAAGTACCTATTTTTTTATTACATAAATTGAATAATTATAAGGTTTCTATATAAAATATTCAATTATTTTTTTTTAAGGCCAAAAAAAAGATGGTATAGAACAAATTCACATTTGTGGAAAAGCCATCATGCGAGAATTCTGTGTTTTAATTTGCGTTTTACACCATACAAATTAAAGCGAATAAGATCTTTATTTTTCACATCTTAGATCTTTATTTATCATCATCAAACAGATTTTTACAAATAATATTTGAAATGATATAATATACATTCAATTTTGATTATTAATAATTTTTTGAGTGTGATATATTTCGAAACATGCAATTCCAAGTCCAACATCACAATCAGCGCCAAAAACCTTACCCGAGCGCTAATATTCAAAGACTTCACACGGAAATGCCAGTAAATTTTTTCTGGTTTCATAAGATTTTTCCAGCAATAAATCTTCAGCCCGGAAATATGACGGGCACGCGAAATAACGAACGACACCTCAGGCCGTGATATTGACGGGAGTGAGAATTAAGGGGTTTATACTGGCACCCAGAATATTTAATTAAAATTTTCCTTTTATAAAGTACGTGAAAGTAAGCAAGTTCGTTCGAGCTCCACCGTCGTAAGCACCCTAAGTATTCAATTATTATAGACTTCCTGTGAGCTTTGTATTCACCGCATCAAGATTGCTTTCTGTCTTTTTTTTTTTAATATATTTCTATTCTTTTTTACTTAGAAAAAAAAGAAAAGCTTTAAATATACCTTATTTATATATATTCCATTAATATAGGGAAATATATATATGTATATATATATATATATATATATATATATATGTATATATATATATATATATATCGCCCTGATAAGTGACATAGTGTGGCTTTCCTGCCTTTCTTACTGCTTTTTCTGCCCTCAGTGTTCCTTCTTAACAAGTGCTAACTTTATATCTTTTTCACATTTATTTATCTTTTTTTATAGCAATTCTTGCAACAATAGTTATACCTATATTTAATATAATTCTTAAATCTTTATCTGTGTTTAAAGACTTAACTTTTTTTTTTTTTTTTGTAAAATCTCTTTAAAATAAGTTCTTAATTTTAAACTCTATCCCAGGGATGAGATTTCCGCTTTTTTGCACACGAGTATTTTGTTGGAGAAAATGATATTTCATTTAATCGGAACATTTTCGCGATTTAAGAGAACAACATTTTCTCTAAGAATATACTGGTGTGCAAAAACGCGGAAATCTCATCCCTGCTCTATCCTTAATATTTTATTTATTTATTTATTATGTAGTTTTTAACAACTACACGTTTACTTTTTCCCAATGGCTCATTAACCCTAGAAAGACCGCGAGCAGTCATTTTGACTGCTACCAAATCTCGGTTCGAACCAGAATTTTTTTTTATAAAACTAGTTTAAAAGATACAAAGAAAAAAAAAACTAGTTAAATGGATAAGTTAACAATTTAAAATAAAAATTCTGCTGTGAGATATTTTCCTAAAATTTTAGTAAAATTCTCGGTCTTTCTTGTGTTAAATAGTAAGACATTAAATCTTCAGACTGGGTGTTAAGCTCTTAACAGCTAGGTAACCCCTCCACATCGCTCGACTGTTCTACACTGTTCAACAAGTTCGTATTTTCCAATAGATTCCTTTACAATTTCTGGTGTCAGCCCATCATTTCAGCAGTTTTTAACCCCTTGAGGGGCGGTAGGATATATTATATCCTACCTAATTTAGACAAAATTAGCACCAGAAACTTTAAACTAAATTTTATATTTTTAACTTTGGGTGGGGGGGGGGGGGTGAATGTCGAAGAATTGCTTTTCCAAATTAAAAAATAACATTTTTCGATTATTCCGGTGAGAATCCAATATTACAGATATTATTGGTTGCTCCTCAAAGGGTTAAACAGAATTACTCCGCGCCATAAAGGGTTAAGTGCGTCGCTGCACGTACTTAGCTGCACGCTGCACGTAAGTGCGTGTACCAGTGAGCAGAACAATATCGTGCTGTTATATCATTTTCGTGATTTATGTCCAAATGGATGTTCTTAGCAAAAGCACTATTTGTCAAGAACCGCAATATACAGAAAAAATATCTCTGCAGAAATTACATCGCTGGAAAAAAATATATATCTGGAGAGAAAATATTCTCTGGCGAAAAGTGTTTTGTATTGGATATGTGAAGCTTTCATGCAATATAAAGCGGAAAAGTCTTCGCAGCTGTTTGGAGATATGAGACGGCCTCCGCCCGAGTTGATACCCGGGATCGAAACGGACTCGGGCTCGATTTTTCTGAAACTGACAATTTTATTTATACTCGCTTAGAAAAAATAAAATTAACTTTTTTTACTTATTTCGTTTCAAGTCATTTTAATGCTATTTTGATCAGAATGAAGGGAAAACAGAAATAATGTTTTTTTTTTTTTTTCTAGTATTAGAATATTATTCTAGAAAATTTACGATGTTTTCAGATTTATGCGTGTAATTGACGACGAAGAAAAGTTGATATGGCGCCAATCGGAATATGCCGCCATCAGGATATTTTTTAATTGAAATGTTTATTTTTTTTTTTAAAGAGATTTAAAGCTAAATGAATATTTTCTTTTGTTTTTAGCCAACCAGCATTAGCTTAAGGTTCTCAAATTTTTATTCTTCCATTGTGTGCGTGTCACAATCGTTCTTTATACGAAAATAACGTTAGTGATTCTATCCATTTACCATGAATTCTGCCCATGCTGCTGTTCTGCTGTTCACATTCACGAAGTCACTTTTATTCGTAAGCAAATATAATTAGCATGTACTGTTATTCCGTTAGAAAACAATCGAGATGTCTTTCCTCTTTTCTAAGAAAACTCAAATCTTTCAGATAACGATGTCAGATTTTTTATGTAAGTTGATTTTCAAGGACGCGAGAATGCCGAAAGATTGTTTTGAGTAAGGAATCGATTTTAATTAAAGATATATACTTTTTATAGGAAACAGAAAACCTTGTGCGATGGATTCTTTGTTATATAAATAGTAATTTCTGCAAATTTCATTCATTTATTCATAAAACGCATTTCACCAGATTATCTTGGTAGGGGAGTAAATGATGAGAATCCTTTTAATACATTGAAGGTCGGTAGCTCATTTTTGAATCACTTATTTTTAACCCTCTAGCTGCGTAATTGTTTTATCAAAATAGCTTCAAAAACTGAGTCTTTTACTAATTTTATTCTTTTGTCACCGGTTTTATAACCGTGTGTCCTATTAGGTAAGGCAAAATTTTGTAATGAAAAATAATTGGTGGCAATAATCAAGGAGAGTTAATTAGACGGAAATAATGCATCCCTGAAGAAATCTCGGGTTGCGCAGCGATCGGTTTAATTCTTAAATGCCACATTGACACCAGAATTAATGAATTAAAATTTTCCTTTTATTAAGCAAAAGAAGAATACCATTTACTTAATTTCAAACAAATTTGGCAGTAAATTCTAGTGTAAGTCAATTATTTCAGCACTTTACGAGTAGAAGAAGTGCTTTGCCCCTGAAAGGGTTAAGGAACTATATTTTTATTTGATACTAAACTTTTCTTTTGGTAAGGTTGAATGTAAGTATCTACAAAATCAATTATTTGCTGGGGATTAATAGTTATTTTCATGTAAGTTGTTAAAAAATAGTATATAACATTTAGAGAAATTTTTAAATATTATGCAATTTTTTTTGTTTTTTGAATTGCTTATTTTCTATTTCGGGCTCCGGTGGACTGGGAATTAAAGTCTTCCGATTCGTGCGGGTCAAGCACTGAAAACAGAGCCCGAACTCATCTCTAGTGTGGATATCGTTAAAAAGTAAAATTTCGAGGTGATAGGTCATTTTCGTAATTTATCGGCAAGTGCTGTTTTCCATCAAAAATCTTCAACTATTTGTATTTTATAAGGCAAAAAACACGTTCAGTTGAACAGTTTAGGCATTTTATGGGATTTTTTTGTTGACACCATCTGTAGGAGTAAATTTAGGTAGTCATGATGCAGAAGAAAGCTAACTGTGGTTCAAACTGCAGAAGAGTGAGTATAATTATAAATAAAAATAAAAATAAAAATAAAATTAGGCAAGGTTTTAGATTAGGTTTAAAATTGTGAAATATAATTAAATTTAAAAGACAAAGATAGTAATTAAAAACATGAACACATTGAAATGATTGATAGTTTTACTACTAAAATAGGTGTAAAAAAGATTAAAATGCTTTAACCCTCTCACTGCGTAATTATTTTCTCAAAATAGCTTCAAACATTGCCTATTTAATCGCATCGCGATGAGCGTCTTTTGAGAATTTTTATTCTTTTGTCACCGGTTTTTCAAAATAAACTTTTTATCTAATTTAATCGGGAAAATGCTCCGATCAAAGCGATATAAGTAAGCGTCCTATCTTAAATGGGAGAAGTATCCGCAAGATTAAAAGCGAGGTCACATCAATCAAGGTCATGCGCCACGTAGCGGGTGGAGTGTGAACTACAGGTAGATACCTAACTGTTTTCTTACTCACACCACTAAAATTATAAAGTTTTTTTTCGACTTGATTAATAACTGAAGTTTTTCTGATAGGGCGAAGAAAACTTCGTGGTGTTAAGTGCGTCTGGATACCCCACTCGCTACGCCATTATTTTGTAATAAATGTGGCAAACAAAATTCATTTTCATGAGCGACTGAAGGTTTAGAAAATACGCGCCACACTAAAAGCCCGCGTATGTGAATTATCACTCCGTCCACAAGGTGGCGCAATTGTGTTAATTTACGCCTGATTCCAACATTAAGTTTGTTCGCTTACTTATAACGCTTTGGCTCCGATTAAATAAGGCAAAGTTTACAGAAAAAAAATATGTGGTGGGAATAATAAAGGAGGGTTAATTAGGCGAAAAAAATGCATCCCCGAGGAAATCTCGGGCTGCGCAAATTTTGCTACTTTTACTTTGCTGGAGGAAATCTCAGGCTGCACGGCGAGAAGGTTAACCCCTTGAATGGCGGTGATGCCGCTGTGACATCACATAATTTTAATCCCTAATTGACACATTGACACCCAAATTTTTTTTAATGAAAATTTCACTTTTATTAAGTACGCGAAAATATAATTTTACTTTTTTACAAATAAATTTTCTTGTAAATATTGGTGTAATTCAATTATTTCACAATTTTACGAATACAAGTACCATGCCCCTGAAAGGGTTAAAACATAAATACCAATTTATAGATGTTAAATGTAAAAGAACTCGCAAGAGTCCCGAGTGCTTTCGACCAAGCCTTGGTTATCATCAAGGGTTCTAGTGAGAAGAAATCAGCATACCTCCAGAATGCACACTGGTTTAAATATTGCAGGGCGAAACCAAAATTGAAAAAGTGGGGGGGGGGGGGGGAGAAAGAGGTTAGGGACTATGTAGCGAAGTAGGTCATTCTAAACCAAATACGCCTTTAACATCAAGCAGACTAAACCAAATTACAGGAAAAATTGAAAGAACATATGACAGGCATAGCAAGAAGAAAACAAGCTACTGCTTTATCTCGTTTAATTTTAAAAGAAGATATTGGCATTTTTTTCATCAATGCAAAGATCATCGCACAAATAAATGGTTATAGCACATGCATTTTGCGGGAGTCTATAGACTGTAGATATATTGGATTAGAGGAAGGAATTCATGTAATGGTACATTATCATGCCATATTCCACACTTTTAGTTTAGTCTGTTTGATGCTAACAGCGTACTTCATTCCATAGACTCAAACATTCTCCCCCCCCCCCCCCGCCTCTTTTTTTCAATTTTGGTTTCGCCCTGCAATATTTAAACAAGTGTGCATTCGGGAGATTTGATGATTTATTCTCACTTGAACATTTGATGATTACCGAGCTTTGATCGAAAGCGCTTTTGGGACTCCGATGAATTCTTTTATATTTAACATCTGTAAATTGGTTTTAATTTCTTTAATCGATTTTTACACCTATTTTAGTACTAAAACTATGAACCATTTGAATGTATTCATGTTTTTAATTAACATTTTAAGGTGAATTTGACGTTCCTTTACATATAGATTATTCTATATATTTAATGACCAAAATAGTAATTTCTTAAAAAAATTATAAGCATATCACTTTTACTTAACTTCGTAACGAGTGTTTTTACGAAATTTTTAATCTTTTGAATCAAAAAAGAAACTTTTGCCGAATTTAACCTCAGAAATGCTCTGATAAAATAAAATAAAATTTTCGATAAAAAATTATTGGCCAGAAATAATCAAGAATTCTGGTCACTTTATGCGCGACGCTCGTCACGAAGGGGATAAGTTTGAACAATGACCGTGTCATACTAGAGAGTATTGTAATAATTTTACAAATAGGGTTACCATTTGAATGTATTCATGTTTTTAATTAACATTTTAAGGTGAATTTGACGTTCATTTACATATAGATTTTTCTATCTATATTATAAAGGACAAACATATCTGTGCGTAACGCATACGTCATTTTGCGAATGGCAACACTTTGAAATTTGAAATAAAATTTTGGTTTTGCATTTTCTCTACTGCAAATTTTTAAACTTCTATGCATCACGCATTTTAACTTTTTACACCGTCGTATAAGGAAAAAAATTCTCTTTTAAATACTATTTGTTTGAAAGCTGTATCTCAATTTGTTTTTGAGATATTCATTTTTTTGTAGTTTTTTAATACAAATTTTGTAATTGTGGCAACTGAAGTATTCCATTTATATTGAAAGTAAAGGGAAAATATTCATGGTTTATTATTTTTATTCATTATATCCTTATTGATGCCATTTTCACATTACAAATAAAAGTAACTTTTTTATAATTTTTGAACAGAAAATGATGTCAGACATTAAATAAAACACGCATTCTTCTTCATAAATCAGCTACATTTTAATATTTTTACATTACGCTGATAAATGAGTTTGAGGCGCTCGGCAAAATGATTCATTGAGTAAAAATGATATATTTAAAACAAAACGATTATTTTTTTTTGATAAAACTAAATATTTGACCAATACTATAAATAGCGAATACTATGACAACTAAAGTCAAATTTCTGAATTTTTTTTTCGCGGGTACTAAGATTAGAACTTAAGGTTTGTGCGAATGTTCACATGAAAAGTTGTATCGGACAAACGTGACTTTAACTTTGGAAATGCATTCATTAATAATCTATTCTTTTGCGCGTTAAAATACTTTCAAATTGTGAATTTGAGTGGTGCGTATGTAAATTACGAGAATGTGAAAATAACGTACAGTTTAGATTTTATGGAGGGAAATTTTATGATATGACAAAGCGAAATCCTTTTTACTGATTTTTCATCCCGTAAAAACAAACATAAGAGCTCCATCGATAACTCCATCATAATTACTCATCTTGATTACGTAATCTAATACAGTTTAATTTTTCAATAATTTAAGCAGTTGAAGTTTGTAGAAATAATATTTTCGTAATTTTGGGTTTAAAATATTATTTGTTTTAAGAGTTAGACAACCAATGTAAGATGATTTTTTGTTGTAATTATTTTTGTAGGTTTATTATAATTTCGATCTGACAGTTCTTTTCAAACATTTTAGTACGTCGAATTTCGACGGGTTGCAACTCGTATATTTAATGACCAAAATAGTAATTTCCTAAAAAAATATAAGAATATCACTCTTACTTAACTTCGTAACGAGTGTTCTTTACAAAATTTTCAATCTTTTGAATTAAAAAAATATAATTTGCCTAAATTAACCTCAGAAATGCTCTGATAAAATAAAATAAAATTTTCAATAAAAAATTATTGGCCAGAAATAATCAAGAATTCTGAGCAATTTATGTGCGACGCTCGTCGCGAAGTGGATAAGTTTGAATAATGAAGATGTCATACTGGAGAGTATTGTAATAATTTTACAAATAGGGTTATTTTTTATTATATGTAACCGGAACTATATTCTGGTTATTTATAGTTCTTACCAAACAACTGAAATAAGATGAAGAGATAGATAGACAGTGATCAATGAAAAGAATGTCGGGATAGAATTCTAATCAATAATGAACGTTCGTTGCAGTAGAACCATTTGGCGAAGTACCAATATTCAGAAAGATTACCTCTGGAGAAAGAATATCGCTGGAAAAAAAAATATACCTGGAGAAAAAATATTCTCTGGGGGAAAAGTATTTTATATTGGATATGTAAAGCTTTCTTATAATAGAACGCGGAAATGGCTTCGCAGCTGTGTGGATCTCGTTGAAAAGTACAATTTCTTACTGATAACAGGGTTCGTACTGGCCCTGGATTTTCCAGGCAAGGAAATTCCTCTGTCCCAATATTTTCTTCTGGAAAATCCCCACTTAAATAAAGCGAGATTTCGGGCGTTTATTCTAAATTTATTTTCTATAAAAAAATACTGATATTACTCCTGGACAATTCCTTGAAGCGTACGAACCCTGTGATAGGTCATTTTAGTCATTTAGCGGCAAGTTGAGCAAGTGCTGTTTTTCATCCAAGATTTTCAACTATCTGTATTTTATAAGGAAAAACATGTTCAGTTGAACAGTTCAGATAATTTCAAGGCTCGCACTGTTCCTAAAATTTTCTCACTTTGGTATCACTATTTTTAAATGATAAACTTCATTGCATAATTCTATTATACATGTTAAAGGAATCTACCACGAAGAAGTTTTATTTAAAATGAAAATTGCAAAGCGCGAAACAAGTGGAACGAAGTGCGAAAATTTTAGATTACCTGCATTTTCTGCGATTTCTAGTTGACGCCTAATTTAGGAGTAAATTTAGGTAGCCAAGATAATTTAGTAGTAAATTTAGGTAGCCATGATACAAATGAAACCTGACTGTGATGAAAATTGCATAAGAGTGAGTATGATGATAAATAAAAATAAAGTTAGAAGAGGGTTTAGGATAGGTTTAAAATTATGAAATATAATTGAATTTAAAAGACCTTTTATAGTAATTACATAAAAATGGGGTGCAGAAAGTAAAATATTGAAAAGTTCAATCGTTCAAATCCTTCGACATGAAAACCACGAATAAAAGGAATTTTTTTTAGGATAACCATACAATTTTAATATTGTTGTAATTAACAGTATCGATGTAAAAGTGAAAAAAAAGTATAATAATAGCATAATTTTGTTTATAAAAAATATAAAAAGGTTAAGATTTAAATGCAAGTTAAATATAAAACCAAAAATAGTAATAACAAATAAGATAATGTTGAAAATAATAATAATAATAATAATGACATTATTCCGAACAATGTGCTCGCAAGTAAATAATTTTTATTGCACTGGAACTTATTTGGATGAATTAGTTCTTATAACTTCCAATATTATGTATTGTTTCTTTTTTTTCATTGTATATCATTTTTTATGGTTAAAATTTCAAATGTTTAATGTCTACACAATTGCAACATCTAATTAGACATAACTATTTGATCGGATATTCAGAGTTTAAGAAAAATAATTTTAAAAAAAAGGAGATTATTCTTCCAATCCACCAAGTACATCTAAACCAAAAATTGGGTCTGAACCTACAATCTATTGCTTTATATAGTATAAGAATTGGCCACTTGACAAGTTCCACACGGAGACGATATGTCAAATTACTTTCGTCAAGAAGGTTTAAATGCACGTAAGATTACATCAGCATTGCAGCGTATAGGAATTGTTCTATTACTCCTACCACTATTTTGAAAGTATTTTCTTCGTGATACTTATTACATTTGTTACAGAAATTTATCCTGAAGATTATTGATTAGATATACTGATACCAAGAATAGAAATTTTCCTATGTGCTGCGAACCATGGATTACTTATATACATTAGTGATATACATGGATTACTTACATACATTAAAACGATATGTCAGAAATGTAAAGGGGACCTAAACAAGCAGATTTCGTATAGGAATGTCGATGCGGAAATGCAAAGTTGAGGCAGCAGAAGGCGCTGTTAAGTTCGACGGATAAAAGCGCCTCGCTCGCTTGAATCGACAGTCCCGCACGGACGTTGAGCAACATGTGTTATTACACATATGCAGAGCTTGCCAACGTTCATTTCATGTATGGGGTTGCGCAAGGAAATGGAATGGCAGCTCAAAGGATGTACATGGAACGATTCTCGAGTAAGAATCTACCGAATCTCCGAACATTTGAGCACCTTCATTGAAAGCTGTGTGCGAGTGGATCGTTTTATGATTCCAGGCGTTATACGGTCACTGGAAGATATCGCAGAATTTCTGCAGTGGAAGAAGCAGTATTACGCACAGTATAGGATAGTCCTTCGACAAGGTCGAGAGCTGTTGGTCTTGCGTTCGGTGTAAGCCATTTCCTTGCTTAGCCCTATACATGAAATGCATGTCGGTAAGCTTCGCTTTGATGTAACGATGCATACTGCTGGAAATCTGTGAAGCAATGACGATTCAAGTCAGCGAAGCACTTTCATACGCCAAAATCAACAGCGCCCTGTAGTACCTCAATTTTGCATAGCCGTCCCCACATTCCTATACGAAATTTGCTTATGTAGGTCCCTTCTACTTGCCTTTACATTTCTGATATATTGTTTAGTTGCTTACGATAAAATTTTGCTTAACTCCTTCGCAAACAGCATCTCCTACTGATTTTTTAATCGTTTATCACCGAATTTCTAAAATTTAAATTATTTTCTAGTTTATACGTAGAAATCCTCCGAATTCAATATGCCAAAATTTACAACTAAAAATTACTGGCCAAAGTAAACAGAGTTTCTGAACACTTTTAAAGGTCACACATACGTGAAGCTCGCCAAGAAGATTCGCGGTTAGGGAAATACCTCTCGCCAATGTTAAATCTTTGAGGGGTAAGCAATTACGTTTGTGAAATGCAGAATTCCCACCGGAATCTTTGAAAATTTCTATTTCAAAATAAGTAAAAGCAATTTTAAGGCTTTTTTCCACCAAAGTTAGAAAAGTAAAATTTAATAAAATTTTTCTGGTGTAAAACTTCATTAATCGTAGGTGGTATGTAATATATACCGGTGCCCCTCAAGGGGTTAAAGCTGTGGGAAAGGAATGCATTCTATTTTTTTAATCAAAAAATGCTATTTTTATCTCCTTTTTCATTTTTATACTCTTCTTTTAAAGAGTATCAATTACTGGTTTGTTTAACGAAATATTTCCAAAATGTAAACATAATTTTTGTTTGAAGTGTCAAAATCTTATTCATAACTCTTAAACGTCTTTCATAAAATATAAAATATAAAGTTAACTCTTTCAGGGTCAAGGTAAAATGTTGAAATAATTGAATGACACCAATATTTACAAGAAAATTTATTTGTAAACAAGTAAAAGTATATGTTCTCGTACTTAATAAACGTGAAATTTTCATTAAAAATTTCGGGTGTTCAAATTATCAAGTCTTATAAAAATATTTAACATCAGATTAAAAAAAAAAAAAAAAAAAACAGCCGTTTATTCCTTTGTATCTTTTAAACTTATTATATGAAGAAATTTCTGATTCGAACCGAAATATATCCATATGATTGGGGCCAAAATGGCACCTCACCGCCACTTTAGTGTTAACCCCTTGGGGACGAGCGACACGTATACGTGCCGCATGAAGCGCTCAGAATCCTTGTTTTTCCTCACCAGTAAAATTTTACTGAAAAATTTGCCATATTTAATCGGCGCATTTTTTCGATTCAAGAAGATACAAAATTCTGTTTTTAAAAAACGGTGACAAAAGATTAAAAATTTCGTAAAAGGCTCCCGTACCGAAGGGGTTAATGGGATATTTCAAAATTATTTTATCAAATAAAACATTAAAAACATCCTAAGAGTAGTTACAGAAAAAAATGTTGAAAATTTAAATTTCCACATAAGAAATTTTAAAATTAGAAATGCAATCCTTGCCGTAATGTTTAACATTAACCCCTTAACGCTCGAATTAAATTACGGTTGAAAAATTCAAATTGCTTATTGGCACCACTTTTATGAAAAAGAAATATTCACCTTATTTAACGGCAGGAAAAACGACACTAAAATATAGCCAATTTCACTATTTTATAAAACTGGTGGGAATCAAACAATTTGAGTAAAAGACACAGCCCGAGAATATGACAGGAGCGAGAATTAACCCGTTCGGGACGGGAGCCTTTTACGAAATTTTTAATTGTTTGTCACCGTTTTTTAAGAACAGAAATTTGTGTCTTTTTGAATGGAGAAAATGCGCTGATTAAATAAGGCAAATTTTACAGTAAAATTTTACTGGTGAGGAAAAACAAGGATTCTGAGCGCGTCATGCGGCACGTATACGTGTCGCTCGTCCCCAACGGGTTAAGGGGTTAAAGAGGGGGTATCTGAAATTGGTTTGAGCCTTGTGTAACATCGCTTTGACGTCCGGAAGTTTTAGACATATTAGGGGTATTTATTTTGTCTTTTTGACATGTGTGAACTTTTCATGAAAAAAGGTGTCTACCAATTTATGATACTTGAATTAAAGTACA
The DNA here is from genome assembly GCA_963932465.1 of Maratus speciosus. Lineage (NCBI taxonomy): Eukaryota > Metazoa > Arthropoda > Arachnida > Araneae > Salticidae > Maratus > Maratus speciosus. The sequence goes on from OZ010793.1 coordinate 137,750,728, forward strand.
AAATCCTTTTTTTTTTTTTTTTGGTGGTGGATTAAAACATGGCAGCTTGTTTTGATAAAAGACGAATGGGAGCACTTAAAAAATGACTGTTAGGCGGTGGAGACGATAATTCATAGTAGATCTAGAAAATAAAAACTTAAAATAAACTTACGAAGCATGAAAAATATGTTTTTAGTTCAAGTTAGCAAAATACGTAGCCGTTTTAAAAACACATATATTTAGTTGAACTGCAGAAACTCAAATTGAAATGTCAAATTTACAATTTTTTTAGGTAAAATTCCATAGAAAATGAGGTATCAGTATTTTCAATACATCCAAGTATTTCTGTAAAATAGTATCTCACGATTAATTTTTAATAAAAAAAAATGAAATGGTTATAAATTTCCGTAGCTATGATTGCCAGTGGTTTTGAAAATTCTGCTTTAAGAAAAACGCGTTTAAAGTTTTCGTGACTATTTTACTTGTTAAACAGCATTTCCTGACAGGTATAATAGTTAAATTACTTATACAGTTACTTACCTTAGGTCGAAGCCACGCTTTTCTTGAAGAACCGCATAACCACACAGCATTTTTAGTTTGCAGAAAATTTTCAACAGTCTTGCTTTGGGAACATACAAAGTTGCAGTAAGCGCAGCATGACAAGACTGAAAGTTCATAACAAGACTGCAGCAAGATAACGCAAACTCCGAAGTCACCACATATTGAACTTGCAGCTAACTTGTCGTGCAAGTTAAATGCATGCTGTATTAAATTTATTGCAAATTACTAGCTAACAAGTAACTAAAAATACTGCAAAGTAGTAATTTTTCCATGCCACACTAAACTTAACACCTTAGAAGGAGACCATAGACCTGATAAAGTCCATTGATACGAACGCACCGTCAGAGAGTGCTTGCATCGCTTCTATTACCTTAAACAAGTTAGGATAATATTTGTAATTTAATAGTCGAGCATTTTTTGGTATTTGATAAGTATAGCCTTTAGAAAAAGCGGTGACTGCCGAATAAAATTTCTGCAATTTCTGCGTATGTGCTGATTGTCTATTCTCTCAACAGGGGGATTTTTTGCTTTCGTCACATTCGTGAATTAAAGACAGTCTTGCCACCAGTTTCACAACAAACTACTCATGCAAGTAGGTGATGGTATACCTTGCCGGAGACTTGCTATGAATTTCTCAATTCAAATTTGTTACGGTAAGATAATATTAGAAAAAATCAAACTTGCTGCTAATGTTCATGCTATGTGGGTAGTGGCGAAAGTTTCTAAATTCCTGGCCAAAACCCAGAAATAACAGTTTTATAATTTCTACACACAACTATGATTAAGTATTTGCAAAAGTTATTACTTCACAAACAAATAAATAAATATCTATATCTATATCTATATAGTAATAAAATTCGCACCAAGAAATTCCGGTGAAGTAAATGTTTTCATACGCATATCACTCTTCCTCAAACGTAAACAATATAAAATGCACTACTGCAAAATCTCTTGGCCATTTTCCAAGTAGTGTCATTTTTGATGGCATCGAAACTATATTTTGGTGATGCATGGTTCTTATAAATACAGATATTATGGCAATGCTTCATCTTTTTCAGTTTCAAAATCTAGCAGGTCTTTCAATCTAAAATACGAAATATTTATATTTTTTTTTTTTTACCCCAAAAATAATTATGAGCAATATCAGAAGACCAGACATTGAAAATTGAACTTTAAGAAAATTTGTTCAATTATAACTGAGTATGCCATATACACGTCATTATATTGCTGTTAGTTTAATTTTATGGATTTTATTGAAAATAATGCATTTAAAAGAATTTCGGTGAAATAAACTAGGAAATTTATCAATTAATGATAATTATTTTGTTTTTTTAAATATTTCAACTATCTTTGTATATCTAATAAAATGAAACCTTCGACTATTTTAAATTCAAATGGGAAGTGTGCTTGTGCATGTCTGCTATTTATTAAAAGTACTTTTATTTATATCTGTGGTGCTGCTTTTCCTGTTTACAATTATTCCATATTTTATTTTCGTACAGCTTTTTTTTTATGATATAGCTTTCTTTAAAATAAGCTAGACAAATTGTGTAAGTTTCTTTTATTTAAATAAAGACTTTTTAAGATCAAGGAACCTGGAAAAAAACATAAATAGAAAAAAAAGTAAAATTTTGGAATAATAATAATGCTTGCAAGGAAACTTGGATCTCTACCAACACTTCGTTTGAAGTATAAGGACGTCGTTTACCTCTTCCTACCGGATTTGCGGCACATCCAATCTTTTTCTTTCTGTTTTTCAAATGAAGAATTCGCTTTACTTTTCATCTAAAAATACTGAAAAATTGAAAGAAAGTATTTTTTCCCACGGAAGAACATTAACACTTTCTGGTTTAAGCTATTTCAGCCCTTTGAACTGAGGGTATTTGGTACTTTTCGTGATTTAAAAAAAAAAAAAATACTTGGAAGATATGTATTTTAAGAATTTTTTTATTATAAATTTGAAACTGTTCTTATTCATAATGAAGGAACTATTTAAATGTTCTAAAAATTAACATTTAAGGAGAAATTTTTGAAAAAAAATATGTTTTATATTTTTAAAAAAAAATCAGTCAAAACTTTTTTTAACATAAAATTTTACATAGACTTGAATAAAAACTTACACAAATGTTGTACAAATTTTGAAAATCGGTCTGAACCTTGACTTTGAACATCATTAACATGTAAATTATTCTCCATATTACGAAAAATATGTTCTATATAACGAAGTTTATTCCATTTTTGTGCATGTACAGCAATCAAACGGGGAGGTTGCTGTTGCGACGTATGTATGATTTTATTTCAGCGAATTGTATGAAAATGAAATTATTTATTTAATCATTTCCATTCAAAAGACGATATTTAAAAAGCAAGAAGAAGGGGATTCCAATTTCACGAAAATTTTACAGATGAATTGTTCGGATACTTAAAAAAGCGGGAAATTTTTTATGAAAATGTATTTTTTTAAATAAATCTGTAACAAAGAAATATTAAAGACATTTTAAAAGTTACGGATTTGAAATACTGAGAAAATGAGAAAAGTTACGCTACGCTTCAGTTTTTGTTTACCTTTCTTTATTATGTGATTTTTTAGATATTATTCTAATAAAAATTTTCTCATGTGTCTACATTGCATTAAAATAATAATAATAATTACTGCCTGAATTAAAATGCATTTTTCCAATATTTCCATTTTATGTGTAATTTTCATTTAACGCATATGTATTTTATTATACAAATTTCATGAATGTAAGTTGATTTCTATTTAACGAATTTTCTTCATAACGAAGTGTTTAAGTTTAACGACGCGACTTCGTTAAATGGAAGTTTCACTGTATTTACCAAATTTGCTTTTGTGTGGTACATTTCAAAGCACGTACTTGCAGAAAGAGCAACACCACAAGGTTCACAATATGTTCGAATCAGTCTCTGATTTTAGATATTTTCATATATTTACTTCTGTATAGCGCAGCCATCTCTATATTTTTTTTAATAAAGGGTTCACAGACAATATCTGAAAACACCACGAACGTATAGTCGGTACTTTAATAGCTTGGAGAGTTAAAAGTTGACACCGAGAGACTCTGGGGTTCACCGAAAATGGCAACCCGAATGACACTCGGGATTAAACCTCAAAGTGTTAAGTTTTTAGGTGCGTTCGTAATAAATATGTATCACCTATAGTCGTCGTTCAGTCCGTCTGTCTGTCCGTCTGTCCGCATATAACAGCGGAAAAACTACCCAACCCGAACCGTTTGAAATTTAAAATATATAATTGTTGCATAATTTTGTAGAGTCATTTCAAAATTTATGAAAATCAGTTCAATAGTTTAATTACAGGGACAGTCAAAAGTTTTCCTTTACATTACGGCCAATGGGAGAAAAATTATTTCAAGTGCATTTTAACCCCTTGAGGACGAGCGACCGGTATACGTGCCGCTTAAGATGCCCAGAATCCATGATTATTCTCACCAGTAAATTTTTATTGTAAATTTTGCCTTATTTAATCCGAACATTTTCCCGATTCAATTAGGCAAAAAATTCTGTTTTCAAAGACCGGAGATAAAAGATTAAAAATTCTGTAAAAGACGCTCGTCCTGAAGAGGTTAATCATGTTACAGCCTTTCGAACAGAATGAAATATATTTGCACTTATGAAGCTCACTAAAATACACATTCAGTACAATATGCAATGCAAAAAATATTTATAAAACTAGTTATAGTACGAACGCACTCCGCTTGCCACGTTTGACGTGCAATTTCTGACTTTTTTTTCTTAGTTGTCAAACTATTTTAAAAATAGCTACTTAATTTTATGTCAAGTGTTAAAATCTTACGACTTTTTCTTTTCGTTATGTTCTTAATGTCTTTCGCTTTTTTGTAGTTTATTGTATCTTCGTGAAAGGTGCATGAAATTTTCATAGACGGTTAGTAGATATTGCAACATAGGTTTTTAAAAGAAAGCTTTTTTAAATATTATAGGCATCTCGTATATAAAATTATGTTACGAATATGTATATTCTGAACAAGCGAAAATACGAATATGTACATTCTAAACAAGCATAAGTATAAAAATGAAGGAAAATAAAAGTTTTTAAATATATTTTTAACCTTTTCAGGGGCAAGGAACTTCCGTTGCTAAAATTTTGAAATAAATGAGTGCCACCGGATTTTACGAACAAATTTTTCCAAAATAAGACAAAGGATATACACCACATACATAATAAGCGGAAAATGTTATTCGAAAATTCTGATGCCATTGTGGAATTTGGGAATTAAAATTAAGTGGTTTCATAGACGTATTATTGCTCTTGAAAGGGTTAAACGCACATTCTGTTATCAACATATATGTTTTTAGAATCCTGTGTTTTTTTAACCTGAAATTTGCTTTAAATTGTTCTGTTCTGCGAAGTAAAAATAAATGGTTTCCAAAATTGTATCTCATAACTAATATATATATATATACAGGGTGCATAGGAAAGTTCCTTTAACCTGAAAATACTTGCGAACGGAGAGAGCTACAGCTATGTAAGTGAGGTAACGGTATAGTAAAGCGACTATGCCCGACATAATGCAATCGACAGCAGCGCCACTGGTGGCGAAATTTGGAAGATAGCCATTGCAAATCGAAAACTAAAAGAGATAGCGCAAAATTTCCAATTAGAAAGTTTTAGAGCATCAATTAATTAGTACGAAACGACATTTGGTTTACACGGATAAGATAAATTGTCGACGGTATACCCCAAAATGTCCGAAATTGATATTCGACGATTCTACTCTGCATATTCACATTTCGGAATTTAGCAGTGCGCAATCGCAGATTGTGACGTTGTATGGTACTGTAACGACTGTAATATTTTAATTTCCAATGCATTTTAAATTTTAGTTTAACCCATTAAAGAAGAGCTTCTTTTACACTTGTTTTAATTATTCGACACCAGTTTTTTCCACATTGTAATTTTGTTACATTAAATCGCTCAAAATTTGAGATTAGATAACCTGAAAATTTCCAAACTAAAATACTGGTATTCAAATTTAAATGTTTTGTTCACCTTACATGGCAAGTTTTCTTTCTAACCGTCTTTAATGTGTTAATAGGTGTTGGCACTCGCTTAATACAAATAGCCTAATCTCATAGCATAAGCTTATTGATAGAAAACGATAATTTTAATCCGAATTCGCAAGCGCTTTTATTCTAAAACTTTTATTTTCTGTGTTGTGACAATCTTAATCGTTGCTTATCGACGAGTTGAAAATACGTGTTCTTTTTTGAGAGTGACAAAGTGACTGGAATTCTGAATGATCCGAAATGAAAGAGATCCTACAAAAGGTACATTTCCAAGGTTTGTACGGGTCCTGGAATTTCCAAACCAGAAAATTCTTCAATACCATTATTTTGTTATAGGTAATCTCTCCTGAAATAAGGCTAAATTTCGCGCGTTTGAACTTGATTTATGTTTTATAAGAAAATACTGATATTTTGCCTTGAAAATAACGGTACCCGTACGAACCCTGATTTCTTAGTGTATTAAAAATAATCTTTTCTTGTAGTTTGAAGTTAGAATTTTGGAAGTGTATGAGAATGGCGAACTTCACTGATTTCGAATATTACGAGATGGTGTTTATTTACGGCGAATACAACGAAATGCGACGCATGCTGCACGGGAGTATGCTGTTCGTTTTCCAGCTGGGCCACATCCAAGTGCAGTTACCATCGCAAATGTAGTGCAACGTCTCAGAGAGACAGGAAGCACTAGGAGTCGTCCGCGTTCTGGCAGACCAGTGAGTGCAGGTATGCGTATTGCGCCAGAGAGTATTTTGGCATATGCACTAATCCATCCACACTGCAGTACAAGAGATATCAGTATGGCTTGTTGCTTAACACGGGGCCGAGTATGGCAAATACTGCGTGATCAACATGCACATCCCTATCGTATCACTCTGCAGCAAGCACTGTCGCCACGGGATAATGAGCGTCGATTTGATTGGTGCAACTGGGCGTTGATTAATGTTGAAGGTAACTCAGATTTTTTTGTCCAACATTCTTTGGTCGGATGAGGCACAGTTTCAACGTACTGGAGTACCAACCCGACACAATGCCCACTACTGGGCACTGGAAAATCCCTCGTGGGGACTATCAACCAAACACCAAGTGCGCTGGTCCATTAACGTATGGTGCGGTATTTGGAAGGATCACTTACTGGGACCTGTGTTCACCTGTGTTCACGAAAGTACATTAAACGGACAGAGGTACCTCCAACTATTACAGAATACCGTACCTGACTTTGTAGATGATATTCCCCATTCCGCATTACCGGACTTGTGGTTCCAACATGACGGTGCCCCTGCACACCAGCCAGATGCAGTGCAAAGTTTCCTCAAAGATTGTTTTGGACAACAAATTATCGGGTATGGTGGTAGTGTTGAATGGCCTCCACGATCGCCGGACCTCGCTCCATTGGATTTCTTCCTGTAATGTTACATAAAAGATCATGTTTTGCAACTCCACCTACAAGTCTGCTGGACCTACGTCGTAATATTAAAGATGCTTGCAATAATGTGAACCTTCCATGCTGAGAAATGTGCATGCAGATTTACTCTCACGAATCCAAACGTGTAGCGTGAGCAATGGCGAACTTTTCGAACATACTGAACATTAACATTTTATCACTGTGAGACAGTTTGTCTTTATTGCTTTTTTGTGTGATGTTATCAAAATGCATTGACGTAAGTACGTATTTATACAATAAATTGTGTCTATTTCTTCATACTTCTGGCTATTCCTTTCCAACGTATACACAAAATGGAGTAAATCGTTTTGGGACATTTTGGGGTATACCGGCGACAATTTATCGTATACATGTAAACCAAATGTCGTTTCGTACTAATTAATTGATACTCTAAAACTTTCTAATTGGAAATTTTGCTCTATCTCTTTTCGTTTTCGATTTGCAATGTCTATCTTCCAAATTTCGCCACCAGGGGCGCTGCTGTCGATTGCATTATATTGGGCATGGACGCTTTACTATACCGTTACCTCACTTACATAGCTGTAGCTCTCTCTGTTCGCAAGTATTTTCAGGTTAAAAGGGACTTTCCTATGCACCCTGTATAAAAAAAAAAAAAAAAATTATGTGCTTGCTGAGCAAAGGATGGGGAAGCAGCGTAAATTTCAGTGGGCGTGGAGTTATATGTTTTGATGATTGATTAGTTACCTGTAACTCAAAATATATCAAGTCGGGCAAAATTTTTTTCAATAATTCTTATAAACGTAATCATTTATTGCAATTTAAATTATTTTTCAATTTTACATTTTTTTCTTCATTTTAAAATTTATAATTTTAAACAATTGAAAATGTTTGATTTTTTAAACTTTTTAATTAAAAAAATAATTAAACTCTTTAAGCTCTCTTGATTATTTCCCGTGGGAGACGAGGCTTTAATTTTCATAGGGGAAGGATGATGTAGAAAAATTGTTTATTTATTTATTTATTATTACGATAAAATATCAAATGTGACAAAATACAGGGTGTCCGAAAAGTGTGGAAACGGTCGAATAACTCAAGATATTCATATACGATTGAATAACGAAAAAATACATGTTAAATATTTTTTTAAAAGCTATTCCGTGATACCAAAGTTGACACACCAACCCGACCACCTGGGTGGGTCAGGTGGATTTTCAGGTTAAAGGGACTTTCCTATGCATCCTGTATATGTTAACCCATTAAATCCGATTGACAAGAAATTGAGATGACAAGAAATTGACAAGAAGCGAACAAACTTTTTAAATTTGAATACCAGTATTTATGTTTGGATATTTTCATATTATTTAGTCTCAGATTTTGAGTGGTTAAATAACTCCAAATTACAAAGTGGCAAAAACTGGTGTCGAAGAATTAAAAGAAGTGTAAAGGAGGATAGTCCTTAATGGGATAAATTAAAAATTAACATAAAAAAATCTTTAAAAATTTCATATCCCACTAACGGATTCGACTAATCTTGAACACACTTATGTGACGAATTACTTATAATTAGGGCTATGACATATCAAGCCTACTCACCAAGCATTTTGTTTCCCAATCTTAGACCAATCAGCGAATGTTGTCCACGCGGCTAGAAGTGTCGTGTCCAATCTTTCTTCTCCTACCTGCAGTTTAATAGACGTGAGTCAGCCCGAATTGTCCTTACTTATAACAACAAAATAAAACGGAATCAGAATCGTGTGATTCATGGATCATTGCGCCCCATAAATCCATGAGCAACTGCGCATGGATGTATCGGGCCTGACTATTAGGGGGTTAACTCTTTTTCCCTCTGCGGATAATTTCTCTTCATTACATTTAAATGTTATTCCAAAAGACATTTTTTGAAAGCCCTATAATGCATAAGAATAACTATTAACGTATTATAACAACAAATGAGACTGAAAAAGACGAAAGGTAATTTAAAACTGTTAATCATTTTTATACGTAACTGGGCTTGCGGTACGTCATACTTATTGCTGTAATATTATATTTTTTACTTCTATTAAAGAGTCTTTATGGTGCAAAAGCAAAGAAAGAACTGAAAACTTATAAATTTAAAAGTATCACGTTTCTATCAACTTTGGTCGTTAAAGAATCTAAACTATTGTATACCGGTATTAACAAGTCTGCCACGAATACTATATTTTAATTCTATCTCGCACAGATTTATCAAAGCAGAAGTTTGTTGCAACGTGTTCAATAGAAATACAGTACAGCCCCGATTATCCGCGGGATTGGGTTGCAAGGCCACCGCGGATAACCCGAATAAGTCTGAAAATGGGGTATAAAAACTATGTTTTAGTTTATAAAAAACATAATAAAATGTTTAAAATACATACATATACACAGTTAAGCAGAAACCTTTGCTTTACTTCTAAATCACTAAAATAAAGAACAGTAAATAAGAAAAAATGCTATACACACTGTACAAAAAGAGTTGAGTTACACCTTTTTAAAAAAATCAGTCACTTGTGTTTCCTTCTTGCTTTGGAAACACATTGTCTTTATTCTAAATTGTTAACTATTGTTTTTCTTTTAGTACTGAACAATTTTATCTCGAGAATGAAGCTATTCTTGATATGCTCTCCTAGAATTTATCATAATAGTCTTATTTAATTGCTGTGTTTACATTTGGTTAATACAATCAAGAAAAGACATCAGGACTTTACATTTGATATTTCAAACATGGCAACCGAATCTAGAGATATTCTTTTATTACTTTCGAATACATGAATTTTTCTGTTTATATTTATTAGTAAGGCTTACATTATTTTCCTTGCTGTTGGCTTGGATAAAGAATTCTCTTCGCGGATAAACCGCACCGCGGATCATCCGCTCGCGGATAGCCGGGGCTTTACTGTATTCCATACAATGACTTTAAAAGAATAGTGGTTCTATTAGAATATCACAGAAACTCGACAGAGTTTCTCGCCAAGCAAAAGAAACAACAGTGCAATGAACCGCAAATGAAAGGAATTTCCGCCAATTAATGCCAAACGATTTTGTAAAATTTTTTTAGTACTCTGTCTAGTTTATATTTTCCGGGCTGACCAAAACGGGATTTCGACACATCTATACCTCGAGAACTATTTATGATGGAAACAAAATTCTTGTTCCTATGGAATGGGGCGTGACACGTGACTCAGAAAACGAAAGTAAAGTGGAATCCGGCGAATAGGTTTTTAGTAAATGCGATTTTAAAAGTGCTGTTTTTTGCACTTTTTAAATTCTTGTTCCGACCAAATCTGTTGACAGGGCTACAGCAATGTGTAATTATCGGATTTTTACGCGCTTTACGGCATTTGAACTGTTTTTATGAGTAGTTCAAACCTTTGAAAGTTTCGTGTAAAAATATTAATTAGTTTTTGATTTATACCAGTTTAAAGTAATTTACTCCTATATTTCAGCGTGGCGTACGTAATAATATCACTACTTATATTTCCGTGTGAGCTCAGCGTTGCGTACGTAATATGTAAGGTCATTGTGCCTAAATGAGACGCGATTCCCCATAGTTTTCTCGCATTTAGGGTATACAGTGAAACCTCTCTGTGCGACCACCTCCCTGAACGACTATTTTTTTCATGGAACGAAATTTATTCCCATAGGCTCAATACTAATTTTACCTCCATTCAGAGACCATCCCAGTAGAACTCCCTCCATGTGCGACCCATTTCTTTGAAGAAAATAAAACAAATTCCTTTTTTTCCTGGTCTCTTGAAGATGATTTTATTAGAAAAATAATTCCGGAGAGCGCATTATTCATCAAACTTCTAAACTAAGTTTAGATTTTTTTTTTATTACAATAACATTTAAGTGTTTAAACACCTTTGTGCCTTTTTAGGCAATGAATTTAACTCTGATGACAAATTAAGAATGACAGTCAATAAAGTCCCCTGCCCTATTCTGTCAGGAAACTCTCAAAGAAATAGATAAATTAATGAAATCGTCATTATTTGTTCCCGTCCAAAAAAAAAACATTTATTTACGGAACTTTGAAAGGACTTGGTAATAAAAGTTATAAAAGATAAAACGGTAAAATCAAAGCAAATGTATTCATTTTTTAAACTGTGCAGTAGTTAATTTATCTAATTAACATTTGTTCTTATACTTAAATTTGCATATTTTTCCCTAATGCAGGGCCCCCAAATGGTCCGTCAACTGAATACCAATATTTTTTTAGAAAAATTTTCTTTAGATTTTTCTTACAAACCGCCCCGAAATCACATTTGAAAGTTAATTCTAGCTCAAACCTACCCTAAAATTTTCTGTTAAAATTTATTGTTATTCAGTTGGCGGACTATTTGGGAGCCCTGCTACTGTGAAAAATAAATTTTAGTAACATTAGTTGTTACCTTTTTTCAACAGTTAAAATCGATATTTAAACATGACCTCCATTAAGAGAACGTGCTCTCTTTAGGGTGGTTTTACTATATTTGGAATTTTATTATATAAACAAACATTTTATTAAGCAGCAAATTACTGAATACTGTAACTATAGTTCAAAACTAACTTGTTTTGTATAAATTTAATAATTATCTGTAGTCACCACAATATACGATTGTCGGTCGCATTTAGCTAATTTTTGTCGCATTTACGGCAGTTAAAACTTGAATGAGATGTCAATAGTCCTAAATGTAATAATGCGTGTTACACATGAGAATTCATCTGAAAAAGTTCATTTAACCCTTAACTGCTGTTGCAGAAAATTGCACATAACAATTCAGAAAGGTTTGCGAAACAATTCGATTGAAAGATGAATAAAAGTCACAATTAATTATAAAATACTGTTTTTGCACTAAACTGTTTGTAGAGTAATATTTCTAATAAAATCTTGCTTTTTCAAACATTTCAAACAATTGTACTTGGACTGCAAATGAAGCAAAATTTTACTGTATTGATAGTTAAACTGGAAATTAGAAGTTAAACTGTGAAAAATAAAAAAAGCAGCACTAACAGCAGATGAGGGTTAATTGCAATTATTTTTTGGAATTACTTAACCATTAACTGCTGTGACAGGAATTGTCGCATAACTACTGCGTGTGTTCTCCGAGACCGTTTAAGTAAAAGATGAATGAAAGGCTCTATTAACTCACAAGTACTGTTTCCAGGACTATTATAATTAAACTTCAAACATTCAGAATGTCTAGCAATAGTTCTAGAGCTCAGAATGAAAGAAGATTTCACCGGTATTCATAGCTTAACTGGAAATTACAAGTTTAACTGTGAAAATTGAAAAATATAGTGGTCTGCGAGATCGCTAACAGCAGTTAAGAGTTAATAAAGAGTTGAAATACATAAAATTGAAAGATAAATAACTTATTATTGAACTCCTAAATAAATTTTATTTAATACTAATTTAAATCAAAAAACATTAACTGAGATGCATAATCTTAAATAAATTATAATTAAACATATCACATTTCAATATTCATACTTTGCAACAGATCCATCAAGTTTGAATTGTTTATCGCGGGCGGCGCAGCACCGTTCTGTTTGCCAATTTTACACTGCTATATCAGCCAAGAAATGATGTAAGATGTATGACTTACCATTACGGACCAGCTACTTGGTTTTTAACAATAAGTCCGAGTGAATGGAACTGGAATGATCTTGCTACTTTTATTATAGAAATGAATCCTTTAGTGAAAAATGTACATAAAAAACTACAAGTGAGTTAGTTGCATTTGATCCGGTCTCCGCATCGCGATTCATTGACAACAAATTTCAATCAATCATAGATTTTATACTATCACCAGATGCTCCATAATGGTTTTGAATTAAAGTGTTATCCGTTTGAAGAGAAATAATTTCCATTTTACTAAACGGATTGTTTTAAACTTCATATAATTATCAAAGGATAAAACAAATAAAAAGATTTTATAATATTTTATTTGACCTTTAATGTTCTCTTCAATTGTAAAATGGAAATCTTTTTTTAAAGTTTCAAATATTGGACTTCACAAAAGGAACAAGCAAAAAATATTACTTGTTAGTTCGCACATTTTATAATCTCTAAAAAATAAATGATTTCTTCTAAGATTTGTAAGGATCGATAAAATGGTTTTGAATTATTTTTAAAAAGTCCATCATTAAGTCTTACTAGATATATTACACTGCTGAAAAGTTTATAGCATCACTATTTGATTATTTTTTTACTTCTATAATCTTTTGTTTATCTTTTCTTTTCTGAATTAAAATGGAATATGTATAATGCAAATGAAATACCTTACAAAAAGAAGTGATATCTAATCAAAAACAACTCGTTGTAAATGATCCCGCTAAGCCGCAAACCTAAAACGTCAGCCATAAAAAGAAGTGATATCACATAAAAAGAAGCGATATAGAAGTGCCTACTACGAGTGCCGTGTAAAAATCTATCACTACTCATAATGTTTCCAAAGGACTCGGAGTGAGGTACAGTATGTGAAAACTGCTTGGCGACCTGCAGGCGTATATTTAATATATGCAGTACCTACATCAATTTCGAAAAATTGTGAAAGTCGAAAATATTATTTCTAAATTCTCATTATATATGTCTTATAAATATTTGTAGGAGGAAGATCTGCAATAAACCAGAAAAATTTGTAAGGCAAGCAGAAAAAAGTATGTAATTGTGGTAATCATCGATTTTTACAATTATACTTTTCATTATTTTAAACATAATGTTTAATTACATAAATACGTTTAATAATACACTGTTTCAAAATTAAACGGAAAACTGGTAAAATGAATCCTGTTTATGACAGAATTATTTCTCAAACGTAAAATGTCATGTTTCCGACATAAGGAATATTATATAATACTATTGTAACAAAGCCTTACTAGAACAGATTTTTCCCCTGTCATGTGCAATTCCGTTAACGCAGGCTTTACTGCAATATATCTTAGTTTAGTTAACGTCTATTATTAGGTGCATTGTTAGTAATATTCATATGATCATTATTTTTTATTATTATTTCAGAAACTCAAAATGTTTATTAAACTTTTACTTAGAAAATCCTCCGCGTAAAAGTTGTCTTGCTTGTTCAAATGATGGTAAATAAAATCAACAAATCGATCCTATGATGTTAAATAAGAATGGGCATGTAAACACCAAAAGCTTCAACTTTTCACAGTTTAATGGGATCAGTAATTAAAGGAGAAAATTTTTAAACAAGTAGTCATATGTAAGTGCAGGAATAACAAACATTATAAAAGCCTGCATGTCGCCAAGCAGTTTTCACATACTGTATCTCACTCCGAGTCCTTTGGAAACATTATGAGTAGTGATAGATTTTTACACGGCACTCGTAATAGGCACTTCTATATCGCTTCTTTTTATGTGATATCACTTCTTTTTATGACTGACGTTTTAGGTTTGTGGCTTGGCGGGATCATTTACAACAAGTTGTTTTTGATTAGATCAAAATAGTCGCCAGTGACATCATATGTATTAGGTTCTGTGCAACATTTTTTTAAATATTACTGATAATAAAAGAAGCCCTATAAAATATTTCGTAGTTTTATATCTATACATTACCTCACATACGTATGTGAAAAGATCCACTATACCTAGGTTATATATCATTTATTAATGTAAAATATAATTAATGTAGTATAGACAACTGTTCTTTTCTGTTGATAAAAGGATTCTAGAAGTACTATTCTAGAAAACGAATATTACGAATAGTTATAGCTGCAATTCTTATTCTAATTATTTTTTTATATACAACGCAATTCAATGAAAATTTATAGATCAATTAACAGAGACTTTCATTTCTCTCCTCGTCTACTTTTATAGCATGTTGCAATTTCCTACACACTTTCATGGAAGAATCGATTTGGTTATTTTTGTTTAATCCAAAATCGGTAATAAACTAACCGTCTGTAAATCGATTCCTTTTGATATTACACAAAATTTTTATCTTTCGTAACTTTTATAAAATGAATAACAAAGGTTTCATCAGGAATAGCACTTTTTTTCATTAAAAATGCAAATCGGTAAATGTTTACTGACTTAAATGAAAATAATTCTAGCGTATTAGAAAAATAAAAATAAAACCACAATAAAATCTTTAAAATAAAACCTTTCTATAATGGAATACTAACTTACAGAGTAAAACTATTGTGATCGCGGCAAAGAGAATATAATACAATTGTAGTGGGAAATGTATTTTTCATAATTACCGACATTCCAATTTTTTTTTATTATGTACCAAAAATGATTGAAAAAATAAATAAATTTATAATCACAGAGAAACAAAATAAAATTGTATTAACACTTGCAGGGCAAAACACTTCCGTTGCTAAAATGTTGAAATAATTGAAAGGCAGCGGAATTTACGAAAAAATTGCTTAAAAAAAATAAATATATATATATATTTATTTATTTAACATTCATAATAAACGGAAAATTTTATACCGGAAAATTCTGGTGACATTTTGTCATTTGGAACTTAAAATTAAGTGACATTATAAACATGTCACCGCCCTTGAAAAGGTTACGTATTTCTTCAAAGTCTAATCATATTTATTAAATGCGAAAAAAGACCAAGAACTTTCTCTGCTAATGAAAACCTGTAAAGAAAAAAGGGAACTTTATGACGTCGGTTGGTGATATCAAAAATACTTATAATACTATATTTGTGACTCCTGGTAAATATATAATAAATCTGGGCGTAATAATGTCCTTAATCTTCCTGAAGACTCGGCATTATTTAAAAATTTAGAAAACTACCAAACTTTCTTGAGTTACTCAATATTTTTCATCGTAATCATAAAACACACAGAGATTTCCATTAACAGCAATTAAATTTTCATTATTGATAAACAACAAAAAAAATTCTCCAAAGTACAAATTCATCTAAAACAATTAACTGAAATTTTGATGTAAAATCAACAGAGTTTTTCATTAGTCCCTTCATTTATTTTTATCACGGGCTGCAATCATTATTCAGTTTAAACACAAAACATTCAAATCAAATTAGTGATTAAAAACATATTTAATTTATGCAAGGATATCAACCTGGAATATAACAGGGCTGCTACAGCCGACTATTTTTATATTGTGTTAGCACCACTATTTAAAAAAAAAGTACATTTTGTAGTGTGTTTCTCTTCCAAATGTTGTCAAAGCGTATGTAAAGGATTTTTGTTTTTTAAAAAGTGGTGCGAAATGGAATTAAACAAGTAATATAAAAATTTTGTTTTTAATGTCAATTCCTATTTAGGTCATCAAAGAAAAATTTAATACAATTCCTTAAGCTAATATTAGTTTTTGTTGCATTAAAATATCTCAATTTGTTGATTCCCTATATGCAAGTAAACCCTATTGGTTTACAATGGAAGTCTACGGGAATTTGGCGAAAAATTAGAGATATCGCCAAGTTGTCGTCACATTTGGCGACTCATTTTGATCCCCAAATTTGGCGATGTATCGCCAAGTAGGCGACAAACTTGGCGGTATTTGGCGGCAGAGCAGGGTCCTCCCTATGGTAACCCCTCTTATGGATATGAACATGCATTAAATGCTATTCAATAACCAATGGCCGCCATTTTGTCTCCCATATAAAACTAAAATTAATTAATTAAAATTTAATTAATGGATTTATATTTGAAAAAACTGCATTAACATCAATTGTCATCCAGTACAAGTTTTAAAAAAGTTTATTTCAACTTGATAGGATGAATAATAAGTATTTTATTAACGATTGAAATTTTGAACAAGAGATACATATATAGGGAGAGTGTGAACCAGGGATGAGATTTCCGCGTTTTTCTACACCAGTATTTTGTTAGAGAAAATAATATTTCATTTAATTGGAACATTTTTTGTGATTTAACAGAACATTTTCTCTAAGAATATACTGGTGTGCAAAAACGCGGAAATCTCATCCCTGGTGTGAACTAATAGTAGGAATTGGAAAATAGTAGCTTGTGGCAGCCTTGTATAGGTATTCGTAATAGATATTCAATTGAGACACAAAATCAAAAAAAGATTTCTGCTTGGACACAAAATTTAAAAAAAACGTTAATTAATTTAATGACATGAAATATATTTAATTCATGAATAAAAATTGACCTTGAAATATAGGTGTTCCAATTGTTATTATTTTAGCTTAATCAATTATAACATCTTGCTCCTGATTTAGTTTGGAACATGATTTAATTTAGAGTTTTTTAGTTAAAAAAGCTAGAATAATTAAAAAAATATATCAAATTACCAAAAATTAATAATTATGGAGTCAATAGAAATTCTACGTCGTGCTAATTACACTTATAACGATACGTTATCTTGCATCATTCCAAAGATTTGGTATAGTATACTGAGAATAACCTGAGCAAGCACACCCACTTCTGTAGAACTTTGGAACAGTCCGAAAGCATAGACTCACCCCCTTTAAACTTTGAGGTTTTGATCAGCTCATCTGTATAAAGGTTTTTATACAGACTTTTATAAAGGTTTTTATTCAGTCCTATGACTTTTTATTGTCTTCAACCCTGATGATGAGCATAATATGCTCGAAAGTACGAAAAGTTTTTTTAATGTATCGTACTGCAAATTTAAAAAAACGCCTTAAGGGGGTCCGGGACACAAAAATCTTTAAATTTTCATTTTTTTTATTTATTAGATTAAACATTTCTCTGCCGTTTTCTGCTTAAAATGATGTTTTTATCTTAATTAGAACAGGAAATATTATTTTTTTCGTTTTGGTTTGTTTTCAAAATGTGCCTTTCAAGCTATGGTTGTCAAGGAAACTTGTTCTTGTGAAATTGCGTTTTTCTTCATGATAGGTTTTTTCACCATTTCTCATATTTAAATTCTTATAACTCGAGAACCGTTAAAGATATAGGGTTGAAACTCGGAACATATCTTTTTCAACTATTTTACTTTACTTCTGAGCCAGCATATTTGAAAAAAAAAAATTACTTCTGAAAATATGATTTTTTTTTTAAAAGTTGTGCAACTTTTTTTGTAATTTTTTCGTTAAATATTTTTAATTTTTTTTTAATTAATATTTTTTTAAATGCTGGCTCTAAATTAAAAAATATATATTTCTGTTTATTTAAATGAAAAACAATTTAAATTCTACAAATAATATTTCGAGTTATAACGATTTTAAGTTATACCACTTTTTTCATAAATTTTAAATTTAATTTTTTTAAAAAAGCTATGAGAAGTTTTAGCATTTGATTTTGTTTACAAATGATATGGTTAGACATCACAAAAAAATTCAAAATTTTAACTCAATAAATAAAATTTTTTTGAAAATCTGTCCCTACAACAAACACAGTGATCGTCATCCAGTTCTATCATCTCGGAATCTGTAGAATCTAATAATTTCAACGGTATTTCATCTTCTTCATTTCTGGAAAAGTCGTGTTTTTGCTTTTTCTTGCGTTTATTTTAGACTTTTTCGTGGTTTTAAGTTTATTTATCAACTTTATCTCTTTCTGGGATGAACTTTCCCGAAGTTTTTCAGTATTTTCTGAAACAAAAGTAAATCGTTAGGACATATTATATTATTGTTATTTAAATATTTATATTAGTTAAAATTTAAATAATTACATCAATTAATGCAATTATAAACATAATTATATTTAGTTAAAATCCTCACTCCGTACAATTTTAAAATATTGATTATAGGTGGCCTTCTCTCCTCGATTTGATGTGGCCATCTATCTTAAAATTGATGGACAGATTGTCACCCAATTTAAAGTGTCACTCCGCCATTGTACTTCTTTGTTTTAGACTTAAAAGTAAAGATTGGATTATATACGTGCCTTAAAAGTCCTTATAGTAAAAAAAATGTAACATACGTAATGCAAAGCATTCAGATACCTAACTCAATAAAAATAACCAACCACTAAATTAAATAAATATTAAAATTACACTTTCACTTTTTAACAGAAAAACACAGCTGTACGTCACAATGAATGAACACGTTAAACTATTTTTTACGATAAAGTTTATGCTGCAATCTGTGATATAGTTTTTAAAATATTTAGACTGGTCATCTCTCCTCTATAGCCATCTACCCTAGAATTACCCTAATAAAAATTGCTCAAAAAAAATGACAATTTAAATTTATGTACTTTCTTTAAAGTATTTACACTAAACAATAATAGCTGTTCAACGGTATAGTAATTTTTATAATGCTTTTAACAGTTTGCAGAATTAATAATTACTATCTTATAAATATATAGAGAAAACGCCAGTCGAGTTCATTGAAGTAGCATGAACAAAAGATGTTACAACCTCACCGTGATAACAAATCAGAACAAAAACATATTTCACAACCGATCTTAAATGCACGTTATCACACGTAAGTAACACACAATTGTTCACCAAAAGACCAATAGAAAGCGCCAAGCAGCAAAAAAGTTCATGTGACTCCTCAGTTAGCTTTGATTAAACCAACCATGCATTTAAGAGTTAAATGCATGGGGAGTAGCCGAACACATCATTCTATTCACATGAATATCGGTATAATCAAGAAACTACTTGTGAGTAGCATTCAAAGATATTTAAACTGTGCCATTCCCAACAAATTATCAATCCCTCATAAGGGAAAGGATTTAGTCCAGTCAAATTAGAGCTCGAAGTAGAAATATTTTGTGTATTTTTTTTAGTGTCTTATTTTATGTTTTCGGGTGTGCTAAACACGAATCTGAAGTTGTCCAACAAACTTTCTCTTGGCAAATATGAAAAATCATGAAAAACCCCACTAAAAATCGCAGATTGTTTCGGCTTTTCGGCTTATAACTTGCAAAGTAGGCTTTTTACGCAAAAGGTGACCCTATATTAATATATAGACAAGAACATTACCTACAATTCATGTTTTATAATTTTTTACGACACATGGCTTGCGTAGAGGCGTTGAAAAATTCGGCAAAAAACCAGTAATTTTTGGAAAATCGCAAAAAAAGATATTATTTTGACAACATTTCCGTTCATAACACTAAAAGTAAGCATTTCACTATAAAGATTTGCTAACGCACTCACTTATTATTAGGTTATATATTATTATGATATAGGTATACAGTGTGACCTTGAAAATCCTGCATTCAGATATCCGGCAACTTAAAAATTCCGGCATCAAAGTCATCTCTCCCCTCCGTTTCTTTTCACTTCCAACTTACGGGAAAAGTAAAAATGGCAATTATTTAGAAATTAAAAACCGACATAAGAAACGATGCATTAGCGGACAGCGAGATCGCTGACTCCGTGCTAAATAGAACCCTCGATAACACTGTAGCATCTCAAAGGAACGAGGGCGGGGACCTGACAGAAGATAAGGTCTCACCGAAAAAATGCATAAGTTTGACCGGAAAATTAACGTCATCTTTAAAGAAACAAGACTGTATTTCCGAAATCGATGCAATTCTCTACAATTTATGAGTAAGTATTTTTTCCGGGACTTGAATAGTTATGAGAAAAACAATGCCGAATGCACGAAGTAGTCAGCTGCCTCTTTATTGAAAACATACAAAATGCATCACTAGACGTCTGAACAGATATGGGGCATTCTCAAATTCTTTTGACTTTTATGTCCCTGAATAATAATTTTTATTTTAATACATTTTTTCGTGTTTTTTTTATTTCATATACTGGGGAACATCCCATTGTATGATTGCATAACAATATGAATACATGAACATTTTCATGTTCAACAAATGTATTTTACAGACGAACATAATACATCAAAAGCATTAACCCCTTAACGCTCGAGTTAAATTACGGTTAAAAAATTCAAATTGCTCATTGGCACCCCTTTTATGAAAAAGAAATATTCCCCTTATTTAATGACGGGTAAAACGATACAAAAATATAGCCAATTACACTATTTTATAAAACTGGTGGGAATCAAACAATCTGAGTAAAAGACACAGCCCGAGAATATGACGGGAGCTAGAATTAAGGGGTTAATCTGACGCAGGATTGCCAGTTTAGCCACCCTTTTTATTCAGAAAATCAGAATTCGTGCCAGAAATTAAAAATAGTATATTTTACTTTATTTAATAACAGAAATTTTGTGAGTGCATAAAGTAAACTTCTTCTTTCAGAATTTCCGGTGTGAGTTTGAAATTTCGAAATAAAAATGGACGCCAAATGGGCAACCCTGATCTGACTGACGTACTTGAAATAACAGAATTAATATAATCAGACAAATAATTTCTCTTTTAATGTGAATGTTAAATATTTTATCCCTTTGTTTTGACTAGAGAAATTATACCTAGAGCGTGCGCGTTACGTGTTAAAATTGTTATATCACACTAGCGCTTCCTCGGCCGATAAGCAAAACATAATTGACCTGCAAAGTCGCAATAGGGAAATTTTGCTTTTATCAGTGTTCCCTGTTTAGCCTCCATTTTTATTCAGAAAATCCGAATTAGTGCCAGAAATTAAAAATACTATTTCTTGCTTTATAAAATGACAGAATTCTTTGTATGAATATGAAATTTCGACATAAAAATGGAGGTCAAACTGGCAAACCTGGTTCGTATACATGAACGCACTCTGCTGTCCAACGACGAGATGTCAAAGTAAGAGATGTGTTTAACTTTTAATTGCATGAATTATTCTTTTAGAATTGTGTTTTTTATTTTTATATTCAGTATTAGACACCAGAAATCTTAAGATAGATTTTAAACTTTATTTAGTAGCATAATATTGTAAATTTTAGAGGAGTAATATTTCTATATAAATATAGTGGTTCTAAGAACTTAATTTATGTATTAAAAATTAAATAAAAAGGCGATAGAACTTTACATCACTATGCATTTAAGGGTTAATGTAGGGTTGCCAGTTTGGCTTCCATATTCATTAAGAAAACCCGAATTCGCGCCAGAAATTAAAAATAATATTTTTAGCTTTATTTAATGAGAGAAATTTTGTGATTACATAAAGTATAGACCCTTCATTCAAAATTTCCGGTATGAATGTAAAATGTTGAATTAAAAGTGGAGGCCAAACTGTCAATTCATATGCTCATTTCAGTAATCATTTGAAGTTTTGAAATTTTTAGAAACCGTTCATAGTACGCATTTACATTTTAAAATTAGCCATCATGTCGAATTTCAAGTTTCTCGTGTAACGGTATATCACCTCTCTGGTGATAGTGGCGCTAACATAAAATGCCTATCTTCAAACACAGACTGTCACCATTAATTTACCAACATTAATTTTGAAATCGGTATGTAATTTCTTAAGATTCCATAGAAAACGTAATTTAGAATGTTTTTAAAGGTCTTTTTAGAACGTTTCTTGTTCCTGCCATCCCCAGGTGGTAATGGCACCAGCATGAAATAAAGCCTGTGTAGGATCAGAGACTTTCACCATTGATTCGCAACCATTACTTTTGTACTCGGTTTATCATTCCTTGAGATTGCATAGAAATCGTAATTTAGGACTTTTTAGAACGCTTTTCGCTCCTGCCCTTCGCTTCACTACTTTTAAATTTCGAATTTATTTTTGAAAGTTCTTAGACGGCATTTATATTCATAAATAACTACAATGCCACATTTAAAGTTTCTAGCCTCTTCAATATCACAGAAATCGAAATTTAGAACGTTTTATTCTCCTACAACCCTGTGATGATAGTGGCACAAACATAAAATATAGCTTAAGTTTTAGCAGCATCTATCACCACCAATTTTCAACCATTAATTTTAAATCAATTTGGTATTTCCTGATATTGCATAAAAGTCGTAATTTAGAACGTTTTTAGAACGATGTTTGGTGACTTCATCCTCTTACATTTGGAATTTTCTTTTGACGGTTTTTAGAAAGCATTTACATGTTTTAAGTATTTAACATTCCAAATTTAAAAATGTTAGACCCCTCATTATCACAAAAAACGCAAATTAGAACAATATAGCTTATGTTGGAGCAGGGACTGTCACAATCAATTTTCAACCATTCCTTTTGAAATCGGTTTGATATTGCCTAAAATTGCGCAGAAATCGCAATTTAGAACGTTTTTAGACAACTTTTCACTTTTTCACACCTGCACAACAGCATTTATATCTTATAAGTAATTTCCATACCAAATTTCAAGTTGCTAGCTCTGCAGTATCACAAAAATTTACAATTTAGAATGTTTTTTGCTCCTGCAACCCCCAGGTGTTTCACACCCGCATGAAATAGAACGTATATTCCAGCAAGGGCTATCACCCTCGATTTCGAACCATTACTTTTGAAATTGGTTTGGTACTTCATGAGATTGCGTAGAAATCACAATTTAGAAAGTTTTTAGAAGGCTTTTCGCCCATTTTCAACCCGTTTAAGTTTCGAATTTTTTAAGAAAAGTTCTTAGAGATCATTAATAACTTATATGTAACTACCATGCCTAATTTCAAGTTTCTAGTCTTGCAGTATCACAAAAATCGCAATTTAGAACGTTTTTTCCTCCTGCAACCCCCAGGTGATAGTGACAATGATATTGGACACTGATATGGTGGTAGCCTATATTAAGCATGGGCTGTGACCATGATTTTAACACCATTATCTTTGAAATCGTTTTGTACTTCCTGAGATTGCACAGAAATCGCCATTTAGAACGTTTTTGGAACTCTTTTGCACATTTTCACTCCTTTTAAAGTTCGAATTTTTTAAGAAATGGTCATAGAGGCCATTTATATCTTATAATAATCATTCGAAAATTCATGTTTCTAGGCCCTTCAGTGACTCAAAAATCGCCTTTTTAGAGCTTTTTTTGCTCCTGCACCACCTTTGTGTTAGTGACATGAACATAAGAATGTTGGAACTATGCCTATATTGGAAAGCCTATGTTGGAACAGGGACTAACACCATCATTTTGATACCATTACTTTTGAAATCGGTTCGGTAGTTCCAGAGTCCTCCAACAAAAAAACAAAATTTACTTCTTTATAATACTCCTATAGATAGGGAAGGTATGATACACTTTTTTCCTAATTTTTTCAACCCTTAGAAAGCTATTTATAAACAAATTTTTCGGGTATTCTTATAAAGTGACCTTTTATTCATTTATTAAAAATATTGTGAATTTAAAAATTATTCATTCAAAAAATATATCCCAATTATTTTGAATGGTTACTACTGTATCAAATCTCCCCATTACTGGGGAGGATTGATATACTAGCAAGGGAGGTTTGATACATTGTTATGTAAATTGAAAAAAAAAAAGGCAGCCAATTCAATTTATGCGTCATACAATTTTTTATGATAAATCTTAAAATATTTAAGTAAAATTTGAAACGAAATGGCATTGACATATTTTTGTTTTAGAAATGTTTTTTACAAAAATGTTTAAACTATTGCTATTATTTAAACAATCCTATTAACACACTTTTTAGAAAATAAATAATGAAATAAACCCCTAGCAATCTAGCTGCAAGGGAAAATGAAGTGAACATTGCTGATTTGTAAACAATTTAACAATAAATTTAGAACATTTAAGATTCCTTTAACCCTTTCAGTGGCAAAGCATTTTCAGTGCTAAAGTGTTGAATAAATGAATGGCACCGAAATTTACCAACAAATTTAATTAGAAATAAGAAAAGGGGATATATATTCACTTTCATACTAAATGGAAAATAATTTACCAAAATGATGGTGACAGTGAGGCGTTTGGAAATTAAAATTAAGTGGTTTCATAAACATACCACCTCCCCTGAAATGGTTAAAACAAAAACTAATAACTCTATCATTTTGATAAGTAAATTCGTGTAGATTTAACGTTTTTCCAATTTGCTCTTCGTAAATTATAAAAAGATTTTCCCTTTCCGGCCATTTAAACTTCTTCCCCTCTACATGACGAGCAAAGCGAACTAACCATCTATCATCGCATTGCTTTTCTATATAACCTACATAATGTCTATGAATAGTCTCTTTGTTCTTCCTTACCAATTTCAGTAGCTCTTGCTGTAAAACAATAATGAATATTACAGTCCTATATTAGTTTGCAAACTTAAAAAAACTATTAAATTTCAAATATACAAGTGTATCGTTTCTCCCCTTTACTAATGTATCATTTCTCCCTATTATGACTTTTTGGATTTTTAATCACTTTATACAAATGCAGTTGCAAAATGGTAATCTACTTTCTAGTAAAACTAATCCTAATAACGTGCTTTATAAATAAAAAAACTTACAAGATATTATCTTCACAATAATAAGAGTTATGAAAGAAAATCAGTCAATGAAAAAATTTACATTGAAATTCCAAAAACCTTCAAAATTAAAAGAAGAGAAAAGTTGTCAGTTCTTCACTGATTAGTCCAGCTAATGATGGCTTCAGCAAATAAAAGAAGATTTCACATGTGTTAGAATGACTGTTAATGCCATTTGTTGAAAAAATTGTCAATGTATCAACCCTCCCTATGTATCAAACCTCCCCTACCTCCCCTATAGGTAAATGATCTCTAAGGATATTTCCTAACCCTAGAACTACCGGAAATTTTACTCAAGTTTTATAAAAACATTCTACACCAGAATTTTTACTTAAAACTATTTAATTTGTTTATTTAACTTATTATTGTCTGATTTATACATTTAGTTTGTTTTGAAGAAATTTTCTGGTTTGAATAGATATTTTGAATATACATGTCGGGTCCATTGGACCCTTCTGGTAGACAGAGGGTTAAACAATTCGAAATTTAAAAGTGGTGAAAATGCGCAAAAAGCGTTCTAAAAAACGTTCTAAATGGTGGTTTCTACACAATCTCAGGAAATACCAAACCGATTTAAAAAATAATGGTGTCAAACGATGGTGACAACCCTTGCTATATGATAGGTTATATTTTATGTCGGTGCCACTAACCGAAAGGGGATGCATGTCAAAAATCGTTCTAAAAATGCGATTTTTGTGTTACTGAAAGGCCTAGAAATATGAAATTCTGAATATTAGTTACTTATTAGGTATAAAGGATTTCTAAGAACACTTCTTGAAAAATTCGAAATATTAAAGTGTTGATAATGCACAAAGAGCGTTCTAAAAACGTTCTAAATGGCGATGTCTACGCAATTTTAGGTAGTATCAAACCATTTTCAAAAGTAATTGTTAGAAATTAACGGTGACAGCCGTTGCTCATCTGGTGGTTGCAGTAGCAAAAAACATTCTGAATTGCGATTTTTGTGTTATGAAAGGGCCTAACAAAAATTTTAAATAACATATTAATTTAACCCTAGAACTACCGGAAATTTTACTCAAGTTTTATAAAAACATTCTACACCAGAATTTTTACTTAAAACTATTTAATTTGTTTATTTAACTTATTAATGTCTGATTTATACATTTAGTTTGTTTTGAAGAAATTTCTGGTTTGAATAAATATTTTGAATGTACATGTCGGGTTCATTGGACCCTTCTGGTAGACAGAGGGTTAAGTTGAAAACTATGGGAATCAGGAAAGTGGTGGCAATTAAGAAATCTGAGTTTTAAAAAAGTACCCCACTGCTGTGAAGTGCTCTTAGAAAGAATGAAAAAATCCAACACATTTTTATATGTAAACCTGTGTAATACATCGTTGAAAATATGAAAGTTTAAATTATTTAATGATGTAAAAAAGTAAAACTCGATTTTTTCGGTTGAATTTCGCTTACCCGGCTCTCTTAAAAGCTCTCTAAATTACGTTTCTGTGGAATATTAGGAAATACCAAACCGATTTCTCAATTTATGTTGGCAAATTAATGGTTACAGTCCCTATTTCAACATAGCATTTTATATTGCGAGAGAAGATAGACCGCTAGACAAGAAACTTGGAATTGACATGATGGTTAATTTTAAGATGCAGGAAGATGGTTTCTAAAAAAATCAAAACTTCAAATAAATAGTGAAATGAGCGTATTAATTAAGCATAAAAGTTTCAAATATCTTCTAAATTATCATTTATTTAGTTTTAGTTCTTTTTATTAATTTAAGTATGATTTCTGCCCAATGCAGTGTAATAATGAAATTAGTCAAACAGTTTTTTAAATAGTAATTTTTTAATTATTCATTAAAGTATAATTACTTTTAATAAAAATTAGACATATAAATGTCACTTGGCGTATTTCGACTATTACGCGAGCAAAGCCGCGGGGTTTCTAGTAAATAAACAAAATAATAAAATGGCACAGATAAAACACAAATAAAAGAGGAATGTAATCGAACTACGCACTTGAACTAATGAAATTATCAGAATAAAAAGTTTGATTATCATAAAACCGAAACCCAGCCCGGACATGAAGCAAATTAAAAATAATCTGTATTTTAAAATAGTTGTAGAAACGCTGAAATGTTTATTTACCTATGCTGTCCACTTTATCCGGTCTAGGTGGGTAAAGCGGCCATTTTGAAGTTTTTCTGTAATGTAACGTGTGCCTTTTAAAATACTGTGTGCTTCATAAGTTTGTGAAAAACTTAAAAAATAAAATAAAATAAGTAATTCTGAGGAAAAAATTCGGTTTGCCCGAATATCACCAGATGGATGTTGGATTTATTTTCAATGTATAAAAAACTGATTCCAGAAGTAACCGAAATAGGGCGCTCACACGTCATACTGAGATGTTTTATGCAAACCATGGAAACACAAACAGGCAATGAAACAAATTAAATAACATGACATTTATTTTAAAATAACATATGTTCAACATGACCACCACCACCAGGTATCACGCAAGTGAGACGCGTCAATACGCCTATTACAGCTGACGCCTATTACAACAATGGAGTTATGAATACAGAGGAGGAGACATATAGTGTACTGCCTACCAGTTGCGAGTGAAATAACTGGGGAGGGTGTCACAATATGGCGGCTGCATTTCTTTAACTCTTAACAGGAAACATGAAAATGCCGTGCACAAACAGAACACTTAATAATTTACCAAATAGTGAACTTAAACATTTAATCTTTAATAGTAATGCATTAACAGGAGCAGTTTTTTAATATAACAGCATAGAAATAAGTTTGGAATGTCGGAGAGAGAAAATACTAAGGACAGATATGTAGACGCAAACATCTCACAAATGTACGTTCCTGGTTGAGGGTTTCTGAATACCGCCGGGGCAAACGTCCCACCAGTAAAATTAAATAGAAAATTTCGTCTTATTTAAGCGTCTCATTCATAGAATTTTTTTTTCTCACAAATGTGGCCAAAATTTCTATTTAATCTTACTGGTGTCAGTTTGTCTTGTAAAGCTGTCAGTTTGTTTCCCTGGTTGTCAAAATATGGTGGAAACGCAGGGCTTAACTACCGTCAAAGTAACCTTCTACCAGTAAAAAGGAAAATCTGTTTGCATATCTGCCAACTTTCACGCTTTTTTGGTGCCACTAGAATTCAATAGAGATTTTCCCCTTATTTAATCGTGAGATTTCAACGATTACGTAAGACTATATTTACTATAAAATTTTAGTGGTAAGAACAAAGCGTAGAAGTTGGCAGCTATGTATTTGTCAGTTCAAGACTGCATAATCTTATTTTAGTTAAATTGCATTTTTGTTTCATATTTTTAATAGTCTTCTAAAAACACTCATTTTTGTGCAAATGACTTACTAAAATAGAATGTAAGGATTAAATATTCAATCATGGAATAAAATGCCAAAATTTATTCAAAAGATGCTGGAATGTAATTATACTTTAGACAGGTTACTGTCTGAACAAATACAGTGTACATATAATCCTCCTATATTCTTTTAAGTTGGACAATATACATTGTTTTCTACAAAGTGTTTGCTTTTCACAGATCTGACTATGTATTTTTTATTTTTACTCATTTAATTTTTATAAACATTGTTGGTTTTAATCTGCTCAAATATTTGAAAATCATGTTCTTGGATTAAGGGGGAAAACAGTTGAGAAATTACATGTGAAACATTTGGCATTTATTCAACGATTTTGAGAGAATTATTGTTGTAATTTTAATATATTTTTTAATAGTTTCGCCAGTAACTAAATGTTGAATTGATTCATTTTAAGCTTGTCGATATTTTATCAGGACGATTTAAAAATGAAAATAGATATGAAATTTTCTCACGCTAGCAGGGAGGGTCCCTCTTGACCTACGATATCGAAGCTTGTTAATGATGTCCCTCAGCCTAGGCTCTAAGTGGACTATAGATAGCCTTTGTTTTTAGAAAGGCGAATTAACCTTACCGGCGCGGCGCGGAGTAATTCTGTTTATAAACTAATGAAGTAATGAACTGACAAACGAATTTATTAGAAAATACGAACTTGCTTATTTTCACGAATATTATAATCAAAGCGATATAAGTAAGCGTACAAACTTAATACTGGAATAGGGCGCAAATTAACACAGCTGCGCCATCTTGTGGACGGGGTGATAATCCACATACGCGGGCTTTTAGTGTGACGTCATATATGACAGGATCGAGGCTAACGATAAAGACAGAATACCGTGGTGGGTCCTATTCTTCTTTTTTTACAGACCGCTGGAGTCACGTGATGCTCCTTTCGCACACCGTCATTGGTGCATTTGAGCATCACGTGACACCAGCGGTCTGTAAAAAAAGAAGAATCGGACCCACCGCGGTAGCCTGTCTTTTTCGTTAGCCTCGTGACAGGATATCTACTACAGCGTCTATAATACCTAGTATGGAAATATGCTATCCAAACAGTGCTAAAAATCTGTATCCCTTAAATGTGCGACGATACTGCTAAAATCCCAAGTGTCGATCGCAGCAACATCTGCGGGATTTTCGTATTACTAGTATTACAATGTATAGAATAGCAATATATTGGAGTTGTAGAAAATATCCTACAGATGTCGCTGCGATCTTCATATTTCAGCAGCATCGTTGCACATTTAAGGGATAGAACATTTTAGCGCTTTTTTAAGTATTAACCCCTTAATTCTCGCTCCCGTCATATTCTCGGGCTGCGTCTTTCACTCAAATTGCTTGATTCCCACCAGTTTTATAAAATATTGAAATTGGCTATATTTTAGTGTCGTTTTTCCTGCCATTATATAAGGTGAATATTTCTTTTTCATAAAAGTGGTGCCAATAAGCAATTTGAATTTTTTAACCGTAATTTAATTCGAGCGTTAAGAGGTTAAAGGGATAGCCGATTTCGACACTATACATTCTAGGCGCTATAATACCTATCACCTGCGCATACTTTCTAAATCTTTAGTCACTCATTGACCCGAATTTTTTTTTACCACAGTTATTGCAAAATAACGGCGTAGCGAGATGAACACACAAGCGCACTTGACACCACGAAGTTTTCTTCGCCTTCCCAGACACAGTTCGGCTATTAATCAAAGTGAAAAAACTTTACAATTTTAGTGGTGTGAAGTAAGAAACAGTTAGGTATCTTCCTTTAGTTTAACCCCCGTCCGCTTTGTGGCGTGCGACTTTGATTCATGAATGGAGTTATGAATAAAAAAGAGGAGACATATAGTGTATTGTCTACCAGTTGTGAGTGAAGTAACTGATGAGATTGTCACAATATGGCGGCTACTTTTTTTTAAATCGGTTCTTCAGTTTCTGATTACCCATAGGTCAAACTCCCCACCAGTAAAATTGAATAGAAGATTTCGTCTTAAAGAAACGTCTTATTCATGGAATTTTTTTTTCAAAAATGTCGTAATAAATTCTATTTGTTTTTACTGGTGTCAGTATGCCTTATAAAACTGTCATTTTTTTCCTTGGTTGTCGCAATATGGCGGAAACGCAGGGCCTAACTACCACCAAAGAAAACTCCTACCAGTAAAAATGAAAATCTGTTTCTACCTCTATTTATGACTGAAATTTTGTAATAATAAGGCGTTTAAATAAGATGGAAATATCTATATAAACCTACTGGTGGGAGTTTCCACCGTCGATAAACAACTCCTGTGATAGCGGTTACAGTTGAAGCTTCACTATTTTAAGGATAAGTCAGTTCCTCTTTATTAATAGTTCCATGGATTCATGTGACCTCGCCTTTAATCTTGAGGTCACCTCTCCCATTTAAGATAGGGCGCTTACTTATATCGCTTTGATTATAATAGGAAAATTTTAATAAAATGTTCTTGGTGCCGTTTGTCACTTTCGGAATTAAAATTAGGCGTCCTTTTCTAAGGACACCGCCCTCGAAAGGGTTAACGAGAAGAGGAAGTGAGGCTCAAAGAGGGATATGTATTTCTTATCCCAAGGAGAGAGGTTTGCTCTCAGAGTGGGGCTGCGATTTCGGACAGGTCGAAGGAAATAAAAACAGTCTATCGATTCAGGCAGGATAATATTTCTCCGGTAGAAACCGCGAGGTAAATGGACTTAACAACAGATTATTGTATAGATGAAAACAAAGACAGTTGTTTTCGTACGAACTAACGTGAAAGGACTCTAAATTTATATTGAGAAAGAATCCATATATAGTCCAGGCAATAGAGGCCGTATAGGGACTCTACCTAGCAAAATTAATGGTAGTACTGCAAATCGGCTTTCTAGGTTTTTTTTTTGGGTCGCTGAATCCGAATTTGTAACTTCCCACCAAATTTTCCCCCGGCAACCCCCCAAATTTTGGTAACCCCCCCCCCAAAAAAAAGGGTTTTTATTAAAAGAATAATTTTTTTATTGTTTTAGAGAAAAAGTGTCTAGAAATTCAGAAATTAGACAAAATTTCCAACAAATTTGATAGATGACATTATGACTTAGGATGAAGGGGAAGGGGGATCTGCCTCGGAACATGCGCCGCAGTGCTGCGTGGACTAATTTGCGCAATTCCACTTAACCACTTACACGTTTACATTAGCCCCCCTCCCGTCTTCCCTCCAAACTTTCTCTATAAGGTTTACTTTAAATTTTTGGGTCGCTGAATCCGAATTTTTAACTTATCCCCAAAATTTTCTCCTCCGACCCCCCCCCCCCCCAAATAGTTGTTTATAACTTAAATTTCTTATTGTTTTAGGGGAAAAGCATTACGAAATTCAGAAACTAGTCAAAATTTGCAACAAATGGGATATATGACATTATGACGTAGGATAAACAAGGAGAGAGGGGGCTGCCTCGGAGCATTCCCCGAGCGTTTTTCTCAAAAACCAATTTTTTTCAAAAAATCAATTTTTGGAGGGGTTGCCGGGTGAAATTTTGGTGGGAAGTTACAAATTCGGATTCAGCGACCCCAAAAACATAAAGTGAGTCGAAATCCAGAACTAGTATTAATTTTGCCAGATAAAATCCCCTATTGCCTGGACTTCATAATTTAGTGCACGTAGCGCCGCAGTGCATGTTCAGAGGCAGCTCTCACCCTCCCCGTTCATCCTAATTTATCATGTCATATAGCCTATTTGTTGCAAATTTTACCTAGTTTCAGAATTTCATAATGCTTTTCCCCTAAAACAATAAGAACTATAGGTTAAACCAACTATTTGGGGGGGTTTCGGGGGGGAAATTTTTGGGGGAAAGTTAAAAATTCGGATTCAGCGACCCAAAAATCCTAAAGTAAACGTTATAGAGAAAGTTCGGAAGGGAGATGAGAGGGCGAATGTAAACGTGTGAGTGGTTAAGTGGAATTGCGCAACTTAGTTTACGCAGCACCGCGCGCATGTTCCGAGGCAGATCCCCCTCCCCTTCCCCTCCATCCTAAGTCATAATGCCGTATATCTAATTTGTTGGCAATTTTGTTTACTTTCTGAATTTCTAGATACTTTTTTTCTCTAAAACAATAAAAAATTGACTTTTTTTAATAAAAACCTTTTTTGGGGGGGCTTTTTACCAAAATTTGGGGATGTTGCCGGGGGAAATTTTGGTGGGAAGTTACAAATTCGGATTCAGCGACCCAAAAAACATCTAGAAAGCTGATATCCAGTACTACCATTAATTTTGCTAGGTAAAATTCCCTATTGCCTGGACTAATAAAGAATAGCATCATATTTTATATCCTATATAAATTCAACTCAAATTTTCATGAACAATATAATACATTTTAGAGAAGGAATTTTTTTATGTTTGCAATTATTTAACTGTTAAACAGGGAAACGAAGTGTATGCATAGAAATTGTTTTATTGTGATTTATTAACATATTTTGAGGCCAAACACATGAGATCGCTGGGTTACATGGGTTTTAGAAATATGCATTTATCAAACAATTGCACTTAAAAATTTCCCCTGTTACAAGACAACTTTAATCGAGGAGCTCACACACCGGGTAAGACATATCATGCGCGTACGATTTTTAAATTTGTCACAACGCCGCTATTTTCTTAAATAGAATCTACGATTAATTATAATGGAAATTTTTTAACAACTGTCCAGAATTAAATAATCCGACCGTAATCATTTGGAAGTTTTGGTGGCAAAATATAAACCGTTCAAAATCTAGGTATGTCGTACCCTGTGCGTGTATTACAATGTTAATAAAAAGTTCCCATATTTGTCGATTTAAAAGACTGGCTTAATCAGTGTTACCAATTTAGTTTTAATTTAAAAAACTGTATACATACCAGATATTTTTAAATGTGTTTTACCGTGATTTACTCATGGAATGGACGTCATTAAATAAAACAAATAAAAATATATAAAAATTCTCTGAGGAGTTTTTTAATTAACACGTTCACGCAGGCGTGCATCATCGATGGGTCACGCTCGACTGTCCCATTAGGCTGCGTGCATCACCGGTGGGTCACGCTTGACTATCCCATCAGGCGGGGTGCATCACCGGTGGGACACACTCAACTTTTCCATAGAAGGCGTGTACTACATATGGGTCACACTCGACTATGCTATAGACGGCGCATAGTGGAGTATTTGACTCGAAATCCTGGCGAAAAATATTTTTCTAAGTAAATATCGTCGATTGCCTTGCAATTCTTAGATGTTATTGAGTATCATTATGGCATGTTTGGAATTGTAAATGGAGTCTATAACATTCAGAGTTCATTTACAGAGACATTCAAAAGAATTACCTTACATTATAGACTATGGGAAAAAATTGTTTGCTTTGTATTTTAATGATGTATTTTAATGTTATCACTCTATTTTAAACTCACTGAAATTTATATACAGCACTGAGGTGTACTAAGGCACTTATTGTAGAATATGGTTTGCATAGAATATATCATTCATTTACAGGAACACACAAAAGTGTGTTTAATAGATTACCAGCTTCAATCTGATTTTTCAGAAGTCAGTTTTTCCTCTTTTTCATAACTCTCTTCTTGGCCTTTATCAGTACTATCATCAGACATAACTGGAAGAAGAAGTTGTAGGGTCTCGCTACTGTATGGCTTGCTCTTTTTCCTTGCTGTTTGTCTAGAGCAGCTTATAAAAGGATCACTGCATAAAAGAAGCTTATTTGAAACATCTCTCTTGCAAATTTCTCTATTGCACTTTCTTGAGTACTTTGTACGGTACTGTCTAAAGTGTTTGTTTATGGCATCGGCAGCTTCTTATGATCATTTCATTGGCCAATGGGTACGACTGTTTTCTGAATTACAGTGGTACCATGAATCAAAACCTTGTGCATTGCTGGAATCATAGGGTACCAATTGTAAAGTTTCACGTACAGGTTCACATACAGTCTTGCTGTTTCATCTGTACATGTTTGGAACTTTTTTTTCGTCAATGCAATGCCCACTTCTTATGACTTCCAATATTACTTGCAACCTTTAACACTAGAACGCCCGGAAATTTTACTCAAGTTTCATAAAAATATTTGACATCAGAATTTTTATTTAGAATTATTTGACTGATTTATTTAACGTAAATCTGCGTGTTTCAAATTTAACTTATTTTATGAAAGAATTTCTGGTTCCAGTTGACATTTAATCATATGACCGGAGTCGGTTCGACTCCTTCCGGGTGTTCTAGTGTTAAATCATTTCTGCGTTTACTCCAGACATCTTTAATTATCTCCTTTCTTCCCTTATTTTACAGCTATTGGCCCCCGAAACTAATTAGGGACATTTTTCAATAAATAACACAATTAAAACAATTTGAAGGCGATCGGATATTTCTATCAGATATATCGAGTTTAGTGCGTATGTATGCACCTACATACGTATGTACATACTTACGCACAGAATCTGTAGTGCAAAAGCTCTCCGGTAATATCCTGTGAGCTAAAATCCTGCAATACGACAGTAAATATTTTTAGTTCTTATTTCGTCAATTCGGTGGTCGCAAAAAGGAGCATTTAAATAGTCATCCCGAAAAGAAATTATATAGAAAAATGGAAACAATATGCGGAAGATTTATTTTTTTGCAGAAATTGGCACTCAAGACTATAACTAATACGATTATAATTCAAAAATGGTCCGGCAAAGCCCGGCACATATTTAAAAAGCTCTCGATATGTTTAAATTAGAGCCAAAAACCCTTTAAAAATAATCCTTTTACAAATTTAATGTTTTTTATTACATTAACAATTAAGCTATTTAAATTAACACATAGTTTAACACTAAACTCTGACCTTAGTTAAACACGTTAAGACCTTTTCAGATCAATTCAACAATTCATTGAGCCACAAAAAAATTATATTTAAACATAACAACAATGCCAAAAAGCAACAAAAATTCACGCCTTCTCACAATGAAACTTACCCTTCAAATGAGGCCAGGAGCCACCGGATATAACTCAGGTTCCTAAAATAGACTTAGATAGGCGTGCCAATTAGTTAGCTATTAAAAAATATGATTTTTACAATTGTTGATGAAATTTTAATTTTTGCATTTTTGGCCAGGATTTTCGGCCAAATACTGTGCGGCGTGCATATTCGAAATGAATATTCGAAAATTCAGTAGATAGAACAATTCGTAATTATAAACATAATACATTCACAACGGTAATCGAGAATTCTCGTTTTCATCCAAACAATATCATTGACTAAAGGCGTGGCTTCTACCTTACAGAAATGCATGTATACCATGTTGTTCATATTTCTTTAGATTGTAAGACATTTTATTTCAATTCGTACATATGTAGTCCAGTGGTGGAAAATTTGCGCAGAGGAGGAGCCTATTGACACCACTAAACTTTTATGGTATTATTGAGTTTAATAAAGACTCATAAATTTGATCTTTAGATAAGAGGCAAAATACTAGTATAATTTAGTGGTGTCAATAGGCTCCACCTCTGCGCCAATTTTCCACCACTGGTAGTCAATAAAATCATGTCTCTAGCAATTCGCCTACTCCTTACGAACTATCAGACATTCACAATCAACTCTGCTTGTTATATTCGAGTTCAATTTGATAACTATGAGAGGGGAGGGGCATTACATACAGTGTCTGACTAAGCGACAGTACCGCGCCGCCAGATGAAGCGAAATATGAATTGGAGCGCCGTCTCAGAGCGAAAAACATGAATATCGGCGTCGGCGTGAGCGTATTAAAGAATTTGTAAGTCTGACTTAGAGAATATTATGTTTTGTTCAATTTTAATTAAAAAGCTTTGTGGATATTTAATATATTATAAAAGGATAAAAAATGATAAAAATGTCCAAAAGATAAGTTTATCACCAATATTTAAGAAGTTTATTAGGCATAACAAAGAATTTATAAATTAATGAAAGAGTAGCTTGTTTAAATTTTTCTCGAAGTTTTACCGATGTAGATGAACATTTTCTGTGTCGGTGAACTTAAATCAGTCTGAGATAAGATGAAAGAAAATTAAAAAAACAGTGAAGTGTATCTATATATATATTTAAGTTCCGTGAGAAAATGATTTTCTAAAAAAAAATTGTAGGAAAAGAAATTACTTTTCACGTATAGTGTTAGATTGTAAAAAAAGGGAATCTTTAAACACATCGTAAAGAGAGCCTCAGTCAATTTGCAATTCTCATCACCGATTTTTTTTTTTTTTTAAATAAAAAACGCTTTTTGTCGAAGAAGGTTTATAAATTTTCTACACAAAAAGAAGATTAACCTCTTCA
Source organism: Maratus speciosus (assembly GCA_963932465.1). Taxonomy (NCBI): domain Eukaryota; kingdom Metazoa; phylum Arthropoda; class Arachnida; order Araneae; family Salticidae; genus Maratus; species Maratus speciosus. The sequence continues at coordinate 137,787,610 of OZ010793.1, forward strand.
GGAAAGATATTTTTTGGTGAGAAAAAAACAGACTCATTTTTACGATTTATCCATTTTATATTATCGGAATTCAAAAAGAAGAAAAAACAGAAAAAAACAATAAAAATTGAAAAAAAAATAATAGTGAAGTTCACATTTGTGGCTGCTGAGTGTTAATGAAATTTATGGGTGAAATGTTGCCGAAAAACTACTTCACGTATTTTTTATTATTATTATTATTATTATCTTTAACATAGCTGCCGACGTTTAGGCTTTTTGGACACCACTAAAATTTTATAGAAATTTGTCCCCTATTTAATCCGATATTAATGGCGATTTGATAAAGCAAAATTTGTTATTTAATTTTACTGTTAAGAAAAAGGTTGGTTGGTTATATTTATGACGGCCAATTATCTGCACGAGGGATATGGGCCCTGGGAGAGTGCCCTTCGTGGGGGTCTTTCTAAGGGAACCTAACCCGTATTAATGCTTGGAAATCCAAGGTTCGAAGAAAACCACGAAAACTCCGAACGATTAGGCCGACGGGCGCGATTGGGTTTGAACCCAGCACTTCCCGTCTACCACGTTCGAGAGCAGAACCTCTCAGCCACTGGTGGGGCCCAGAAAAAAGGCGCAAAAGTTGGCAGCTATGCTCTAACTAAACATCGAAAATAACGAAGCAGCCAAATCATAAAATTTTTACTTATCTTGTAGATTCTTTTGTAGTGAATAAGTTATTATAATATTTGTTATTTTTATTATTTACAGTAATTATAATTATAAAAAACTAAACGTCCACATATGTGGCCAAGGGCGTAAAGAGTTTAACCCTTTATTTACTGCGTTATGATCTACTGCAATTTTTTTATGTAATTTTTTTTTTCAGTTACTACAATGAAAATTAAAGGATTAACATAAAAAAATTACTCACCCGTGAGAAATTTAATTATGTAGAGGTAATTAATTAAAGCGGTACTTTAAAGTATCGTCAGTACACTACGACTAACATATCGTAACAGAAAACACACAAAGTATTTCAAATGGCACCAGAAAATATTTTCGATTTAATAAGTATATAAAACTAGCAGAACTACCCGGCTTCGCTCGTGTCAATTATAAAAGATCTTCCAAAAAAAATAATAAATTAAAATGAACTGCTATAGTAATCATAATAACTGAGATTTGTGCATTCCCGCCCAAAAACCATTAAAATGAGAATTAGAAAACATACGTTATTGCCTCGCCACCATAATAAAATGTCTGAGCTTTAATAACACAATGCCCGTTTTCTTCGGCTAGTGTAACAGAAAAATTTGTAATTTTCTGACAATACGAAAAACAAATCCACCAAATGGCATATCATATAGTGATATTCTCGTTTGTATGACGTATATCTACATTATAAAGAAAAATATGTCAGTGAGTAACGCTGATATCATACTGTTGATTGCAACGACCTAATAGACAAATTATGTCCAAATTTTTCTTAACTTCTTAACAGCACACAATTTAATTTCTTAAGCTGTCGAATAGAACAGAAATTCCTTTCAAATGAAATTATTTTATAATTGTATCTCAATTTTTTTATTTTAATGGGTTTGAAAGTAATTTTCGAACAGGGATTTTTAAAATGTGCATGCAGCCCAACGAAACCATTACGAAAGATGAACCCGTTTGCTCTTAATGAAATATTATGAAGAAAAGGAATGTGTTTGTAACTTTTTCATCATATTATTGGTGACGACAACCTAATCTATCCAGAAATTTCGATTTTACTACAATTTAACTTTTAAACATCGCACATTCGATTGTTCCAACGTCTAATAGAAACCAAAAAAAAAAAAAAACATTCAATAATATTTGTTTGAAATATTTATGTCAATTTACAGATTTTTTATACATTTTTTAAGTGATTCTCAACCATGAATATTTTTTAAAAGTGCGTGCAATTACAAAAGATTAACCCAATTGCTCAAAAACGCTGCAATTAATTCAGTACTTGTTTGTTTTCGTGTAATATTTCATAACTAAATTGGTAAACGAAATTAAAATGCCAAAATAAAACAAAACACGAATTTAATAGATATCAAATCGAACTACGCAAAATAATCTATTATAGGGGAGACTAGGGACGGTTTAACCATACGGGAGGCTTGACCCACCCATAATTTTTCATATTTAAAAGGATTTCAAAGTTTTATCAATAGGTGTCAACCAAAGCTACTGGAATGCTCAAACGACAGTTTTCGTTTCATAGAAATAATGGAAATAGGTGTGGAAAAAATCAATGGGGAGGTGTTTTCAACCTAAAAGTTGTGTTTTTTAGAAATATTTTGTAAGCTTTTTTCAGATAAATTATTTCATATAAATTTAAGTAAGTAGGTTTAAAGTAATGCAGAAATATCGAGCTTTCATTCCAGGTATGAATATTGCACAGTAAGTTAGGCTTAACATAACAATGTGCTCTTCTTTAGAAAAGGTCTATATAGGGACGCTTGACACAGTCAATGTGAGGGAGGGTTGACCAGATGCTAAAGGCTCCATTAATTGAGCGGTTTTGGTAATTTTTTTATTTGGATTTTATAAATGCATTAAAGTTTAAAGTTTTATCATTGCAATTTAGCCATTTGATCATCGTGTGTTTAAAACCAACTTGTGATATTTCATTTGACTGGAAAAATGCTTTCGATTATGTTCTTCAGATAGTATTGCCTAGATTTAAGGTGCATATTATAAGCCGAAAAAAAAAAACCAATGACAGCTTAAGCACTCTAAATACAAGAAAGTATACGAAAATTTCGAAATAGGGTAAAGGCACAAAGTTCTGTCATACATAACGCAATCTAGCCATTGCATCGTCGTATATTTAAAATCAATTTTAGTTGTTTTATTTGACAGGAAAAAATGTTTTCGATTATGTTCTTCAGATAATGGTGCCTAGAATTAAAGTGAATATTATAAGCTGACTAAACATTCAAAGATGACTAAAGCACTAGAAGACATGAGACATACATTTCAAATTTGAATAAATGCATTGAAGTTTAAAGTTCTATCATGCATAATGCAATCTAGCCATTGGATCATCTCGTTTTTAAAACCAAATTGAAAGATAGTGCCTTCGATTACATTTTTCAGGTAGTATTGCCTAGATTTAAGGTGCATAATATAAGCTGACAAAATACCCAAAGATTACTAAAGCCAAGCAATCTTACTATAAGACATGAGACATACATTTCACATTAGAATAAATACATTGAAGTTTAAAGCTCTATTATGCAAAACCCAACCTAGCTACTACTTCATTACAAATTTTAAACCAACTTGTGAGGTTTTATTTGATAGAAAAATTTACTTTCGGTTATATTTTTTGATATTTTGTCTGTGCTTAGGATGAATATTATAAGCTGGCAAAACGCACAATGATCATACAAAAGAAATATCAGTACAACATAAATACTAAAGCAATATCAGAACAAGAAAGTTAAAATAAATTTCGCACTAGAGTAATCGCACTTAAATTTAAAATTCTACTATGCATAACGATCTTCTATGAATCTACTCACTGCATCATCATAAGTTTTAAACTAGCTTGCGAGTTTCTATTTGACAGAAAAAATTGAGATCAAGTATGTTTTTAAAATGTTACTGCCTAGATTTGGATTGAATGTTTTAAGCTGCCAAAACACAAAAATGATTACTAAGGCAATATCAGTACCCAGAGGAACACATTAATTTCCAACTAGAGTCAGCATACTAAAATTTAATGATATACAATGATAGTGCAATCTAGCCAGTGCATGATCATAAGTTTTAAACCAACTTCTGAGCGATTTTTTGACGGGAAAAATGCTTTCGAGAATGTATTTTAGACAATATTGCTTGGATTTAAGGTGCTTATTATAAACAGACAAAACACACAATGCTTACTAAAACAATACGAGTAAAAGAAAAGAGACATAAATTTTGAACTCGAATAAACACATTGTAATTCAAAGTTCTATCTTACCTAGAGCTACAACAAACAATTCAGAACCTTGAACTACTTATGATTCAGTACAATGAAACGTTTTACCTTACTCAAGTGGTTCTCGAAATTTATACCTCGTGAAAATCTTGAAGAATTACATATACATGGTATACCCTCTATTTTGCTTTTATTATTTTTTTTTTAAATATTAACCCCTTGAAAAGCACATATAAAACTAGGTGGAATATATTATATCCCACATAATTTTAATTTGCACCAGAAACTTTTACTTAAAATTTACATTTGTAAGTTCGGTGGAAAAAAGTGGGAAACTGCTTTTGCTTATTACCTAATTTTTCTTCAAATATTCCGATGTGAATTCCACTTTACACAAATGCCCCTGACTTGTCCCTGAAAGGGTTAAAAGTCTTTAATCAAGAAATTTAAAAAAAGATATCAGCGAATAAAAATAAATAAATATGTGTTATATATGAAGACATAAGTTTCAAAACTCACATTATCCAGAAAATAAAATTTTAGGAAAACCTCCAACGCCGTTGGCTTTCATTGTAAGCCAAGATTTTACAGTGCTAGAAATATATTGTAAAACTAGTCTTTTTTACAGATTGTACTATTTTTTTCGGTGCAGGTTTACCAATAGACTAGATTGATGGAGAAATCTCGAAATTTTGTATTTTAGATAAGGCAATTTTTGAAACTTACGTCCTCATATAAACAAGCACTTTCGGCAATGGTTTTTAGCTCACAGGCTATCAAAGCCTGAGATCTAATGTGCCCGCCCGTTCTGTATGTATGTATGTACGTATGTACGCAGTGTTGCCAGTGGGCTACCTTTTTTTAATTCAGATTTCTTGATTGACACCACTTTTTTGAAACAGTAAAACTAACTTTGTTTTTGCCTTAATTAATATGTCATTAAATAAGGCACATTTTACCATTTCAAAAAAGTGGTGCCAATCAAGAATTTGATTTAAATAAAAGTAGCCCATCTGGCAACACTGTATGTACGTAACGCGATAACTCTTGATAGAAACATCCGATTTGCTTCAAAAATTTTTTCTAGGTTCATTGTGATAAGGCGCTTCCCTGATTAGTTCCCTGTATGTACGTAACGCGATAACTCTTGATAGAAACATCCGATTTGCTTCAAAAATTTTTTATAGGTTCATTGTGATAAGGCGCTTCCCTGATTAGTTTTCGGAGTTCATTTCTTAAGGATAAAGGGAATCCACCCCCCCTTAATTCAGATAAATGGGTTTTTCATGCAGAATGATGCGATTTGCTCCGAATTTGGTATACCGGTTTATTATGTTAAGGAGCTTCCCTGATTAATTTTGGGGGTTCATTGGGTAAGGATAAAGGGGGGAAAACGGGGTTAGTCCACCCCTCTTAATTCAGATAAATGGGTTTTTCATGCAGAATTATTCGATTTGTTCCGAATTTGGTATACCGGTTTATTATGTTAAGGAGCTTCCCTGATTAATTTTGGGGGTTCATTAGTTAAGGATAAAGGGAGTTAGTCCACTCCCTTAATTCAGATAAATGGGTTTTTGATGCAGAATTATTCTATTTGCTCCAAATTTGGTATACAGGTTTATTATGTTAAAGAACTTCCCTGATTAGTTTTGGGGGTTCATTGGCTAAGGATAAAGGGAGAAAGGGGGCTAGTCCACTCCCCTTGATTTAGGTAAACGGGTTTTTCATGCAGAATTATTCGATTTGCTCCAAATTTGGTATACCGGATTATTATGTTAAGGAGCTTCCTTGATTAGATTTGGAGGTTCACTGGTTAAGTATAAAGGGGGAAACGGGGGCTAATTCTCCTTCATTTATTTTTTTAGGGGCATTATTCTTTAAAATAAGAGTATAATATACAATTAGTGTGAATAGCCTGTGAGCTCAATGCCACCAGTTTAGCTGGACACTTTTCTTTTTTATTGTCTTCTTTAATAACAAGCGTGTTTTCGGGCTAGAAAATAAATACGTGGAACGGAATTCTTTTATCGTTATTTTTTCATTCAAAATCTCATGACATTTGTTTGCAAAACGAAACTCTTTTTTTCAGAAAAATACCATAATTACTTTTTTTGTATACCTATTACATTAATTAAAATATTATATGGCGTACATTATCATTAAATTATAAGTTTTACTGTACTTTAAGGAGGAGGCATATAAAAATTAATGCAAACAGATTAATTATGACAGAAATCTGTCAACCGAAAAGTTTATTTGCTGATTATCAACTAAACATCATTCACCGTTGCTTTCTAAATTAATACAATCGAGATTGCATTCAGCATAATTAAGGAATTAGTTCAGTTAATGCATTTTGCATGGTAAGATATTCAATCCTGCATTAATATCGGATAAATTAAATGGATGAACAAAATAATACAGTAGAATGCTTGAAGCTGATTATTTGTTTATTTAGAAAACTCTCATTTAAAATACTTATCTCTCTATTCAGCGATATTTTATATATTGTATATACTATACAATAACTTCCAAACTTCTTTTCAAGTTAACGAGTTTTTCATATTGTTATTCATAAAAAAAAAAAAGGTATAGTCGTGGAAAAAAAAGTAAACACCCCCTACTAACTCCTCAACAAATTATCGTAGAAGAAAGTTATTGGTACCGAACGATTGGAAATAAAGTCTACTTTTAAATGATATAGATAAAATTTGCTTAAGAGATCATCTACATATTAAAACGAACTATAACTTTGTTTTTTTCAATAGCAATACACAATTCTGACAGCATAAATGAACTCTACACCCTTCAATTAGCCTAAAAACAAATTTTTTTGCAATTCGTACCATACTTTTCCGAGAAATTAATTATTTTAAAACGAGCGTATTTTAAGGGCTCTAACCAAATTCATGTTCCGAACTCCATTGTTAATCGAGAGAGCCCCCATCTTGATCAAGGCACCTTAAGAAGTCAATGAAGCCTGCAGATTACAGGACAGCAGAAGAAATTTCAAAATATCTAGTCACTTCTATTATAGACGGGCCCCACCAGTGGCCGAGAAGTTCTGCCCTCGAAACTGGTAGACGGGAAGTGCTGGGTTCGATCCCAATCGCGCCCGTCGGCCTAATCGTTCGGAGTTTTCGTGGTTTTCTTCGAGCCGTGGATTTTCCATGTGTAAATACGGATTAGGTTCCCTTAGAAAGACCCCCACGGAGGGCACTCCCCCTGGGCCTATATCCCTCGTGTAGATAATCGGCCGTCAAAAAATCAACCAACCAACCAACCAATCTATTATAGACGGCCCCTTAAGCCACCATTTTGCCGTTTTTTAAGCGTAATTTGAAAACTACTTGGAAGAAAAAAGGTGAAATTTAGGATTTCCATAAAGCAGGACTTAATAAATCTAAATCCATCAAAAAATTGTAGGTTGCAATTCATAATATTTTCGAATATTAATTTCAAAATTCAAAATTCATATAAGAAAATTATAAAAATTGCAAATTCAGCATATTTATGTTTGGGTATATTAGTATTATTCCTACAAAAAAAAATTAGCACATTAGGAGCATAATTTCTGGAGATAGAAATAAAAATGTGAAAATGTAATTCAACATTAGAAGCTCTAAATTTTGAATGTTTATAATTCAAAAACTGATCATTCAAATGACTTGAAATTCGGTGTCTAGGCACAGTTTGAACCGAAGATATGAAATATCTCGTTAAAATTGGGTATTGTCATTGAAAAAAACGAAGTTTGGATTCGTTTTAATATGTAGATGGCCCCCTAAGCAAATTTTATATACATCATTTAAAAGTAGTCTTTATTTCCATTTGTTCGGTACCAATAATGTTTTTCTACGATAATTTGTTGAGGAATTAGTAGGGGGTGTTTACTTTTTTTTTCCACGACTGTACATTATTTTTTCTCATGAAAATGACTCTTTTATGTGTGCGAAATTTACATAAAAAAATAATATTATGAGATCGTTTCATGAAACATTAACCCTCAAATAGTCATGGGTACATATATGCTCTAGTACCACTGTTTTTAATTTAGCGGATTTTTTGATTCAGATATTCCAAATCCACAACAGAAATTTAAAATAGCAATATTTTCTTCTTTTAATAATAAACATTCCATCATTAAATAAAGCAAAATTTATTATTGAATTTCTGGTATGAATTCAAATTTTCTGAATTAAGGAAATTCTAGAATATATTCTACCATGTGAACTGGAGGGTTAAATCACTTTAAAAATAACATTTAATTCATTGTTAATTAAACAAATTGAAAACTTAAATATCACATATAAAGATTTCAGAGTATGAAAAAAATAATATTAAATATTTTAATTTTACTATTTTGTAAAAAATTAAAATATTTATTTTACATTTTACTAGTGGAACTCCCCTTGCTTCACTGGTCAGTTTTTAGATTCGACAGTTAGGGTAAGGGAGGGGGGGGGGGCACTGTCATCGGACACTTGGTTGGACTATGCCCACTACGATCTAAAGAAAACACTTGATTATTGTGTTTCTTAATTTTTAGATTCGTAAAATCATTCGTAAAATCATTCGTAACGAATTAAGATTAGCTGCCAGATTCGCTTTTGCAGTTTGCTCTCTGCCGGTCCCGTTCCGATGGCGTTTTCTAATCGTATCACATTTTTATTAAATTTAACAAGAAACCCACCTAAGATTTAGGGTTCTCATTGCCGTGAGTCATAGGCGAGAAACGCAAGGGGCGAAAGTTATAGTGATTTCGTTATTGCGGATTAAATTTCTGACATCTAGATATATTACACTTTATTTTTTTTATCAATAGTTGCTGAGGAAAAGACACATAATCTAAAAAACACAGCGTCCTAAACAGCAAGCATTATGTAACCTGTAACAATTTCCGAATGTTTACTCCTTTTAGCGATATAAAATATAAGATTATATGAATAAATAACGATTTTCGGCGGAAGGGGACATTTTTAAACATTCGCGAAAAATTGAAAAACCGTTGAACGATTTCCGAATAAACTGAAAAGAAGACAAGATACACTATATAGGGATAAAATATATAAACGATATTCTTTCTACTAATATTAAAATATCGCCATGACAGTCATATAAATGCTTAAAATCACATAAAAGATTAAATAGAAACAACATAACCAAAAAACCAAAAATTACCTTCGAGTTGCAAAATTTCAGACATACATTCTGCTAAATCGTGTAGTTCTGCGATCAACGGTCTCTTCAAAAAATTGAAGACAATCAAACAAGTAAATGCTCAAATATCTTTCTTTATATATATTATTATTATAACATTGTGTCGTAAATGTATTTAGGAACACTGAAAAAGAAAAGATTTTGAAAAAGCAATCATTTGCATATAACTAACAATTAAGTAGATTATATTTATTTAAAATATTATTACATGAGTATATTACAAATAAACTACCTCTAAAATTACTGTCAACAGTTAGATATTTTTCTTCTTTTCATGGCCTAAAATTTTCCGCATTAATTTGTCCCTTTTTTCTCAAATCGCGGGAAGATATCTAATCTAAACTAAAGTTTACTCGAAATTCTGCAATTTAAACTGCGTTTCCTTGAAATCTCGGAGGACTTTCAGCAACTATATTTTCAGCAGGTCTACCGGTCTTATGAATGGTCTGTCTCATTTGTCAACTTTCTCTCAAATTATGGAAATTTTATCAATCTACACCAGAGCGATTAGAGTTTGAACGTGTTAAGTAGGTGTTAAATTTGTTAGCGTACATTCGCGCCACCTTGCGACCGGTGTGAAAAATAGAAATGACCTGCAAACGCACATTACATTATGTACATTTTGTTCGGATACATGAGCTCCACTCTCCTCTTCTACCAGAAGTTATCAATAAAAAGGCGGCGGAAGGAAACAGAACAGTTTCCCGTTACTCTCAGATTCCGTAGTGTATTTGAGTATTTTCAGGATTTTAAATTATCATAGCATCATTAAAATGCACGGCAAATGACTTTTGTTAATAGATCATAATGTAATAGAATACTTTTGCGCATATCTGTAAACGAACTATAAATTGTACTTATCCAACTCTCCTGAGAAGGCATGTTATTGTTCATCTCAATAATGCATGTTAATCTCATTATGTTTGAAATATGGTAGTATCAATAAAATGCAACACAAAAGATTTCCCTCATAGACTATAATGTAACTGAATTCTTTTGAGTGTTCTTGTAAACGAAACATAAATGCAACCGACTTCATTTTAAATTCCGAGCCTTTTATAGTGAGCTTCAAAGACATACACAATTTTCCAGGCTATGCGAGAATATTTACGTGAATTAGGGCACGGACAGACTGCAGCAAAACAAAGAGTACATAAACACTTTTCAAGTATGTTGGAAAGCTCTAAAAATAAATATAAATGTTAGTTCTACGGTTATTTGTACAGTTATACAGTTACACTTAATCATAATGTTACAGTTATACTTAACCATAATGTTACAGTTATATTTAAACATAAGGTTACACTTATACTTAACCATAATATTTTTGTAAGAACTGAAACTTTTACCTTATTGTTTATATGGTAATTAAATCTTTCACATACATATAACATTAAGTACAAGATAAAGTGTGTCATATCTTCGTTAAAATCAGACACTTGGTACTACAAAACTGCATACAACTAAAAAACAGCATATGAGTAATTAAAACAGATGTTGTTGAAGTGAAAAGTTTATTTACTCATTATCAACTAAGAATCATTGAATGTTGCTTTTCGAATTAATATATTCAGAATTGGGAATTGCATTAAAGCATATTTATGGAATTAGTTCAGTTAATGCATTTTGTGTAATAAAGTATTTAATTCCCCATTAACAGGAATAAATTAAATGGAAGACGCAGATAAAATAATGAAATGTCTTTACTTAACGGTTTGAGTGCGAGCGCTCCTCTTGTATAATGTTCCCGAAACTGTATTTTACTATTATTACTAGCAGGCTTAGTGCGCAAATATTTAATTACAATGCAAGCCTAAACAAATAATGTCCTGTAGAACATTTCTAAAAAAGCTCATTTTTCATAATCGGGTTCAACCGATCATGGAACTTTCCACCATAATTCTATAACTAAGTGACGTAGAACTATGTTAAACATGCTAAAACAATTCCTGGAATATTGTCTAAATAACAATGCAAGTCTCATAAAAATCCGTCCTGTAGAAATTTTCAAAAATGATAGTCTTTCACAATCGTGTTTCACTGATTATGGGACTTTTTTTTATAATCCTATAATCTAAGAACCTAGAAAGATATGCAATATACTAAAACCTTTCCTCAAAAATTATCTTATTAACAGTGTAAATCCCATCAAAATCCATTTAACCCTTTCAGGGGCAAAGCACCTCTGTTTCTAAAATGTTAAAATAATTGAGAAACACCGGAATTAACGAACAGTATGACAGTATGTAAAAGCTTTTATTTGCGTACATCATACAAAGCAAAATTTAATTCCTAAATTCGGGTGCCAATATGTATTTTCATAGGTGCCAACCTCAAAGTAATCTTCCGTAATACTTGAGTTAATTTGACCCTGGTTTAATACGTTTCGAAACAGAATTTATTTAAGAAATGAAAATAAGTATGTTCCACGTAGAAACCTGGATTTAAATAAATAAGCATTCATGAAATAAATTTTCTGGTTCGAAATGTGGTTAACCGGGGTCAAATTAATCCAGACATTACGGAAGATTAGTGGAAGGTTGGCAGCTATGAATTTGGGAATTAAAATTAAGTGGTATAGGTAATTTACCGCTGCCCTTTAAGGGGTTGACAGAACTGAAATGATAAGCAGCTGCAGCGAAATTCTCATTTATGTTTTACATAAACAAGGGGATAAGCCCGGTTTTCGCGGATATACTTATATATATATATATATATATATATTATTTCTTATAATAACATCTTCTTTTCTCTACACACACTAAAGGCACAGCGATAAATGAGGTATTTTTTCGATAGGACCTGTAAGCGCTTTTTAATGGTGTATACTTATGCATGATTAAAGCACGTTGTTTAATTAAAAGAAAATATCGTAGTTAACAAAAAATCCATCTAATTTTAATTTCAAAACTGACAAACGGCACCAAGAATATTTTAATAAAATTTCCGTTTATATTAAAAGTGTTGAACGTTTTCCACTTTTACGTGGCCCCTAACCTGTCTTATCACAATAAATTACTCATATACGATACCTGCATCCTTTCTATTGTTACTTACGGCTGCCTGGTGTTGGCCTTCTTATCTAAAACTGGTATGGACAAACTACCCGAATTTCACAATAAACAGCTCAGATTTATTCGCAATTGATCAGGATACCTACGTAATACTACCATTATAAATGATCTTAACCCCTTAATTCTCACTCCCGAGATATTCTGGGGCTGTGTCTTTTACTCAAATTGTTTGATTCCCACCAGTTTTATAAAATAGTGAAATTGAGTATATTTTAGTATCGTTTTTACTTTCATTAAATAAGGTGAATATTTCTCTTTCATAAAAGTGGTGCCAATAAGCATTTTGAATTATTCAACCGTAATTTAATTTGAGCTTTAAGGTGTTAAAACATTTCCTCTAGTTAATAGCATTAAATATTTACCAAAAAAATTCCATAGCCAAATTTACACAGTACCGAATGACATTATGTAGGAACCCCCAGACTATGAAGTTCTCAGTCTTTCTAAACATAAAAGTGCCCGAGTAGTCACGCTCTTCGGCTAATACTTTTACTGGTCTTTTCTTTCTTTTGTTAAAAAAAAAAAACTCTTTACACTCTTATTAATACTTTACCTTTTGCTTAACTTGATATTATTCTTATTTTTAAATTGGATGGCAATGAAAACAGATTCTTTTGTTTGAGGGGAATGATAGCTTGTTTTACATCTAGCTTTTTGTTTCGTGAGGTTGTTACGAGTTAAGAACAGCGTAAACATTTATTCTTCCTTAAACTCACTTTTAACTTACTATTTTTTAATTATCTTTTTCATTCTTATGATTATGTATATAAAACTTTAACTTATCTTACTCTCGAATTACCCATTCAAAAATTTTCAGCATTTTTCTTATTTTCATTTTTTCCTTATATTTTAGCACATATTGTGCTACAGCTAGACTTATTTTCATGACTCTTCTGTGATGTGATAAACATGCACTCATGTACAGCTCATATTCAAAATATTAGAATAATGACTCTTTTTTACAAATTGAAAATATCGTTTGGTAATTTAATTTCTTTTAATGCAAATATGCAAACGATATCTTTATTAAGAACTTATTGTTGATTAAACTTATTTATTATCTTAAAATTAATACCATTTTTAAAAAGATTGATTAAAAAAAAAATATTTTGAAAAGTCAAAATGATAGAATATTTATGCAAGTGGTTCAAAATATTAGAATATTTCTCCTTAATTCTTACTAATTCATAACTGGTGGCATCATTGATTAAATTCCGATTAAATTCATTAAATTGTATTTAAAATCAGTATTCTTTTTGCAGTTTGTTTGCTTTTTCGTCTTAAAATGGGTCGTGTGAGTGATATTCCTGAATCTATTAAACTTCGTATGGTTGATTTTTATCGACATTGTAAAAATCTATGTTATAAAACTTATTATTTACATTGTTCGCAATCAAGCGTTAGTAAAATACTAACAAAATATTAAAAAAAAAAGGGAAATTTTCAAAATAATCACCGAAATGGCTGCCGAAAAACAAAAACATCTGCTAGAGAGGACGAGAAACTGAAGCAATTAGTTAAGGAAAACCGTTTTAAAAGTGTGCAATTCTTACACTGAAAGTGGAAAAAAGAAGGAGTTGAAGTTTCTACATCGACAACATTAAGATCTCCATAAATTTACGTTTGAATCTCGTGTACCGAAAACAAAACCTCTCATGACTGCAAAACAAAAGCGTATAAGATTGTACTAGTGTGAATAAAGACGTTTAAGGAGCGAAGAAGATTGTAAAAATACATCATTTAGTAATGAAAGTATATTTTGTGTTTCATATGGTAATCAAGGTATTCGAGTTTGGAGAATGAAGCAAGACGCATTTGATAAAGAATGCCTTAAACGTTCGGTAAAATTTGCTGCTAGTGTCATGGTTTGGGGTTGCATGAGTACAGAAGGACATGGAAAGTTATTCATCGTCTACGAAAAGGTATTTCTCAGATATATAAAGAAATTTTGGAATATTACAGGATTACATCATCAGAAGATTTATTTGAAGATGATTTCATCTTCCAACAAGATTTAGCGCCACCACATACCTCGGTGGCAACTAAGATTTGGTTCCGCTAACGCAACGTTAAAGTACTTCCTTGGCCACCAAACGCACCAGACCTTAATCCCATCCAAAACTTATAGTGTATAATGAAAGAAAACCTCCAAGAAAGTCCTCCTTCAAATAAAACAGAGTTAGTGGCACGTATAAAGTCTATTTGGACTAATATTGATATAAATGTTTCTAAACACCTTGTGTATAGTATGCAAGATCGGTTGTACGCTGTCATGAAAGCTAAAGGGGATGAAAAAATATTAACTACTATTTACTTCATATTCATGAGGTAATATTGTTGCGTAAAATAAAATATTCTAATATTTTGAACCAATCTAAATTTTATACTAATATTCTGGATATGTTTCTGAAAACTGTACACATAATTTATTATACTGTATTTTATATTTTGTAAATGTTAAAATCTTATCTAAACATTCCAGATTTAATTTATAAGAAATTCAATTGCATTTCTTTAGTATCAAAAATAAATAAATGAAAAATATTTTTTTCTTATTACTTTTTCTGAATTATTCTAATATTTTGAGTATGAGCTGTACATGGAGCGGAGTAGCACTGCTACTAGGTATCCAATCCAAATACAACATGTTCGCCTATTCAGCAGTTTTTTTTTCTAAAAAATTCGTTTGTAAATTCTGGTCTCAGTCAATTATTTCATCCTTTTACGAACAGAATTTTTCTGCCCCTGAAATTATAATATTTTTACAGAATTCTCATTAACAAGTCCAATATCATATTTATTTGAAAAATAGCAATAACGCATTCAAGTAAAATTTTGAAGCGTATTAAAAGCGATAGTTTCATATTGGTCCTGCGTCAGGAGAGTTAGCCGAAGATATCGCCAAAGGTCGCTATTTACAGTCAGCCTTTTTTATTCTGTTATTTGAGTGGTTTAAGCACGAAATTCGATTGCATGTCTTAAATGTGTTTTTATTTTTATTTTATTGCTTTAATTACAGCTGGATGAATGTATTAATTTGTTGAAGTAATCAAAATATACACTGATCAGAAACAAATCAGTTTAATTATATACTTTTTTGCGTTACTCTTTTATATCTATACATTTTCAAATAAAATCAGCAAAGATCTACGAACAAATTAAAAAATAATTTACATAAATATTAGAATGTATTCATTCTCTACAGTTATGAAGAGAGTATATCTTTGGCCAAGTGGTATTATTTCTAAAATATTAACAGTTAAAAATGTAGAAATTTCAAAACGGCTTAGTAAACTAGCATCTAAATAATGCCCCTCACAACGGCTCTTATCACAAATGCACCATTGAAATTCCCTATGCTGCCGAGAAAATCCCTATTTAAAGAGGAAATAGGGTTTCCTGTTCAGTTGGTTTCCCTATTCGATATTTTAAATACATGTCACCGAGTAATCTTTTGTTATTATTGTTATTTTAGTAGTTATCTTATTATTATAGATTTGTGATTTTATAATAGCAGTCGTTTTGTTATAATTATGCGACTTTATAATTTTTTTTCTTGTTTTTTTTTTTTTTTTTTTTTTTTTTTTTGTGATCAAACGTATGAGCGCATAGCGTTCATGAAAACCAAAACAAATCAGTGTGTGCAGCAACCTCATCGTGCTGCAGTCTCC
Organism: Maratus speciosus; assembly: GCA_963932465.1. NCBI lineage: Eukaryota > Metazoa > Arthropoda > Arachnida > Araneae > Salticidae > Maratus > Maratus speciosus. The sequence continues at coordinate 137,803,518 of OZ010793.1, forward strand.
AAAATTCAGTAATTCATGAAAGCCGTGATCACGAACGAGCGGAATTCGTTAACGCCGCAATTGGTTACAAACGTATCAGCGCATAGCGCTCATGAAAACCGAAAAAAACATCACTGGATGCAGCAACCTCGTCGAGCAGCAGTCTCAAAAACGTCCTAATTTCGCGAAATCCGCGATCATAAACGAACGAAATTCGTTAACGCCGCAATCAGTTACGAACGTATGAGCGTATAGAGCTCATGAAAACCAAAGAAAAATATCATTGGGTGCAGCAGCCTCGTCGTGCTGCAGTCTCTAAAAAGCAGTAATTCGCGAAAGCCATGATCACAAACGAACGAAATTCAAGCCGTAATCAGATACGAACGTATGAGCGCATAGCGCTAATGAAAACCGAATAAAACATCACTGGATACAGCAACCTCGAAGTGTAGCAGTCTCGAAAACGCACTAAATTCACGAAAGCCGCAATCACAAACGAACGAAACTCGTTAACGCCGCAATCAGTAACGAAGGTATGAGCGCATAGCGCTCATGAAAACCGAAAGAAACATTACTGGGTGCAGCAACATCGTCGTGCAGCAGTCTCTAAAACGCAGTAATTCGCAAAAACCACGATCACGAGCGAACGAAATTCGTTAACGCCGCTATCAATAACGAAAATATGAGTGCATAGCGCTCAAGAAAACCGAAAAAACATTACTGGATTCAGCAAACCCATCGTGTAGCCAGGGCCTGATTACTAACGGGGCAAACTTACACCAATAAATTTTAAAAGAAAAGTTCGCCTTATCTAAACGCCGTATTTATGTAAAATTTCTGGCATGAATGAGGCAAAATTTTCTGTTTATTTTTAGTGGTAGGAATTTGCCCCGTGGTTAATCAGGCTCTGCGTGTAGCAGTCTCGAAAACGCACTAAATTCGCGAAAGTCGAATCACAAACGAATGAAATTCGTTAACGCCACAATCAGTTACGAACGTATGAGCGCACAGTGCTCAAGAAAACCGAAAACAAACATCACTGGATACAGCAAACCCGTCTTGTAGCAGTCTCAAAAACACACTAAATTCGCGAAAGCCGCAATCACAAACAAACGAAATTCGTTAATGCCACAATCAGTTACGAACGTATGAGCGCATAGCGCTCATGAAAACCGAAAAAAAAATTTCTGGAAGCAGCAACCTCGTCGTGCAGCAGTCTAAAAAACGCAGGAATTCGCGAAAGCCGCGATCACAAACGAACGAAATTCGTTAACGCCGCAAACACTAACGAACAAATGAGCACATATCACTCATAAAAAAATATCACTAGATGCAGCAGTGTCAAAAACGTACTAAATTCGCAAAAGCCGGGATCACAAACGAAAAAAAATTCGTGCACGTCGCAATCGCTAATGAACGTATGAGCGCCAATCAATTTCATTTAACTTGTGCATGAATGAATTTGTAAGTCTTTTTTTCATTTTTTTATTTTTAAAAACTATAGAGTCTGAATATACAACATTAAAGTAAACTATAATGACATATCGTATGAGCCAGGGCGAAGTGCTAGGGAATTTCTCGAGTACATTTGTGACATGAGCCGTTGTAAGGGACGCGATTTAAACGCTACTACTTAGTAATTCACTGGCCCCTCTAACTGTCTCACAAGGAAGGTCTCCACACGGGCATACTCAGAAAAATCTGAAAAAATACAGAATGTTCTCCTTCCATGGGTATATATGTTTATAAAAAAATTTTTGGCGGAACCTCGATAGAACGTCCGTAAAAAAATAATGAAAATTTCGCTTATTTGGCGACTTATCACCGTTTGGCGAAGAAATTAAGTTTTTAAAAAAAATACGCTTGTCGAATACTCTTTAAGGGAAAAACTTTTTATGTTGAATTTGTTTAAATAAGTTTAATTTAAATAACTTTAGCTTTGCCATTTTTAGTTTGTTTTAACTATAGTTTGGTCATATATATTTATATGTACTTGTAACGAATTTTAATTATCATATTTTACGATTTAAAACAAAATTTAAATTGATTAAAATTGTTCCAAACTCAAAAATATGCCCCATCGAGCACTGTCGATTCAACTTTGTTGCTATGGAAACAATTTCTTCGGTATGGAAATGTATTACGGCAGCATTATTGATCTGGCGTTAAAAGTTATTTTTATAACCGATAAAGCCGTTTAAAATTTTTTTTAAATGTGGATTGGAGAATAAAACAATGGCAAAATTTCGTTCAAATCGGCAACAAGCAACAAACATAATACAAAATGTAATAATAATAATAATAATAATAAATTCTTTCATGGTTTACGTTTAAATTCATTAAATACCGCATATTCTCAAAATCAATTAACAAACAATTTTCTGATTCATTAAAATCGTTTGCTTTTGGCGAGGAAAAGTGCTGCTCGCCAAATTGCGTGCCGCTTTTATCTTTTCACGCCAATTTAATCGAAAGTATTTTATTTTTTTTTTTTACAGATTTTCTACTGTAATTCCGCCGCTAATTTTAACTGATCCTTTATTACATACATGAGTACCATATTACTAACATTTTTTTCAACATATTCCCAGTATGCCCAGTATGGAGACCTTCCTTGTCAGAGGCATAGACCAACGCGGTATAGGTAAGCGTCTTATCTTAAATGGGAGAGATAGCCGCAAGATTAAAGGCGAGGTCACATCAATCAAGGTCGCACGCCACGTAGCGGATGGAGTGAACAACAGAAAGATGCCTAACTGTTTTCTTCTTTATGGATAATCTATTAATTGCACATCTATGAAATAACTGCGCAAGCGCCAACATCGTGTTTTCATTTGTTTATAGCATTTATATTCTGACAGTAATATAATGTTCTATTAATTTTTATTCGTGTTTTTTGACTTATTTATTATAGTTAATTAGTTAAATAAAAACAATTCTTTTTTAGAACTAATATTATTTGTTAAAATGGTAAAATGTTGGCAATCGAATACGAATAACTCTAGTTTTCGAAATTGTAAGAAAATTCTTTTTCTTATAGAATTCATATGTCCTTTTCCAAAGAGCAAAACAAGTTAGTTACGTATTTTAACTTTAATTTATTAAAAAAATATGTATTATTTGATATATATTATAAAATGTAGTTGATTTAAATACGCTCGATTTTAATTATTTTCTTTTAATGAAATGAAAAATGAAGCATAAAAATTAGTAAGTAGTTAATGTGTAAAGATTGAATTTTGTAGTCTTATTTTTTTACTTAATTCTTGATGTGCAAAAGTTATACACGGTTGATATACACGGTTCTATTCCAGATGAAAATAGAATATTTATCAAGGTTTAGAATATGTATAGAATTTAATAATAAATAAAATATTCAATTTTAAGTCCTTTTCTTCGTTTATCAAGCGCAGACGATACATCAAAAACTTATTCCAATATTCTTTTGATCGTATTGTATTCATGTTATTTAAATTACAAATAGTTCATTTATTTAATTTAAAATTGATTTTATTTTATATTAGGAATCACTTTAATTTAAAAAACATGCATTAAACGTTGTACTATTAAACGAGCAAGTATTATTAATTTAGTATTTGTTTAAATATTTTGCGAATCCAGACAATAACTGCAAAAATTTTCCTAAAATCACCAGATTAGATTTTTTTTTTCCTTGAAGCGGACAAAGCCATTTAGAGAATCCCTGTTAAAAATTCTATTACGAATTTCTGATTGTTACTTACTCACAGAAGATGAATCTTGTTTGCCAGATATATTGCAAAATATTTTTGATACAAGTTGTTTTGATAAAAATGTGTATATTAAAAAAAGTCGCAATTTCATTTTGGTTTAAGGGCTAAAGGCAGTAATGCTTTCGTAGCATTAATGCTTTTCTCCCGAAATTAAAATGATATTGCGATTATTTTTTTTAAATGTGCATAATTTTATCAAAACAAACTGTTATAAAAATATTTTGCAATAAAACTGGGAAACAAGATTCATCTTACATAAGTGAGTAAAGAATCAGAAAATATGCGCAAGGGATGCGCAGATAGTAGATATTCTGTCATATATGACGTCATACTGAAAACCCGCGTATTTGCATTATTCACTCCATCCACCAGATGGCGAAGCTGTGTCAATATGCTCCAGACAAAGCGATATAAGTAAGCGTCCTATCTTAAATGGGAGAGATAACCGCAAGATTAAAGGCGAGGTCACGTCAATCAAGGTCATACGCCACCAAGCGGACGGAGTGAACTACAAGAGGATTATTAACTTCTTTCCCCTTTGTGGATGATTTATAAGTTCGATATCTATGAAATAACTATGCGCACGCGCAGCCGTGATTTTATTCGTTTGCCGTCTGCAGTACTTAATTGTTGAAAGTATAGATATAATTCGATTTATTTATTTGCCATTATTTAATTTATTAATTGAAGTTAGTTATTTAAACAAAATCAGTTCTTTTAAGAACTTATATTACTTGGGAAAATGCCACGTTGGCATTCTAATTATTTCAGTTTTCAAAACTGCAAAAATAACTCTCTATCTGAGAGAACTCATTTTTTTCGCTTCATAAAAGAGAAAAACAGGTTAGTTTTGTGTTTTATTATAATTTATAAAAAAGTTAAAATATTATTTAATATATATTATTAAATGTCAGTGATTTTAATACGTTCTATTTGAATTATATTTTTGTAATGCAATGAACAAGGACATATAAAAATTAGTTAATGTATGTTAAGATAGAATTTTACAGCAGCGTTTTTAATTCAATTCCTGATAAGATAAATTTATAAAAATTACATAAACATGTGTATTTCAAATGAGAATTAAACGTTTTATTACGCTTAGAAATTATTTAAAGAAATTATTTTTAGAAATTATTACGCGTATAAATTATTTAATTAATTTTAAGGCATATTTTTTATTTACCTGGTCGCAGGCGATAAATTGCCAAATATTCTCTTGATCGAATTGTATTTATAATATTTTAAAGAGAAGCATTTCATTCATTCCATTTAAAACTCGTTTAATTTTACATTAGGATACACTTTAATTTAAAATGCAAGCAGTAATTCTTGTAGTATTAAACCAGCAATAATTGATTATTTATAGTTTTAAATATTTTGAGAAATTTAGACAACAGCCTTAAAAAAATTCCTAAAATCGACAAATTACTTTTTTTTTTAAAAATCTAGAAATATGTCGGTCATTGTGTCATATCCGGGAAAAATAGTTTTCATGGGATACCTGCACTTCGCACAGGTGAATAACATTGCAGAAAGCATACAAAGTATAGAAGAAATGTCAAAAATTGGAATAAAATATAAAATATTTACAAATAGTACGTGGTATGCTCAATTAAACATTTATTATCTTACACCGGTTCTTCGCAGGGGTAAAATGGATAACTTTCCGTAATCGGGCCGATAGCCATGATTGGCATCAAATGAGAAAACAGTATACAATTGTAACTGTATAAAAGTTAAATAATGGTTAGAAAATGAAAGTAACTTTTATCGAAATAACGCAATTGCGGAACATTCTCCAAATTTGAAAAAGGCTTATGAAACACACAACAATTGCTAATAACTGAAAACTATAGACTAATAATAAGCTCGACGTAGCAGTTGTTGGTCGGTAGCCAATAATTTCAAATTTCCCTTTTAATTTTGTCCGGTTTCAATTTTTTTTTCTTTTTTTTTTTTTCAAATCTGGCTTCCGCAAAAGAGTCGGAATAAGTATTAGAAAAAAGGGCTGCGGACGGAGGTGGGCCAATTGAACGTATTAAAATCACTGACATTTAATAATATATATAAAATAATATTTTAACTTTTTTATAAAAAATGATAGGGCTGAAAATCACGTTTAAGATGCTTAAAGGTTTTAAATATTTCTCTTTTGCAATTTCTCAACCAGCTGGTATAATTTAGAAATCGTAGTTTGTTACATAACTTACTCAATTATTGTACTTGTATATACAGTTGTAACAACCATAAAGAATGTTTAAGGATTTATCAGCTTCGTTTAGATAAGGTAAAATTAATTTGCTAATTTATAATCAAGTTGTAAAAATACTAAAATGTTGTATTGTTACTAGAAACACATCCATGTACATAATTTTTATTTTTCTAGCATATCTGGGAGGGAAAAATCGAATAAAATTTTTTATCTTTTCATATATAGGAACAGGGTTAGATTAAATAAAAAGTGTAAAAAAGTACTTTTATGTTAGTCGGCCGCAGTTCATAAATCGTCAAATATTTTCCCCATCACCAGCGTTTATGTTGCGTTCATTTCATTCAAACTATAAAATCATCATTTTAAAAACATACTCGTCATTTGAAAAACATAATTTTATTTAAAATACAGACATACTGGTATATTACATCAATTTAAACACATGCTTTTCGCTCATTATATTTAAAATACATATTTTTTTCTAATAAATAATAACATAAACAAGTTTCATAACAAGTAACATAAGTTTAAAGGTAAGCAAGTTTCTTCCAATGTGGGAAAAAACCATGGAATTAAAAGTTACGCCTATAACTTTTATTAACGAAAATGGTTTTCTTTTAGCCTGAACGGCTTGCATAAAATTCAGGTCTATTTGAAGATATTTACAATTTAAGAGTTATAGGCGGAAAAGCAGACAAAGCCATTTTAGAGAATACCTGTTAAAATTTTAATCGTGAATTTCAAATATTTACTCACTCATGGAAGATTAACCTTGTTTACCAGATTTATTGCAAAATATTTTTATTACAGCTTGTTTTGATAAAAATATATGTATTTAAAAAATAGTTGCAATGTCAGTTTAGTTTCGGGGCAAAAGGCAATACTGTTTACGTAGCATTAGTGCTTTTTCTCCCGAAATTAAAATGACATTGCGATTTTTTTTTAATACACATACTTCATTCAAAACAAACTATAACAAAAATATTTTGCAATAGATCTGGTAAACAAGATTCATCTTCTATGAGTGAGTAAATATTTGAAATTCATGATTAAAATTTTAACAGGTATTCTCTAAAATAGCTTTGTCTGCTTTTCCGCCTATATCTCTTAATTTGTAAATATCTTCAAATAGACCTGCGCACGAGATGCGCAGATGGTAGATATTCTGTCATATATGACGTCATACAAAAAACCCGCGTATTTGCGTTATTCACTCCATCCACAAGATGGCGTAGCTGTGCAATTTACGACAGATTCCAGCATTAACTTTGCACGCTTACTTATAGCGCTTTGGCTCCAGATTCCAGTATTGCCATTGTACGCTTACTTATATCGCTTTGGCATAGACAGGTAGATCGATTGAAAACTTTGATACCTGTTACCGTACCGCATATTTATCTTTAGATTTTTATTTTAAATTTTCTCTACAATTTTTCCGGTATTTCAGTAATATTTGGCAATGCAAAAATAAAACATTATATGCTTTTGATCTGTTGTCATTTTTTTTTTCGTGTAAGAAACCAACTCAGCGTTCCAAAAATAACACGAATTGGCCGAGCAAAGCGATTTTTTATCGTTTCTTGCACAATGACTGCTCATATTTGGTGAAATTGTAACTTTTTAAATAAACCACATTTTTTTCACTCACGCTATCATTCTATAACGTATCTCTTACGATTAGTAGCAAATTTTGAATAATGCTTCTTAATTTGCTTTTTATAAAACATTCTTAACCCCTTAACGGTCGCATTAAATTACCGTTAAAAATTCAAATTGCTTATTAGCCCCCTTTTTTTAAAAATAGAAATATTCCCCTTATTTAATGACAGATTAAATGATACCAAAATAATTACACTATTTTGTAAACTGGTGGGAATAAAACAATCTGAATAAAAGACGCAGACCGTGAATATCACGGGAGCGAGAATTAAGGGTTTAAGCGGATTTTATTTTAGAAAGTACAAAAGTTATATAGTCTATAAATTTAGAAATATCATTTTTTCATTTTCTTCTATAGATATTTTATAACAGTTCTAAATCGCCAATTGTTTTCAAGAAATGTAATAGGAATTTGTAGTTTTAATGAAATTTTGAAATCTCTGTACATTTGCAGTATTTTCAGAAAGTATAACCAAAATGATTAAATTCATATGAACATATCAAATGACAATTGTTCCTTAAACGATTAGTTTGGCCTTTGCTAATATGAAACAATAGGTTTTCTGATAGTTTTCAAAATATATTCCACAGAAAGCTCCACAAAGATTATTTTTGATAAATAGCTGTTGTCAAACTTGCATATAACGACCTTTCTAATGATCGCATATAAATTCTTTATTCAATTCCTTGTTGCCTATGTAAATGTCTCCGTATGTGTCAGTGGATGTTCTTTAATTAGCCGAAGTCGAATTAAAATTGTGCCAGCATTTCCAACCAAATTAGAAGCTGTGTCTAATATATAAAGAATGTTATGACTTTTAACAATATTCTCTTTAGTGTAAAATTGATTAAGTATTCACTACACAGCTGAAAAGATTTTTTTAAACAATTTGATGATTGAAGATTCTTGCTGACAAGTTCCGTAAAAAAATTATGAATAGAAATTTTCTTACAACTCTTTTAAACGGAGTACATTCGATCATGCAGATTTTAATTTATTGAGCTTTGTGACTTTCTGGCCAGTCATGGAATCCTAAATGCGTCTGCTACTTAAAAATACAAAATATAAAAATTACAATTTTAACGAAATTGTTCATATAAACCTTAATTTACATTGCTTTCAAAAATAAAATTTTTTTCCCTCCGAAAATTTTCTTGAATCAGTCTTAAGAAGATATTTTTTCTTCCAATAAATCATAAAAATAGTATAGATAACAGTGCATCATAATTTAACTTTGCGTCAGAGAAAAACTATTACATAAAAAACTTTATATATAGTATATACTATCAGAAAACGACAGGAGTAAATAGTTGATTAAATGCTACCGTCCTCTTTAGTATGACTTCGTTATTAGTTTAGTTATTAGAAGTCGAATGCACTTGATATCTTACATATTTCTGGTACAAGAAATAATAATAAAAATAAAATTGTTTATCTTTCTTTCCCAGAAAAAGTCATTATTTTTTATCTAGAGACTCGATTACCATAAAAAAATTCTTTCATTTTCTTCTGTTTTTCAGCAGACAAAAAAGAAATCAAGTATCAAACATCGATTATGAAATGCTTTCCAGAAACGATTTCCCTTTTTCTGTTGTTGCTGTCATTACAGAATGCTGTAATGAAACTTCAACGTTTAACTCTTAAAGATCGAAGTACTCCTCCAAGGCACAGGCATATCTTACACAAATTTATTCGGTTGACACCATATTTCTTAACCCCTTAATTCTCGCTCCCGTCATATTCACGGGCTGTGTCTTTTACTCAAATTGTTTGAATCCCACCAGTTTTATAAAATAGTGAAATTGGCTATAATTTGGTATCGTTTTTACTGTCATTATATAAGGTGAATATTTCTTTTTCATAAAAGTGGTGCCAATAAACAATTTGAATTATTCAACCGTAATTTAATTCGAGAGTTAAGGGGTTAATCCCTTAACCTACGATTTACTTCCAACAGCTCCACGGTTTGGGAAATTCATAGCTACCACTAAAATTTAATAGAGATTTTCGCCTTGTTTAATCATGGAATTTTAACGATTAAATTAAACTATATTTACTGTGAAATTTTAGTGGTAAGAGGAATTTACATTTGGCTCGATCATCCTACGGGGGCTATGCCCGTCATTGTACGTTAAGGGGTTAAAAGAAATGTTTTAGTTGTAATTTGTCAATATGTGCAATAAAAGTTTACCAAAAAATGTACGCTTAAAATATATTGTAGGATATAAAAATAAAATCATGTATATAAAGCTTGGGCGGCTATTGCCTACACTCGATCACAAAGGGTTAATAAAATGTGAAATGCGATGTGTAAATAAATTAATTTGGAAAACGCACAACGCATTTTAAAACCAATTTCGGCAATTACATCCAATATTTGAAAAAATATATTCGAATTCTTTTGTTTTCCCTGTATATGATGTATAGAATTTTGTACAAAACTGCACAGACTGCAAAAAAATAGTTCAGTTAGGAAACGCATTTGAAAATTGTACATCAGCAATTTCTGTCAATAACACAAAGTGCAAGCTTACAGGGCATATACAGGGAATACTTTTGTGTTTCCTGTATATGATATATAGATATAATTTATACACATCAAGTAATAGGCAAAAAAAAATTGGAAAACGCATACCATAATTGAAAACGCTTCCAAGCAATTATTGGTCATATCCAGTACTTAAATCGAATTTCTTTATGTCCCTGCAAATTGACGTTAAATGATATGCACACAGGACTCTATATAAACATTTATTAGTGTACGACAGTGATGTACATATTTTCAATATATTTGAAATAGTGTAACATTATTAAAATGTACTGCAAACGATTTTTCTATATAGACTATAACATAACAGAATTATTTTGAGTTCCCCTCTAAACGAACTATAAATGCAACACACTTAATTTGCAATACGGGATATTCAATTAAAAACCTCAATTACATAATAATCCAAGTATAGTTACACGAGTTAGAAAACAGTTAGACAGATGGCCAGACAAACCGAATTCATAAACACTTTTAAACTAAGTTGGCAAGCGTTGAAATGAGAAATTTATATATGAAGAATAACACAGGGGTCGTACTTGTCCTGAAATTTCAAGGCCAGGAAATTCTTCGCTACCAGTATTTTCCTAAAGAAAATCCCTTCTTAAATAAAGCGAAATTTCACGGGTTTAACCTAGATTTATTCTGTTATAAAAAGTATTGATATTTGTCCTGGAAAACACAATGAAGCATACGACCCTTCAGAACACTGAACATTTTATTAATTGTTTTTCTAATAAAGGAAGCATTTTGGGAAATAGCGATAGATATTACGGTATATATAATACTATAATAAATTACTCCAAACGTTCTACAAACAAACGGAATATATCCACTATAAGAAAGAATTATATTCTATGATTTCCGACAGAAGTTTCAAAAGAAGTATTGATCGACAATATTATATGCCTTAGGGTGGTATATTTTCTTAATCCTCTATTATTACAAGTTCTTAATTACTATAATAATTTTATAAATACGAAAAATAGATGTTAAATTTTGGGAGGTTTAATTAATAACTCAGATAAACAGACGGCCAGACGAACCGAATTTATGAACGCTTTTCAACCACGTTGGTAAGTGTTGAAATGAGACATTTTTATATGACGAACATTACTGAACACTTTATTAATCATTTTTCTAATAAACCAAATACTTTGGGAAAAAACGATAGATATTACGATATTCCTAATATAATAAATTAGTGTAAAAGCTCTACAAACTAAAGATATACATCCCCGAAAAGAAAGACTTATATATTCTGAGATTTCCGGCAGGAGTTTCAAAAGAAGTATTGATCGACAAGATTGTATGTCTTAGGGCAGTATATTTTTTTAGTTCTGTATTATTACAAGTTTCAATATATTACACAGTTAAGTAAAGTACTTGCATAGTTAAGAAGTTGTGTAAATACACACAAATACTTTTCAACCACGTTGATAATTGTTGAAATGAGAAATTTTTGTATGAAGAGTAACATTGAATATTTTATTAATTATTTTTCTAATAAACCATGGGGAAAAGCGATGGATATCACAACATTTCTAATATAATAAATTACTCCAGATGTTCTACAAACTATCGAAATACATCCACGATAAGAAAGAATTATATTCTAAGATTTCCGGCAGAAGTTTCAAAAGAAGTATTGATCGACAAGATTATATGTCTTAGGGCAGTATATTTTCTTAATCCTGTATTCTTACAAGTCATTAATCATTATAATATATTTTTTAAATACAAAAAAATATAAGTTGAAGATTTTAACCTTTAAGTAATATCACAGCTAAACAGACGGTCAGACGAACCAAATTCATAATCATTTTTCAGCCATGTTGGTAAGCGTTTAAATGAGGCATTTTTAAATGGAAGAGTAACACATTTTATTAATTATTTTTATAATAAACCAAATATTTTGGGAAAAAGCGATAGATATTACGATATTTCTAATCTAGTAAATTACTGTAAATGCTCTACAAACTATCGATATACATCCACTATAAAAAATAATTATATTCTAAGATTTCCGGCAGAAGTTTCAAAAGAAGTATTAATCTACAAGATTATATGCCTTAGGATAGTATATTTTCTTAGTCGTGTATTATTACAAGTCATTAATCATTATAATATATAAATGTATTTTTTGAAATACTAAAAATTGTAAGTTAAAGTTTTTAAGCTTTAATTAATTATTTGAAAATATATTTTACCCTTTATACGGGAGGTACCAAAACAATTGAAAAGCGCTTTAATATTTTACACATACATAACAAAAATTTTAAAATAAGACTGGAATTGTAAACATCTTGCCATAATTTTTCATAGAATTACATTTTAACGTTTTCCGACATAGTTAAAAAGTGTGTGGGCTTCGTTTTGTCTGTCTGCCCTCCAAGCTCTAACTCTCGTAAATGTATTTGGATTGTTCTGTAATGTTTGTATGTTATTGATTTTTACTATAGAAAGATCGCTATTGAAAATGCAGTGTGTATCCTTTATAGTTCATTTACAGAGACAGTCAAAAGTATTTCTTTGGATTCCGGTCAATAGGACAAAATCATTTCTAGTGCATTTTAACGTTATTGCACAATTTTAAACTTAATGAAATTGGTGTACGTTTATGAGGTACGGTAAACTATGCATTCTGTAGGTTATGGGGTGCAAAGAGTTTATTACTAATTTACAGTGCTACACAAAAGAGTTTGTTACATAATCGTAAAGGGTGGAAAAACTGTTCGCAGCGTATTTTAATTATGTTACACTATTTCAAGTATAATGAAATTTATATAAGTTACTGAGGTTTATTACAAAGTTACTTGCTGTAGAATATAAAGTGCATTAATCGTTTATTTACAGGGACACACAAAAATTTCGGTTTCATTACTGTTTTCGAAGCACCATATATTAGCGATAACTGCGGAAAGTGTTTTTTCAGTTATGGTAAGTGTTTTTAACTATATTTTTGCATATTCCGAGGTGTGTATAAACGCTGTAGATCATATACAGTGCTACAAAAGAATACCTAAGGATTACTGAATATGAGCGTAAATTGCTTAAAGGTAGTATTTTATTGAGTTATGCATTTTCAAGCTGAACTATATTTAGTATAATTCAACATTATTGTAGAATATAGATAAAATGATATACAGGTCCCCCCAAAGATCTGAATACATGGCTTCCTATTGATGTTAACTTCTGGAAGTTTGATTCCAGTAGTTTTAGTTTGTTGTAGCCTGAATTTAATTTTAGCTTTATATGTGGCGTGTATAAAAAGCTAGTAGGTAAAATCTAGGGCTATACAAAAATATTCAGGTATATTTTCGTCTATGGGTATATGTTACTGAAGCGGAATTTTCAACCTATTACGATGAAATGTAGCATACTATGTATAATATAAAAGAAACTATATAGATCAAATACAGTGCTGCACAAAAGAATTCGAGTAATTTAAAAGATGTGGTAATTGCTGAAATCTGGATTTCAAACGTGTTATGCTTTTTATAAAATATTTACTTAAGTATATTTTTCCTTATTAAACAGCGAATGCCCTATTCGATAGTAATCATCTTGCAGTGACATTCAGGGATTTATATCAATTTCAATACATTTGAAATAGTGTAATCTCATTAAAATACTCAGCAAACGATTTTTTTCATTGGCCATAATGTAATGGGATTATTTTGAGTGCTCCTGTAAATGAACTATTACTTCTATATAATTTCTATTCAATACCGAACATGCCATGGCAATCATCATTAACATAGATAGATTGCATGAGAATCCCAGTACATTCATGGACAGACAGAGCGTGGACAGACAGACAGGCAGACAATCCAAATTCATAAACACTTTTCAACTTTGTTCGAAAGTGTTAAAAATTACAGTTCATATGAAAATAAATTTTTAAAAAGCCTTTACCTACGCATTAAAGAAAAAAACGCTTTTAAATTTTTAAAGAATTTCTAACATAAACTGTTTATGAATTCATGTTACTGTCTCTCTTACCGTCTGGCGGCCTCTCTGTGTTTTAACGCGCATAAATATATTCGGATTGACATTTATTTTTTTTTAATTAACGAAATTCATGAAATTCGTACGAATGGTTTCAGAGAAATTAATTATTTTAAAATGAAACAATTTTAGGGGTTATATTCATATCGAAGATCGGTACTCGAATGTTGAAATGCTACAAAATGACTAAGTCACTTCTGTTAACGTTTTATTTGGGAAATGCTCCGATTAAATAAGGCAAAATTTACAATAAACAAAATACTGGTGGAAATAATCAAGGAGGGTTAATTAGACGAAAAAATGCATGCCCGAGAAAATCTCGGGTTGCGCAGCGAGAGGGTTAATATGTTTCGACTATTGTCATCCAAAATGTTAAATAAAATGAGTAAAATGTACTTTATTTCAAATTAAATAAGGCAAAATTTACAATAAACAAAATACTGGTGGAAATAATCAAGGAGGGTTAATTAGACGGAAAAATGCATACCCGAGAAAATCTCGGGTTGCGCAGCGAGAGGGTTAATATGTTTCGACTATTGTCATTCAAAATGTTAAATAAAATGAGTAAAATGTACTTTATTTCAAATTATGCTTTTCTGCACATCATAGAAAATTCCCCTTAAACCATCATTTTGATGTTTTTTAGGCATAATTTGAAAACTACTTGAAACAAATGGGATATTTTTAATTAGTATAAAGCAGGACATAACAAATATTGATGTATTAAAAATTGTAAGTTGATATTCATACTGTTTATGAATATTAGTTTTATAATGCATATTATAATTTTCTTTAATTTACAAATTCGATATATTTATGTTTGAGTTTTTTAGTATTATAACAATACAAAAAAATATCACATTAGGATTATAATTTCAGGAGATATTAATAAAAGTATGAAAATGTAATTTAATATTAAAAGCTCTAAATTTTGAAAGTTTATAATTCAAAAACTTGAAATTTTGTATCTAAGCATAGTTTGAACCGAAGATTTAAAATATATTGTCAAAATTGGGTGTTGCCAAACACAAAAACACTTCACAAAAAACAAAGTTTAGTGTGACTTTGGTTCATATATGGCCTCCTAAGCAATCTTTAAATACGTCATTTAAAAGTAAACTTTATATCCAATCGTTTGGTACCTGTAACTTTCTTCTACTATAATTTATTGCAGAGTTAGTAGGGGGTGTTTGGTTTTTTTTCTATGACTGTACATAAAAAATTCAATTGAAGTTGACTTAAAAGTATTTCACCCAAATAAATATTGTAAAACATCCATTCATGTAACAAAAGATAGTGAAAAGCTTACAAGCTTTTCCTGAAACATCGCTAATCCTGTATAAATTTCCAACATGTCTAGTTTTTCTTCTTATTTCATTCAACTATAGAACATGAAAAAGAACATTTCATGCAATACTGCGTCAAACATCACTTATAAGGTTCCCGAATCAGAGGATTAAAATAAGCCTTTCATTGAATGAAGAATCGAAAAGAATAAAGTTTTGGGAAAAACCCTTACTTAAAGTAAATGTTTTCTGCTTCGAAAGTTTCTAGATTTAAGGGATCCGGGGCTCAAAATTCTATTTTTTATTTTTTTTTAATTTATAAAGATTTTGTTATGGAATTTTTTTCAGAAATATGTTTTAATACAATAAGAATATCGCGTGTAAAAAAAATCTGAAATTTTTTAATTTTTTTTAAATATATAAATTTCAAAATTTTAAGCATATTTAATTTTTGATTTAACTCTGGAAAGTACTTACTCGATTTACAAAATTTTTACTCTTTTGTGTACAGAAAACGTGTCATTTTAATTTGTTTTCAGAATTTCTTAAAATATTGATTATGAATTTCATAAAGTTTTTTATGGGTCAGTTTTGCATTAATTAGCATATTTCCACAATTATCACACAAATCCTGAAGACAATTTTTAAAGTTGACAAATCGTGAAAAAATTCTTCCTGAGATAAATGAAGTTAATGTTCTCGTCAGAGGGCAACTGATGCATCGCTTCTCAAGGCAAAATGTGTTATGTCTCTGGTTCTAATAAAGATAAAAGCATACGGTTTGCGATATTTAACGCTAAATATTAAGTACTTTTTTTAACCGATAAAATAATTGCATTTTTTTTTTAGAATTTTTAGCCCCAGACCGCTTTAAGTAAGAAACTGCCCATAAAATTACGAAGCGTAGTTTTTGTTGTAAATTTCAGTCGCACCCTGGCCCCCGGGTTACAGAATATAGGGAGAAACCAGATATACAGGGTGATTAAAGAAAACGTTTACAAAATGACATGGCATATATGAATCTTGCAACAAGGAGGAAAAATCATATAGGGACATAGGGTCGCAAACAGAGCCTGATTACCCACGGGGCAAATTCCTACCAGTAAAAATAAACAGAAAATTTTGCCTCATTCATGGCAGAAATTTTACATGAATACGGCGTTTAGATAAGTCGAACTTTTCTTTTAAAATTTATTGGTGTAAGTGTGCCCCGTTGGTAATCAGGCCCTGGTCGCAAACCACTTATTTAGCCACATATACAGGGTGTTTCAGGCTAACTCAATGTGTGTTTACCGTAATAACTTTCAGAAAACTGAAATATATTATAATAAAACATTCAACAGACATTCCCACCTTTGTTGTAAATGTGACAACACCAAACAAAAGTGGTAGAAGTTTGCATTATACTCGCCAGCAGTATGCACTTGACGTCCCACATTTGGGACTGTGTTTATCCGTTCATACGATATCATCAGTTGCTTCAGCAACTAGTTTTTTCTGACTTTTACATGATGTTATCATATTTCACACAAAACAAGACACATATCGTTGCATTTTCATTACAATGTTTTCAAATAGCAGACATCATATAGATATAGTTATAGCAGACATCAAATACAACAGAAGAACCACAGCTTTGGCCAGATTATGCAACGAAGAACCGTTACGGATCGATTTTTAAAATAGCAAGTTAATTTACACATCAATATTTTATTTACCATTTATAATCCGAAAATCAATAGAGATATTTTTACGCAACAAGAATATTTGCAATGATTCAGTGTCCCTAGATTTACCTAAAATTTGGAAAGAGATGCTATATAATTTTAGTACCAATAGTAAAAATTAATCCACGCTCGCAAATAACCAAGATAGTTTTATATTTTGTTTTATGTTTTGCAACATTTTTCGTTATGCACGTTGTCTCGTGACATTATTTACCATGCTATTGTTTTGTTAAATTATATGAAAACTAACCCACGTTCACAAATAACTAATTTAATTTTAATTTATTTTATGTTTGCAATATTTCATTATGCATCACGTCTCGTGACATTATTTACTATATGTATTATTTTTAAATTATGTGAAAATATTTTCTATCGTGTATGATTTTGAAAATGTCGCCGTTGGTGCGACGAAACGATCGTCAATCTTAATAAATGATATTTTATCACTTTATAGCATTATTTTACTTAATCTACAATGTTTTCATTTTTCTTGAAATTATTAGCGTCGAATTATTGACTGATAGAATGAAAACCCTGTATTTGCGACTTAATAAGTGGATTGAGCCCTATGTTCCTATATTATTTTTTATCCTTGCTGTATGCCTGGTTTGCCATGTCATTTTGTAAACGCATTTTCTTAAATCACCCAGTATGCATATTTATGCATTTTTTTTAATTGAAAAAGAAAAGATTTCTTGCATTTAACATATTGTTTTTTAGATTTGTCACTATTTGAAAAAAAGGGAATTATGCATTAGAATAAAATTTTGATTTTATAAACCCGTAGGTGCGCAATTTTTTATTTTGTTTCGAAAGAAATATATATGATTCTCTGAAAGGTTTATTACACAGGAAAAATAATGAAAAAAATCAGAGATATAGTTTTCATATAATACGTCAATCTTTTCTTCTCTTGCACATCTGCAATACAAATAAATACTACTTTCGTGTGGCTGTTTTACGCTAAAATAATGCAAATTAGTAAATATTTTAAGAAGTATGTCTCCAAATACCTTATTTTATATAATTATTTATTTTAAAAAACTTAATCTTTAACCCTTTAATTTCCATGATAGAATACGTTCTAGAAATTACGTAGTTCAGAGAATCTGACTTCACACCAGAAAGTTTTAATGGTTAATTTTCCTTTACTTAAAAACGGAATGTCTGTTATTAATTAAAGCAAATACTGCTTTCATTTTCTGGTGTGAATTACATATATACGAAAAAAAAATATTCAATTCAAAACATTGTTGTTTGCATAAATGCAAAGATGCGCACTAAAGGGTTAAAAGAGATACTTTCAAATTGGCTTCGTGCCAGGAATGAACAGTCGAAGAAATCACCGAAGATCTCTAGCGTTTTCTTATTTTGATTAATTTCAGTGGTTCGATTACGTGTCTTAAATTTGTGTTTTATTTATTTGTGATTTTATCATTTTATTTATGGATTGTTGTAATTTTTTTTTTCGTTATGGAATATAAGCCGGAAAGAATGCTGAACTATTTTTCTTATATTTTTCCAAGTGCCAACGGATTTGCCTTTTAGAATAATCTGTCTGCAAATGACAGAGATAATTTTTTAAAAAATCATGCTTGAACATTATTTTAAAAACAATAAAAAATGAGTAAATTGTGATACAATTTTAAAACAATTTGCGATATAGTTTTCAAACAAATTGCGTTTGAAAGTATATTTTTCTGTATTTCACGGTGTAAAAGTTGAAAATGTGCGGTACTTAGAAGTTTAAAAAATTGCAATAAAAGTTAATAAAAGTTAAACTAAACGTCTGCTGTTGCTACTATCAAAATGACTTCAGCGTTACTCACGCAAACATTTGTTCTTCATAATGTAGACAGGGACTTCTCACCAGAGTGCTTACAGTTTTACCTCAATTTTTAATAGAGTTTATCAGCAATGTTTCTAGTGTGCTAGATTTTTATTCAAAATATTATCTAGAATTGAAAGGATATACATGTATATATATATATACAGGGTGTTCCGTTAAAGGGGTCCAATATTAATAGGGGTAATAGAGGAGATCACATGGAGCATAAATCAGTATATAAAGCCTGGTCGGATCTCAATAGTTTTCAAGTTACAGCAAATAGAATGAAAATTCGGAAAATTGTAAAAGAACCCTCATTGCTAAACTATCGATAATGCTACATAAAAACGAAGCACATATTTAGAAAGAGCAGAAAAAAACCTACAAAATGACATCAATTGTATTAAAATAGCAATATTTATTGACGAGTTACAAGCCCTGAAACAGTGAAAAAAGTACGAAATCCAATATACATCAAAATAGTTAATCGTTAATTCCAAAAAGACAACTCTAGCTACAACAAGGAAAATGTAGTAAAATTTGGTCCATTCCGAAAACTTTCGAAAAAGCTTACAATGAACCATATCGGTTTAATTGTGTGAGAGAAATTAATCAGTTTCTTAGTTACAACTCCGCTTTCTTTGACACTAGCAAAGGTTAAAATCCGCCCATCACGATTGGAAACACCGCCTTTTTAATTACTCTCAACTATACATTTTCGATCATGCTTCTTCTGAGATGCAACATTTTTAATTATTCAAGAGTTGAATGAACCAAAATAACTTTACAATAATAGTCTACATTTTAAAGTGGTCTTTTATTGATATAAAGCTTAAGTTAAATTCTTTAAAATTAAACTGGTGGTGAAAATTCGGAAATAATTAAAAATATTGCGATTTGTAACTATGCAAGAAGTTTCAGTACATGTTTTACATGGACAATTATTGTATGTATATGTGCATCATAATTTATGATAGGAAATAATAATAACAAATAGCATAATAATTTTATTAATTATAAATTTAAAAAAGACACTCAATTTTAAATTAATTCATACAAACTTTGTAATTTACAATTTGAGTACACCACAGTCTGTGACTTACAAAATACTGTGCCAAAAAGTGTTGAAAATAAAAGAAAAATGACAAATAAAGAATTACATTCCACGTACTTTATGACATATGTGAAGCATAGTCTTCTGGCCTGCGCTGCACAGTTCAATGTCGGAAGGCAGACGAATGGACATTATTATAATAGGTGTTCGAAGTTGCGCCCATTAACAGAATCGCACAGCCGACAGCGACGTCGTAAAGATTGGCGAACACGCCGAAAAACTCCGACGGAGTTGGGAATGTCTCCTGCATCGACAACGATTCGCGCTAGTAAATCCTCCGGTGTATCCACAGGCGTTTCATACACCAGCGATTTAAGGTGTCCCCAAACAAAAAAGTCTAACGGATTGAGGTCTGGAGAGCGTGCAGGCCAAGCAACAGGTCCACTGCGTCCAATCCATTTCCCAGGATATGTTGAATTGAGGTGATTGCGAACACCTATGAAAAAATGTGCCGGTGCGCCATCGTGCATAAACCACATATTGTGGCGCAATGTTGCTGGCACATTTTGCAGTAACTGCGGTAAGATATCCCGTAGGAAAACCAAGTACGTACTGCCATTGAGTACATCTGGGAGTAAATATGGTCCTATGAGATAATCGCCGAGGACACCTGCCCATATGTTCACACTAAACTTTTGTTGTGCGTTCGACGGGAAAATAGTGTGCGGATTTGTATATGACCATGTGTGCATATTGTGCGTGTTTACCACGCACTCTCTCGTAAATGTTGCTTCATCAGTAAATAAAATATTTTCCAGAAATTGTGGATTATTTTCTGTTACATTAAGCAACCAGCGTACGAATTCTGTCCGCTGAGCACAATCTGTTACTGATAACAGTTGTACCCGCTGCACATGAAAGGGGTGCATGTTTTCTGCACGCAGAACACGCCACACACTTTGGTGAGAAACACCGACTTCAGACGCAGCAGCTCGTGTACTCGTGGAGGGGGTATCTTTAAAAATATTCAGTACATCTTCTTCCATTGCAGGTGTTCGTACATGTCGAGGTTTCCCTGCATCAATGCTTGCTGTATTAAACGATCCAGTCTCCCGTAATCATCTATCGATTTTTATGAAGAGTTTCGAACTTGGGCAACGTCTCCTTGGAAATTGCTCACGGTACATGCGCTGTGCTAGACATGCATTTCCATGAGCTTGCCCGTACATCAGATGCATGTCCGCATATTCTTCGTTAGAGTATTCCGGCATAATTATTATACATCAACTTACTACAATCCCACTTACAACAGCCTCCCTTTAACATAACGCCCACTGATGACTGCTGTTTTATTACACTTTTCTTCCTATACACATAGAAAATTTGCATAAAAAGTACTTCTTCTTCATCATCCTGAAAGTTCATGGAGGAAACGCAGCAGTCACGGAGTTTGCTTTAAGACAAGTCGAGAGCTGCACAATATGTCATTCACTTGACCAGACTGAATAATGAAAGGGTATTGATAGAGGTTGATCAGAAATGTATAATTGAAAGATATTAAAACGGGGTGTTTACAATCGTCATGGGCGGAGTTTCGCCCTTTCCGAGCGTGCAACAGTACAGAGTTGTAACTAAGGAACTGCTTGATTTCTCCCATACAATTAAACTGATATGGTTTATTGTCAGCTTCTTCGAAAGCTCTCAGAATGGACCAAATTTTATAACATTTTCCTTGATGTAGGTAGAGTTGCATTTTTGGAATTAACGATTAACTATTTTGCTAAATATTTGATTTTGTATTTTTTCACTGTTTCAGAGCTTGTAACTCGCCATTAATTCTCAATATTCTAAAACAACTTATGTCATTTCGTAGGATTTTTTCTGCTCTTTCTAAATATGTGCTTCGTTTTTATGTAGCATTATCGATAGTTTAGCAATGAGGGTTTTTTTACAAATTTCCGATTTTTCATTCTATTCGCTGTAACTTGAAAATTATTGAGATCCGGCCAGGCATTATATACAGATTTATGCTCCGTGTGATCTCCTCTATTACCCCTATTAATATTGGACCCCTTTAACGGAACACCCTGTATATATATGTTAAACAATTTCTTGTAATTTTTTACAGGATGATTATTATAGTATGTAATAATAATTATTATATGGACTATATGTTAATTATAATTGTTATATTTAATCCTTGTGATTATTTACTGCGGCAACCGTGGCATAAGCTTTTAACTGTGCAAGTTATTTAAGCGGGATTTTTATACTATGCCAAATTCCGTTATATGTTTGTGTCATGGTCAGTATGTCTTGGCTGTTCTCTCGCTGGGTTTGTCTATGATTTAATTTGTTTCATTTTTTAAAGTTTTTCATTTTTGCGGATATCACATTGTTTAATATTTTACATGGTGGTTTAATAATTTCTGGTGATTAGTCGATCGGGTACATAACGGAATTAAATTTTTGCTTGTTGCTGAATTCCGTTACAGAAATCGACTTTGTTTTTTGCATATAAATGTTTTTTATGTACCCGTGAACAAGTGAAGTGCTTTATAAGCTTCCGGCATCATTCATCCATTTGATCTTTTGTATGTTTATGATACGGCTTTTTCTACTTCAACATTTTTTAGCTGGATATTGTATCTTTTGTCTTTAATAGGATTTTATCAAAATTTGGTGTTTTTTTCATATGTGTTATATAGATTTATCGCCAGCAATATGCTAGAGAATTAATGAAATTTAGCAAGATTCTGTATTACTAGTTACATGTTCCATCTTTATTCTGTATAATGTTAGTGTTATGAATATTAGCTAATTTATAAATTTAATTTTAGTAATTGGAAATCGATGACGGCTTGATATATATAATGGTTATATATATATATATATATATTTAATCGCATACATTTCAGGTTTAACTAAATAAATAACAACTATACATAAACATTCTGATGAATGTTTTAATTTTTCATTTAAGGCTGAAGTGCCAGCACTTCATGCAAGTTCAGTTTTGAACTTTATTAAAAAAATTGTACTATAAAACGTTTATCCTTTATTAAATTTAAAATCGTTATCCCACACAGGAAACATATTACGTTAAGTAGGAGAACATACATGAAGTCTTAAAACACTTGAAAATAAAATCTGACTTAATGTAAATTTTGGAAATAAAATACAAATCTGGAAAATGTACCATATCTTAACATACCGTCATTTCCGGAATATAATCCGCGGATTAAAAACAATCATTTCTCGACCCAGAAATCTTTTAAAATAAAATGTAACTTTTTAGATCGCGGTAAATATTGCACTTCAATTACTAAATGAAATTTCTGTGTCAAAACAGAATTGTTTGATCCGAGGATTATACGCCGGAAATTACGGTATATTTTAATGATGGAAATGTGCAGGAAAAAAATACAGTGTGTCCACGTATAACCTGACCGACCTTTATTTTCGCAACTGTTGGTCCTAGATGCATACTCCCAATTACAAAAATAGTTTACCTAAGGTATAGAATTATTTTTAAAGCGATTTTGGGGAAGAAAAATATTTATTAAAAAATTACGAAATTTAAATTTTTATACGGTCCCCCGATCCTTTAAGCGATACTTAGTTAAAATTTACTATGACACTAACAAGTAAGACAAAAAAAGTCCCATTCATCTAACGTTAAAATTGACCGAGTTATGAAACTTTGAAAGGTATGACATATGCCACTTTTTTGCAACTGAAAACAGATGATTTCTGCTATGCTTTCAGGGGTCGTATATAAAGTACTTAAAACTTATTTCAAGGTATCTGCGCTTTGAAAGCAATCATACAAATATTACGATTCAGTTAACTTTTATTAGTTAAGTTTCAGATTAGTTAAAATAATTGCATTTTAACGTATGTTTTATTTGTAAGGATTTGAGGCTATGAGTTCCTTTAACAAAAATTATTTTATTTTCAAATGGTTTCATTTAGCTTGCAACGATCTTCTTTCTAGTTTAAAATTTGTACTCGAAATTTAACTCACTTTCAAATGTCCGATCGAGGTTAAATTTTACATACTGACTTAAATCCGAAGACAATGTAATCTATACTTCCTATTATAAAGAGGAGAAAATTGTTTATTTGTAGGAGGTAAGCTCTGGAACTACCGAACCGATTCCAAAAGTGATGGTATCAAAATGATGGTGTTAGTCCAACTTAGAACATAGGCTATATCTTATGTCGGTGCCACTACCCCAAAGGGGGTGTGGGAGCAAAAAACGTTCTAAAAATGCGATTTTAGCGTTACTGAAGGGCCTAGAAATATGAAATTTGAAATATTAGCTACTTATTAGATATAAAGGATTTCTAAGAACAGTTCTTAAACAATTCGAATTTTGAAAGGGGTGAAAATGCGCGAAAATCATTCTAAAAAACGTTCTAAATGGTGGTTTCTACACAATCTGAGGAAATACCAAATCGATCTAAAAAATAATGCCGTCAAAATGATGGTGACAACCCTTGCTCCAACATAGGTGATGTTTTATGTCGGTGCCACTACCCCAAAGGGGGTGCAGGGGCAAAAAACGTTCTAAAAATGCGATTTATGTGTTACTGAAGGGCCTAGAAATATGAAATTTGAAATATTAGCTACTTATTAGATATAAAGGATTTCTAAGAACAGTTCTTAAACAATTCGAATTTTGAAAGGGGTGAAAATGCGCAAAAATCATTCTAAAAAACGTTCTAAATGGTGGTTTCTACACAATCTGAGGAAATACCAAATCGATCTAAAAAATAATGCCGTCAAAATGATGGTGACAACCCTTGCTCCAACATAGGTGATGTTTTATGTCGGTGCCACTACTCCAAAGGGGCTGCAGGAGAAAAACGTTCTAAATTGCTGCTTTTGCGTTACGGAAGGGCCTAGAATCGTGAAATTTTGAATGGTAGTTAGTTATAAGACATCTGTGATCTCTAAGGAGATTTCCTAAAAAAAAATCGAAATTTAAAAGGGGGTCAAAATGCGCAAAAAGCGTTGTAAAAAACGTTCTAAATTACGATTTCTATGCAATCTTAGGAAGTACTGAACCGATTTCAAATATAATGGTGTGAAAATGATGGTGACAGATCTTGCTCCAAGATAGGCTATATTTTATATCTGTTTTCACTACCCCAGATGAAATGCAGGAGCAAAATGCGCGAAAAGCGTACTAAAAACGTTCTAAATGCCGATTTGTCGGCAATATCTCAGGAAGAATGAACCTGATTTCAAACGTAATGGTAGGAAATTGATGCTGACAGCCTCTGCTCTAACATAGATGCTATTTTATGCCGGTATCACTATCACCAAAACGTTGCGCGGAGTAAAAAAAGCGTTCTAAATTTCGATTTTTGTGATCGGTTGGGGCTGGCATCTTAAAATTTGGCAAGGTACATATTTATTAGATATAAATTATCTTTAAGAACAGTTTCGAAAAAATTTGAAATTTAAAAAGCGGTGAAAATGCGCGAAAAGCGTCATAAAAACGTTCTAAATTGCGATTTCTTATCAATCTAAGGAAATATAAAGCTATTTCAAAAGTAATGGTTGCAAATCAATGGAGGCAGTCCCTGCTATAACATAGGTTATATTTTATGTTGCTGCCACTACCACCTGAGGGTTGCAAAAGCAAAACATGTTATAATTTGCGTTTTTTGCACAACTGAGGGGTCTAACACTTTGAAGTATGGAATGGTATTTACTTACAAGATGCAACTGCTTTCTAAGAACAGTCGAAAGAAAATTCCAAATTTAAAAAGATGAAGTAAGTGAAAAGCGTTATAAATTACAATTTTTAAGCAAACTTATAAATTACCAAACCGATTAGAAAAATAATTATGAAAAATTGTTGGTGATAGATCCTGCTCAAACATAAGCTATATTTTATGTCTGTTCCACTATCACCAGAGGGTTGCAGGAGCTAAAAACGTTCTAAATTTCGATTTCTGTGATACTGAAAAGGCTAGAAACTTTAAATATGGCATGGTAGTTACTTATAAAATATAAACGCCCTCAAAGGAACGTCGAAAATAAATTCGAATTAAAAAAGAGTGAAGCGAAGGGGAGGTGCGAAAAGCCTTCTAAAAAAGTTCTAAATTACGATTCTATGCAATTTCAGGGAATATAAACCGATTATAAAAGTAATAGTTGCGAATCAGTGGTAATAGTCTCTGATCCTACACAGGCTATATTTTATGCCGGTGATTCTACCAACTGGAGTTCACAGCAACAACAAACGTTCTAAAAAAGGCCTTTAAAAGCTTTTTAAATTACGTTTCTGTGGAATATTAGGAAATAACAAACCGATTTCAAAATTAATGTTGGCAAATTAATAGTGACAGTTCCTGTTTCAACATAGCCCTTTATGTTGAGAGAGGTGGCAGGACTTGGAATTTGACATGATGGTTAATTTTAAGATGTAAGAAGATGGTTTCTAAAAAATTCAAAACTTCAAATGAATACTGAAATGAGCGTATTAATTGAGCATAAAAATTTCAAAATATTTTCTAAATTATCATTTATTTAGTTTTATTTCATTTTATTAATTTAAGTCTCATTTCTGCCTAATGCAGTGTAATAATGATGTTTAATCAAACTGTGTTTTAAATAGTAATTTTTGAATTATTCCTAAAAGTAATAAGTACCTTTTAATAAAAAAAACCTTTTAATAAAGTAAAATATTACCTTTTAATGAAATAAAAATTTAGTTAGTACATTTTAATAAAAATTAGACATATAAATATCACTTGGCATATTTCAAATATTACGCGAGCAAAGCCGCGGGGTTTGCTAGTATTATTATGATTTTCGATGCTTAGCATCTTATACATACTTATACTAGAAGATAACACAAAAAAATCCGATAGATTACTGTCAACAAATTTAAGAAAGAATTTTAGATTAGATAACATAAACCTGCGATGGTTGTGTTTTATAACTTTTATAATTACGTTTTATATATTTTTTAACGCTGAATAAAAATAGTACCTTTACTTTTACACCTTCGGGACGGGAGCCTTTTGCGAAATTTTTAATCTTTTGTCACCATTTTATAAAAACAGAAATTTGTGTCTTCCTGAATCGAAAAAATACGCTGATTAAATTAGGCAAATTTTACAGTAAAATTTTACTGGTGAGGAAAAACAAGTAGTCTGAGCGCTTCATGCGGCACGTATACCTGTCGCCCGTCCCCAACGGGTTAACCATCATGTCAGGACTTTTCGCAAATCGTAAATTTCAAGGTTAAAAAATAGCTAAAAATCTGATACCAATAAATTAGATATAAGAAATTTTTATTCAGTTTAAGTTTCATTATTTCAATAATTTATTCAATTTTTTGGCTTATACCGGGTTTCATACAGATAAACAGCTCAGGGGTCCGATGAGGTTGGGAGGGGAGTGGGGATCAATTTTAACTTTGAGCTTTTTAACTTTGAAATTTGCTTTTTGAGAAAAATCCTGACGTGATAGTTTAAAATAAATGTCATTTTCGGATTCAGCGCTGAAAAATACATAACAATCAATTTTCAAAAAATAAAAAACATGACACACTAGAGAATTTGAAAGACAATGTAATCTAACAGCATTTAAAAATATGTATCATTTTATAAAGAATTTAGGTTGTTGTTTTCAGCCTTTTATTTAACAAAAATTCTGTTATTTGTATCCTCTTATATGTTCAGTACAAATTGTATATTTTGCAGTAATATGTCAGAATGATTTAAGATTTCAAATTTATATTGCAATGCTAATTTCACTCTCGAAAAGTTCTTTGATATATCTCACGAAGTTATATTTCTACTAAATTTGTGAATGATCCCTAATTTGGAGCAAAAAATATTCTCCAACTTTAAAGAGCTATTACTCGGTCAATTTTAATCGTAGACTTTTTTTGTCTTAATTATCAGAGTAACGGGAAAATTTTACTAAATATAACTTATAGGACCGGGGGACCGTATAAGAATTTAGATTCTGTAATTCTTCACTAAATTGTTTTTTCGCTTCAATTTTTTTTATCTTAACTATGCACTTAATTTTGTAATTGGAAGTATGCATATAGGACCAACGGTTGTAAAAATAAAGGCCGGTCAGTTCATACGTGGACACACTGTATATTGAACGTAATCTTTAGAAATCCATACAAAATGTTATTTACCCTTAATTGCATAGTGATGTAAATTTCCATCACCTTTTTATTTAATTTTTTATACATGAATTAAGTTCTTACAACCACTATATTTATCTATTTATATAAAATCCAAGTCTCTGTGTGTCCCTCACAATTCCGGTAGGACCGCCTCATTGTAATGACGTAATGAGTAATTGTTGAAAAATACTAATCCATGGTTACCACAGTAGCGCCAAAGGTTGACCAACTTGGCGAAATATCGCCAAATTTAACGGAATGTCGCCAAACTTGGCGAAAAAATAAGTTGTCGTATATGAGGCCAACTTGGCGTTAGCTGGCTATTTTGGCGAAATTCTCATTTAAAACCATTAATTTTTCTTAATCGAGGTCACCGCAATGTAATTTAAACTCCGTACTTTTAAGCGAAGGGGGGGGGGGGGGGGGTGTCAGAATCTATGGATGAGAATTTAAATTAAATATACGAAAATGTACGTCTTTACATCGTCATCCCGATGCTACTATATAACATAACCGCCAATAGAGACGGTGCTGTACTGTCCGAGCTCCTAACTGCCCGATTTTAATGTGCTTTAGGTACTTTTCCAGTATAGGACCTTGGCGAGATAGATAAAATGAGTACTTTTCCGTTATACGGACACCATGCCAAAACGTATGCTAATGCGCCAATTATTTCAAATCTGATCATGAAAAGGATTTTTATTATAAACCATGCGAAACATTGTGATATGCTATTTATGAAGCGTGAATCGCGTGGATTGTTATTATTTAACCTCAAAAGCTATTTAATTTACTATTCGAATTGAAAATATATTTTTTTACGAAGTTATAATTTACTTTTACTGCTGACGCTGAGATGGATTTTACCATTTGGCAATTACCAGACGATGAGAAAATTGCGATAAAACTGTTTCAGGAATTTGGAATTCTGCATAATAAAATGTTGTGTTCAAAATGTTGTGTGCAACTTGATATGAACCACAACACAACAGTGGACTAGAATAGTTATTTGAGAGAAGTTTGTACAAATGCTTTATGTTCACCACCAAACAGAAAAATCGGTGTACCTAATAAAATTATAGAAGTAGATGAAAGTCTTTTTACCTGAAAAAAAGCAACGTAGGACGTTTTCTTCCTCTTCAGTGGGTGTTAGGTGGTTTATGTCGTGAAACACGGGGATGTTTCCTTATTCCTATTCCCAATCGTACAGCTGAAACTTTAATGGCGATGTGGCAGCCGCAGAAAGGCAAGGGAGAAAAATTCTTCGTTCGGAATGGCAGCTGGCCAGAGCCGTTGTCATAGCAGCGCAGACGAAAATGTTTACATTGCGTTTTTGTGTGTTCGAATACGATGAGTGTCAGAATCGACGTTTATCAATGTTCTACGAATAAAGGTAGTAAAGTGTTTTTAAGTGAGTGATTATATTATACGAGCGACTCACCACAATGGTGACCATGGACTGTTCTTATATAGAGCATCAGCCTTCCTAGATGAGTTGGAATGTTATCCGATCATCTTCATCTTTCAAAGAATACATCGTTCTACAGCGGCTCGATGGAAAGCAGATAAGTTCTTCTGAGTCATTTTCCTGATATTTTTTCTGTTATTTTATTAGAAAAATTTAACTCGCGAATTTATTTTGGTTTGATTGTACTATTTTATATATTTATTACCATAAATCATGTCTAGTGTCGATGCTGTTCAAATTCCATTATATAACAGATCAGATCCTGCGCTATGGTTTGTGATGTGCGAAAGCACATTTGCTTTAGCTACCCCCAAAGCAATATCAGAATCTGTTACAAAATATAATTATATAGTTTCGCATCTTCCACCCGATGTTGCATCAATCATTCGTGATATTTTAATGCAACCAGATGCTACTGACCCTTATGGTGTCTTAAAAAAGGAATTAATTGCGCGCTCAGGTGAATCATCCCAGCAAGAGATACGACAGCTCTTGTCTGGAGAAGAACTAGGAAATCGGAAACTTTCAGATTTATTACGTAGTATGAAACGTCGCGCGGAATCCCTAAATGTTCCAGACAATTTAATGTTAGAATTGTTTTTGCAACGATTACCAAATTCTGTTCAGACAATTTTAGCGGCTGTTTCTGAATTAACCCTTGATAAAGCAGCGGAAATTTCAGATCGTATTTCAGAAGTTACCCCTTCCCCAGCTTCTGCAATTGCCGTGTCCTGCTCGAATGAACAGGCGATAGAGGGTAAATTATTGAAAGAAATCGAAAAATTAAATAAGCGCATCGATCAGCTTGCTGTTTCACGTGGTCGGTCCCCATACCGCAGAAACTGGAGTAAACCTCGAGGGCGAAGTAATAGTGATAATCGGGATTCAAGTATCTGTTGGTATCATAGACGATTTGGAAAAAAATGTAGGGAAGAAAAATGCATAAAGCCGTCTTCTTGGGCGGGAAACGAAACCAGCAAAGAGTAGAGGCGACTTATTCTTTGCCTCAACAGTCACGTCGCCTGTTCATTAGAGACCGGACTACAAATGTTTCTTTTCTGGTCGACACCGGTTCGGACGTGTCAATCCTTCCTGCCAACAATGTACAAAAACGGAATCCACCCGTACAAACGCTTTTGGCTGCTAATTCTTCCCCTATAAATGTTTATGGTCAACAAACCCTTTTTCTAGATTTTAAGTTAAGACGAAAATTTAATTGGACTTTTCTAGTGGCAAATGTTAGTACACCAATTTTGGGAGCAGATTTTCTCCATAATTTCGAATTGGTTCCAGGTCTCCGCCACAAATGTCTAAGAGATTTAAAAACAAAATTTGAAACAACAGGTCACATGAAATGTGCATTAATTCATTCAGTAAAAACAATCAATATTGATAATATATATAATGAACTTCTTAAACAATTCCCATCTATTACAAAATTACCAGATCCCAATCAGCCTGTCAAACACAACACAATGCATTTTATTTCAACAAAAGGACCTCCAGTTGTGGCAAAACCCCGCAGGTTGGCTCCGGATCGCCTGAAAATTGCTAAAACAGAATTTCAAAATATGATACAACTCGGACATTTAAGACCTTCACGTAGCAACTATGCATCACCTTTGCACATGGTTCCAAAAAAGGGAACTTTGGAATGGAGACCTGTAGGTGATTATCGTGCTTGAATGCGCAAACCAAAAAAGACAGATACCCGATACCATGAATAGCTGATTTTACTGCTAATTTACGTGACACTAAAATTTTTAGTCGACTTGACCTCATCAAAGCATATCATCAAATACCAATCAATCCTGATGATATTCCCAAAACAGCGATATGCACACCTTTTGGATTGTTCGAAAGCACACGCATGCAATTTGGCTTATGCAATGCGTCTGCAACATTTCAGAGATTCATAGATGAGGTAATACGTGATTTACCAGGCGTCTATGCTTTCGTCGATGATATACTCATAGCCTCTAAAAATGCCGAGGAGCATTATCATCATTTAAAGGCACTATTTTCCAAATTAGCAAAATATGGTTTGTGCATAAATGTATCCAAGTGCACATTTGGTAAACCTACCATTGATTTCTTAGGATTTCGAATATCTGAACATGGTATTCAACCACTTCCAGATAAAGTTAAATGCATAATCGATTTTCCGCAGCCCACAACCTTATCTCAACTTCGAAGATTTTTGGGTATGTTTAATTTTTATAGGTCTTTCATATATCAAGCTGCACACATACTTGCGCCTTTAGTGAAATTGTTAGAAGGCCATACAAACAAAAAGAAATCTCGTTCCCGTGTTCCTAAAACAGAACCCCTTAATTGGAACGAAGATGCTGAAAAAGCTTTCGTAGCTGCCAAAAATGCAATATCTCAGGCTGCTCTTTTACGGCACCCTATTCCAGGCGCTCAGTTGAGTATATGGGTTGACGCCTCAGATGTCGCGATCGGCGGCACCCTTATGCAGTTTTATCAGGAACGTTATGAACCTTTAGCATTTTTTTCCATGAAATTAAACAACAGTCAGCGGAATTGGTCAGCATATGACCGGGAATTATTTTCTATTTATTCGGCAATAAAAAAATTTCGGCACATGCTAGAGGGGAGAATTTTTCAAATTTATACTGATCAAAAACCGCTAATTTATGCATTTAAGCAAAATCCCCATAAATGTTCGCCGCGGCAATCAGGCCATTTAGATTACATTTCCCAATATTCCACTGACATTAGACATGTACCAGGTTCCGAAAACATTGTTGCAGATTGCCTCTCAAGAATTGAAATTGATTCTATTTCAAAATCTCCAATCTTAAATTTTGAGGAATTCGCAAAAGCTCAGGAAAATGATTCAGAGCTACAGAACCTGCATAATAGTACATTGCTCAAATTGGAATTGAAACCTTGCCTCATTTCTGATTGTAGCCTACTATGTGATACTTCAACAGGTACGCCTCGACCCTTAGTTCCTAGTTTCTTTCGTCGGCTGATATATGAACATTTGCACAACCTAGCCCATCCAGGCATAGCAGCTACCACAAAACTAATTTGTTCCAGATACGTATGGCCAAATATGAAACGAGACATCAAAAACTGGGTTCGTGGCTGTGAGAAGTGTCAAAGATCAAAAATACAGAGGCACACCAAAGCACCTCTTGGCACGTTCTCTCTTCCTGATGCACGTTTTTCCCAAATACATATCGATATCGTAGGTCCCTTGCCTCCATCTGACGGTTTCAGCTATCTTTTAACGATGATTGACCGATTTAGCAGATGGCCAGAAGCCGTACCTATATCTGATACACAAGCTAAAACAATTTGTAGTGCCATATTAAAGCATTGGATATCAAGATTTGGTTGCCCTTCGCTCATAACCACGGATCAAGGCCCACAAATGCGATCAGCAATATTTGATGAATTTACGAAAATGATGGGAACACAGAAGATCCGCACAACGGCATATCATCCGATATCGAATGGCATTATCGAAAGATTTCATCGACATTTAAAGTCATCCATCAAAGCTCACGAAACCAGTAGGTGGACTGAAATATTACCGATAGTTTTACTAGGCATTCGCACAGCAGTGAAGGAAGATATACAAGCTTCTTGCGCTGAGCTTGTCTACGGCACTACGTTGAGATTGCCCTGTGATATGCTGGATGAATACAAGATCCGACCTTTCAACGATAACTTCGTCACGCAACTACGAAACACCATGCGGCAGTTAAGTCCAGTTGCTACATCATCTCACTGCCAAGAGAAGTTCTATATACACCCTTCCTTGACATCTTGTTCACACATCTTTCTAAGAGTGGATCATGTACAACCTCCATTGTGTCAACCATATACTGGTCCTCACAAAGTCCTAAGTAGAACTGGGAAAACTATAACAATCGAGCTTAATGGTCGTAAGTCTACGGTATCAATAGATCGAGTGAAGCCAGCTCATTTGATTTCTACTTCAGACTTGTCCACGAAAACTGTTCCAGAGAACTCTAAATTAAAACTCTCTCTTAAAGCGGACAGTAACCCTGACCAAACAAAAACTGTCACACGTTCGGGCAGACATGTCCATTTTCCTAAAAAACTGGCATCTTATATTACTTACTGAAATTGTTGATAAATTGTTCATTTTGCATACTACACATTATGCCTATATTTTGTTATATATTGCAATTTTATTTCATGTAAATATCCTTGTAATTTTTCTCCACAAGCGTGGATTCTGACACAGATAGTCAAAAAAAAAAAAATAGTATACACTTGTATATCGTTTCTTCGGTACCCTACGTCACTGGGGGGATACTCTGTGGCAGCCGCAGAAAGGCAAGGGAGAAAAATTCTTCGTTCGGAATGGCAGCTGGCCAGAGCCGTTGTCATAGCAGCGCAGACGAAAATGTTTACATTGCGTTTTTGTGTGTTCGAATACGATGAGTGTCAGAATCGACGTTTATCAATGTTCTACGAATAAAGGTAGTAAAGTGTTTTTAAGTGAGTTATTATATTATACGAGCGACTCACCACAGCGACAATAGAAAACAAGGCTTAGATGCTGTGCACAGATGTCATATACGCCCCTTATTGGCGCGACTTTTTACCGACGCCAATTTGGAGAAAACCTCTGTACCATATCACTATATCCGGGTTACCATATCAAGCAAAATAACGACACTTTGACGCAAGTTAAGTACCCGTTGCGTATATGACATTGGCGTCAGAAAAAAAATCGCACCAATATGATATGATATCTGCGCCAGATGCTGTATATTCCCCCTGCCGCCATCTTCGATATTTTGAGATTTCTTGGCGATGTTTTACATTTTATTTTCGTTAATCGTAACAAACGCATAAATCGCTGCGTGGCGACATTTACCACTTGGAGGAAAAGGGGTTTTCACGCCAAGAAAGAAAAAAAAAAGATGGCGGCCGCGGGAATATATAACATATGTTCCGTTTAGAATGAGTTTTAATTTATTACTCTATTGTGTAACAGTTATTTGTTCACTTATTTTAAGTATATATTTGTGATTTAATAAAATAGTTCGTAAAAGTCTGTAATTTTCAAATGTTATATTTTTTGGTATTTCTTAGTTATCCCGTCGACCAATTTCGCCAAATTATATAAATCGCCAAACCACTCGCCAAATTATACACATTGACATAATTTTTTATTTTAAATAATGAAAGAACAAATAAATTAGTAAAACATTAATAAAAAATACAAATAAAACGTCGAATTAATGGTTTTATTGGCCATTATTGGCATTTAATCTTACAATTAATTAATTAATGGCAACCATTATTGGCAATTAATCTTACAATTTGGCGACAGTAATTTGGTAGACGGGATAACTAAGAAGGGCACTGATGTCATATACGCCCCATATTGGCGCGATTTTTTTCAGACGCCAATGTCGTATACGCAACGGGTACTTAACTGGCGCCAAAGTATCGTTATTTTGCTTGATATGGTAATCCGGATGTTGTTGTTATGCTGTTGATGTTTTCGCCAAAATGGCGTCAGAAAAAAATCGCGCCAATATTCTGTGCCCTAAGAAGTACCTATTTTTTAAATGCTCGTTTTATCTTCATGTTTTTTCTTTCATTTTTCAAATGTTTCAATTCACATGATTTTCATTTTGTGCCAACTATTACACTTGGCGGCAATGGTGTCCGTATAACGGAAAAGTACCAGAAAATGAAATTTGGCAACATATTTTCTAGCAACTTATTCAATGTTTCATATACTACACAAGTAATTTTTCAATATTCACACCATTTATTTAATACACAGAAGCAACTATATTAACTATTTTTGTATACAAGCAGAAGTAAATTGTATATAAAAAACAACAATAATATAGATATAAGTAAAATTTTATAGATTATATAAGTAAACTTAAAGTTTGTTTATTTGATTTTCATAGCTGTTTATATAATTTGATCACAAATCTCGCTTTTTGGTGCCCGAATTACAACAAGCTTTTTAAAAAAAAAAAAACGCCAAGAACCCTATAGTGGAACAGTACCAAAATGTTTATTATTTTGTACTATCTGCGCTATAGTTTGTACAAAAAAATTAAGAATAAAATAAGGCACAGATGTCATATGCAATTTACAATTAATTTATATATTGGCGCGATTTTTTCTAACGATAATATCATATACGCACCGGGTACTTAACTGGCGCCAAAGTGTTTGGTATTTTGCTTGGTATGGTTACCCGGATATAGATATGATTGTAACGAGGTTTTCGCCAAACTAGCGTTGGAAAAAAATCGCGCCAATATATGACATCTGTGCCTAAAATAAATGCAAAATAAGACTAAAAAAGAGTTGTCTGACTAAAAAATTAAAAACCTAACTTTAACTTTTTTTCTTTTTTCTAATTTAATTTTTTTCTAAATTTTTATTTATTTATTTTTTGAAACACATGCTTTCATTAAAATTACCAAAAATCTATAATATATATATATATATGTATATATTTATATTAAATACAGTAAATCGTAGCAAATAATATTTGGGCTTGAAAGGAAATTGTTTTACTTCCTCATGGCCCAAGGAAAAAAAATGAAAGCTTGGCCGCCAACTTTATATACACACACACACATATATATATATATATATATATATATATATATATACATAGGTAACGTACATAATATAATATCATAAAAAAAAACTTAAACAAAACTTAAATTGAATTGGCGCCCAATCTTTCTTTTTTATTATTTATTTATTTATTTATTTATATATTTTTTTTTTCTTGGACACGAGAAAATAAAACAATTTCATTTCAATCCCAAAAATTTACCACTTTTTAGAGCATTAAAAAAATACATTTTTGTGAATACTAATGAAAGTATGTCTTTCAATTTTTTTTTACATTTATTTCTTCTATCTTGAATCACGTCTGTTCAGAACATTTTTCTATAAAAAGAGCATATGTTCAGCATATTTTTCTATTAGAAAAGTTTAATGTGTTGCGCTATCGTTAAACCATTTCAGAAACCGTGTTTAATTTTCCTAATGTAAACAAGCACAGAGCTTTATGGTGAGTCATTCCCATTTTAGAATCATTCACATAAAAAATTTCGCTCATTGAGTTACTATTTCGCCTCTCTTTTAAGACAATGTTAATGACGTTACCAACGGTCAAAGCACCATGAAAAAGTCTACATGAGAAAAGGGAACCGATGTTGGCATTCATCCAACACTGAACCTCTATGGTTTTTACAGTGTTTATTTTTTTTCACATGCAGACAATAATGGCAACTCAAAGTAGCAACGGTTTTTTTTGTTAGGTTTGTTCTGTTCTTTGATTGGAAAAATAATAATGAAGTAGAGATGTAATACAGAATATGTTTTTTCAACAAAGAAATATCTTTTTTCAATAATTTATTGTATTTTTCATTTGAAATGAATTGATATGAATAAAAGTTTCATTTATACTGTCATTTAAAAATTTGATAAATAAGTTAGAAGGATAAACATTTTCTACAGTCGGACTGTATTTAAAAGAACTGGTTTTTTCTCATGGACAACTATATGTAATTGTTTCAAGATGTAAAAAGGAAGGACGTTAAAAAATATATGTCGAAGATACTGAAAAGCAAGGTCAGCTTTTAAATGATAAAAAAGTTTTTACAAAAAACGTCGTATATCCTGAAGTTTTCTGACCAAATGTTAATTTACACTTAAATTTCATTTTTTATATATTCATTATACATAGTTTTTCATAAATGTATTTCTTTTTTTAAATGTGTTATTTTCATCTATCACTGCGGAACAAGCGAGAAAAACTCATATTCTTGCAGATGTGTTGTATATAACAGATCTATATATTACATTTTCCGTCATTTTTGACGGTCTATCTTTCTAGTATAGAAATATTAATCCTCTAAAAATTACAAACATTTGCTACTAAATAAAGTTAAAAATCTATCTTAAGATTTCTGGTGTCTAATCCTTAATATAAAAAACAAAAATTTTAAAAGAATAATTCATGCAATTAAAGGTTAACCCTATCGCTGCGTAACCCGAGATATACTCGCGCATGCATTTTCCCGTCTAATTAATACTATTTGGTTATTCCCACCAGTTATTTTTTAGCGAAAACGTTGTCTGATTTAATCAGGACATTTTTTTGACTTCGGTAGTCAAAATTTTCTGCTTTAACCCCTTAACGCTCGAATTAAATTACGGTTGAAAAATTGAAATTGCTTATTGGCACCACTTTTATGAAAAAGAAATATTCACCTTATTTAATGGCAGGAAAAACGACACTAAAATATAGCCAATTTCACTATTTTATAAAACTGGTGGGAATCAAACATTTTGAGTAAAAGACACAGCCCGAGAATATGACGGAAGCGAGAATTAAGGGGTTAAAGAACCGGTAATAAAAGATTAAAAATTTTGTAAAAGACGCTCATCTCGAAGAATTATTTACGCAGCGAGTGGGTTAATAGATATACTAGTAGCACATTATAGTGCATGTATGATATTAAATCAACAGAGTGTGGTAGTAATTAATACAGGGTCCATAAAAAATGTCCCACATTAAATGGTATATCATTACAGTTTAATTTAGGCTATTTAGAAAAAATCATACATTAAATCGAAGGTAAACTAACCTAGTTTTTCTTACTAATGTTCAATATGCGCATCTTTAGTTATACGTCACACACCCAACCTAAAGTCCAATTCTTTCCATACCTCGGTTAACAAGTCCGGAAAATAATGGAAGCAATAGTCTCTCCCATTTTGTGTCTTAACTCCATAGCTGCCAACTTTTACGCATTTTTCTTACCACTAAAAATGTATGGTAAATGTTGTCTTAAATTAATGGTCGAAATCTCAAGGTTAACCAAGACGAAAATAGCTATTAAATTTTAGTGGTAGCAAAAAAGCGTAAGAGTTTGCAGCTATGCTTAACTGTAGTAAATCATCAGGTAACAGCCCAACATAGACACGATGTTTTATAAAGCCCAAAAGGAAAAAATCGCATGCGCCCAGCGGCTTTTAAATATTCTTGCCAACAATAACGTTTTATGCTCAAGAATCGCCATTTTGTATATGTGGAACTGCAAGCGAGCCAATAACAAAGCAGTACTGCGCTTTACTTGTATATAACTGTTTAACACTAGAACCGCCACAGCGGTAATTTTAACCGGTAAAAAGTGAAAATATTTCGATTCGAACCAGACTTTTTTTTTCTTAAATAAGTTAAATATGTACTACGGAGAAATAAGTTGAATAAATAAGTTAAATAATTTTAAATAAAAAATTTGGTGTAAAATACTTTTATAACACTTGAGTAAAATTTCCGGCGGTTCTAGTGGTAAGTTACTCTAAATTTATGACCTCGTACCAACACTCTACAACGCTTGCAGTTGATACTATTGAAATTTATAACTGGGACATTCTTTAACCCCTTTGAGGGCGGTGGGATATATTATATCCGCCTAAGCGTAATTAAGATTTGCACCAGAAACTTTTAATTAACTTTTAATCTTATAACTTTGAGGGAAACTAGTTGAAAAAATAGCTTTTCCTTATTTAGAAACAAAAATTTTCCCTTCCAGTGGGAATTCAGCATTACACAAACGCAATTGGTTGCCCCTCAAGGGGTTAATGGACCCCTGTATAACTTTTTCAGTTGCTCGACTTCCTTTCGTTCTTCCAAAGCCGAACAAATGAGCTTACTGTAATTATTTTGGGGGAAAACGATGCAGGAGGAAGTCTATGAAAACATGTGGCTTACTATGGACAGCGATGAATGTAATTAAATTTACAGGGCGCTACATATGCAACACAGACAAGGGGAAAACTAAAAGCTTTACTGATATTACAAGTTTTTCACACTGCTTTTTAAAGGTTTTCCACAAGCTAAAATTTGGGCATGGTACTCAACGATTGTTGTTTATCCGCTTCGTCTGTTTATTACTCACGGTTGTTTAAAATGCTGTTCTTTGCGTATGTCCTACATCGATGATTTTAATGCTACCTGTACCACTCCAATTTTTTTTTTGGGGGGGGGGGGAAACTGCGTGTGTTGTTACTCGAAATTTTCTAAATATTTTCACTTTAAATGTAACCATACAGGATCTGTTGTTATTGTTCTGCACAATCTCGAACGTATATCTTGAAATAACTATATCTCGCATTTCAGTTCAGCTGGTTGAACAGCATTTCATTTCAGATGGTTGAACAGAGCGGCTGCGAGTGAT
The DNA here is from genome assembly GCA_963932465.1 of Maratus speciosus. NCBI lineage: Eukaryota > Metazoa > Arthropoda > Arachnida > Araneae > Salticidae > Maratus > Maratus speciosus. The sequence goes on from OZ010793.1 coordinate 137,843,467, forward strand.
ACATATATTGTCAACGTTTCTTTACGAGAACCTTATATGTATATTTTTTTTTAACCCCGCCCCCAAATAATGAAAACTATCATTTTTCTGTTTGGGAAGGGAGGTGCATATTTACTAGTTAAAAGATCAAAATACGCAGGTTATTATTTAAAAATGTTCGACTGGATAAAAAAAATGCAAATAGAACACTAATTTAATATATTTCCATTAATTTTTATGGGAAAAGCATATAAAGCGCAATCGAAACAATCTTCACCGATGGTTTTAGAAAAACACTATTCTCGCAAAAGATGGCTACTTTGACGTCAAAAGTTCTGGCAAATCAGATTTCGAGACGTCAAAACCTGGTTGGGAAAACCAAAATATGTATCTATCGAATTTGCTCGATTACACCGTGATCAACGAGGATACGAAAAAAATATTAATTAAAAAGTTGCGTATTTTAGATACGTACCGCAAAAAAGTTACATAACGTGCAAAAGTTACGTACCGCAGAATCCGAATCTGCAACAACAAATGGGGGTTATCCTTCAAGATTTCAAAGTTGGACCCCCTCTGACCCCCTGGGGTCGGTTGCGGGGGCCAAATTTGGCATCACTGAATAGCTTTTTTTTAAATATTTAACACGTATTTTTTCGTTGTTCAATCTGATATGTATTTCTCGAGTTATTCGACCGTTTCCAAACTTTTCGGACACCCTGTATATATATATATATATATATATATATATATATATATATATATATATATATATACACGGGTGTCCTAAAAAGGACTGACTGATTTTAAAATTCAATAACTTGCAAACGGTGATAGATATTAAAAAAAAATTCTTGCAGGAGGGTTATGCATAAGGTCAAAAGTTTTATTACGGTTATTTTCGATTTTAGTTCGATTTACAAACAATAGATGGCGCTGTAAGCAATAGTCGCTAAATACAGGCTCGATTTTTGGTCCTTTCTCTTGTTCCATGCAGAAAAAGGAGATTGAAATGTATTATGCGGGCCACGAAGTACCAAAAATCGAGCCTGAATTTAGCGTCTATTAATCGCAGCGCCATCTATTGTTTGTAATTCGAACTAAAATTGAAAATCACTGTAAAAAAAACTTTTGACCTTATGCAGAACCCTCCTGCAAGAACTTTTTAAATTTCTGTCACCGTTTACAAGTTATTGAGTTTTAAAATCAGTCAGTCCTTTTTAGGACACCGGGTATATATATATGTACATATATATATCTTATACTATAATGCCAGCAAAAATTGTGTGTGTATGTAAATTTTATCTTAAAAACGGCTCTAACGATTTTGACGAAATTTTGTATTTTACAATTTTCGGGCACGATAAGACTATTGGGCAAGGTCACGTGTTCTAGAAAATTCGATTAGTGGGTCATTTTGTGTCATAATGGACCAGGGTCAAGCTACTTATGTCTGAAAAACGGCTCAATCGATTTTGACTAAATTTTCTATCCAGCCGTTTTCGGCACGAGAAAACTATTGGGCTAGGTCACATGTTCGAGAAATTTCGATTAGTGGGTCATTTTGGGATCACTTCGGGTCAAGCTAAATTTATCTAAAAAACGGTTGCCACGATTTTGACTAAATTTTGTAATCTACTGCTTTGGATTATGAGAAGACCAATGGGCTAAGTCACATGTTAGAGAAAATTAGATTAGTGGGTCATTTTTGGGTCACTGTGGGTCAAGCTAAGTTTATCTAGAAAACAGCTCTAACGATTTTGACGAAATTATGTGTTCTATCGTTTTCGGGCGAGAGAATAAAATTGGGATAGGCTGCATGTTAAGAAAATTCGATTAGTGGGTCATTTTGGGTCACAATGGGTCAGGTGTCAATCTAATTGTATCTAAAAACGAATCAAATGATTTTGACAAAATTTTGTATTATACCGTTTCTGGACATGAGAAGACCATTCGGCTAAGTCACATGATCGAGAAAAGTTGATTTGTGGGTGGGTCGTTTTGGGGTCACTGTGGGTCATGCTAATTGTATCTAAAAAACGACTAAAACTATTTGGACAAAACTGTGTACTATACTGTTTTTGAGCATGAGAAGGCCATTGGGCTAAGTCACATGTTCGAGAAAATTCGATTAGTGGGTCATTTTCGGGCCGCTGTGGGACAAGCAAAGTTTATCTAGAAAATAGCTCTAACGCTTTTGACGAAATTTTGTGTTTTATCGTTTTCGGGCACGATAATATCATTGGGATAGGCTGCATGTTCAAGAAAATTCGATTAATGAGTCATTTTGGGTCACTGTGGGTTGTTTCTAAAAAACGAAACAAACGATTTTGACAAAACTTTGTATTATACCTTTTCTGGGCATTAGGAGACCATTGGGCTGAGTCAATTGTTCGAGAAAAGTCGATTTGTGGGTGGGTCATTTTTGGGTCACTGTGGGTCAAGCTAATTGTATCTAAAAAACGACTGAAACAATTTTGAAAAATTTTGTATTATATCGTTTCTGAGCAAGAGAAGACGATTGGACTAAATCAAATGCTCAAGAAAATTCGATTACTGGGTCATTTTTGGGTCACGATGGGTCAACTTATTGTATATAAGATAAGGCTCAAAACATTTTGACAAAATTTTGTATTATATCGTTCTGAGCATGAGAAGACCATTGGGCTAAGTCACATGTTCGAGAAAATTCGATTAGTGGGTTATGTTTGGGGTCACTGTGGATCAAGCTAATTGTATCTAAAAAAAGACTCAAACAATTTTGAAATTTTTTTTATTACATTGTTTCTCAGCACGAGAAGGCCATTGGAATAGATCACATGTTCGATAAATTTAGATTAGTGGGTCCCTTTTGGGTTACCGTGGTTCAAGCTAATGTTATTTATAAAACAACTTCAAAGATATTGACTAAATTTTTATTCTATCGTTTTCGGGTTCGAGAAGCATTGGTTAGGTCGCATGTTCGAAAAAATTTGGTTAGTGGGTCATTTTGGATCACTATGCCTCAGGATCGTGTCAAATGTAGCTAAACAGCAAGAATGATACAGTGAGAATAAAATATCGAATTGAACACAACGCTAATTTTGACCGAGCTTAGCTCGGTCATTCCTGCTAGTGAAATACATATACCAGACACATTGGAATCGGCTGGTTTCAAATGCATTTAATACCATTTCGAAACTGGAAACATTACCTTTTGCGTTACAAACGCTTGACTGCCTGTTTATTTATCATTTAGATATTTTATAAGTGGGCTGTTTGTATTCTGTCTCGTAGAAATTTTCCCCAATCGTTCGCGCATAATTGCAAAATTATAAGATCAATATATCTTGAAACTGGTTTAAAATGGATTTAATACCCAATGCACAGGCCGATTTCAACAAAAATCTTCACATACCTCGCGACAGTGGTCTATAATATATTTTACAACTGGGAATAATATCGGGTGTACCATTTAGGTGTTATCGTGTTAAATCTCTCTCTCTCTCACACACTATTTAATACCTAATGCACAGGCCGATTTTAACAAAAAGCTATACAAAACACGCGGCAATGTCTATAACTTATTCGCCAACTGGGAATAAGCTTAGGTGTACCATTTAGGTGTTATCGTGTTAAATCTCCCTCTCTCTCACATACAAGAACTGAATTCAGGAAAAAAAAATACTTTTCTTACACTATAAGATCAAAAAGTAAAAATGGAAATAACATCAGTGAAAATTTTATAAACCTTTTGTGTAACCAATAGCGGCAACCTTTACGATCAACAAGCAATTTGACGGCGGATTCCAAAGTTTCAAAATTTCCAGGATTACATTTTTAGAAGTCAAGATATATTTAGACTACCTACTACATTGATTAACTCCTTGAGGGGCAAGTAATTGTGTTTCTGTAATGTCGAATTCACACTGGAATATGCAAAATAAGGAAAAGCAATTTTACGACTTTTTTCTACCAAAGTTAGAAAAGCAGAATTTAATGCATTTTTTCTTGTGTAAATATTCATTAATCGTAGGTGGGATAAAACATATCCCACCGCCCCTCAAGGGGTTAAGGATGAGAAAATATGGCAAAAAATTGAGCGAAACTCTAAATCGACCGCTCGGTGTTTTGGGTTAACAATTGTAAGTTCATGTTTCAAATATTTGGTCAAATTAGGATAGAATTTCTGGTGAAAGAAAAGTTTTGAACTGTTCCTTAACTCTTGTCAGGGATGAGAGCGTTCCGACCCAAATGATTGATTACTACCACTAAATTTTATTACTATTTTTGCTTTACTAAATCTCAGAAATTCTGTCATTAAATAATGCGAGAAATACTATTAAAATTTAGTGGTAGTAATCGGTCATTTGGGTCGGAGCGCTCTCATCCCTGTCTTGTAGACCCTAATGGTACATATATGTACAGTTGCGGAAAAAAAAGGTAAACACCCGCTGCTAACTTTGCAACAAATTATTGTAGAATGAAGTTACAGGTATCAAACAATTGGATATAAAGTCTACTTTTAAACGATGTATATAAAATTTGATTAAGAAGGCCATCTACATAACAAAACGAACCGAAGCTTTGTTTTTTCAATGGCAATACCCAAGTTTGACACTATAAATAAATTCTACACTCTTCATTTAGACTAAATCCAAATTTACATGAAATTTGTACGATTAGTTCTCTAGAAATTAAATATTTTAAAATGAGCATATTTTTGGAGCTATATCCAAACTGAAGTTCGGTACTCGATTATTGAAATGCTACGGAATAATTATGTCACGTCTATTAAAGTTTTTTTTTTTTTTTTTTTTTTGCCAATATGATAATTTTACTCACTTAAAATATCTCGACTATTGCCAGCCGAAATATTTCAATAAAATGAATAAAATATAATTTTTCAGATTATGCTTTTCTGAATATCATAGACCTTAAACCATCATGTTGACGTTTTTTAATGATAATTTGAAAACTACTTGAAAAAAAATTCGAAATTGAGAATTCGCATAAAGCAGGATATAATAAATATAAATCTATTGAAAAAATTGCAGTTCATATTCTTTTCGAATATTAAATTTATAATTTTGAATTCATATAATAATTCTTTTTTAATTACAAATTTAATGTATTTATGTTTGGGATTTTCAGTATTATAACCACACCCAAACATATTACATTCGGATGATATTTTCAGGAGATACTAATGAAAATATGAAAATGTAATTTAACATTAGAAGCTCTAAATTTTGAATGTTTATAATTCAAAAACTTATCATTCAAATGACTAGAAATTTAGTTTCTATGCATAGTTTCGAACCGAAGGTTTTAAATATATTGCTCAAATTGAGTGTTGCTATTGAAAAAAAAAGAAAGTTTTGTATGGTTATGATTTGTAGATGGCCCCCTAAGCTAATGTTATATACATCATATAAAAGCAGACTTTATTTCCAACGGATTGGTACCAGTAAATTTCTTCTATTATAATTAAGTTGCAGAGTTAGTAGGGGCTGATTACTTTTTTTTCACGCCTGTACACCAACATCATTGATAAAGGGGACTAGTTTTAATTAATTTATTTGTCACCATTTGCAACCGGTAATATTAATGGTGCATTTCTACTAGACACGTAACACAAAAATCTTGGCGATAATTTTTGGAAAATAGTGCAAAATATAGGTGTTTGGAGTAACCTATTTTATACGGTAAATATTCTAATGGATAAATATGAGTAAAAAAGACTGAAAATAAATGTATAGATTAAATACGAATTTATCTTAACCCCTTAACGCTCGAATTAAATTACGGTTGAATAATTCAAATTGCTTATTGGCACCACTTTTATGAAAAAGAAATATTCACCTTATTTAATGACAGTAAAAACGGTACTAAAATATAGCCAATTTCACTATTTTATAAAACTGGTGGGAATCAAACAATTTGAGTAAAAGACACAGCCCGAGAATATGACGGGAGCGAGAATTAAGGGGTTAAATGCTAAGCTCTCAATAGATCACTGACAACCTAAATTATTTACAACTGATGTTTCTGGAAGAAAAAGGCTCATTTATTAGAGAACTAATACATCATTATTTTAATAAATGGAAGTTAAATTCTAGTGTTCAATTCACCTTGAGTTAAATAATTAAATTCATATCAATAGTACAAATACCTGTACAAGAATTACTTTCAGGTGCATATATATAATTTATAAGTATTAGGAAAAAAAACCCAGAACGTTTTCAACCTTCACAAGGCCGTCGTCAGTGGGATTTAAATGTTTTTAATATTTTCTTTGCACTTATTAACCATTTGAAAAAATGGTTATTGTTCTCGTCAGGGTAGGAAATCAAAAGCATATCTGAACGTTTTCATTGGTTTAATCCGCAATCTATTCGTTATCTGATTGGTATATACAGTAATCTTCATTTCCCTTTGGTTTCAACAACGATGGACAACAGAGTGTTGCCACTATGACAAAAAAGTAATAAAAACTACAAAAAAAAAATTAATAAATCAAAAACAAATTGAGATACAGCTTTCAAACAAATTGCATTTAAAAGTACATTTTTTTCTCTATCCGACGGTATAAAAAGTAATATTGTCGGATGTTTAGAAGTTTAAGAATGAAATTTTATTTAAAATTGGTCGTGAGATTTTTTGGAAATCTGATGATAGAAAAGCCTTTTCCCGAACAGCCAATGAAATGCTTGGATAATACGCAAGTTTCAGCAAATCTTGCAATTTTTACGTGTAATAACACTATTAATGTTTAATTCATGGCGTACGTAATGTATAACCAGCTCCGTAGAAGTTAAAAAATTTACAGTACCGAAAATTGTAAAACTGAAATTTCTTTTAAAATTTGTTCACGATGGTTCCAGGAATGTTATCGTTTAATCTATGGCGTACGTAATGTAGGATCAACTCCGTGCGATTTTTTATGTTTTAAATTTTAGTCTTTGAAAAAATCATTTTCCAAATGGTCCTTGTAATTTGTTAAATTGCTATTTTTTTTTATTTGAGAATTGTCTAGAAGAAATTTATTTCAATTTAAAAGTTGTACGTCAGGTGAGATGCCAGATAAAGTTATTTAAATTTCCAACAAAACGAATTTTCATTTATTATGCGGCAACTTTCTATGGAGTATTAAGTATGGAGAAATTTGCTGCATAATAAATGAGAACTCGTTTTGTTGGAAATTTAAATAACTTTATCTGGTATCTCACCTGACGTACAACTTTTAAATTAAAATAAATTTCTTCTAGACAATTCTCAAATAAGCGCAAAGAAAATAATAACATTTAAATCCCACTGACGACGGCCTTGTATAGGTTGAAAACGTTCTGGGTTTTTAACACGGTCTCGCAATCTCGGTGGGTCACACTCGACTGTCTCAGAGCTGCCAAGTCACTGGCTTTGAGGCTACCAGTATTCTAATACAGAAAATGTTTTTTTTTTTTATTTAATTAGAACAATTGGGCAATTTAAAGGAACAACGTTTTCTCTAAAATAACAGTGGTGTGTAAAAAAGCCGGCGACTTGACAACTCTGAGACAGTCGAGTGTGACCCACCGCGCCGGCGTAAACGTATTAAGATATTTTGTTCTATTTTAAATACTTATAAATTATATATATGCACCTGAAATGAATTCTTGTACAGGTATTTGTACTGTTTATATGAATTTAATCATTATTTCAATTGTTGTTGTTAGTTTTAAAATATCATGTTCAAGAAACAATATACCGAGGTATATAAACAGAGTTAGATATTAGACTATTGCATAAATATAAATAGCTAGTTGAAGAAGATTACTTATGCATTTGATGAAGGATGAAACGTTCAAAAGACTTTCATCTTTTCTTGACATAAATGTAGATTGCTGAGATGTTGCCAGCTGTGTAAAATACACACAATAAAATCACAAGAGTTTCTGTAAACTGAAATGAATGGTATCTTTATAGATTAGTGCCACCGTACTCCAGGTGACTTACTTAATCGCTTTCCAGCTGGCCAAGTGAATTTCGTAAATGTTCTTTTTACATTACCGGCAATCTGAAAAGTCTTTATATTTTTTATAGTTAATTAAGAACAATTATTTAATGAACGCTACACCATTTATGAAATACTTAAAAAAGATTTCTTTAAGAGTTCGCTGAATCATAGATAGTACTTTATAGATAAGCGATAAAGCGCAATATAGATAAAGCGCATTCCATATTATAAGCAATTTATAATATAATTACAAAAAAATTGAATTCGTAATGCTTAATAAATATCTTCAAAATCCCTCTGTATCTTAGATCCAATTTTATAGATAAATAATCCTGAAATGCTTGTTTCAGGATTAAGTGATAAAGATGCATTCCATATTATAAGTTATTTATAATATAGTTCATGAAAATTTTTATTTGTAATACTTATGAAGTAATTTATTCTAATAAATCACATCTTAAAATAACTCTTCTTCTTAATTAATGTTCCCATTTCAAAATTAGGTTTAAAGCTAATCCTATCATTATATATATATGGGTATATTCACCGGATCATACGACAAGTTACATTTGAATAATTTTCAAACGTTTAAGGATTAACAAAATATGTCTGATTGATTAATCGTGCCTAGTTTCTATTTTCGAGTGTTAATTAGGAAATTTACTTTAAACATTTATTTTTTGAATAAATCTTTAATTTTTCTAGTCCTTAACGCCTTAACGCTCGAATTAAATTACGGTTGAATAATTCAAATTGCTTATTGGCACCACTTTTATGAAAGAGAAATATTCACCTTATTTAATGACATTAAAACCGATACCAAAATATACCCAATTTCACTATTTTATAAAACTGGTGGGAATCAAACAATTTGAGTAAAAGATACAGCGCGAGAATATGACGGGAGCGAGAATTAAGGGGTTAAAACGAGTAAGTCATACAGGGATATTTATATAGAAGACATTGTAATATATTCATAAAGCATGCTTTGATAAGTAATAATACAGAAGTAATAATAGAGAAGTAAAATTAGAAAGAATAATAGTATAATAGGGATGTTTTAACCAGTGAAATCCACATTAGCGCGAATTAGAACTAACCAAAATTTTAAAAATTCGCATTACTTCTCCAAAACGGGATTTCATTAATTTGAAATTTCACTAACAAAATTACATTTTTGATAATAATAAATATTAATGTTTCCACGCTCTTGGCCACATATGTGGACCTTTAGTTTTTTATAATAAAATCACTGTCAATAATAAAAAGTAACAACAATTTTGATAATAACTTATTCACTACAGAATCCCCCAAAAAGAGAAATACAAATTTTATGGTTTGACTGCATTGATAATGGTAGAGATATAAAAAAGCGTGAAGTAATTTTTCGGCAGTCAATGCTGTTGGATTATTTGAAATCGCAAATATTTGATAAAAATAATATCAGGTATATTAAATATATTAAGTTTTAATAATTTGTAGAAATGTATGAAAGAAATTCACTGTTACTTTTTTTTTTTATATAACAAATCATTTCACTACAAACTAGCATTAACAATCAGCGGCCACATATGTGGACTTTATGTTATGCGATTTCTTCCCCTCCCCCTTTTTTTTTCTTTTTGAATTCCTATTAATATAAAACAAATAAATCGTAAAAAAAGGTCAATTTTTTTCTCACCATAAAAAAGAGTGATTTCTAGTTGATAGATGTATAGGTAAATGGAGTTATAAAGTTGTTAAAATGTTATTGACGAAATTATCGTGAATGATGAGAATTTTTGTGCTTTTGTAAACTTAGTTTTAGTAATAAATTTAGTATTTTTAAAGCAGCATCCAATAATCATATTCAAGATACACCTATGCCACATAGTTATGGTGTTTTCAATAGCCTCTCTCAAATCTGCACAGCTTGGGGGCCAGAGGTTGTGCGGATTTTAGAACTTTTAAGATTTCTGGTCATTCTTTGTTCAGATTTTTTAAAGAATAATTTGAATGTAATAATGAAATCAAAATTATACTGAATACTTGCAATATAGTAAAATATTAAAATAGTTAAGTAAAGTAATAAACTAAAATGATAAAAGTAAGATAATTTAAAAAACAATTAAATTTGTAAGAATAGATATGAAGTAAATATTTAATAATAAATATTTAATAATAAATATTTAAATATGAGCATTTTTGAACTTTTTATTTAGCATTAGAGCATTTTTGAACAAGACTCGGAAATATCCTATGCCTAAGATATTTTTATTAAAATAACATATGATGTGTTATGTATTCCTATGACGAAATAAAATGATAATTTGATAATTTAAATTTTTAATTTATATTTTGGTAATATTTATTTGACTTGTCTTATAAAAAAAAATTATTGATTGAAATATATATTTTTTATTTCTATCCTATAAATAAGATAAGGAAATTACAGTGCATGATTTTGTAGACATAAATGACACTAACCCCTTCAAGGGCGATGTTTTATTTTTGGACCACTTAATTTTAATTCCTAAATGCCCCATTGGCACCAGAATGTTGGAATGAAAATTTTCCTTTTATTAAGTACGTGAACGAAAACTTTTGCTTATTTAGAAATAAATTTGTTTCTAATTTCCAGTGTTTCTCACTCACTTCAGCATTTTACGAATCGAAGTACCTTGCCCCTAAAAGTGTTAAAGACCGGTATCTGGTATTAAAACACTCCCGCAACTTTAGAATGTATATAATCCACCCGCCTCCTCGAAATAAAAAAAAAGATGTTTTTAGTTTTTTTTTTTAAATGTAAGATGCAAAACATCTCTTTTATGTTAAAGAACTATAAAATTGAGCTCAGCTCATCTGTGCTCTTAAGCATTGATATATTCGATGAGGATATTTTATATATTTTTTTTTGTTTGACACACTGAATAAAACAGTGTGGAACAAAACTTACAAAAACAAAATTAGTTCTCGCAAATTTTGAATTATAAAGAAATTATATGACATTTACCTCAATTAACTCATTTAAGTCGGTTGACAAGAAAACTTGCCATTTAAGTATTACGAAAATTTTTAAATGTGAAAACCAGTATTTTTGTAAGGAAATTTTCATATTACCTAATCTCAAACTTTTCGAGATTAAATTTGTTAAAATTACCCATATGGAAAAACTGGTGTTAACTGGTGTCTAGGTATTAAAATAAGTGTAAAAAAGTCCTTAATGGGTTAAAGTAAAATAAATTAATGAAAATAATGACGTGCAAAATCTACTAAAATGACTTTTAGGTTTTCAAAATAGATAAATCAGGATTAAACATCCTCAGATAATAAAGAATGAAATGCATGTCTTCAAGATTAAATAATCAATATAAAACTTAAAAATAAATAATAAAAGACATTGTTCTAAGCTCCGTTATGTAAAAATGATAGTATTACAAAGCAATCTGAGGTTCTGTCTAATATAAAAAAAAGTACATATTTTTCGACAAAAAAAAGCCCATTTTTTACGAACAAGTGTCTCTTCAATTGCATAGCCGCAAACCCCTACCTAACATTGTCAACAGTTTACTGCTTGATTTCTACTACTTTATAAAATTTCAGGCTTTGTTTAGCTTCAAAACGAAACTTAAGGATGGTAGCTGTACAGTTGTGCAAATAAATTGTATAGCGCCCCACAGTTCGCAAAGAATCAATGATTACAAATGTTATTACAATAGCCCTCAAACATAGTATAATACACGGTGGTTCAAATTAATGTATTCCTGATTTCAACAACCTGTTCAGAGAAGCGCAGTGAACGTAACGTCTTCATATTTGGATGGTATACATAGGAAATGGATTGGTAAAAAAAAAAAAAAAAAAAGATAGTTGAAATGAAAATTGCTAGCTGAAAATTAGGCACTAAGATCCAGTTAAGATAAGGAAAATGTAACATGACACAACCAATAAAGAACAGAATACGAGTTGCCGCTGTGGATCATGCTATAACACGGTTTTTCGTGTTGGCCATGAGGCACGGTGGACACATTGAAAACCACACATGAAACCTTTGTGTGCTGTTGTGTTACTACGCACATGTCTTTCGTATGTGCTGTGACTAACATTTTTCTTGCACTGACAGTTTGTGTATAGAAAAATGTAATAATAATGTTAATTATACACATCTCGCATTCTGTTCTTTATTGGTAGTGTCATGTTACATTTTCCTAACCTTAAACCGATCGCAGCGCCTCATTTTCACCCAGCAGTCTTTATTTGAACTTTTTGTTTTGCACCGATCAATTTCCTATCGCCTGATATGTATACACTTTAAATATGAAGGCGTTACGTCCACTGCATCTCGCGCCAGGGGATCCAAACAGGAATACTTTAATTTGAACTACCCTGTACTTTGCACAGCATCTAACAGAAATTTTGCTATATTGCTTGTCACATGATGTTCATTCAATGACAGGAAATACATGCGAGACGGTTACAGAGCTACTTGTGGGTGAAAAATTTACATATTCTGCCTATACATTTTTTGTTATAGAAAATTCGATGCATTTGTGTGGAAACTATACTTTTCGGATTGCTGAGCTTTTACCTTTAGCTTACTCTTAGATTACAGGGTATAAACTATAATTTTATCCATTACTTTATTCACCATTCGTGATTGCATAAACACAATTTATGTTCGATCACATTATATTACGATTGTAAAATCCTCTTTAAACTATTGATTGTGATGAAAGAAATTAGTTGTTGACAATATACATGAAAGTGTGGCAATTTTTAAACACTGCAAAGCAGTAAAAAAATATGACTAATTCCATGAAAATTTGTCATGCATGTCACATACTACGATGTTTGGCTACCAGTATTTTAGGACGGAAAAGTGGTTTATTTTATCCGAGATATCTCATTAATTGAATAAGGCGAAGCAAACTTTTCGAAAATAACGGTGGCCAACAAGCATAGCGATTTTCTGTGTGATAGATATGACAAGTGCATAACTGCCAACATCTACGGATTTTTGCTACCACTAAAATTTAACAGAAATTTCTGCCTTATTTAATTATCAAAGTTCACTGCAGTTCGGCGATTGGTTTAGGCAAAATTTTCTATTAAATTTTAGTGGTCGCAAAAATCCGTACAAGTTGGCAGCTATGCAAGTGTACATGGAAATAGGAAAATTATATGAAAATATAAATGAAATGAATATGAAAATTATTTCCACTAACATCGGATACTTTTTTCGGTTACATATTGTTCAGACGAAAAATAAATTATTAGCGACACGTTTGAACAGAAATAAAAATGATAGCACATTTCCTTTTATTGATAGTATAAATTTTATTTACAAAGATAATTTTTATTTCTTCCAATATGTATTAATACAAATTAAATTACTTTCGTAAAAAAGTGAAAACAAGAGAACAAAGAACGAATGTTACAATATATAAAATATTTAATTTAAAAACACTATAAAACGTTCAACAAACCTTAATTTTTCTTTTATTTCGAGCTCTCAAAAAGTAATATATAAACACTGACTATCATTAACGCTCGACTGAAACACATTTTAATTAAGGTGAATTTCTGCTTTATTGAAATTGACTAAATATCTAAAACCGTACAATAAAATATTTCTACAGTGTATCGAAAATATTTTCACTCTGCATCTTTTTTAAATTAATGTTATTAAAATTTAAATCGTCAACACTGAAAGTAATTTGTAATATTAAAACAAATGTTTACACTGAATGGAGCTTTAAAAAATATTATAATAAGTTATCTAGGATTTTAAAAAAGGAAAAATAAAGTTCTATTCATTTCTTGTTAAGGTTATATATATAACTTGCTACGCACTATTGATTTTCAATAGTATGAAATAAAACAGAAAGTATATTAAAAGAGTGGCGCTATTAATAAAATATTCACTTTTGTTAGTTTAGGTTATAACTTCTCTGTGTTATAAAGGGTAATTTGTAAATACGCAGTGAGTGTATTACATAGAAGTGTTGAAATATTGTTTAGTTTTTATTCCCTTCATTTATCATTTAAAATTTATTCTCACAGACAATTTTTTTGCATATATGTTTCATAACAGATAAAAATTATTTTTAACCCGTAAGCACACGCGCTGGGATAAATCGCACCCCAATCACAATTTTCTTTTAAAAAAAAGTTAAGTTTTTTGAGAACGCTTCTGACCTGCCTTGTACCTTTCAAGATTAAGGTCGAGAAGGGGTGGGTGAAGCAATGCATTTTCTTTGTTCGCTAGGGGGGGGGAATATATCTCTTGGGAATAAATAATCCCGCGCGTGTACAAACGTTTCATTACTACCCGTTTATTTCTTACGGGATAACACACACTAAAATAATTTTAATTAAATATAGCTACCTACTTGTATACATTGATGAAAGGGTATTAAATGTAGTTAAAATCAATTTTGTGAAATAATTCATCTTTTAAGGTGTAAAACGAATCATTTGCATATTTTCTTTTTAAAACGTGATTTTTACAGAAACTTCTACAAAATCTGAAAATAAATATGAAAAACATGATTTTCTCCATAAAAGAAGAAGTGCTGGTGCATTTTATAATATAGAGCATTATATTTGTTTTTGAAACGCAATGGAAAGGGACACCTGTGCTGACGGGTTAATAACTATTTCTATACCTTCGTAAAAAAGAGAACAAAGACATTTTTTCTGCCAATATTTTTTATTGCAAATAAAAAAATATTATTAAATATTATTTTTGTAGCTTCGTAAAACAAGAGAAAAAAAGAGAACCAACAACGAATGTTATAATATATCAATTATGATTTTAAAAGTACACCATAAAATATTTAAGGAACACTTAACCTCTTGAGGGGCAAGCAATTGCGTTTGTGTAATGATGAATTCCTACCGGAAATTTAGGACAAAATTATTTCAAAATAAGGAAAAGCAATTTTGCGATTTTTTTTCACCAAAGTTAGAAAAGTAAATTTTCATAAAATATTTCTGGTGCCAATCTGCATTAATCGTAGGTGGTATAAAATATATCCCACCGCCCCTCAAGGGGTTAACTGTCCTTTTATTTAAAATGTCTTTTACATTCTTAAAAATGGTAATATATAAAGAATAACGCTAACACTCAATACCGCTCAGATGAAACATATTTCAATAAAAAATAGGATTTGCGTTATTGAGGGCGACTAAATGTCTAAAACAGTATATTAAAAATATTTCAAAACTTTATCAAAATTATTTTCACTTGATATTTTTAAAATTATTTTTATTCAAATTTGTTATATTAAAACACTTTTGTTACATTGGTTGGAACGTTATAAAATATAATAAGTTAGTTGAAAAGAAATGATAAGTTTTATCCATTTCTTGTTGAGGTGATATATGTAACATATTACACCCCATTGATTTTCAATAGTATTAAATAAAACAGAACGTATTTTAAAAAGGGTGGTATGAATCATCAAATATATATTTGCGCTATCTGAGTTTCTTTTTTTAAGTTCACCGTGCTACAAAAAAATAATTTTTCAATACGCAGTGATTTTATTTCATAGAATTGTTTAAATTTCCAAAGTGCCAGAAACCACTATCGCAGTTTTTTTTCTATCGCAGATTTTGCATTATTTTTCTGTAATTACATAAATTAAAAAAAAATATATTAAAAATTGTCGTTAACCCCTTAATTCTCGCTCTCGTCATATTCACGGGCTGTGTCTTTTTTTCATATTATTCATATTTGTTTGATTCCCACCAGTTTTATGGAATAGTGTAATTGGCTTTATTATGGTATCATTTTATTTGTCATTAAACAATGTGAGCATTTCTTTTTCAAAAAAGTGGTGCCAATAAGCAATTTGAATTCTTAAAACGCAATTTAATGCGACCGTTAAGGGGTTAAACAGCAACCCTTATTCACAATGGGGGTCTAAAATTTATTAAATTATACATGGATTAAATAACAATCTTTATTTAATTTAAGAAAGTGTGCGTTGTTTTATAACGACTACTACTATTATCTGTACGTAGGATATGGGCCGGAAGGGGGAGGTGCCCTCCGTGGGGTGTCTTTCTAAGGGAACATAACCCGTATTTACGCAAGGGAATCCAAGATTCGAAGAAGACCATGGAAAACGCCGAACGATTAGGCCGACGGGCGCGATTGGGATCGAACCCAGCACTCCCGTCTACCAGCTTTGAGAGCAGAACCTTAATTTAAGAGAGATTTAAGACAGATTTTTTTTATGTTTTCAGTGTGTCTTAGCTGTGTTTAATATACCTTTGTTTGTTTCAGGAAAACTGTTTAGCATGCAATGTTGAAGAAGAAAAAAATGATTGTTCAGAAAGTACCCATATAGTTTATGTGAGGTTCGTTGTTCCGCGTATAATGTGGTAGAAAAAAGAGAATTAGAAAATCAAGCTAGTTTCGTGTTGCGAGACTGCTGTGAGAATATTTTGTAAATAGTTTAAAAACTAGAGGAAAGAATTTTGTGTCTGTAATTAGATTGAATAGCTCAGCGAATTGATATTCAGTTAAAAAATAAATATATGTTATATTCATTATAATAATTCATTATAATAATAATAATAATAGTAATAATAATAATAATAATTATTATTATTATATAATAATTAATAATTAATAATATATAATAATAATTATATAATAATTAATAATTAATAATATATAATAATAATAATATATAATAATAATTATATAATATTCATTATATAATATATTCATTATAAAAATGGAATAAAGAAACTTTAAAGGCATGATATCATATAAGTTATGATTATACGATAATATTGTATTTACTTAAAATGTCTATTTTTAAATAGGCAATTTAGCATAAAACAATCAACAACCAAAGTTTAGAAACACTCGTAGTTTCTGATAAAATTTAAGAGCACTTGCTAATCGCGATAACAATCCAAATTCGTTACGTAAACGCTTTGATTAGATCTTCAAGCTTTCATTTCTTCTTGCTGCAAAGAAGCTTTATTTTATCACAGAAACACCTAGATGAACGCACGCCTGTTGGCCGTATGACATACCCGGCGCGAGAAGTTGTTGCACTGGTCATTCGTGATACCCTCCCTAGCAGTAAATGGCCAATCTATTCCATTCTTCAATCTGCAGTCTTGCTTGTTTTTAGTTTTTAGTTTATTTGATTTTCAAAAAATCTTCTGTCCTTCCGTGAGATTATTTGGATTCTGCAAAAACCCTTATTAAGGTGCGTTCGTAATTATATAAACACGTAGCACCTATAGTCGTCGTTCGGTCTGTCTAACCGCATATAACAGGTCAAAACTACCCAACCGATTGGTTTGAAATTTTTAAATATATAATTGTTGCAAAATTTTGTCGAGTCATTTCAATTTTTATAAAAATCGGATGTATAGTTTAATGACAGGGACAGTCAAAAGTTTTCCGTTACATTACGACTAATGGGAAAAAATTATTTCAAGTGCATTTTAATGATGTTACAGCCTTTCGAACAGAATGAAATTGATATGCACTTATGAAGTGCACTAAAATATCTATTCAGTACAATATGCGGTGCAAAAAATATTTATAAAAGTAGTTTTATTAGGAACGCACCTCATTTGCCACGTTTGACCTGCAATTTCCAACTTGTTCAAATCAGCTGGCGCCCAACCAGTGGCTAAGAGTTCTTGATTTCAAAGCTGGTAGACGAGAGATGCTTATAGAAGCGTAAAAAATACAACGTTAAAAGCACCAAAAATTTTAAATTTTAAGCATACTGGTTTCGGTAGCATATAGCATACCTTCCTAAATGCTAAGGATGGCGAAAATTTGCTCACATATATAGGGGAGTTGGGGATTCAAGTTAAAGGTTTATTGACCAATAGGAAAACAGATGATTGCGGGTAACAGCCAATAGGAAAATAGATGGGAAATGGAACCGAAGTAGTGAAGGAAAAAAATTAAGAGACAGAAGTTTTTATGTAATATTTTCAACAATGTGATAATGGGGGAGTATCGAATTCACAATTAACAATATTTTTAAAATTTTTATAAATATGAAATGCTTTATGGAAGTTAAGTTCGTGTATAGAAGTAGTTTTAGAGTTTAGAGATGCTAAGTTCAAATGCATGTCCGCTTAATAATTTGGAGTTTTCCGTGTTTTTGTTTTTTCGAGCCTTGTTTAGCTTGCGTAAATACGGCTTAGAATCCCTTGGTAAACCCCTACGGAGGGCATTCTCGCTTCGACTTATATAGTGACTATATTATAAAAATGGTAGAATTACAGAATATTCTGAAGTTTTGGCTTACAGAAAAAAAAAATGTTTTATAAAAAAAAAATCGGTTCTGTCTCCAACACGCAGTGGCTCTTCAATCGCCTAGCTTCCAACCTTTCGTTTTTTAAGCCAATTTAACAAAACTAGAACCAAAACACTACTTGCACTGAAACGTTTTTTCTCTTATTTAATAATTTAGTAGCAGCTTTCATTTAATATATTTTTCTGTCTATGACGGAATGGAAATCAAAACGGAAAGCTAGAAGTTGTTCAATTAATTTGTATAGGTCGTAATACTTAACTAGGATTACAAATGTTCAAATTGGTGGTCATCAATGGCCTTCATGCATATCACAATACCCTGTAAAGTATCGAACAGTGTTACCAGTAGGCTACTTTTTAAAAATTCAGATTTCTTGATTGGCACTACATTTTGGAAACAGTAAAATACCTCTTGTTTTCACTTTAATTACTAATATATATAATTCAATAAGGCGAATTTTACCATTTCAAAAAAGTGATGCCAATCAAGAAATCTAAATAAATAGAAAAAAAGTAGCCCACTGGCAACACCGGTATCGAATATAAATTTAGGAGTATATCATGTGACATTATGTTTACATATCGACAGAAAATATATCGTAGACGGTTACATCGCAATTTCAGGACGACAAAGTTACATATTCTTACTATAAACTATTTCGTTTTTGAAAATCGCATGCTCTGTTAAGCATTTCGGTGGAACGTATACTTTTTAACCCTTTCAGGGGCAAGGTACTTGTATTCGCAAAATGTTCAAATAACTGACTGACACAAGTATTTATAAGAAAATTTATTTATGAACAAGTAAAAGTATATTTTCGCGTACTTAATAAAAGTGAAATTTTCATTAAAAAATTCGGATACCAATGTGGCAAATAGGGATTAAAATTATGTGATGCCGTGGTGGCATCAACGCCCTTCAAGGGGTTAAATTATAGAGTTTTAAACATGTGGTTATATTTTATCAATAGTTTTATTTGTTATCTGATTTAAAAATTATATTAAATCAACACAGACTGTGTATAAACATAAAATAATTTATAAACCTTTTGTGATAAAACAAATTATGTCTATTTTTTACATTGCAAAACACTGAAAACAGTGCTAAACAGTTTGAAGTCTTTCAGTGGCTTCCGATTTGATAGCAACTTTACGACCAGTGTATAGCTGATTGCATTATTACAGGGTTCGTACGCATCATGGGATTTATGGGATTTTAGTAATAGAAATTTTGTAAAAACAGATCTCTATATCTGAAGATGGAATTTTTTTCGTTTTACAAGGCAAATATTACTTTACAAAAATTCTAACAGGTGCTTGAAAGTCCTCGAAGCATACAAAACCTGTATTATTAGTGAGCCATTGGGGAATAAAAAGTCTAACTATAGTTTATAAACTACATAAAGAATTTAAGTTTTAATTAAAGTTTAATATATTATAAAAAAGATGGTAGAATAGTGAGAGAATAAATAAAAACAAAACCCTACGATTTTTTAAAAATAGAAAATGCTAAAGTTTAAAAAGTGGAGATAAGTTAAAACTATTTAAAACACAGTAAGAAAATCTAAAGCTCGGGAAAAGCTGGTAACGGCACACTAGTCAAGGAAGTGACAGATGTTATGTAACAGGACTAAAAAAAAAAAAGTACTGAAAGAATATAAGAAAGTTATGTCTAAATAAAGTCGAATATCTTTTCTGGTTCAGACGAAGTAACACGTTTAAACGGAAATAAAAATTGTCGCATATTCTCTTTCATTTATCGTTTTTATTAAGTGCGTTTGTAATTATATAAATAATTAGCACATATAGTCGTCTTCTGGTCCCTCCCTCTGTCCTCATATAACAGCGCAAAAACTGCCCAACCGAATAATTTGAAATTTAATTCTTATTTTCTTTGCAGAATGCTCTCGAGTCAGATTAATTTTTTTGAAAATCGAATGAAAATTAAAAAAGATATTAATAAATTATTTTTCATTCATTTATTAATAAATTATTTATTCCTATCATACGTAATTACTTCAATGATATCCCATGATAGGTAATGATTCTATGTTGCCATGGTGATGACCTAATATTTACGATGGAGTCGTATTATTTCCGAATTGCTGAATTATATACATGTAATAGTAATAAATTGTGTATTCACGCATTTTTACATAAGAGTGCAACAGCTATTGTACCAAGATCTGAATATTTATAAAACTAATTATAGTTCGAACATACCTCTTTGGCCGCGTTTGCGAACAATTTCTGACTTGTTTTGTTTACAAAGATAATTTTATTTCTCATAACATGCTTTAGAACAAATGAAGTTACCTTTGTAAAAAATATAAAACAAGAGAACTAAGGAGGATTTTAAAATACATCAAATATTTAATTTGAAATACATCACAAAATTATTTAACCAGTGTTGAATTTAAATTTAATTTTTATGTCGTAAATATTGTTTAAAAAGTTAATATATGGTTATCAGCATTAACACTCAATTACACTCAGGTAAGACATATTTTAGTGAAAATTAATGCATGTGCTATTGAAAGCGGCTAAATGATTAAATCAATAAATTAAAAATATTTCAACAGTGTATCGAAAACATTTTCGTTCGATATTTAAAAAGAAAATAAATTACTTTCATTCAAATTTAAATTTTCCGAAAGTAATTTTTTATGTTAAAACAATTTTTTACATTTAATGGAACTTTTAAAAATATAATACGTTAGCTATAAAAAAAAAAGAAAAGTTCTATTTATTTCTTCCTGAGATGAAATATGTAGCATATTACCAACTATTGATTTTCCATAATATGAAATAAAACAGAAAATAGTTTTTGAAGGGTGCTGTGATTCATCAAATATATCCTTCGGTTAGTTGAATTTCTTTTTTAAGTTCACTGTGTTTTAAAAAATAAGTATTCAGTGCGCAGTGATTTTGCTCCATAGAAATGTTAAAATATTGTTTTATTTTAAGAGGTAAAATAAATATGCCTAGTACAGGGTCACTTTGTTTTCGTGTACCGCTATTAACGGGTCTCAGGACTCTTAAAATTGGAAAAAATAAAAAAAAGACCATTTTCAACATTTAATATCTTAAAATGTATTTAATTTTAAGACATGACATTAATTGGAATTAAAGATATAATTATATCCTTTCATTTCATGTATTTGAAAAAACTCAAAATGCAGAATTAGCATTTACAGGGGACTCCAAACTGTCAGACATTTAACGAGAAGAAAATCGGCTTAACGGATTATGCGAGGGATAACTAAATAAATTTTGCAACCAGAACGAAAATTTTGGTGACTACTTATACTTCAGATTGTAATAATTACCTTGAACCAAAATAAATTTGTATTTAAACCATTTTTATATTTTTAATACAAAGTTGTAGGGGAGGTAAAAGGAGGTTTGATACATAGGGAGGGTTGATAAATTGACAAATTTTCTCAACAAATGGCATTAACAGCCATTGTAACAGATGTAAAGACTTCTTTTATTAGCAGAGGCCATCATTAGCTGGACATAGCAGTGAAGAACTTACAACGTTTTATTTCTTTTAATTTTGAAGACTTTTGAAATGTCAATGTAAATTTTTTTAAATACTAATTTTCTTTCATAACTGTTATTATTGTGAAGATAATATCTTGTATTTTTTTTATTTGTAAAGCTCATTGTTTGGGTGAGTTTTACTGCAAAGCAGATTGGCATTTTGCAACTGCATTTATACCAAGTGATTGAAAATCCAATAGGAAGAAATGATACTTTAGAGCTGAGGAGAAATGATACTCTTGTATATTTGAAATTTAATAGTTTTTTTTTTTAAGTTGTAAACTAATACAAGACTGTAAAATTCATTATTGTTTTACAGCAAGAGCTACTGAAATTGATAAGGAAGAACAAAGAGACTATTCATAGACATTATGTAAGTTACATAGAAAAGCAGTGCGATGATAGATGGTTAGTTCTCTTTGCTGGTCACGTAGAAGGAAAAAAGTTTAAATGGCCGAAAGGGAAGGTGTTTCTATAATTGACGAAGGGCAAATTAAAAAAACATTAAATCCACCCGATTTTACTTATCAAAATGATAAAGTTATTAGATTTTCTTTTAACCCTTTCAGGGGTGGTGGTATGTTTATGAAACCACTTAATTTTTATTCCCAAACGCCACATTGGCACCAGCATTTTTAAAAATATTTTCCATTTAATATAAAAGTGAAATATAGCCCTTGTGTTATTTCTAATTAAATTTGTTGGTAAATTCCGGTGCCATTCATTTATTCAACAATTTAGCATTGAAAATGCTTTGCCCTGAAAGGTTAAAGAAATCTTAAATGTGCTAAATTTATGTTAATTTGTTTGCAAATCAGCAATGTTCACTTCATTTTTCCTTGCAGTACGATCTCTAGTTTTTTTTTTTTCATTATTTATTTTCTAAAAAGTGTGTTAATAGAATTTTTTAAATAATAGCAATATTTTAAATATTTTTGTAAAAAACATTTCTGAAACAAAAATATGTCAATGTCATTTTTTTAAAAATTTTACTTAAATATTTCAAGATTTTATCATAAAAAATTGTATGACACATAAATTGAATTGTCTGCATTTTTTTTTTTACAATTTTCATAACAATGTATCAAATCTCCCTTGCTAGTGTATCAATCCTCCCCAGCAATGGGGAGATTTGATACAGTAGTAACCATTCACAATAATTGGGATGTATTTTTTGAATGATTATTTTTTAAATTCACAATATTTTTAATAAATGAATAAAAGATCTCTTTATAAGAAAACATGAAAAATTTCTTTAAAAATAGGTTTCTAAGGGTTGTAAAAAATTAGTAAAAAAAAAAAAAACAAGTGTATCATACCTCTCATACCTCCCCTATTTAGCTAATGCAAAATTTAGAAAATTTCAACTGTATAATCACGTAAAAAATATTTTTTTAACAATAAAAAGGAAAATTTTTAGGATCAATTTATACAGGCTAATACTAAATTTCTGAATAAAAATGGGGGCCAAACTGACAATCCTGCCTGGGACTATCATTTTTTTTTTCTGGAATTAAATCTTATTAAAAAATTCTGGCATAAACTATATGTATTAATATTCGCGTGGATTACATACCAATTTTAATTTAGCTTAACACTAAATAACCGTCAACAACCGGTAATTTGACCAGTATGAAATGAAAAAAATTTCATTAGAAGCAGAAATTTCTTTAAAAAATAAATAAAATTTAAATAACTCTGAAAAAGAGTTAAATATAAAAGCAAATACAGTAGCCACCCTCTTACCCGTCCTCCTCTTAACCGGAACTCCGCTTTAACCGGCCGACTTTTTCCTCAACAAGTCAAAATTCAGGTATGAAAGTTTCGAAAACTCAGCTTACACTTTCGAGTTGAAGCGTAATCTCGAGGGGAAGGAGGCAAAATTCAGAAAGGAGAACGTCCGTTCTGAATGGATACGCGTTGACCTTCACCAGTGTTGAATTCAGGGTATAGCACAGCGGGGGTACATTCCCCCACCAGAAACAATGGGACCCCCCCCAAAGATTTGAGATTTTGTGTTTTTAATGGTGAAAAGTGCAATGTCCTTCCTCCCCCGGAACTCTATAATGTATGATCAATCTGCAAATTGTTTTGTACAAACATTTAAAAAGCTTGAGGTATGCGAACAGATCACCGTATAGGTTGTATAAGAGTTGTTTGAGTCTGAGAAAGATCTCAAGCATGAAACATTATTTGACGAGGATGTAATTAGGACTGTAACTGATAATGTTCAATACGAAGACGATCCTGATGATTATCCAGTTGAAGTTGACAGTGATAAAATTCCTCATATTAGTCCAAGAGATGTTAAACATTTTAGGGAAGGTATTTGAGGCAACCTGAAAATTTGTGCAACACTTCTTTTGTAATGCCTGAATACAAAATCGAATGTCTGGCTGAAGGATCGTGGCCCAAAACCTGTGCCAGACAAAAAATGGCACTTGACACGTGTCTGGCACAGTTTTTGTGCCGACTAAAGTGTCTGCCATTTTCAAAATATTTTTTTCTAAGTGTAAATATTATTGTGCCTCAATCTTAGCGTGCCTCAAATACCTTTTTTGGGTAGTCAAAAAATGGCACTTGACATGTGTCTGGCACAGTTTTTGGGCCGACTAAAGTGTCTGTCATTTTCAAAATATTTTTTTCTAAGAATAAATATTATTCTGTTTCAATCTCAGCGTGCCTCAAATACTCTTTTTTGGAAGTGTCAAAAAATGGCACTTAACACGTGTCTGGCACAGGTTTTGGGCCACGATCCCTCAGCCAGGCATTCGATTTTGTATTCAGGCATTACAAAAGAAGTGCTGCACAAATTTTCAGGGTGCCTCAAATACCTACTCAAAAATGTTCAACAGCTCTCCTACTATATGGAAGGGGTAAATGCATTAGAGTTATTGCTACGCTATGTTGAGAAGCTGCTAACAGCTTACATCGTAAAACTTATGATGTTAAAGAGATGGAGAGATTATGCTGCAAAATATCGGGCATCTTACCTTCAAAGGAAGAAGTTCACTGATTTTTTATGGTTCATTAACTTCATTGGTTAAATACATAATGTAGAACAATTTCAACTTCTTATAAAGGTGTGTGTGTCACGATTTTCAACAATTTAATTTCTGTTAAATATTATTCATCATTTGTTATCAGTGATATTTTTTCTTTCAATTCAGTTAATTATAATTAGTATTCATTTCACAAAATATAGAAAATATGTACTTTTTTAAAACTCTCCGCTTTAACCGGCTTTTCTCTTAACCGGGTAACCTTCGGTCCCATTTAGGCCGGCTAAGCGGGAGGCTACTGTAGTTTTTAAAAAATCAGATGTGACATTTTATTAAACTTAAGGTAAATTGTCGGTATATTTAGTATTAAAAGACAGGTTTTTCTTTTTAGATTTTCTATACTTCTATCTCGTATGTCAGGAAAACGGCTCAGCATGCAATGTTGAAGAAGAACAGAAATTAAAGATATATATAAATATTATACAGACATACACACAATAAATACAATAAACCCAACTGGAGTGAAAAATTAGCCAGAGCCAGGAATCCAACCCGGGACCACAGTATACAAGACTGCTGTTCTAACCACTGAGCTACTCTGGCCGATGCCTGAGTCTGGAATTTCTTACTAATAAACCATGTTGGGGAAGTCACCAGACATCTATACGACATTTGTTTCACTCCAGTTGGGTTTATTGTATTTATTGTGTGTATGACTGTATAATATTTATATATACCTTTAACTGTTGAATGCAGGCGTTATTTATGTGTGTATGTGTGTTTTAATATATTTTGTAGTATGTGTGGTTTATTATAAGAAAATAAATTGTTCATTGACTACTCACACAATTAATATGATGTTTGTTGGTCTGTGTATGAAGAGATAAAGAAAAGAGAATGGACAGTATTCTTCCTTTCGTTTCCAGGCTATGAAAAAGAAAGCTGTTTGGAAAAACATTGGAAAAATGCTGCACTGGAAAACATTACGTTCTTCATGAATACATTCACTTACATTTCTTCTGCTACTGAAACGATAGAAATTTATGTAACAGACAGTGTTGCTGTATCTGTCGGATTTTTTATTTAGAAATGTTAAATTCACACCAGAAAATTTCGAATAGCAATTTTGTTTTACTTTATTTATGGAATATATATTATCGAATAACGGAAATATTGTTATTAAAATTTACTCGTGGGAATTCGAAATGCCTAAATTAAAAATTCGCCAAATGCGGCAACAGTGGTTATAGATCTGAATGATAAGAAATCTAATTTATAAGAACCGTGGTGGAAACTTGGCGCAGAGGAGGAGCCTATTGATACCACTAATTGTTTATTGTATTATGCACCTTAATAAAAATTCGGAAATTCTGTCATTAGATAAGTCGAAAAATTCTACTAAAATTTAGTGGTATCAATAGGCTCCACCACTGCGCCAATTTTCCAGCACTGTAAGAAATAAACGGTAACAGAAATTAGCTCATATACAATGTCTATAAACAATGAGTGAAATTCAGGGTGTTTAACCCCTTAATTCTCGCTCTCGTGATATTTACGGGCTGTGTCTTTTATTCAGATTGTTTGATTCTGACCAGTTTTATAAAATAGTGTAATTGACTTTATTATGATATTATTTTACCTGTCATTAAATAATGTGAATATTTTTTTTTTTCAAAAAAGTGGTACCAGTAAGCAATTTGAATTTTTAAAACGTAATTTAATGCGACCGTTAAAGGGTTAAATTGAGGTTTGTTTATAACATTATGTAACTTAAACTTATTTTACTTAAGTGTGCCTTTACTTCACGATTTTGATGTTAAGTTTTAGTATTCAGAAATTTTTTTATTTAAATTTTCCAAATAGTG
The DNA here is from genome assembly GCA_963932465.1 of Maratus speciosus. Classification (NCBI taxonomy): domain Eukaryota; kingdom Metazoa; phylum Arthropoda; class Arachnida; order Araneae; family Salticidae; genus Maratus; species Maratus speciosus. The sequence continues at coordinate 137,870,128 of OZ010793.1, forward strand.
CGCTTATCAAATTCTTCCTTATTTAACAATTAAATAATGAAAGAATGTACTTTTATTTTCATCAATTTGGTTTCTCAGATGATAAGTGTGACAATAAAGTAACGTTACAAAGAGACTAAAGCGAAAAAAACCTTGTGAATTCAAAGCGTAAACAAACGACCATGCTGCAATTTTGCATACTCTGACGTCACGAGAATACTGTCCATAAGACAAATTAAGTTAGCCTCGTGTTTACTGGCGTGTCGAGACTGTTGTGAGAAGGCAATGTAAATAACATACGGGCTAGGGAAAAAAAATTGTCTCTGTGATTAGATTACATAGCTCAGCAATGTGATATTTCTTCTTTAACCCCTTGAGGGGAAAGCAATTGCGTTTGTATAATGCTGAATTCCCACCAGAAATTTAGAAAAATTCTATTTCAAAATAAGTAAAAGCAATTTTGCGGCTTTTTTCCACCAAAGTTAGAAAAATAAAAGTTAATAAAATTTTTCTGGTGTAAAACTTCATTAATCGTAGGTGGTATATAATATATACCGGTGCCCCTCAAGGGGTAAACTCTGCTGCTGTGTTCGGGTCCATTTCAATCCAACAGACAGATTCAGAATTGCAAAGTCTCCGGCTCTTTACACCACTATTATCTGAGAGAAAATGTTGTTCTTTAAAATCGTCCAAATGTTCCAATTAAATAAAAGAACATTTTCTGTATTAAAATACTGGTAGGAGACTTGGCAGCTAGAGTATTCGAAATAATGTATATTCGAAATGACCACAGCAACATTGTTAACCCTTTCCGGCGTGGAGCAATCCTGTTTGAGAAATGATGAAATGATGGGCTGACACCAGAATTTACGAGCGAATTTGTTAAATAAAAACTTGCTTATTTTCCCGTACTTTATAAAAGGAAAATTTTAACTAAATGTTCTGGGTGTCAGTACTCTTAAAATTAGGTGTCCTTTTTTGTGGACACCGCCCGCTAAATGGTTACAAAGTGCGTATGTTTCTATTCATTATCGTAATGAGAAAAAACTTAAAAGCCGTACTGTTGTATAAATTGTGATTAGACTGTAATATTGCATTTAATTATAATTCTTAGGTATAAATATGCAATAACTTAATAGTATGCAGAATGTATGTAATTTATTCTGAAAGTAACATATTTCACACAAATAAAATTCAAATATGTAACCTGCTTTGTTAATTGCATAATAATAATTATTTTTTTATTACGTTATGCCGGAATTATCTCGTAGTGCAGTCATAAAACGACTGGTTGAACAATATAATCGAAACATGAATTGAATCGAGTGTTTTATTTTCTTTTTTACTTACGGTCAGATTTTAGAATTTCGTTTTTTTGTTGGTTTCGAGTAAATATTGTTTATTGGAAAAACAGAATTATATTTTAAAAAAGAAGTAAACATTAATGAAATGTGAATAAAATTGAATACAACGTATATCGTGTTTAATTATCATAAATAAAACATGGACAAACATGCATACAATGCATATAGCGGTTACTTAAAAAGTCCTTAAATAAAATTATGAACAATGATTGTTTGCCGATTAGACATTAGAGTGTGACACACTGTATTTTTGACAGAAAAAAATGGTTACGGCACTAGGTTTTCTATAACAAAATTGTTTGTAGTAATTTGATCTACCAACCCTAGACGTTTGTCTAATTACGTTTGACATTACCGTGTATAATTAAGAAATCAAACCAATCGCATACTACATTTTACATTCAAGAATCATTTTTTGTAGTGCATGCATTAAAATAAGAGAAACTGTACTTTTAAGCCAAAAAAAAAAAAAAATCTCTTGAATATTCGTTTTTTCTTCGGAGGCTTTATAACTCAGTTTTGTAATTCTCTAAGTTGAATTATTACGTTGAAAAATAATATCTACTTAGTCCAACAAACACTGATTTCAAGCAATAAATAAAGATTTGAATACTAATTTCCTCTTCTGAGTACTTATATACCACTATTTTGTAATTTAATCAATTGCATTATTAAATTGGGAAATTATATCGGAATTATTAGGTAATACAGGCCTCGGAGCGGCGTCTTTCTACAGAGACTAAATCAAAACTTTTACCACCAATTTTTCCTTACTAAAATTTTTGTTTTAGATTTATATTGGTAATGTCCTAAGAACCCCCATCGTGGTAAACATTTTATTACAATTCTTGTAGCAACGTGCATTTAATATACTTTTATAAAAATAGTGGTGCCTAAAAATGTGACCGTTCTGAGGTAATATCTTAGTATTTCTATAGTTAACACGTTGAGTGTCACGTCAGTCACCGGTGACTGATACTGAACTTTCCGTTTAGACCACGACAGTAACTGGTGACTGACACTTACAGATTGTGTAACGGGAATCTTATTTCGTGGCCCAAACGGAAAGACAAAGAAAACAGACTTGGAATTCAACGTGTTAACGAACAATTGTGCGGCATATGGCAATAGTAGTTCCATCAATCTTAACTTGCGATGATTTCTTTTCAGATATAACGTCCTTAAAAAATATTTCTCTTAATTCGAAAAAAAATATTTATTTTTGCTAAATATCCTATTTTTTTGCAATATTCTAGGAAGTTGAAAAGCAAAGAGAAGTTTAACCCCTTGGGGACGAGCGACACGTATACGTGCCACATGAAACGCTCAGGATCCTTGTTTTTCCTCACCAGTAAAATTTTATTGTAAAATTTGCCTTATTTAATCAGCGCATTTCCTCGATTCAACAAGACACAAATTTCTGTTTTTAAAAAACGGTGACAAAAGATTAAAAATTTCGTAAAAGGCTCCCGTCCCGAATGGGTTAAAAGTAAGAGATCTAAAGCAAAGCGTTATAAGTAAGCGAACAAACTTAACGCTGAAATCAGGCGTAAATTAACATAGTTGCGCCACCTTGTGGACGGAGTGATAATTCACATACGCGGGCTTTTAGTGTAGCGCGTATTTCTTAAATCTTTAGTCACTCATTGAAATGGATTTTGTTTGCCACATTTATAACAATTTAATGGCGTAGCAAGAGGGGTATCCAGATGCACTTGACACCACGAAGTTTTCTTCGCCTTGGCATAAATACTTCAGTTATTAATCAAGGTGAAAAAAACTTTATAATTTTAGTGGTGTGAGTATGAAAACAGTTAGGTATCTACCTGCAGTTCACACTCCATTAGCTACGTGGCGCATGACCTTGATTGAAGTGACCTCGCTTTTAATCTTGCGGTTACTTCTCCCATTTAAGATAGGACGCTTACTTATATCGCTTTGGATCTAAAGCGTAATTTCCACATTCCCCAGGATACGAATGGTTAGAAGTCGAAAACAGTGTTGCCATTGGGGAATTTTTTGTACCCAGATTGTTGATTGTTACCGATTCGACCTATTAAAAACAATATAAAAATTCTGAAAAGTAAGAGAACTGTACTGTTTAAAAAAAGTGGTGACAGTTAAATAATCTGAATTAAAATGAACCCCAATCTAGCAACAGTGGTTCAAAAGCTGCATATAACTGAAAGACAAGTAGTATTAAACGGCGTCCTAAAATAATTTAATTAAAAACGGAGCACATTATGAATATAAACTATTTTAGTTTTGTTAGAATACGTTTATCCGTTTACAAAGTGAATATCACAATTTTGTTATTTTAAAATAACTAAAGTCACTTCCTCAATTTTAGTTCTTACCATAAATATATAAAAAAATTATTTATACAAGTAGTTAAAATAACTTGACAGTTAAAAGAGCCTGCCTGAGAAAATCATGTTTATAATTGTATTAAACGTATTTTTGGACAAAAACTTACCGAAATCGAACCTTCGCACAGTAGGACGTATTGACGATCTAGGTGGACAAAGTTATTTCCTTGAAGTTTAATTAGTTTTTTTTTAATATATCACTAATAAAATACTCAAACAGTGATAAATATTTGGAAATTTAACAAGAATGTCTTAAAATAAAAATACAGGGTGCCCACTAAAGGCCGTTCCCACCCTCTTAACTGCCGAACGACTGCATCTATATTCATAAACGTGGTGTCTAGGTATAATAAACAGTCTATGCGCTACTAGATGAGACCGCTTACAGCGCCACCTGGTGAAAAATGGCGGAATTAGCGTTCCTATAGCGAAAATGGTTCGAAATATGGGATAATAGTGAATGACAAATTTGTAGAGCATCATCGATTTAGTTCGAAAGAGAACCTTGTGAACATGAATGCTAAATGAATCTCGTTCTGAGCATGAATCTCGTTTTCGAGATAGGAATACTAACTCAGCTGTTTTGCACCATGTGACGCTGGAAGCGGTGTCATCTGGTATAACATAGCCACTTTACTATACCTAGACACCACTTTTATGAGTATATCATCAACCGTTTGGCAATTAAGAGATTTCGAAGGATTTTAGTGGGCACCCTGAATAATGCGTTAAACATACTTATTTTACAATTAAGTAAAAAACAATTTACTGCACACATGTAAGTTTACATTCATTTCCTTTTTGTATTTTTGTCTCCTCAGAATTTCTCGAGAAATTTGTGTAGTCATCCTGGAAAATAAATTTTTTTAAATAAAATAATATTTAAAAAAACTTTAATGTTTTTTGGTACCCTGTAAAACATATAAATGCTACCAAAATTATTTTCGGTTGAAAAAATGCTGTTATGTGAATAAATAACGTATATAAATTTCATTCAATTTAAAATAAAATTTCTGATAATAATTCTGGTAATAAATACTAATTTTTTATGTGTCCCTGTAAAAGAAATACAACTGCTACGCACTTTGTTTTCAATTTAAAAAATGTTATTTTGTATATTTCTGCTTTTTAGCAACGATCTTTCCGCGATTTTTTGTGTGGCCCTGTAAAAAATGCATAATTTCTACGTCCGTCAACTTATAATTTAATAGAATTATCATCGGAAAAACACATGTGAGCAAAGTTTTAGCTCAATCAGATAATTGAAAGTGTTTTAAAATTGTCTTGCAAGATTTGAACTAATCTTTTATGTGGCCCTGTAAAAAAAGCGTAACTGCTACGTTCCATAAATTATAATAATATTGCATTGTCATCAGAATTACATATCCTGAGCAAAGTTTCATCTCAATCAGATTATTGAATTTGGTTTAAAATTAACTTGCAAGTTTTAATCTAATTTTTTGTGATGCTCTGTAGAAATATTCTAAACAAACTTCTACGTTCTTTAAATCATAATAATATTGTATTGTCATTCAAATTACACTTGTATTCATTGTTTCGGCTCAGTAGGATAATTAAAAGTGATTTAAATTTGACTTGCAAAATTTGAACTAAACAAACATACATGCACTGGAAGTTAATAAAAACTTACTGATCTGCAGCTATCTGCAGGAGTTTGTTTAATTTTTCAATACTTTAGGAATGACAATTTGATTTAAAAATGCTTATTGCTGAATAATGCTGAATAATTTGTTAAAAGTCAAAACGAAATTTGTAAACAACACCATGGTTCATTCAGAATTTCAGTCTTTGAAAATTGCGGTAAAGCGGATTTAAAATCGCTTATTTTCAAACAAAAATGGGTTAAATCTGACCTTGAAAAAGCTGTGACATTAGATCAGCAAACTCGTGCTTTTAAATAAAACAGAATAGTCACGACGTGCTTTCAAATTTACAGGAAGCTAGTACAACTTTTGAGATCCCCTCAAACCAACTGCGCAAATGGCTACTTTACGGTCACAATTAATCGACACCTCAGATTTTTTACGCCAAAACTAGTACGGATCTTGGAAATACAGACATTCAGCTACCAGTACACGCGGTTTTGTCAAATTCCGAGATATTCCGAAAAATGGATTTTGTATACCTAGACCATCAAAACGTCCCATTGTGCTTCGGCAGAGAACTTATCGTTACACCACAAAAAAAAAAAAGGATAATTAAAATTGGCATTTCCTGAGTTATATTCCACAAAGTTCATACAGAAAATGAATTTTGTCTACTTGAATAGAAATTCAGTTTTCATTTCAAGTATTTTGATTTTCAATGAATCAATCTATATCAGCAAATAGCTCTAAAATAAAAGTGGTGGCACAGCTTGAAAAAAATTATGTTCATTAAAAATTAAGAAAGATAAATTAAAATTTATTTTTAGACTGACTGGAAAAAAATACTGTATAACAAAATTTACCGACAATAATAAAATTTATTTTTGAAAAATTTAAGTAACATAATATAAATTAGCGTTTCACTCGATTAATGGAAAATGATATCCGCGGCATTAAAAAGCTCTAGAATTAAATTTTAGCTTTTTAACACATTTATTTTCTCTGTACATATAAATTCGACTGAATTAAATGAGTAGAAATAATAATGAATGAAATGGCTGTTTACTAGATCAGACAATCAACTTAACCCCTTCGGGACGGGAGACTTTTACGAAATTTTTAATCTTTTGTCACCGTTTTTAAATAACAGAAATTTGTGTAATTTTGAATCGAGTAAATGCGCTGATTAAATAAGGCAAATTTTACAGTAAAATTTTACTGGTGAGGAAAAAGAGGGATTCTGAGTGCTTCATGCGGCACGTATACGTGTCGCTCGTCCCCAAGGGGTTAAATATCTAAAAAGAAAGAAAAAAATAAGAAACGTAGCTCTAAAAAAATGTTTGATTTTTAAGGCTGATTTTATTATATCTCGTTTTAAAGTAAAATCGTGGATTTCCCTGGTAATAACATTTTGTCTATTATTGTCTCATATAATGTAATTATTTTGTTTACTGACAGTCATTTTGGACAGTGACTCATAAATGAGTCTCCGAGATTAAGCACGAAATAAAAATAAAGTTTGTAGAAACATAATGAATTATTTAACGGTTTAATATTCAGGAAGTTTTCGTTTAAAATACTGCAGTGCACTAAATATCAAGTCATCAATATGAAACTTGTGACTACAAAAAGGCCATATTACCAACTGGGCAATTTTCCATCAGTAAAAATGAATAAAATTTTTTGTCTTATTCATGACAGTAATTTTTCATGAATATGGCGTTTAAATAAGATGAAAAATTCTATTAAAATTTACTGGTGGAAGATTGCACCGTTGGTAATCTGGCTTTTTGTAATGAGAAGTTTCATATTTGATAACCTAAAATAAATATAAGAAATGTGAATAGAGCTCGATTTCATGGGAAATTTCAAATCTGATTCAATTAATCCCTTCAAGGGCGATGGTTAATTTTTGGACCACTTAATTTTAATACGTAAATGCTGCATTGGCACCAGAAGATTGGAATAAAGATTTTCCTTTTGTTAAGAAACTCTTATACTTATTTCCAAATAACATTGTTTGTAATTTCTGGTATCAGTCAATCATTTCAGGATTTTAAGAATTAAAGTACTCTATCCCTGAAAGGGTTAAAACAGGAGACACTTTTTTAATTATTGTATTACTAATATATCTTTGGCTGTATGTGCATTATTTGACAGCGACCCATGAACGAATCTTCGAGATTAAGTAGGCGTGTACGAATAAATGTACTAGAGCCAAGTCCAATCAGTTAAAAGTTACAGTTAAATCAGTTACAGTTAGCAAAATGGTTAAGAATCTATCAAAAGTTTAATGTATGAAAAAGGACCTTTTTATTTCAGATACGTTTTTCGGTAAAACAAATTGCAAATTTCATTATCACATCAATATATGAGTAAGATAAATAACATTTCGAAAATTTAGTGTCAGCAAAGGGACGCTTTTATTTTAGAAACCTTTTATGGAAGAACCAGTTAGAAATTTCATAAACGCATTGATATATGAATTAACCAAAACAGCTTCTCGAAATATTATTATCTTCAAAGGGAACCTTTTATTTCAGAAATATGTTGGGGTAAAATCAATAACAAGCTTCATAAACCCATTGACAAATAAAGTTAAGGAGACAGTTTACCTCTTCAGCAATTTTTGTATATTTTTAAAAATATAGTTCAATATTACATTTAATATATTATTTTTACTGATATATCTATATAGTGTAAAACGATGAAATGTAACACATCTTCATATACTTTTACATTTTTTTAAGTAACAAAAAACCTGAAGGCTAAATGCGCAGCCTTACCACATACACAATAAAGAACACATACAAAATAATTTAAATCTATATCTCAAATACAAAAAAAAAGGCCTTAGCATTTTTAAAACATGAAAGTAAAGAAAATATGAACATGGAGAAAGAGCCATTTAAAGTTTGAATTTGTGTCGATAATTGCGCTGGGTGTATAAACAAAATTTACAATATCTCGCAATATAAATGCCTAACTATTTCTATCTGGTGTTTCCCCAAATGATTTCTGCAGATAAAAAAAAGAGATTCTTAAAATCGCGAGAAACTGCGAGGTTACATTCAATTTTTGCAAACATAACAGTTATTTCTGAAAAATCTCTCTTACTGCTTACAATAATAGTAATTTTCTTAATCTCTAAGTGCAGTATTTATGTCTCCAAATAATTCAAAGATTACTATTCGCAAATTGTGGCACTCAAAAGTAGGATTCCTGGTATATCCTTTACCATGATCTAAAATATTTCTGCAATAGTTTTAATAAATATATTTCGGCAAATAGGAGATAGAAGAGCATAGTAATTCTTCAGTTCATTGGATAGGGACTATTCCCCCACAGTTTGAAACAATATAATATATATATATATATATTGAAAAATCCAAATTCATTTAATTTAAAGCACGAAAAAAACATCTAACGAACTGTAACTAAAACAATAATTAACAAAACCAAGAGTAACTAAGAAAAAATTAAAAATGAAGACAAGTGGCAAGGCTTATGACTTGCTCTGCGGGGTTAAACATGTTTTACGTGCACAACATTCCCCCTCACTTGCCAAGACCAAACAAATAGAAATTGAAAAAATGAAAACCACAAACTTACTCAAAGCCGTCAAATGAAATCCGTAAACATCCTCACCGCTAAGCTATTTTCGATAGGAATCACGTATCGATATATCACCATCATCGAACAATTCCAATACTTTATTTCGATAGCTTTTTTTCTTGATAAAATTGAGAGTTAAATCACTCAGAAAATGTATTGGGTAATTTTCTTTACTGTCGTTTATGTAAAAGTTAAAAATTTCACCAGAATTTTATCAACATTTGAACACAAGTCTGCAATACGATTTAAACCATTTAAATATATATTTCTAAAAATTGAAACATGCACGTTACTATTAAAGTTTAAAATTATTATTGTATCAAAATCAAAATAATTTCTCTTATTATAAATACTATTTACTAAAACTCCGGTTATAATTTCCAACTTAACATCCAAGTAGTTGACGGTTCTTTGACCATCCGAAGCACTCTTTAAATTCAAAGTGTCTGGATAACATTTAAACTGATAAATTTCTTTATTGTTATTCAGCTCAACCACCAAAACATCATCTATATATCTGTATATCTTTAATTTTTTTTTCCAACAGTAAACCAGCTTCATATGTAAACAGATAAATATCTGCAAGGATGGAACTACAACTGCCCCCCATTGGAATACCTCTCACTTGTTTATATACACTGCTCAAAACAATTAAAGGATATTGCAGTTTTAGATGGATTTTGTATCTGGTAAACTGTTTAGCTGATTGATACATGGTCGACAGAGATAGTAGGTTATATGAGAATAAATTACACATGTTTGGCAGAAAAAAATGCATTTTATTGCGCATTTGTGTACTAAAGGAAAAAAACACAATTTGTGCATATGAGAAAAAAAGAATAAGAAAAGGTGTTTTCTTCAAAGAAAATCATTTTCAGTAGGGGCAGAGCCTGATTACCCACGAGGCAAATTCCTACCACTAAAAATAAACAGAAAATTTTGCCTCATTCATGGCAGAAATTTTACATGAATACGGCGTTTAGATAAGTCGAACTTTTCTTTTAAAATTTATTGGTGTAAGTGTGCCCCGTTGGTAATCAGGCCCTGAGTAGGGGGTATGGTTTCCACGGGCGGCCAGCAACGTTGAACACCTTTGAGGCATGGACTCAATGAGGCTATTAATGACGAGTTGGGGTATTCTGCCCCACTCTTCCAGAAGAGCTCTTTCCAGTTCTTGGAGAGTTTGTGGGGGTTGTTGGCGGCCAGAAACTCGTCTTCCTAGAGCGTCCCAAACGTGCTCGATTGGATTCATGTCTGGAGAACACGCTGGCCATTCCATTCGAACGATTCCTTCCTCGAAAAGGAAATCCTCCACCAGGTTTGCACGATGTGGACTGCAGTTATCGTCCATTAAAATGAAGTTATCTCCGATTGCTGCAGCGTAAGGGACTACAATAAGTCTGAGGATCTCATCCCTATATCGGCGACCAGTCAGAGCTCCATCTCGAATGATGTAGAGGTCAGTGCGCCCGTCAATGGAGATGCCACCATACACCAACACTCCTCCACCGCCAAATCTGACACTTTCGTGCACGAACGCAGGATTATTCCTACTGCTACGGTCCCTCCAGATGAAAATACGCCTATTATCCGGATGCACAGAAAAACGGGACTCGTCAGAAAACAGAATATTGCTCCATTCATTTCTCCTCCAGTTGACATGCTCGGTTGCCCACTCCCTGCGGTCGCGACGATGCCTTGATGTTAATCTAACACATACCATCGGTCGGCGAGCATACAGACCTACAGCATGGAGCCGGTTTCGGACAGTCTGAGTTGAAATCGTGGTGCCTGTAGCCGAGCGAAGGTGTTGTTGGAGAAGAGTAGCGTTCATGGTTCGGTGTCTCCGAGTTGTTAACGCTAAATACCGATCTTCATTGGGCGTTGTTGCCCGTCTACAACCTTGCCCTGGTCTTCGGCCTGCACATCCACTCTCCAAAAAACGGTTCCAGATCCTGGAAATGACACTTTGTGACACTCCAATGGCTTGCGCTACTTCGGCTTGAGTTTGGCTCCCTTCTAACCTACCAACAATTCTCAAAGCTTCTGAATCTGTCAAATGACTTCGCTGAGACACCGTACTCATCGAAACAAAGCAATCACTGAATGCCGATCATCCTTGTCTTCATTCTCTTTTATCCAGTTGAAAGTCAAATTTCATTCGCTGCCGCTGAAACAACGTTTTTGACGTCGAACTCAAAATTTGCATACTCCACAGTTTGAAAACCAGAAAAATTTGCATTTGTGATTCTCTTCTTCTATTTTCGGCAAAAAAAATTTCGTTTATATCTTTATTTTATATAAAACTTCAAATATCCTTTAATTGGTTTGAGCAGTGTATTTGTTTCCCTTCAAATAGGTAATTTTCGCAAACAACAAATTGAAACAAATCGGTGAATAGTTCTGTACCAATATCCTTCTCTTTAGATTTCTTGAAAAAATTCACAAATCTGTACTTCAAATCATCTAAATTTATGCTATTATACAAATCCTCAAAATCATATGTATGCAATCCTGTAATGTTTTTCAGGTTTTTTAAACTTTTTATAAGTTCATAACTATTTTTTATTACTATCGAAGAATATTCATTTATGGCCTCATCGAAAATCTTTTGTAATATATTCAACAATTTTTTTATTTACACATTCCAGATAAGATCCAAACCCACAGGTTACGGTTCTAAAAGTAATTGGGTTTTTATGGAATTTTGGAATCATTACAAGATAAGGAAATTCCGCACTATTTTGCTTGGATTATATTTTTTTATAGAACGCCTTCACTCTGTTTACAATAACTTGTTTAGTAGTTTTTAGTAGTTGATAATTTCCCTCATTATTGTAGGTTTCCCTTAGAATATCTCCGTATAATTTTTTACATATTATAGCATGGTTGGTGTTAGTTTTATCAACATATGTAATGATAAAATCATCCTGTAGATTTTTTATTGATTTAATCAAATCTTTGTAAGATTCTCCCGAGACACCCTCAAAATCTTTATGGTTAAAGCCTTATTTATATATTAATTTCTGAATGAACATATCTATATTATTTGACAAACGTTTTGTAGCTAAACCTCTACTCACGACTCTCCTCAATCTGTATTTTGTACCGTACCTCATGTAATTTCTGAGATTTGTGTCTGCCACTATATTTAGATCTTCGGTAAGAATATGTCCGTAATTTGAGTTAACATAGTTATTATATTCAACTTTATTACAATGACAAATACTGTTCTCTGCAAGTCCCTAGCGTAACTGTTGTAATTAAATATAACTCTGCCTAATGGTTTATTGTATTTGTAAGCTTTAATAATTTGTATGTTTTTATCCGGCAGGTATTCATTATACTTATTTAAAATCCCCTTAAAATTAGCACCCCTAAAATGGTGCCCCATGTAGTCCAATACAAAATAAATCTTATTCTCTATATTAACTTTGTTGTCCTTCAACTCGATATAACCTTTAAGATTCTGCTTACCTATTCTGAATCTCAACAAATCATACCCTATATCTATATTTCCGTTACCTGTATGTTCATATAATTCTCTCAATAAATCAGGTATTAACTTCTTTTTCACACTGAAAATTATGTATTTTATTGTATTAACAATATTGCCGGAATTAATATTGACAATAGCACTTTTAATATTCTTACTACAATTTAGATTATTAACTTAGTTTATTATGTACCTCATACTTATTACTCAAATCGTGATTAATTTTTCCATAGACTGACTCTTCCAATATTGCATTTCTAAAATTCTTCAAAACATTAATTTGATCAAACGTAACATTTAAAATATAAGGGTACACTGTTCCATATTTGACCATCATATTCCTGTCGCATATTAATCTTTCAGCCTTGTTTGCAACTATCTGGAAAATCGATATCTCAATGTTTTCAATTCCAGGTTTTGCGAAATGTATTATCTCAATCTCCTGTTCTTCCCCCATATATGTATATATATGTATATATATATATATATATAACCATTAATTAAACATATATATATAATGATATACATTCGGTTGGCCAGTAAGGTTTTGCCGTTACCATTCGTAAACGATGAATATGAACGGGGTTTATCTTAAACCGAAAACTCGCCTAAACAAAATCTTTAATCCTTTGAGAGGTAAGCAATAATGTTTCTGTAATATTGTATTCTCACCGGAATAATCGAAAAATTTTATTGTTAAATAAGGAGAAGCAATTTATTTTCGACTTATTTCCTTCAAATTTAAAAATATAAAATTTAGTTAAAAGTTTCTGGTGCCAATCTTGTTTAAATTATGTGGGACATAATATATTCCACCGCCCCTCAAGGGGTTAAAACCAGTTGTGGCACATCTGCTCTCTTACAACAATCACTAAATAACTTTCAGGCGTCAGACGACTCTCTGAACGTCTAAGCAGCAATCTTTCCTTTTTAAATAGACAATAATATTGACAAAACGAAAATTCTCATTTAAATTCTCCATTTCTCGTGTGACCGATTTCTTAACAGTTCATCTGAACCTACTCACATCGAACAAACTTGAAGATATATTTATTATATACAAGTCATATAAACGTTGCTTTGTTTTATTAATGTAAGCAGATTTTCAAACACTGATAGCAAACGGATGATAAAAACCCAACAAACGTATTCGCCAATCCAATAATTTATCTTCAATATCTAGTGATTCTTGTTATTCATAATGAATATAAAAAATATACTCAATTGATCTTCTCCATTGTTCTCCAACAAGTGGGTGGATATAAAGTCTTACAACCAATTTTGAAATTTACAAACAATATTTTAGTAATTTAGTTTGCTAACGACACAAGTAAAACCAAATTTGTAATATATCAGTTACCATATGTAGAGCATATACAAAAATTAACAAACAATTTTAAAATTACAACAATAATCAAATGGTTGCAACTGTTGAATTTGTTCTTGCAGGAGAATAATGTATGAAATCGGAAAACTCTACAATTCGCTAAAATATTTTAGATAAAAATACCAAGAATAGATGGCACTACGCTGTCTCAAATTGTTGTAACACTCAATATAATGTATAAAAACGGATCAAAGCTCACGCAGTTTTTATCCTTAATCCTGTTCAGCTGGTAAAACGAAAAAAGTATTTTGTGTTTGTTAATCACAAGGTTATTTTTAACCTTATAAGAACCACCGAAAATCACAATAATATTAGATTGTCATCCGATTTACGTCAGTATGTAAAATTTAATCGCGATCGGATATTTTAAAGAGAGTTAACCTCCTGAGGGGTGGTGATGCCGTCACGGCATCACATAATTTTAATCCCTAATTGCCACATTGGCATCAGATTTTTTGAATGAAAACTTCACTTTTATTAAATAAGCGAAAATATACTTAGACAGATATATAGATATATTTTAGACAGAGCAGTACAATTTTTTGGAGATTTTTTAAACTAAATAAGGAATGTACAGAGAAACTTAACTTATTATGTTAAATTTCTGAGCCTTTTAAAATGAAATTAGATTATTCGACGCAGAAAATTTACCGAATAAAATGCATTCTCAATTTATTTAAGTATATGCTATAAGACTTAGTTTCTAGCTTAAATATTTTTATTTGGCTTATTAAATAATACACATGTGTCCACAGTCAGGCAATTGTTTCGTCGCTTACTTGTTATTAACTTTTAAAAATCGGAAGTCTATTTTACAATACCCTGTATATGGAGATTTAGGTATTTTATAATGAATATGAAGCACAATCAATCTTACAACACCTCTATAACCCAAAATTATTACCAGAAATACACTATAGCGTAACACGAATACAACAAAAACATAAAGTTAGTTGCGATAAAATATTAAAATTATTTTAGCATTTTTTACACGAAAGTATAACTTTCAAAATATCATAGATATAACTTATGTATTCCAAAAAATATTTTGCCCCACCAGTGGCTGAGAGGTTCTGCTCTCAAAGCTGGTAGACGGGAGGTGCTGGGTTCCATCCCAATCGCGCCCGTCGGCCTAATCGTTCGGAGTTTTCGTGATTTTCTTCGAGCCACGCATTTCCATGCATAAATACGGGTTAGGTTCCCTTAGAAAGACCCCCACGAAGGGCACTCCCCCATCGGGCCTATATCCCTACTGTAGATAATCGGCCGTCAAAAATCAACCAACCAAAAAGTATTTTAATATCCCCATTGTTTATTATTTCAAGAAATTAATTTTATGAACACAAAATAATTAAATTTTACGGGAAATATATTAAAATATATTAAGCTATTGATTCTAAATTTCAAGGTGTGCACGTCTTTCAAAGTATATTTTTATTTTAAGCAAATATGAAAAGACAATTTTCGAGTATTGCACTAGGACAAGAAATTTTCACAATCAATAATCAATGCTTTTTAATTAAGAGCATAGTGTGTTCAATATCGAACATCCGTATGGACTTGAAATAATTGAATTTTCTGAAAATAAAACAATTTCTAAAAAGTCACGATTGTTTCATGTTTAACAAAATTGCCGCTAATGGAATATTTTGAAAATATTTCAATTTCGTGACAGATATATCTATTAGAATTTATGTTGATTAAGAGAGCTCAACTATCGTAAAAATATTTTACAAAATTAATGCAATTCATGAAGGAAAAAATATAAATTGTTATTATCACGCTTTACCTGTAGAATATATTTCACAAAAATTTGTTAAAAAAAAAAAAAAAAAAAAAAAAAAAAACTAGAAAACAGGAATTCTGCATTTTCAGAATTTAGTGTCGCCCCCGATGAAAAAAAAAATATATGTATGTATAGATAGTAAAAAACCTATTTCAATTTTAAGACTTGAAGCACACAATTTTATTTTATGTAAAATGACGTCATTCGCATCCGCTTAAGAATTCCACATTTACGATCCACTCTTAAACATCTACAGTAAAGCATGCATAAGGATGTCACTATCGCAAAATAATACACAAATGCAGCAAAAAGATGCCGTCATTAAAGAAAATCGACAAAAAAAGGTTATCTAATGACTCATAGGCATTCATTTGTTTGTAACATTACTATAGACGATTTCAGTCGTGACGTCAGTCATGACGTTTTGGTTGGAAACTGACTTTCAAACAAAAGGTTGCTATGTTGTATTTTCTATTTTGTTTGTGCGTTGCAGCTATATCTTATATCCATATCTCACATTTAAGAGTTTTAATACTTGATACGTACTGGTAACATTTTCCACAATTTATATTTAAAAAGAAATGACGCATAGCAACCGTTTGTTTGGAGTCAGTTTCTAACCAAAACGTCATGACTGACGTCACACTGAAAGCGTCTAGAAGATACTTAAAATTAAATATAGCTTATAATAACTCCATGTTTTAACCGAAATTATTCGTTTATATTTTTTCAAAATAGCACGTATTTTAATTACATTTTCTTTCGGTTGTTATGAGAAAATGGCAACAAAAAGATATAATTGCTATTTTTCAACTATTTTTTCTTTACTTTCTATATAAATGGAGTACTTGAGTTGCCAAAATTAAACAAATGCTGCTAAAAACTACAAAAAAATTAATATTTCAAAAATAAATGCAGATACAGTTTTCAAACAAATTGCATTTAAAAGTACTTTTTTTTCCCAATACGACAGTATTAAAATTTAAAATGTGCGAACCTTAGAAATTAAAAAAAATGCTATAGAGCATTTAATCGCACAATGATACATCTGCTTTGTTTATTGATAGCTTCTGTAAGGTAACGCTAATTTTTGGAGACAAAATAAGCTGGGGGAAAGAAATAGCATACCGTCCCGGAGGCTAAAAAAAAAAAAATTATTAGTATCGTACATTATTAAGGATAGAAAAGTTTGAAATAAGTTATTTTGTAAAGAATGATTAAATTTCCACAAAACAATTTAGTATTGAGCTAAAGGCACCGAATTCTGCTTCATGAAATATAAATTTATTTAACAAAATGCCAAATATACCCTAAATTCAAAATAAAATAAAATAAAATAAAATAAAATAAAATAAAATAAAACCTACGATAATTCCGTCAGATATAAGCACAGTGTGTAGAACTAGATGTTTTATGATGCACAGGAAGGACAATCAACATTGTAACATTTACGACCCAAAATTATTACTACGTATTCAATGTAACGTTACACGTTTATTACCAAAACATAAAGGTAGTTGCGATAAAATTTGCACACTATTAGTAACAACTTTTTATTTCACAATATGTAAAAAGAATACCAGATGTTAAATGGCGCTAATGTCAACTTCTGAAATTTCTCCCAACCTCAGGATTATTACTTAACCCCTTCGGGACGAGCGTCTTTTCCACTATTTTTAATCTTTAATCACCGGTTTTTTTCAAACAGAAATTTTTGCCTAATTGAATCGGGAAAATGCTCGTATTAAATAAAGCAAAATTTACAATAAAAATTTACTGGTGGGAACAATCCCCGATTCTGAGCACCTTACGCGGCACGAATACCGGTCGCTCGTCCCCAAGGGTTTAATGTCTTTGGCTGGGAACTATCGTTACATCCGAGTGAACTAATGGATAATTAAAAGTAAGAATTTCCTGAATTACATTCCACAACGTTCATTTGGAAAATGAACTTCGTTTGCTAGAGTACAATTTTACTTGACAACAGACAATATCGTTTACTGAATGAATTAATCTATATATAAAAACAGTTCTAAAAGCAAAGTGGTACTAAAGCTTGAAATAAATTATGTCTATTAAAAATACAGAAAAATAAATTATAATTACCTCATGAACACACTGAATGAAACACTAAATGAAAACATTTACTGACACTAATAAAATTTATTTTTAGATAATTTAAGTAACAAAATATAAATTGGCGTTTTACACGATTAAATGAAAATCAGATTGACGGTTTTAAAAAGTCATGATACTCAATTTTAGCTTTTCTAAAACATTTATTTTCTCTACTAGGGGGCTCTGCCCCCTACGAGCTACCCTCGTCAACCCCCGTTCAGACACCGCAGACTGTAACAGCACGCTAATTTGATCGGCTTTAAAAAGATTTCGGAAGATTGAATTATAATTTGAATCTGACAATTATAATCTGACGTAATTTTCACTTTTCTTTCTCTTTTTAATATTCACGTAAAAATACTTTTGTTAGAAATGAAATATTATGATCATCTTAAAATATCAAATTAATGTCTCGCGCAATTTTTAAATTCAAACTGTTTTGCAATATTATTTTTTGTTCATTTTACGTAATAAGTGTAATGTGACGTAAATGTGACGCAAATTCTCCTATTTAAGACTTCTAACGTATGTTAATGAATTTATTATTTTACAATATTCTTTCTCTTTTAAAATTCACGTGTAAGTATAGTTTTTATGACGTAATTTTCAATGAGTTCCTGCTTTTTACATTTTCTGTTTATAATAGTCACGTGTAAAATAAATTTTTAATTTGAAGCAAATATTATTGCTTGCGCTGTTTATGCAGTTGGCAACAATTTAAATTAATGCAATTTTCTAAATTTTGTAAAAAATATCTCTCGAAATGCTGAAAATTTGAATTTAAAATAGAAATAAAACCTCAAAAAATGAGTCAAATTAAAATACTAAATGCGGTCAGCACACCGGGAAATTCTGACGCATAAAATTATCTAAAAATGATTAAATTCCAATATACAGTTTTTGCTCCTATAAAACTTTTTTAATGGAACGATTTTGTCCAACTTTGGCATTAAATATGTCTTAAAATAATTCTTCGATTTGAAAACTGTCTACATCAGCGTGTTTATCAAACATTTCTCTATAATAATACCGATTTTCATATTTTTGTATGCAACAGTTTTTTAAATATTAACGAAGAAAAGCCATGATTAAGCATTCAAGTTGGATGCCGATCTGCCGGGAATATCTACGCAGATTTTCATTAGTCCATTTCCAAATCAAAACTTTTTTTATATATATAGAAGGATACGTAGTAGCTAGTCTGAATGAAATGAGTATAAATAATCGTAAATAAAATGGATGTTTACCGGATGAAGGTAACCGACGTAAATATCTAAAAATATAATATATATATATATATATATATATATATATATATATATATATATATATATAAACATAGCTTTAAAAAATGTGGTTCATTTTTTTATGATTTTGATCTTATTATATTTCGATTTAAAATAAAACGGGGATATCCCTGATAATAATAATTTTGTTCGTTATTGTTTCAGATATTAGGCACCCAAAAATATATCGTTTGCTGCCAGTCTGTTTTTGACAGTGACTCCTAAATGAATCTCCAAGATTAAGAACACAGATAGAAATAAATGTTGTAGAACCAAAACTAATTATTTAATTGCAAAAATAAAACGGAAACATATTCATAGGTGCCAACCTCAAACTAATCTTCCGTAATACTTGAGTTAATTTGATCCTGGTTTAATGCATTTCGAACCAGAAATTTTTATAAGAAATGAAATTAAATATGTTGACGTAAAAACCGGGAATTAAATAAATAAGCATTCATGAAATAAATTTTCTGGTTCAAAATGTGGTTAACCTGGGTCAAGTTAATCCAGACATTACGGAAGATTAGGGGAAGCTTGGCAGCTATGCATATTAAGGAAGTTTTCGTCCAAAACGCTGCAATGTTCTAAATATATAAGAAATGTGAATAAAGATCGATTTCAAGGGAAATCCCAAAACTGATTTAATTAAAACATGAGTCACTTTTTAATTATAACAGTTATATGGGAACGTCCATTGTTACTCTTGTGACCAGTAGAGCAAATTTTCACAAATACTTCCAATTATTTTATTACAAAATATAATTAAAACAAAAATTGATGTAACCAGTTAAATACAATTATGTTCCACTTGCATAAAATATATCTAATTTGTAACAAAAAGCAATTGTCCCTTGTCTATATAAGCAATCAAAATTTTGTCACTCTTGTGACCAGAGTGTCACATGAGTCATTTAATATATACATAAGTAAAATTCTTTTTGTTACAAATTAGATATATGTTTGTAGTGTGGTATTTAATTGGTTATATCAATTTTTATCTTAATTATGCTTTGTAATAAAATGATTGGAATTATATATGAAAATTTGCTCTAATCACCACAAGAGTAACGAATGGACGTTCCCATATGCGTTTGGTTGGCAGTACATTATTTGACAGTGACCAATAAACGAATCTTCGAGATTAAGTACTCAGAACCAAATCCAATCAGTTAACGTTATAATGTTACAGGAATATTTCATCGAAATAAAAAACTATGGCATACAAAATATGCAAGAAATGTGAATAGAGATGGATATCACGGGAAATTTCAAAACTGAAATCTAATACAGAGGCACTTTTAAAAATTATAATATTAATATTTCTTTTGCTGTCTGTTTATTATTTGACCAGTTACTAACAAACGAATCATCTAGATTAGCGCTTCACAACCTTTTTTATGTCACGTTCCCTTCTATAGTCTTTTCATTTTGGAGTACCCCCATTTCTCATAAACACGTCACTCATCCCGCTTCAATCAACATGCTTTTTTTCATTAGTAATCGTATCCATAATCGTACCATATAATAAATCGATACAAATTAGATTGACATTTCCTTGCATTTTAAAGTTAATATCGTCTTTTATAATATTAGCCAAACATTAAGGAAAACAGCAGGGGTAGCATTAACAGAAATTTTAACAATCATACTATGACTATTGATGGACAAACACTTTTAAGAAAAAAACATTAAAATCTGAATGTCTGGCGTAATTCAGCTGTCCTGACATTATTATTAAACACGGAAGAATAAAAAAACAGTGGTGAGAAACGAATGTTCCATAATGATTAATTGAAGTTTTCGGAAATATGGGGGGAAATATATAAATACCCATGCATGCTTATCAGTGGGCGGAGCTACTGACATTTCATTATCAATGAATTGTTATAGTATAGTGGGTCTTTAGTTAACTGTTAGAGTAAATTCATAGCTGGTAACATTTGGAATGGAGGGCGGACTACTAAAAATTTAACAGAAAGGAAAGGGGTTAGTGCTTATAAATGCAAATGTCTAGAAGGAAGTTTAAGCGTAGCATTACAATAACTGGATCAATAGCCCAGTCAAATTAGAGTTCGAAGTGGAAAATTCTGGTGTAATTGTTTTTAGTATCTTACTTTATGTTTTCGAGGGTGCTGAACACGAATCTGAAGTTGTCCAACAAAATTTCTCTCCGCAAATATGAAAAATCATGAAAAAAACCACTAAAAATCGCAGATTTGTTCGGTGTTTGGCTTATAACTTGCAAAGTAGGCTTTTTACGCAAAAGGCATAGCTGCCAACCTTTCACTAATCTTCCGTAACATCTGGATTAATTTCACCCATGTTAACCACTTTCGAACCAGAAAATTTATTTCATGAATCTTTATTAATTTAATTCAAAGGCTCTACATGGAACCTATTTACTTTGATTTCTTAAAAAATTTTCTGGTTTGAAACGTATTAAACCAAGGTCAAATTAACGCACGTATTACGGTAGATTGGTTTGAGGTTGGCACCTATGCAAAAGGTGACCCCATATTAAAATACAGACGAGAAAATTACCTACAATTCATGTTCTTATAATTTTTTTTGTACGCCATATGGCTTGCATAGAGGCGTTGGAAAATCGGCGAAAACCAATAATTTTGGAAAATCGTGAAAAAAAAATATTCTTTTACCACCCTTTCCGTTCGTAATACTAAAAGTAAGTATTTCATTGTAAAGATTTGCTAACGTACTCACTTATTATTAGATTATATATTATCATGATATGTGTATACAGAGTGACCTCGAAAATCCGGCATTCAGAGATCAGGCAACTTAAAAAATCTGGCATCAAAGTCATCTCTCCTCCCATTTTTTTTCACTTTCAACTTACGGGAAAAGTAAAAATGGCAATTATTTGCAAATTAAAAACCGACATAAGAAACGATGCATTAGCGGACAGCGAGATCGCTGACGCCGTGCTACATGGAACCCTCCATAACACTGGTAGCAGCTCAGAGGAACGAAAACGAGGACCTGGCAAAAGATAAAGTCTCATCGAAAAAATGCATAAGTTTGACCGGAAAATTAACTTCATTTTCAAAGAAACAAGACTGTATTTCCGAAATCGATGCAATTCTCTACAATTTATGTGTAAGTATTTTTGAGGGGGCCTTGAAGAATTATGAGGAAAACAATGACGAATACCCGAAGTAGTCAGCTGCCTCTTTATTGAAAACATACAAATTACATCATTAGACGTCTGCACAGATATGTAAAACGTTATAAGTTATATCGTTACAACAAAAAGATACAAAGTGATTAATGATCGGTTAGTGTTTAATGTGATACAGTATAATAAAATAGATTGGTAAGTATTTTTTTTATACAAGACTTATTATTAAATGATTATTGATTTGAAATGGCACTCATCAGTCAAACCAAACCCTCTTGGCCGAAGGTTGCATCATTGCAGGCATGCCTTCCAATTCTTCCACACCTACAAAAATTAATTAAATATAATATTTATTTACGCAACTGGGCGCGAAAGAGCCGTTTCGTCCCGAGAGAGAAGATTGCCGCCCTAGCCGTAGGCGAACGCTGCAAACACCCAAAGGGTCGAAGCTTTGTCTTCTGAGCAACCCTGTTGCACATAGTATTTTTAAAAACGGTGGAACTAATTGTAATTAATTAAGTAATGATTCATGCAACATTTTATCATAACATGATTTTTACATATTTTTCTGTTACCCCTCTTCTGCAACTCAAGTCATGAATAGGTTTCATTTGGACTTCAATTTAGGAAATATATTAGTCTATTATATTACGAACCACCGTTTAAAAAAAAAGTAATTTATGATTTAGTTTTAATTGTCTGAAAACTGAATAGTTATACACACCGTATTAAGATACATATTTTGATCACAAAAATAAAAAAAGTTAATGCAGGGTTTTTCTTGAGGGTCTGAAGAAACCTCACCTTTCCTACTTCGAAAAAGGCTGAAGTAGTATTACAGCCTCCCATGGCATGCAAAAATAATAATGTTGTTTATAATCGACTGACTGATCAATTTTACAGTCAGAAGAAAGAATGAGTGGTGAAACTGTCCCTTTGACAGGCTTTATAAAATATACATTTGAATGTATACCCCTACAGCGACAAATCATGATAACTAGCAAATCGACGTCTTCACCCACGATAGCTACAGAGTTATGTTGTTGTGCAGTTTCCCTTGCTGTGATGACAATAAGTGTATCAGCATCCTTTTGTGCCTGTTTTCTGTGAATGTCAGCTACAGCAAATTTGTCCTTCAACATTAAAATAAGACGCTCTTTGTTTTTCATATTGCCTAGAAATTTTTCTTGTGGCACTGTAGGCACCATTGTTTCGTCAAACATAAAATGTACAGAGGTTTGTTTGCGTGATCGTCTTGCTCGCTCAGTATATTTAGTACCTCTGCAACTTTCTTCAAGGTAACCATCGAACACAACTACACTACTATCCTTGTATTTGTTCTTAACAAATGAAACGCAACTTTAACAAATTGATGAAAATGTTTGACCCCTGCTCCACATGACTCTATGCAACAAATATCCTCCATCTATAACATACAGACATCCTTGGAGATTTACCTGCTCAGTTGGTGTAAATGCTTTGCATAAAGCAGACTTAGTTCCTTTTCGCATGCCTCATTCGTCGAAAAGAGGTAATGGATACGGACACAATTCGTATTTCAGAATTTCTTCAAGTTCTTCACCAGATTGTTTAGCAATCGTGATTCTGTGAAAAATAGTGGTGATATTGATGATGATAAGTCGATCATGTATTTTGATTACATTATTCGTCGTAGCAAGTGGCAAAACTCTACCTTTCCTGTACAATTTAACATTTTGAAAATCAGCACCCGTAATTCTATAAATTACGAGGAGACCAATCTCTTTGGACATGTGATAGTTGATACTGCTGTCTCCTACAATACTGTCTGTCAAGTAACTACCTTCTTTCTTGGATTTTATACAAGTGACGAATATCGATTCCGGAATTGTTTCTTTCAAGATGACGTTAATTGTACGGTCAAATTTATGCATTTTTTCGGTGAGACTTTATTTTCTGCCCGGTCCTCGTCTCGTTCCTCTGAGCTGCTACCAGTTTTATCGAGGATTCTATTTAGCACAATATCAGCGATCTGGCTGTCCGCTAATGCATCGTTTTTTATCTCGGTTTTTAATTCGTAAATAATTGCTTTTTTTACTTTTCCCGTAAGTTGGAAGCGAAAACAAAAAGGGGGGGGGGGACATTGATGCCGGATTTTCGAGAGCACTCTGTATACTTATATCACAATAATATCCAACCTAATAATAAGTGAGTACGTTAGCAAATGTTTACAGTGAAATGCTTACTTTAGTGTTATGAGCGGAAAGGGAGTTAAAAGAATATCTTTTTTTTTTTCGATTTTCCTAAATTAATGGTTTTTGCCGATTTTTCAACGCCTCTACGAAAGCCATATGTAGTACAAAAAAATTATAAGAACATGAATTATAGGTAATTGTCTGGTCTGTATTTTAATATAGGGTCACCTTTTGCGTAAAAAACCTACTTTGCAAGTCATAAACGAAATAGCGAAAAAAATCTTAGATTTTTAGTAGTTTTTTCGTGATTTTTCATATTTGCCGAGAGAAATTTTGTTGGACAACTTCAGATTCGAGTTCAGCACCCCCGAAAACATAAAGCAATAAAATAAGGACAATTACACCAGAATTTTCCACTTTAGGCTGTTTTTGAACCTAATTTGACTGGACTATGATACTATTTACTGAATAAACGAATCTATATACGTTAACAGCTCTTAAATAAAAGTGGTGCTAAAGCTTGAAAAAAAAAAAAGATTAAAAATAAAGGAAGAGAAATAAAAATTACTTTTTGGACACACTTAATAAAACACTGTATAACAAAATTTATTTTTTGGAAAATTGAGGTAACAAAATGTAATTTGGCGTTTCACCCGAGTAAAGGAAAATCAGATTACCGGTAATTAGCAACCATGATCAAAACGCGAATTCCATGATTCGCATTCCACAATGTTCCTTTATGAAAGGAAGTTTTCTTGCACGACGTTATTTAACACTAAAACGCCCGGAAATTTTATTCAAGTTTCATAAAAATATTTTACACCAGGATTTTTATT
Source organism: Maratus speciosus (assembly GCA_963932465.1). Classification (NCBI taxonomy): domain Eukaryota; kingdom Metazoa; phylum Arthropoda; class Arachnida; order Araneae; family Salticidae; genus Maratus; species Maratus speciosus. The sequence goes on from OZ010793.1 coordinate 137,895,287, forward strand.
TAAAGTTAGTTGACTAATTTATTTAACGTAAATCTGCGTGGCTTAAATTGAACTTATTTCATGCAGTGTTGCCAGATAGGCTACATTTTTTAAAATCAGATTCTTGAATGGCAACACTTTTTTGAAAAAAGTAAAATGTGCCTTATTTAACCCTAGATCTACCGGGAATTTTATTCAAGTTTTAATAAAACGTTCTACACCAGAATTTTTATTTAAAACTATTTAACTTATTTATTTACCTTATTTTTGTCTGGTTTATATACTTAGTTTATTTTAAAGAAATTTCTGGTTTGAATGAATATTTTGTATGTACCTGTCGGGTCCAATGGACCCGTCTGGTAGACGGAGGGTTAATGATATATTAATTAAGGCAAAAACAAAGTGAATTTTACCGTTTCAAAAAAGTGGTGCCAATCAGGAAATCTAAATTTTAAAAAAGTAGTCCACTGGCAACGCTGATTTCATGAAAGAATTTCTGGTTCCAGTTGACATTTAATCGTATGATTGTAGTCGGATCGACTCCTTCTGGATGTTCTAGTGTTAATAGCGTGCAAAAGCTTACAGCTAATACTCTTGAATAAAATAATGTAAATAAGAAGCTATAAAAGAAAAGTGGTGTGCTATAATAAAATAAAATAAAACATTTAGATAATTTTTATCGACAAAAATAAAGGACTTTTCTAATACCCGTATTATACTTTTACTATCTTATATTATACCATATCTCCAGGCATTATTACCATAGTAGAGAGCTATCACAGTATGGACATTTTTTCATTATATGTTATTCAAGTTATTTAAAAAATGACACATTATTTTTTCATTTAAAAAATTTCGTATATTGTTTGTATACACAATATTGTATTCACATCATTTTGTATTCACAATAGAAACAATTTTTACAAAACATATCTCGTTACGTTTTATTAAAAAAAAAATCATATATTATAACAGTTTTAAAATATACTACTCAATATTACGTAGTACTTGGCATATTATGTACAATGCAGCGTCTATATTGCCTTGTTTAATTCCAAAAAACGTTTTTGTCCCTTCACTGGAGGCTTCCTCAATTTGATATGATTTTGTTTTGGCTTATTTGCAATCCGGCAGGAGATCTTATAGCTTTCCCTTTCCTCTCCGCAATTTTTTCCTTTCTTCCAGCATCATTCGCTAGCGGCTGTCGATAGCTGAATGTGCGATGTTGTTGCATATATTTTCAATTTCTAAGCTGATTTCTATATCCCTTCCCTCAATAACCTGTTGTGGAGGTTTTCGTGATTGGTTATTTTTTCTATTTTAATTGCCTGCGGTTTCAAGGGGTTTTTTACATTTGCTCTTGAAAGGGCCGTTGTTTGGCTACTGTATTTTACACCGGGAATATGGTCCTTAAACATTTCGATAATTTTTTTTCTTCGTCATCCCTATGTAAGTTATTTCTTTATTTTCGATATTCTAAGCTTTAGTTCTATAAACTTCCACTGTTTGTAATTACTCGTATTTTTCGGCGTCATTTCTTATCATTTTAAATAGGAAGGAGTTGAGTGCGACCGGAATTTGTTTTCCTAGTTTATTGATTTCCCATTTCATTTTTATTGATAGGGGGTATACATAGTTATCAACATGTTGCCGATTTTGGACCCCCCCTCCCACCTCTTACGATATCATATGTTATCGTTCGTCGACCCCCCCCCCCCCGCCCACGATGATATCGTTATGAATGTTTAAAAATTCTTTCATTTTTAGATTATTTCTCTTTCTTTTTATACGCTAGCAGTGGTATACGCATGTTATTTTACATTTATCAGTCGTATCCGTTACGGATTCAAGAAGTCAATAAAATATCAATACATGAAATAAATTCACGTCAAATAGTATCTAAAAGAATTAGTTACTATTTAAAAGTATTTTATAATAGTTTATTGTTACATAATGCATTCAAAAGTAATACTGTCTTCTTGCTCTTGACCCTGACCTGGGAGGATAAAAGCAGAACTTATGAACAAAACAGTGGTCAACCTTTTTTGTCTTTCTTTATTGGTAAACGTAAGTATTATTTCCTACATATTATGCTCCTAATTTCTCTAACAGTGAATTATATGCGCATATGGCAGAAGAACAGGTATGCAAAACGTTGGGGTATTCCAAATTTTGGAATGAAATTATTTTGACACTATAACGCCCAGAAATTTTGTTCAAGTTTCATTAAAAATATTTGACACCAGAATTTTAATTTAAAATTATTTAACTGATTTATTTAACGTAAATCTGAGTCGTGTGAATTTAACTTATTTTAAGAAAAAATTTCTGGTTCCAATTGACATTTAATCACATTGTCGGAGTCGAATCGACTCCTTCCGGGCGTTTTAGTGTTAATAATAGCCATGTATTTTTATAAAAACATATAAAAATAATAATTAAAAAAAGGTAACAGACCTTTTGGATGTAAAGAAAAAGTTACTGAAAAAAGAAAGTTCTGGTTGAATCAAAAATGATTATGCTATCAAAAAGCAAACCGCCCTCCCCCCGAAGATGTCTTACGATATCATGTGCCAAACTCCCCCCGCCCCTAAAGTGATAACGTTATGTATGAACAGCCCCTAATCCATACATAAATGGGAGTATAAAGTATGAAAAAAAAATTATTTTCTTGTTCACAAAGTATGGTTTAGCTTAATACATACACAAGGAAACGCAGAAATTTGAAAAACTTACGAAACTTTTATTATCTTCAAACTTACAGGCTTTCCTACACATATGAGGAAATGGCCAAATCACTGCCATGACATTATTATTTTTTTTCGTACTCAAACTTCTTCTTTTGAATGAAATACTAAGAAACAGTTCAAACAGAGTCCGACACCACATTTTTGTTGCAGATAATTGTTGGTTTCTTTGTACTATTATGTAACTGTCAACGACGTTGTCTCCCGTTCCCTCACAATTGGCATATTGTTAAAATTCATTATAAATAATTCTTTGAAAAATAAAAATTAAAGATTAAGCCAGTGTAATGAATGATTATTTCACAGTAATATAATACTGAAACAAAATCAATAAATAGCACAAATATCTTATGAGTATCAGCTAGAAATGTATGCTGCCCTATATATAGGACGATAGTTAAATATGTGTAAATATATTTCGATGGGATATAATATCGCAGATTTCTCAGGCAATAAATAATAATTGTCTGTTATCTCTCAGACATAGAATATTATAAATATTTTGTTTACTGTCTGTCCATCTTTGGCAGTGACTCATAAATGATTTTTCGAGATTAAGTATGCGAATAAAAAGAAATGTGCTAAAACCAATTATTTAACTGTGTTCAGGAATATTTATTCCGAAAACTGCAGGGTACTAAATAAATAAGGAATGTGAATAGAGATAAATATCATAGGAAATTTCAAATCTGATTCGATTAAAGCAGGAGGCAATTTTAATTATTATATTAATGTTTTTTGGTGTGTGTCCTTTATATGATAGTGATTCATAAACTAATCTTTGAGATTAAGTACGCGAGAAGGAAAAAAATGTGCTAGAACCAAAGTTAGTCCGTTAACTACATAATAATCAAGAATATTTCTATGAAAAAACTTCAGTGTGTTAAAATTGTAAGGAATGTAAATAAAGATCGATTTCATGGGAAATTTTAAAACTCTTTTCATAAAAGCATACGACTTTTTTCAATACAGTTGTAAAAAATACAGCTGTAAGAAACTGCTTAATTGCCACATCTTTTTTCACGTTAGAGTCTCAAATTTAAAATTGTTTTATTAGCCTTAATCTTAATTCATTTAATCTGACATTATATAAGACACCATAAACCGAATATATATATATTTATTTTAGTGGTAATCATTCTCTTGTCTAACCGTTAAGTTCTTGGATTAAATAAAGGAAAAAAAATATGAGTAATAACTGGTATTGAAAATTAATACGACATTAAATCACGCCCATCCTGATGGGGTTGAAACATTTTGAATTAGGGAATATGGGTGAATAATGTCCCTCAGAAACATTAATAAAAATGTGATTGTTTTACGAAATAAATATAAAACAGTGAAGTAATGGGCAATCCACTTAAAAAAAAAAACAGAAACTTTGAAAAATAGTTTGAATATTTTCATAAAATGAATTGTTTTCAACTGTTGTTAGGACACAGTTTTATCCTATAAAAAAAATCTTTATTTAGTTTTAGGAAATTGATTATTATACGTTTGCGAATTCCATTTCAGACTTAACACTAGAACCGCCAAGGCGATCATTTTCACTGTTTCGAAACTTTCATTCCGTACTAATTTTTTTCTATTTAGAGTATAACTCGCAGTCTACGTGACTTTTCCTATAATTCAAAAAGCTATGATATGCCAGTGATAAATTTTAAAGTCAGCCAAAATTTATGATGTGTTGCAGTAGTATACCTAGAACCGTCGAAATGGTCAAAATGACCTCTGTCAATTTTAATGCACATTTTATATAGTAGAAGTTGCAACAGTCCATACTTCATACAACCATATTTCAACAAAGGTTACAACATTACCACAGATAACTTCTTTACTTCACTGCCCCTTGCAGAAAAGCTGAAGTCACTAAAAACAAATATTGTTGACACAGTCAATCGCGGACGAAAAACAAAATTCCACAGGCCATAAAATCTGCAAAAGTCTTTGTACAGTAGCCAAATTCTTACCAAAGATGATATTACGTTGAGTTTATCAAGGGAAAAAAATAAATATGTCTTAATTATAATTTTCCGACATCCATCAGTTACATTTGAAACTGGTGATAAACACTTACCAGAAACTGTAAAGTTCTGTAATTTTACAAAATTTGGCGTCGACATGTTCGAAAAAATGGCAAGGAAGTATTCTACAAAAGCTAGTTCTAGACAATGACCTCTACAAGTGTTTTATAATTTTCTTGATCTAGCGGGCAACAATTCTGAAAAACACAGTCAAAAAAGGTATTAAGTACCAGTATTTTGTTAAAGAGATATCCACTTTCTTTGATCCTTTTATATTATTGGTAGTGTTTTCTAGAAGAAAATACTGTTAATTTCCTCTTTTTTTGACTGTGTTTTTTCCCGACCACTCGCCACTCTGAATATTGTATTGCTCAGAGGATAAATATCAATGTTTGTTTTCACCAAGTTTATTCCTGTTTTTAGCAATTTCGATTTCTCATGAAAAATATTTTTTACTATAAAATTATTCTTGAAATAGAAAACATAAAAATATAATATATATATATATATATATATATATATATATATATATCTCAATATAATATAATTATAACATAATAAAATATAACAAAATTTAATACAAATTATGAAATATATATTATTATATGGGCAATGATGGTAATAATAGTAATAAACGATACTAAGAGTAAAAAATGCCAAGTAAACAATAGTTGAGCATAGTAATCCACATCGGTCAAAAGGACCGCTTTGGCGGTTATAGGTATACGTTTTTGCCGGCTGTGCTAGTGTTAGCCCATATTGGACCGCTGACCTATAAATAGGACAGCTAATAAAACATTTTTGAAAATAAAATTGGTAAGGATTTTCTGGATGCATTTTGTTATGACGTCTTTAAAATACATAAAAGTATAACATATAAACAAAAAAATGCGTAAGCAATTAAAATTTAATTGAAAAAAAATCTATTTAAAAAGTCTTTTAAAAATTGTGATCTTACAATCTAGAAATTTTACCGTTATTATTACCTTTTTATTGGAGAAATCATAGAGTATTTTTGTACAACATAAACAGTATTTTTAAAGTAAAATAAAATATTTCCTCATAAAATTAGTTTACCTATGCATTTTATACATCCTTACTATGTGTCCTACTAATATGTCCTGTTTATAGGACAGCTAGTTACTTAAAAAATTAAAAACTTTTTTCAAAATTTTGCTAGTATCTACTTAATTACACCATATTAATGATATAATCGAAGTTTTAAAATGTTTCAAAAATATTTAATCGGTGTGGTCCAATGTGGGTTAAATATTGTTAACAGATTAGAATTAGTGTTGCTTCACCCAGCACTGTTGCCAGATTGGGGACTATTTTTGTCCCCATTTTTGTTGATTGTTCATTGTTGATTGTCACCGCTTTTTTGAAATAGAAATATTCGGCCTATTTAAAAATTGGTTATAAACTTTGAAAAATGAGGCGAATTATACTATTTTTTGAAAAGTGGTGACAGTCAAATAATCTGAATTAAAAAAGTCCCCAAACTGGCAATACTGCCACCCAGGCACACGTGAAGCAATTTGTTGTTCAACCCTTTCAGGGGCAAAGCACTTCCATTGCTAAAATGTTGAAATGAATGAATGACACTGGAATTTACAAACGGATTTATTTAGAAATAAGAAAAAGGCTATATTTCACATACAAAATAAATGGAAAATTTTATAGTAAATTTCTGGTGTGTGGTACTTGGGAATTAAAATTAAGTGATTTCATAAACGCACCTGAAAGGATTAAAGAAATTTTCGCCAATAACTTTCGCTATTTACCCAATGCGTAATAAAGATAACCATAGATTTGTCAAGCCATAATTTATAAAATATTTACTTAATCACTCAAAATATGTTTTCATATATAATGTACAATAAGTAAAAAGTATAATAGTAACGAAAATTATCACAATTTTATTAACTTTGTAACACATAGAAATATCCACATATCATTTTCTATTTGCAGACGAAGGCTTTTCGCACATTTATTGAAGGTTTTTTAAAGCTGGGATTAACCCCTTGAGGAGCAAGCAAAAATGACTCTAAATATTGAATTCTCACCGGAATAATCGAAAAATTTTATTTTTAAATAAGGAAAAGCAATTTTTTAACGATATTCCTCCAAAGTTAAAAATATAAAATTTAGTAAAAATTTTCTGGTGAGAATCTTGTTTAAATCAGGTGGGATATATTTTATCCCGCAAACCCTCAAGGGGTTAAAACATAGTAATTAGAAATTTGTCATAAAAATCTATACTGAATCAGCTATTCGAATTCTGCTTGAATAAATATTAAATTCACATTTCTCAAAAAAATATACTACCATTATTATGGGTATCCACGTTTAGTATACGCTAAAAAATATATTTTTAATTATTTTTGTTTATTTACAGAAAATAATTTCAAACGTTACTCAATCAAATTCATTTAAATTTTCGGTAAAACTGTTTTCAATTAATTCTTATGTGAAACTTTATGGATATATATGCACAGGCTGCCACTGGCGACTATTTTTGTATTATATTAGAACTACAGGGTGGGCCAAAAGTCCCGCATCATAGGAAAAACATCTATTGTTACAATATGTTCTCAATATGTTTGCATCCGTTGTGAAAACACATCTACAGGCGATCGTTCATGTACCTCAAAATGTTGACCACTAAGATAGGCGCTATGGCCAGTGTTGCCAGATAGTCAAAAGTCAATTTCTTCACAATTTCTGAAATTTTCCCCCAAATCAGTGTTTTTTCCCGCAAAAGTCCCCAATTCAGTTTTTACTCAAAAGAAGAATTTTTAAATTTTCAATTTAGAACTATAAAAAATATTGAAGTCATTTAAGCTCATATTTTTTTCCCCAAATCAAGCCTTTTTTTGAAAAAATTCCCCATTTACAGAAAACAAACTTTTAAAATTGTGTTGAATGCACATTCTGCAACTACATTGAGATATATTTTGCAGTGACAAATAATTTTACGTTTGTTTTTAAAAGTATTGTCTAACAATGTTGGACTATTGTTAGATTAGCTCCATAGCTTTAGACAATCTCTTATCTTTTGGGATTTGAATGAATCCGAGATGGTACACTGTTTTAATTTTTCTGTCATCCCTGTACTAAAATACATAATCATAATGCAAAGTATTTTCGCTGTATCAGTCGATGTGCTTTTGTATATCAGGAGACAAAAATATCGGCTTTCCACATATTTAAATTAAATTTTTTTTAAGTACGACGAAAGAATTTTTTGTATAAGTCCTGCCGATTTAGTCACGTGCAGGTTTAAGCTGCTTAAGACATTAATGTAGTAACAACGAACAGGACCACATCCAAAAGAATAATGATTGATATTTCCGATTTCTGGATTTTATTTTCGTTTTTCAGATCAAAATTGAGTTCGAGACAGATCCAGTTTTCCTACAGGACTAAAAGAAATCTTTACGGAAAAAAGTTTTAAAAAAAAAATCCCCAAGTTTTTCCCCAAAATATTTGTAGCCCCCAAAAATTTCCACACGAACTACTTGTCCCCAAAAAATTCCCCTAGAGGTTCAAAATTCCCCAAATTGGGGACAAAATCCCCAATCTGGCAACACTGGCTATGGCATGGCAGTCAGTTGCAACCAAATAAAAAATTTAAAAACTCTTATGATGCGTGACTTTTGGACTATTCTGTACTACATAACAGAGAATGTATTCTCTTGCAATTATGATCATACTATATCTCAAAGAGTTCTGTTTAAAGAAAGTGGTGCAAGACAGAATTAAAAAACAATCGCCAGTGGCAGCCCAGTTTATGATAGATTACTATGATACATTTATTCTATGATGAACTATACATTTCAATCACTAGTTAAACATTTGTTTAAACAAAAGGGTATAAACATACTTCTATAACTATCACAAAAAAGTTTAAATGAAGCGACTTTAACCAATCAAATTTTTCATTTTGTTAATCCTTAAAATGATTCAAACCAATTTTGCAGTAAGATACAATGGAGAAAAAGTATAAAGATAAGATTAATCTTAAATTAAGTCTCAAACTGAGAACAATTAGTAATTAGGTATACTGTTTCCAGAAAGAAACTTATTAGAATAAATTATATGACGAGTATTACGAACTTAAATGTCTAGCAACTTACATTACTTTCAGAATGAATGGAAACTTTGAGAAAATAATCATTATAAAGTAAGATGCGTTCAAAGGGACCATTTGTTTAGACAAGTAGGATATAAACATACTTCTATAACTATCACAAAAAGTTTAAATGAAGCGACTTTAACCAATCAAATTTTTCATTTTGTTAACCCTTAAAATTATTCAAACGAATTTTGCAGTAAGATACTATGGAGAAAAAGTATAAAGATAAGATTAATCTTAAATTAAGTCTCAAACTGAGAACGTTTAGTAATTAGGTATACTGTTTCCAGAAAGAAACTTATTAGAATAAATTATGTGACGAGTATTACGAACTTAAATGTCTAGCAACTTACATTACTTTCAGAAGGAATGGAAACTTTGAGAAAGTAATCATTATAAAGTAAGATGCGTTCAAAGAGACCAGAAGCGTTTGAAATTACGAATATAGGATACAGTTTGGTCATGGATTGGGATGTCTGTAACAGGGATGAGATTTCTCCGCTTTTTTGCTTACCAGTATAAAAATAGAGGAGGTGCCATATTATTTAATCGGAAAACAATGCACAGCGCAATATAAAATTTCAGATATGATGTGGTTCATTATCTAAAAGATGATTAAAACAGTTTAAGAGATATTAAAAAATCAATAGCTTTCAGCTACGTACCTAGAATTCTTCAGGATTCAGAATTTAAACTAGTGTTACGAACACTACTTGTCCATATTTCACTGACAGGAGTTACTTTTAGGAATGACTTTTTCAACTACCTTAAGGAGTAAAATATAGACAAGTGACGTTCATAACATCAGTTTAACCCTTAAATGCCGGTTGTTGCTTTTAGGCAACATACCCAATTTAGGCCCTAAAATACTATTAGAATAATATTGAAACTATAATGCCTAACGTTGCCAATAAAATGCATTCTGAAAATATTATTAAATCGATTTCAACATGTAGATGGCAACACTTGTGGTGTTTAAGAATAAAGATAGATTTATTTTTTCAATTGTTGCTACTTGTTCTTTTCGGTTTATTTGGAAGTTTGCGAAATACCCTATTTTGTTCTTCAGTGAGCAAGTAAAATTTATTTCTTATTATAGTTCCTAAAATTCTTGTGTGTTTGATATTATAGAATTTTATCAAGGAAAAGTATTTTTTAAATTAAAGACCAGTATTACCGAATAGTAACAAACGTTTTTTAGCCGTAAATCATACTTAAAAACAAATATGATTTTTTAAAGTATTTTTCCCATGATTTATTTAAAAAATGAAAGCCGAAATACATTATTACAATGATTTTTGAAAAATCAGGCATTTAAGGGTTAAATCCTGGATGCTGAAGAAGGCTAAGTACATTCGTGCGGGGGAAAAAAGGCAAACACAGCGTACCAACCCTGTAACAAATTATTATTCAAGAAAGTTACAGGCACCAAACGATTGGAAATACAGTCTACTTATAAATTGTGTATATGAAATTTGCTTAAGGGGCCATCAACATATAAAAACAAACCCAAACTTTGTTTTTTTTAATAGCAATACCCCAGTTTGACGCCAAAAATAATTTCTACATTTTTCAATTAGCCTAAATACAAATTTTCTTGAAATTTGTAGGATTAGAATAAGAGAAATTAACTATTTTAAAATGAGCAATTTTATTAGCGTAATCCAAATTGAAGTTCGGTATTTTATTGTTGAATTGATACAGAATGACTATGTCCCTTATATTAATGTATTATTTCTTGCCAATATTACCACTGCACTCGCTTAGTATGTTTTTGAGTATTGTCCTCTCAAAAGTTTCAATAAAATGAATAAAATATATTTTTTTTCAGATTATGCTTCTCTGCACACCATTGACGGTTCATTAAACCATCATTTAGACGTTTTTGAAATCGTAATTCAAATACTACTTGGAAGAAAAAATTTAAATTGAGAATTCGCATAAAGCGGGACATAATAAATACAAATCCATAAAAAAATATAGGTTGCAATTTATATTTTTTCGAATATTAATTTCATAATTCATATTATAAAAATTTTAAAGTTACAAATTCAATGTATTTATGTTTGGGTTTTTTAGTATTATAACTACACAAAAAATATCACATTATGATTATAGTTTTATCAGATATTAATAAAAATATAAAAATGGAATTTGCCATTAGAGCTCTTAATTTTGAATGTTTATAATTTAAAAATTTATCTTTGAAATAAAATTTCGTTTCTAGGCATAGTTTGAACCGAAGAGTTAAAAACTATTGTCAAAATTGGGTGTTGCCATTGAAAAAAACATAATTTGGTCTTATTTTGATTTGTAGAGGCCCCCTAAGAAAATTTTATATACATCATTTAAATGTAGACATTATTTCCAATCGTTTGGTACCAGTAACTTTCTTCTGTTATAATTAGTTGTAGAACTAGGAGAGAATTTTTACTTTTTTCACGACTGTACAATAACTAAAGCGTATAACAATAACGGAACTTATCACAATTTTATTTTTTGATTTTCTAAATATATAGAAGTATCCCTATATCGTTTTCCCTTTACAGACAAAGGCTAATCGCACATTTCTTGAACTTTCTTTAAAGCTGGTTGAATTCGGAAAGGAAAAATAAATAAATTTACATTTCTCGAAAAGAAAACTATTATTATAAGTATCCAAATAATTTTATGTGTAGTATACGCTATAAAATTTTATATTTCTTCTTTTCTTTACATCAAATAATTTCAAATGTTAGTCTGTAAATGTTGAATTTAATTAAAATTTAGGTAAAACTGCTTTTTATTAATTATTAAGTGAAACTTTATGGCCATATGTGCTGTATCTATATTACACATTTATACCAAAATAAACTATAAATTTTAATGACTAGCTAAATTAAAAGTTGTTTAGACAATTTAGGTATAAACAAACTACCATAATTATTACAAAAAAAGCTTAAATGAAGCTCCTTTAACCAATCACAATTTTCATTTTGATAATCCTTTAATATTGGCAATTTATTCAAACGAATTTTGCCTTTAGATCTAATCGCGAAAAGGGATAATGATAAGATTAATCTTAAAATAAGTCTCAAACTAAGAACATTCAGTGATTAGGTATACCGTTTCAAGAAGAAGACTTATTAGAATAAATTACCTAACAAGTATTACGATCTTAAATGCCTAGTACTTTATTATAAAGTATTGATATGTGTTCTTTCAGATTTAATGTAATCTTTGGGGAAATAATCATTGCAAGAATATCAGGCGTTCAAAGGAACCAGAAACGTTTGAAATTACGAATATCGGTTGCAGTTTGTTCGTGGATTAGGATGACTGTAATTAAATTAGACGATTTTTTCTTTTTGCATGTATTTGTATATATTTGACAGAAATATAAAATATTTCTTTAAATTGTAACAAAGAAAAAAAGCGTACGGGAAAGTTGTCCAAAATGGAGCACTACCGAAAAAAATATATAACAGAAAAAAAATCGGGCAAGCTATTTTATTTTTAGAGTAAGTCCTAAAACACCAGAATTCAAGGCTGTTTGTTAGAAAAAAATCATTAGAGTTGACATGGCAAAATTTTAGATAACAAATTTATTTGGAAGGCATAAAATGAAGTTATGAATACAAAAAATTAATACAAACCAAATTATCGTTGTTATTATTGTTTTCAACATAAACTAACTTGCTAAAATAAAAAAATCAATTAGACACGTATTAGATTATCCTTCCCTTCTTCAGTACTTGAACAGGCTTCATGGCCCAACCTCGACAGCTGCAGCACAGAATCCACCCTTTCTTTCACTTTGAGTTTAAGTATAGTTCAAGATGCAAGCATCATCATTATCATTTATCTTCATCATCAAATGATGGCACTGGTTCGCCAAATGTGCCGTTTTAGCAGGCAATGGCGTATGCTAAAAAGATGGCATCACCTTGTATAGATGTAAGATAATTTAACAAGCAATATTTCAAAACGTAACTTAAATCTAGAAGAATTATTGCTGTGCTTATCAAAATCGAATGTTCAAAGATGACTTGACCAATTCGAATAACATTCCACGACGGATATCGAATGGAAAAACAGCCAAACTTTCAAACTCCTGTGAAAAACAACATATTAGTGATAATTGTCAAAAGCACAATTCAAAATGGCAGATAAGCAACCGTGAATGATAGTAAAATGTTGGATATTAAGATAGTGGAATGTTGGATCTTAAGATCAGTGATAATTCCAACGTTCTCATTTTACCAGCAGACCTCGTTTTAGACGACTTTCCCCAAATGTAAAATTATAGAAATTATGTGGTTCATTACTTAAAGAGGATTAAAACAAATTTAAGAGATGTTAAAAAATCTTTCGTCTGTGTACATAATTTTTTGAGGATTCCGGATTTAACCTTTAGACTCCCAGTGGGACACTATGTCTCAGTGCAACTTCGAAAATTATTCCTGGACACAGCAGTCCCTGAAACGCTTAGAAAACCATGTCTGCTTGTCCCACTGGTCTCTCGTGTTATAACTGGTCCAGTTCTGTTGCTTTTAGACCTTATTAAAACACTGTGCTAAATTTGATTTAAAATATCCCACAAAAATTGGTAATCAAGGGGGTAAACTAGCCTTACGAACAAGTGACGTTCGTAACATCAGTTTAAATCCTGAATCCTGAAGAAGACTAGGTGCATAGCCGAAAGTACTTGAATTTTTAGCACCTTTTAAACAATTTTAATCATCTTTTCGGTAATGAATCACATCATTTGTGTAATTTCACGTTGCATTATTAAAATGAATTTTACCATTCTGAACTAGTTTATTTTAAGTAAAAAAAAAAAAAAAAAAAAAAAAAAAAACTCTGTAATAATAAAAGTTTCAATATTGCATAACAAAATTAATCTTACAAAAGTAGTTTTGCCACGCATTTACAGTGCAGATTCTGCCTTCTTGAGTCGTCACTCCTTCTTTATACCTCTTATTACGTTATCTCTCGATTATAAATAAAGAAAAAACATAATTGTAAAAAAATAATTATATTATAATAAAAACTTCGAAATCCATAAAAATAGAAAATGCCCCCTTTTCACAATATGAAAAAAATTAATGTTAGTGTTTTCAGAATTAATTTGAAGAAATTTTAATTTCCTTAATTAAAAACAGAAACGTGAAAAACCGAAAATTTTCTCAAAAGTTATCATGGTAAAAAAGCTAAAAAACAGTCTTTCGATATAATTAAGCTTAAAGTTATTCCTTTCATAAATACAGCTCATCGGAGGGGCTGAAAGTTTACGGCTCGTATCACTGTAATTTTAAGGGGATTAGGTAAGCTAAATTTGGGAAAAAATGGATTTTTACTTTTTTATATCATTAAATAATTTAAACTTTTATCTTTCCAACGATGTGTCACACATTTATATATATATATATATATATATATATATAAAGTATTGTTGGAATTCTTCTTCTTTCTAAGTGTACCTCAAAGCTTAATGGCCATTTAAATCTTTAATTGACTTTTTCTCCAAATTTGGATTTTTCAAGTTTGTGTTCCTTTTTTTTCGATATCTATTAAACTTAAGAACACAGATTTTTTTAATACTTATATTATGTTATATTGTATACTTTAACACAGGGATTTAATGATTTGTAGAAAATTATTTATTTTAGGCAGTGAACTCTTATCAAAAATGCTAATTTAAAAATGACTTTCAATAAATAATTAATAATTAATTTTCAGTTTCACTTAGAAAGAAAATGGGATGTTAAAGTACGTAAAACATGTTATTCTAACTACTCTAAAGAATCTAGAACTGTTTCACCATTTCTGAGAAAAAGATACATAAAGTTGGCGGATTTAACATGGCGGAGATAGGGCATTCCCGGTCCCCTCAAGGCTGTCCCTGTAGCCCGAACTGTATGGCATTCTTAAAGAGTAAAACATTATAAAAGAAAAAATACTCTTTTTGTCATTTTAAGGTTTTCTGTTCACCTGAAGAGACTACATTTGTCACGTGGAGAAACTCGAACGCGAATGTTAAACTATCGGAGAAATCTTTATATATTTCTCGCTTATATTTTAATAATTTTAAATGATTTTTTTACATGGGATACTTGAGGTCGATACCTGTTGTTGTATGTTTATACTTTTTTTATTTTAGGCGCAGTTTTTTTCATATGCGGACATTTTCATTTTTTGGTACCGGTTAGAATAGGTTCTGAAAGTGAAAGTATCCGCATATATATATATATATTAAAAAAAACTGTTTCCAAAATCGAAATAGTAAAAACGCACAAAATAAATATTGGTCTGAGGCATCCTATGCAAAAACAAATCTTTTAAAAATATAAAAATGCGAGCGATAAATCTGTAAAAAACGCTCGCGTAGGATTAATATTAGCTTCAGGGTTTAATTCTGTGACTAGTGTAGTCTCTTAAAGGCAGACTGGTGTAAGTTAATACACAAAATATGTGATAGTTCCGTGAAATTCACCAGTAAATAACACCCGTAGCTATTCTATCCTATATGAAATTGCGGCGTATTAAAAAAATTCTTATACTTGAGCATCTAGAAAAATGTTAATTGCGTCATTACGATTTTAACGCCTTCGCGAAGAGCTCCAGCAAAGAGTAAATTGCTGGCCAGCAGCAAGATAGGTGCTGGCAATGATGGAGAAGTGCTGGCTAATAGTCTACCACTGCATGACCACTGCTGGACAGATTCAGTCAACTTTGCTGTTGGAAATCATCAGATAAAATTCTGCTGGGCTTTCGTTTTATCTCATGCGCTGGCCCACCACTACATGGAAGTGCACGAACTTTTGCAGTATTATTGCTCGGGGGCCACATGGAAATCGCTTCGGATTCAAATATTGCTATAGACACTTCAACAGATATTTCTATAGCTCTTGGTGAAACTAGCTTATAGATAAAAGGGCCATAATTATATAATACTTTGTTTTTTATAGAATTCTATAAGAAATTTTTATAATGGAAAGTGCTGGGCCAGCAAAGGAATAGCAGTGGGATAGGTGCAAGCACTGCAGGAAAAGTGTCTGATTAAAGTAATGTGATGGCATACCAATGATGGGCTGCTGTTAGCCATCACTGATGGGCCAGCTGCATTCCGCACGGACACTTTTCGACAGGTTTAAGTAATGGCACTATTGCACTTTACCGCTGATGGCAGTGCTGGCTTCCATCTTTTTTCCAGCTGATGGCCCACTGTTTTTTCTTTGCTGAAGCGTAATGTACAGAAATTTTAATATTTTTTTATCACTCGTATTTCAAGTAAAAGACCTTTGCCTAACTTAATGGCCGATATTTTAGCCCCTGAAGTGCAATTTCTTTCGGGCACCAATTAAAATGTTGTCTCTAAAAAATAACGTTACGTTATATAAGGCAGCCGTAAAACAAAGCAGATGTATCATTGCACGGGATAATTTCTAATGCAATTTTTTAAATTTCTAAGCATCGCACATTTTAATTTTTATATCTTCGTTTTGGGGTAAAAAGTTCTTTTAAATACAATTTGTTTGAAAATTACATCTCAATTTATTTTTAAGATATTAATTTGTTTGAGTTTTTATCGAAATTTTTTAATGTTGACAACTGAAGTACTCCATTTCTGTAGAAATTAAAGGAAAAATAGTTGGAGAATAGATAATGTACATGTTTGTCAACAAACTGTTTTGTTGCGGGACAACTCAACTTGCTGGTAGGAAAAATTCGAACTAAAGTGTTTGCAATTATGTTAAAATGCTCGTAATTTGTTCGTAATTGTTAAAATGTTCGTGTCTTAATACATTGTATTATATGTAGGAAATAATACGTTATAATTTACTTAATCTACAAGAATTGTTACTTTCTGCTTACAACAAGTTGAGAAGTACGTCTTTTTTTCGGGCGCGTGACGTCACATGCACATAATCTATATTAAACCATTATATTTTTCTGTTGTCATTTTCCTATAATAACTGAAAAAAATGTAATTAAAAGACGTGCAATTTTGAAAAATATATATAATTGAATGATTTCTGATAAAACACGGAGCTATTATAAACTATATTTAACTTTAAGTATCTGAAATAATGTTACAAACAAATGAAGACATATGAATCATTAGATAGCCGATTTTTTTGGCCGAATTTCTTGAATGGCGGTATCGCTTTTTGATGGAATTGCGTATTTTTTTGCGATAGTGACGTCCTATGCATACTTTACTGTAGATATTGTTTAAGACTGCATTGTAAATACGGAATTCTTCAGCGGATACGAATGACATGACTTTATGTAAAACAAAAATGTGTGTTTTAAGTCATAAAACTGAAATATGCTTTGTACTATCTATACTTATACATATATTTCTTTTTCATCGGAGACGGTAATAAATTCTGAAAAAGCAGAATTCCTGTTTTCTAGTCATAATCTCTTCTCTCTCTCTAATTCCTAATCTCTCCTCCATAAAATTCTTTACACTTTTTTTTTCACCGGTCTTTTCGTACATACTTTTTCATTTTATTTATTCGGCTAAAATCTGTATTTAATTAAAGCAAAAAAAAGAAAAAAATTGTACAAAGAAATTGATTTTCCATGCATGGATTCCGTGAACCTAATACGGTGCGTATATGTGCCACCCATCAAGAAGGGATTAAATTAGGCTGAATTTAGTTTTCAAGATGACTGGTAGGGAAAATCAAGGATTCTGAGAACCTTTATACGTCACAGATACGCGACGCTCGTCGCAAAGGAGAAAAAAAGCTTATATATATTTCTAGATTTAAATGTCTACCTTTTTCCACATTTATATTTTCCTATTACTTCATTTATCAAATTAAACACTTTTCAACTATGATGTAAAGAGTTTATGACTACATATATGACTACATTGTATATTTGTTTTTCCATAACATAGTTAATAGCGTTTATACTGAAGGCATAAACCATTCTTAAATTTACAATTTCACCTTTTTATTTTACAACACGGTTAAAAATGTTCATACCGAATTCATGAACTCTTTTGAATAATGTTGCAAAGTTCTTATCACTTCGCTTCATTTCTTTATCCTTCCGCGATCTAAATTTCATACATAGAGTGTCCGCTCTCAACGGTGTCCAATGGCTAATTCCTAAACCGTTAGTCATAGACATATAGTTCCAATTACAAGAATGTTTTAAATCACGTACAGAAATATTTTAAAAGCGATTTGGGTCAATAAAAACATTTCTTAAAAAAATTGCAAAATTTAAATTTTTTTCGGCCCTCCGGTCCTATAAGTTATATTTAGAAAATTTTTCCTTTTACACTGACAAATAATACAAAAAAAAGTCCCGTTATTCTACGATTAAAATTGACCGAGTAATAGTTGTTTAAAGCTGGAGCATATATTTTGATGCAAATTGGGGGGCATTCACAAATTTAGTCGAAATATAATTTGTCAGATATATTAGAAAAATTGTTGAGAGTAAAATTAGCATTGCAATATAAATTTGAAATCTTTAATCATTCTGACATATTAATGCAAAATATAGAATTTGTAATAAACATTTAAGAAGAAAGAAAAAACAGAATTTTTGTTAAATAAAATCATGCTAAATTAACAGCCTCAATTCTTTACAAAATGATACGTATTTTAAAATATTATTAGATTGCACTAGCCTGAAAAAGTTGGGTTATGTCATGTTTTTTAGCTATTAATAATTGATTCTTGTGTATTCTGTACCGCTGAATCCGAAATTGACCTTCATCATCACATCAGGATTTTTCTCAGATTACAGATTTAAAAGTTAAAAAGGTCAAAGTTAAAATTGAACCTCGTCCCCCATCTCATCGGACCACACAGCTGCTTAGCTGTAAGAATCCTAGGATAAGCAAAAATATTGAATAAATTATCGAATAAAATAAAATGAAAAAAGTTTTACGTATGTTTCATAGTATGAGATTTTCGCTATATTTTAACTTACACATTTACGATTTTCAAAATAATTCTAACGTGATGATTAAAAATGAAGGTCATTTTCAGATTCAGTGCTAAAAGGTACGTAAAAATCAATTATCAAAAGTTAAAAAACACAGCCATCTCCTCTACTTTGCATACCTGCCAACTTTTACGCTTTTTTGATACCACTAAAATTTTATACAGATTTTCGCCTTGTTTAATAATGTGATTTCGACAATTAAATAAGAGCATATTTCTTATAAAATTTTAGTGGTAAGTAGAAAGCATAAAAGTTGGCAGCTGTGTATATTATAGTATCCGAATTCCGTTATTCTTTAACTCAGACAATTTATGATTTGCGAAATATCCTGACGTGATGGTTAAAAATTAAGATAATATGCGGATTCAGCGCTAAAAAATACATAAAAATAAAAAAAAACCCCAACAATCGCAGTCTTGTATTATCTAATCTAAAACTTTTTTCTTAAACTTCTTGGCGGTAATCTATTCGCAATTTTTTGTGTTATCCTGTAAAATTAGCGTAAATGGTAACCACCGAAAATCATGATAATATTAGATTGTTATCGGATTTGCGCCAGTATGTAAAATGTAATCTCGATCGGATATTTGAAAGTGAGTTAAAGTTGAAGTACAAATTTTGAACTGGAAAAACATACATACGATCGTTGAAGTAACATAAAAACTTATAAAAATAACATAATTTTTGTTAAAAGAAATCATAACAGAAACAGTAACAAAAATCCTGACAAAATAAAACGTATGTTACTTTAGCCAATCTGAAACTTAATAAATGCTAACTTTAATCGTAATACTTGTACATTTTTTTTTCAAAGCGCAGGTACACATGAAATAAGATCTTCGAATACTTTAAGCACTTGGTATGTGACCCCTCAAAGCCAAGCCGAACTCATTTGTTTTCAGAGCAGAAAAGTAGCATAAGTCATGCATTTTTAAAGTTTCATAACTCGCTCAATTTTAGTGTGTTATATGAATGGGACTTTTTTGTCTTACTTGTCAGTGTAATAGGAAAATTTTACTAAATATAACTTATAGGACCGGGGGACCGTATAACAATTTTAATTTCGTAATTTTTTAAGAAATGTTTTTATTGACCCAAATCGCTTTTAAAATATTTCTTTACCTGATTTAAAACATTTTTGTAATTGGAACTACATGTCTATAACTAACGGTTTAAGAATAAGCCATTGGACACCGTTGAGAGCTGACACACTGTATACTCGTGGACATAAAATTAATATATGTTATTAAGATTCGCCATACCATGTTACTCATTGAAAAAAGTATGTGTTAAATTTACGGTTTGTTTACAGCCAATAATTGAAATAATTATTGTTTACAAGCGTAAAATATTTCAAACACAATGTTAATTTCAAGTCTCTATTTTGATGCTTCTGTGAATTTTCGTCATACGATTGTATAATCCTTGTGTCATGATGTCAAAGATTCATTTATTGATTATCGTACAACCATTAACCCCTTAATTCTCACTCCCGGGCTGTGTCTTTTATTCAGATTGTTTGAGTCCCACCAGCTTTATAAAATAGTGTAATTGGCTTTAATCTGGTATCATTTTACCTGTTATTAAATAAAGTGAACACAGTATAACTTCAAAAATCCGGCATTATCGGGATCGAGACTATGCCGGATTTTTGAAAATTTTGGATTTTTGAAGGAATATCAAAGGAAGTAACCAGGAATATCAAAAGTAGTACTTTATTCTTAATGGTGTCTTTATCCATAATTTAATTCATTATTAAGTGATAATTATGCAAGAAAAGAGAAAATGAAATTGAAAATAATTTACTCTAATTGGTATTTTTTATGTGACAGAAATAAAAAAATCTAATCAAGTGAAATTATTTCTTCAGTTGTAATTTCGAAAACATCAATGTCAACTTTGTTTGCTTAAATTTTTGAAAGTTCTCTAACAAGTTTTTTTTTTTTTTTTTTTTTTTTTTTTTACAAATGAAGAAAGTCTATTTCGGAAATACAGTCTTGGTTTTCAAAGCCAATATTAAATCTCCAGTTAAATTTATGCATTTTTCTTGTGATATCTTTTATTCTTCCGGTTTTTCATCCTTGTCTTCTGAGCTGCTACTAGTATTATCGACGGTTCTACTTAGAACAGCGTCAGCGATCTCGCTGCCCGTTAAAATGTTCGTTTTTGATGCATTTTCGCCATTGCTTATCCAATCATCTATATACAATTATTCGACACTTAATGCTTTTTAGATTTTGCGTAATCAATCAGGTGATAAATTGCGGCCTTTTCACGGGAGCCTGAAAATCTTCCTCATCAATGATGCCGCCTGTGCCGAAAATTTGTTCCGGCCATATATTGTGCCATATATTTGCCAAAGTTGTTCACTTTGCTAAGCAATGGAAAAACTCCCAGAAACTTGTTAAAAAAATCGCCTCTGACAAATGGAAAAAAAAAGTCAAATTTTGCATTTTTAGTTTCGATCTTGAAGTTTTCAATTCATAAAGAATTGCTGTTTTTCTTCTCCCATAACTTGAAAGTGCAAAAGAAATAGGAAGGGAAAAGATGGTTTTGATGCCGGATTTCTTCGGTTGCCGGATTGTTGAAGTCACACTGTATTTCTTTATCAAAAAATTGGTGGCAATAAGCAATCTGAATTTTTAAAACTTAATTTAATGCGACCGTTAAGGGGTTGAGCGAGAAACTACTTATTTGTTTTCAGATATTTAACCGTTCTAAAACAAATAGGTTTCTTAATAATATTCTCATAAACACGAAAAGTGTTTCATGATCTAAGCATGATGTACGAATTATGTTTCTAGTTAATATTGAAAAAGGTTTTTGAAAAAAATACATTAATCAATTCTTCATTACTAAAACATTTTATTTTCTTTCGAAAATATCAATCTAGAACTGTCAAGCAATTTCTCCTAAATAAACAGTTCTTCCTAAATTTATCGTTTTCGATTCTTCACTCTATGAAAGGATTAGTATAATCCCCTGATTCGGGTACCATATAAGTGATGTCTGATATTGCATTGGATGAAAAGTTCTTTTTCATAATGAATAGTTGAAAGAGAATAATAAGAAAAGATAAAACGATACACGTTGTTAATGTATACAGGATTAGTATATTTTAGGAAAGGCTCGTATTATTTTATGCTATTTTTCTTTTGCTGAATGATTTTTTCCGACTTTCAATTGCACCCAATTTTTTCCTGTTAAATCTTGATGAAGAACATTTAAAAGTATTAGAATACACTGTAAAAAATTGAAGATCGACCCACTGACATTGAAGAAACGTTTCTGAAAAATCAGTATAACCTTGAATTTACCGTGATTTTGAAAGCCTTTCACTTGTCTTCAGTAATTTTTGGGAGGAAAAACATTTAGAAAAATCAAAAACAAACAACTTCGGAACCTGAGAAAATGTTTCTGCTACTGATAATTTATTTAGATATAAAGATTCTTTTTTTGAAAGCTAATAATCTTTTCATATATTTTTTTATTAGTGAATGAATCTTTTCCAACATTCATCTAGGTCCAGTGTTGCCATTGGACTACATTTTTAAATTCAGATCTCTTAATTGGCACCACTTTTCCGAAATGGTAAAATTTCCCCTGCTATCTGCATCACACCTTCTTGTAGTACATGTTAACACCTTGAGGGGCAAGCAATTGCGTTTGTGTAATGCTGAATTCCCATCGGAAATTTAGAAAAATTTTATTTCAAAACAAGGAAAAGCAATTTTACGATTTTTTTCCATCAAAGTTAGAAAAGTAAAA
Source organism: Maratus speciosus (assembly GCA_963932465.1). Lineage (NCBI taxonomy): Eukaryota > Metazoa > Arthropoda > Arachnida > Araneae > Salticidae > Maratus > Maratus speciosus. The sequence goes on from OZ010793.1 coordinate 137,917,903, forward strand.
TTTCATAAATTTTTTCTGCTGCAAATCTTCATTAATCGTAGGTGGGATAAAATATATCCCTCTACCCCTCACGCGGTTAAATAAAATTATAATAAAAATTACTTATTAAGAAATCTGGGAGAAACAATAAAGTTTTCCCTGTACAATGTGACTCCTGCTAATGATTTCTACAAATAATAAAAAGAATTTTTTAGAATCGCAAGTAACTGCGAGGTTACATTAAATTTTTCTAAATATAACTATTATTTCAGGGAAAACTTACAATGATTGTAATCTACTCACAGTTTAAAGGGAGAATCTCTGTCTCCAAATGTGTCAAAGATTTACTATTCATAAATTGTGCTAATCAAAAATAGATAGTATATTCTATATCATGATCTATACTATTGTTGCAATAGTTTAATTAATATATTTCGGTAAATAGCTATAGAAGCGCATAGTAATTCTGCAATTCATTGCTACCTCCAGGTGCCCGGGTTCGATTCCCGTCTTGGACATATTTCACTCTGTTGGTTTACACTTAGTTAGCAAAAGTGATAATTCACACCTTTAATATTCAATAATTTCTAGCGTAATTTCACTGCGTAGCAGTAGTTGAACAATTAATTAAAATTGTATATTCGCCGATGCTGGGTTCATTTGCATCTCATGTTACGACTCACGATTGTGTGCTCATGAACACTTTTCCATCTTATTACTGCGATAGCAGTTTTACCGACTTATGTGAGTTTGAGACGCCAAGCTGGGCATCGTCCTCGTGGCTTAATGGTAGAGCACCGGAACGCTATTACAGGTGTCCGGGTTCGATTCCCGGCTTGGAAATTTTTCACTCTGTTGGTTTACGATTAGTTAGCAAAAATGATAATTCACAACTTTAATATTCAATAATTTCAAGCGTAATTTCACTGCGTAGGAGTAGTTGAAGAATTAATTAAAATTATAATTCCTAGTTTAAATATTTTTATATGACTTATTAAACAATGCGTAGACATCCACAGTCAGGCAGCCATTTTCGTCATTTAGGGGAGACTAGGGAGGGTTGAACCACTTTTAAGGAAACGATTTTTTATTTTTTAAATATTGAACGAAGAATATAGTTTTATATACCATTTTATTCGTTATACAATCAGTTATGAAAATAAAATTGCTACATAAGTGTAATATATAAGAACTTTGAAAAATGATTGATTTTAATCATGGGAAAATAATGTTTCAAGGCTCCCCACAAGAGGGACGGTTAACACACTATATGGGAGGCTTGACCCACTTTTCTTATATCGAAATATTTGTGAAGAGAAATAAAATCAGTTTATAAAAAGCAAAATAATTTTATGCTACATGCTTTAATTATTATAAAAAATATTTTTCACAATATGATGCTTAAACAAACCTGTTTAGACGCAATCGCATGTCAGAGGAGAAAGTTTTTTTTTTAAAACAGAATTTTGTCTGAGTAGGTATAATTGTACAGCAGGGAAAATGAAATTTTAACATTAAAGAGAATATTCCGTGAGAGACAGGTTTCGTTTTCATAGGGTTTCTTGTATTATTATGTCCGGATTTATGAGCTACTGTTCCGCTTTTTAGTCTCCTTGTCCTACTTTTTTTTTATACTCGACCTGACAACTCTAGTTGTCACATAGTTTGACATCATCTCACTGTATTCATCCTGGTGAAATTTGTCTACATACCTTCCTAAAGTTTTTCGATCAATACTATGATCTTTTGCAGCGCATGAACAGTTAACAAATCATTAACATATCTTAACCCTTTCAGGCTTTCAGGGGCAAAGTTCTTTCAGTACTAAAATGTCGAAATAAATGACTGGCGCCGGAATATATGAACAAATTTATTTGGAAATGAGAAAAAAAGCTATATTTCACATACATATTAAATGGAAAAGATTTTAGAAAAATTCTGGTGACACTTTGGCGTTTAGGAATTAAAATTAAGTGGTTTCATACAAATACTAAAATACCACTGCCCCTGATCCTGAAAGGTTTAACACTACTGCTATCATACTTTCTAGTACTTTCTAGTCTTTTTCACTGTTTCTATTTACCTGTTGTGAGTAATATTTAAATGGAAGAAAGTTTCTATTAGCTTTCCCATTTATATTTCATTAAATGTTTTTCTTGCAGTGGATACTATAGCAATTTTTAATCTTTCTTTAATCAGTTTTAAACATTTTCTTTTCCATCACCCCTTTTTTCTGTCGTTTTACAGAATAAGTTTACATTCTTTTTTATATATAATCATTAACATTTCATTATGCACAATGTATAATAAAATGTTTTCCAAAACCAGTTAATTAAAAGAGCCTTGAGCATCTGGTCAACCCTCCCTCATATTGACTGGGTCAAGCCTCCCAACGTAGCCCTTTTCTTAAAGAATAGCACATTGTTATGTTAAGCCTAACTTATTGTACAATCTTTATGCCTGGGATGAAAGCTCGATATTTCTGCATTACTTAAAACCTACTTACTTAAATTTCTATTATGCATTTTATCTAAAAAAAAGCTTTCAAAATATTTCTAAAAAAACAACAACTTTTATGTTGAAAACGCCTCACAATTGATTTTTTCCACACCTATTTCTATTATCTTTATGAAACAAAGACTCTTGTTTGAGCATTCCAGTAGCTTTGGTTGACACCTATTGATAAAACTCTGAAATTCTTTTAAACACGAAAACTGATGTGTGGGTCAAGCCTCCCCTATGGTCAACCCTTCCTAGTCTCCTCTACTCATTAATAAATTTTAAAAACTAGCAGTCTATTTTACAACACCCTGTATCAGAAGAATTACATATTTTATGATGAATACGAAGCGCAATCAACCTTGCAACACTTATATAACCCAAAATTATTACCACATATACACTGTAGCGTAACACGAATATAACCAAAACATTAAGATAGCTGCGATAAAATATTCAAACTACATCAGCATTTTTTACAAGAAATTATAAAATTCAAAATATCATAGCTATAACTTAATTATTGCGAAAAATATTTTAATATCCCCATTGTTTATTATTTCTGGAAGTTAACTTTTCCAAACACAAAATAATTAGATTTTACGGAAAATATATTAAAATGTATTGAGTTATTGATTCTGAATTTCAAAATGTGCGCGTCTTTGAAAGTATATTTTCATTTTAAGGAAATATCTAAAGAAAATGTTCGAGTGTTTTATTAGTACAAGAAATTTTCACAATCAATAATCAATGCTTTTTAATTAAGAGCATAGTGTTTGCAATATCGAACATCAGTATGGATTTGAAATAATTGAATTTTCTGAAGATAAAACAATTTCCAAAAAGTCACGCATTGCTTCAAGTTTAAGAAAATTGCCGCTAATGGAATGTTTTGAAAATATTTAAATTTCATAAAGGATATATCAGAAGTTACGTTGTTTAAGAAAGCTTAACTATCGTACAAAAAAAAAGTTTTTTACAAAAATAATACAATTCATGAATAAAAAATTATAAATTGTTATTATCACGCTTTAGCTGTGGAATAATTTGCTTAACCCCTTAAATCTCGCTCCCGTCAATATCACGGGCTGAGGTGTCGTTCGTTATTTCTCGTGCCCGTCATGTTTCCGAGCTGGAGATTTATTGCTGGAAAAAACTACTGAAACCAGAAAAATTTAACTGGAATTTCGTTGTGATGTCTTTGAGTATCCCATTTGACTTTACTTATTTTAAGATTCTTGTATTTTTTAAGATTTATCGTTAACTTTCTTTCACCTTAAGTTTATACTTTAAAATTCAATTTTGTTCCTTTTTTTCTTTAATTTCATATTTTCTCTTGTTAACTTCTATTACTCTTCTAGTAGCTTTGCTACAGTTTAACTTTTTCCCAATGGCTCATAAAAACATAAGACATTTCTATTTCCTAGTCTGGGTGTTAAGCTGTCATCAGCTAGGAAACACCTCAATGCTGATTACATGTTCAGTTCCACGGTTTGGTTTTTGACGCTGGTTGTGATGTTGGACTTTGTATTGCATGTTTCGAAATATGTCACGCTCAAAAAAAATATTAATAATCAAACTTTAATGTATATTAAATAATTTCAAATATTATTTGTAAAAATTTGTTTGATGATGATAAATAAAGATGTGAAAAATAAAGGTCTTATTCGCATTAATTTGTAGGGTATAAAGCAAACATTAAAACACAGAATTCTCGCAAGTGTGAATTTGTTCTATAACATCTTTTTTTCCGCCTTAAAAGAAAAAAAAAAAAAAAAAAAAAAAAAAACTAATTGCATATTTTATGTAGAAACCTTTTAATTATTCAATTTTTGTAATAAAAAAGATAGGTATTTTTTTATGGTTTTTCCAAATATTAAGCGATCGTTGAGGGTTAATGTGATTGTCCATAATTAAACAACCTTATTTTAAAGTTGTCTACAGACATTTTGTGGAAGACAAAATAAAGAAACGGGAATTTGTTTTAGCGGAAAAAAATAGTTCAAATTTGGCCGCCCAGAGGGCGTTTATTAATGAATTACACATTTGGCATACATTTAGGATAGTTTCCAAATTTTGATCGATAACTTCACCTGACCTTAAAGGTAGCATTTTATGACATGCTCTTCGCATTTCCCAGAACACACTGCGTTCAACTTTGGACCATGCTATCTTACGATTGTAGGTGGTACGTGAAAATGATGGCCATCATGTTTCATGTGGAACATGTTTTGTTATAATAAAATTTTTAAACCGTCATAAATGTATGCTAAATGTATAATTCATTAAAAAACACCACCTGGCGACGAAATTGAGAACTATTCAATTTGCTCAAATCAATTCCTATACCTTTATTATATCCTTCACAAAATTGCCCAACATTCTGAACAATAGTTTCGACTTTAGATAACTTTAAAATAAGGTTGTTTAATTATGGAGACCCTGTGTTTCACGAAAATGTGTAATAAAAAATTCTTATTAATATTGTACATTAATAAGTATAAAAAAGTTAGAAGTAGATTATTTTCTAAAGAACAAAAATTTGTAATGAAATAAGTACTATAGTTAAAATGTTGACATATAAAAACAATTAATGGGTTTTAAGTGCAATTTAGAAAGACCAGTGGCATAGCGGTCAGCACGTCTGACTGCCATGCTGCAGGTCCATAGTTAGACTCTTCGCTGGGAAAGGTTTATTTAACCTTTCATCCCTTCAAGATCCATAAATGAGTAACAATCTAGGTTTGTAACTAAATACTTAAAGTCCAGCGTTAGGCTGACCGAACATATATGCATTACAGCACGTGTGGGCACATGGTAACAACAACAAAAAAAAAGACAGGAATGGGTACCGTAGGACAAAATCTTTAATGGATCGTACCACCGCAGGTTTAGTTTTTTAATTTAAGTACATTTTGGTCAAATTTGTTTAATTGTAGCAAAATAAATCAAATGAAATCGACATTTTGAAGTACTGTTTTATTCGATTCTTGTATGTAATATGTGCCTATTGTAAAATAGCAAATTAAAATACATTACATAAATGCAAAAGAGAAACAAACTCACGGAATAAAATTTCTGATTTTCATCTGCTCGAACTCAATTCGGGCATTCCATGGCACATGTGGGTTGCCAAAATTAAGTTTGGGTGATGCATGCAAAGGGTTACGCGCAACCAGCGGAATTCAAAATTTTATTGTTATTTAATATATACCTTATAATTTCTTTCGCCAAAAAATTTTAAGTTTTAAGTTGTAAATGGTGTAGCATTCAATTTTTATACAGGTTTATTAGGGTGGAGCGAAAAAAATAATTTTTTTATTATCAAAAACGAGTAGGTGCCAAAAGTTGCCTTTATACTAGTACATCAACTGCGTGCAATTTTACCGCTGAAAAAAAATGGTTTGAGTCGGCGCTTTTGGTCCAAAAGTCGAAATTTTAGGTAAAATTTGACATTTTTTCAAAAAAAAAAAAATCCTACAGTGATGTTTATTATTTAAAAGTGTTATTTAAACCTTTATTATTAATGAACATATTTAAACGATAAAAAGATATCTTTATTCTGTATAACTGGAGTAAAACTGACAACGTTCGGTAAAAAATGGCGTGGCCACTTTGTTGTGCCATTCAACGAATTGTTTTGTAGAATGCAGCTCTTACCTAATTGCTTTCAAAAGTACCCAGGACATCTGGCTCGACAACTCTACCATCTGAACAGAATGTTTTATTTATAAATTGAAGTGCGTTTTTTTTTTTTTTTTTTTTTTTTTTTTTTTTTAATCAAAGACTGCCATACGCTTTCTAGGTATCAACCTAGTCCATCTCTTCTTTGTATCCACAGACTTTGGATGTTGCTGCTGTGATCTCCTTCACGTATTTTTCTACTGCTTGTGTAAGAGAAGGCAAACAATGCAATGCAATGGGGATAATATTCGTGTAATCTATTCAGCCATCTATCATTCAGCCTATTCAGCATATCTTCACCAATATTGCCCCCCGATAAATGCATATTGATTAGGGGTTCTGTTACCATAACAATTTTCCAATCAATTAGATTTATATAATTATACTCTTCAAAGTTGATTGTCAATATTTCAGATTTGTATATGCCATCATTTACTCTCATCTTTGAACTATTATGTGCTGAGCAGCTAGCTATTTAATGTGCTGGCGATCGTCAGAAAGCATTGAAATTAGAATTTCCTCTACGTATACAAAGCAACCATTGTCCTAAATAACCTATTTTTAGTATTTGTTTTATTCCGTTTTGAGGGTTGTTTATTAGCCGAGTAATTTCCCATGAGTTTTTAGATCCCTTCTTTAGATGTGGATTACATTTGATGGTAAACCATCCTGGGGGTAAACTTCGATTACATAGAACTTTTTGAGTGAAAGTAGAGACACTGATGGGCAGTGAGTGCTCATTCAAAGGCGAAGAATTCTGTTCGTCGTTGCCATCCATTTTGCGTGGGACATGTTTAGAATAAACCATTACAACGAATCATATGCCACCTCCAAGTCCAGTGAATTTCCTCTGCATCATTTATTAGATAAGATCGTTGGCAAAAATTTTGATTCTAACCCACAGAGATTCGCCGGACCAATAGGAAAATCTTTCTCCACGTGCTATTTCCTTCTTATTTCAAATTTAGAAGCCCTAGGGAGTAATTTTGAAACATTATTTCCTGAAATCAAAAAAATGGGTACTCAGCACAGACCAGAAATACCTGCTAGACATTTGAAAAGTTATTTCATCAAGATATTGCTCAGAAGAACTAGCGAATAGGAACCTAAGAAACTTGTCCTAAGCAAGATGGTTCTCAAAGGCGAATAAAAGTTTTCGCCTTTATATAAGCACTGATTGAACGCCAGAGTCTGTAGGTTCACTCACAAAGTATGTAATTCAAGTTTATGCCGCCGTAAGGTTTACACCAAATGTAATCCACATCTAATAAATGTATCTAAAAATTTATGGGAAATTACTTGGCTACTAAACATCACAGAAAACGAATACTACAAAAATTATTTAGAACTATACTTGCTTTGCACATCGAGAGCAAATTCTTATTGCAATGCTCTCTGACAATCACCATCACATTAAAGAGTAGATGCAATTTTGGTGAATATAATAGACAGCTGAATAGATTCCATTAATTCCACTGCATTACTTATCATACACAATCAGTAGAAAAATACGTGAAGGTGTGTTACAGCAGCCTCATCCAAACACTGTCGATACAAAGAAGAGATGGACTAGGTTGATACATAGAAAACACACGTCAGTCTTTGATAAAAAATCATAATTCAATGTATAAATAAAACACTGTTCTCTGATGGTAGGGTGGTCGAAATATGCACTGTTGTGACATGAAATGCAGCCATCTCCACGTGGACCTCCAGGGTAGTTTTGAAAGCAACTAGGTAAGAGCTGTATCCTAAACAACAATTAGTTGCGTGACACAACAGTGGCCTTTATTTTACCAAAACTTGTCAGTTTTGCTCAAGTTATACAGAATAAAGATATCGTTTTATCGTTTAAATATGTTAAGTCATTAATAATAAAGGTATTAAATAACGCATTTAAATAATGACCATCTCTATAGGATTTTTAAATTTTTTTTGAAAAAATGTCAAATTTTACACAAAATTTCGACTTTTGGACCAAAAGCACAGACTCAAGCCATTTTATTTCAGTGGTAAAATTGCACGCAGTTGATGTACTAGTATAAAGACAACTTTTGGCACCTACCCGTTTTTGATTTATAAAAAAAAATATTTTTTTCGCTCCAGCCTAATGTTTATTCTTTCGTATTTAAATCAGTGTAAGTCTAAATGAACATATTACCATTTATATAAATTTAAAATAATCTCAATTATGTGATATGCAAGCATTTTCATAAATACCCCAGGTATTATTACATCAGCAGAAGTTTTGATTTAAAACGTTATCTACATTATTCTCATTATTAATGAAACACTTTTGAAATTCGCATTTCCAACGCACTTTCAATGGCTTCTCACTTTAGTAACTGAATTAAAAAGAACATAGCGTAGATGTTTATCTTTTCATTTATAAGATTTGTTATATTGATAAATATTGGAGACTAAAATTAGACGCCGCAGCTTTGATTCAATAATTTCTCAGGATTAATGAATGTTTGGTATTGAAAATCAGTGGGTGAAACTTTTAATTTCTCTTGCGGAATTAAACAAGTTTAACCCTAGAACTACCGGAAATTTTACTCAAGTTTTATAAAAACATTCTACACCAGAATTTTTACGTAAAACTATTTAATTTGTTTATTTAACTTATTATTGTCTGATTTATACATTTAGTTTGTTTTGAAGAAATTTCTGGTTTGAATAAATATTTTGAATGTACATGTCGGGTCCATTGGACCCTTCTGGTAGACAGAGGGTTAAAATTGCTTGTCAAACGTGGCAAATGAGGTGCGTTCGTACTATAACTAGTTTTATAAATATTTTTTGCACCCCATATTGTACTGAATGTATAATTTTTTGCACTTCGTAAGTGCATAGTCTTTAACATCATTAAAATGCACTTGCAATAATTTTTTCCTATTGGCCGTCATGTAACGGAAAACTTTTGGCTGTCCCTGTTATTAAACTATACATCCGATTTTCATAAAATTTGAAATGACTCGACAAGATTTTGCGACAATTATATATTTAAAATTTCAGACCATTCGGAAGGCTGTAACATCATTAAAATGCACTTGCAATATTTTTTTCCCATTGGCCGTAATGTAACAGAAAACTTTTGACTGTCCCTGTAATTAAACTATACATCCGATTTTTATAAAATTTGAAATGGCTCGACAAAATTTTAGAACAATTATATATTTAAAATTTCAGATGATTGGGTTAGGTAGTTTTTGCTCTGTTATATGCTGACGGACAGACAGACGGACTGAACGACGACTATAGGTGCTTCGTATTTATATAATTACGAACGCACCTAAAAACCATGGTGTTTCATTTACTAAAATTTTCTACAGGTTTCCCATACAAAACTTCCTAATTTTAAAAATAATTCAGTAAGTATAATAAATATAGGTGTGAATTAAACACCATGCTAATCAGGTTATGTATAAAATTTCTATAGAGTAATTTAAAAATAGTTCGATCTTTCGACAATAGATGGCGCGGCAATTTCTTAAACTGTAAAAATGTTGAAATCAACTGCTAAATATTAAGATGGAAATATTTTTTAGCGTTTTAATAGTTATAAAGGATACAAAGTAAACACTGAGATTATACGTTTAAGGAAATACAATAAATTTTGAAACGCCGCAACATCATCTACTGGCAAACATTTGGAATGTCTTAAAATTACTGTATGAAAAAATTCTGTTAAACATTTCACTTCATTCATCTTTATAAGAATATTTTACATTTTACATCTTCCTGGGTTACAGAATATAGGTGAAAACCATTTTTTAAATTGAAAATTAATATATATATATATTTTTTACATGCAATATATTTTTTAGATTACTCACTAACAATATAAAAGCATTTTTCATATGAAAAATATGAATTATACAATCAAATAAATTTTTGAAATTTATCAAAAGCGATGTTTTCATATCAGCCACGTACTGCGAGTTATTAGCCCAAGATTTTGCTACTTACGGCATCCTTTTATTTTCTGATAATTTCAGAGCTTTATACTTTTTATTTTCAGCGCGTAGTTCAATTACATGTCTGTTAAATTTGTGTTTTATTTATATTAATTTATTTATTTATACACAGAGGAGTTTTTTTTATGGAATATTAGACGTAAGAAAATGATGAGCTCTTTGTGATGTTTTAAGGGAAAACGGATTAATATCTCTTAATCGAGCTCTACGCGATAGAGATACATTTAAATTTATTTCATGTTTGAAAAATATTTTTAAAATCATAGACAATCAGTAAACCGAGATGCACTTTGCAAACAAATTCCTTTTGAAAGTTTTTTCTCGTATTTGGCTGTCTATCATATTGCTTTATATTTTTTAGAATTAATAAAATATTTTACCAAATACCCTGTAATTATAAAGATTTGTTTTCTTACAATCTTTGTTCAATTTTGTAACTTTTCTTAAACATTCGGAGTTATGTGTTCTATTCATTTCTGAGATATTTGAAATAAGGCTAGATCTCGCATGCATAGAGACAAGAAAGAATAACCTTACAACAGACGACACTAAAACCATAAGAAAAATGACAATGTGCAAATAAATGTTCTGCATAGCTTAGTTTTTATTCGAATTACAATTTCCTTAGTATAAATAACAACAGAATATTTAATTTATCGTAATCTACATATTCTGGAGTGCACCTGCAGTTTATTTATACCGGATACTTTCTTATGATTCCATAATACAATTAACGTTAGAAAAGGGCATTTATTGTAATCGACACATATAAAAAATTACTTACCATTTAGTTATTTCAGTTCTTTACTTAGTTATAGTTTCTTAAGTTATCCCACAAGTAATTTTGCCATGTTCATTCTCACAAAAATGTCGGACAGTGATGTAAAAAAAAAAAGAAAAAAAAAAGCGAGAAGGCGTCTTCTAAATCCGGAAAACTGAAAGTGTGTCTGTTACATGAATTTTTGCTGTTGCCGTTACATAAAAAGTTCTAGGAATCCCAGTTTCCTAGAAAAACTTTAGCAACTTAACGGATTTTCTTTTACAGTGAAGTCGGAATTTTTACGTCAAACTTGGCAAATGATGTACGTTCGTACTATAACTAGTTTTGTAAATATTCAGATCTTGGTGCAATAGCTGTTGCACTCTTATGCAAACAGGTATGAATACAAAATTAATTACGGTTATATATATTAAATTCAGTAATATGGAAATAATATGACTTCCTCATAAATAGGACGTCATCACCATGGCAACCTAGAATCATTACCTATCACAGGACATCATTGAATTAATTACGTATGATAGGATTTAATAGAATAATTATCATGCTTAACCTATAATCATTACCTTTATTAATATCTTTTTAAGTTTTGATTAGATTTTCCTAAAATTGGAAATGACTCAACAAAATTCTGCAAAAATTATATATATTACATTTCAAACCATTCATTAGGGCAGTTTTCGCGCTGGTATATGCGGATAGACGGACAGACAAATGGACAGACCGTCTGACGACTATAGGTGCTAGGTACTTATACAGGGTGATTCAGCTCGTCGGTGACAAACTTTAAGGATCGATAGAGCACACCTAGACGAACATTTTTGAATAGGGAATGTAGGGTCCCTGACGCGATGGTAAGGCGCTAGGCGCTTTCGAAAATTTGGGTGCCGAAATTCGAAACGTCATAAAAACTAGGGAAATGGTTAGATTTTCTTGCTTGTTGCGTCGAAATGATTCTGTTTGTTTAGACTTTCTTCAGTACCAATTTGATAAGCGTATCTCTTAAAACATGGATAGGGGGCGCTGCAGACTTTGGAGAGCTAGACAACAACTTTAAGCCCGTTATTTTGATAATTTAACACATGCTCGCCAAAGTTTATACTCTAACTTAAAGTTTGAACCCAAAAGTAGAGCCCTGCAAAAAGCGTAAGAGCCGGAATAAAATGTCAAAGTACAGGGTGGTCGAAACTCGAAGGCTCCTAGGAGATAAACAAACAGATTTCTTGACTTATGGCATGCATTTTCATGATTCTGTTTGCTGGGGCTCTCTGAAACTCAGTTGAACGGTACAAAAAGAAACATCGATAGGGGGCGCTTTGGGCAAAAAACATAATTCGTTGACATTTCGGACGCTAACTGGAAACGGGGCGCTACGATCAGTTAGAAACAAAACAAGAGAGTAATTTACTTATCATAAGAAGCTATTAAAACTGCAGTTTGTTTGTTTTTTTTAACAAACATAGCTGGTTTCAATCATGCACAATGCGCGCAATAAAATTTACATAAGGTGCTTTTTGCTGATTTATGCAAAAGATATCGTACCATATCGATATGCAAAAGATACGTAATGCGTAGACGACAACGCGAGATGACGTAGTTGTATGCGCAGACACGTCTTTTGAACGTGCGGTACCTACTTAAGCTTCGGGTTACTTGTCTGCAGATCGGTAGTAGGATGGAACGGTACACAAACTCTGAATTGGCTGACATGCATTTGGCGTATGGCGCTGCTGGTTGTAATGGACGAGCCGCTCAGCGGTTGTACGCCGAGCGTTATCCCAACAGGCAAATCCCCTGCCATGCCTTCTTCGCTCGAGTACACCAGAGGTTGTCCACAACGGGATCTTTCGACGGAGGCAGGCCTGAACGGGAGCGATCAGTGAGCACCCCCGACAACGAAGAGGCTGTGCTTAACCTGGTTGAGGACAACCCAGGTCTTAGCACGAGAGATATCGCCAGACATGTTGGCATTTCGCAAGCAACTGCGTGGCGCATCTTACGTTCCCGGAATCTGCACCCCTACCACATCCAGCGGGTGCAGTTGCTCAGAGAGCAGGATTTTGGCCCTCGAGTGGAATTCTCAAGATGGTACTTGGCGATGAGATCCAGGGATCCCCGTTTTGTAAACAGCATTTTGTTTACGGACGAGTCCATCTTCAGCCGGGAGGGAATGTGGAACGCCCACAACAGTCATGTGTGGTGTGATGAAAATCCACATGAAACCAGAAGCCGAGCAGCCCAGGAGCGTTTCTCAGTAAATGTGTGGGCCGGCATTCTGGGGGATTGCCTCATTGGCCCTTATTTGTTACCTGAACGGCTGACAGGTGGAAATTACCTGATTTTCCTGGATCAAGTGCTGCCGCAGCTTCTGGATGAGGCGCACGTACCCGAAGGTTCGCGTCGCCAGATGTGGTTCCAGCACGATGGAGCTCCGGCCCATTACACGAACGACGTGCGTCTCCATCTAAACGCAAGGTATGGCCAGCGGTGGATCGGGCGTGGGGGTCCAGTTCACTGGCCTGCCCGATCACCAGACCTCACCTGCTTGGATTTCTTCCTTTGGGGTTACCTGAAGGCCGAGGTATACCATACACCTGTCAGCAGTGCTGAAGAACTTGTGGCGCGCATTGTGGCAGCTGCAGGGCAGATCAGAGATACTCCTGGCATTGTTGGAAACACACACTCCTCAATGCGACGGAGGTGCGAAGCCTGCATCATGGCCCAAGGTCGAAATTTCGAGCATCTTCTGTAGTGTTATTTTTTGTAAATAAATTTCCAGTATCATTGATGTTTTTGGTCTAAATTTATTCAGAAGTGTTGAGCAGAGGTAGAAAATGTGTTTTCATTATTACTAACTAATCGTAGCGCCCCGTTTCCAGTTAGCGTCCGAAATGTCAACGAATTATGTTTTTTGCCCAAAGCGCCCCCTATCGATGTTTCTTTTTGTACCGTTCAACTGAGTTTCAGAGAGCCCCAGCAAACAGAATCATGAAAATGCATGCCATAAGTCAAGAAATCTGTTTGTTTATCTCCTAGGAGCCTTCGAATTTCGACCACCCTGTACTTTGACATTTTATTCCGGCTCTTACGCTTTTTGCAGGGCTCTACTTTTGGGTTCAAACTTTAAGTTAGAGTATAAACTTTGGCGAGCATGTGTTAAATTATCAAAATAACGGGCTTAAAGTTGTTGTCTAGCTCTCCAAAGTCTGCAGCGCCCCCTATCCATGTTTTAAGAGATACGCTTATCAAATTGGTACTGAAGAAAGTCTAAACAAACAGAATCATTTCGACGCAACAAGCAAGAAAATCTAACCATTTCCCTAGTTTTTATGACGTTTCGAATTTCGGCACCCAAATTTTCGAAAGCGCCTAGCGCCTTACCATCGCGTCAGGGACCCTACATTCCCTATTCAAAAATGTTCGTCTAGGTGTGCTCTATCGATCCTTAAAGTTTGTCACCGACGAGCTGAATCACCCTGTATAATTACGGACGCACTTAACAAGCGATAGCTCACTATATTGCTATCAACTCCATTCCTTTCAAATCTGTTTTTTTAAACAAAAAATAATTAATGAACTATCATTAATTTTGTTATAACTGCATTTTTGGTAGGTATCAGACATTGAATTATATTTTTCAAACTTTTAAGTACTATAAATGAAATAACATCAATAATTTATTTAACAAATACATACATATATATATATATATATATATATATATACATTCTGATACTAATTTATGATTATTATTATTATTTATGTTTTATTTAAAATACTAGTATTAGAAAGTAGTGGATAACTTAATATACTTAACGATAGGCAATTACGCTCACAGTGCATCTCAAATTAGTCAAAATGTAATATTATAACAGATCTTATGTTTTGTTATGGATATTATTATAAAAGGTCGATATATGCAAATGAGCGATATAACGAGGAAAGATTTAACGAAAGACGACTGTACAACATTATAAACTTATAGATTTAGAATTCTAATGCAAAATATCTTGCAAAGTTATATATTAGAAAATATTTCATAAAAATATAGGCAATTTATTTTTGAAATAATCTAAAGAAATATCTTAAACTTTTTTTCACGAGATATTGATATAATTACGGAACCTGATATTCCTGCTGTTTTACTCACAGGTATTAGAAGCTTAATATTTACTTTAGTATAACATAGATTGTAAAAGTGAGATAATTTATGGTATCAAAAACCTTAGCAAAATTGTTTAATGCAATCATTGAGTTATTTGAGTATTTTATATTTATTTATTTATATATTTTGTTGATAGAATTTTAAAAATATCTCGCACATTTTTCAAAGCACATACTCCCATCTTAAGAAACGTGATTATATACAATATTTTAGACTCAAGTAATTTTTTTGTTAGATATTTATTATGCAAGCATTTTTTATAGTTTTATACTTTAGGGTTATTTAATTAAAGTTTTTTATTTTACATTACTGGGTCAAGATTTCTGTAACTAAAAAAATGTATCTTACAATTTTTATTTTTTATAATATAATTTTATGCTCTTCGTAGTTTTTTTTTAGAGTAACATCATGAAAATATTTCTATGATTTATATTTGTAAATGGACTCGTTAAATATGAAAATTATTTTATTAAAAATGATTTTAAAAATCATTCATTAAAAACATATTTTTACAGAATCAGTAGTCAAAGTTCGATAGGATTAACCGATTCCATTAAATTTTTTTATGTACACTGTAAAAAAAATCCGACCAGTTTTCCTGTAGGAATCGGAAAAATAGTTGCCCTTATGTTACCGGAAAATTTTCCGACCCAGCTCGGAATAAAATCCGTAGAAAAAAGAAATTGACAATAAAACGGTATTTTACGGATTTTATTCCGATCTGGGTCGGAACTTTTTCCTGTACGATAAATGCAACTATTTTTCCGATTCCTACAGAAAAACATGTATATTATTTACAGTGTAATTGATTTCAGGAAAGAGATTTATTTCATATTCATATGAATGCAAGAACCCGTCGGAATATCGCGCCTTGTTATATAACGAATTCGGAAATATCGCCTTTTTTCACGTGGCTACCAAAAATTATGAATTGTATTTTAACCGTACTTTTAAATGGCAAATTATATACAATGTTCTCTCAGATTATTTCATTTTAATACCATTATTTTCGGATAGTGATAGTAAACTTAATGACAGAAGTTCTGTTTAATGTGCGAAGTCGAGATATTTTTTCCTACGCTTCCTTGTTTTAATTGAAATTTTCACCGATATGAAGCGTTATGCTGTACCAAACTGGCAGAACGCTTAAAACTAAATTTAAAAAATAAATCAAAGTTAGCTTTTTTTTACTTAAGTTTTGTTCAACTGTTAAAACGCCAAAAAATTGTTTTTGTTTTGAAACGGAAAGGTTATTTTAAGCAAAAATACATTTTGAGGGAGTACTGAGCCATCTATTGGTGACATATGGAATTAAAATATGGAAATATGGTAAATTTTTGACTTTGACAATTTACTACTCTGTTAGAATGACTTGTTCCTCTCCCAAATTTTGAAAATGTTCAGTTCCATATAGGATACCCTTTGTGTCTATTCAATAAATTTTCATATATTTTTTAAAACATAAATGTATCATGTATGTGTTCCGCACATTTTTATTTAGTTATTTATCTCAGTATTCTAACATTTTTTAATTAGTATATATTGCAAAACATAGAAATTTCGTATAGAGTTCCGTAAGTGTGTGTACTATCAGATTTTTTTTTATATAGTACATAAGAAATAACGATTTTTGGTAATTTTATGCGAAACAGGTGTTTGGCTTAAAATTTAAGAAACCAATGATTAATGCTAATATAATTTCGAAAATTTCAATTACAATTACAGTATTATTATTACAGAAAATCCTCCCGATAAAATTATAATGACTCTCAATGATTCTTGTGTATTTGAAATTATTTTTACAAATTTAAACGTGAACGGAAATGTTTGTAATTTAAAAGTAAAAGGATTTTTTGTATAAAATCCTTTTTTTTAAGACCCATAGTTTTTTGATAACGTTTAATAATTTTAAATGTCGAGACCCGGAAACCTTGGCATTATAAGATTTAAAATACGAAGAAATAAATATACAAAGAAATTATTTATAAAAACTATTTATTTGTAGAAAGATTCTGCTGGTATACTTTGTGTCTTAGAGTTTGTAACAGTCAAATGAAAATAAGAACTTGATTTAATTTTCTTAATCACTTAGCGTCTATTTTGTCTTTCTAAAATGAAACGCCAATTAAAGATTGGCTGAGATTTTAATACTACAGTAGCGCTCAAAAGTATTTTGACAACCGTATTTTCTCTCTTATTTTATTTAATATAAAAATGTAAAAGAAAATATATTCCATATAATTGAGAACACTATGACTGCAGTTATTCAAATGTATTAAGTTTCAACTTGTTTGTTTACATTCGGCGCCACAGAAGAAATATGACTCCTCCTTAGCTCAAAAGTATTTTGACAATTAGCTTGCATTTAATTGTTGAAGGTGTCAGTGGCGCTATAGCTTCGGTTAGTGTTTATATCGACTTATTGTGATTATTTTTAAATGCCGAAATGTAAAAAATATTGAAGTTATTCTAGAAAAAGCCGCTGTAAATGCACTTAAGAAAGGTAGACTGCAAGCAGAATTAGCTCGTTCTTTTAACGGGACTCGGCAACTTGTTACTACATGGAATAAAGTTTTTAATAAACATAAATACATCGATAAATACATCGAAAATAAGCCTCAAAGTTTCCATCCGAAAAAAAAACAACTTGCAATGTTGACTGTATTCTAAAAATGATATCTACGAGTGATTGTCGTAAGTTCGCTGTAATAATAAAAAATGAATTGAAAGAAAATTACGGCATAGAAATACACGTTTCATCAGTCAAACGACGCCTAAACCTCTATGGTTTACATGGCAGAAGACCAGCAAAAACACGTTTGTTATCTACTAAGAATAGGAAGGTTAGAGTCGCATTTGTAAAACGGCATAACCCTTTCAGGGGCAAAGCAATTCCATTGCTAATGTGTTGAAATTAAAGATTGACACAGGAATTTTGGTTAAGAAAAATTCGGTTTATTATCTGAGTGAAATATAGCTTTTTCTCATTTACAAATAAATTTGTTTTCAAATTCCGGTGTCAGTCATTAAATTCAACAGTTTAGCAATGGAATTACTTTGCCCCTGAAAGGGTTATGCCGTTTTACAAATGCGACTCTAGCCTTCCTATTCTTAGTAGATAACAAACGTGTTTTTGCAGGTCTTCTGCCATGTAAACCATAGAGGTTTAAGCGTCGTTTGACTGATGAAACGTGTATGTCTATGCCGTAATTTTCTTTCAATTCATTTTTTATTATTACAGCGGACTTACGATAATCACTTGTAGATATCATTTTTAGAATACAGTCAACATTGCAAGTTGTTTTTTTCGAATGGCCATTTTGAGGCTTATTTTCGATGCATTTCTGTTTATTAAAAACATTATTCCATGTAATAACAAGTTGCCGAGACCCGTTAAAAGAACGAGCTAATTCTGCTTGCAGTCTACCTTTCTTAAGTGCATTTACAGCGGCTTTTCTAGAATCACTTCAATATTTTTTACATTTCGGCATTTAAAAATAATCACAATAAGTCGATATAAACACTAACCGAAGCTATAGCGCCACTGACGCCTTCAACAATTAAATGCAAACTAATTGTCAAAATACTTTTGAGCTAAGGAGGAATCATATTTCTTTGGTGGCGCCGAATGTAAACCAACAAATTGAAACTTAATACATTTGAATAACTGCAGTCATAGTGTTCTCAATAATAGGGAATATATTTTCTTTTACATTTTTATATTAAATAAAATAAGAGAGAATATAAGGTTGTCAAAATACTTTTGAGCGCTACTGTATTAATAAAATATCATGTATGTAAAAAAAATCCTAATTAGAATGAAATTATTTTAATTTTTTTCTGCACATATATAGCAAAAAAGAAACCAATAATTGTTGAAACCATGTATTCAATTTTTACTTTCTTCTATCTTAACAAGAAGAAAGTATTGTATTCATGAAAATTTTCGACTTCCGGTTTTCGACGGATTTACACGTTTTAGGGGTCAGAGATTCGGAGAAACATGTTTTTACAAAATGTCTGTGTGTGAGTCTGTGGTTCTGTCTGTCTGTTTGTATGTGACACAAATTTTGTGGGCGCTCTATCTCAAGAACGAATGCACGGAATTTAATAAAAATTTATATTCTGGTAGTCCCTAATATAAATTGGTGATGATTTGTTTTTGGTCTAAATCGTCCAACAAGCTATGCTGCATTTTTCGTGATCTTTGTAAGCAGAGCCTGATTAGCAACGGGGCACACTTACACCAATAAATTTTAGCAAAAATTTATTGGTGTCGCTTTGTCTGAACGACGTATTCACGTAAAATTTCTGCAATGAATAAGGCAAAATTTTCTGATTCTTTTTACTGGTGGCAATGTGCCCCGTTGGTAATCAGGCACTGTCTGTAAGAGCTCTATCTCAAGAACTACAGCACGGATTTTTATCAAACTTCAGATTTAGTTATTCCTTGATATGAGTTGGTGCTGGTAATGTTTTGATGTAAATCCCCCAACAGATGGCGCTTCTATGCTGCATTTTTGCGATTTCCGCTGTCTAACTCAAGATCTCTCTCAAGAACTAATGCTTGGGTTTTCAAAAAACTTCAGATTCAGATATACCTGGATATGATTTAGTGCTGTTTATGTTCTGGTGTAAATTGCTTAACAGGTGGCGCTGCTATGCTGCATTTTTGCGATTTCCGCAATAGCTCTATCTCAAGAACTAATGCTTGGATTTTCAACAAACTTCAGATTCAGATAGATCTGGGTAGGTGCTAAATTGAAGTAATTTCTTGTACTATTTAAATGATTTAATTGACGTGATTTATGCAGAAGAAAGTTTTGTGATGGCCTCAACATACTAGTTCAAATTATAGCAAAGGTATGGAACGAAACGTTAGGGAAAATTTTATTATAATTATTGTTTTATTATTATTATTATTATTATTTTCTATATTGATAAATTATAGAATTAAAATATTCAGATTAAGCACTGGATTACATAAATGAGCCTAAAAAAGAATTATTTTCTAAATTTTTATTTTTATCTTTTTGTATAATGACATATTATAGAATTAAAATATTGAGATTACGCAACAAATGATCTAAATGAGCCTTATGAATAATTGTTTTCTCAATTTTTATTTTATATTTCTCTTTTAATGAGAGAAAAAATACAAAAAAATACAAATTTATTTTGTAATCATAGTTATCTTTTAACAGTAAAAAGTGTATTTTCACGTGGAGTCGTTTTTATAAATTCTGTTGTAATGCCAATAGATAGTGTACAGCGTGTAATAAAAATGTTGCTAAATAAATTGCAAGTTAAAATTTTTTAAGTAGAATATTTATAGTTTTTAAGCAAAATGATTTGTCACACAGGTTAAAAATTATTTTCCTATAAAAGGATAAATTTTGGTAGAAGCGTTTTCTTATATCCATACATTATAGAATTAACATATTCATGTTAAGCGCCAGATGTTCCGAACAGGGTAATAAATAATCATTTTCTCAATCTTTTTTTATCTTTCTGTAAGAATTGAATTTTGTTCTTACGAAAGAAAATAAGTTGAATATAATATATATATATACATGTATAGATAGATAGATAGACAGATAGATATTCGAGAACAAAAGTACAGATATACCTTGTAATCAAATTAATTAGTTTTTTTAAGTATCTGCCTATGTTCAGAGCGCTTCTTTTAATAAACGTAGAGTCATGGAAAAAAACAAACTAAACACAGTCTACTAACTCTGCAACCTTATTATAATAGAAGAAAGTTACTGGTACAAAACGATTAGAAATAAAGTCTACTTTTAAATGATGTATATAAAATTAGCTTAAGGGGATCTGGGACACATTTTCAAAATATTTTTATTTATTGAGTTAAAATTTTGAAATTTTTTGTGATGGTTAACCATATCATTTGTAAACAAAATCGCATGGTAAAACTTCTCATAATTTAAAAAAAAATTAAATTTTAAATTTTGTTAAAAAAGTGGGGTAGTTTAAAATCGTTATAACTCGAAATATTATTTATAGAATTCCAGTTATTTTTCATTTAAATAAACAGAAATATATATTTTTTAATTTAGAGCCAGCATTTCAAAAAATATTAATTAAAAAAAAAAATAAAAATATTTAACGAAAAAATTACAAAAAAAGTGGTGCAACTTTTTAAAAAAAATCATATTTTCAAAAGTAAATATTTTTTTCGAATATTCTGGCTCAAAAGTAAAGTAAAATAATTGAAAAAGATATGTTCCGAGTTTCAACCCTGTATCTTTAACGGTTCTCGCGTTATAAGAATTTAAATATATGAAATGGTGAAAAAACCTATCATGAAGAAAAAAGCAATTTCACAAAAACTCGTTTCCATGACAACCATAGCTTGAAAGGCAGATTTTGAAAACAAACCAAAACGAAGACATTAATATTTCCTGTTCTAATCAAGATAGAAACATGATTTAAACATCATTTTAAGCAGAAAACGGCAGAGAAATTTTTAATCCAATAATAATAAAAAAAAAAATTAAAAATTGATGATTTTTGTGTCCCGGACCCCCTTAAGGGCCATCTGCAAATCCAAACCATCCCAAACTTTGTTTTTACGCTGGCAACATCCAATTTTACAATATACTTTAAAACTTCGGATTAAACTATGCCTAGAAACGAAATTTCAAGTAATTTCGATAATAAGTGTTTCAATTATAAACATTCAAAACTGAGATCTTCCAATATTAATTTTTATTTTCATATTTCTATTAATATCGCCTGAAATTATAATCCTAATGTGATAATTTTTTCTGTGGTAATAATACTTAAAAAACCCAAACATAAATATATTAAATCTGCAGTTTTGAAAATTTTGTATTATGAATTATGAAATTAATATTCGAAAACATTATGAATTGCTACCTACAATTTCTTTATAGGTTTAAATTTCTTATATCCTGCTTTATGCGAATTCTCAATTTCAACTTTTGCTTCCAAGTAATTTTCGAATTATGATTTAAAAAAGTCAAAATGATGGTTTAAGGAGACGTCCATGATGTGCAAAAAAGCATAATTTGAAAAAAGAAATATGATACTCATTTTATTGAAAAATTTAGTTTGGCAATAGTCAATAGGGTGGAGTGAAAAAAACGAAAATCGGAAAATCAAAATGTAATACTTCGCAAAAGTTGTGTATGGTGTTCAGTAATAAAACTGCACAATTTTTTTAATCACGTGCTGTCTTCCGGTGCCCCAGGGCCCCCCAATTTTCGCCAAACTCGTCAAAAATGCCTTGTACAAGTTATAAATCGAAATAAAGATAAAGATGAAAAAAAAATGTCACACCGCGGAAAAGTTGTGAATGGTACGTATTAATAAGCCTGCACAGTTTTTTTTTCAAATCAAGTTTTATCTTTCGGTGGCCCCGGTCCCCTCAATTTTTGCGAAATTCGTCAAAAATGCATTGTACAGGGATGAGATTTCTATTTAACATTTTTATTTTCCAAATTTAAGTTTATTTTGATTTGGAAGTTATACAGTCAGGGATGAGATTTCCGACTTTTTGCATACCAGTATAATCTTGGAGTAAATGTTGTTCTCTTAAATCACAAAAATGTTCAGATTAAATAAAATAACATTTTCTCAAAAATTATACTGGTATGCAAAAAGTCGAAAATCTCATCCCTGATTGTACAACTTACAAATCAAAATAAACTTAAATTTGGAAAATAAAAATGTTATACATAGGAAAAGTTGCATATGGTACGTAGTAATATGCCTGCACGGTTTTTCTGAAATCGCATAATTTCTTTCAGGGCCCCGGTCATTCGAAATTTCGAAAAAAATGCCGTAAATTCCCTTTTATCTGTTGTACGTGTATAATAGTAAGCATTACACAAGAAGCAAGAGTGCAATATACAAGAGTGCAAAACATTTTATCTGTGAAAAGTACACAAACAATTACTGTTCAAGAATGAAAACAAACATTTAAAACTGTTAAAAGTGTTCAAACAATTTAAAGTTCTATTAAATCAGTTCGTGCTAGACGCATGCAACAGGAGATAATACAATTATAGGGGGGTGACTGGAAAAATAATGGACAAGTGTGAATCTCTTCCCATAGTTTCTTCACAGATTATCGACCACAGACTATCGACATTAGTTATAACCTCGAAACAGTTATTGACGATCACAGTACCGATCAAATATACCTGAAGGTATCCTATCTATTAAGAAAAGAAGTTGTTCGGAAGCCCGTTTAAACAGATTTCCTGGTAGACTTTCACATGGCAGATGGGTTACCGCCGCCAACAAAATTTTGAGACTCTATGTGGGAATTCCGGATCCAACGTTAAATCTGAAGATATTGACGGAGCTTGTAGTCAAGGTGTACGCTCGTGTATGGTTTGCAATTAAGTGCAAGCTATCTTTGGGAAATTGTTTTTTTTCCAGGGATATGCCCCAGGCAGTTAAAGTTGCAATTGACCTAGTAATCCATCTCAATGCCATTTTTGCTCATACAGAAAACCTGCTGCTGCCATGGTAACTGATGATCGGAAACACATTCGCGAGCTAGGATTTCGTAAAATCCTTAAAGTGCGAATTACCAACACTAGTGTAGAAGTCAGATAGTTCCAAGTTTCTGCAATCAATTTTAGCGCAGCGGATTATATTGATCTGATTCAGTGGTATAAAATAGAAGTTACGGAACCACCTATTTTAACTAATCTTTCGGCCGATGATTTAAAGATGTACATTGGAAAACATGATCTAGAAGATTTGATTTCGTTTGCTGAGTTTCTATGCATCACACAAAGTATATAAAGAGGTGTGTAAGAGTGGTCACTGGAGCTGCCGCGACAGTTTGTGGTGCAAGCAATATGGATAGATTTATAAGATCCATTTTCCAATATTTTAAGACCAAGTCAGATTTTAATGTTACAAAACTCCAACAGCACCAACAATAAACGCCAAGCCGAAACATTTCGAATATTCCGATTTTTGTTTTCATGAGCACAAACTGATTTAACTGAACTTTAAAAATTTTTAACACTTTTAACAGATTTAAATGTTTGTTTTTCATTCTTGAACTTTGAAAGTTTGTATACTTTTCACAGATAAAATGTGTTTTTTGCACTCTTGATTCTTGTGTGATGCATTCTATAATACATCTACAACAGATAAAAGGTAATTTATGGCAATTTTTTCAAAATTTGGAATGACCGGGTCCCTGAAGATATTATGTGATTTCGTAAAAACTCTGCAGCCATATTACTACCTACCATGCGCAACTTTTCTGCGGTATAAGTTTTTTATTTTCCAACTTTATGGTTGTTTCGATTTATAAGTTATACAAGGCATTTTTGACAAATTTCACAAAAAATGGGGTGACTTGGGCCCCGGAAGATAAAACTTGATTTCGAAAAGACCGTGCAGGCACATTTCTATACACCATACAAAACCTTTCCCCGGTATTACATTTTTATTTTACAGCTTTATCTTTATTTTTATTTATAACATGTACAAAGCGTTTTTGACAAGTTTTGCGAAAATTGGGGGCCCGGGGGCACCGGAAAATAAAATTTGATTTCGAAAAAACTTTGCAGTTTTTTTTACTGAGGACCATACACAACTTTTGCGCGGTATTACATTTTGATTTTCAGATTTTCGGTTTTTTCACTCCACCCTAATAGTCAAAACATTTTAAGCGAGTGAAATGGTCCTATTGGCAAGAAATAATACATTGATAGAAGTGACATAGGCATTCTGTAGCATTCAAACAATCGAGTATCGAACTTCAATTTGGATACAGTCCCTGAAGTAGGCCCATTGTAAAATAATTAATTTCTCTGAAACTAGTCGTACGAATTTCATGAAAATTTGTTTTCAGGCTAATTGAAGGGTGTAGATATAGGGGTGCACAACCTGTGGCCCGCGGGCCACCAATCGTACCAGTAATTTTATCGAGAAAAATTTTCCTAATTAATTGAGAGAAACTTTGCTATTAAATAATTCAAATGTTACTTTTAAATTTTTTGTGGTGGCAAAGAATTTTCTGGCAAAAAGTTTGTGCAGCACTAGTGTAGAATTTATTTGGAGTTTCATACTTAAGTATTGCTATATATAAAAAAAAGTTCGGGTTCGTTTTGATATATAGATGACCCCCTAAGAAAATTTTATCTAAATCATTTAAAAGTAGACTTTATTTCCAATCGTTTGGTACCAGCAACTTTATTCTACAATAATTTGTTGCATAGTTAGTAGGGGGTGTGTTTTACTTTTTCTTCCCAGGACTGTACGATATTGAAAAAATACACATATTTTTCGTTCAATTGTAATGTAGAATGATGAAAAAACAGAACATCCGAACAACATGTTCATAACATTTTGAAAATTTGTGTTTTTCTGCCATAATTTTAGGAAAATTTCATGTTTACATCTGGCAGTGTACACTAAATTCAACTAAATATATTTATGATTTGTACTGCCTATTACTATTACAGTTACCTGTGCACTGAAGTAGAATTTTTACAATATCGTCAAAGTTAACTAAAGTATTTTATTCTTACGACAGAAAAAAGGTAAATATAAAGAAAATATACGAGAACAGAAATACATATTTAATTTCTAATCACAATAATTATTTTTTTAAGGTATCTGCCTACGTTCAGAAACTTTCTTTAAAAAAATGTACAATATTGAAAAGGTACGCATATTTTTAGTTCAATTGTAATACAGAATGATGAAAACACATAATATCCGAACAATATGTTCATAAAATTTTGAACATTTGCGGGTTTTTTTTGCCATTCTTTTAGAAAAACTTCATGTTTGGGTCAGGCAGCATACACTCACAAGGGCACCATCAAAGATGGTGCTCACAGATTTTGATGATTTTAAAGTATGATATAGGAATCATACTCCTAATTATTCTGCTGAAAGGTTTTATTCAAATGGTCCCTAGTTTTCGCGAATTTGGAGGTCAAAGTTCAACATATGTTTCAAATACTGATTAATTTAAAAATATACTTGTGGGCTGGGTAGCGTCGAGGTAAATTGCGAGTACGCAATACAGTAGATGGCGGGTTCGAACGCAACTTGTACCATATTTACTTTTTTTTTATTTAATATTATATTTTTGACATGTTACAAGGTTTATACTGAATTAAAAAATCCGCAGCTTTGAAATTTTTTATATTTTCCTAACAAATTAAATTTACATTTTCGATTTTTCTTATGAAAATTTATATTTTCTCTGCAAAATTTTAAACTAATATTTCTGTTAACGAAAATTAAACTAATATATATATATATATAGCTATGTTATCTTTTTTTTTAATCTTAATATTATTGTTTACATTTATGTATACAGTAGCCTCCCTCTTAATCGGTCTCCTCTTAACCGGAACTCCGCTTTAACCGGTCCACTTTTTCCCCCAACATCAGGCAAAATTCAAGGATGACGGCCTCGGGAACACAGCTTACGCTTTCGAGCTGAAGTGCAATCCCGAGGTAAAGGAGGCAAAATTCAGAAAGGAGAACGTCAGTTCTAAATGGATTCGTGTTGACCTTCACCATTGTTGAATTTAGGGTGTGGCCGGGGGGGGGGACTGTCCCTCCGAAAGATTTCAGATTTTGTGTTTTTAAGGGCCAAAAGCGCAATCCCCCCCCCCCCCCAGGAACTCTATAATATCTCATCTATCTGCAAACTGTTTTGTACAGACATTTAAAAAACTTGAAATGGGAACAGATCACCGCAAAATTATAAGAGTTATTTGTGTCTGATGACTATCTCAAGCATGAAACATTATTTGACGAGGATGTAATTAAGACAGTAACTGATGTTGTTCAATGCGAAAACGATCCTGATAATGATCCTGCTAAAGTTGACACTGCTGAAATTCCTCATACGGAAGGGCTAAAAGCATAGTTGGCGCTACACTGTGTTGCACAGCGGCTAACAGCTTCCTGGTTTAAACTTATGATGTTAAAGAGATGGAAAGATTATGCTGCAAAATGTCAGGCATCTTGCCTTCAATAGAAGAAGGTCGCTGATTTCTTTATGGTTGATTAACTTAAATATACATAATGTAGAACAATTTCAACTTCTTATAAAGGTGTGTGACACGATTTTCGACAATTTAATTTGTATTAAATATTTTTCTTTTAAAACTACACAAATTGAAAAACTAAATGCATCGTTAAATGCATCGGGTTTAATTAATTAAATTACGCAGATATTATTTAAATTTTTTTACTTCTCCGCTTTAACCGTTTTTTCTCTTAACCGGCTTACCCTCGGTCCCGTTTAGGCCGGTTAAGCGGGAGGTTACTGTATTTTTTTTTTATTTATTACATTCTGCAAAAACGCATAATATTTTTTTCTTACATTATATATATATTATATATATAATTGACTAGGTGTCCACACACAAATAGTTGTTGACCAGGTCACATAACATCTGCAAGAGAATTATACTACAAATTTTTTTTTAAATAGTGGCGGGAGTAGAATATATAAACAGTCGCCTGTGTTAGCCCTGCAAGGTTATCTAAAGGAATTGTATAAAAATAAAAAAATATTAACTTTTCAGTGGTGGAAAATTGGCGCAGGGGAGGAGCCTATTGACACCACTAAATTATTATAGTATTCTTCACGTTAATAAGAACTCAGAAATTCTGCCATTAGATAAGCCAAAAAATACTACTAAAATTTAGTGGTGTCAATAGGCTCCGCCTCTGCGCCAATTTTCCATCACTGACTTTTTGAAAATTTGTGAGAGCCCTCCTTCATTAATATAATTTTAATTCCTAATTTATTTTGAAAGCGTATCCGATTTACATTGCTTACTTATCTGGAATATGTACGAAATAAAAGAACCTTTCAACTTTTTTTAGACATCGTGCATAATTACAACGAAATAACGCAAAAAATATCCCATCTTTTCCTTTTAAACAAATTTAGCAGAAAGGAAATTAATAGTCGGTGGAGTATGTATTTGTTCTTTAACTAAATTTCTATGAAACGAAAAAATTGTAGCAGACTTTTTTATAGATTGATATATTATACGATTAAAATATTCATGTTAAACGCCAGATGTTTCGAATGACGCTAATAAATAATTATTTTTCTCGATCGTTACTTTCTGAACTTTTTTTTTTTTCCTGTATAAAGTACTGTTGAATTTTTGTATCGCTAAATGGAATAAATAAACAGACAAAACTGAAAGAAGTAGGAAAATAGAGATTTACATTATACTTTTATCTTTTTACATTTGTCGTTTTATGAAAAAGCATTGAATATAATTTTTTATACTTTGAAGTTGGTTTTACAGTATTTTTTAAAACGTTGATGCATCGCTTTAATGAAAAGAATCAGTGAGTTATGTATAATGTATAGTGTGTTAGAAATACATATAATATATAAATAAATAGTGTGTTTTAAATGAAAAATAAATAATAATATATAAAAATGAATTGCAACAGCACTTAACATTTTTGAAAAAAAGGTGACACTTTTTTCTCTAAAAGAATTGCTGTTTAGAATATTTATAATATACACTTTTTAAAAGGAAAAATTAATTTTCTGTATGGAGAACTGTACACTGTAAAAATGATGTGTAAAGTTACTAACCTTTTTCTAGGAATCTGGGATTCCTAGAACTTTTTATGTAACAGCAACAACAAAAACTCATGTAACAGATACACTTTTGCACTGTAAATCAAAATATTTGTAAGGTTAATAATAATTTTTGAGGAAACTGTGATGCCTAGAACTTTTTATGTAACTGCAACCCGGGTTACAGATAAAATTTTAGTAAACTTACCGTAATTTTAGTAGATTCTTTTGTAAAGCTG
Source organism: Maratus speciosus (assembly GCA_963932465.1). Taxonomy (NCBI): domain Eukaryota; kingdom Metazoa; phylum Arthropoda; class Arachnida; order Araneae; family Salticidae; genus Maratus; species Maratus speciosus. The sequence continues at coordinate 137,946,830 of OZ010793.1, forward strand.
CAGATTTCTAAAGCTTTAGAAAAACTAGTTTTGTAGATTTACATATTTTTTTTGCGCAGTGTACAGATAAAACTTTAGTAAGCATATAGTTTTCTGTAATTTTACATATGTTGAATTACAGATTTTTTTTTACAGTGTAGAGCATTTATACATACAACTATAGTGAAGCCAAAAATGGCAATGCATTTTTTAAATTCGATTATTTTCTACATATATTGGGGTTATGAATAAGGAGGAAGGGATATATATAAACAGGGAGACAGTTGCACAGACCATCACCTCATCGTGTTGATGGCTGAAATTTTATGATTAGTTAAAACTCGATTCGCATATCAAAATGCAACTGGTCTGCCAAGTTATATCTTGCTAGAAAACACCTGCAAATCTGATTTTAGTAGTTGACTGGTACTTTTACCATTGTGTCATCCTGCTCCCAGTCCTCTATGTTTTTATACCTTTACATAGCTGCCAACATCTTACGCTTTTTCAGACCACAAAAATTTTATAGTAAATTTTACCTTTTAAATCGCTGTAATCTGCCGATTAAATAAAGCAAAAATTTCTATTAACTTTTTGTGGTCTGAAAAAGCGGAAGAGTTGGCAGCTATGCCTTTAGGGGAAGGAAAACACAATGATAAGTCTACTGATAGACCGCTAAAATCCGGTCTGTAGGTAGTATCCAACAAAATACGACTTTGCATATCAGTTGCATTCTGTCTAATCCTGGAATTTCAGCCGCAAACTCGACGAGGTGATAATCTGTATGGCCACCTCCAGGTCTAGTAATGTAGTGTCTTCTAGTGAAATAATTGAGGATAAAGAAGTTGTTTACATCGTGTCAACAAGACCTGGGTACCACTAAGTTTATCTTCCACCAATAAATTTGAACAGAATTTTTCACCTTATTTAAACGCTTTAGGCAAGCGAAATTTTTGTCATAAGTAAGAGAATGTTTTTTCGCTTTTACTATTATAATCTCTTTCACTGATATTCATCGTTTATATTGTGACAATATGGTGGAACCGCAAGTATCCGACTAATTAAGAGGTCACGTTAGTCACTCAAAAACACCCGGATGATAATGTTAATCCTATGGGGAAGTTATTTTCAAATGCCTTCTTGGGATTTTAATATTTTTACATGATTTTTTTTGCATGGGATCTACATCCGGGCTAGATTTTACTTTTTTGATTTTGGTTATAGATTTTTTATATTTGGATAGTTTCAATTTCAAAACCGGTTCCAACCGGTTCCGAAAGTAAAAGTAATTTCTCTCTATTCTAAAAAAAAGTAACTACCGCTGTCACCGCCGCCGCCGCCGCCGGTTTTGATTTTTTTGTGACCGGAGGCCTTTCTTCGTTAATATTAACAAAAATAATGCATACAAAAATATGAAAATCGGTGGTTTTATACAGAAATGTTTTATAAACACGCTGATGCAGACAGTTTTCAAATCGAAGAATTATTTTAAGAGTTATTTAATGCTAAAGTTGGACAAAATCGTTCCACTAAAAAAGCTTTATAGCAGCAAAAAGTATACATGGCAGTGTAATCATTTTTAGATCATTTTATGCGTTAGAATTTGCCGGAGTGCAGATTGCATCAATTTTTTTATTTTGACTCATTTTTTCAGGTTTTATTTCTATTTTAAATTCAAATTTTCAGCATTTCTAGAGATATTTTTTACAGACTTCAGAAAATTGTAATAATTTAAACTGTTGCCAACTGTATAAAAAGCGCAAGCAATAATGTTTGCTTCAAATTAAAAATTGATTTACACGTGACTATTATAAACAGGAAAAAAACTTTCAAATTAGAATTAAATAATTACGTATAAAAAGCAGGAACTTATTAAAAATTACGTCATAAAAAGTATACAAGTGAATTTTAAAAGAGAAAGGATATTGTAAAATAATAAATTCATTAACATGCGTTAGAAGTCTTAGGAGAAATTACGTCATATTTACGTCACATTATAGTTATTACATAAAGTGAACACAAAATAATATTGCAAAAAAGTTTAAATTTAGAAATTGCGCTAGACATTTATTTGATATTTTGAGAATTAATTTAAAATGTCTCATTTAAAAGAACTTTCTTTTCGCTTTGTTAAAAAATACCAGGAGACAAAGACTCTCTTTACTTAATTCCTTTTATATTAGCTTATTTTGAAATGTTGTTACACGTGTATACGTCATCAAGTTATTTTTATTTGGACGTTTTATTTCTGTTTTTATTAATGTTGTTCGAATTTATTTGTTCTTTAGTTATTTAAAATAAAAATTATATCAATTTGTATAATTTGGCGAGTGGTTTGGCGATTTATATAATTTGGCGAAATTGGTCGACAGGATAATCAAGTAGTACCGCAGCGGATTTGGCGTTAAAATTCCCCAATCAAAGAGAAATAAATAGAAATTCGTTTATAGGGAGATCGCCACTGTTTTTTAAATTATAATTCAATCTTTCGAAATCTTTTTAAAGCCGATCAAATTAGCGCGCATTTAGAGTCTGCGGTGTCTGGACGGGGGTTGGCGAGCGTAGCTCGTAGGGGGCCGACCCCCCTAGTTTTAAAAAGAATCTGAAATCGAAATCGAAAAAGTAAAAACTAGCCCGGTTGTAGATCGTTCTCAGCTATCCTATCCAACAAAAGTCATTCAAAAATATTATAATTTGAGCGAGATATTTTAAAATAACGCTCCCATAGACTTAGCATTAGCGTTTTCCTTTCTTCCCGTGACTGAAGTGGACTCTTAACCCTTACCGGCGCGGAGTAATTCTGTTTATAAACTGATGAAATAATGGACTGACACCGCAATTTATAAACGAATTTATTAGAAAATACGAACTTGCTTATTTTCACGTACATTATAATAGGAAAAATTTAGTTAAATATTCTTGGTGCCGTTTGTCAGTTTTGGAATTAAAATTAGGTGTCCTTTTTTAAGGCCACCGCGACGGTAAGGGTTAAGAGGCCATAGGGGAGACCGGGGCTAGTAGGCGCAATTTTTAGTTATTGATTTTTATTAATTTTTTGTTTAAGTTTTTTTATGAAACTTTGTGGGTGCTTACTTACTTACTTTTAAAGAACAGGCATTGAGCTATAAATACCCGGAGTTTTGAGTTTGTAGCTTTTGCAGTTTATGTTTAGCGGAAGTCTAAAGTAAAAGGAAAATTGTGCGCCAACTTACTTCGTCACGGGGCAAGTTGCCTATACATATGGGGTAAGTTGTCACACGCTTTATAAAAATTTAAATAAGACACGCAGTTAAGAAAAATCAATATCCTTATTACCAGTAGGTTTAATCAAAGGCGTTATCGTGATACGATGCAAATTCTAAATTATACCGACATAAAAATAATGAATAAAACATTAACATTGAGTAACTTCTATCCTACTCGATAACATCATCAGTTATCACAAATAAAAAATCGAGTGTCTCCGTTTGGGCAAGCTTCGTGTGCCAAAAATCTTGCGTTGCAACCACTTTTTTCGGTGTTTGCTGTTTTTCAATCTACCACCATACACCAGACACCGAGCCAACTTGCCCCGTGTTCAATGCGCCTACTAGCCCCATAATAAATTTCTTCACAAAAGGGACACGTAATCATCTAAGCATAAATAATTCAAGTAATTCACATATGGGGTAGGTACAGTTAATCATGCACTAAGAAAAATTGCACACGTTAAATCGCAATTATTAACATAAGTATTAGAAATTAAAAAAAGAATGAAGCAACAAAAAATTACTTATGAGCGCAAAAAACAGAAAAATTGTAATAAATGTCCACTGCACGTAGGTAACGCTGCAAAACTACAATGAGGTTTGTAAAACGCAAGAAAAAATTCACTCTGTGACTGGTTGCACAATCTATCCACAAACAGGTGATTTATGGGGACTGCGCCTACTTACCCTTGTAGCCAACTAGCCCCGGTCTCCCCTACTAAGCACTCAAAAAGACTCGGATGATAATGTTAATCCTATGGGGAAGTTATTTTCAAATATCTTGTTGGAATTTTAATATTTTTACATGATTTTTTTTGCACATGATAGCTGAGGACGATCTACACTCCGACTAGTTTTTACTTTTTTCATTTTGGTTACAGATTTTTTATATTAGGATAGTTTCAATTTCAGAACCGGTTCCGAAAGTTAAAGTAAAATTTTAAAAGAATCTGAAACCGAAATCGTAAAAGTAAAAACTAGCCCGGTTGTAGATCGTTCTCAGGTATCCCGAGCAAAAAAAAAAAATCTTTCAAAAATATTAAAATTTGAGCGAGATATTGGAAAATAACGCTCCCATAGACTTAGCATTAGCGTTTTCCTTTCTTCCCGTGGCTGAAGTGAGCTCTTAAGTTAAAACTTCCACAAGTGAAAACAAATGGATATTTTTGCTTCACTTATGACTGTGGTTGAATAAAGTGCTTAAATAAGTATAAAAATTCTTTTCAAATTTACATGTGGAAAATTAACCCGGAGATAATCAGCTCCTGCAGAATCGGCTACAGTAAAAGCTTCACCAATTTGAGGATATGTCCTCAGAGATATAAGTGATTGTTCATAGTTCCATGCAACTTATTTATTCCACTAATCTAAAATTACCCAGTGTAAAACATTTTTTTATTGCTCTGACCCTTAAATGCTCGATTTTTTATTTTGTTTCGAAACAATTATATATGATTCTCTGAAAAGTTTATTTAAACAGGAAAAAAAATGAAAAAAACATCAGAGATAGGGGAGCTGGGGGATGAGTGGGACAAAGGATGGATGGTACACTCTCAATAGTCCAGGCAATACACGTTTTTTTAATTATTTTGCATTCTGATGTATGACACTACCATAGTGTGCTTTAGAACCAAAAGCAAATCCACATGGCTGTTTTCATTTTTTTTGCAAAGTTGCATTTCCTGAAATTCTGGATAAAAAGTAACTTTTTTTTTTACATTTGAATTTGTCAAATATCTCATACAATATAAACAAATAAAATATGTTGTTATTATTTATTTGAAAGTTCAATATTGGTAATTAAAATGATTGAATATTAATCATTGTGACAAAATAATTTCTGAGTCAAATTGACGGACAATTGAGTTTAATTATCGTGGGGATGATTGGGACATTCCAAATGGGGATGAATGGGACAGTCTCATTTACCCCTAGAGATGCTCAAACATTTATTTATTAACTAAAAAATATTATATAGGATTATAAATTAATAATTTATGTTAATTATTAGTATTAAAAAGTACTCGTATTATATAGATTGTTTATTGTTAAAAATTATATTGAATCTTAGCCCATTAAGTACGAGCCTCTTTTACATTTTTTTTAAATTATTCGACACCAGTTTTTTCCACATTGTAATTGTAATTTATTTAATCGCTCAACATTTGAGATTATGTAATGTGAAAATTTCCAAATTAAAATACTGGTTACAAATTAAAATACAAATTTAAAAGTTTTGTTCACCTTACATGCAAAGTTTTCTTGCCAACGGGCTTAGTAACGGGCTTAGTTTCTTGCCAACGGGCTTAGAGTTAAGTATTGTATTGTAATAAAGGTTAACTAGTTTATCAAAAGTTGTTATTAAAACTTTATCAAAATAGAAAAAAATGTTAAAAATAGTATATGTTTATTGATCAAATGGGGAGAAATTAATATTGAATTTTGAACTTGTGCTTAAATAAATCCTATTCTCGTACTCTCTCGAATATAATTTCATTTGTGCATGATATCTAAGATAAATTTAATTACCGTAATTTCTGGTGTATAGCCAGCGGATCAAACAATCGTGTTTCGACCCAGAGATTTTTAAAAATAAAATATTATTTTAGATAGCGGTAAATATTGGTCTTCAAATACTGAATAAAATTTCTGGTTCCAAACTGAATTGTTTGATTTGCGGGCTATACACCGGAAATTATGGTAATATTAATTAATAAGTTGTGAATGAAAAATATTTGCTATACCGTACTTTAAAGTCATATAGTACTTTCATTTCATATCTAAAATGTCTCGTTTGTGGGAAAAAGAAACAGATAGACAGCCGAAGTTTGCATTACAAGTTAAAACTGCAGTAAAAGAAGTGATTAGCAACGCTGAGATATAATAGCCATATTATAAGATCATATATTACAAATAAAATTACATATAAGTTTATAATTATGCATTTTAATTAGGTAACATTGAATACAGGTAGGAATATATATGTGTCTCATCCATCCCCATTAGTGTCCCATTCATCCCTGCTATGCGGATGATTGGAACAGAGAGGAACTTTTTTTTAATTTTATAATATTTTACTGTATAATAATGAGATAGACTAAATATTGTGCATAGATGTAGTCAAATATCTAATGTATGAAATGTGATATATAATGTTGAATATAACTTACTAAATCTATTTAAAATATGCGAATAAATATAGGTATATACGAATAAAAAAATCCTTTTAAATTCTGTTGTTTGCATATAAGCAAAGCTGCGCAATAAAGGGTTAAGTAGTTGTGTTAACAGACTTTTTTAATTGTTTCTAATTTGCTTGTAAATCTGTTTAATTGCATCGTAACACCTTTTTATTATTATAATTTATTTTATTTTTCAATATTTCAATTATATAATTTTCAATAATAATCAAGATTTAGATTGATGAATTTTCACAACAAAACCTCTTTCCACATAAATGCAATAAAATGACATCTACTAGGGAAAAAAAAATGTTGGACATAAATTAACTGAAAATCCAGTTTTAAGGAATCATTTCTTTTAGAGGAAGCAATCACAGTACCTGTGTTTGTAGTTTTCTTTAAAAAACATAAAACATGTAATAGTTAAAATTCATATAAACAAATTCAATAAACCTTGAACTTTTAGAAATGTGCAAATTGTTAGATGGTTTGTTTTAGATCCGAGCCCTACAATTATAGAACGCAAACCCTTTAATGCGTTTCTCATAAAAAAGATTTTTAAAAATTGGTATTCAAGAATATTTTTAGAATTAAATTTAACCCTTTCCCGCACACTGTGTCCGGGTCGGGATACCTAATTTTAATTCTAAACTTACGATATGCACCAAGAAAATTTTAGCAAAATTTTGCTTTTACAGTGAACATTAAAAGTAACATGCTTTTAATTTCTAAAGAAGTCGTTTTAAAATTACGGTGTCAGTCAATCATTTGGTCATTTTACAACAAAAATTGCTTGTGCCGGAAAGGGTTAATCAGGTAGCTCTTTCTTGTCATTAACTAAACAACTGTACAGGAGATGGTGGGATGCTTGTTAGAAGTAAAACAGGTGTGATTATTTTATATCAGGTTAGCGAAATTGTTTTTCCAAATTCAAAATTTTTGTTTTAACACTAGAAAGACGGGGAATTTTACTCAAATTCTATAAAAAGTATTTGCCACCAGAATTTTTATTTTAAATTATTAACTTATTTATTTAACTAGTTTTTTTTGCTTTGTGTCTTTTAAACTAGTTTTACAAAGAAATTCCTGGTTCGAACCGAAATATATTTATTTGGTAGCGGTCACAATGACCGCTCGCCGTCTTTCTAGTGTTAAAACTAAAAAATAATAAAAAATTACAAAGATGGTAATCTGAAATCTCCATTTAGTTCTACGTTTTTCTGCCGCCCTTTTCGAAACCTGTAAAATCGCTTCTGCCAGAATTGTTATGATTGCAAACTCAAGAAATGAATCGACATTAGAAATGGCTTCTTCTACTGACGTGAAGTTTAAGCCTTGAAGATATAGCTATAGGTGCGAAAACACATAGTAATCTGAAAGGGCAATCCCAGCGCTTGTGGATGTTCTATTAGATCCCATTAAAGATTGTCCATCTTGCAGCTGGTAATTACACGTATATTAGGTAGGTCTGGTATTATCTTGATAAAAAAGAATTGTCTTTCTTCGATGTTCCTTCTTTCAGGTATCGTTTAATTCCGCTTGAGCTTTATGAAGTACTTCGCTTTATGTGTTACTGTCGACGATCTTAGGGGATTTCATATACATTTTGTATATCATTCATCGTCAAACCCGCTAGATACAGAGCAAAAAGTTTTGTGCATAATATTTTGTTACCGTGCTGTACTTTGCTTGAATCAAAACCTTCATCATCCTAAACTGACTATTTACCACGACAAAAGAGTTATAAAAGATTTCGTTAAATTTGAAAAAAAATAAACTCTTTGTCACTCCACTGCACCTATACTGTGACAGTGGATTTATGGTTAATCTTACAGGGCTGCCACAGGCGACTATTTTTCATTTCTATTCGCACCAGTATTTAAAAAAATCATATTTTGTAGCATATTTCTCTTGCATGTGTTCTCCAAAGGTAGGTCAATAATTTTTGTTTTGCGAATCGTGAATTTGTGAGATAGAATTAAAACGTAGTCGCAGTATAGGTGTCAGTGGTGCAGTTTTGCCAGATGGGCTACTTTTTTAAAATTCAGATTCTTGACTGGCACCACTTTTTTGAAATGGTAAATTGCGCCTTCTTTAATGACATATTAATTAAGGCGAAAACAAAGCTAATTTTACTGTTTCAAAAAAGTTGTGGCAATGAAGAAATCTGAATTTAAAAAAAGTAGCCCACTGGCAACACTGCAGTGGTGCGCAAAAGGTTAAAACCAAAAATTGACATTAAAATTTTGAAAAAAAAGCATTGACAGAACTTAGCAATGTTAAAGATAGAATATTTTTTTACAACATTACTTTTTCATTACGAAAGAATTTTCCTTTCTTTTCTTTATCTGTTTGTCTTTCATTATCCTTACGATCTGCTATGTGATTTCGAGAACATTTGTTCTCCCAGTCCTTTGATGCTGTGTTCGATCCCAATCGCGCTCGTCGGCCTAATCTTTCGGAGTTTTCGTGGTTTTCTTCGAGCCATGGATTTCCATGCGTAAATACGGGTTAGGTTCGATTAGAAAGACCCCCACGAAGGGCATTCCCCCCCTCGGGCCTATATCCCTAGTGTAGATAATTGGCCGTCAAAAATGAACCAACCAACCAACCCAGTCCTTTGATGGAAAGGTCCAATATATCCATTTTATTCGACTAACATCACTTTTTTTCTACAGTTATTTTCACTTAGTTAACATTTCACTGCTAACGACCAGTGTAGCCAGATTGGGGATTTTGTCCTCATTTTGGGGGATTTTGAATCTCTAGAAGAATTTTTTGGGAACAAGTAGTTCGTGTGGAAGTCTTGGGGGGGGATTTTTTTTTTCTTCCGTAAAGATTATTTTTAGTCCTCTAGAAAAACTGGATCTCTCTCGAACTCAATTTTGATTTGAAAAACGAAAATGCAATCCAGAAATCAGAAATATTAATCATTATTCTCTTGGATATGGTCGTGTTCGTTGTTTACTAGATTACAGTTTACACGTATTACAGATGCATCAGACTTTATAGTCTTAAGCAGCTTAAATCTGCAGGATTTATACCAAAAATTCATTCGCTGTACTTAAAAAAAAATTAAATATGTGGAAAGCAGATATTTTTATCTTATTATGTACAAAAGCGCATAGATTGATTCCGCGAAAATATTTAGCATTATGATTATGTACTTCAGTATAGGGATGACGAAAAAGTTAAAACAGCGTACCATCTCGGAATCATTCAAATCCGAACTGATAAGAGATTGTCTAAAGCTATGGAGCAAATGTAACATTTGACCAACATTGTTAGACAATACTTTTAAAAACAAACGTAAAATAACTTGCCACTGCAAAATATATCTCTCATTCTCTTAACCCTTTCAGGGGTAAAGCATTTTTGCTCCAAACGTATTCAAATAATTAATTCACACCGCAATTTAAGAGCAAATTTATTTGAAAATAATAAAAACACTTTTTCCACGTATATTATGAGATCGAAATTGTAGTAAAAATTTACTGGTGCCATTTGGCATTTTGGGCAGTAAAATTAACCGTTTGCAGACTGCAAACGGCGCCCCTGAAAGTGATAATGAAGCTATTCAACCCAGTTTAAAATTTAGTTCTTTGTAAAATGGAGAATTTTTTCGAAAAAAGGCTTGTTTTGGGGAAATATTTTGAGCTTAAATTGCTTAAATATTTTTTTTTAGTGGTAAATTGAAAATTTAAAAAATCCCTTTTTGAGTAAAAACTGAGTTGGGGACTTTTGACGAGAAAAATATTGATTTGGGGAAAATTTCCAAAATTTTGGGTGAATTGACTTTTGACTAGCTGGCAATACTGATTACGCCCCATAATCCTGAAAAAATAAAGAGTAACATTAAACGTATATTTCTATGACATATTACATATGAAAATATTGCATGAAATTTTTACTTCAATCTTCTTAAGAATTATTCATATTTTACTGCTGATTTTATGTTCGGTGCACAGATAATATATCAAATAAAATGATCCCGCATCAGAAAACTATCCGCCAGATTGTCGTTAATGATTACAGATAAAGTCATTTCTCTCCATATATCGGATACCAAGATTACGTAGAAGTAGCATCTTGAGCAGCATTAGAAAGTAATAGATAAGCAAACGAGAAAAGAAAAAGTCAAAACCTCTTGTGCTAAAACATGATGACATTGCAATGTTTTTAAGGGTCAGTTATTCATACTATGAAATATAAGGAAGAATAAAAAGAAAGAACAAAATGCGAAGCGAATAGATTATGAAACACTTTCCAACACATTCCGAAATTCTATAACGAAACTTTACTATTTGATAAGATAAAATAATATGCTAAAAATATACTTTTGTATATCATTCCACGGCAATCGTGCTAGATACAGAGCAAAATCTTTTGTGCATAATATTTTGTTACCGTGCTGTACTTTGCTTGAATCAAAACCTTCATCATCCTAAACTGGCTATTTACCACGACAAAAGAGTTATAAAAGATTTCGTTAAATTTGAAAAAGCTTTACTCTTTGTCACACCACTGCACGTATACTTTGACAGTGGATTTGTGGTTAAACTTACAGAGCTGCCACATGCGACTATTTTTCTTTTCTATTCGCACCATTATTTTAAAAAAAAACATATTTTGTAGCATATTTCTCTTGCAAGTGTTCTCGAACAGTAGGTCAATAATTTTTTTGTTTTGAGAAAGTTGTGTGAGGTAGAATTAAAAAGTAGTCACCGTATAGCGGTATGCAAAAGGTTAAAACCAGAAATTGACATTAAAAGTTTGAAAAAACATTGACAGAACTTAGCAATGTTTAAGATAGAATATTTTTTTACAATATCACTTAGTCATTACGAAAGAATTTTCCTTTCTTTTATTTATATGTTTCTCTCTGATTATCCTTACGATCTGCTATGTGATATCGAGAACATTTGTTCTCCCAGTCCTTTGATGGAAACATCCAATATATCAATTTTATTCAATTAACATCACTTTTTTATACAGTTATTTTTAATTAGTTAATCGTTTCGTTCATTGCGCCCCACGTTTTTTCACCTTTTTTCTTCAAGTTACCAGACTGGGTGGGCGCCGTCCTCTTATTATCGCACGTTCCCCTCGGTATATGCGTTTTTCTGTTCAGTTAGTTTGAACTCTTCTCAAAGCTTTTTAGAACCGTTTTTTATGATGTGCTTTATATTATATATTTTTTCTTGTAAATATGTAAATATTTTTATACTTTTTCAAAATTGTTCGCACTGTGTTTAACATTATATTAGGATAAACTTTAATGTATGGTCTCTGAAAAGAGTCTTTTTTTATGCTGGGGCCTCCCTTTGGTAGCTTTTCGTCTGTTCTGGGGCTGTCAGTTTGTTAGGATCATATGGAACATTTTTTTTCTCATCATGTTATACTAAAAATTTTATTATAAGTTGTCTAACTCCTGAACTTTTATTTTCATTTGTGGACACCAGCCGCGTTTAAACATTTTTTATGGTTCCCATTGCATTGAAAAACACACTACGTCTAAACTCAATGTGCAGTTGCAAGGCAACTAGGAAATCCACAAACCAGTTCACATTGTTCCATTGCTCCATTACGCCCCATATTCCTGAAAAAATAAAGAGTAACATTAAACGTATATGTCTATGACATATAATGCATGAAAATATTGCACGCAATTTTTATTTCAATCTTCTTAAGAATTATTCATATTTTACTGGTGATTTTATGTTCGGTGCACAGAGAATATATCAAATAAAATGATCCCGCATCAGAAAACTATCCGCCAGATTGTCGTTAATGATTACAGATAAAGTCATTTTTCTCCATATATCGGATACCAAGATTATGTAGAATTAACATCTTGAGCAGCGTTAGAAAGTAATAGATAAGCAAACTAGGAAAGAAAAAGTTAAAACCTCTTGTGCTAAAACGTGATGACATTGCAATGTTTTTAAGGGTCAGTTATTCATACTACATTTTAAAATCCTTTTGAACATTCATTTATATAACTATACTATCTATAGATTTGTATACACTTCACATGGTCACTAAATTTAATTCAACTATAAAATGTCAAACACATTTGAAAAAATATCTTCAGCATTTACCACCCTTATATGGTAACTTGAAATACTTTGTGCTGTCCTGCATGTGATCTGCAGATTTTCATACACTACACATATTGAGCTAAAATTTAATCCTGATACGCAACGCGTAACACAACTAGAAATGCACTTACAGAAATTAAAATCCACAGATGGCATAATATTCCGATTTACGTTATCATGTATAGCATTTTATTTATGTACAAATTTATATTATTATATACAAACTGAATATAATTAAACTGAAAACAGAAAGATAATTAAAAAGCACCTCTAAGCAATTCACGCCCATATGCAGTAATGCTTAAGAATTTTTTTCTCATGTCTGTATATGAAACATAGTATTCATACACACCACGTATAGTAGAAAAATTTAGTTTTAAACCCTCCGAGTGTCTTGCAAAAGGGTAAAATTGTAATGTTGTTTTCTTTGCATTTTGTTTTATATGCTAAGAAAATATGATTCTCTCAACATTATAAAAAAAAACTCAATTACAAATATGAATGTAGTACTTGAGAGTATTAATCATTCTTCAATATATTTAAAATTCATTAAATCTATAGAATTATATTATCTTAAATATTGCTTGTATTGCTGTGAAACCTGAAGCTTAGTGAACGGAATATTACGCCCCAAACACTTAGAGGGTTAAAACACATACCGCGTCTGAAAACACAGTTTATGCGATTTTAGCTGATAGTGATTAATGTAATCAAATTCATTTTTGTGCCCCTATAAATGAACAAATAAATGCTATGCTCTCCGTATTCCACAGTTACCATATTGTAGTGCACCTCAGCAATGCAGTTCAATTTAATTATGTTTGAAGTAACGTAACATTTAAAAAATACACTGCAAATGATTTTCTCCACATATCCACACTGTAGCGGAATTCTTTTGTCTATCCCTCTAAATGAGAGACAAATGCCATTCACACCAAATTTTGCTAAAAGAATGGCGTACTGCATCTCAATATTATATATCAATTTCAGTATGTTTGAAACAGTGTAGCTTTCTTAAAATAAAGTGCAAATAATTTCCCCCATAGAACATAATGTAACATTTCCCTTTAAATGAACTATAAAAACTACATATTCTATTTTCAATAGGCGAATCTCCCACAGTAAAACTCAATGACATATACTTAGCTCATGGTAATGCAAGTATATTTACGCGGGTTGGAGCACGGACAGATTGAAGTCATTAACTCTTCTCAAATGTGTTGAAAAGTCATAATATTTAAAAAACTAATTGAGAGATTTTATTCAAAATTTAATAAATTACATCTTAATGCACTTCGTTTTACATATTTTTATTGCCATATTTCAATAAATAGTGCCATCTTGTGGATGTTTTTTAAATTAATCTGTTACGGTATGCTAATGTATTACGATAAATAAATGTTGGATGAGCATATAAATACTCAATTTAAAACTTTTTGATTTAAGCAATTTAAGTACAAAGCCAATTTATACCTAACAAGGAAGAAAAACCATGTGTACGGCATAGATTATGAAACGCTTTCCAACACTCCCTGAAAGCTTTCACAAAACTTCGTTATTTAGAGAAATGACGTCAGTAAGATAACTAAGTAAACGTTTAAAAAATTGATTTCAGCAGTTACCTTCCATAGCCAAATATGTATCCCAATTCTTTTGAACAGCCCTGTATTTGATATGTATGTTGATATACATACTATATAATGCGAAAGTATAGTTTAGCAAAAACACGCATAACAGGTTGAAATTCCTCTTTCAGCAATTTTTACTAATAGATGGAAACATACTTGAATACATTTGTACAGCCCTGTAGTTTACCTAGTACCTTTATTACACGCCACTATCTAGCTAAAATTTAATTCAAACTAAAACACTCTTAAAACTATTGAAATTATATTTCCAGAAATTATCATCCATAGACGGCATGTATCCAATTCTTTGCGTGACGCTGTATATCATTTTATCTATATTCTACAAATATTTCTTAATAAACTAAATATAGTTCAGCGTAAAAATGCATAGCTCGTTTAAAAACCACTTTCAAGCAATTTGCGCTCATACCCAGTAACCCTTGCGAATTCTTTTGCGTAGCCCTGTATCTAAATTATAGAATTTATGCATATTATATAGCATACATACATATAGTGAAACATAAAAGCGCATATCATAATTGAAATGCATTTCCAGCAATCACCGCTAATGTACAGTACTTCTGATACAATATAGTATCTGAAATCTTTTGTGTGTCCCTGTAAATGCTCTGCATTTCGTATTATACATGAAATAACTTATAGTAAACCTCAATTACGTATATCAATTTCATTATATATGTAATAGTTTAATATAATTAAAATACGCCGCAAACAATCCTCCCCCACATATATCAGTATGTAACGGAATTGTTTTGTGTGGCCCTGTAAATGTAGAATAACTATTCTTTGCGCCGCATATTCTTCAGAATGCATATTTTAGTGCACTTCATAAATGCATATAAATTTTGTTATTTTTGGATGCGTGTAACGTCATTAAAAATCATTTGAAACTATTTTTCCCATTGCCCGTAATGTAACGGAATATTTTGACTGTCCCTGTAGATGAACTAAATATGCTACAAACTTCATTTGAAATATTGTTCGTGCTATGGTAAACGTCAATAACATCCAGAAATTTCAAAGCAATTGGAATATATTTACGAGAGTTTGAGCGCGTACAGACGACCAGACGGACAGGCGACGAGACAAACCGAAGTCATAAACACTTTTCAACATTGGGCTAAGATGTGTTACTATCCCACCCTCCGCGATGTTGAGTATTTGGCGATTTTTATTGCTCTGGCAACCCCGGCGTTTGGCGTCTCGTAACTTATTATGGCAACCCCCTTTTTTACGACGCGAGAGCGTGCTTTTTGCGTGAACATTCATTTCACTGCCGGGTGTCGTTGCTGACGGTTGCTTGACTCTTGTACCAGATACTCTTTGATATCGTGTTCTATGGCTGTCTTTTTATTTTTATGTTAAATTTATTGGATGTATTTCATTGACTATAGTTTCTGTAGTCCGTTTAAACGCTCTTGCTGAAGTAATTAAGAAATATGAGGAAATTTTGACATGAAAGGGAGGTTTGTTTATAGCGTGTCAATGCGTATTAAGCCTATTTTGGGAAATGACGGCGGTGTTATATTTTGTGCTGTAGGTTTCAAGAAAGCAGATGTCTGTTAAGGTATGTTGATAATTTTATGTATATTTTGTTGCTTTAAGAGTTTTTTACATTTTGAGATTGCTACAAAACGAGAACTACTGAATTTTGAGAATGCTATATCGCGAAAAATGCTGAATTCGGCGATGTTTTTTTTCGGTAAATGAGCGCGAAGCGCTCATGCAACTATTGCTGATTGCCACTTTAGCGAGTTTCGTTTTTTAGGTGTATTTTGTTGTTTTAAGAGTTTTTTACATTTTGAGATTGCTACAAGACGAGAACTGCTGAATTTTGAGAATGCTATATCGCGAGAAATGCTGAATTCGGCGATGTTTTTCTCCGTTAAATGTGCGCGAAGCGCTCATACAAGGATTACTGATTGCCAGTTTAGCGAATTTTGTTTATTATTTACATTTTATTTTCGTTGAGCCAAACATATGCGTATAAACGGGTGCTTGGCGACATTTACTACTTGGCGGAAAAGGGGTTTTCTCGCCAAAAAAATCCAAGATGGCAGAGGGTGGGATAATAACACATCTGTTCCCAACTTTGTTGGAAAGTGTTAAAATGTGAGGCTTGTTTCTATTTTACTCCCATATGCGTATATTGCATAACATATATATATCGCCATACTTTTCTTTTTCAAAATATCAGTTGCATTATGTCGCATTACCCCCTCTTTATTAACAAGGAGAGGGTCCGAGGTTGGTCTCACCGAATGCGATGAACATCTGTGTTTCGATAGAGTACAGTTAGTATATAAATATAGGACGGCCATAAAGCGCAATCCCCAGGGGGTCTTGAGAAAATAAGTCGCAAAGTTTAAGCCACAGTTTATAATCGGATAAATTTCCGTCTTTGGCAAGCGGTTCCGTGGCAAAGCGGTAGCATGCTGGATTTCAGTTTTTAATACCCGGGTTCAAACCCGACTCGGGCTTGTTTTTCAGAACGAAAATTTTTATCAATCATTTTCGAACCGCAATTGAAAGAATATGTATAATAATGGAAATTTACGAAAAATATGAATTAAACGTATGTTTTGTATCATATAAGTGCTTTTTTAACTACGAAATTTTGCATAATGAAAAAAAAAAAACGCGTATTTATATCTCTATAGACCAAAAATTTTTTGTTGTTATTTAAAATTATTCACAGTTACTTCAATGAATATCTACAATTTTTAACAGAGAAATAAATTAAAACAAGTGAACAAATATATTATTTTCATTTTGTTCCTCATTCAAATATATCATGGTTTATTCAAAATATGCTTTTATATTTTTAATATGATTTTTTAAAGTCTGGTATTCTTTATTTTTAATTACAATAAGTGTTTACGTAGTAATTTCTTTTGGAAATCTTTTTTTCTTTTCTTGTTTAATATTTTTATATAAATCAGTTTAATTATATAAATACAGTTTTAGGTGCGAATCTTTGCATGTTTATATATTTAATGAAAAGTAAAGATAAAAGAAATAAATAATAATAACAAATAAAATAAAAAGTCAATTGGAACTTTTATAGACCATAAAATTAACCTAATTTTAAAATTTATTTACTGTTATTTACATAAATAAGCTACTACTTTTCACAGCGAAATAAATGAATCGTTTTTTACCAACTAGGTTTTTAACTTAAGAATTTCTTAAATCTTGGATTCTTAGGATTATAATTAGAATAAGTAACTGGGTTTGTGCTTAAAAATGAGTTCTAAAAAGATATTGAACTACTGATAGTTATTACGTAGGTAATAATTACAAAACCAAAAATCCGAAATAAAAAAAGTCATATTAAAATTTAAAAAAGACCATTAAAAAAATCATGAAATATTCGAAATACTTTCAAATAGAAACAAAATTAAATTAATATAATTATTCACGCATTTATATCACGTGTTTTAATTTATTTCTGTGACAAATAGTAGATTATTCATTGAAATAACTGTAAATAATTTTAAACTAGAACAAAACATTTATGGTCTATAGACATATAAATATGCGGGTTTTTTTTTCATTATATATTTAAACATGCACAATTTCGAAGTTAAAAAGCACTTATATGCTACAAAACATAGATTTAATTCATATTTTTCGTAAATTTCACTTAATATACATATTTTTTCAATTGCGGTTCGAAAATGATTAATAAAAATTTTCGTTCCGAAAAACAAGTCCGAGCCGGGTTTGAACCCGGGTATTAAAAACTCAAGTCCAGCATGCTGCCGCTATGCCACGGAGCCGCTTGCCAAAAAAAGAAATTTATCCGATTATAAACTGTAGCTTAAGTTTTGTGATTGATTTTCTCAAGATTCCCTGGGGGTTGCGCTTTATGACGATCATATATTTATATACTAAATATACTCCATCAAAACACAAATGTTCATCGCATTCGGTGAGACCAACCTCGGACCCTTTCCTTGTAAGTGTAATTAACCCTTTCCGGCGCAGTGTCTTTAAAAAAGGACGCCTAATTTTAATTCCAAAAGTGACAAGCAGCACCAAGAATATTTAACTAATTTTTTTTTTTTTTTTTTTTTTTATAACCTACATGTAAATGAGCAAGTTCATATTTTCTAATAAATTCGATTATAAATTCCGGTGTCAGTCTATTATTTCACCAGTTTACAAACAGAATTACTCCGCGCCGATAATGTGTTTAATACACATTTGAATAATTGGGTTTTATTTTATCAATAAGAATAATAATAAAACTTATTTCTGTAATTAATATTTTATGGAAATATTTTTTAATATAATTGAAGATACAAGATGTAATGAATAATACAAGATGTTATTGCAATTAAATGAAAAACTATCTACTAATAAAGTATGTGTATGTAAATTGAAACAAAACAACACGAAGCAAATTATTCAGAATACAGATAGATAAATCTGAAACATCTACTTTTATCAATAGTATATGCATTTTTTTTAATCACAGCTTGTGCTAAAGCTATTGTGTTAGATTTCTTCTTTCTTCTACATTTCTTCTTTTATCTACCACGTCACCAGTTGTGGTTTAAAAGGACTAAGTTTTAAAATTGTATTTTATTTCCCTGGTTTTGGTCCTGATAAAATTTATTAATTTCTGAAATTGTCTGTGTGAGATAAATAAATTATTTATATATACTAATATGAGATGTTATTTTATGCCAAACATTAATTACGAGCATTTTAATAATAAGTAGGTTATACATCTCCAGTATTTTCTACATAAAAAATACTTTTTATAATAAAGTCCATCAATAAAAACTATTAACCCTAACTAGATCAATTTTCTTTTGAATGCATGATTTTTATACTCATTTTTAAGATTGGATACATGAAATGTTTAATAGAAATTCTTTAGTGCATTTGATAAAACGATTTAATTAAAATATAGTAGTTTCTTGGAACCGAATTTCTTTATTAAATGTTAAGTTTTAACTGATGCATATATGTGTTTCAACGCCAGTTTAGCCCCTTTATTAAAAAAATTGAAAAAAATTGGTATTCATACTAGACATTCTGAAAGAAAAAAAATTTTTCCTTTACTCTTTGTGGCCGAATGCCGGCAAATAACCGCCCAAGCTTTATATACATAAATTTATTTTAATTTTCATACTGTATTTTAAAAGTACATTTTTAAATAATTTTCTCTTGCACGTGTCGCCAAAGTGCAAGTAAAAATATTTCTTTAAAAAGTGTGGTGCAAACCGAATACATTCCTGTAGAACAGATGCCTCTGTCTGGTAACAGTATTTCGATCGTTAAGGGTTAAGCAATAACGAAATGTCTGTTATTAGATAAGAAAAAAAAATATTATAGGTAATTTCTGTTATGAATTAAAAATTTCGGAATATAAAAAAAGCGCCATTCTGGCAGCCCTGTTATACGCAGTGTGCCATTAAACATATGAACTTCCATGCCAACAATGTATTTGAAAAGAAGGGTACAAAGGAAAAGTTTAAAATTAAATTCGCAATTACGATCTTTTAACTATACGAAATTTTATTATTATTGCAATTCGATAAAATTTTACAAAAGAACTCTACTGTGATACTTTTTTACTTTAAAGATTATTACAAATGATTAATCACAGTAAAAATGTTCCCTAAAATTTCTGTAATGTAACTAATCTTCCAGATATCTTTTCTACGATAAAAAGCCTCGTTATCACTAAGGGAATTAGTAGCAATTTTACTATCAATGCATTTGCAGCAATCGCAAAACCATGCTCGAAAGATAACATTTACTCAGCAAGTCTTCACTACATATCGAGGAAAGTCACGTCCAACATGTTCGTTAAAAGAAAAGAAAATTAGGTCTTTATTTAAAGAAGAGTTATGTGACTTTTTTATAAATTCGAGTTCTTCTGGGAAAATTCTATAATAAAAAATCAGTGAAAAGCGCTCGACGAAAAAGAGAGGGAAAAAGTTAGAATTATAAGCATTTCTTTAAAATAATCTACTCTTAACCTTTTTATGGTTCAGTATATTTCTCTGAAATGTCAGTGTCATAATGTTATTGAAATAATTGCTATATTTTCCTCATAAAATCTTTATTGATCTCTTCACATGAGGAAATCGTTGCAAATGTGAGAATAATAAAAAATATTTTGAATTATGTATCGGTAAATTATAAAACTACTTTTATTATTATTATTATTATTATTTCAAACATGTAAAAATATACGATAAAAAAATAGTTCATACATCCCGAGTTTTCCAACGTAACAATTACTTTTTACAATAATGTCATACTTGCCAACTTTCAACTAAACTTCCGTAAAATGCAAGTTAAATTGACCCAGGTTAAGCACGTTAGTAACCAAGAAATTTATTTTAAGTATCCTCATACATTTAATATCATATTCCTCAATGCAAACTATTTGAATTGATTTCTTTAAAAAATGTCTGGTTCCAAACGTGTTTAAACTGGGTCAATTTAACTGACATTTTACGGAAGTTTAGGGAAAAGTTGGCAAATATGATAATGTCCTTCAATACACCTGTTAAGCATCTAAACTTCCATGTTTTCTGTAATGTATAATATAAGATGGCAACAGCCAACTCCCTTTAACTTTTGTCTATGCCAATTGGCAACATCAGTCTGCATCATCCTGAGGAGCATGTCGCTGCAGACGCTGAACCACGTTGATTTTTATTAAACAAATTATGCTTTCTTAATTAGTATTTACTGAAGTGTTATGCATTCTCCACCTCCATAAATACTACAGTGGCGACGAGAAAAAAAAAAAAAGTCGACATGACTGAAATAAACGAGCTAATAACCGCCTTAAATACTCTCGTGGGTAGGCTTAGCGTCACACCAACCGCATCAAGTGAACCAGCCAGGGCTCGGGGCCTGCTTCAAAATGAAACTATCAACTTTGAATGTTTTGACGAAAACGTCGAATCATCTGACGACTACATACAGAGACTGGAAAATTATTATCAACTTAAAGGATTAACGGACACAACTCCGGAGACTACAGAAGCAAAAAAGTTAGTGCTAATCAACTGCCTCGGAGCCAAGTATTACAGATTGCTTTCAAACTTAACGGCACCTGATTTGCCATCGAAAAAAACTTATGATGAACTCCTGCAACTTCTTAAAGATCATCTGTGCAAACGAATAAATATTTTGACTGAACAACACAAGTTTTTGTGCAGAACTCAACATTCAGGTGAGTCCATTTCTAACTACATTACTGCTTTAAAAGAACTGATAAAAACTGCTGATTTTAAATCGACCTGCGACGCAGCAGTGTGTTCAAAATCTGTTATTAATTTATTATTACGTACACAGTTTATTCATGGTCTCTATGATGCTGAGATTCGTGAAAAAATACTTCAACAATCGGAACTGTCTTTCGATCAGGCTTTAGAAATAGCTTTAGCTATTGAAGCGTCAAAAATAGAAAATAAAGAAATATACAAAAGTAGTGCTACAAACGTATTTAAAGTTTCAACTTCAAATAAAAGAAATAGTTTTCGATCCAAATCAAAAGTATCCAGCAGGGATCGATCACAGAGCCGAAATCCTCGTTCAGTTAATTTGAAAGATTTAGGATTAGGCGATGTGTGTTTACATTGTGGAAAAAATAACCACCCTACAGACCAATGCCGCGTCAAAAACAGACTCAAATGTAAGTATTGCTCAAAAAATGGGCACATTAGCAAAGTTTGCATTACAGAACTTATTAAAAAGAAAAAAAATTAATCATGAAGATAACAGTGTACGCTATGTTGAGAATGCAGAAACTAGTGATTTTCAAATTGGCCAGATTATAGATATATGTTTAAATTCCTTAGAAAATGATGACAAAATTTTTGCAACCGTCCAGTTAAATGGGAAACCAAACCGCTTTGAATGTGACTCTGGGAGCCGCGTCAGTATCATGAACATAGATCAATTTCAACATAAATACTTCAATTTTAAACACAAACATAGTTTTCCGCAGTTATACTGGAAATATTTTCAAGCCAGTTGGATATGTTAAAATTAATGCCACGTACAACGGATATTCCAGCTTAGAGGATTTATATTTAATTGATCTGAAAAAAGAAGCCATTTTAGGTAGAAACTGGATTAGAAATTTAAAAATTAATTTAAATGACATAAATATTACAACAGTCAACCAGATACCCTTGGTGAATATCAAAGATCCTGTCGATTCTATTCTAAAAGAATATTCCGACGTATTTGAACAAAAAGTTGGAAAAATTCCAAATTATACTTGCTCCCTCAAGTTACGTGAAGGTGCCAAGCCTGTATTTATAAAACCACGCCCAGTTCCATATGCCCTGAGAGAAAAGGTGGAGACAGAACTTGATAAATTAATATCTCAGAACATTATTGAAAAAGTTGATCATTCCGAGTGGGGTACACCGCTTGTTGTTGTTCCAAAATCTGATGGGTCTGTCAGACTATGTGCTGATTACAAAGTAACCGTAAATGAACAATTACATGATGCCAGGCATCCAATCCCAAAGATTGAAGAAATTTTTAATGAACTTCGCGGTGGAACATATTTTTGTACTTTAGACATACACAAAGCATATTTACACCTACCTGTTGATGAAGAGAGTGCCAAAATCCAAACAATTTCAACACATAAAGGCACATATTTGGCTAAACGTTTATTTTTCGGTATCAAGTCAGCGCCGAATGAATTCCATTCCTTTATTGACCAATTTGTCCAAGATCTAGATGGTACCACAGCATATTTTGACGACCTAATTACTCAAGGAAAAAACCTTGAAGAATGCAAACGGCGTTTACTTCAAGTGTTACAGAAACTTAGGAAATATGATTTACACATAAATGTCAACAAATGTAAATTTTTTTCAGAAAAAGGTGGAATATCTTGGACATGTAATCAGTTCTGAAGGATTAAGTAAATCCCCTGAAAAAATTAAGGCAATTCAAGATGCCCCCAGACCAAAGAATGTGGATGAACTCAGACAGTTCTTAGGATTAGTGATGTACTATTCCAAATTTATCAAAGATGTATCTACTTTGTTATATCCATTGAATGAACTCCTCAGAAAAAATGTTCCATATGAGTGGACAGCTGATTGCGAAGCCGCATGGATAAAGGCTAAAGCAGAAATAGCCAGTGAACAAGTTCTGATACCCTTTACTCCTGAATTACCGGTAACATTAGCTACAGATGCCAGCCCATTTGGACTATCAAGTATCCTTTCACATACCATGCCTGATGGAAGTGAACGACCTATAGCCTTTGCCTCCAGATCACTCACCGCAGCAGAAAGGAACTACAGTCAACTTGACAGAGAAGCCACAGCAGTCTTTTGGGCATGTAAGAAGTTTCATGATTATATTTTTGGAAGAAAATTTACATTGATTGTAGATAATAAACCTGTTATGACAATTCTTCATCCAGAGAAAAAACTTCCTGTTCTGGCTGCAACAAGAATGCTTCGATATGCACATTTCCTTTCAAACTTTGATTACAAAATTGTGTATCGGAAGTCATCAGACCATACAAATGTGGATTATCTGTCTCGAAGCCCTCTTCCTTTAAGTGATTATGAAGTAAATATAGTTGATGATGAATTTGCTTTTCAAGAATCTGTGATACATCAAATTTCAACAGATACCATTACAGCAACAACTATACAGCAGGAAACATCATGTGATGAAGAACTTTCAAATCTAAAAGAAAACGTCCTAAATGGTAAGATCAAGGATCCAGAAATCACACTTCAAGAAGGTATTTTATTAAGAGGTCATCGTGTCATCATCCCTAAAAGACTTCAACCAGCTATTTTACAAGAACTCCATTCCACTCATGTAGGCATTGTCAAGATGAAAGCCCTTGCCAGAAATTACTGTTATTGGAAAAACATTGACACAGATATTGAAGCCTTAGTAAAAAGCTGCAAGGAATGTTGCGATATAAAGAAAAATCCTCAGAAAGTTCCAATACACAATTGGGACATACCAGCTAGAAATTTTCAACGTGTCCACATAGACTATGCTGGAACATTCATGGGACATTTCTTCTTCCTTGCTATTGATGCTAAATCCAAGTGGCCTGAAATCTATTCTATGAAGAGAGATCCAGAATCTAATTCGACTATATGTTTCCTGAGAAAAATATTCAGCCGTCATGGATTGCCAGACATACTTGTTAGTGATAATGCAAAAATCTTCAAATCAACAGAATTTGTAAGTCTCTGCAAACGAAATGGCATAAGGCAAAGACATAGTGCACCTGGACACCCTGAAACGAATGGTCAAGCTGAACGATATTGCCAAATCCTCAAAACCAAACTAAAGTGCATGCGGTTTCAGCCAGGTACCCTTCAAGAGAAGCTGTGTGAACTACTATTCCGTTTCAGAGCAACACCACTTTCTTGTGGAAAGACACCTGCAGAATGACTCTATGGGAGGAATCTCAAAACTAAATTTGACCTCTTGAGACCTGAATCATCTGAAGTCTTGAGAAACACTGCACCTCAACCCAAATTTGACAAATCATTCAAATTAGGTACTCGAGTACAATCAAGAAATTACTCTAACTCAATACTGTGGAAGTATGGAACAGTCGTCGAACGTCTTGGACGTGTCCATTACTTAATAGAATTAGATGATGGATATATAATTAAAAGACATTTCGACCAACTCCGCCAGTGCCAAGTTGACCGACAGTTTCCTGCCATGCATGTTACTCCACGGAGGAAGTTGTCTGTCACATTTAGTGACGATGCAAAACACAAAGAAACATCCAGATCAACTACCAGTGTTGCAATACAAACTGCAAATACCCCTGCTGCCAGTAGCCCTAAAGTGAGTGTTCCAGTTGAATCGAGGACCAGGGATGGATCACCAGACCTAGTGAGTACTGCTTCCCAAGGTCTGAGGCGATCCACACGAACAAGAAAACGAGTACAGCAATTGGACTTATAAACTTGCTTACATTGTAAATTAATTATAGGACATTCCCCCCTCCCCTTCCTTTAACTATTCCCCAATAACAAACTTTATTATTGTATTACATTTTTATTGCCAAACTCAGTAATTTTAAATTTTCATTATTGTATCCAGATATAAAAGGTAAGTCTTAATTTTATTGTAAGTGCTCCTAAATTAGTGTGGGAGAATTGTAATGTATAATATAAGATGGCAACAGCCAACTCCCTTTAACTTTTAACTTTTGTCTATGCCAATCGGCAACATCAGTCTGCATCATCCTGAGGAGCATGTCGCTGCAGACGCTGAGCCACGTTGATTTTTATTAAACAAATTATGCTTTCTTAATTAGTATTTACTGAAGTATTATGCATTCTCCACTTCCATACATACATAAAATTTAACATTAAATTCATAGTTGTAATCTTTTAACTAGGCGAACGTATTATTATTGTAATTCGATAACATATTACAAATCTATACTATTATGATATTTGTATAGTTTAAAATTTGGTAGAAAGGATTAATAGTAGTTAAAATATACTTTAAAGTTCGCATCATGCAACTAATCTGCCAGATGTCTTTGCTAGAAGAAAAATAATACTTTTCAGTAAGAGAATTTCTGGTAATTTCACTATCAATGCATTTACAGCAATGGTAAGTCATGCTCTAAAAATAACATTTACTCAGCAGGTCTTCACTACATTTCGACGAAAGTCATGTCCAACATGTTCGTTAAAAGAAAAGGAAATATGTATTTATAGAAGAGTTATGTGTCTTTCTTTCTAAATTAAGAAATCTTAGTCGAGCTCTTCAGGTAAAAATGTGATAATAGTTAGTAAGAAATAGTGTAAAATATTATTCCGCCTTCAGCTTGTTTGTGAAATATGCTAAAAGATGTCGCCACTTCCTGACCGGTGTTTCATAAGACTAGAAAAGACTGAACGATTAATACCGTTTTGATTCCGCTGCAACAGATGGCAGCACTACTGATTTACAGAACGACTCTTTTAATTGAACTGGTAAAGATCTGGAAGAAAGACAATTCGCAGACTAATCAATTTTTCTTTTGTGTCATTAAAACATTACACCGGGAGTTTTGAGTAACTCTATTGGACCCTGCTAGATGGGGTGTTGGTCATTGTACCATTAGGATGTGAATAAGGACCGTCCTTATCTAATATTCATTTTAGGAAGCATAATCTCGCTGGTATGAATACCCTATGTAAAAGCTACGACCTGTTAAACTTCTTTTCATGTATACATTTGAATATTTAGTAAAGAATATGCATATTTTATTAATAATCTCTATTTATAAAGCTTAGATATTCCAGTTAAGCTCGTGGGTTCCAATTCTTCAAGAAACGACATACACCTATTTTTCATTAATAAAAGAATTGTTTCAGCATTCTCGTTAAAAAGCAGTGCGCCTCTGAAGAAGTTGCAATCACGTTAGAAACAGGTAAGAAGAAATTATTTCTCTCTTATCTGCTTTGAATTAGTAGTAATTTGAAAGAATAATTATATAAATGGTCTATATCAAACACTCACGAAAACCTTACATACTTCAATGAAAAGTGCTTAACGAAAAAAGGAGGATGAAAGTAAGAATTATAAGTATTGCGATAAAATTTTTATTATTTACTTTTTAGAGGTTCAGTATATTTCTCTGAAATGTGAATGTCAAACTGTTGTTTAAATAATTACTATATTTTCGTCATAAAATCTTTATGGGTATCTTGACATGCGGAAGTCATAGTAACTGGGGAATAATGGATGAAAAGAAAATATTCCGAAATAAACATAAATGCTATGTAAAATTAGGTAATGACATTTTTTTTCTCAAGCATTTAAAAATATACGATAAAAAAGTAGTTCATACATCCCAAGTTTTCCTAAATATGTAGTACGTTTTAACCCCTTGAGGGGCAAGCAATTACGTTTGTAAAATGCTGAATCCCCACCGGAATCTTTGAAAAATTCTATTTCAAAATAAGTAAAAGCAATTTTACGGCTTTTTTCCACCAAAGTTAGAAAAGTAAAATTAAAAAAAAAAATTCTGGTGTAAAACTTCATTAATCGTAGGTGGTATATAATATATAACGGTGCCCCCTCAAGGGATTAATTCTCGCTCCCGTCATATTCACGGGCTGTGTCTTTTACTCAAATTGTTTGATTCCCGCCAGTTTTATAAAATAGTGAAATTGGGTACATTTTGGTATCGTTTTTACTGTCATTAAATAAGGTTAATATTTCTTTTTCATAAAAGTGATGCCAATAAGTAATTTGAATTATTCAACCGTAATTTAATTCGAGCGTTAAGGGGTTAAAATAATATTCTTCAATAACACCTGTTAAGCATCGAAACTTCCATGTTTACTGTACATATGAAACAGAACAGATCAAATGAAAAGTTTAAAATTAAATTAATAATGGTAATCATTTTACTATGGGAACGATTTATTATATTATAATTCGATAACATTTTACAAATGAATATTATTATGATGTTTGTATTCTTTAATTATGCAGAAAGGATTGATAGCAGTTAAAATATTCTTTAAAGTTTGCATCAGAAAACTAATCCGCCAGACCTCTTTTCTAGGATAAAAATCATCTTTTTTACTAAGGTAATTTCTGATAATTTTACTATCAATGCATTTATAGCAATATTAAGGAATGCTTGAAAGATAACATTTATCCAGTAGGTCGTAACTACATTTCGACGAAAGTCACGTCCAAAGTGTACGTTAAAAGAAAAGAAATGAGATATTTAATTAAAGAAGAGTTATTTGGTTTTTTTCTAAATTAAGGAATCTTATTTAACCTCTTCTGGGAAAATTGTGTGATAATAATTCAATGAAAAGTGCTCAACGATAAAAAAGAGATCATTTAGAGTTATAAGTATTTCGATAAAATAATCTATTCTTTACTTTTTAGTGGTTCAGTATATTTCTCTTAAGAGGCCACACTAGTCACTCAAAAAGACCCGGATGATAATGTTAATCCTATGGGGAAGTTATTTTCAAATATCTCGTTTAAATTTTGATATTTTCGAATGACTTTCTTTGCACAGGATAGCTGATGACTATCTACATCCGGGCTAGTTCTTACTTTTTTTATTTTGGTTTCATATATTTTTTTTAATTCTTTTACTTTCGGAACCGGTTCCGAAAGTTTTTTTTTTTATCTGAAACTAAAATCAAAAAATTAAAACCTAGCCCGGATGTAGATTGTACTCAGCTATCCTGTGCAAAAAAAAAAAAAAAAAAAAAAAAAAAAAAAAAAAAAATCATTCGAAAATATCAAAATTTAAGCGAGCTATTTGAAAATAACTTCCCCATAGGATTAACATTATCATCCGGGTCTTGTTGAGTGACTAGTGTGGCCACTTAAATGCCAATGACATAATGTTATTTAAATAAGTAGTGTATTTTCTTCATAAAAATCTTTACTTGAGGAAGTCATAGTAACTGTGAGAATAATTAAAAATATTTCGAAATATGTTACATAAATACTATGGTAAATTATGTAACGACTTTTTTTTTATTTCAAACATTTAAAAATATACAATAAAAAGTAGTTCATACATCCCAAGTTTTTCCTACATAAAAAATACTTTTTGAAAGAATGCTCTTTAATAACACCTGTTAAGCACATCTAAACTTTCACGCCAACAATGCAAATTTAAACAAAGGGAACAAATGAAAAATTAAAATTAAATTCTTAATTTCAATGTTTTAACTATATGAACTTATTATTAATATTGTAATTCGATAAAATTTCACAAACGAATACTATTGAGATATTTTTATTCTTTAAAGCTCGTGGAAATGAATAATAACAATTAAAGTAGTCTCTAAAATTTGTTTAATATAACTAATCTGCCAGACATATCTTCTAAGTTAAAAAACCTCTTTTACACAAAGAGAACAAAAGTAATTTTACTATCAATGCATTTACAGCAATGGTAAGTCATGCTTGAAAAATAACATTTAATCAGCAGGTCTTCACTACATTTCAACGAAAGTCACGTCAAACATGTTCGTTAAAAGAAAAGATAATGTGCATTTAGAAGAGTTATGTGACGTTTTTCTAAATTAAGAAATCTTATTCCAGCTTTTCTGAGAAAATGGGATGATAATTGTTCAATGAAAAGTGCTCAATGAAAAAAAGTTAGAATTATGAGTATTTCGATAAAATAATCTATTTTTTACTTTTTAGAGGTTCAGTATATTTCGCTTAAATATCAATTTAATAGTGTTATTTACTAAATAAGTACTATATTTTCGCCATAAAATATTTGTTGATCTTTAACACAAGAGGAAATCATAGTAATTGTGAGAATAATTGAGAATATTTCTAAATATCTTTCTTAAATATATCGTAAATTATTTAATGACTTTCATTTATTTCAAATATTTAAAAATGTAGTATAAAAAGTAGTTCATACATCCCAAGTTTTTCCTACGTAAGTAATACTTTTAATAATGTACTAATGTACTAAATAATGTACTTGAATAACACCTGTTAAGCATTTAAATTTCCATGTTAGTATACATATGAAACTGAACACATCAAATGGAAAGTATAAATTAAATTAATAATTGTAATCTTTTAACTATACGAAATTTTTATTATTATTGTAATTCGATAACATTTTATAAATGAATACTATTATGATATTTTTATTCTTTAAACCTTGTAGAAAAGTTTACTAGCAGTTATAATATACTTTTAGATTTGTGTCATGTAAGTACTATGCCATAAATCTTTTCTAAGATAAAAATCATCTTTTTCACTAAGAGAATTTCTGGAAATTTTCCTATCAATGCATTTATAGCAATGTTAAGGCATGCTTGAAAGATAACATTTACTCAGCATGTCTTAACTGCATTTCGACAAAAGTCTCGTCCAACATATACGTTAAAAGCAAGGAAATTAGATCTTTATTCAAACAAGAATTATGTGCTTTTCCTAAATTAGGGAATCTTATTCGAGCTCTTCTAGGAAAATTGTATGATAATAGTTCAATGAAAAGTGTAACCCTTTATCATGACGGTATTCATAAGTACCATTAAAAAAACTGGTTATAAAATTCATTTAAGGGGTCTCAGGACTCTTAAAGCTCTAAAATGTTCGAAATTTTAATATTTTTAGATGTTAAACTTCTATGTTTTCTGAACATTTTGATATAATTGTTATCTTGAAATTCCCATTAGAACAGAAGTTATGGCATTTAGAATTATACACGCTCAATAGCTGAAGCGATGTTTCCAAAACTTTGAAGTCGCTTTTCTCCAAATGACGTTTTTGGGCATAACGCGCACGATATCTCATAAACTTCTGAATATTTTTTCATGAAATTTTCAAAACATATGTTTCATGTTAGTCTGTATAAACTGAACCTAAAATTTCCTTTTTATTGTAAAAAGAAAATATTTTTTTAGGGGTTTATATTGTTGAAATTTTCTAAATTTTGCATTAGCTAAATACAAATTTGTATTAAAAATATAAAAATGCTTTAAATACAAATTTATTTAGGTTCAGTGTAATTATTATAATCGGAGGTTTAAGTAGGCACCACAATTAGGTAGCTTTCTTTACAAAAAAGCTACCTATTTCAGCCGTTCGGAGGAAAGCGATTTCAAAAATTTTTGGTATATTTTCATCGATCATGACCCCAGACCCCGAAACCACCCTCCGTTCAAAATTGATATATATATATATATATATATGACCTATGTCACACTGTAACTCCCGTAATTATCAACCGATTTCGATGTAATTCGGTGTGTACATAGTACATACCAATGTCTCGACCGAGTTCATTGGCCAGCTTCATCCGCCGTTTTGTTTCAAAATGGCGGTCATTTAAAATTTTAAAAAAAAATTAAAACTTGAAATGTGGTACCAAAAAATTAAAAATGGAAAAATATTTTTTTCTTATGTATTTGACCTTTATACAAAGATTCCGGAGCAGTTTTTGTTTCGACTATATCTTAAAAAATGGCTGAGTTATAGCATTTTGAATTTCTAGCGTGGCTGACATTTTGAAACGTCCTGAATTTTGTCACGCGATAAAAGGCGTATTTATGAACCGATTTGGATGTAATTCGGTGTGTACATAGTACATACCAATCTCTAGACCGAGTTCGTTCGCCAGATTCATCCGCCATTCATCCATTCATCCATTCATCCATTTTTTGTTTCAAAATGGCGGCCATTTAAAATTTTTTTAAAAATTTAAAATTTGAAATGTGGTACCAAAAAATTGAAAATGGAAAAATATTTTTTTCTTATGTATTTGACCTGTATACAAAGATTTCGGAGCAGTTTTTGTTTCGACTATATCTTAAAAAATGGCTGAGTTATAGCATTTTGAATTTCTAGCGTGGCTGACATTTTGAAACGTCCTGAATTTTGTCACGCGATAAAAGGCGTATTTATGAACCGATTTGGATGTAATTCGGTGTGTACATAGTACATACCAATCTCTCGACCGAGTTCGTTCGCCAGATTCATCCGCCATTCATCCATTCATCCATTCATCCATTTTTTGTTTCAAAATGGCGGCCATTTAAAATTTTTTTAAAAATTTAAAATTTGAAATGTGGTACCAAAAAATTGAAAATGGAAAAATATTTTTTTCTTATGTATTTGACCTGTATACAAAGATTTCGGAGCAGATTTTGTTTCGTCTATATCTTAAAAAATAGCTGAGTTATAGCATTTTGAATTTCTAGCGTGGCTGACATTTTGAAACGTCCTGAATTTTGTCAAGCGATAAAAGGCGTATTTATGAACCGATTTGGATGTAACTTCGTTTATACATAGTACATACCAATGTCTCGACCGGGTTCGTTGGGCAGCTTCACCCGCCATCTGATTTTAAAATGTCGGCCATTTAAATTTTTAAGAAAAATTTAAATTTGAAATGTGGTACCAAAAATTGAAAATTGAAAAAATATTTTCTTCTTATGTGTTTGACCTTGATAAAAAGATTCGGGAGCAGTTTTTGTTTCGTCTATATCTTAAGAAATGGCTGAGTTATAGCATTTTGAATTTCTAGCGTGGCTGACATTTTGAAACGTCCTGATATTCCTCACGTAATAACAGGCGTATTTATGAACCGACTTGGATGTACCTTGGTGTGTACATAGTACATACAAATATCTCGACCGAGTTCGTTGGCCAGCTTCATCCGCCATCTTGTTTCAAAATGGCGGCCATTTAAAAAAATTTAAATGAGATACCAAAAAATTGGAAAATGAAAAAGATTTTTTTTGTATGTGTTTGACCTTAATACAAAGATTCCGGAACAGTTTTTCTTTCGTCTATATCTTAAAAAAAATGGCTGACTAATAGCATTTTGAATTTCTCTTGTGGCTGACATTTTAAAACGACCTGATTTTTGTCACGCGATAACAGGCGTATTTATGAACCTATTTGGATGTACCTTGGTCTGTACATAGTACATACCAATGTCTCGACCGAGTTCGTTGGCCAGCTTCATTCGCCATCTTGTTTCAAAAGGTTGCCATTTAAAAAAAATTAAATTTAAAATTCAAAATGAGGTATTAAAAAATTGGAAAATGAAAAAGATTTTTTTTATGTGTTTGGCCTTGATACAAAGATTCCGGAGCAGTTTTTGTTTCTGAAAATTTGTTCTTTTGTTGATATCTTTAAAAATGGTTGATTTATAGCACTTTGAATTTCTAGCATGGCTAACATTTTGAAACGATCTTGTATTTGTCACGCGATAACACACGTGTTCGCCTATTTCGATGTAAGAAGGCATGTGGATAGTATACATCAACACCTCGACCAAGTTCGCTGGCCAGATTCATCAGCCATCTTGTTTCAAAATGGCGGCCATTAAATTAAAAAATATATATATATTTAAAGTGAGGTGCAAAAAAATTAGAAATTGAAAAAGGTTTCTTTCTTAAGTATTTGATCTTGATATAAGGATTCAGGAGCATTTTTTGTTTGTCTTTACCTTAAAAAATGGCTCAGATATAGCAGTTTCAATTTCTATTGTGGGTGACATTTTGAAAAATCTGACATTTTGCATGCGACAGCACTCTTATATATTAACCGATTCCGATGTGAGTGAGCATGTGCACAGCAATTACTAAGGTCTCGACCAAGTTCACTGCTTAGCCTCATCCACCATGTTGTCTTAAAATGACAGGCACTTTAAGAAATTGCCGAATTTGGCAGCCAAATATAAGTTACTTTAAAGAAAAGCAGCTTGGATAAAGCTGACTAATTTCGCGAAATTCTCATTCATTATATTGATAAAAATTAGTATTGAATCTCCTATATTCGGTTTCCACTAAATTGAGCTTCGTGTGTTTGCATGATATAAGTTGGCTTTTTTAAAATAAGGATTATGAAAGCTACCTCTTCCTCCCGGCACTGGCCGGAAGGACTTTTTTCATTCTAGTTGCAAAATTTATTTTGTAATCGTGCGCATAAGCTGTTATGCCGATTTTCTGCTCGTCAAATGTCTGCCAGTTTGGAGCCCCTGTAAATGCTAACTCTGCATCTTGCAATTTTTCAAATATTTGAAATGAAAGAACATACTTGTATCTTTGATTTCCATTTAAAATTGTGTCTTAATATCAAACACATTTTAAGATATTAAATATTTAAAATGATCCTTTATTTTCACTTTTTCCAATTTTAAGAATCCTGAGACCCCTTAATACACCGTTTAGTAGTACTAAAGTTTAGAATAAGTTATAGATGCATTACTTTATCTTGTTCCTAAAGCATTATTGGTTACACAAAACAAAAAATATTTTTTAAAGGATGATTTATTTTGCCTTTGCATCTTTACAGTTTCTTGTCGTTGGGGGTGAGGGGGGGGGGATTTTTCAGTTCGTAAATATTTCTATATTTCTATTGTAAGAACATCATATTTGTACATTTCCTAGTTCTACAAAATACTACGAAAATGATTTAAAATAAAGATTTGAGTGGTGTTATAAATATTGCAGAAAATCCCTATAAATTCAGATTTAATTAAACCTTCTAAATCCTTCTAAAATCCTTCTAAAATTTATTAAATAATTATCTAAATCTTCTAATGTAGTTTAAACAATTCACGAAAAATGCTTTAGAAGATTAAATTTTTATGAATTCATGTATCAGTACATAAAGGTTAATGAAAGAAAGATTATAAAAGTTAGAATTATTTGTATTTCGATAAAATAGTCTATTCTTTACTTTTTAGAGGTTCAGTATATTTCTCGTTATTATCAATGTCATAATGTTATTAAAATAAGTACTAATTTTCGTCATAAAATTTTTATTGACCTTTTTATATGGGAAAATCATAGTAATTGTTACAATGATTATATGTACTAGTACTTCGAAATATACAGTCGAACCGCGTTATCCCGACACTCTGATGACCAGAAAAAAGTGTCGTCATAAGCGGAGTGTCGCGGTAACCGGAGCTGAAGAAAAATATGTTTATAAAAAGGTGTATTTTTAATTAATTTAAGACAATTTTAAATTCATAACTGTTCTTGCAGTTTTAAGCAATAAACAATATTATTGTACAAAATAAACACAAAACAAAATTTAAAAGTATAAAAATTAGATTTATGACTTTTCTTTCTCCTTCGTTTTACATGAAATATTGATGAATTAAGGTTTGCTTATCCTTGATGTGATTCATACAATTCTTTTTTCAATATTATACAATGAATTGTAATCAATATTCGTTGTTTGATAAATGTATCTTAGATCATTTCTGATCGTTTCAATGCAACCAATACTTCAGTTTTAGCCGGATGAAAAACGCCGTGTAACCACAAGAAAGCGCGGCCTGACCAGAACAAAAAGACCGCGATTATACTGATAGGTCTATCTGGAGTTTAAGGGGGTCATTCATAGTGAGTGGGTTTATTTATTCAGATAAGGGATTGAAATAAAATTTCTCATTTACCTCAATGGGTATTTTAGACACTTTTGTGAAATTGGCTAAGACACTTCTTGTCGCTTAATTTCTCTGCTTATAAGATAGGTTATGAAAAATGGACAATTTTTCTAAACCGTCGGCATATCCGGAGTTGAAAATTATTCAACTACGTAAATTCCGGAGTATACTTACATTAAAATTATATACCGAAAATCTTGACTTTGAAGAACTGGCGTGATAAGCGGAGTGACGTGAAAACCGGGTGTCGGGACAACGAGGTTCGACTGTATTACATAAATGCTACGGTAAATTATGTAATAACTTTTATTTAATTTCAAATATTTGAAAATATAAGGTAATATAGTATATAATGTAAAATAGTAGTTCATGTATGCCAATTGTTTCCTTTTTCCAATGATGTCTTTCTGAAACACCTGTTAATAATCTAAACTCCCATGTCTACTATACATGTGAAACAGAACAAGTAAAATGTAAAGTTTAAAATTGAATACGGAATTGCAATATTTTAAGTATGCGAAATTTTATTATTGTTGTAAATTGATAACATTTTACAAATGGATATTATTATCTAATTTTTAATCTTTAAACCTTGCAGAAATGAATAATAACAGCTAAAATATTCTCTAAAATTTCTGTAATGTAACCAATCTGCCAGGTATCTTTTCTGCGATAAAAAATCCTCTTTTTCACTAAGAGAATTGCTAGTAATTTTACTATCAATGCATTTACAGCAATGGTCGCTCGAAAGATAATATTTACTCAGTAGGTCTTCACCACATTTCGACGAAAGTCACGTCCAACATATTCTTTAAAAGAAAAGAAACTGATATCTCTATGTAAAGAAGAGTTATGTGACTTTTTTCTAAGTAAAGAAACCTTATTCGAGCTCTGTATAATAATAGTTCAATAAAAAGTGCTCAACAACAACAACAACAAAAAAAAAAAAAAAAAAAAAAAAAAGGAGAAAATTTAGAATTATAAGTATTTTGATAAAATAATCAATTCTTTACTTTTTAGAGGTCCAGTATATTTCTCTCTCAACTGTCAATGTCATAATGTTACTTAAATCAAATGAAAAGTATAAATTAAATTCATAATTGTAATCTTTTTACTATACGAACTTCTTTTATTATTGTAAACATTTTACAAATTAGTACTATTATATTTTTATTCTTTAAACCTATTAGAAAATATTAATAGCAGTTATAATATACTTTACGATATTTGTGTCCTGTAACTACTATGCCAGAAATATTTTCTAAGATGAAAATCCTTTAAAAATCACTAAGGGATTTTCTGGAAATTTTACTATCAGTGCATTTATAGCAATGATAAGGCATCCTTGAAATATAGCATTTACTCAGCAGGTCTTAACTACATTTTGACGACTATATTTTCTTCATAAAAATCTTTACTGACATTTCTATACGAGGAATTCATGGTGATTGTTAGAATAACTAAAAATATTTCGAAATACCTTACAAAAATTCTATGGTAAATTGAAGACCTGAGGTGAAAAAGATGCTATGTAACAATAATTAGATATCGAGAAAATTGAAGCGAAAGTTTTTTGTTGTAATTTAGTTATTTATTTAATCCCTTCGTAGTAGGATATATACAAATGTTAATAGGTAATACAAAGCTCTCCTAGAAAAGAATATTAACATTTAATTAGTAAATATTAGAAATTATTTTCACCAAATACATACAAAAATATTAAATGTTAAAAGATATTGTCTCATAACTTGAATACTAAGTGGGATTCTATTATTTTGGTCTTACCATATTATATAATACCTCATAACGCGATCATCCATAAAATAAAACGTTTCTAGAGAAAAAGTATCATAACATGTTCTTCCACTAAGATTTTCAATTATGTAACAATATTTTGTCAAGCATTTAAAAATGAGGTTTGCTCAGTTTTGTTTGGAGAATTATTTATTTATTTATTTTTATTTATTTTTGTAATCTAAATAAAAAAACTTGGTTCTGTAAAAAACTGCAATACTAAAAGTACCGTTCCATAGATTCTAGGTAGAGTTCCGTTTTTCATTATCTCGCCAAGGTTCCTATAATGGAAAAGTAATCTTTTTTTATTATTCTTTTTCGGTAATCTTTTCAAATTAATATTACAAGCGGGGATGACCGAGCTAAACTCGGTCAAAATTAGCTTTGTGTTGCCTCGATATTTTATTCTTACCGTATCATTTTTGCTGTATTATTGTTTAAAACATTCCACTTTATAACAGCATTATTTACAGAATCAATCAATATAAAAACTATGTACGTACATGATTCTAAATTTTACATTGCTTAGCTATTCACAACGAAAGGACATTAGTGCAAATTAGGTTTTTAGTTCTTCTCTAATTGGTTTAACCCAGTATCTCATGTCCTAATTGACAATTACTAAAAAAATTTCTTCAAATTCTGAAAGCCTAATTTTTCCTCCTAATATAGCCAAATTTGGCGCCAAGTATGCGTTTTGGCATGAGTAAAATTAAAAGTTGATTTTTAGGTCAATTGTCGCGAATATCTCACCAAATATTGCCAACTTGTCGGATGTTGCCAAGTGTAGTTAGTTTACTGCCAGCAATTCAACAATTTGATAAACGTTTAAACCTACTGAAATGCAGTAACTGGTAGGGACCCCCAAATAACCAACCTATCGGATTTTCGAGAACATGTGATTACTACAATGTTTTTCTTCCAATCCAAATCAGTAGGACACAAAATTTAGTTTAAATCATTCGATCCGTTTTTTATATGAAACTAAATTGACTCGTAGTTATTCGAAAATAACCCACTAATCGAATTCTCTCGAACATGTGACTTAGTCTAATGAACTTCACATGGTCCAAAATTGTAGGTTACAAAATTTAGTTAAATTCGTTAGAGTGTTTTTTAGATAATAGTAGCTTGACCCGTAGTAACCCAAATGACCAACTAATCGAATTTTGTCGAATATGTAAAATAGCTGAATGGTCTGCTCGTAATCCAAAATAGTAATATATTAAATTAGTGCAAATCGTTTCAGCCATTTTTGGATATAATTAGATTGACCCTGAACCATACTGACCCAAAATGACACACTGACCAAATCTGCTCGAACATATGACATAGCTCAATGGTCTTCTGGTAATCCAAAAAGGTAGGATATACAATTGTTAAGGCCGTTTTTTAGAAAAAATTAGCTTCACCCATAACGACCCACTATTCTAATTTTCTCAAACACGCGACCTTCTCGAGCCCGAAAACGATAGAATACAAAATTTAATCACAAACGTTACAGCCAATTTCTAGAGAACCTTAGCTTGACCCGTAGTGACTTATAAATGACCCACTAATCAAAATTTCTCGAACATGTGGTTTATCCCAATGGTCTTCTCATGCTGAGAAGCGCTATAATACAATAGTTTGTCAAAATCGTTTGAGCCGTTTTGGAGATACAATTAGCTTAACTCTGAGCCATACTGACCGAAATAACCCACTAACCGAATTTTCTCGAAAATACAACCTAACCCAATGCTCTTCTCGTGCCCGAAAACGATAGAATACAAAATTTCAACAAAATCGTTAGGGCCGTTTTCTAGATAAATTTAAATCGATTCCTATTGAATCAAAAATGACCGACTAATCGAAATTTCTCGATTATGCGATCTAGTCCAATATGATCTCCTCCTGTCCGGAAACAGTATGATACAAAATATTATCAAATGTTATCAAACATGCAACCTAACACAATGGTCTTCCTGAGATGGGAAACGGTACAATATAAAATTTTGTTAAAATCGTTTGCGCCTTATTTAGATACAATTAGCTGGACCCTGAACCATAGTGATCCAAAACGACCCACTAATCGAATTTTTTTGAATATGCGACCCAACCCAATGTTCTTCTTGAGCTCGAAAACGATAGAATACAAAATTTAATCAAAATCCGTAGAACCAGTTTCTAGATAAAATTAGCTTGACCCACGATGACACAAAAATGACTCGTTAACCGAATTTTCTCGAACATGTGACTTAGCCCAATGGTCTTCTCATCATCCGAAACCTTAGAATACAATATTTAGTCAAAATCTTTAGAGCCGTTTTTAGGCAAAATTAGCTTGACCCGTAGTGACCCAAAAATGAAAAAAAATGACCGAGTAATCGAAATTTTGCGACCATGTGATATAGCCCAAGGGTTTTTTTGTGCCGGAAAACGGTAAAATATAAAATTTTGTTAAAATCGTTTAATACTTTTTTAAAATATAATTAGTTTGACCCTAACCCATAGTCACCCAAAATTACCAACTAATCGAATTTTCTTGAACATGCGACAAAATCCAATGCTCATCTTGAGCCCGAAAATGATAGAATACAAACTTTAATCAAAATCCTTAGAGACGTTTTCTAGATGAAATTAGTTTGACCCGTAGGGACACAAATATGACCCACTAATCGAAATTTCTGGAACTTGTGACCTAGCCCAATGTTTTTCTCGTGCCGGGAAGCAGTATAATACACAATTTCGTCAAAATCTATATACATACAATTACGTTTGACCCGTTTTTTAGATATAATTAATTTGATCCTGACCAATAGTGACCCAAAATGATGCACTAACCGAATTTTCGTGAACGTGCGACCTAACCCAAAGATCTTCTCGTGCCCGGAAACTGTATAATACAAAATTTCGTCAAAATATTTTGAGTCATTTTTTAGAAACAATTATCTCGACCCTGACCCATTATGACCCAAATTGACCTACTAATCGAATTTTCTTGACAATGGGACATAGCCAAATGGTCTTCTCGTGCCAGGAAACGGCGTAATACAAACTTTTATGTAAATGTTTTGAGTCGTTTTTTAGCTACAATAAGCTAGACAAGCTAGAACTTGACCCGAAATGGTCTTCTAATCGAATTTTCGCGAACATGCAACAACCCAATGCTCTTCTCGTGCCCGGAAACTGTATAATACAAAATTTCTTCAAAATCTTTTGAGTCGTTTTTTAGATACAATTATCTCGACCCTGACCCATTATGACCCAAATTGACCTACTAATCGAATATGCTTGAGAATGCGACATAGCCAAATGGTCTTCTCGTGCCAGGAAACGGCGTAATACAAACTTTTATGTAAATGTTTTGAACCGTTTTTTAGCTGCAATAAGCTAGATGAGCTAGAACGTGACCGAAAATGATCTTCTAATCGAATTTTCTCGAACATGTAACATAACCCAATGCCCTTCTCGTGCCCGAAAACAGTTTAATACAAAATTTGGTAAAACTGTAATGAGATACTATTAGCTTGAGCCTGACCCATTATGACCCAAAATGACCCTCTAATCGAATTTTCTTGAACATGCGACCTAGTCCAATGGTCTTTTCAAATCCGAAAACGACAGAATACAAAATTGGGTCAAAATCGTTTTAACCGATTTCTAGATAAAATTAGCTTGAACTGTAGTGAGCTAAAAATGACCCACTAATCAAATTTTCTCGAACATGTGACTTAGCCCAATGGTCTTCTCGTAATCCAAAACGGTAGAATATAAAGTTTAGTGAAAATCGTTAGAACCATTTTTTAGGTAAAATTAGCTTTACCCGTAGTGACCCAAAAATTACCCATTAATTAAAATTTCTCGAACATGTGACCTAACCCAATAGACTTCCCGTACTCGAAAACTGTTGGATACAATATTTATTCAAAATAGATTGAGCCGCTTTTTAAAAATAATTAATTTGACCCTGACCCTTAATGACCCAAAACCACCCACTAATAGAATTTTCTCGAGTAAGTGAACCAGCCCAATGGTCTTCTCGAGCCCGAAAACGGTAGGTAAAATTTAGTCAAAATCGTTAGAGATCGTTCAAGATAAAATTTACATACATATACATATGCACGCACACAAAGATACATTAGATTTGCTCGTATTATAATATAAAATAAGTATTTTTTATTCTTTAAATCTTGCAGAAAGTATTTAAAACAGTTAAAATTTGTGTCATGTAAGTAATCTGCGACAAATCCTTTCTACGATAAAATAATATTTTTCCCTAAGCGAATTCTTGGTAAGTTTACTATCAATGGATTTACAGCAATGTTAAGACATGCTCAAAAGATAACATTTATTTAACTACATTTCGTCATCAGTCACGTCCATCATATATCTTTAAAATACTATTTAGGACCTAACTAATGCAGAGGCACACGGGGTAGCTGCCTCGGGTTCCACTTTTTAGACGCCCACATAAATAATCAGGATTCTAATTAAAATGTATCAAATGGTTAAAAGTGGTTTAAAGTGATCAAAATTCATATATTTTCAAGCATTTAGTAAAGGAGTGATGCTCCACTTTCCCTCTCTGCTTCCCCCATCCACTCCAACCACGCAGAAAAACGAACTATATCATTAGAAAACTAAGGATTAAAATTTTATTATAACAACTTTTTATTCTACAGTTTAAAAAAAAAAATTCT
Source organism: Maratus speciosus (assembly GCA_963932465.1). Lineage (NCBI taxonomy): Eukaryota > Metazoa > Arthropoda > Arachnida > Araneae > Salticidae > Maratus > Maratus speciosus. The sequence goes on from OZ010793.1 coordinate 137,988,385, forward strand.
GTACTGACGTTCGTGTTGTAACGAGGCAAGTTAAAACCGTTTATGATGACCATTCGGGGGCATTTTCTTTTCGACATCTTATAACATAGTACTTATATAGTAACAGTTTGCAAACAAATATTGCTGTCGATCGATTCACCATTTTCCTACTTGTATTTTTTTTAAGTTGTGACCATCTTTTTGTGATACCCTGTATACAGATGTGAATGGCACCTGGTACGAAATTTATGCACACATACAATATGTATGAAGTTTAGTACTAGCCTCTTCCATATTATTCGCGAACAATTTCGCGAGCAATAGGTAGAACGGGGCCTCGAAGAATGATGCTTGCCTCGGCGCCCTAGACATCGTATGTCAAGTCCTGATACTATTATATAATTTTTATTCTTTAGACCTTGTAAAAACGATCAATAACAGTTAAAATATATTTCACAGGTAACTGATATGCCAAACATCTTTTCCATGATAAAAATATCATTTTTACTAAGAGAATTCTTGGTAATTTTACTATCAATCCATTTACAGCAATGTTAAGTCATACTTGAAAGATAACATTTACTCAGCATGTCTTAACTACATTTCGACGAAAGTCACGTTTGGCATATAAGTTAAAAGAAAAGAAAATGAAGAAAATGAAATCTTTATTTAAGGAAGAGTTATGTGACTTTTTTTTCTAAATTAAGAAATCTTATTCGAGCTCTTCCGGTAAAAAATTGTATTATAATAGTTCAATGAAAAGTGCTTAATGTAAAAAAGAGGATAAAAGGTAGAATTATAAGTATTTCGATAAAATAATCTATTCTTTACTTTTTTTACCGTTCAGTATATTTTTCTGAAATGTCAATGTCATACTGTTATTGAAATAAATACTATATTTTTGTCAGGAAATCTTTATTAACCTATTATATGATATCATAGTAATTATTAGACTAACAAAATATATTTCAAAATAACTTACATATTATCATTCTCATGGCAATTTATGTCATTTTTTTAAGCACTTAAAATTATTTTTTTCCTGCTTAATGTTTAGAGAACAATTTTTTTTTTGTTCTACAAAAAAAAAAATCCCTGCCGGCCGGCCTACAGGCGGAGGTAGAATTCGAAGTTAAGTATACTAATTTCAACAACAAAAACTAAATCATGATTAGAGATAAATCCACTTTAGCAAATTTATCTGTCCGCCTTTGACGAGCTTTTTTTTTTATTTTTATATAATAGCTGGTTTTATCAGAATCATGTTAAGGCGGTATTGAAAACAATACTTTTCCATGCTCAACAACTCGAAATTTTCTGGCACATTTTCAGAATCCCTTTTAATAGAAAAAATATGAAAATTGCTGACGTGATGTTTGAAAAGATTTATAAGCGACCTGTGTCGTTATTTTTCGTTTAATTAATTAAAACTTGATTTATAAACATTTTCTCAGTAGGACAATACTTTTCGTTTCTGACACAATCGCTTCGGGAAATTCTGTTCAAAATGGCCACTTTGACACAATTTTTTGGAATATATTCTGCCTCTATCAAAAAAATCGAACATTACGGTACATTATACACTTTCTGAATAAGATAATCTTCCAATTGGATGCACCTGAGAGCAAAAATGAATTTAAAAATGAGTAAGAAAATAAGCAATTTGGATTTGAATTCCCCTTAATAAGATGATTTTTTTCTTCAACCCCTATGAATTTTTAATTTGTTTTTGCTGTAAGAATTGGTCCTATCTAAAACTTGTCTGCATAAATGTTGTAGACAATATTAAGAAGATGTATGATAAATTTATGCGGATTTTATATCTTGTGAATTAACGGAGTCATGGATATTTTTCTTCTTCAACCCTCCTCCCCCTTTTTGTTTTCGTTTTAATTTTTTTTTAGCGGTACGAATTGTCCTATCAAAAACTTGTGAATATAAAAGTTGTAGATAATATTAATAAGATTTATAATAAAATTAATTAGATTTGATATCTTGAGAATTGACGAAGTTATGAATTTTTTTCTAACGAAAACCCTATTTTTTGCGCCCCTTGGGCCCATTTTTAATTTTATCAAAAGTCTGTGATACATAAATTTTTGGCCTTATTTTTAGAAGTAATAAAAACTTTAAACTGATTTGATGTAATAAAATGATTAAAATTAAAATGATTTGATGTAAATAAATATTTAGAATTATTAAATATAATTTTCAAATCGTTTCGAGATATGTAAAAATTTAAAATAGAAGTCTCTATATGTATGTTTTTTGTTAATCGTAATTTTTGAAATACATATACCGTAAAAAAGTATGAAAACAAAAAGAAACAGTTCAGATAGACGCGAAACATAGGCTCAAAAATAAGTCATTTACTTTTAGTCCAGGCAATAGAGACCATATAGGGGCTCTACCTAAAAAAATTAATGGAAGTTCTGGAAATTGATTTACTTTATGTTTTGTGGGTCGCTGAATCCGAATTTGTAACTTCCCAGGAAAATTTCCTCCGGCAAACCCCCCAAATTTTGGTAAAATGCCCCCCTCCCCCCCAAAAAAAAAGGTTTTTATTAAAAAAATCTAGAAAAAGTATTTAGAAATTTTAGAAAGTAGACAGAATTTGAAACAAATTAGATATATGACATTATGACTTAGGATGAAGGGGAAGGGGGAATCTGCCCCGGAACATGCGCCGCGGTGCTGCGCGGTGCCGCGCGGACTAAGTTGCGCAATTCCACTTAACCATTCACACGTTTACATTCGCCCTCCCATCTCCCCTCCGAACTTTCTCTAAAAGGTTTACTTTAAGTTTTTTGGGTCGCTGGATCCAAATTTTTAACTCCCACGCAAAATCCCCCCCCCCCCCCAAATAGTTGTTTTTAACTTAAATTTCTTATTGTTTTAGGGGAAAATCATTTCGAAATTCAGAAACTAGACAAAATTTGCAACAAATAGGACATATGACATTATGACGTAGGAGAAACGGGGAGAGAGGGGGCTGCCTCGGAACATTCCCAGCGCAATTTTCTCAAAAACCAATATTTTTCAAAAAATCAATTTTTTGGGGGGTTGCAGGGTGAAATTTTGGTGGGAAGTTACAAATTCGGATTCAGCGACCCAAAAAACATAAAGTGAGTCGAAATCCAGAACTAGTATTAATTTTGCCAGGTAAAATCCCCTATTGCCTGGACTTCATAACTTAGTGCACGTAGCTCCGCAGTGCATGTTCCGAGGTTTGTTTCCATGATGTTATTGAAACCATGTTTCCATGTATGTTTCCATGATGTTATTGAAACATTCACAGCTTCAACTGTTGCACAGTATTCAGTAGATGATAAGCGGTTTTTTTTCATCATATCTTTGTAGTTAGGTAACTCGCATTTAAGTATACGGTTTCTTCTTATTGTTCCTAAGCTTAGAATACCCCCTTTGCCATATATACAATTAAAGGGATTGATGTTATAAAATCGTCAAAGTATATTCTGTAGTTCTTATGTCTTGGGATGATTCTTGTTAAACGCATTACATAGTTGGATGCTGCACAAAGATCTGTCTCCCCTGAGTTTATAACATTTTCTTTGCCTGAATCTGGTTCGATTTTACAGGAAAATTCAGATGCGCTACTAAAAACATGAATTTTATACCCCCATTTATGTGGTTTGTTCGGATTGTATCGCTTCATAAAATTGCGAGATTTTGTTGAACAAATTTGTTCAACTACACACAAATACGGGTCAAGAGAAATTTTTTCCAGATTTTTATTTTTTTTTTCTAGACGAGGTCTGATTTTGAAAAGTCTATCACAATCAGGTTTCGATGAAGGAAGGTTTTGGGTATTATCACTGAAATGAAGCAATTGTCGTAATTGTTCAAACGTATTCAGAGATACAGATTCTTGAATAACTGGCACTGGTATAATTTTTCACCACAAACTTAAATAATTGCGATGACCACCGAAAATTTTCACGCCACTAGACATGTGATGTATCACTCTTGGAAGATGAATAACAGACATATAGTAAATAATTCCAATAAATTGGCAAATATCTAACAAAAAATCCATTGTAAGGGAAGACATGGCGCATTGTTGCAGATCTGCAACAAACAAAGGTTTACATTTATCTTATGCATATTATAAATTACAAATTGGTCTACACTCTTGGACATTTATTTCAGCGAGTTCTAAATTCGTGGATGATGATCTGACAATATCCGAAACACCATCCCATAGTGATATTCTTGCATAAGTGACTGGATCGATTAATGTAGATAGTGAAAGTGATGATAATTAAGAGGAAAGGGAAGAGGTAAAAAAATTATCTGAAACATTGAGTGCTATCAATACTTGATCGCGGTTAATAGAATTCTATAATGACAATTCAGAGACTCTGCTCCATTATAAATATTGAAAATGTAATGTTACTGTGAAGCCAAGTAGCCCAGTAGTGGTCAGCACGCCTGTTTGCCACGCAACAGCTCGCGAGTTCTGCTCCCGGCTAAGTAAGGTTCAATCAACCTTTCATCCCTGCAGGGCCGATAAAATGAGTAACATGCTTGCTTGGGAACTAAACACCAAGGATCTCGCGTTGGGTTGACCACCTGACCGTGGACATGCTGCTTAGCACTTCGGGGCCCAAGGTCAAGTAAACAGAGTTGGGTACATTAGGCCCCGATCCTTCATGGATCGTACAGCCACAGGTTTAGTTTTTCGCTCACAGGCTATCAAAGCCTGACAGCTAATGTGCCCGCCCGCTCTGTATGTATGTATGTATGTATGTACGTAACGCGATAACTCTTGATAGAGCCATCCGATTTGCTTCAAAATTTTTTTCTAGGTTCATTGTGATAAGGAGCTTCCCTGATTAGTTTTGGGAGTTCATTGGTTAAGGATAAAGGGGGAAAAACGGGGTTAGTCCAACCCCTTCATTCAACAAATGGGTTTTTCATGCAGAATCATGCTTTTTTAGCTCACAGGCTATCAAAGCCTGAGAGCTAATGTGCCCGCCCGTTCTGTATGTATGTATGTATGTATGTATGTATGTATGTACGAAACGCGATAACTCTTGATAGAAACATCCGATTTGCTTCAAAAAATTTTTCTAGGTTCATTGTGATAAGGCGCTTCCCTGATTAGTTTTGAGAGTTCATTGGTTAAGGATAAAGAGGGAAAAACGGAGTTAGTCCACCCCCTTAATTCAGATAAATGGGTTTTTCATGCACAATCATTGGATTTACTCCGAATTTGGTATACCGGTTTATTATGTTAAGGAACTTCCCTGATTAGTTTTGGGGGGTTCATTGGTTAAGGATAAAGGGGGGCCAGTCCACCCCCTTAATTTAGATAAATGGGGTTTTTTGTAGGATTATTCGATTTGCTCCAAATTTGGTATACCGGTTTATTATGATAAGGAGCTTCCCTGATTAGATTTGGGAGTTCATTGGTTAAGGATAAAGGGGGAAAAACGGGGTTAGTCCAACCCCTTAATTCATATAAATGGGTTTTTCATGCAGAATCATGCTTTTTTAGCTCACAGGCTATCAAAGCCTGAGAGCTAATGTGCCCGCCCGTTCTGTATGTATGTACGTATGTATGTATGTATGTATGTATGTACGTAACGCGATAACTCTTGATAGAAACATCCGATTTGCTTCAAAAAATTTTTCTAGGTTCATTGTGATAAGGCGCTTCCCTGATTAGGTTTGGGAGTTCATTGGTTAAGGATAAAGGGGGAAAAACGGGGTTAGTCCAACTCCTTAATTCAGATAAATGGGTTTTATGCACAATCATTCGATTTTCTCCGTCTTTGATAGACCGGTTTATTATGTTAAGGAACTTCCCTGATTAGTTTTGGGGGTTCATTGGTTAAGTATAAAGGGGAAAAGAGGGGTTAGACCACCCCTTTTAATTCCGATGAATGGGTTTTTCATGCAGAATGATTCGATTTGCCCCGATTTTGGTATACCGGTTTATTATGTTAAAGAACTTCCCTGATTAGTTTTGGAGTTTCATTGGTTAAGGATAAAGGGGGAAAAGAGGGAAAATGGGGTTAGTCCACCCCCTTAATTCAGATAAATGGGTTTTTCATGCAGAATCATTCGATTTGCCCCGAATTTGGTATACCGGTTTATTATGTTAAGAATCTTCCCTGATTAGTTTTGGAGGTTCATTGGTTAAGGATAAAGGGGGAAAAGGGGGGTTAATCCACCCCCTTAATTCAGATAAATGGGTTTTTCATGCAGAATCATTCGATTTGCTCCGAATTTCGTATACCGGTTTATTATGTTAAGGAACTTCCCTGATTAGTTTTGGGGGGTTCATTGGTTAAGGATAAAGGGGGAAAAGGGGGGTTAGTCCACCCTCTTAATTCAGATAAATGGGTTTTTCATGCAGAATCATTCGATTTGCTCTGAATTTGGTATACAGATTTATTATGTTAAGGAACTTCCCTGATTCGTTTTGAGGGTTCATTGATTAAGGATAAAGGGGGAAAAGGGGGGTTAGTCCACCCCTTTTAATTCAGATAAATGGGTTTCTCATGCAGAATGATTTGATTTGCTCCGAATTTGGTAAACCGGTTTATTATGTTAACTAACTTCCATGATTAGTTTTGAGGGTTCATTGGTTAAGAATAAAGTGGGAAAAGGGGGGCTAGTCCACGCCCTTAATTCAAATAAATTGGTTTTTCATTCAGAATGATTCGATTAGCTCCGAATTTGGTATACCGATTTATTATGTTTAGGAACTTCCCTGATTAGTTTTGGGGGTTCATTGGTTAAGGATAAAGGGGGGAAAAGAAGGTTAGCCCGCCCCTCTTAAATTAGATAAATGGGTTTTTCATGCAGAATGATTCGATTTGCTCCGAAGTTGGTATACCGGTTTATTGTGTTAAGGAACTTCCCTGATTAGTTTTAGGGGTTCATTGGTTAAGGATAAAGGGGGAAGGGGAGCTAGTCCACCCCCCTTAATTTATATAAACGGGTTTTTCATGCAGAATTATTCGCTTTGCTCCAAATTTTGTATACAGGTTTGTTATGTTAAGGCGCTTCCCGATTCGCTTTGGGGATTGATTCGTTAAGGATAAAGGGGGGGGGGGTAGTCCACCCCCTTAATTTAGATAAATGGTTTTTGCAGGATTATTTGATTTCCTCCAAATTTGGTATACCGGTTTATTATGATAAGGAGCTTCCCTGATTAGATTTGGAGGTTCACTGGTTAAGTATAAAGGGGTAACGGGGGCTAATTCCCCTTCACATATTCTTTTGAGGGGCATTATTCTTTAAAATAAGAGTATGATATACAATTAGTGTGAATAGCCTGTGAGCTCAATGCCATCAGTTTAGTTGGGCACTTTTCTTTTTTTATTTTTATCTCACAGGCTATCAAAGCCTGAGAGCTAATGTGCCCGCCCGTTCTGTATGTATGTATGTATGTATGTATGTACGTAACGCGATAACTCTTGATAGAAACATCCGATTTGCTTCAAAATTTTTTTCTAGTTTCATCGTGATATGGCGCTTCCCTGATTAGTTTTGGGATTTCATTGGTTAAGGATAAAGGGGGAAAACGGGGTAAGTCCAACCCCTTAATTCATATAAATGAGTTTTTCATGCAGAATCATGCTTTTTTAGCTCACAGGCTATCAAAGACTGAGAGCTAATGTGCCCGCCCGTTCTGTATGTATGTACGTATTTATGTATGTTTGTATGTATGTATGTATGTACGTAACGCGATAACTCTTGATAGAAACATCCGATTTGCTTCAAAAAAATTTTCTAGGTTCATTGTGATAAGGCGCATCCCTGATTAGTTTTGGGAGTTCATTGGTTAAGGATAAAGAGGGAAAAACATGGTTAGTCCAACACGTTAATTCAGATAAATGGGTTTTTCATGCACAATCCTTCGATTTGCTCCGAATTTGATATACCGGTTTATTATGTTAAGGAACTTCCCTGATTAGTTTTGGGGGTTCATTGGTTAAGGATAAAGTGGGAAAAGGGGGGTTAGTCCACCCTCTTAATTCAGATAAATGGGTTTTTCATGCAGAATCATTCGATTTGCCCCGAATTTGGTATACCGGTTTATTATGTTAAGGAACTTCCCTAATTAGTTTTGGGTGTTCATTGGTTAAGGATAAAGGGGAAAAGAGGGGTTAGGCCACTCCTTTTAATTCAGATAAATGGGTTTTTCATGCAGAATGATTCGATTTGCCCCGAATTTGGTATACCGGTTTATTATGTTAAGGAACTTCTTTGATTAGTTTTGGAGGTTCATTGGTTAAGGATAAAAGGGGAAAAACGGGGTTAGTCCACCCCCTTAATTCAGATAAAGGGGTTTTTCATGCAGAATCATTCGATTTGCTCCGAATTTCGTATACCGGTTTATTATGTTAAGGATCTTCCCTGATTAGTTTTGGGGGTTCATTGGTTAAGGATGAAGGGAGAAAAGGGGGTTTAGTCCACCCCCATGATTCAGACAAATGGGTTTTTCATGCAGAATCATTCGATTTGCTCTGTATTTGGTATACCGGTTTATTATGTTAAGGAACTTCCCTGATTAGTTTTGAGGGTTCATTGGTTAAGGATAAAGGGGGAAAAGGGGTGTTAGTCCACCCCTTTTAATTCAGATAAATGGGTTTTTCATGCAGAATGATTCGATTTGCTCCGAATTTGGTATACCGGTTTATTATGTTAAGGAACTTCCCTGATTAGTTTTGGGGGTTCATTGGTTAAGGATAAAGGGGGAAAAAGAAGGTTAGCCCGTCCCTCTTAAATTAGATAAATGGGTTTTTCATGCAGAATCATTCGATTTGCTCTGTATTTGGTATACCGGTTTATTATGTTAAGGAACTTCCCTGATTAGTTTTGAGGGTTCATTGGTTAAGGATAAAGGGGGAAAAGGGGTGTTAGTCCACCCCTTTTAATTCAGATAAATGGGTTTTCCATGCAGAATGATTCGATTTGCTCCGAAGTTGGTATACCAGTTTATTATGTTAAGGAACTTCCCTGATTAGTTTTGGGGGTTCATTGGTTAAGGAGAAAGGGGGAAGGGGAGCTAGTCCACCCCCCTTAATTTATATAAACGGGGATTTTCATGCAGAATTATTCGCTTTGCTCCAAATTTGGGATACCGGTTTGTTATGTTAAGGAGCTTCCCTGATTCGCTTTGGGGATTGATTGGTTAACGATAAAGGGGGGCTAGTCCACCCCCTTAATTTAGATAAATGGGTTTTTTTTGCAGGATTATTCGATTTGCTCCAAATTTGGTATACCGGTTTATTATGATAAGGAGCTTCCCTGATTAGATTTGGAGGTTCACTGATTAAGTATAAAGGGGGAAACGGGGGCTAATTCCCCTTCACTTATTTTTTTGAGGGGCGTTATTCTTTAAAATAAGAGTATGATATACAATTAGTGTGAATAGCCTGTGAGCTCAATGCCATCAGTTTAGCTGGGCTTTTTTATTTTTTATTTTAATTTTTACTGTGTCATCTTATAAAAGAAAATAAAGAAAATCAACAGATTATCTTTCTAAATAAATATGTAAGTAGTAAAAGGTTTTTTTTCTATTTTATTTTGTGAAACTCATAAAATTTCTATTTAAAATGTCTATTATTGTGTGTGCGATTATATGCATTTTTCTTTCACATTATGCACTGCATTTTACTGTTATTACTTATAACGTTATCCGGTTATGATGCACCATATTTTCTGGTCCCTAAAAGTACGTTATAACCGGTGTCGATCCCAGGTTGATAAAGCTGATTAACCCTTAACGGTCGCATTAAATTACAGTTTAAAAATTCAAACTACTTATTGGCACCAGTTTTTTGAAAAAGAAATATTCACCAAAGCTGTATACAAAGTAAGCGTCCTATCTTAAATGGGAGAGTTAACCGCAAGATTAAAGGCGAGGTCCAATCTATCAAGGTCACATGCCACGTAGCGGACGGCGCTGAACTACAGGAATATACTTCACTGTTTTCTTCTTTATGGATAACCTATTAATTGTTCATCTATGAAATAACTGCGCAAGCTCAAACGTCGTGTTTTCATTTGTTTACAGTATTTACATTCTGACAGCATGGAATATTCTATTAATTTTTATTCGTGATTATGTAATTTATTTACTGTTTTTGAATAAAAACAGTTCTTTTAGTACTAATATTTTTTGTTAAAATGGCAAAATGTCGGCCATAGAATAGCTGTAGTTTTCGAAATAATAAGCAAATTATTTTCCTGATAGAATTTATCTCTGTCCTTTTCCAAAGAGCAAGTCAAGTTAGTTAAGTGTATTTATTTTAATTTATAATACTAGCTATTTTCATATTTTTGTATGCAACAGTTTTTTTAATATTAACGAAGAAAGGCCATGCTTAAGCATTCAAATTGGATGCCGTTCTGCTGGGAATATCTACGCAGATTTTCATTGGTCCATTTCCAAATCAAAACTTTTTTTTTATATATAGAAGGAAAAAATAACATCTTTTTTAATTATATAATACAAATGTTGCCAGTTTAAATACGTTCGATTTTAATTATGTTTTATTAATGTAATGAAAAATGATTCCTAAAATTAGTAAGTAGTTAATATCTAAAGATAGAATTTTGTAGTCTCGTTTTTTACTTAATTCTTGATGTGCTAAAGTTATAAAAAATGATATACGCAGTTGTATTCCCGATGAGAATACAACGTTTATGAATGTTTGGAATATGTATAGAATTTAATTACAAATAAAAAATTCAATTTTAAGAACTTTTTTCCGTTTATCAAGCGCAGACGATAAGTTTCCAGTTTTCTCTTGACATTTAACTTACAAGTATTTCTTTCATTTATTTTAAAACTCATTTTATTTTATATTAGGAAACACTTTACTTTAAAATGCATTCATCAGATGTTGTACTATTAAACGAGCAAGTATTTGCAAGCCATTTATTTGTTTAATTATTTTGCGATGCTAGGCAATAGCTTCAATAATTTTCGTAAAATCGCGAGTGTAGATTTTTTTTTTGAAACAGACAAAGCCATTTAGAGAATCCCTATTAAAAAATCAATCGCGAATTCAAATCGTTACTGACTTACAGAAGATGAATCTTGTTTGCCAGCTTTATTGCAAAATATTTTTGTTACAGCTTGTTTTGATAAAAATATGTGTATTTAAAAAATAGTAGCAATGTCATTTTAGTTTCCGGGCAAAAGGCAATACTGTTTTCGTAGCATTAGGGCTTTTTATCCCGAAATTAAAATGATATTGTGACTATTTTTTTTAAATGTGCATAATTTTATCAAAACAAACTGTAACAAAAATATTTGACAATAAATCTGATAAAAAAGATTCATCTTCCATAAGTGAGTAAAGATTCAGAAAATATGCGCAAGAGATGCGCAAATAGTAGACATTTTGTTATATATGACCTCACACTAAAAACCCGCGTATTTGCATTATCAACCCCGTCCACAAGGTGGCGCAGCTGTGTCAATTTACGCCAGATTCCAGCATTAACAATGTACGCTTATATATGTATGCAGTTTTGATATTCACCTTATTTAATGACAGGTAAAATGATACCATAATAAAGCCAATTACACTATTTTAAAAAACTGTTGGGAATAAAAAAATCTGAATAAAAGACACAGCCCGTGAATATCACCGGAGCGAGGATTAAGGAGTTAATACACTGTAAAAACTCTTCGGAAACTTTTCTAAAAATCAGTGGCAGCAACAGAAACTTTCCTTATATAAACGCTTCTTTAAATCTCTAAAATATACCAGTTTCTGAGATTTCTAAAGAAAAAGAACTCTTTTCGGATTCGTTAGTAACTCGGAAGCGGTTATTGTATATTTCCGTTCGCGATTATTGCATATTTTCTTTCGCGGTTATATTATATTTTCCGAGATCAAGAATCATCTAACATTTTTTTTTTTTTTTTTTTTTTTTTTTTTTAACGAGATAAATTATATTTTGAAAGAATTCGTTTGCTATCATATGTCTTCCTAGCTCACAGGCTATCAAAGAACGAGAGCTAATGTTCCCGCAGGTTCTGCATGTATGTACATAACGCGATAACTCTTGATAGAATTACTCGATTTGCTTCAAAGTTTGTATATAGGTTCATTCTAATAATGTGCGTCCCCGATTAATTTTGGGGGTTCGTTTGTTATCATATGTCTTTATAGCTCACAGGTTATCAAAGCATGAGAGTTAATGTTCCCGCAGGTTCTGTATATATGTACGTAACGCGATAACTCTTAATAGGATTACTCAATTTGCTTCAAAGTTTGTATATAAGTTCATTCTAATAATGTGCTTCCCTGATTAATTTTGGGGGTTCATTGGTTAAGTATAAAGGGAGGGAAGGGGGGGGGGCTAATACCGTCCCTTAATTTAGATAAATGGGTTTTTCAGGCAGAATTATCCGATTTGCTTCAAATTTGGTTGATCGGTTTATTCTGATGAGGCGCTTCCCTGATTAGATTCGGATGCTCATTGGTTAAGTATAAAAGGGGCAAAGGGGGGGATAATTCCCATTAATTAAGATAAATAGGTTTCTCATGTAGAATTGTCCAATTCGCTTCTAATTTGTTATACCTGTTTATTCCGGTAAGGTGCCTCCCTGATTAGATTTGGAGGATCATTTGTTAAGTATAAAGGGCGGAAATGGGGAGGCTAATCCCCCTCCCTTAATTTAGCTAAGTGGAGTTTTTTGTCGATTTCTTTATTTTTCGAGGAGCATTATTAGTTGAAATAAGAGTTTAACCCCTTGAGGGGCAAGCAAAAATGACTCTAAGTATCGAATTCTCACCGGAATAATAGATAAATTTTATTTTTAAATAAGGAACAGCAATTTTTCAGTAATTTTCCTCCAAAGTTAAAAATATAAAATTTAGTAAAAATTTTCTGGTGAGAATCTTGTTTAAATTAGGTGGGATATATTTTATCCCACCGCCCCTCAAGGGGTTATTACACAGTTAGTGTGAATAGCCTGTGAGCTCAATGCCATCAGTTTAACTGGGCACTTTTCTTTTTATTTATTTTGTCTTTTCCTTAAATTTTTTTCATGAATTAATAAAAGCGTGTTTTTAAAATATTCATTCTCTATGTTTTACTCGTAATAACTTGTTTAATGAGTTTTACAATTCTCACATTTAAAATGTATGCTAACATTTATGTTTAGCTTCAGGTGGTACTTGTTATTATAGAGAGAATAGTTTATTGCGATTACATGTAAAGCATACTTACTTCACTCAGAACTTGATTAGTTTTTTTCTGTAGACTAATTTAAAATTCAACCAAGTCTGCACCCTGTCTATAATCGAGCAAAAGTAGTTACAGAATATATTGCGCGTGCAAGAAATAATGTGGATGACCGGATAAAATATATACTAAGTTTGCGGAGCTTCGAACAGTGTTGCCAGTGGGCTACTTTTTTAAAATTCAGATTTCTTGATTGTCACCCTTTTTTTTGAAACGGTAAAATTCCTTTTGTTTTTGCCTTAATTAATATGTCATTAAATAAGGCGCAGTCTACCATTTCAAAATAGTGGTGCCAATCAAGAAATTTGAATTAAAAAAGTTGCGCATCTGGCAACACTGGCTTCGAATACTATTGGTCAAATTTTAACCTTTTATGGTTCAACAAATCCGATTTGAAAAAAAAAAAAATATTTACTTAGATATTAGAACACACTATTTTAAGAATGTAAAAAATTATTTTAAAAAATTAGAACAGTTAAGATTATAAATTATTTGAACAGAATTTAGATTATTGACCTAAAATGTACTTTGCTCGCGTCTGAAATAGGCAGAAAATTATATACTTCTATAAATATTGTGAATATTTAATAAAAAAATTAAATGACAGGAACTTACCTTAGTAAAAAATATATTTATGAACATCTACAGCTTTTTTAATTTTACAAAATTAACGAAGTACATTGTGGAAATGATGATGTGAACTGTAATTCAGAAAATGTATAAATTCAGATACAGCTTTCAAATAAATTGCATTAGAAAGAACAGTTTTTTTCTTTTAAAATTACAGGTTTTCTTATACAGTGTATCACATAGCAGAAATTTTTTGATGGTGTTTTAACACACTGTAAAAAAAAAAAAAAAAAAAAAAAAAAAAAAAAATCTGTAAAGTTAGTAGAGTTTTTCTAGGAAATTGGGAATCCTAGAACTTTTTATGTAACGGCAACAACAAAAATTCCTGGTTTTTTTTGTTTGTTTGTTTTTCTTACAGTGCACTAGAACGCCCGGAAATTTTACTCAAATTTCATAAAAATATTTGCCTCAGAATTTTTATTTAAATTTATTCGACTAATGTATTTAACGTAATACTGCGTGGTTTAAATTTAGCTTATTTTATGAAAGAGATTCTGATTCCGCTCGATGTTCAATCATATGTTCGGAGTCGGATCGACTCCTTCCGGGCATTCTAGTGTTAAGAAAATCTTTTAGTTGTTATTGTTTCGCACCGGTTTCAACTTATATTCTTTTATGTGAAACTGCTCAAATGGTAACAAAATTTTGGCATGAAAATCTTCGGTGTAAAAAGAAAAAAAATATGTCGAATTAATGTACAAAAAGTGTCAATTTTACAGGGCTGCCACGGACGACTATTTTTTTATTCTATTCGCATCTTTATTTTGAAAAATAATAATTTTGTATTGCATTTCTCTTGCAAATGTTATCAATCTGTATGCCAAAGATTTTTGTTTTGAAAATGTGGTGCGAGGTAGAATTAAAAAGTAGACACCTGTGGCTGCCCCGATTTCGGCGGCGGCGAAAAACCGTTTAATTTAGATAAAATATCTTTAATCTGTTCATTAAAACAGTTTTTTGTTGTAAAAAATATAGTTTTTTTCTTTAAAAATCACAAAACTGACACAAAGATAAAACAGTTTTTTTTCTGTATAAAATAAGGATTTTGTAATTTTTTCAGAAAAAAAATCTATATTTTTTAAGACAAAAAAAAAACCGTTTTAATGAGCAGATTACAGATATTTTATGTACAATAAACGCTTTTCTGCTGGAGCCAAAATTGCAAGTTTTCCCGATAATTTGACAGATTTCTTTTCGGTGTATTGTTTTATATGCAAACGGTTAATCTCATGTAATCGGACTGCAAGCCATAGAGACAGATTTTTTGAAAGATACATTTTTCAAAAATATTTAAAAATAATTAAAAATCTGTAAATACACATACAGCTTTCAAATAAATTGCATTTGAAAGAACAGTTTTTTTTTTTTAGAGTATATGAACAATTTATATTAACTGCTGTATTTGGAAATAGCAGCAATAAATAAAATCATCTTTTCTGTATACGTAACATAGACTTCTCGATATATTGCATATAACGACTATCTCGTTATATATGTTTGCATTTTATTCTCCCCCCCCCCCAGACAGTTTCAATTAAAATTCTGTTTAATAACTTATTTATTCACTATAGTCAAACAGTGCAGCCCCTAAATTAAATTCAACATTTAAAAACTAAATCGATTGTATTAACAGCCCTTCACATTTAAATTAAATTATTCTAAGTACTCATCTCTTTAATAAAATAAAATCAGTGAATCACTCTCCATTTTCACTTTCTGATTCTTTCACACATACGCTTTAACCTTGTACAAAATTCGTTACGGCTGACTGTTAGTTTCAAAAGCATTTTAACTTCGGTCATTTCCTTATTTGGGCATGAATATAACTCATCATTTAAAATCACTTTACATGCAATCTACTTATTAGAATTATCTTCGCTTCACACCCTTTTGTTCAGATGTATGGCAATTCTGCATTTTCGTGGTAAAGAGGTGCATCTTTGATCTAACATCTGGTCTAGAAAATACAGTCTCATGCTTTTTAGCCTAACGAATTCGGTCTGTTACTATGCCCTTTCCAGATAACACTTTTTATTTTTTTACATTTAACCGCAGCTGTATCAATGTACAGATGAGTCTCCGTCTATCATGACTCAGGAATGTATGCAGCCCACAATCTGCCCCCCCCCCCTACACAATTAATATGGTAGAAGCCTACCGTACATTTTTGGCAAACATACCAGCCAATGTTTCTCTTAGCCCCTGTGCATGGCGCAAAAATACTTTTAGATTGGCGATTTTGTAGTCCGCCAAGCAAGAAAGTTGTAACTGTATATTCGGATTCCTGCTTTCTCTCTACCCTCGTGATGACGTCTTAAAAGAGGCTCCTCATTGCTTTTCCCCTGTACCTCTCCCTTCGACTTTCATCATGGAAATAAACTAACTCTTCGTTTACTCGAATTGGAGTTTTTTTTTTTAATAGGACCTGGTGTTTTTAATTCTCGCAATCTTATAAACGCAAACGGCCATCTCTTCTAGCAAAAAGTCTTCATATTGCAGACTTGCAACGAAGTGATAAAAAGGCTTAACCCTTAAATGCGCGATTTTAAATTTTGTTTCGAAAAAATTATATATGATTCTCTGAACGGTTTATTACACAGGAAAAATAATGAAAAATATCAGAGATACATTTTTCATATAATACGTCAATCTTTTCTTCTGTTATACATCTGCAATACAAGTAAAAACTACTATCGTGTGGCTGTTTTACGCTAAAATAATGCAAATTGGTAAATACTTCAATAAGTATGTCTCCAAATACCTTATTTTATATAATTATTTATTTTATACAACTTCACCTTTAACCATTTATTCCCATGATAGAATACGTTCTAGAAATTTCATACTCCGGAGAATCTGATTTAACACAAGAAAGTTTGGATGGTTCATTTCGCTTTATTTAACCCTAGAACTACCGGAAATTTTACTCAAGTTTTAAAAAAACATTCTACACCAGAATTTTTACTTAAAACTATTTAATTTGTTTATTTAACAAATTATTGTCTGATTTATACATTTAGTTTGTTTTGAAGAAATTTTCTGGTTTGAATAGATATTTTGAATATACATGTCGGGTCCATTGGACCCTTCTGGTAGACAGAGGGTTAAATACGATACGGGGTGTATGTTATGATTTCTTAAAAATATGACAATATAATATTCCCGCAAATGAAAATATAGAGTAACCGCTGCCGAGTTACCTAAGATACCAAAAAGTATTATTTATCTTAAGAAACCTCAGAAGCTAACATATTTTCGTGAATTAAAAAAGCATTCCTAAAAACAGAGTTTCTTTTTTGCCGCTGATTTTCGTAAATGTTTCCGAGTATTTTTCACAGTACAGTAAACAGTTTTGCCGAACCGGAATATCGGTTTTAGGATACTATTGAATTTCAGATACACTTTTTGAGGTGCGTAACTAAATTTAAACATGCAAAGTGTAGCAAAATAATATTAATTTTAATCTTAATGCAGTTAATTTATTATGTTTGCTTGTAAAACATGGGTTTTGAATGTGAAAATGCCTGCTTGAGCATTGATAGCATCCTAACACCCTATATCACGGGTGTCCAACTGTGGCCCGCCGGTTACCACTAAAATTTTACAGATATCTTTGCCTTATCTAATCGTTGAATTGCTGCGATTCAACTTGTAGACTATTTCTTTAAAATTTTAGTGGTATCCGGCGGGCCACAGTTGGACACCCCTGCATGGCATGAGAAATTTATTAAGGCATACTATTTTAATTTTTATTATATATGTATATAGATATATATTTTTAATCGGAAAAATTTTTTTTTGCAGATTTTTACTCCTTAAACATTCAAAAACTATGCGGTAAAGTAGTATAACTCCTTGAGGCACGGTGGTATATTTTTGAAACCACTTAATTTTAATTCCCAAATGCCACATTGCCACCAGAATTCTGGCAAAAAAATTTTCGGTTTATTATGTGTGTGAACAATGGAACAATGTGATCAGCTGAATGGATTACCTAGTTGCGTTGCAACTTTACATCCAGTGGAAAGGTGATTGTGTTGCAAGGGCATTAGGGAGCCTTAAAAAAATAATGTTTAGAAGTGACTGGTAGCCACAAATTAAAATTACTTTTAAGAAAAAGAAAAGATTAACAAAAAATAAAAAAAAGTACATACGTACTAGTATAACATGTTATAAAAAAGAGAAATTTAGAATAAAAAAGAAAAAATGTCATTAGTTCCAAAAAAGAAGGAAAAGGAGAAAAAGCTACCGCGGGGGGGGTGTCCCTAAAAAAAAGGACTATTTTCAGAAACCATATATTAGAATAAATAGTAGAATGCTAAAAATATAGCAGACAATCAATTTTTTTAAACTATGAACAGGACAGAACAAACAGAAAGGTTAAGTAGAGCAGAAGGTGAGGGAAACTCAGTCTTCTTCGTTAACCCCTTGGGGACGAGCGAAACGTATACGTGCCGAAAATAGGCCTAAGGATCCTCGTTTATCCTCACCAGTAAAATTTTACTGTAAAATTTGCCTTATTTAATCCGAGCATTTTCCCGATTTGAATAGGCACAAATTTCTGTTTTTTAAAACCGGTAGCAAAGTAATAAACATTTCGTAAAAGGTTCCCGTCGCGAAGCGGTTAAGCAAAAGCGAGTATTTAGGGCGTTTTCTATTAGTGGGGTCGGATACCTCGTAGTTGGGTAGTACCACTATAATTTGGTTAGGGAGGTTGTAAACAGATTTATAAAAATTTTTAGCAAGTTTATTTATGCGCTTTTTTAAGGAGGTAGTATTCAAATCCCTGCGGATAGTGGCGTTACGAAAAAAATGGTGACCATTACAAATATAGCGTAGGTTTTTGTTATGAGCATTGTAAATATACTCCATATTAGTTTTGCAAGCAAATCCCCACATCGGACAAGCATAAGTTAAAACTGATCTAATACATGCATTATATAAGATTAGTTTATTATGAGTAGAAAGAGTATTACTTTTGAGAAGAGGAGAAAGGGCCTGGGAGATACCAGCAACTTTGCCTCGAATATTAGTAAAGTGCTTTTTCCAAGTAAGTCTTCTATCTTCCCCAGATACTTCGTGTCGTTAGTCTAAGGAATAGTGGTGTTGTTAATAGTAATACGATTGGGAAATGTTAGTTTTCTAGAGAAATAGACAGCAGCTGTTTTCCGTTCGTTGAGCTTACCACGCCACAACTCTGTGGCGGTTATCCGGTCACCAGCTAAGGAATTTATCTATGTGTTTTTAGAGAATTTTGTATAATGTGAATGAGTGTTGTGCAGAGGCGTACATTGCCTTGACGTCCGCGTACAGGGCAGGATAAGTCCTCAGTGTTCTTTATGTGTGTGAAATATAGCTTTTTTCCTATTTAAAAAGATATTTGTTTTCCAATTCCGGTGTCTTTCATTAATTTCAACACTTCAGCAATGGAATCGCTTTGCCCCTGAAACGGTTAAAAAACGCGTATTGGTCCAAAAGTTATCCGGTTTTTGCTGTTGCAGAGGACAGGTTCATTTTTTGGCGTATTGTGAAAAACAAAATTGCTATGAAAAATAAAAGAAATGAGGAAGAGGAATTACAGGAGTGTTCATTACATGGGCCTGGTATAGATAATTTTATGTAAGTTGAAAATTGTAACTGATACCTACGTTTCAAAACGTTGTAAAACTTCAAATGTATTTTTCTCGAAAATTTGTTTTACAAATCGGTACCTGATAGGACTTGAGTTTGGATCGATTTAGTTGAATTTTTTTTGGTTTTCTAGCATATGCTTTTTTGAAGAACCTCATGTACGCGTTTTTCAGTATTCGAATTGCGAATATTTTTTTGCGCGATTTAAATCCGAAAAGTTTTCCCTAAATTCGACAACTTAAAATTTGGACGGTTACCATTTCCTTCAGGATCGAAAAATTGCCAAACACATCCACGGAGGACTGCAAAATATCTTAAATTTTAAGTGTTTTCTGTTTTTTGTTTTTTGTTACATTTAAGCAGATTCAGAGATTCCGCTGAACGCTTCATTTTTTGCACACCGCGTTATCAAATGCCGCCAGAAGACTACTTTTGAAGCAAGTTCCAAGTGAAAAGTTCTTTTTAAAACTTCAAAATAGGCCCTTTCATTTGGAAAAAAACGCATTATTATTCCTGTGCAATGGCACTAAAGTAAATCTAATGAAAGTAGAATTTTTTTTTTAATTACAACATGCCTTAATTAGAGTTTAAAAACTACTAGAACATTTGTTCAAAAATGCAAAGAAAATTTTGATTTCATAAATGAGTATAAATCTCGAAAATATATTAGTTTCTTAGGTTTCTAAAGATAAAAAATCCTTTTCTGCATCGTGGGTAAATCGGAAGGGGTTATTGTCTATTTTTGTTCCTGGTCATGTTATATTTTCGTTGATTAACACGTTCACGCTGGCATTCATCACCGGTGGGTCACGCTCGACTGTCCCATCAGGTGGAGTGCATCACCTGTGAGTCACGCATGACTGCCGCATCATGCGACATACATCACTAGTGGGTCACACTCGACTATGCTATAGACGGCGTGTACTACAGGTGGGTCACACTTGAATATTCGAAAATTCAGTAGTAAAAATAATTCATTATTATAAACTCAATACATTCGCGACGGGAAACGAAAATTCTCGTTTTCATTCAAAAAATATCATAGATTAAGGGCGTGGCTTCTACCTTAGAGAAATGCACTTATATCATGTTGTCCACATTTCTTTAGATTGTAAGACATTTTATATTAAATTCGTACATATGTTGTCAATAAAATCATGTCTCTAAGTAATCTGCTTACTCCTTACGAACTTTCAAACATTCACAATCAACTCTGCTTGTTATATTCGAGTTTAATTCAATAAATATGAGAGGAGCGGGATATTACATACAGTGCCTGAATAAGCGACAGTACTGCGCCACCAGATGAATGAAATATGAATGCGAACGCCGTCTCACAGCGAAAAATATGAATATCGGCGCCGGCATGAACGTGTTAACAGAACTTTTTTATTGTGTGTGTCTCAAATACAAAACATATTTTAAAGTTTAGTAAAGTTTGTTTTTTTTTAGTTTTTTTAGTATATGATGTGCTTAAATATATGGAATTAAATATTTAATATAAGAACTAATTTCAAAAGGTGTAAAATGTAAGTTGAATATTTCTCTGTTATATAAAAATTATTCAATTCTTACCATTATATTCGTATTAGTGGGTAAACCATATATATTTTTAGACAGTTTTTGATTCACTATGTTTATGACGATCTTTACTTTTGCAAGAACTTTACTACCATTATTTCAGAATATTGATCTTCGCGTTATTTAATCGTAGGTAGTTCAACAGTTAAATAAGGAGGGGGGGGGGAATTAATATTCAGAACTAGTGCATAGAAAAGTGCTTCGAAAAATAAGTATCATAGTAACCCTGATTAACTGCAAAAAATAAAATTTTTTAACATATTACATTAGTCACGTGAAAACACTCTGAAGTTAATACTAAACCTGTGAACGAATTCTTTCCACATTTCTCGTTTGCTTTTGTATATTTTTAAAGTATTTTTTTTTAAATAATAGCTACGGTACCTCTAAAAAGGCCTTTTTATATATTTTTTAATATTTTGATTGCAGATTTTTTTTTAACGCGGATATCTTCACTGGCGGATCAGGTTTCGACATCGAAAATGACTTCAAAAGGAAGTCTTCAACAGGAATCGAAAATGTTAACGACTCGTTCAGAGATCGACCTTAGCTAACCTAAGAAAAAAAAAATACAGATATTGAAAGTCAAATGCAAAATTTGAAAAACGTTTCTGCCTTAGTTTTAACATTAGCTCGCGACCATCTTTCCGTGACTAGCATACGCTCTTAAAACCCTGCGCTAGTCATGCAAAGGTCATCACACGCTAATGATAAACCAATGGCAACATTATTTTTTAAAAATTCCGCTTGCATTTTTTAATTTTTTTTTTTTCATACGAAAGCTGAGTAGGGAGTCTACCGGGGATAGATTTATTTTTTTCAGAACCGTTTAAGAAAGTGACTCAGAAAATCTGCAACTAAAATAAAGAAAATAAAACTAGCCTGCACCTTAGATATCTTATAAAAAAAAGAAAAAAAGATTAAAAATATTGAAATTCAAGCGTGAAATTTAAAAACAATTCTTCCATAGGTTCAACATTAGCTTGCTAGCGTCTTTGCATGATTACAGGGTTCCTACATTTTCAGTTGAAATACCAGTATTTTTCTGTAGAAAAACGCGACTTATATAATCACGTGATTACAAAAGGTGAGTTTTTCTCTATACAAATTCTGGTGTTTATCTGTCCTAAAGTCAGGGAAATTATTTGATCTGTAGGAACCCTGGATTAGCAAACGCTGTTAATAACTTACACTAGTCATGCGCAGAAACCCGCACGCTAAATTTAAATAGTATTATTTTCAAATTTCTCGGCTGCATTTTAATATTTTTAAAGGATTATTCTTTTGCATAGGATAGCTAAGTAGAATTTCTGACCGACTAATTTTTATTTTATCCAAATCAGTTCCCCATAAAGTTCCCGCAACCGAAAGTAGGCTCATTAAAAAACTGCAACTAAATAAAAATAAAAATAGCACGCACCTCAACTATTCTATTGAAAGTAAATAAATAAATAAAAATATTATACTCCAACTGAGAAATTTGAAAATAACTCACACATATGTTTAACTGTAGCTTGTGATCGTCTTCGCGTGAGTAGTGTACGCTGTTAACAGTGGCATATACTCAGTATCGGCGATTTTTATATTTAGAAATTTTTAAGTCACACCAGGATATTTAATTTGTAAATTAATATAATAAAACTTTTCACCCTTTAAAAGTTATATTTTTCTTATATTGTTAATTAACATTTCTATTGTAAGTTTTACTTACTATTAAACTTTAACTTTTTTTGCGGTCACTAGCCGTGTTAAAACATTCTTCTGTAGCTCCCTTTGTATAGAAAAACACACTACCTCTAAAGCGAATGTAAAGTTGCAAGGCAACTATTGAATCCATAATATGACTACATTGTTCTCCAAAAGTAAACGATCCAGGTCTTTCAACACTGAGTATGCTAACCTACCAAACCCGATATAGCAAAGAAAAAATAATCGGTTGCACACCTGACGATGGATAAGTGTATAAGACGCAAGTGGTTATAATGATTTATTCTTCAGTAAATTATGAATTGTGCTTTTTGCGTTCTTTATTTGGAAAGAAAAGAGAGAAAAAACACATACAAGTATAAACAAAAATACGACTTTATTTTCCTATTGTTTCAACGTAAACAAACAAACAGTTATGTTTACATTTACGAATCAGACTTAATTTTTTATAGAATACATGTACACCAAACAAGGAAACAGAACAATCTGTGCGTACAAGCTTCTATAACAGTTTACAAGCAACACGCGATAATAATCTTTTATATTAACAAAGCCACTTAGCAATGGAATAATTAGAATAATTTGTATCATTTAAATATGCATTAATAAATATATGAATATCTACATCAGTATTTTATTAATTGACATGGTTTAAATTTACAATTATACATTTTAAATGCACAAGTATTTTGTATGAAGACATATAGTGTAAGTACATAAATTATAACGATATATTTAAATTCCTTTTTTTTTTTTTTTAAGAAAGCAGTCCTTGCTTTTCCTCTTCAGCAAAGAAGTTCTTTACCTTAACCCAGTCCAAAGTTCTTTAGTTAAACTCGGTTGCAAATAGAAGAAGAAACAAATAATAATACTTTTAGAACAGCAACAACTTGTTTGTAGTTAATTATTTCGTGGTTTAGCTTTTGTTTGATTTCTGAAGGAATTTTTTATTCTATAGTTTTTATGTAAATCTCTGCATAGGATGTATCAATAAGTTCTTTTGGAATGCGAGCATCTTGAGCGAATTTGCAAAGTTCATTCACAAATCAACCTGAATGTTTTCAAAAATTGATAACTTTACTTGATGACATTACTTGAAGACTTTATTGGTGATACAGCAGCGAACAGTTATGGTGATTATAGCAAGAAGCGTTAATCCTGTGGTAAGAACTTAAAATTGAATTTTCTGTGTTCTTTTTGCAAAAATTGACATCATTTAAATACATTGGATAAATGGGTTTAAAACCGCGGCAAAGAATTCCCGAGTAATATCAATTTTGTGTAAAATGAATACAGACCTTAAACTTGAATTTTCTGTGTTCTTTTTGTAAAATTTGATACCATTTAATTAAATTAGATTAAGGGGTTTAAAACCGCGGTAAGGAATTTCCGAGTAAAAGCAATTCTATATAAAAGTAATACAGGGTTCGCACGCTATTAAGTCACGCCCCATTTTGTAAGGACTCTACCACCAGTAATCGCATAAAGCTATCTTCTAACTAAAGAATCGTGAAGAAAATAATCTTTATAATAATACCGGTGGTAGAGTTTTTTCAAAATAGAGTGTGGCTTAATAGCATGCCAACCCTGTAATATACATCACCTGTGGTAAGATCTTAAATTTGTGTTCTTTTTGTAAAATTTGATAGCATTTAAATAAATCGAATCAACGGGTTCGAAACCGCGGTAAGGAATTTTCGAGTAAAGAAGTTAACCATTATCGAATCGCTATCTTCTCTGTAAATTTTAGAAATTTAGTTTTGTTTAAAGTTATTCAAATGTTATTGTCTACAAGTGGATAATGCATGAATAAGCTAGCGAGACAATAAAACAGTGTAAGTTATATAATATCTAGGCACTCTTAGACTAGCCACATTGGCGATTAACAACATTTGAATACTTGAAAACATTAAAAGGGTTTAGTAGGATTAAAAAATATCAATGAAAACGATCTTTTAAATAAAAAAATGTTTTTTAATAAATGAAATATTTTTAAAAATACATTTTGTTATGCATGTAAAAAATCAGCTTAGGCAAAATCCAATGCGATAAATATAAATAAGATACTTATTTACTTACCAAATAATTTTAATGAGAAAATTTCAAAAATAAAAGCCAAATCTATAATTAATGTTTTAATTGCAAATAGAATTGATATTTTTAAATCGAAAATTGGAATAAAAAATATCAAGTCGTATACACCAATAGATTTTTCATCACCGAAATCATCAGAATCACCGCAAGTTTCTACATCGGTGTGTAAAAGATTATTTAAACTTTTTTTTCTCTTCAATCAAATACTAAATTTAGAAAAATCATTTTTATCATAATTAAATAACTTTGCATTTTATCTTAATTAAGGGCATGGTATTAAACAAATCTTTAAATAACATATATTAACAGGATTTCAACTGTTACCAGACATTCAAATATTAGAAACTGATAAGAAATAATTTTTGACGATTTGTTTCCTGCCGATATGTGTTTTTATAAAACTTTATTCCTGGTGATCGTTTTGAAGTTTAAACCGAAACGTAGATTCTTATTTTATTCATGTGTTTTTATTTTTACATCATCTTTGAATTTATTGATTAAGTATACGTAGGATAGCAACCTTTATTTTGTTTAGTGTCGGATAAGAAATGTTTTTCCGTAATTTTTTTAAATATACTACCACAGGAATAAAATAAAATTTACCGATCAGTACTAAGACTTTTCCATGATTTTTTTTCTTTTTTTAATTCACAAGATTAAAAAATATTATTTACATGCAACCACCTCAATAAAGAAAAGTTTTAAAATAACGAAGGTCGTTTGAAATTAGTAACGAAAATTCCGAAAAATACTACATGAAAATATGTTGAAAATATTAGGTCTACAGGAAAGTTCTGTCAGATAATGTTATTTCAGGCCTACTTTTTTAAAATTTAGATTTCTTCACCACTTTTTTAAATTGGTAAATTTCCCATTGTTTTCATCTTGACGTGAAATGCGAAAACAATGGGAATTTTTCATTTTGACGTGGAATGCGAAAACAATGTAAATTTTACCATTTCAAAAAAGTGGTGCCAATGAAGAGATCAGAATTTTAAAAAAGTAGGCGTGAAATAGCATTATCTGACAGAACTTTCAGATAGACCTAATATATAGATACGTTAATTAATTAATTGACGAAATAGCAAAATTTCATGTTCATTTCTCATAAAAAATATAGAAAAGGAATATCCACGAAATAATTAATCACAAACAATATATTCACTAACAATAAATTTATATGAACAAGATGTATCAAACATATTCAACATTATTATATTAAAATATTAAAGATTTCATATATTTGTCCTACTTTTAGTCCTATTTACATATTTTAGTATCATATAAGAGCAATATATCAGTTATTTTTTCTAATATATTCTAATAATAAAGAAATGCTTAATAGAGAAAATATGGAATCTGTTTTGAGTAATTAATATTTAGAGAAAATTCTAAAAGAGGTTGCAGAAGCTACTACAAACAGAGTATCTTAATGCTTTACTGACTATTCAAATATTTAAAATCCTAACAATGTTATGATTTTAGAAAACGGAAGGACATTTTAATGACGTTCGTTGTTATTTAATTCTAATTAATGAATCAAATTAAGAAATCTATACATTAATGTTAATTTCAAAGTGTTTTTACAACAAAATCTTGACATTTTTGCAATAAACACTGAAAGTGTTATTGCCTCTAAGTTTTGAATATTGCTGTTTTTGTAAATTTATAGCATGAGATTTTTAATAATTTTTTTAAAACAAAAATTGAAAGTTAAACATTAAGCTGTTTCTAAAAATCGTAAAAGAAAATGCAGAAATGCGAACATATGCTCAAAAGATTTCTCATTAAAATTTACTGGTTGTAAAAGTTTTCATAAATTCAAGTTTTAAAAATTCACATATACAATGCTTTGTAGCATTTGAATTGGCGGCAAACAGTGACGAATAACGCATACCTATTCCTTTGTTTTAGTATTTTTAACCTTCGTGAGGTTTTGTTCAGCTTTTTACAACTGGTATTAAAGCTTTCCGGTCCAATGACTGTTCCACAAATTTTATTCAGTTGGCACCACTTTTTTTAAAGTAGTGGCCGCCATTTACACAATTTCGCAATTTTTTTAATTAAATAAGGGAACTTTTATTTTCCTTTATTACTGGTACCAAAGCAAATTTTGCAAAGAAAGATGATCATGAGTCAGACTATGTGTTGAACCGCAAAGTGGTAACTGTTACTGTTCATATTTTTAATGTAACATCCGAAAGAGTAAAATAATAATGCCCAAATAAAATTTTGCTAATAAAATTCAGATTATAAGTTTTTGAAATTATCTAGGATAGTATGCAAATTTTAAGATAAAATATGAAAATACACGAATGAATTCATAATAAAGTTTAATTTTTTACTCGATTTTCTACGCATAATCAATTTTCTACGCATAAGGGGCACTTCCAAAAGTATGGTAATCAGTAATAACACCGCAAATATATTCCAATTAAAAAATTAAATCCTTCCAAAAAAATTTGCAAGTACATCTTTCTGGAAAACTTTAATATATATATATATATATATTTGATTTTATAAAATCTTCTATTATAAAATATTGTCAGATTTTTTTTTTTGAGCTGTTTGCTGATATATTTATACTTTTATTGTCATTTTCACGTACGATTACGATAGAATAGAGCTTGATAGCGAAAATGCGTATTAACATATGAATGTTTTTCCGTTACAAATTTATAATATAATTATTTTCTAATATATGTAACAGAGTGATATGCATATTAATAAAGATATTCAATTAGTAAATAACATCGTCAAATTTTTTAAATAGATTATTGTATCTTCTGGAAAAATTTTAAATGAAAATACTCTTTGATATAGTTTATACTGGATATGCCTTATAATTGTTATTTTTCATTTAAAAATAAAACATAGATTACATAACATCAAACTCGAAATTTTTTTTAACATTCTTTTAAATGCAATGCAAAGATTATTTTTCTTTTGCTAAGTATTATTACATATGTATGAATGATATGAAATTTTTCAATATATATATATGTACTTCTATACATTGTTTGCACAATCGCTTTTAATTTCAATAAACATTTTATAGTAAACATATTACTTATGGTAATAATATAATATATATATATGTATATATATATATATATATATACACACCCATATATATTTATATTTTATTACAAATGTCACATTTTCCTGATAATATAATTTTATTTCAGTAATAATCCAATGAAATATGGCATGAATTGTTATGTCTGACGGATTTTTCTTTTCTTTTTTTCTTGTTATTATAATAAAGGTAGAAATATATTTTTAAAAATAACATTCATTTGTTTCAGTTTTTTAAATAATTACACAATTAGAAATTTGCAGAAAAAAATTATGCATTTTTTTCTATATTTTCTCTGGTGCCAATGTGTATTTTTTTTTATTATTTACAACTGAAATAGTCTATAGAATTATATACTATTTTTAAGTAAGAAATTTTGTCCTATTACGAATGCTAGAAAAAAAATAAGAGCTATATACTTAATTTATTTACATATTGAGCAAAATATGTAAATTATAAAACTAACTTTATTTAGATAGCGTAATAAACGATATACGACTTGTTATATACGCTATAATTAGCACTGTATTTAAAATAGGAATTTTTTAAACAGAATTCAGGATAAACAAGGTATGTTTCCGAACTTTTGTGCTTCATTTTTAAAATTTTGTCAAAACATGAAAGAGATAGGAATGTTATCATTTAATCTTAAGTAAATCGCTATCACCTCACTAAGTAGTATATAATAATACAAAAAATTGTGTGAAAATGTAAGAATTGAAAGAATGATAAGGTATAGGAACAAAATCAATATTATAAATTCACATTGAAGATTAAATAACTTATTAAGAAATACTAAATAGTATCAGAAATGCTAAATAGTATAAGGAAAGACAATAGGGAGAAATATTTAAATAATGTAAAATAATGTTTCATATAGTTAGTGGATACATTTCATATTAAATATAATTTGCAATCTCTATAGCTACTAACAAAATATGAAATTTTGTCACATAGAATATTTTTAAAGTAGACACATTCTACTACTTTTTGATTATTTGATTTTAGTACAAACTTCATACTTCATTCTAATATCACACTTTCACAATATTAACGTTTTAATTATTTAATTTATTTAAGTACTTTTTTTATAAAGAAACTAATGGTAGAGATATTGTTTTCTCTTAATTTGTTAGATACTAATAAATTTTGTTTTAGTTTTATTACAAGCAGCAGAAATACATAGAGAATTTGAGATAGATGCCATGACAACTATGAAAGTTATATTGACAATAAAAGCGGAAATATTTCTAGAAAAGGAATGTCTAACATTAAGCTATGTTTATTACACTGATTGAACTACAATGCTACTATTAAATGCTACTGTATAATTATCCCCTATGTATTTATGCTCAGTTGTCAAATTCGATTTTTTAATTAATGCTGCCACAAGAAAAGATAAAATTCAGACATGAAATGCACCGCTGCCTTATAAAGCTCATAAAAACAAAATAGCACCAAGTGAATGAATTCATAGTCCAATTTGAATTTTTCTGCTAAGATGGTAACCGTACCCGTGCTGTTGGCGAAAAACATGAACCATGAATTAAATAATATAGAATATCTTTAGATCTAACATTTAATATTTCATAGTACGTATGAAGTAAACACGAGAGTATATAAATCTCTTTTAAGTACCAAAAAAAAAAAATGAGTAAATTACTTCTAAGAACAATTAAGCCTCTAACAAAAGCAACCTAACCCTACTTAATATTCACTGCAGCCTACTGAATGTTAATATTTTAAAAAACTCTTAGAGATTTTGCTTATATGATGTTTCTATTTCTAGATCTTGAAAAGTTTCAAAAAACGGCAATACCTGTTAATGTTATTCTAAGATATAAGAAGGAACAAACACACTTTATGAGTAATATCGTTATTTATTTAAAAAATATTATTTTATAATTTTCCACTAAAAAAGTTGTCGATTCAGTATTTAACTATTAGATGAAAACTATTTTTCGCTTCTTTATTAATTCGTAAAAGGCTAAATCTCGTTAATTTCATAAATAAAGATGCACACATATAGCACGAAATCATATGAAATGACTATACGAAAAATACAGTGGATATTCAAAATATTGAATATTTAAAAATTTGCTAGTTAATATTTCATGGCTCATTTTTATATTGATTAAAAATTTCTCTAAATTATAATAATGTCATAACGTACATTTTACAACTTTTCCATGATATAATTTAACATGTACAAAAAATTGCCATTGCTTTTGTAAAATTTTTTAGTTAGTTTATACGCAATAGAAATTCAAATTTCTCAGTAATGTTAAATATTCTTTTTTAAAATTGACAGTCTGCGGAACTTTCTGTTATGTAATAATATCCTATCTCTATTGCATTCCATATGGTAGTACGGTTACGTTAAATAAGCTAGAATTTTTTTCGTTTTTTACATAGCATTTAGTTATATTTCATGTAGCGTTTATTTTTTCGAAATCCATTTATAAATAATATGCTCAGTAGCTCAACATGCCCCCCTTTTTAATTAAATCACCCAAAACATTACATGAGTCATCTTCTTACCCCGTTATCTGGATGTACAAGTATAGACTAAAATATACAGAAAATTAAATAAACTAATTTTTCTCAAATCAAAACAATGATTTGTTCATATTTTACATAGTTCAAACTGATCTAGAAGCTATTCGAGCAAATTTTGGGTATTGGAGACTGTGACCCTCTGAAAATTTCAAATCTAAACTTACATAATAAAGCAGTTATTAACAGAGCAAGTTAGAGAGCCGATATCTATCTGGATAGCGAATATACAAACGCCTTACTTCTTTATCTCCCAAATTTCGCATATTTGTATAAGAAAAATAGTTGAAATGGATTAGGTTGCTTTTGTTTCTGATCGTTTGATGACTGTTGGCAAGATAACTGGCGATAACTATTTCACTTCGTCCTCCTGCGAATGTTTGGCGAGGGCCAACAAGATCATGGTCAGCTCTTTCTTGTTGATTTTTCCATCCTTGTTGAAATCGCATCCCCTTAGGATCGCTTCCTGAAATTCTTCTAAATCCTGAGCGTCATAGTCCTGTAAAACGTAAGGTAAATTGAAGAGCTAAGTGGAAGAACATGTTAAGTGACAAAAATTACATTTGAAGAAATTTGATGTGAAAGTTTTTGTTGTCAATTTTAATGATTTATTTTCTGTTTGTTACCATGTGTTTAAAATATTAACAGGTGTGGTACTAAACTCTATCAATAAAACTTATTCATATTTAATTTTTAAATATTAAAAAAAAATATCAATATTATTTGCATTGGTAAATTTTAAAATATTAAATATTAATGAATAATGTCTTAAGTCTTCAAGGCTAAATAGAACTTTGGTATTTTAGCTTTACAATGTGATAGAATACCTGATAACACCTTCATCCAAAAGATAAAATAATTTTTAAGAAAATGTAGCATAACATGTTCCTCCACTCAGCTCTTCAATTGTCAGTGAATGCAAAGTAATGATACATGACAATTAAGATAATATTCCGTGCAGTGCAATATAAGTAGATAAAACAACGTTGCTAGCAAAATAATCTTTTAACGTATAGAAGACTAGTTTCGATAGCATTCAGCGTACCGTCTTCAAAGGAAAGAAGGTGGAATTTTCACCATACCTATGGAAGTGAGATTGTTAGAAATATTACAAAAGAACTATTTTTTGTTAATTTGCAGCACCATTATTTCACATTACCAGTTCCATTGTCTATACAACTTTTCCATTGATGCCCCCCGTTTCCTGTAATCCCATTTCTCAACAAACCTATCCTCAAATCGAATATCTATTTCACACATGTGAGCTTATTCCATCATTATCTGCACTGATGACTGTACGATGAATGCTACCGAAACTACTCTGCTTTACGTTAAAATGTTCCGGTGCTAATGACGCTGTTTTATTTACTTAATTTAATGATAAGTTTGATTATGACAAATATCATTGAACAAGGTTCATATACTTTAGACAGAGGAACAATATCAGATTTTTTGTAAAGTATATTTTGTCTTAAATTAAAGATAGCAATCCTGTGTTTTAACCCTTAACGGACGGTAGCTTTAAATACATGATTTTATTTTTATGTTCCATTAGCACCACTATATTTTAAAAGCAATTTTTTAAATAAATTTATCTTGCACATGTTGCCAAAATACATGTAAAAGTGTTTCTTAAAAAAAAAAAAAAAAAAAAAAAAGTGATACAATTTGGATAAGGGTGGCAATGCCGCATATATGGCGGCATTGTTCCGTTAAAAGTTATATATGGTTATTATTTTATTACGAAATTTCTGGTATTCTGCCACCTAAAATCTCCTGAATCCTCTGAGTCGTAAGAAACCTGTTATAATAATCTTAAAAAATCTGTGACAGCGCGACAAAGTTATGCTTGATAAAGCTATTTTAGTGGTCCACTGTGTTTTGCATGCGATCTAACCTTCCTGCGAGAACCTGAATCTTACTTGTATTTTCGCAGATTAAGAAGAATTATGTAATTTTGTTTATTTGTTAACTATAAATCAAGTCGTGTCGAGAAAATCAATTCGTACCGGAAAATTCCGCCCGGTAATTATTAGACATTAGATATCGAAATCAATGTCTATTAATTAAAAGATAGTATTTTCCGGTACGAATTGATTTTCCCAACACGATGCGACTTTCCGGTCGACCGAATAGAGTGCAAGGTACGCTTGCTAGAAATTGAGAGGAATTTAAGAGTGAAATCGTATGTACAGGGAATTTCGCAAAGCTGATAAAGAGAAAGTAATCAGATTGCACACTGAATGTCATCGACGCGAGAAATTTGATAGCCAGTTTCCTTAATGTTTTCGTTATTCAGTAAGAAGTTAGTCTTTTGTACTTCAATGAAAATTTTAGAGAGTCAGGTTATTTCATTATACTTACAATTATCAGTAAGTAAATCGTTCAAGGGGCGGTGGAAATGACCAAAATAGTATGACGTACGTCACAGAGAGCAAGAGGTTAATAAAAATATTCTATCCATAGCATAGCACACAACTTTTTATGGATTTTTTTTACCATAAAAATTTAATAAATTTTTTTCTTGTTTCATCGTTAGGCATAGCTGCCAACTCTTCCGGTTTTTCAGACCACAAAAATTTAACAGAAATTTTTGCCTTATTTAATCAGCAGATTATGGCGATTTAAAAAGGTAAAATTTACTATAAAATTTTTGTGGTACAGAAAAGCGTAAGATGTTGGCAGCTATGGTTAGGAGTCGTTTTGGTTTTAGCGATTATTTCAGCTAAAATTTACTCTTAAATTCTAGTGGTGTAAAAAATCCGTATAAGTTGGCAGCTATGGCATAGTAAGTGTTCTTTCTTTTTTTAAATACTAACATTATTTCAAATGAATTAAAACTAATCAATTTCACAAAAAATAAATCTACACAATGTCGTACAATGAGTGTAATGGAAAAGTTTATTGACAGAAAATCTTTTTTTTCTATTTAAACCAATAAAAGGAAAGTAGGTAAAATAAAAATCCTCTTCAAATTAAATATTTTAAAGATAAATAAAAAACACAATTTGAATACTAAAGAAATATAAATCTTTTACTTTTTTAACCAATTCTAAGAGATCCTTAAGGAATCCTTTCAACTCCTCGTTCTCTATTGTGCCGTTACGATCCTAGAAAAACAATTATTTCAAACATAAATTTCATTTTGAAAACTTCATATAATTCAACTACAATTAAATAAAAACTTTATTTTTAGTTGTTAATTATAAGGAGGAAATTAGGGTTGGTTGGGGTATGTGTGTCATCTACCTCAAACTAAAATATGTACAAGATATTTCATACTTATTTGCATTGATCACAACACATTTTGTCACTTTCATGGGTTTTGTATATGTTTGAGCTTTGTTTCATTTATTATTCAGTTAATAGGTCTAATATAAAACAGATTTCCACAAGATTTTGTTTAACGTGTTCAACCTACATTTTCCCAAGATGTGTTTCCAGGTTTGTTTTTATTATCTTTTAATGTTTATAGTGATTATAATGTTTATCTTTAATTATTATATAAAGTTTAACCTAAAATACATACTAGAATTTGAATTTTTACAAAAAACTTTTATTAAGAAGTGTTTAACACTAGAACTGCCACAAGGGGTTATTATGACCTCCGACAAATTAATAATATTGGATTCGAACCAGCGATTTCTTCATTAGATATTAGATGAAAGCGACACAAAAATAGGCTAATGAAATAAATAATTTTAAATAAAAATTCTAGTGAGAATTTTTTTTTTTAAATAAAACTTGAGTAAAATAGACGGTGATTCTAATGTAGAGGAGCGGTGCTACTTAAACATAATTTTAGCCTACTAGGTGTAAGCTTGTCCCCACATTATGTGGTAAATGGGCCTAGATTGTACCACGTACTCTATTAAGTAAATTTATATAAATGTCTGCATTATGGATTACAGAAATTTCCTTAAATTGCTATAGTACTTATCGTTCTGTTTATTTTTTCAAATTGAACATGTGTGACATACTTAAAATTCTGAACTTAACCGCATCTGCTTAACTGTATTGTTTATAAATAGTGTAGTGTACTTAAAAACGCATTTTGCGATTTTTGAAATAAAAGGCAATTAATTATAAAGACCTAAAAGGAATTAATAGTTTAGCTAAAAAAACTGCTAAAACTAGTGACTATGTATTTGTGAAAGATGCATCTAAAAAGGCATAAAGTTTTTTCTTGGCTGCCTGTTTTTTAATTCTGTATTTTTTAATTCTGCGACTATTTTTAAATTCTGTTTTAAAACAAAATTCTTTCAGATATACTTTGACAGAATTTGCAAGTGAAATATACTACAAAATTTATTTCTGAAAAATAATGGTTTCAATGGTTTCAATCTCGTATTATGCAGCTCTAATTTTCGAAGTTGATACAAATGAAAAAAGTAATTTCTAAATTTGCAAGAAAGGAAAAGGTAGTGACACTTTTTATTGCCCGATGCAGATGATGTTGGAATTATTATTGAGGATGAAATAATAATGATTTTCCCTCAGCCAATTTTAAATAGACGCAGCCATTTAGGTTTTCCAATATCTTTTTCAGAATACAATGTTTGCTAATGCTACAACATTAATCCCAATCAACCTTATTCTTCAACACTCTTTTTACGTTAAAGTAACGTATAGACTTTCAAAAAATTTCCTCGATGTATCCGTTTTGTTTTTCATTCTGCAATAACCTGTGATACTGATATTAAGGTACGTAAATATCTCGTACATGATAAATTTACAATAAAATATTTCATATTGAAAATTTCTTTACGTTTTCAAGTAACACTCACTTACCTCTTCTATAGTTATGCTTGCTTTAAATTTAAATAAAGAGCGGTGGGACATCTTCTTAACACTTTCAGGGGCAAGTAATTGCACTGCTGTAATGTCGAATTGACACCAGAATCTTCAAAAATTTTATTGCAAAATAAGAATAAGCATTTTTACGACTTTTTTCCTCCGATGTTAGAAAAGTAAAATTTAATAAATTTTTTCTGGTGTAAATCTTCATTAATCGTAGGTGGGATATAATATATCCCACCGCCCCTCAAGGGGTTACGGAGTAAGTGGGACATCTACCTAATTTTTTAAAAGGAAAGCAGTTATAAATTTTTTAAAGCATTATTTTAGAAACTAATGATGCACTTTTTAGTATAATTTTTAATAAAATAAGCTGAAAGTTTAAGATAAACTGTTTAACCCTTTCAGGGGCAAGACTTTTCTGCTACGAATACGTTAAAATAATTAATTCACACCGCAATTTACGAACAAATTTATTTGAAATTAATTAAAAGTTTTTTTTTCACGCTTATTATGAGATCGAGACAGTACTAAAAAATTACTGGTGCAATTTGGCATTTTGGGTATTAAAATTAACCGTTTGCAGACTGCAAACGGCGCCCCTCAATGGGTTAAAAAATTTTGTATAAGGCTTTTAAAATGAAGTATTCCAAAAGGGGTTCCACTTACTCCAACTAAGCCTTTATGGTACTAGCTAATAGTGCTTTAAAACAATTAACAAAATTTAAATTTTAGATATAGTGATTAAAATAACGTATAACGTATATAATCAACATAATAATAAGCATATTACCGGTCAAGATAATTCGATTATTAGTTTGATTCAAAGTAATTTCCAGATAAAGTGTTTCCTTCAATAAGATTTGCTGTTCGGATATTTGTGTAAAACGATAGCGTAAGCAGAAGGATATTAGTATAAAATACCACCCATAAGTCGAAAACTTATGCGTTAATTAGAGTAGTTTTATGTGCACGTAACGACATGCGGACTGTTAAATTTGAATGGCTAAGAGATCCTGTGAAAATATTTCTATATTTGCAATTGTATAATGTCAATCATTATCATCATGTTAATGTTTGTTAACATCGTTTCTTGAGCCAAACATTTAAAGCTGTAGCGCGATTTAACCGGATTATTAAACAATCGGAGTTTAGTAATAATTTATTTTATCTTTCTCTTTAGACCATTAAAGTGCTGTTTAATGCATTGAAATGATTTCTAATTTTAATTTCTAAAAGGTGTAAATTAAAATTTTAAAAATAGCAAAAATTGGTTTATTCGACTCTACTCGAGTCATTTTCTCATCTAATAAAAATGTTCTAAAATTTCACGGTCTATGAAACGCCAATGTTCAACTTCGCTCGTACTGTTTTATATTATGCACGTTATTTTTTGTATTTTACTTGAATGTTTATTTAATTTTCCCAACCATTGAGTAGTTCGAGCCATGATTTTGGCATTCGATTTAATTAGAGCAGACGGCTCAAAGAATTACTATGGTATGACTAGCAGGAATTTAAGTATAGGAAAAAGTAGCAAGTAACTGATATTGAATATAATAGAAAACCACAGACCTAACAAATTATATCAAAAAGAAACCATCCAAATAAATTTCGATGAAAGTAAGATAATTTTTCCCTTCATTCTATATTATCCATTAATTTTAAGAAAAACCATAGAGATTTCAACACTCAAAAATTCAATCTGTAACGATGCAGCATCATTTAACTTACCAAAATTGTGGCTCGGGTTGCTTAATGGTTACGGAAATAAAGTAAACTTTCAAGTAAAACAAAAAATAACGTTCATTATGAAAGCGTGCGTGGAAAATTTAATGACGGCGTTTCATAGACCGTGTAATTTTAGAATATTTCTATTTATTTGTTTTGAAAATGACTCGGTTAGATTCAAAACACGTAAATAGTCGAATAAACCTATTTTTACAGTTTTTAAAGGTTTGATTTACACCTTTCGGCAATTAAAATGTGTTAATCAGGGTTCGCACACTATTAAGCCACGCCCCATTTTGTAAGGATTCTACCGCCAGTAATCACATAAAACTATCTTCTAGCTAATGAATCGTGAAGAAAATTGTCTTTATAATAATACTGGTGGTAGAGAGCGTACATACTTAATACTTGAATCGGGCGTAAATTAACACAGTTACGCCATCTTGTGGACGCGGTGATAATCCACATACGCGAGCTTTTAGTGTGGCGTCATATCTGAGCATATTTTTTAAATCTTTAGTCACTCAGGGAACTAAATTTTGTTTACCACATTTATTGCAAAATAATGGCGTAGCGAGAAAGGCGCCCAGATGCACTTGACACAACGAAGTTTTCTGCGCCTTGCTACAGACATTTCAGCTATTAACCCCTTAATTCTTGCTCCCGTCATATTCTCGGGTGTCTTTTGCTCAGATTGTTTGATTCCCACCAGTTTTATAAAATAGTGAAATTGGCTATATTTTAATATCGTTTCACCTGTCATTAAATAAGGTGAATATTTCCTTTCCATAAAAGTGGTGCCAATAAGCAGTTTGAATTTTTAAATCGTAATTTAATTCGAGCTTTAAGAGGTTAATCAAGGTGAAAAAAACTTTACAATTTTAGTGGTGTGAAGTAAGAAAACAGTTAGGCATCTTCCTGTAGTTTAACCCCATCCGCTACGTGGCGTGCGACCTTGATTGATGTGACCTTGCCTTTAATCTTGTGGTTACCTCTCCCATTTAAGATAGGACGCTTACTTATATCGCTTTGGGTAGAGTCCTTACAAAATGGGACTTGGCAAAAAGCGTGCGAACCCTGTTAAGCCCTTTAGGGGCGGTGGGATAAAATATATCCCACCGAATTTAAACAAGATTCTCACCAGAAAATGTTAACTAAATTTTACATTTTTAACTTTGGAGGAAAATCTTTAAAAAATTGCCTTGCCTTATTTAAAAATAAAATTTATCGATTATTCCGGTGAGAATTCAATATTTAGAGACATTTTTGGTTGCCCCTCAAGGGGTTAACTTGCTATATATGATATGATTTCTGTAATGTTTAGAAAATTCCTTTATTTAAATTAATTTTACTCTTATTTGAGTACGAGATGCAAATTTGTTCTTCGTTATTTTCTGTTCTTATAATTAAGAGCAATACCGCAAAAGTATTCAACTATTTACTAATGCATTTAAGCACATACGATTTTATTTTTTGAACATACACAAATATTCAATACTCATTTATTTTTCTTTCTCTTTAGATAACTAAAGTAATGTTTATTAAATGGAAGTGTTTTCTTTAGAAATTAGAAATTTATTTTATTTAAATTAATTTTACTTTTATTAGATGACAGGCTATCAAAGCCTGAGAGCTAATGTGCCCCCAGCTTCTTTATATGCGTAGGTATGTATGTACGTAACGCGATAACTCTTCATAGAAATATGCGATTTGCTTCAAATTTGGTATATGGGTTCATTCTTATAAGGCGCTTCCCTGATTAGTTTTGGGAGTTCATTGCTTCAGTAGAAAGGAGGGAAACGAGGGCGAATCCAGCCCACTTATTTTTAAGTGGGATTTTCATGTAGAATTATCCGATTCGCGTCAAATTGGTATGCCGGTTTATTCTGATAAGGCGCTTCCTTGATTAGATTTGGAGGTCCATTTGTTAAGTATAATGTGGAGAAATGGGGGATATAATCCCCTTTAATTTATCTAAATGGGTTTTTTGACGATTTTATTTTATTTTTCGAGGGCATTATTCTTCTAAATAAGATTATAATGTACAATTAGTGTGAATATTCTCTGAGCTCAATGCCATCAGTGTAACTGGGCACTCTTCTTTTTATTTGGTATGCGATGCTGACGTGTTTTCACTTGCTTCTGAGCTTATAATTAAAATAAATATAGCTAAATTATTACACCACCCACAAATGCATTTTTTAGCACACTAATTTTATTTTTTGAACAAACAGGAATATTGCATTATCATTCCTTTTATTTATCTCTTTAGATCATTAAAGTGATGTTTATTGCATTTAAAAGTTTTTTGTAGAATTTAGAAAATTATTTCCTTTAAATTGATTTTACTTTTATTTGAGTTTGCGATACAAATGTATTCTTCATTTGGTTCTGTGGGTTTAATTAACCTTTTTCGCACAGAATAACGAATCAGACTCGTGTTGTACACAGGATGTGCATAAAAGAATATCCCAGCTCAATACTAACTTTAGAATAAACTTTCTTGATGTTCTGTGCTGAATGGGATTAATTAAACTCCTTCTTTTTCATAATCTGGAATTGGATCAATTTTACTGTGAATCAATTCTTCCAATTTTGTTGGAGGTTTAGCTATTAAATTGATATTATATTTTAGTAATGCCTATCTCAGTCTCTCATAAAGATGTGCGAGATATTCAAACGTGCAATAAATAAATTTGCTCAAACTTAATTCATTCTTTTGTCTTGGTTGTTTGGCTTGTTCAACTAATCAATTAATGTATTGAGGAGGGTAACCATTCTCAACAGCAATCTGTTTAATTAAACTAATCTCTTTTACAATGTGTTAATCCGTACAAACTTCGAAGGCGCGTTTAACGTAAAACCTATAGGCAGCAATTTTATATGAAAATGGGGAGTTGCAATCATAAGGAATAGTGCTGTTAGATCTGCATTGTTTTCTATAAATAGTATCATCCAATTTATTTCCATAATTGTTCTTTATTAATTTAATATCAAAAAAGATAAAATACCCTCTTTCCCAATCTCTAACGTAAACTTTATCTTTGAATCACACCCATTAAGTTTTAACCCTTTCAGAGGCAGAATAATTCTGTTCGTAAACTGATGCAATAATTAACTAACACCAGAATATTCAAAAGAATTTCTTAGAAAATAATAACCCATTAATTTGCACTTTCAATACAAAAGCAAAATTTTATTAAAATATTCTTGGTGCCTTTTGTCAGTTTTGGAATTAAAATTAAGTGGCTAGACCATCTAGCCACCGCCCATGAAAGGGTTAACAGGAAATTATTTAAAGACTACAAATCATGATCCCAAATTATGAAAATGTCATCTACATATCTAATCCAAACTGAGGGCTTGATTTCAAAATTTTCCATAATCTCTATTTCTAAGGGTCTAAGTTTTAATTCGGCTAAATATCCTGAAATGGGGCTTCCATAGGAGCACCATATTGTTGTGTGTAATATTTACTGTTAAAAATGAAATCATTATTTTGTGTAATCAAGTTCATTGCTGATTTTAACGTGGTACGAATATCCTGTTGAAAATTTGGGTACCGTCAATACATGTTTCAATTATGCTAACAACTGATACACAGTAAAATTGATCCAATTCCAGATTATGAAAAAACAGCCGTTTACTTAATCGCATTCAGCACAGAACATCAAGGAAGTTTATTTTACATTGGTATGACATCTCGAAAATTTAAAGGAAGGCTAAAAGAGCACTTACCTGATATCAAGTTTAACAAACCAAGTATAACATTATCCAGATTGCATCAAAAAGAAAATATTAAGATAAACTTGGAAAAAGCTAAAACGATCTAACATTAACTCTTCTATAATCGTGAATCCATTGAGATTTTACTTAGGAATGATACTATTTGTAACGATGCCCTTTCTTATAATATTCCAGCGATTTGATATAATATCCCAAGTATTTCAAGAGCTCCTGAAAATATGAACTGATCTTTTCCCCCCCTCTGCAGAGCAAAGGATTGAACTTCGCTTGTGCATGCGTAGTATTTTGTTTTGTTTTTAAGTGTTTTCTAATCTAGACAGTTTTCTTTTCCCATTGAAAATGAACGCGTGTGCGTCTGAAAGATCTCAAGGTTATATTAAATAACATCTTTATATGCTTGTATCACCTTTCAAGTAATTATAAGTATGTTTTAAAGATTATATTAATAACAAGGTGAAACTTCCTTCACCACACTAATCTTTTAATACAATGTTTTGACTCTGTTTGACATTGTTAATAAAAATTATTATTTATCATAAAAGAATGTGCTTACCCTATCATAAAGGTTAAAGACCCGTTCAATATCTTCCCTTGTCAGCTTGCTGGCACCCTAAAAAATATTTTACAATTTTCAGGCACATACATTTTAGAACAATATATATTTTTATTGCCGCTAACTAATAGATTATAAATAAGATGAAACTTTTTTTTCGGATATTATATAATCCTTTTAGGGCATAAGTCGTTTAATATCAATAATTCTGTATATTATCTTTTGATTTATTTTCTAAAAATATTGCCTGAATTCTCTACTATTCAACTAGGCAAAGAGTACAACTATAATATTCCGGTACATAAAAAATACATCCATCCGCACGTTATATGAGATATACATGCGGGTACTACTCGAAGGTATAATTTAAATTTTTCTGTTATCTACAATAAGACAGTAGCAGTCTTTCCAAAAAAAATGACAGAAAAATGTTTAATGTTTAAATGCATTTTGTAATTATTTTTTATATTTCTATTAATTTATGCTTATTTTATTTTTATATACAGAAAGTGAATAAGGTCTTTATTTACTAAATGTAGTAATAGAAATCATTAGTGTGCAGGTCATGGATGAATTCTATATCTTGAGATCAAACATTTCCCAAAAAACCTTTTTAAGATGCTTTTTAATGGACAATTTTATTTCTGATTTTTAAAGTGGGAAATCAGAACAAATCCTCACCACAACTATACGTTCGCGTGACCGACCCCTCTCCGTAACTTTCATGTTGTCTATAATTTGTCTCCGGACCACTATCAGTGTTGCCAAATGGGCTACTTTTTTAAAATTCCGATTGTTGATTGGCACCACTTTTTTTGGAATGATAAAATGTGCCTTATTTAATAACATATTAATTAAGGCGAAAACAAAGGTAATTTTACCGTTTCAAAAAAGTGGTGGCAATCAAGAAATCTGAATTAAAAAAAAGTAGCCCACTGGCAACATTGACCACGATTGCCGCATCTGGTAGATTTTGTATTTAGAAATATTTAGTTAACACCAGAAAATTTTAACTAGAAATGTGGTTTCAATTTATTTATAGGATACGTATTAAAATTAATTATTAAAATTTACCAGTAAGAATTCGGAATGCCTAAATAAAACGTCAGCTAGATGTGGCAACACTGTTCCGGAGATAAAAATGAGACCTAGTGAAGTTGTGAGTTTCGCTTCGT
Organism: Maratus speciosus; assembly: GCA_963932465.1. Taxonomy (NCBI): domain Eukaryota; kingdom Metazoa; phylum Arthropoda; class Arachnida; order Araneae; family Salticidae; genus Maratus; species Maratus speciosus. Next base: position 138,030,893 of record OZ010793.1, read on the forward strand.
AACCTTTAACCCTGTAACGCCCATGGTAGCATATATGCTAACATGAGTTTTCCCGATTTGTGGATTTTTTTTACTCACGAAATTCACAATGTAGATTTTGCAGTACGAATTCTGATTCTCTGAATTACGGAATTTCTGAAAAGGATTCTACCATGGGCATTATAGGGTTACAAATCAGCAAATAAGTTCACAACCTATTACAGGCTTTTAAAATAGAAGCCCCAAAGAAATATTTTATGTTTCTTGCCGCACAATTTGGTTTACACCTAGCCTGTAAGTATGTCTCATTATCTTTAAATGATGAAGATAAGGCAATTAAAGCAAAAGAAAAAAATAAACTTTCTATTCGAGAAATATTGATTCGATTTAAGTGTCGAAAAACACAGATCTAAGACACTAAACATAAAAAGGCAATAACAATGGATATGGTGTATCTTAATATTAAAGAGATGATAGGTAAACATGCAAAATTTCAGAGTTGGTATCACCGCAAGAATGGTATGAGTGAAAATTTTCTCTCATAGAAATGGTACGTCCTAAAATTACTATAATATGCTACTGTTTTAATTACTTTAGTGTAATATAATTCTTTGTATAATTCGAAAATGCGTGCAAATCGGAAAAATACTTCGCTCCAATCGATTCCGCTTTGAACAAATTTTAGTCTATTTATTTATTCGGGAGTTCAGCAAATATATATATAGATAAATACCTAAAACTTGTGATATGTATTAAGAAAATTAGTGTAGAAATCCCAGTTCATATGTACACATTTTCATAATTTTTGATCATTTATTCTTGTGTATAACGCAAATTATAAAAACCTTCAAATTATGACGAATTTTCTTCTATATACAGCATATATATATATATATATACAAAACGTTAGATTTGTTTGAACCAGAAATATTTTAAAGAAATGAAGTAAAATAAATTCCCCTCGGAACATTGTTATCCAATATACAGAGTTATCTTAAGTGATTAAATCTATTTCGAAAGGATGTTTATTTACAATTCTACGACTTACAAAGGCGGGTGATACATGAAAAGATGTACGCACTCACCAACGTTTTTTGTGCATACTACAATTGTTCAATGTGTGTATCTTTAGGCACCCGGCACACATCTCAATGGTAATTCAGTTCCGTGCATACGTTCGATAGCGTATTCGTCAATTTCCGTCAAAACAGCAGTGATGCGTTCCTGTGATGTTTTCAGCATTGTTGGAATTCGAAGTACATAGACGTTGTCTTTCACATAACACCACAGGAAGAAATCATATGGCGTGAGATCTGTTGACCTGGGGAACCATGAAAACAGAGGAAATCACCCAGACCCGCGGAGCATCATCATTGCCGCCATTTTGTACAGTGGCGCCATAGGCCTGCCACCTAGTATACACGAGAGCCACCAGGCAAGTTTTTAAACTTGGTGAGTGCATGTATCTTGTTAATTATCACCCGTCTTTGTAAGTCGTATACCGCTGTGTATTGACACAGTGTTCTGAACTTGATAAATCATTTATGCTAACTCTGTATTATATTACATTAAATAAATATTCTTATTGGAAACGTATTTAACATGCATCAAATTAACCAACATTTTACGGATGTTAAGTTTAAAGTTGTCAAGTGCTTATATATAACGTTCAACCCTTTGATTATCGGGAAGGACCGTCGACAATTTTTATACTCATTTATACCACAATTTGCGAAATAAAAATCTGGTACATATCATATTAAAAAAATTCTAATATAAGTGTATGGCACAAATTATTTTTTTTAAAGTGGTACAAATAGAATAACAAAATACTCAATTAAACATATATGTCTCAGTCAAATTGACCAAAGGTTTAATTATCTTATAAGGTTATTCGAAATCTATTTCGCGCCCTAGTGTGATTCCAACAAACTTTCAAATTTATTGTCCTAAAAAATCCCTTATTTAATGCTTCTCGAACATTTAAACGTCAGATTACATCATAAATCTTTCAAGTAGAATTTTTAACATTTTTAAAATTCAAAATCTTCTTCAATCACTCTTATTCAAATTAACAAAACATAAATCTGAAATATCATCTACTTTATATATATTGAGTGATAGCAAATGTTTATGTCCTATTTCACAGATGGTAGAAATTTGTAATTTTGATTGTGCTGATGTTTATTTAATAACCATATTATTAACTGACAGTTATCTACATGTGTCGTGAGTGAACATTACATCGAAAAAAGTTTTTCTAATTAATATGTGTGCAAGGTTAATATTCAAAATGAAGAATGGAAAATGACGTTTTCGTTATGTTATGTTATGTTAGTTTAACACGTTCACGCCGGCGCGGTGGATCACACTCAACTGCCTGAGATCTATCAACTCACCTGCTTTTTTGCACACCGCTATTATTTTAGAGAAAATGTTGTTCCTTTAACCCCTTGAGGGGCGCCGGTATATATCATATACCACCTACGATTAATGAAGTTTTACACCAGAAAAATTTTATTAAATTTTACTTTTCGAACTTTGGTGGGAAAAAGCCGTAAAATTGCTTTTTTTTTATTTTGAAATAGAATTTTTCAAAGATTCCTGTGGAAATTCGGCATTTCTCAAACGTAATTGCTTCCCCCTCAAGAGGTTAAATCGCCCAATTGTTCTAATCAAATAAAACAACATTTTCTGTATTAAAATACAGGTATCCAAAAAGCCGGAGACTTTGAAGCTCTAAGACAGTGGTGTGTAACCCACCGCGCCGGCGTGAACGTGTAAAAAAAAAGGAGTGAGTGTTGGACGTGCTACAAAAAATATTCAAAACGTTTATTTGGATTGTGCTCGCGCTCATAGAACAGTTAAAAAGTGGTTTTGTGTCGATTTCGAAATTGTGATTTCAATCTAAATGATAATTTTCGCTATGGGTAACCTTCTGGCATTGATTATGACTTAATCCGTGATTTAGTGAATAATAATCCACGAATTATTACAGAAGAGCTTGCTGAGAGACCAAATATTGGCAATTTTGACTGCATTCCTCCATTTAAAAGTACTTGAGTACACTTCGATAGTCAATGCATCGGAAATCGAGCATGAACTTTTGTAATCACCCAACATGCATATTCAATAGTTGTCGAGTTTTCCGCTTTTATCGTACCACTAACATTTAAGTGTAACATTTCCCTTAATTAATCGGCATAATCTTTGATTAATGAGATTACGACAAATCTCCGATTAAAAAAGTTCTTTTGAATTTTACTTGTAACAGAAGAGCGTAATATTTGGCAGCTTATGTACATTCTGAGATATTTAAGGTTGAATTTAAGTTTAAGGTCGAGAAAATGGTTGAATTTCTAAATGAGAAATTGTAGAATTATGCTGAATGAATGGCTGAATACTTAATACGCATTAAATTCGTTAATTTTTCTCACTTTAAAATAGATAATGGATAAATAGAAACCCTTCCCGCATTGAACGTATCAAATTTTTTTGGAATTAGTATATAATCAGAATTTACACAGTATAAAATGTAGTCACAATAAATACAGTAAAACCTCCCTAATGCGACATTGTTCCGTTCCAATAAAAATTGATCGCTCCAAGATGTGGTCTCTTAATGGAGGTCAAGTTTAAATCTAGATTTTAATGATTGGAAAAAGGCAGCAATTAATGTTACTAAAGTTTATTTTTCACATTAGCAAAAAATATAAAAAATTAAGTGTCAAAACAGAAGTTAATTACATAAGTTTAACTGCAGAGTTTAAAAAATGAATACATTGACGATTGCTTTGATTTTACTGTTTTATCTTTTATAACTTTTATTTCTATGTCCTTTCAAAATGTAATAAATAAATGCATTTTTTTTTTTTTTTTTTTTTTTTTTTTTTTTTTTTTTTGACGGGAACAAATAATGACGATTTCATTAATTTATCTATTTCTTTGAGAGTTTTCTGACAGAATAGGACAGAGGAGTTTATCGACCGTCATTGTTAATTTGTCATCAGAATTAAATTCATTGCCAAAAAAGGCACAAAGGGGTTTAAACGCTGAAAAGTTACCGGAATAAAAAAAAAGATCCAAAATTAATTTAGAAGTTTGATGAATAATGCGCTCTCCGGAATTATTTTTCTAATAAAACCTTTTTCAAGCTACCAGGAAAAAACGGAATTTATTTCATTTTCTTAAAAGAAATAGGTCGATCATGGAGGGAGTTCAACTGGGGTGGTCTCTGAATGGAGGTAAAATTAGTATTGAGCCTATGGTATTAAATTTCGTTCCATGAAAAAAATGCTCGTTCAGGGAGGTGATCTCTTAATGGAGGCGGTCGCACAGGGAGGTTTCACTATATACATATATAGCGAATGCATTTTACCCAAACAAATACACAAAACACATTTCCGCCGGCTAGAACGTTTTACAGCCCACTTCCTCTTCAGAAAATATAGTTAATCTAATTTTGAAATTATAGTATATTTATCTAGCTTGGTATAATAATGTATCCATCATAATCCACAGTGTTCATTTTCATGAAACATTATTAATCTTTATGACTGTGAAGCCTGAGATATTTCATTCACTAAGCTGCAGTTTTCTCTTGGATGTATGCAGGGCCTGATTACGAACGGGGCACACTTACACTAATAAATTTTAAAAGAAAAGTTCGACTTATCTAAACGTCGTCTTCATGTAAAATTTCTGCCATGAATGAGGCAAAATTTTCTGTTTATTTTTAGTGGTAGGGATTTTCCCCGTGGGTAATCAGGCTCTGGATGTATGCGATTTTTGAATTCATATAGTTTACAGAATTTCACTTGGTCATTGGTTAACACTCCTAAGCTTTATCTTCATTTGCATAATTATGTTCTTTTTTCACATTATGTCGGAATATTTATCCCTCCTTCTTTGATATTTAAAAAATCAACGTTATAAATTTGCTGTTTTTTACAGTCATTATTTATAAGTTCAAATAATAGATTAATAATAAATAACAAGTTATATTTTAAGTTCAAATAAACAATTAGCTTTATGCACACAAATTTTAATCAGCGTGCTTTACCAAATATTAAAATTTATAAATTCTATATCTTTTGTACTAAAGTCCTTTTTGAACAACCAATAGATTTAAATTTTTAGCCCCCCCCCCCACCCTATTTTATTATCAACTTCGAATCTTGTAGGTCATTTTTTTTCTCTACTGGCATAGAAAAATAACCTTGTATCGAAAATAATATTTTATGTTAATACATGTAATTTTTCTGATTCTTTGTTATTCGAGATAATATTTGAATTAATAACAGCAATATATTTAAAAATAGGTGTTGTTATCAAGTAAAAATTGTATTGTTGATAAAATAAGTTTGGGGTAAATTTACATTAAAAAAACATAACCATCACATTTTTTATATACAAACATTATATCTTTTGGAAAACAATACAGATTTCAATGTCTAATAAAAATCAGGAGGTTACAAAGGAGGTTAGAAGGTTACTCTCCTATATTGCACCGTAATTCAAATAATGTTTCAGACACATTCCATAAATTATTTCCATTTTTAAAATTGCCATAGAACAATATCTAAATACTAAACATAATGAATTTTTTTATTGTACCTTTTACAGTAAATTGACGAATGCGATTCGTCATACAACTAAAGTTACTTTAAAAAATTACATACCACAAAATGTATACGATTTTAATTTAAAATTAAATGTGTCTGAAGATGATTTGTTGAGTAAAAAATGCTTGTTTTCATGCACATTTTTGACGATTAAATCTTATCGAAAAGAGCTAGAAATCCGTTTTTAAGTTACATGAACAATGAATCATTTTACATATATCAAAGAGTATTTTTATCATGTCATCTCCGTAGTAATTTTTCCTAAACATATTTGCGTATATTATTAATGTTTTTGAGACATTTTTTGATCTTATATATAAGAAACTACACGAAATTATAATCAATAACAGGTTTTGCTTTGCATAATAAAAAGGGTTTTTTTTCATAAAATATGGTGCCTAATTCAAAATCATATTCCACTGAAATTTATGTTAGGGAATTTGGAATTCATATGCTGAAACAAAAGAGGATTATACTTCATACAGCATGCGCATAACACTTATAAATATGCACCAAAGTATTATTTTTTAATACATGAAACAAATAATCATACTTTTTTATTTCTAAATAGTACTTTTTTACATTTTCAAATTTTAATATTACATCATAGTTACCTGTAGAAAATCCTAAAATAAATGCTTAATCGTGAACACAGATTGTTTTATTTATATTACAGATATATAAACAAATGTGAAAACCGTTAAAAATTTCTCATACTGAGATTTTTTTTTAATGTGCAGTTGCAATGTTTTGTGCTTTAAAATTTATCAAAACTTGAAGGAGAGCAAAGAGATTCCATGCAGTAACACATGCATCATTTCACACTTTATAAGCAGTTGTGCTTTAGCGCAATATAACAGCACACAGTGCATCCAGGTGTGACACCAGTGCTGAAAAGTATTTCACGTGTGACATTGATTTTATATCTAACACCAAACAAAGTGAAACACATACATATATATTTCATGTTTATGTCAAGTGATTAACAAGCAAAATATAGATTGACTGTAAATAAAATATACATAAATTATTACTTTTATGTGTGTTGTGATTTTCATTACACAATATTTTATTATCAATTCAGTCATTCATGTTTAAACAACAAACATATTTAATTATGCTGAAGATAAATAGTTATTATAGTCAAAACAAGTAAGTAAAATCTGTATGTTTTCTGAGTTGCCTTTAATGATCTCTTGGTGTTTATTTGAAAATTTTAATTATACATTTCTGCAGTCTAAAAAAAGTCACTATTTTCGTACGTTACCGTTTTTTCAACCGAAATATCAGTATATTTTTTAGAAAAATAAATCTACTTTAAATTGACGAAATTTCGCCTTAGTTAAGGAGAGATTTTCCAGAAGAAAATGCTGGTACCGAAGAATTTCTTAGTCTGGAAACTCAAGTACCTGTACGAACCCTGCTATTATTGCGGCAAATCACAATCGAACCGCATTTTCATTCCGATATTTACATCTGACTGTCCAACAGCCTTTCAATATCCACTGAATGCCTATTTTCAAGATTGCAGCCTCTTAAATGAATATTGTCGCTGATATCTATTATATATATATTTTTTTAATCTTAAATTAAATTGGAAATAATCTTTGATCAAAGAGATCTTCGAATCCTGGATGCACTGCAAATAATAAAGCTTTAGCTTATATCTAAAGCTGTGTCTATTCTAAAGATTCCCTATCTAAAAGGATTTAGGAGTAATATTAGTGAAAATATCGGGATAATCTAAAGCATTTCAGGATGTGCCATCTAAGTTTTTTAGATAAAAATAATGCCTTACCTCTGCCACACTCTGAGGCAAACCGAAAATATACACTAACATCAACATTTAAATAAAATAAACTCAAAACAATACAATTATTATTCTAACTAAAATCATAAAAGTAAAACTTCATAAAATAAAATCTAATTTGGAGAAAAAAATTACATAGACATTTATTTACATTACATTAATGTTTTCAGGCATAAAATAACTGATTGTTGTTTGAACACTTCTCAAATTTATCAGATGTTCAAAAATCATAAATATGTGTCGAAAAAAATGATTGTCTATTTTCTGAAGTTAATGCAACATAATTTATTGTTGCTTAATTCTCGCTCCCGTCATATTCTCGGGCTGTGACTTTTACTCAGATTGTTTGATTCCCACCGGTTTTATAAAATAGTGAAATTGGCTGTATTTATGTATCGTTTTACCTGTCATTAAACAAGGTGAATATTTCTTTTTCATAAAAGTGGTGCCAATAAGCAATTTGAATTTTTTAATCGTAATTTAATTCGAGCGTTAAGGGGTTGAGTGTCTTAAACGTTCTAGAGTAAAATATTCCTATTCATAATTCAATTAGAATTTGAAACATTGTGTCGTAAATGATACATAGGAAAAATAAATTAAAAGATCTCATATGCCAGGGTTCGTACGGATACCGTTATTTTCAAGGCCAAATAGCAGTATTTTTTAAAATAGAAAAATAAATCTAGTTTAAACACACGAAAATTCACCCTATTTAAGGAGAGATTTTTCCATAAAAAAATACTGGTACCGAAGAATCAAGGACCCGTACGAACCATGCATGCGGAAGCTTGTTTTATCAAATAATTTAGAAAACTTTCGAAAAGTATTTAGAATACTAATATAGATATTTTTTGAATTTCAAATTTTCTTTAAAAAAATATGGAAAGCCGTACTGCGTTAAAAATTTATTTTGATGAAAGTGTATCTCAAGGAATATTTTTACTACTAACCCATTATCCACTGGTGTTGCGTTGTCACAAAGATCAAAATAATTGCGCATACTTAAATTAATTACATACTTGCCACTTCATAAAAAAATAAAAAAATAAAAAAATAAAAAACGTATTATTTAATAACAAAAGCTTTGCGAATAAATGAAAAGAAGATTACCTTTCTGTGTTTTTGGTTTCTCTTAAAACTCCTAAATTATAGTTTTGGGGGTTAGTGAGTTAATAGTAATGTATATTGAAAATAAAAGAGAATGCGTTACATGAGGTAAGGAAAAGAATACTTTTCTAATATATTTGGTTGTAACAGAATTATGTGCATATGTATATAATGTGCAAGAGCTTTTGGTTATTTTGCATAATTTAACTGTAAATTGTATTACGTAATTAAAATAAAGTATATTATTCTTAATAATATTTTCCAATTATTTTTAAAGGTAATGTTATGTTGACACTACATTATATATTATTAACATTCTTAACTGCTTTTAAGGAGAAAGTGTATAGAAGGCTGCGTCTATAGACGGAATATTATGTTTAACAATAAATCATATAACAATAAACATATGTTTAAATATAATATGTTGTTTCTCTCCATTATTTTGGGGACAAACTGGATAATTTTAAATCTGTCAAAACTATCCCCCCCTTTTTTTTTTATAAAACGTGTGTTTATTGAAAAATAATGCAAATTATTTTCGACATATTTCTAATATAAAATTTATATTCGTCAAAATTCTGATGTGGTTTTCAAAACTAATTAGAACACAGTTTTAATTACTTTTCGGTTTGAAAACGGTGTTGTTTTAAGGCTATATATAGAAACAAATAAATCATACTTATTTGGAAATGTACCATATCAGTGAAAGAAGTGTTATTCAAAGTTTTAAGACTTTAATTAATAATTAGTTGTAAGTAATATTATCACTATTAATACAAATGCTCGATAAGAAAATATCTAGCAATTATCATACTTGTGACAACAAAGAATATTTCATTAAAGGAATTAAATAAAAACACAAAATTGTTTCTCATTAAGTAAAAAAAAAAAAAAAAATCCTAGTTTTATGATTCTTAAATTTAAAACAAAAATCTTTTATTGAATAAAATATAACAATGAATTAAAACCTTCTTTAAACAGGAAAACATTTAAAATGTATCCAAAATTTAAATGCATTTCAAAACAAAAGAAATCGAAAAACTTGAAAGGCGAATTAAAACCTACCAGTTAATTAAAAAAGAGAGTAAAAAATAAAATTTTGAATGTAGGACGTTTGAATGTAGGAAGTATCAAAAAGTTTGAATGTAGGACATTTAAAAATTTCCAAATAAACCTCAACATAAAAACAATCATACGATTAGAAGATAACTGATTTTCAATTTTATTTTTTCAAATGAAATTTCAATCGCAAAAGTTAATTGAAAAGAAAAATGTAAAAAAAAAAATCTTAAATGATAACGCATTAAATAATTTATTAAACAAATAAAACAGATTAAAATGAATGGCTTTACTAAGCAATCTTAAATTAGAAAATTCTCTATATTTCCAACAGCCTAACATATAAAACAATGTTACTTCTGGAACGAAACAAAGTAACTATTTTGCTACATAATAATCATTCTAAGAATATCATCGACTTTTCTTTTTACTTTAACTGAATCATTAAGTAACTCCTTAATATAAATGAAAGAATCTTTTATTCCCCTTCACAATGGTCATGGAATCTGCAGATGGTGTTATTCGCGTGAGAATGAAATTATGCGTATAAGTAATATAATTTTTAAAAGGAATCTGAGAGCATTTCACAAGAAATTGTAATTAGTCGTAAAGATAGTGTTAAGGCTTTAACCCCTTCCAGACGAGCATCCTTTACAGAAATTTGAATCTTTTGTCGCCGGTTTTTTAAAACAGAAATATTTGCTTAATTGAATCGGGAAAATGCTCGTATTAAATACTCACCAGGCAAAATTTACAATAAAAATTTACTGGTGAGAATAATCCAGGATTCTGATCACCTTAAGCGGCACGTATACCGTTCGCTCGTCTCCAAGGGGTTAAGGACAAGCACAGTGTTGCCAGTGGGCTACTTTTAAAAAAATTCAGATTTCTTGAATAGCACCACTTTTTCGAAATGGTAAAATTTGCCTATGGCCAATTCCATGAAAACTCGTCATGTGTGTCACGCAGCTGAAAATCGCTATGCTTGTTGGCCACCGCTATTTTCCAAAAGCGTGCTTCGCGTTATTCAATTGATGAGATATCTCCGATAAAATAAGTCACATTTTCCTTTTTTAAATACTGGTAGCCAACAATCATAGTATGAGACAGACATGACAAGTTTACATGGAATTAGCCCTTATTTAATGACATATTAATCAATAAGTAAACAAGATGAATTTTGCCATTTTAAAAAAAGTAGCCCGCTGACAGCACTGGACAAGCATGTTTTATAGAAATATTATTCAGTTCACGCCACCTTTTGTTAAACACTTACTTCTACTTTTAGAATCGCTGAAATGTGTAAATTTAATAAAGAAAATTTGGACCTTCTCTTTTACTGGTAATGAAATATTTTTACAAAACCACAAACATAATGTTGCGAAAGCGCAACGTCAGTGTTTAATGGGTTAACTAATAATTTGATGCCTTTTTACAGATTTTTGTAACAACATGCCTTACCAAAAGCATTAGCCATGAAAATTAAATTCTACGCAAAAATGTTACAATAATGGCACTGATATAAGAATTAAATAATTCTAATAAATGTTTTATACTAACATTAAAACAGAACAAACTATCTAATAGTTTTTGGAATATTCATTTTTTTAATGTTTTTGTTACGCTATTCCATAAAAATAATTAATCGTATTTAACTTTAATTTTTAAACTGTAACTGTGATGTTATCTATCGATCTATATAAAAAAGAAATTCATACACATATCATATTCAATTCATACATCATCAAAATATGAGAGGAGCAAGTGAATTAAAGGAAGAAGGATAAGATAAAGGAGACTAAAGGTAGGTATAAGAGAGAGATATAATTAACTGGAATGTTATACAAAAAGAATAATTAATATATTTAATAAGAACTTAAAAAATATATGGTTATACTATTTTAATATCAGTAAAAGTAAAAGAGGAAATTCATACACATACATTTGAATTATGAGAGGAGCAAGAGCAACAGAAGGAAAGGAAGAAAAGTAACAGAAATAAGAAAAAAATAGGTGAATAATAAATAGAGCATGTAATACCATGATCAATACTGGAATGTAATACAAAAAAAATAAAATAAAAAAAGCAATTTATCAAATTACAACGACCATTTGGAAAACGATTTTTTTGAAGACTAAAATTTAAGACATGAAAAATCGCACGGAGTTCATCATACATTACGTACGCCATGAATTAAACATTAATAGTGTTATTACACGTAAAAATTGCAAGCCAAAAATATCGCCTCCGACCCGTCAGATTTCATGAAACTTAAGTATTATCCACCTGAAACTTACGTAAATACGTAAACAGCATTTCATTGGTTTTTCGGGAAAAGTCTTTTCCATCGTCAGATTTCCAAGAAATCTGATGGCCAGTTTTAAATGAAATTTCATTCTTAAACTTCTAAACATCCGACAATATTACTTTTTACACCGTCGGATAGAGAAAAATATCTACTTTTAAATGCAATTTGTTTGAAAGCTGTATCTCAATTTGTTTCTGAGTTATTATTTTTTTTGTAGTTTTTATTACTTTTTGTCATAGTGGCAACAGAAAGTATCCATCGTTGTTGAAATTAAAGGGAAATACAGATTACTGTATAGACCAATCAGAAAACGAATAAATTGCGGATTAAACCATTGAAAACCTTCAGATATGCTTTTGATTTCCCATCCTGACCAAATGGTTAAAAAAAAATGGATTCATTTAATAAGAATCTTTTAAAAAAATCTGGTTACAATATTTTAATAACTGTAAAAGTAATAGTGTTTCATATAAGTATGTTCGCAGTGAAGTTGAATTTTTTCTTGATTGCCTGATACATCCTGAACTGCATACTAGATTAATTGTGAAAGTAGCATAATTTAATAAATATATGATCTGCATTTTTCAACAAATTTCTCAATACATATATTTATGAAAAAAAAAAGTACAAACATTTAATTGTAAATATTACAAAACCGCTTTTTTTTTTTTTTTTTTTTTTTTGTAGAATTTATAAATAAACTTTTTTACACATTAAATTTGGATATAAAAGACAAATTATTTTTCAAAATTCTCTCATAAAAAAGGGCACCTAGACGTGTAGTAGTCAGATTTCAAAGCAAAAGTAAAGCTTGAAAGTGTATCAGTGTGAGTAAAGCTTCTTCAATTGAAAGTGATATTTTGCACAAAATCGAAAGCAAGTGAAGAAAGTGAGACACCATATTTAAACATGCAAATTTATAATACTATACTAACATCAAAGCGTAAACGAAGCACACAATAATACAGAACATTTTAAAAACATAAAACATTTTAAACAGTGACTTGATAAGAAATGTTACAGGGAAACGAAAATACTCCTTTAGAACTAGTGATATTTATTATCTGAACTTTATTACTATATTTAGTAAAGCTTTTATAAGCTTTATAGAAATAGAAATTGTCCAATAGATGCCAAATTGTTTTCTGAAATATTACCGCTAGAAACATTTCGCTTTTTATGCAGCGACACACACAGACAGAGCCTGATTACCCACGGGGCAAATTCCTACCACTAAAAATAAACAGAAAAATTTGCCACATTCATGGCTGAAATTTTACATGAATACGGCGTTTAGATAAGTCGAACTTTTCTTTTAAAATTTATTGGTGTAAGTGTGCCCCGTTGGTAATCAGGGCCTGCACACAGATTTATTTCTATAAAATATAAATTACAGGCACTAAAATCTTGCTTTCAGCAAGTTAAAACATAATAACCCGGATTACCGTTATTTAGAGATACGATGGTATTATTGTGTTTGTTATGAACATTAACACTAGAACCGCGGCAACGGGTCATTTTGACCCGTACCAAATAAATAGATGCCGATTTCAATTTCAGCCGGAAAATTTTTTTTGAAATAAGTTGAGTGTATGCTGTGCAAATACAATTTAAATAACTAAGTTAAATATTTTTTAAATAAAAATTCGGATGTGAAATATTTTTTATAAAACTTGGGTAAAATTTCCAGCGGTTCTAGTGTTAAAGCTATTTTTGGTGTGCCTGTGTGTTATTAAAAATTTCATGGCGGACAATGTGCTTCATATAATACTGTCTGCAAAGCATACAAATTACCCATCCATCTATATTTTTAAAGGGGACACAGAACCTTTTGAGTTTGTCAAAACGATCAAAAACATCCAATTTTTCAAAGCAACAAATCACAAATAATGTACCATTAGGATCTTTTTTCCATTTATGCCTAAAGTACATATTCTTAGCTATATTATCCATAAAAATAAAGGATGTATACACAAAATTAATATTTAAATTTTCAATTTAAAATTTTATCTCACTAATACGTGAAGTAAAATCATTAAGTGCTGCGCGCTTGATAAAACTCTAAATTATGCATATAGAACACAATTTTTGAACAATTTAGAATCATAAAACCACTAATTTTAAACTGCAATATTAGCTTTACTTAGTGCAGACATATTTTGATTGTACAAAACAAATATTTTAGTACGTAAAAGTGATGTATAGTCCCTATTTTGAGTTTATTTTGTGAATAAAATAACCTCATAACCCCTTGAAAGGCGGTGGATAAAATATATTTCTCTTAATTTTAATTCCCAAATACCACATTAACACTAGGATTTTGAAATAAATTTTTGCTTTTATAATGTACGTGAAGAAAAGCTCTTACTTATTTCCAAATAAATTTGCTTTTAAATCCCGGTATCAATAAGTCATTTCAATATTTTAACAACAGAAATAATTTGCCCTTTTTTGTCAGTGTTCCATTACATGGATGCATAGCCAGATAAGCATTGGAAACATGCCTTTCAATAAAATTTCCTGATTTTTTTCCCAGACGTAGCTACATATCTGACAATATATTTCCCCTATTATCACCACCCTATAAATTTGATATTTAATGAGATAAGAATGTTTTTTCGATTTTTTTTTTTAAACGGATTTTCTCAAAAACTGCTGCGTGGAATTTCATGCAATTAAATGAAGCCAAATTGAATACCAAAGACGCATAACTGGTAATTTTTCTATAATTTTCTGTTCATAAAAACTGTGTGAAATAGCGAAATAAAAATTAAAAAATAAATAAAAATCATACCTTATGGTTATCCGAAATTTACCATTTTCTTGTAAAAAATTTCCCATATGTGCTCTTATATTCTATATAAATGCCGAAAGTTTGCGTTAGGTACTACATATAAATATTTACAAAAATGTATATTAAAATTATTTAAATTCATTTTAAGGCGTTATTTTGGGCGGAGCTACTCAACTTCCACACCCGAAAAATTTTTGGAATAAACAGTTACAGAATTGCCGTATTTTAAATTTTAATGAACACATGAGCAACATTCTTAACACTGTCAATATCAAAATGAACATGATGTTGAAAAACATGGCTTATATGCTTAATGGAATCTAAAATATATCAGCTGAGATATCGTCTGCTGACTTTGTTCCAAAAATTCTTCGGATGTTGAAGTTAAGTTGCTCCGCAAATAACGCCTTAAAATGAATTTGAACAATTTTAATATACATTTTTGTAAATATTTATATGTAGTACTCAACGCAAACTTTCCACATTTATATACGGGCACATATGGAGAATTTTTTACAAGAAAATGGTAATTTTCGGATAACCATAAGATATGATTGTTATTTTTTTTATTTTTTATTTCGCTATTTCACACAGTTTTTATAAACAGAAAATTATACAAAAATTACCAGTTATGCGACTTTGGTATATATATATCCTCAATTAATGGCATGAAATTCCGTGCATCATTTTTTGAGAAAATCCGTTTTTTAAAAAATCGAAAAAACATTCTTATCTCATTAAATATCAACATTTATAGGGTGATAATAGGGGAAATATATTGTCAGATATGTAGCCACATCTGTGAAATAAATCAGGAAATTTGATTGAAAGGCATGTTTCCAATGCTTATCCGGCCATGCCCTTTGATTCCCAAATTGCACCAGAATTTTTGTACAAGTATTTTCCGTTCATTATGTATATGGCATAAAGCTTTTTGTTATTTCGAAATAAAATTGATCGTAATTCATTCGTGTAATCATGTTAGCAATGGTTGTGCTTTGCTCCTGAAAGGATTAAGGGGTTAAATGGCTGGGTAACTTGTACGCTTTCAACACTGTATTTTTAACTGTATTTTATGCGTAGTATGGCTGGGTAACTTCTACGCTTTCAACACTATAGTTTCAGCTATATTTTATACGTGGTATACAACGTTTTGTTTTCAGAAATGAAAACAAAACTCTTGTTTTACTCTATGTATTTGAATAAAAAATATAAGAAAGAGTAAGAATTATGCGATTAAAGTACTTTTGTATTTTAATTTTAAATTATATTAATATATTATAAACAAACCGTATAAGAACAATATTAAATTTATTTTATTAACTTTTTTTATTTTATATCAAGTCAAATGGAAGACAAACGTTTATATAAATGATTGGATAATTTTATCCCAATTCCTGAAATTGACACTCGAGACTGAAAAATGGCCTGGATCTTTTCCAAGAAATGCTTTTTTTTTACTATAACGTTAAAAACATATTTTCGTGATTTATGATTTCAATAACTGAAGTTATGTCGTTATTTTAAGTTTTAAATTTACCTACGATAAATAATTTTTATATGAATATCAAAAGTGATAAATGATTTGAAAGTGTAAAATTTTAATAATTATTAGAAGAATTTTTAAAGATTTTGAACAAAAATGAAATTTAATGAAATTATACATTTAACTAAAATAAATTGTTATAACAAGTTTTTAATTTCATTCGAAAAAAAAAAACCCGTATTTTGTTTGTGATGTTTGTCTTTTTTTTGTGGAATTTTTATTTCTTCTATTCATCTTTCCATTTCGAAGCGTTTTTAATGCAGTAGATATATATATTTCTTTCCATTTCTCCGACTTTCATTTAAAAACGAATTTGTCATTTGCGAATTTTTTTCAATCATTATAATTTACTACATATTTACATACATAATTTTCGTTTCTTGGTTATATTTTAAATCTTTGCTTGTTTATTGTTTATCCTGTGTGCATTCCAAAAGATGTTAGCCCATTAAAAATTGTAATCAGCAGTCTAATTAAACTGTAATTAAAATAAAGTAATAAGAAAAATGCAGTCGTAGAAGGCGTCTTTGTAACAATATTATGTCTGTAAGGTCATTGTGCCTAAACGTGATAACCCTTAAATGCGACAATGTACTTAAGATCTTACGGTAAGAATCGTAAATAAATGCAATAGGGTGAGACATCCGAACTTCAGGAACAAAATGCGAAATCTTTATCTACATTTAAAACGTTTTCTATTAAAAAAAAAAAAAAAAAAAAAAAAAATCCGTCGCTCAGTTGTCGTCGCTCATTTTATAGCTCCAATGTTTACTAAATGCGATCAAAAATGACAAACTTGGTTCAAGATTTTTTTTTTTTGTTGTTAAATTTACAGATCAAATATAATTATGGATGTCAATGGCTACAATGTGTGTTTCATTTACCAGCGATGTTAGTTCGGGAAAACGCGACAAATTTTCAGATTTGAGTTCTAAAGTTTTCTACTTACTTAGGGAACTTGTTTTCTTCAGTGGCCTATTAGCGACAAAGATAATGTCCTAAATGCGTACAACTGCCAACATCTTACGCTTTTCTGTACCACAAAAATTTGATAGTAAATTTTACCTTTTTAAATCGCTGTAATTTATGATTAAATAAGGTACAAATTTCTATAAAATTTTTGTGGTTCGGAAAAACGGAAGAGTTTGCACATATGATATGCGGAGAGACTTTTAGGATATAAACTAAGGTATATTTATATGGTATTTTCATAAATTGCATTAAAATTATGTTTAAAGCAGAAATTGTGTTAAAATAAGCTGTGTTGAGTCAATAAATTAAGAATTTCAAGATGATCCTCAAATGGTGTTTTGTTTTACCGCGTACTTAAACCTGTATTTGAAATGATCAAAATAGAAAAATACTTATCTTTAATTTTTTTAATTTAAAAAATGGTATTTTCCAACTCAGTCAGTGCACAGTTTAAAAAAAAAAAAAAAAAAAAAAAAAAAAAAAGGTAAAGTTCCGCGTTTATTCCGGGAACGTTTTCCCTTTTTATAACAAGTAGTTATAATTTTCTTTTCTGAAATATTCTGCTACTCGAATGTATTGATGACAATTGACTCACTAGGACGTGCATTCGGCACCAATTTATCTATTTATTTCACAGGAAGTTTACAGATTTTTCAGCAGAACTTTCCAGAATAATTTTGAAATTTTTAAGACAGTTTAAAATATTTCTAGCGTTTTTCAAATAAAGACATACAGCAAACACAATTCGCATTGCAGAAAGCATTGCAAAAGGAAGTACCACGGATTACGAGGGTGTTTTTTTTCACGCGGCACCAGCACAAAATTACGGAACAGGAGAAATTTATGTATAAAGAATGCTTTTAGTGCAAACTAGTGGGAATATCAAATTTATTTGTTAGTGAAATACAGGCAAAATTATTACATCTTAAACAATTTCAAAAAATCCCTGCCGGCTCGGGCCTACAGGCTGAGGTAGATTTCGAAGTTAAGAACTAAATTCACCAACAAAACTTATATCAACATTAAATATAAACCCAGTTCCTTCACTAAGAATGAGCTCTAGGGAGCTAAACATTTTGTGAAAATTCTTATATACACGAATACACACACGCATGTATATGGAATAGGTTTAAAAATGGCTAAAACAAATTCAGAGATCCTCAAAGTGTTAAAATATGTTAATATTTCCATAGTCGGGTTTTTATAATGTTTTAATACGTTTCTTCAAACTCACATGACGTTACATATTCACCTGCTGAGGTACATTATATATACAATATGACGTAATATATATATTTTTTTAATTCGTCAAACTATTTATTTCATTTTGAGTTTTCATTCTGAAATCTTGCTCTAGAAAACTTATGACATAATATTCAATTTGTTTTCAATTCGTCAAAATATTTATTTAATTTATTTTTTCACGTGAAAAATCTTGCAAAAGAAAAGCAATTGTTGTGGTGAGAATTTTATTGTTTTGTTTTTTTTAATTGTTGGCAACTGCTATAATGAAAAATATTTATTTTTTCTGCCATTGTTGTGTAAGAGCTGGTTTTATCAGAATCGTGTTAAGACGGTATTCAAAATTTTGAACCCTCCCCATTTCCATTGCCTTGGGCCGATTTTGCCCATTTTCAATCCCCGCCGAGATATTAGCCATCTCAAAGTTGTTGGCGAGTTTGAAGACGATCCGTGCATAATTGCGACTTTTATCGTGCGGACAAAATTTAGTACATACATACATACATACATATATATATATATATATATATATATATATATATATATATATATATAACTTTTTAGGTGGGGGTGGTTTTGGGTTCCTGGGGTCATATAATGAAAAGTTTGAAGGAATTTTTCAAAAGTCGCACCATGGTAACGACTGCAATAGGTAGTATTTCTTACGAAATCTACCTAAAATTGCTAAACACTTTAAATTTCATAAAATGAATCTGTATTTTGTAAAGCAGGTGTGGCGCACCCGCTGACAGTGGACAAACTGCCATCACTATTTCTGAAGAGCAATTTATTTAATGATAGAACTTATGGAACTAATGTTTAAAAAAAAGAATAGAATGTTTAAGAAATGCTGCAATTCTTATAAAAAAGTTTCAAAAGAACAAACGTCTTCGGAATATAAGTGGAACTTTATAATTTGTTTCAAGTCTTAAGGTTAAAATCAGTGGCGCGGCCAGGATGGGGGTTCAGATGCTCTGTATGCCGATAATTTTGTAAAATTTTCTTCGCCTTCTTAGATCTCACAATTTTCCGCTATTCATTCATTAATACAAGGAGAAATTTTCAATGTTAATGGTATCCATATCAACTGGACTCCGAGCCTGCCTACGCCACAGGTTAACCCCTTGAGGGGCAAGCAAAAATGTCTCTAAATATTGAATTCTCACAGGAATAATCGAAAAATTTTATTTTTAAATAAGAAAAAAGCAATTTTCTAACGATTTTCCTCCAAAGTTAAAAATATAAAATATGGTTAAAATTTTCTGGTGAGAACCCTGTTTAAATTAGGTGGGATATATTTTATCCCACCGCCCCTCAAGGGGTTAAAATGTTTATCTGCTTTCAAATATGCTTACTATGTAATGTTTTTAATCTGCTTATGTAAAACTTCATTGCCACCAGTTTCCATTAAAAGCAACATTGAAATATAAATTTAATTAACATGTTCAGCTTGCGTTTTCCAGGTTCTCGTGTGTGACTTAACTGTTTTCGGCACAGTGTACCCAGGTCGAGATACCTAATTTTAATTCCAAACTTACGA
This sequence comes from Maratus speciosus, assembly GCA_963932465.1. Classification (NCBI taxonomy): domain Eukaryota; kingdom Metazoa; phylum Arthropoda; class Arachnida; order Araneae; family Salticidae; genus Maratus; species Maratus speciosus. The sequence goes on from OZ010793.1 coordinate 138,050,875, forward strand.
ACGGCACCAAGAATAATTTAGTAAAATTTTGCTTTTGCAATGGATAGTTAAAATAACATGTTTTTAATTTCTAAAATGTCGTTTTAAAATTCTGGTGTCAGTCAATCATTTCAACATTTTACAACAAAAATTCCCCGTGCCGGAAAGGGTTAAGAATAAACGGTACCTTCCCGAGCAGTGGTTTGGTATTTCGCACTGTATATCTATATGCGATGTAGCGTTCTTATTGCCAGACGTTCGTTTGAAATGGAACCGCGGGAACGCAAACGTCCGTCATTTTCATGGGACCTTCCTGCATTTTCGTACTTCGCGGAAGCTAATCCATCTTTTACTTTTGAAAATCGTTTGATAAAAACGGTTTCGCAGACAATTTAATATCCTATGAAAAAGCGAAAAGCCGTTCGCGTTGAGTCAAACTTTGGTGCTTGTTTAAAAACTGTAGCATAAATATGGAAAAACCAAATAGGACAATGTAAAAGCAAAAACAGCGTCAAAAAATTAAAAAGAGGGAATAATTAAAGCGGTAAAAATCAGAAACACACTTCAAAAACAAAATTCGTTAAAAACCTGAAGTCAGTCACTTAAACAACCTGGAAGTAAAACTTCAAAAACCTAAACCTTAATCATATATAGATCCATACCATTCAGATATAAAAAAGAAAAATTAAGGCCTACACAGAAGGTGATAATAAAAAATGCGTTAAAAGCAAACTGAAAAGATTTGATAAAACTTGTTGTATCTGACATTCATTAATTAATTCCTGTTTTATCGATGGTCAAAGTTAAAAGTCTGTTAAATATGGATTTTGAAGTATGCATTATTTAAATATAATGTATTCAAGAATATGTACCGTTATGATTTTTTATCTAAATTATTAGTTTATTCAGCTGTTCAATAATAAACTATTCCACATTCAATTTCAGATATTTCAACTCTTTATTAAGTAATTAAAATATGTATAGCAATTAAATGAATATTTTAAGATGAAATGACATGTGCAAAACGCATTGTCATATTTAGGATAGTGGACGGCTCATTTAGGATTTTAACTGCCGTAAATGCAACAAAAATGACCTAAATACGACAATGGTATAGTTTTGGCTTATAGTAAAAATAACGATTCAATTTTTACGAAACAAGTTAGTTTTGAACAAAAGGTACAGTATTCAACAATTTTCTACTTACTAAAATATATATTTATTAACAAAATGCCAAATATTCCCTAAATGCGACAAAACTATGGGGAATCCCGTCGCATTTAGGCGCAATGATCTTATTTAAGATTTGAATATAAAACATTACCAGGAACAACTGGTAAAATTTAGAATAGCAAGACCAATTGCAATATCAAAATTGTCTTTGAAGAAATTGACTATCAATATTATATTTAATTAAAATAAAAATATATGTTCAAAGAAGATAGTTTTCAAAGCTAATACAGTGTTCAATAACCTCAGTAGAAGAATACCAGATTTTTCGCAAAATAATATTTCCTTATTTATTTACAATAATTCTGTGTTTAAATATGGCGACTATTACTTTGCGAAAATTCAGGTACTTAAATTCCTGAGGCGTACAAACCCTGCAATAGCTTTTGAAAAATACAATTTACTAATTTGCTTTCTTTTGTTAAAAATAAAACAAATGAGAATATACTTTTCTATTAGTTAAAAAGTATTTAATCTAAATTTAAAAAAAAAGTAAAAATCAAGTAAAAGTGAAAAACATCTAGATAAATAAACGGAATGCTCACCTTAAATGCTGACCGACAGAGGAAATTTTCCTTGACGGGGAGGAGTCTGTAAACATTTAAAAATTATTTCAAGCATTTAGAGATAGAATATTTCAATGTTAGTAAATTAATACCACTAGGCTACAAATTAAAAATTAATTTTCGGAATTGAAACCTCAATGATCTAATTTTATGCGTATGTTGAATCTGAAAGTGAAGTTAGTATTCTTTCATTCAGTGTTGCCAGATAGTCGAAAGTCAATTTCCCCAAAATTTCTGAAATTTTCCCCAAATCAGTGTTATTTTCCGAAAGATTCCCCAACACAGTTTCTACTCAAAACAGTAAATTTTCAATTTTCTATTTTCCAGTATAAAAAAATGTTTAACTAATTTAAACTCAATTTTTCCCCCAAATCAAGCCTTTTTTTTGAAGAAATTCACCATATACAAAAAAGAAAAGAAAAGAAAAAAACCCGGCAGAATTTTGCATGCATATTCGTAGCAAACGAAGAGAATGAGAGATGCATTTTACAACGACAAGTTCAATTACACTTCTTTTTAAATTGTTACATATCGATGATGCTGGCCTATCATTACGATAGCTCTATCTACGTTTATACCAATAATTTTTTCAAGCTTTAGACCATCTCTAGTCATTTGAGATTTGAATGAATCTAAGATGGTGTTGGCATTATCTGCTTCTATCTGGCTTAACCTATAAAACTTTGTTTTAAATTTTTTGTCATACCTACTGAAGTACCTAATCGTAATGTAAAGCACCTTCATTGTACCAATCACTGTGCTTTCTTCAATAATGTAAGAAAAATAGCTGCTTTCCAAATCTTTAATTAAATCTTTAAACCCCTTGAGGGGCGGTGATGCCGTAACGGCAGCACATAATTTTAATCCCTTATTGCCACATTGGCACCAGATTTTTTGAATGAAAACTTCACTTTTATTAAATAAGTGACAATATACCTTTACTTCTTTACAAATAAATTTTCTTGTAAATGCTGGTGTTGCTCAATTATTTCAACAGTTTACAAATATAATTACCTTGCCCCTGAAAGTGTTAAAAAACACGGGAAAAGGACGTTTTGGATAACACCTGAAGATTTAGTAATCGGGAGGTTTATGCCATTTAATACCGCAGAGTTTTCATTCAAGTTTCTTATAACGAGAAACAAGGGTCTTTTGCATTCATTGAGCAATGTTCAGTTATAAACATAGCAACGTGATTCTAGTATGCAATTACGTGTCTTGCAAAAAGCTCTACTGTTATTCTACGAAGCATAAATTAACCAGTCTTAAAAAAAAAAATAAATAAATAATTGTTTTTATTACTTTTGTATAAATCTATTTCTATACTAATAAAAGAAATGTGTATATGTCTATCTGCAATGACTAGGAAAATCTGACGCACTGTGATCTAAATTCAGGTGGGAATAGTCCAAGGTAGGTCGTAATGCACCTGTGATATGTGTAAACTCTAACATTGTAAACGATGTGCACGCCCACGAGAATAATGATTGATATCTCACATTTCTGTATTTTATTTTCGTTTTCCAAATCAAAATCGAGTTCGAGGCATGTCCAGTGTTGTCAGATGACTTTCGTAAATTTTACGTGAAATAGTGAAAAAAATTCCCCAAGTTTATCACCAAAAATTTTAAGGTCCCCAAACATTTCCCCACGAACTACTTGTCCCCAAAAAATTCCCCTGGAGATTCAAAATTCCGCAAAATGGGGACAAAATCCCCAATCTGGCAACACTGCTTTCATTAAGCATCATATTTTTCTTATGCAACCTTAACCCTTTGCGTTCGGCTTCTCTTACACAAATTTTATTCGATCGGCTAAACAAACTCCGCTCACTCCTACTTTGATAAAATCAAAGCACATTTGACGCATGCGCAAAAACGCGGAGGATTTTGCTTTCGGAAATCAATCAGTAATGTTCTTTTTCCCCTTAAACTGCAGAAAGATTGCTAAACTGAGCTGAAAATTACATGAAATCCTTCAGTAAAAAGCTTTATGATGATTTATGAAGATTTATGAAAGACGTATGATGATTTCTTCAAATAGCGTCGGAGATTTTCAATAATAAACAAATAAATTAAAACATTAAATATTTAAAAAAAAAAAAAACACCGAAATTGGAGGACTGATTTTCTCTAAACATGCATTTATATGCTATCAAATCAACTTGTTTTCTGAAATTTTTTGAAAATACATTTCAACATTTTTAAAAATGATTTTATTCTTCTTCTGCAAAATATAATAAATTATTTATTTCCGAACTAAAACTATATTTTAGATTGTTAACCCCTTTCAAGGGCGGTGTTCACAAGGCGTAGCCACCTAATTTCAATTCCAAAACAGATACGCGGCACCAAGATTATTTTAATAATATTTTGCTTTTATATTAAAAGTTTAGAAAAAACAGATTTTTATTTTCTAAGAAACTCGTTTGTAAATTCTGACGTCAGTCAATTTACAGATGATGTCAGTCATCATTTTACAAACAGACATTTCTGCGCTTAAACGTGTTGTTAATTGATATGTAGAAAAATAACGTAATTAATAAATTGGTCCTTTAAACAGTCCTTATAATAAAATATAACAAGAAAATAATCTGTAAAATAATTTTTATTCAAAATTTAAAAAACAAATATTGTATGCCTTCTTTATTTAATACATCCTTGGGCACGTTATGAGATAAGCATTTACTTACAAATATTATATGATTATTAAAAAGTTCCTGTTTAAAATATGAATTTTGCAAGTGTTTATTTGAAATTATGTACAATAAACAGGCAGATTAACGCAATTGATTTTTTTTTTAATTTTTGTAATTTACGCAGTAAAAAATACATGGAATTTGTTATTTGTCCATCAAGTGTACCTTTGCTCAAAAATATATCCTATACAAACTTTTGATGAGAATTATATAAAATTATCTAACGTAAAATGTTTTGATTACAGCAATGCCATCTTGAATATTTTTTTAATTTTTCATTTTGTTAATATAGTATATAAAAAGTAAAAAGTAAAAAAAAAAAAAAAAAAAAAAAAAAAAAAAAAAAAAAAAATTAAATTTACGAATTTAATATGTTTTAGATTTCAAGTTAGATATGAAGTAATTTACTTTTGTTTGTCTAGCATATCTGATCCACAAGCTTCATTTTTCCATTTTTCTCTTCTATTGCGAAAGAGCTTTCATTATAGTATATAATGCTAGGTAGTATATATTTCCCATTTAGAAGCTTTTAGAAAATCAGAAAAGCGGAAAAAAAAAAAAAAATCAGCTGAAATATTGTAGGAAAAATGTCAAAACAAAGCTGTATTCTTCAATAAATTCGGAATTCTTTTGAAGAACAAAGACGTTGTTTCTTCACTCATTCCAAATTTTGATAAAGGCAATCTACTCCTTGCTAACAAAGGATTTTCTCATATCTTCAGCAAACAATAAAGGAAAATGTACAAAATAAAGGCCTTTTTGTGCCTGCGATAGATTACCAACATAAAGTTTCTTTAGACCTATTTATAGCAGATTTCTCTCGATTTATATGTATGTTTTATGTTATGTGTCTATTATGTGTTTTATCGATTTTGCAAAACTTGGGGGATCAGAATATTATTATTGTATATAAAGCTTGGATAAAGAAAGGATCTAAGCACAGATCCAATTGTAAAAGTATATACCATATTCTGTCTCGGACAATTAGATTTTTAAAATTGTGCTTTAACATTTACCTATAATTTTAGTCACTCTTAGTAGTTTCCTATATTTTTTTTTCAAGGCGACTACTTTCTTATTCTGTTCACACTGACATTTTTATTATATAAATTTTTAAGTATATTTCTCTTTGAAATGTTGTCAAAGTGTGTGTTATGTGTGATAAAGACTTCTGTTTTGAGAACGTGGTGCGAGCTGGAATTAAAATTAGTCGCCTCTGGCAGCCCTGCTTTTAGTCTCTCTTAGTAGCTCCCTATATTTTTTCAAGGTTTGAGAAATTTTCATAATGTATACGTTATGTAACATTTAGTTTTATTCATAGAAAATCTGAAAACTGGTTTTAAACTTTTTCATATTCGTACTATCTTACACCAAAAGCTCATATAACTGTTCAAAATATGCTCATAAGTATAGTGTATTATTCTACTATTCTTTTAAGTAAAATTCAGCATTTTTATTATGATGCAGTCTTAATTTTCAGGGTTTTCTTATGCAAAGTGGGTGAAATGTAATTATAACAGAAATGAACAGAAATGAAGTAAACAGAAATGAATACTTCAAAATTATTCCTCTTTTTATTCTACGTTTAACCAAATAAAAGGATGATTTCATACCAGTATGAAGCGCTGATTTTCGAAATTTTTCATTTATAATGTTTCTGACTACTTCATTACTGTAAAAGTGCTTGTCTCCATTGCGTGTTGCATGTACGATGACCAAACATTACCAAATTTTGGGACAGTACTTAGACAGTAGAAGTTGATAAATTCGTGGAACAAAAAAATACATAAATCATGAGACATTATAAATTTCATTGTAATGAAAGCTTTTAATAAAGCCCCGTTGGGAAATTTGGTCACTTTAATTTCATTCGATGAATAAAAGACTAGAAAAGGAGAGAAACACAACTAAACCTCCAAGAGCGTCTGCTGGATGCATTCTAACCTCTTTTTGTTTGAATATTTAAAAGTATGAAAAGTAATTGCTGTCGCATTTCAATTAATTATGCAAAATGTACAATTAATTCTCCCAGCAATGCTTTACTTTTCAAAATTAGAGTAAAATAAATGATTCGCACTGTGCACGACATTATGCATTTGTACACCTTGATCTAAAGAGCACTGTTTTTAAGAAAAATAGAACACGGTAATTTCTTAATATTTGTATGACATAGAGGTGACATCAGATTTCCACAGGAGAAGGTACAATGCGTTTCAAGTTTCATAGAATCTAAATCAGATACACAGATTAAACAACATTTCATGACTAAATATGGAATAAGTAAGGTCTTGATGGTGGTTCTCTTCCATATTTAGTCATGAAATGTCGTTGGACCCGTGTATGTGATCTTGCTTCTATGAAGCATGAAACACACCGCCCCTTCTCCTGTGAAGCAGTCATTTTGTGAAAATCTGACGTCATCTCTTCCCCACTTACTCACTGTACCTGAAAAACAAAGCAAACAAAACTTTCAGAGAATCTCTTTTAACCCCTTAATTCTCGCTCCCGTCATATTCTCGGGCTGTGTCTTTTACTCAAATTGTTTGATTCCCACCAGTTTTATAAAATAGTGAAATTGGCTATATTTTAGCATCGGAACAATGGAACAATCAAGCAGGTGTGTAGCATCGTTTTTACTGTCATTAAATAAGATGAATATTTCTTTTTCATAAAAGTGGTGCAAATAAGCAATTTGAATTATTCAACCGTAATTTAATTCGAGCGTTAAGGGGTTAAATGAAGAAAACAGAACTGAGGTATCTTGTCCCATTCTTTAGTTATTTAGATTTGAAGTTGTAAGGATAAATTGTGGACACGCTGTAGATTGATACTTTATTTCTTTCGGTGGAATCATAATATTTTTCCCTTAGAGACAGGTTCTCTTTTATTAGAGTCACTCCAGTGTTGCCAGAACGGGGACTTTTTTTGTCCCCTGATTGTTGATTGTCATCGCTTTTATGAAATAGAAATATTCGCCTTATTTAAAAAGAGATCAATAAGATCTGAAAAATAAGCCAATTATACCATTTTAAATAAATGGTGACAGTCAAATAATCTGAATTTAAAAAGCCCCCAATCTGGCAACACTGAGTCACTCGGCGTTGACTTGCGAAAAACATAGTATTAATAAAATGTTTTAAGCGGTTTTAAAAAGAAGAGTTGGTTTCTGAAAAATATTTTAAAAGCATCTTCCTTTCAGTGTTAATTTAAAAAGGTGCCCTACGGTAATGTTTTGTACAAATGTGGATACACGTTGGTCTCAAAAACCTCGGCGAGGTACGGCTAAATTTCCAATTTCCCACGCTGCTCAAAATCATTAATCGGTAGCAGGTATCGGGTAACAGTGCTTTTCCCCCCGACTTATCTCGGGGCAAACATTCAAGTGGTTCATCAATGAAGATTAATTTAATTTAATAAACAACATGATGTAAAAAAAAAAAAGAAAAAAAAAAAAAAAGAAAAGAAAAACTAACGGTATTGCCCATTTTTCTTTTTTACTTTAATCTTTATTATAGTTTTAATTTAATGAGATTTTTAATTATTGTTAGACAAATTTTCAATATTAAGGAAATTTAAAGCGTCATTTAAAAGATAAAATGTTAGCTATTTACTTGCAAAATATGCTTTAGCAATGTGAGATAAAATAAGATAAAATGAAATTTTGAAATAATTAGTTGAAAAGCTGTTTTATTATTCATTAATACACTTTACTTTTACTTCTCTAAGCATTAAGTTATTGTAAATATTAATTCTTAAGAGTTTAGTTGGAAGTAACACAGCATTGAGTCTCTTTTTGCAAATTACAATCTTTTGTGTGTGTAATCATCTTTTTACAATATTTTATTAATGTAAATATTATAAATATAGCCTTACAATAATCACGTCGTATTGCAGCGAATTTTGTTTCTTTTTTGGTTGCATTGTCGTTAAATGTTTCGGGTTTATGCAGTTTCGGGTTGCTTTTTGATTTTTTTGGATCCCGTTCTGATAATCCCGATTTTTCAAGTCAAGAATATTTTTTTATATGAAAAATCATATATTTAAATAACCATTAATACATATATTTTGTTTTAACATAAAAAGTTCATGTTAAAGTTAAAATTGTTGAAAATTTTCCTATAATTGCATCGAATTGGATTTTTTCCTTTTGATTTCGGGTTGAAAATTATCAGGTTTGGCTCGCTTTTCGGGATGACTTCAGAAAAATATTTCGGACAGAGATCGGGCATGTGCGCAGGACTCTAAAATTAGCACCACACTCTTTCTAGCATCTTCTTGTCTAATTTCACAGCAGTGGGATTTCTTGTCACAATGCAAGATCGTACACAATAGTGTTGCCAAGTATCCTGCGTAAATCAGGTCTGAAAATGTTCTGGGCACCACTAATTACCACCAGTAAATTTCGCCATCTTTAATAGCAGATATTTCTGCCATTAGAAAAGGCGAAGAAAATTACTTTAACGCTTAAATGCGCGATTTTTTAGTTTGTTTCGAAAAAATTATATATTATTCTCTGAAAGGTTTTTTTCACAAGAAAAATAATGAAAAAAAAATCAGAGATACATATTTCATATAATACGTCAATCTTTTAATCTTTTCTTCTGTTACACATCTGCAATTTAAGTAAAAACTACTGTCGTATGCCTGTTTTACGCTAAAATATTGCAAATTAGTAAATATTTTAATAAGTATGTCTCCAAATACCTTATTTTATATAATTATTTATTTTATAAAACTTAACCTTTAACCCTTTAATTCCCATGACAGAATACATTCTAGAAAATCGTAATTCAGAGAATCTGACTTTACACCTGAAAATTTCAATGGTTAATTTCGCTTTATTTAACCCCTTCGGGACGGGAGCCTTTTACGAAATTTTTAATCTTTTGTCACGGTTTTTTAAAAACAGAAATTTGTGTTTTGTTGAATCGAGAAAATGCGCCGATTAAATAAGGCAAATTTTACAGTAAAATTTTACTGGTGAGGGAAAAAAAGGATTCTGAGCGCTTCAGGCGGCATGTATACGTGTCGCTCGTCCCCAAGGGGTTAAAACTGTCTGTTATTAATTAAAACAAATATTACTATTCTAATTTTCTGGTGTATATACGAATAAAAAAATCTATTAAATTCAAAACACTGTTGTTTGCATAGATGCAAAGCTGCGCTCTAAAGGGTTAAAATACTAGTGTCCAGAGCATTTGGAGCCCCTACACGGGACATCTGGTTACTCTAGTGCACATGCCGATAAACAGATTCAAGTGCAACTTTTTTTTAATTAATATAGATTAAATTAGTTATGAAATTGTTATGCATGCATTTTTAAATCAACAAGGTATAATAATGCTCATGAGATGATGCATTCTTGCCAATTTGGCCTCCAATTTTAATCCGAAATTTTAAATTCATAGAATAAATTTCGAAAGAAAACATTTTACTGTATGTGATCGCTAAATGTCTCTTATCAAATAAAGCTTAAAATACCATTATTTTTTTCTGGTATGAACACGAAATTTCTGAATAAATATAGATGCCAAACTGACAACCCTGAGCTGAAGCATAAGTAGTAAATATTTTTATTAGTACGCTTCCGATGGTAATGTCAAAAATTGGATTTGGTGTGAGTACATATAAAATCTAAACTATTGCATTACGTTGTTTTTACATTTTGTGGGCAATGATAACGTTTTTAAGAATTTCACTCGTATCTATTATTTTTGACGCTTTTTAAAAATAGATATTTATAACATAACACTGGTAATTTTTTGAATAACATTAGATGTATGAACAGCTCATAAAGAATCTTTGACAATTATTTAAAAGAATTAAATACTTTACAAATATATACATGTATTTAACAAACTTTGAACTTTGCTATAAATTTTACATGATAGAAGAATTATTTAGAAGTTCTTACTTAGCCATTTCACTTAGTTGCAATTTCCCGTCTTTGTTGCTATCAAATATCTGAAGCTGAAATATAGAAAAATATATATGCATTATTATAATTAACAACAAACAAACAAATAAGTAAAATAAACTCCGCATGAAAGTTATAAAATGTTTATAATGTCTTTTTAGTTACGAGTAACATACGTTTTTGAAAAGTTTCAAAAATTTATAATCAAAATATGAACGTATAAATAATATTCTTTAGTAGGTATCACTTCAAAATAAACTTTGAAATTAAATTCATAATTACTTAACCCCTTAATTCTCGCTCCCGTCATGATCGGGCTGTGTCTTTTACTCAAATTGTTTGATTCCCACCAGTTTTATATGCCATTTTGCCAAAAATGGCACTTGACACGTGTCTGGCACAGTTTTTGTGCCGACTAAAGTGTCTGTCATTTTCAAAATATTTTTTTCTAATTATAAATATTATTCTGTCTGTATCTCAGCGTGCCTCAAATACCTTTTTTGAGTAGTCAAAAAATGGCACTTGACACGTGTCTGGTACAGTTTTTGGGCCACGATCCTTCAGCCAGACATTCGATTTTGTATTCAGCCATTACAAAAGAAGTGTTGCACAAATTTTCAGGGTGCCTCAAACACCTACTCAAAAATGTTCAACAGCTCTCCTACTATAATGTAGATGTAGCTGAATCAAATTTTTCGCTACATCTACCAGCCTTCGTCCAAAACTTACTGCTTCTATAATTTTAGCTTTTTCTTTCAATGAAAATTGTTTTCTTTTCATTTTTTCTGTCATTTTAATGAAAGAAATCGAATTCCAGATGCGAATTAAGAAATACTCACATATAATTGTCACTAAATATTCCAAAGTAAACAACGACAGTATGTAATAAATTTTTTGGACTCATTTAATTTTTTTGAACTGGTATATAACGCAAACTGAAGAAAGTTGAAGAAAAGAAAGGAGATTGGCTGTGAATGTAAAATATGAGTTTAATATTTCTGCAGATGTGCGTGAAAAAAGCAATTTTAACCCGTTCTCTCGAAAAGTAGATATATGCTGAAATTTCTAAGATCATGGGGAAAAGAAAGTTTTTTCCCTAATAATAGTTTTTCGGTAGAGATTGTTTTTTTTTTCTTTGTTAATTCAACATTAGTAAAACTGAAATGATACTTATTTTTAAGCTGTCAATAAATTCGTTAATATAAAATTTGCTAAAGTGAATATTATTATAATGAGAAATCATACGACTTTTTTTTAAAGAAAATCCCAAAACATTCGTTAAATTGAAAAAATCGTTAAAGTGACATTCATTGTTCAAGATTCTAGTGTATATATCGTCGGTACCATGTCAAACTATCCAATATGAAAACAGTTTTGCCACTGGGCTACTTTATTTAAATTCAGATTTCTTGATTGGCACCACTTTTTTGAAATAGTAAAATTCGCCTTCTTCAATCTTATTTAATGACATATCAATTAACGCGAAAACACGGGGGATTTTACCATTTCAGAAAATTGGTAGCAATCAAGAAAGCTGAATTTAAGAAAAATAGCCCACTGGCAAAACTGTTTTCATATTAGATAGTTTGACATGGCATGTTGCCACCGAAACACTCAAGGCCTGAGGACACGAGTTGTGACGTCATCACTAATCGACCGGCTTCTTACGAGTGTTGGAATTCACACCGGAAAATTTTGAATAGCAATTTTCTTTATCTTATTTGTGAAATAGCTATCATCTTATAAACCAATAATAACTATTTTGAACTTACTGGTGAGAAATCTGAATTCCTAAATAAAAATTCAGCCAGATGCGGTATGCCTCAGTGTTGCCGCATCTGGTTGATTTTTAATTGGGGGACTCCAAATTCTCACCACTAAGTTTAAATAGTTATTATTGTTTTATCAGATGATAGTTATTTCACAAATAAAATAAAAGGAAATTGCTATTCAAAATTTTCCGGTCCGAATTCCAACACTCGTGAGAAGTCGGTCTACTAGTGATGACGTCACAACTCGTGTCCTCAGGCCTTGAGTGTTTCGGTGGCAACGCATGGCACCGACGATATTATCACAGGCTTAGTAACGTACCAAAAATCAACGTTTTTTGTAGAGTGACCTATACATAAATTTCAAAATAAAATAACTTTTCGATAAAGAAAAAAATATGGAAATAGTACTTCAATAAAGTTTTAAATCTACCTAATATCGTTAATTTCCGTCTTCGTGAGAATTGATAGCCCAATTAATAAATTGCCCATTTCTTTCCTATTAACTTTGGCACATTTTTCGCAAGCTCCAATTTGTTAAACACTTCCTTTTCGGTAATCTATTAAGTCATCTTCTTTAATCCCAAGAAAGCAATAAACAAAGGTTGAAGCCGTAAATCAATGCTCTTTTATGTTCCATAAAATCATTGTCTTTGCATATTTTAACGAATGTAGAACACTTATATTTTCTAAATTTATTCCACTGAAACACGGTGTAGAAACATGCAAATTGGTCCAAATGCTATGATCTATAGATAAATAGATAAAAAATAAAATATCACTATTTATCTTGACACCACAGATTCAAAAATAAAATGAGAAAATATGCTAGTAAACCTAGTCATAAAACTTTCTTCTACATGAATCTAATTGTCTGCAACCAAAATTATATGACAATCTATTTGTTCTAGAGATATAGCTCTCGTGGAAATTGTGAAGTAGAGAGTACATCAGCGACACCTGTAAGGCGGTAAATACCCAAACCTAATAAGGATCTATTCGTGTCGATGTCTAAAAGAATATGAAATTTAATGAAATTTCGTGCAATAGCTTGTGAGATATATTTATAGCAGAAATCGTACAAAATACGGCATATTAGAACCGCCTGTTAGACGATTTATACGAAAACCTATTCATCGTCTTGTTATGCCCAGTTCTATCTGAAGTTCTATTAAATCCCATGCATGAACTCTTGCGATAGCGTTCTTACAACATTTGTGTCACACAGGCATAATATACAATGGCGATCAAAATTTTCCGGCCGGCATAAAAGTTTTGGTTAATTTGTAAGTATACCCATATGAAGATGAATCTCAAAATGATACATTTACATTTTATTGACATAATAGTTAGGAACTTATTTATGGAATAACCAATAAATATTAATAAATTTAACTGACAAAATTAATTGCAAAGGAAACCGCATGTTCTCAAAAGTTTCCGGCCATCTTGCAAAGTTTGGAAAAAATTGGTGTTATAATAGAAAATAACAGAGATCAACAACATTTGCGATTAGAGTTTTGTAGTCATACCTTTAGCAAAAAGTACTGCGGTGCAGCGACGAGGCATCGATTCAATGAAGGTTGAAGATTATCCATGGGAAGTTTTTTCCACTCATCTTGTAATTTTTTGGGAAAATTCTGCTGAATTGGAATATTTATAATTCCGCACACGTTTGTCAAGTTCATTCCAAAGATTTTCTATTGGATTCAGATCGGGTGATTGGCTTCCCATTTCAAAAGCGGAATCTTTTTGTGCGAATAAAGCACTGCTTGACGAGTTTGCATGTATGCTTTGAGTCATTATTTTGCTGAAACAAATAGTTGCGACCACAATTTTTCCTCCAATAAGGCAGCAAATGATCTTGCAAGATATCCTTATACATTCACTCATTTTGCCGCAGATTGCAACTAACGGACCGACACCTTTTCCAGAAAATGCTCCCCACAGCATAACGTGTCCACCGGTTCATTGTAGGAATAACATATCTTGAATCATATGTTTTGATTTCAGGTCGTCTGATGTAGTATCTGCCATCACTCCCAAAACGATTGAACTTCGATTCATCGGAAAATAGTACATTTTTCAGTTTTCACTTGACCAGTCTTTGCGTTCCTTGGCAAACGGCAGTCTGGCCCTCTGATTTTTTTTTTACTTATGAAATGTTTTTTTAACACCAACTCTTCCATAAAGTCCTACGTCACGTAAGCGTCTTGACACAATAGACTGACTTATTTCAGTAATTTTTTCACTCCGTAAATCACGGGATATTGCAGCGGCATTTTAATGTGGTCATCAACTGTTTTTCTCCAGATAATTCTGTCTCTACAAATAGTCGTTTTCCGGGGTATTCTGGACCGTGATAAGTCCTGAAGGCCATGGCCATCTTTATATATATTTCTAAATATCGTACACAGTAGCTTTTCCGATCAATAACTTTTCCTCAATCTCACGAGAGGATTGTTCCTTTAGCGACAAACAAATCACTCGTTTACGAACAATAAATGTTGAACTTTTCATTTTTGCATTTCAACTACGTTACTCACGTTGATTATTTAACAAATACGGCCAAAAAGACACTTTACCGATAGCAAAAACTAACGAATGACGAATGTCCGGAAACTTTTGAACAAGCGAATTTCGAATTCCTCCCCTTTGCATCAAGTGTCTCCAGTATCCAATCAAAATGAACAAGTGGTCAGAAGTCATTTGCATGTTCCTAACTTTTGGAGTGATTGCACGTCTTCTTCGCTGGAAAATTCTGGCAATCAAATAAAAAAAACTAACTGGACGGAAACATTTGACCACCACTGTAGATGTCATAAAAAATATTTACCAATAAAGAAAAACCTGTGAAAAGATTTGTACAAAAAAAAAACAAACAAACATTAAACCTACTTAACATTATTGATTACTATTTTAACATTATTGATTACTATTTTCCTGATAAATTATAGCTCAAATTATAAATTGCCGCATTTCTTCTTTCATTTAATTTGCACAAATTTCTCGCAGTATCGAATTTGTTAAGTATTTCTTTTTCGGTAACTCATTAAAGGTTAATTTATCTTCTTTAATCGCAAGTAGGCAATAACAAGGTATGAGGTACGAATTACAATACTCATTTATGTTCCATAAAAGTTTTGAATAAGTAATATTTAATAGTAAGGTCCCTAAAACCTATTTTACCTATCTAAATATTTCTCAATGATATCTTACAGAAAAAACTATAAACTGGTGGAAAGTTAAAGAACTAAGAATTTTCTTAAAAGTAAGTATAATTACAGAAGTGGCCAAAATTGTGGAAACTTTTTTGAAAAAGTGTATTTTTGAGGTTTCCTGGCTCATAACACCACTTTCTCTTTAAGTAATATAATAAAATTATACATCAATAGAAATAGAATTTAATCCAGTATGTAATAAAATAAATTTTGTTCAGTTATTAGTATTTAATCAAAAGTTATAGACAAAGAAACACACACATACACACCCAATGAAACACGACATGCATAGGTTAACATGAAGTAGGTTTCAATTATTTGAATGCAGCCAATAAGCACAAGTGTTTTAGAGAGCGAATCAGGTGTTATGATCTTATAACACTGAATCAATAAGATAACGATAGGGTTCAACTGTTCTTGTTGTCTTTTGGAGGATATTTGATGACTGTGATGAGGATATTTCTCAGTGCTTCATGTGATTGATATTAGAGCTGGATGTAAAACACAATAAAATTAAAAAATGGTACAAAGACTTGACAGGTAGCGTACAACGCAATGAAAATTAGTGCTATTAAGTGAAAAAGATACCAGTTATGAACAGAGCCTGATTACCCACGGGGCAAATTCCTACCACTAAAAATAAACAGAAAATTTTGCATGAATACGGCGTTTAGATAAGTCGAACTTTTCTTTTAAAATTTATTGGTGTAAGTGTGCCCCGTTGGTAATCAGGCCCTGGTTATGAAAAAATTAGAAGGCAAATTCGTTGAAATGCAACCAAAGGTGTCTTTTATAAATTTTTGAAGCGATACAAGGAGATAATATGACTACAAAATCAAATTGATAAATGCAGCAAAAGTTTTACAACAGCAAGTGATTATGGAAGAAATAAATGATTATGAATAGGTGACAAAAGAAAATCATGTGGATGTGTACAAAGTGAAATGGCACAAACCACTATGATGTTGAGTGTGAGGTCTGCTCGGAGATGACTACAAAGATTTGGATAAAATTTTAAAAGTTAACCCTCTCGCTGCATAATTGTTTTATCAAAATAGCTTCAAAAATTGCGTATGTAATAATGCTTATTCTTTTGTCGCCGGTTTTTCAAAACAAAATTTTTTGTCTAATTTAATCGGGTAAATGCTCCGATTAAATAAGGCAAAATTTACAAGAAAAAAATAACTGGTGGGAATAATCAAGGAGGATTAATAAGATGGAGAAATGTATCCCCGAGAAAATCTCGGGTTCCACAGCGAGAGGGTTAAAAGCACTTTTGATTAAGTGCTCTAGACTTCCACAAAAAACCATTTTTATTTCAACAAAAAAGGTTGAAAAGATTAAACTAGACTAAAATTCGTCTTCACTAGACAACGGAACAATGGGGCATTGTTGTTTGGTCTGACGACGCCAAGATATTCCTATTTGGTACGATTGACATAAAATAAGGAGAAGAATCGGAAAAGATTTTCATCGTAATAGCATTACACACACTATGAAGCATTCATTCAGTGTTATTAAATGCGGTTGTATGACATTAGAAGGCTTGTTCAGAACTTTTGTGATTAATGGGAATATAAATGCCCCAAAATACATAAATGAAATGTTTCAATCTTAAACAAAGCTTTCCGCATGCAAAGCCTGATAACCCACGGGGCAAATTCCTACCACTAAAAATAAACAGAAAATTTTGCCTCATTCATGGCAGAAGTTTAACATGAATACGGCGTTTAGATAAGTCAAACTTTTCTTTTAAAATGTATTGCTGTAAGTGTGCCCCGTTGGTAATCAGGCCCTGTCCGTATGTGATGGTTTCCAAAATAATGAAGTATTTATACTTCAACGGGTTTCAACCTCATGTCCTGTTGCTAATGTTTTCAAAAAGGGGTTTCCAGATAATCGCATCCCAGTGTTGGAATGGCCCTGGAACAGTGTTGACCCAATTGGAAATCTATGGTGCTGACTAAAGATTACTGGTGCACAAAAGCAACACAGCAATAAGATTGAATTGATAGAAGCAATAAGTCAATCTTGGTATCGCATCATAACATTTTCATAATTAAAAGACTTGGTTCACTCCATGGGAATACGCTGTAAAGTCATAACTACGAGTAAAGGTTTCCCAACAAAATATTAAATGACATTGTGATAATTTTTCTATAAGTTATTTTTTCGATAGGTTTCATATTCCTTTTTGTAAAAGCGACTCTAATAAACAAATTTATCGCATTACATTCTTCATAAACTTAGCTTTACATTGGTATATGCTTTTATAGTATTACGCAAAAAGAAAGTTGTATTATGAACCAACAAACTTCAAATATACATCCCTACAAAAAGGTTTTCTCAGTTCTGGCCACTCGTGTATATACAGGGTGATTAAAAAAAGTTTACAAAATGACATGGTAAATCAGGCATACAACAAGGATGAAAAATCACATAGGAACATAGGCCCGCAAACAACTTATTTACTCACAAATACAGATGTTTCATCCCACTCAATTTGGGTTTACGGTAACAGCTTTCAGAAACCTGTAGTGCATTATAATAAATTATTTAACAGACATTCTTTCCGTTGCTTTAAATATGATAACATCAAACAAAAGTGGTAGAAGTTTGCATTATACGCGCCAGCAGTACGTACTTAACGTCCCACATTTTGGACTGTAATTATCAATCCATACGTATCATTAATGGGACAAGGGACCTTTAAAACCTTAAAAATCATTTTTTTATTTTTTGTAAATTTCACTTTAAATATTATTCAAGTTCATATCACTTTAAATATTATTCATAATTCACTCAAATATTATTCAATTATATGCATTATGGCAAGCATTTATCACAAAAAAAATTTTTTTTTCAGAAAAAAATGGAATTTTACGCGTCTTAGAAAAATCTTCGAAATGCCCCCTGCGCTTTCCATATCAATGAAAATCCCCAATATTTTTAATAAAAGTTTGGTTTGTATATATAAATAGAACTGTGCATCGAATTTTATATATTTAAATGTAAAGGTTAAAAAAAAATTCAAAAATTTTCAAATTTTTTAAAAAATTTAAAAATTTAAAAATTTTCCATTTTTTTTCTTTTTTTGTAAATTTTACTTTAAGTATTACTCAAGGGTTCATTATATGCATTATGGCATCTATTTATCACAAAAAATAAAAAATTAATTATTTTTGAGAAAAAAATGGAATTTTACGTGTTGTCTTAAAAATCTTTGAAATGCGACTTGCGAGTTCCATATCAATGAAAATACCCAATATTTTTTATAAAAGTTTGGTTTATATATATAAATAAAACTGTGCATCGAATTTTATATATTTTAATATAAAAATTTAAAAAAAAATTGAAAAATTAAAAAAAAGTTTGATTTTTTTCCTTTTTTATCTTTATATTCAAATATATAAAATTCGATGCACAGTTTTATTTATATATATAAACCAAACTTTTATAAAAAATATTGGAGATTTTCATTGATAGGGAATGCGCAAGCCGCATTTCAAAGATTTCTAAGACGATGCGTAAAATTCCACTTTTTTCTCAAAAATAATTTTTTTTTCATTTATTTTGTGATAAATGCTTGCCATAATGCATATAATGTAC
Source organism: Maratus speciosus (assembly GCA_963932465.1). Classification (NCBI taxonomy): domain Eukaryota; kingdom Metazoa; phylum Arthropoda; class Arachnida; order Araneae; family Salticidae; genus Maratus; species Maratus speciosus. The sequence continues at coordinate 138,069,864 of OZ010793.1, forward strand.
CCTTGAATAATAGTTAAAGTGGAATTTACAAAAAATAAAAAAATGATTTTTAAAGTTTTAAAAGTTCCTTGTCCCCTTAATTGCTTGAGCAAGATGTTTTACGGATCTTTTCGTGATGTTATCACATTTCACACAAAACAAGGTACATATCGTTGCATTTCCATTACAATGTTTTCATTTTTCTCGAAATTATTGCCGTCAACCCGGTTTCAGTTAGGATGAAACACATTGTATTTGCGACTAAATAATTGGTTTGTGACCCTATGTTCCTATGTGATTTTTTATCCTTGCTGTATGCCTGATTTGCCATGTCATTTTGTAAACTTTTCTTTTTAAATCACCCTGTATATTCATTAAAAATGTGCAAGAACTATGAGGACAGACACAAAGGAATCAGTTTCAGATAGTAAAGAAAAAAAAACAGATTAAATTCAAAATATGTTGTAAACAATTTAAGTGTTATTTACGTAATTAAATCGGTGTTTCTTGAAATGCACTACGGGCATAGTGCTTTTCAGAACCTAATTTTACATTCCTCCCTTGCAAACGTGCATAAGTAGTACGGGGATTCAGTTACTTTCTTCACGAAACAGTCAAGAAACACGAAAAAAAAAAAAAAAACATTGAGAATTATCAAAATATAGGCTTCGCTCCTTTTAACAAATTATAGATTAAATTAAAAAACTGTATTTTTTAATGAATTTTCTTAAATATACGTGTGAATGCAGTTTTTGAACTCGGTGTATACTGTTTACCATGTCATTTTGTAAACTTTTTTTTTTTTAAATCACCCTGTATATTCATTAAAAATGTGCAAGAAATATGAGTACAGACACAAAGGAATCAGTTTCAGAGAGTAAAGACAAAAAAAAACAGATTAAATTCAAAATATGTTTTAAACAATTTAAATGTTATTTACATAATTAAATCGGTGTTTCTTGAAATGCACTACGGGCATAGTGCTTTTGAGAACCTAATTTTTACATTCCTCCCTCGCAAACGTGCATAAGTAGTACGGGGATTCAGTTACTTTCTTCAAGAAACAGTCAAGAAACACGAAAAAAAAAAACATTGAGAATTATCAAAATATAGGCTTCGTTCCTTTTAACAAATTATATATTAAATTAAAAAACTGTATTTTTTAATGAATTTTCTTAAATATACGTGTGAATGCAATTTTTGAACTCCGTGTATACTGTTTACCATGTCATTTTGCAAACTTTTTTTAAAAATCACCCTGTATATTCATTAAAAATGTGCAAGAAATACGAGGACAGACACAAAGGAATCAGTTTCAGATAGTAAAGAAAAAAACAGATTAAAATCAAAATATGTTGTAAACAATTTAAGTGTTATTTACATAATTAAATCGGTGTTTCTTGAAATGCACTACGGGCATAGTGCTTTTGAGAACCTAATTTTTACATTCCTCCCTCACAAACATGCATAAGTAGTACGGGGATTCAGTTACTTTCTTCACGAAACAGTCAATAAACACGAAAAAAAACAAAACATTGAGAATTATCAAAATATAGGCTTCGCTCCTTTTAACAAATTATAGATTAAATTAAAAAACTGTATTTTTTAATGAATTTTCTTAAATATACCTGTGAATGCAATTTTTGAAATCCGGGTATACTTACACTGTTAAATCTGTATAAAAAGTCTTCTGGAATAATTAGGAATTACATTTGGACATAAAAAAATTACATGTTAATAAAGAAAATCCTAAGATAAAAAATAGTTAAATAAAAGCATTAAGCCCACTTAACATTGTTAATTTCCGTTTAAATGAGAATTTATAGTCCAATTAATAAATTGCCCCATTTCTTCCCTCATTTATTTCGCACAGTTTCTCGCAGGCTCCAATTTCTTAAGTACTTCCTTTTCGGTATCCCATTAACTCATCTCTTTTAATCCCAAACCGGCAATAAACAATGGCAAAAGCAGTAAATCAATGCTCTTTTATGTTCCATAAAATCTTTATCTTTGCTTAACTTAATGACGTTAGAACATTAAATTTTTCTGAATGTTTGTCACTGAAACATTCAGAAAGTCATATTTCACTATCGTGAAAACACTTATTACAACTCTTACTACTAAACCAAAAGTATTTTATAAGATATAAGTTGTAAATTTCCAATTGGGGGAAAATTTTTCCATTACGAATTGAATAATTGTCTTAAAAATTAATCTAATATTTTATAAGATGTTTTGTTCTTAAATTTTCAATAACAGTTATAAGGAGTGAAACGTACATATGCCCTTATTGAAGTTTTTCAGAGACACAAGCCATAGCTGCCAACTTTACGCATTTTTACTACCACTATGTTTTAAAAGAAAAATCTATTCCATTCAATCTCCGAAAACGTAGGATTATATACAAATAAATATTTCTTGAGAAAACAGAAAAAAAAGCGTAAAAGTTGGCAGCTATGACATAGTGATTGAAGGGACGATAAAGCAGTGAAAAAATATATCGGGAACAACATATCTTTTTACAAAAAGTTTTTTGTGCGAAAAAAAAAATGAAATTTTAATTATACAGGGTGTATGAGGAATCATCGTTAAAATTCGGTGAGGAGGTAGGAAATAGACAAAGAAGTCGATTTTAAATAAGAATGTATGGGCGCAAACGAATCCATGTTGTTGTAGACGGCGCTATGTATCCACAATTTCTGCTCACGCGCAAAGCTCTCTGACAAGTCCATTATATGTTAAATGAATATGCAGATATGCATATAATTTACGGTGCGATAGGATATTGTGGTTGGACAGCTGCACAGATGTATGTAGAACGCTACTCCAACTGGCGCAAACCTCAGGATCAAACGCTTGCACATGCTCATCAACAACTGTGCGAAATTGGATCGGTTACCAGTTCCTGTAATAGAGGAGGCAACCGATCGACATGGATAGTTCAAATCGAGGAAGCTATATTACAGCGTTATGCATACATTTCCACAGCTTTCAGACCACTTTACCCAATTACACATTAAATTATATGCACATCTCCATAAACATTTAACATATTAGGACTCATGTTTCTTCTCCAGTGTCATTATGTGGAATGACGACCCGGCTGAACCGGTCATTTCAGCCATGTTTTGCCTGTACCCGCCGACATTTTAAGTGCGTTCCGAGTAGTGTTGCAAGGTGTCCGTGTAAATCAGCGCTCCAACCACTAATTTCTTACTGTTTATTTCGCCTTTTTTAATCGCAGATAATTCTGACATTAGAAAAGAAGACGAAAATTACGGAATCCCGATTAATGCAGGACGCCTGACAACACTACGTCCGAGTCACATAATCATTAATCTATACTTAAAAAATTGAAGATGTACATAAAAGGTGTTTGAGACATTCACTATTATTATATTTTTTTATGATAACATAAAATGTGCCTTGTTATTTATAATAATTTAAAAATTATGTTGAAAATAAGATTCTGGATATAATATAGGAGGACAGTACATCTGGTATTAAATACTAAATGTCTCTAGCGATTTTGGATCATAATTGTCGCATCCGCCCCTCCTCCTCCCTTCCATTGAAATAGTCTCGTCTCCAGCTATTTAAGCAATGATTATTCATGAACTTTCACACCTCTGAATTTCCCCCTGATGTTGATAGTTTTATAACAGTTGAAAGCGCTTGGGTTTTAACATTAATATTTTTTATGTTCTATAGACCTTTTTATGTATTGAAGCACCTTTTTTAGTAAAATAAATCAGAAGTTTCAATTGGTATAATTTTCATTTAACCCCTTAATTCTCGCTCCCGTCACATTCTCGGGCTGTGTCTTTTACTCAAATTGTTTGATTCCCACCAGTTTTATAAAATAGTGAATTGGCTATATTTTAGTATCGTTTTTACTGTCATTAAATAAGGTGAATATTTCTTTTTCATAAAAGTGGTGCCAATAAGCAATTTGAATTATTCAACCGAAATTTAATTCGAACGTTAAGGGATTAATCATCAAGGTGAACATGACGTCCGAAACTCATGGTTTAAACTCTATTTTATAATATTACATAGATATAGAGTGTTTTGGGTCACACAATGAGGTCAAGAAAAAGGTTAATTATGATTTTCCCAGTTAATCAACATAATAATTTTCACCGATTATCATCGATAAAGAAATTCTTGTGTAAATTTTGACGACGAGGAGAAACATACTGTAGTAACATGTATGACGGTTAAAATACCACAGTTTTAATGCTGCTACATAAATACTTGTACAGAAAATGCCTTACTGTTTTGAATGACTATGTAAAAAAATAATCTAATGTGTTTGAATAGTTAATAAAGAATTCTTAAGTAGTTAATAAATAAATTTTAACTACACCTGAGTCGCGTTTTTTAACACAATTAAGGAACTTTCTTTTCGAATAACCCTCAAACGAAACTTTTTTTAATGCCGTTCAAAATAATAATAATAAGAATAATAGTAATAATGATGATAATAATAATAATAATAATAATAATAATGATGATGATGAAGATAATAAAATAATAATAATAATAATAATAATAATAATAATAATAATAATCACAATAATAATGATAAATATAAATAATTATGTAAAGTTATTACTTACTAATGTGTCTGTATATTCAATGAGTTTGTCTTCATCGACAGTTTCCTTTCGTGCCTCCCTCAGCAGGTCTTTTAGGAAATTCTACAAAGAAAAATCAAAAGGAAAGTTTAGAAGCAATTTACCCATTAACCAAATTCTAATAATACTGATTTTTATTCTTTTTTCATCTAGCAAATTTAAATAAAAACTGCTAGTTATAAGAGTAGTACCAAGATCTGAAGATCCGTTAGCTTAATAAAATGCAACACAAAGTTAAAATGTACAAAATACCTTTAACCCGAAGTGTTCCTAATTGTTTCTTATATCTTTATACCTATCTCACACAGCTGTTTGATAAATATTACATTTTTAAATATTGATGTTTATGCCGTGGAAAGAGACTATCAAAGAAAAAAGAACCTTAAAAAAATTTAATAAACATTTTTTTGCACCAAAGTAAGATTCGCCGCTCCCTTACAAGCCACGCTAGTCAGAGGGGGAAACGAGAACGCTATTGTGAGATCTATGGGGAAGTTATATTCAAATATCTCACCTGCATTTTAATATTTTTAAATGATTTTTTTTAATTGCATAGCTGAGGTATATCTCTAACCGGGCTAGTTTTTATCATTTCGATTTTGGTTATAATTTTTTCATATAATAAGATTGTTTAAGTTTCAGAATGGGTTCCAAGCGATTATGAAATTGAAAGTATTTTTTTTAAATCTGAAACCAAAATCGAAATACTTAAAATTAGCACCGTTAGAGATCATCCTATGCAAAAAAAAAAATATTCAAAAATATTAAAATCCAAGCGAGAAGATGGAAATAATTTACCCATGCTAAGGGTACCGGGAAAGCGAAATTCAACCAAAAAATCAATTTTTATTTTTCTTATATCATTAAATAGTTTAAACTTTTATCTTTTCAACGATGTATTACACATATTTATATATGTAAAAAAAGTGTTGGATTTTTTTCATTCTTTCTAAGAGCACTTCACAGCAGTGAATTACTTTCCTTAATCTCAAATTTCTTGATTGGCATCACTTTTCTGAAGTGGTAAATTTCCCCTTGTTTTCGCCTTAATTAATATGTCATGAAACAAGGCGAATTTTACGATTTCAAAAAAGGTAGTACCAATCAAGAAATCAGAATTTTTTTAAAGTAGACCACTGGCAACACTGCTTCCCAGCTTTAATTGACTATTTCTCAAAGCTTGGATTTTTTATGTTTGTGTTCCTTTTTTTTCAATATCTATTAAAGATAAGGACTCAGTTTTTTTAATACTTTTATTATGTTATACTGTATAATTTAACAGAGGGATTTAATGATTTGTTGAGAATTGTTTATTTTATGCCGTGAAATCTTACCAAAAATGCTAATTTAAAAATGTCTTACAATAAATAATTAATAATTAATTTTCAGTTTAAGGTCTGTTAAAATATGCAAAGCATGCATGCTATTAAAACTCCTGGAACTATTAATAAAAGGGAACTGACAAATCCTTGAAATAGTGAAGCTTCAACTGTAACCGCTATCGCAGGGTTGTTCACCGCCTGTGGAAACTTCCACCAATAAATTTATATAGATAATTTCTACTTATCTAATCGCCTTACTATTATTATTAGTATTATTGCAAAAATTCAGTCATAAATAATAGTAGAAAAAGATTTTCATTTTACTTTTAATTTTTACATTTTAATTTTTACTGGTAGAAGTTTACTTTGGCGGTACTCACGCCCTGCGTTTCCGCCTTATTGGGACAACCAAGGAAACAAACTGACACCAGTACAAATTGACAACAGTAAGAGTAAATAAAAATTTTGCCCACATTTGTGGGAGAAAGATTCTACAAATAAGACTCTTAAAAAAGACGAAATTTTCTATTCAGTTTTACTGGTGGGATGGCGGTATTCAGAAACTGACGATACGATTTAAAGAAATGCAGCCACAGTATTGTGACAACCTCCTCAGTTACTTCACTCGCAACTGGTAGACAGTACACTATATGTCTTCTCATCTGTATTCATAACTCCATTTTCAAACTACTCTAAAAAATCGAGACCTCTATCTTTCATCCTTTTTGAGAAAAAATGTACATAAAGTTGGTGTATCTTAACATGGGCGAGATAGAGCTTTCGCGGTCCCCTTAACATTCGCGTCCGAATCTTTTAGTGTGACTAGTTTAGGACCTATGTACTAGGCCTATGTGCTGAAACAAAAATGGAAGCTATCGTAGGCGAGATTTTTTAAGCACTTGTACGATCTTCTCAAATTAGTCACTATTATTTTTTAAAGTTTTCTTTGACTTGTTTAATCTCAGAAAAATAAGGCGGGGAAACTTTTAGAAATTACTGTTATTGAAATTCCAGTGACCGTACAAACGCAGAAAAAAATTCGCCGACGACAGCCTCCATTTTTGTTTCAATTTATAGGCCTAGAATTCAGGGTGCGGTGGTAAGATTATTCACTTAATAGTTTTTTTTAACCAATTTTTTAAAAAAAGCCAACCTTTTTTATAACCATTTGGAAAAATGGTTATTGTCCTCGTCAGGGTAGGAAATCAAAAACATATCTGAAGCTTTTTATTAGTTGAATCCGCATTTTATTCGTTTTCTGAGTGGTCTATGCAGTAATCTGTATTTTCCCTTTACTTTCAACAGAGATGGGTACTTCTGTTGCCACTATGACAAAAAGTAATAAAAACTACAAAAAAAAATAATAACTCAGAAACAAATTGAGATACAGCTTTCAAACAAATTGCATTTAAAAATACTTTTTTTCTCTATACGACAGTATAAAAAGTAATATTGTGGGATGTTTAGAAGTTTAAGAATGAAATTTTATTTAAAATTGGTCCAGGAATATTAATGTTTAATCAATGGCGTACGTAATGAATAACCAGCTCCGTAGAAGTTTAAAAATTTACAGTACCGAAAAATGTAATCCATGGCGTACGTAATGTATGATCAACTCCGCGCGATTTTTTATGTCTTAAATTTTAGTCTTTGAAAAAATCATTTACCAAATAGCCATTGTAATTTGTTAAATTGCATTTTTTTTACAAAAAAGACAATTTACAATTACAAATACCCAAGAATAGTTATCTTTTGAAATATCTATAAAAATATACACAGTGGGTGATCGGTTAACGAATAATTTCGCGTGAGATGTTTATGTTAGGATGACGAACACCTCACAAAACAAAGCCAAGAAGAAGCAATCCTTTGCCGAGCTGCATTTAATTGCATCTATTGTCGACTTAGAATCTATTGTCGACTTTGTAACCGATTTATAAATATGGCCTAATTAATTCATGGGCTAGCGGGGTTTCGGGCCCTAAAATTTAGGGCCCACAAATTAGAACGAACAGATTAGAAACATTATTATTTTTTATTTTGTGCACTTTTTAAAGAAATATTTTTAATTGTAAATTATTTTAATTGAAATTTAGTTCACAAATTAGTAACACGATCTAGACTTTACTTGAGCTTTATCGGGCCCTGCAGTAAACACGACCTTTTAGAGGACTAAGGAGTTTTTGAAAGGTCAAATTGACAAATTTGACCGTAGTCAATGAATGCAATCCTAAAAGTTTGCACAAAGTGCATGTCATGTATTTTTTTAAATACGCCACGGCACGGACAAAGCCAATTAAATACGATCTGTTCATATATAATAAGAGCGTACATTATAATAAAGAGACGATTTATATATATTTTTATATATTATTTAGGTTTTAAGAACGAATTAACCCTTTCAGGGGCGGTGGTATGCTTATTAAACCACTTATTTTTAATTCTCAAATGGCACCAGAATTTTGGTTAAATATGTTACGTTTAATATGTACGTGAAATATAGTCTTTTCAATATTTCCAAATAAATTTGTGGATAAATTCCGGTATCATTTATTTATTTCAACTCTTTTGCATGCGTTGCCCCCTGAAAGAATTAACTGAATTCCCATACAAATGTACAAAAACCAAGGATCGGTCAACGAACAATTCGGTTAGTGAACACTGATTAATTTGGTTAACAGATCGCCAACTCTATATAAATAAATCGCACTTAATACATTTTTAAATCGTACTTGTTAAACCAGAAAAAATAACGTTTTTTTAATAATTGACATTTGCATAAAATTGTTTATCAAATTCACTGAAAAATGAAAATTTTTATTTTAACTTCCTTTGTTTATCTAAAATGTATCACGTAAATTAAATAAAACGACACATCTGACAATTAACAAAACACAGTAAGGTTTATTTCTTAAAGCAATTAATTTTCTGACACATCTCAATTATCCGCATTGGAATTTACTGGAAAAAGTTCGAAATTAATTTTACTAAGTAGAGATTAAATTGTTTTTCTGATTAACTGAATAAAAAAAGTTATTCAAGACGTTTAGTGTAAGAAATTCCTGAAATATTTTAAAACAACATACTTTTAATAAAAGAATAACATTAATTATTTAAAAACCTTATCTTTTAAAATATTTACATAGATAAAGAAAGAAAAACTGCTCTGAGAAAAAGAAAATATTGAAAGTCTGTTTTTGCAAAAATAAAATTACTTTTCTGTCAGAAAAACGTACCCGAATTATTTTGAAATAAATAAAGATATTTTTTATAATTACATCCACAGAGAAATCTATTTTAATTTTTCGTTTTTGAGAACTTGGATTGAAACATTTTTCGTAATCTGTTTTTAAATAATTGTATTTTGGAGATTTTATTTGCAGACCCTATTTCATAAAACGTTATTTTTTAAACATTCATATTTTAATCCGAAATTAAGCATTTTTATAAGAATAAAGTAATGGAATATGAAACGTATTTTTAGTTACATTATTATTAATTATTTTTCATTTAATTGCGCTCTGTTTACAAAAGCTCGTAGTGCAGCCGTAGAAAGGCGGGTCGAATAATGCAATTTGCTCCTTACCGGAATCGTTGACACTTTATCGGTTAATGGGAATATAATACTTTTCACTTAATTTTTTATAGAAATCTGATCGGTTTGCACCGGAAGTTTTAGTAAAATATTTTGTTTTTACAAAGCACGTGAAAAACAACCCTACTATTCTGACACAGATGAAGATAATATGTTGGCCAACTCATATGTTAAACAATTTTCTCCAAACCCGACCCTAGCAAATAAAACTCATCTTAACAAAGCCAGCGAAACTGTTTGCAATTTTCTGACTATCCCCCCCCCGCACCATGCAGCCCACTGTCATTCACAATATAATTTAAAAACTCAAAAAAGTAAGGCCCCTGATTATGACAAAATTACTAATACTGCTCTTAAAAACCTTTCTCCTAACTGCATCATTCATATAACTGAACTCACTAACGCTATCCTAAAATTTAACTACTTTCATAAACCGTGGAAAACTTCCATAATCTCTCCTATACCCAAACCTGGAACTAATCTCTCTGACTCTACTAACTAGACCTATCTCTCTTTTACCTTCTATCAGCAAAGTTGTGGAACGTGTCATTCGTACCCAGTTACAGGATTTCATACAACAAAACAACATTCTTATGCCTGAGCAGTTCGACTTTCGCCCAAAGCACTCGACCCAACATCATCTACTTAGGGTTGTTGAATTTCTCAGTGAGAAATTCAACGCGAAGATCCCTGCAGCTGACATATTTCTTAATGTTGCAAAGTTATTCGATAAGGTCTGGCCTGAGGGCCTCATTTACAAACTAATTCAGCACGGATTTCATCCCAGACTAATACACTGAATATACTCGTACCTTTGCGACCGCATTTTTCACGTCCGCATAAATAACATTCTTTCAATTATACAGTAGCGCTCAAAAGTATTTTTACAACCTTATATTTTCTCTTATTTTATTTAATATAAAAATGTATAAGAAAATATATTCCCTATAATTGAGAACACTGTGACTGCAGTTATTTAACTGTATCAAGTTTCAACTTGTTTGCTTACATTCGGCGCCACCGAAGAAATATGACTCCGCCTTAGCTCAAAAGTATTTTGGCAATTAGTTTGCATTTAATTGTTGAAGGTGTCAGTGGCGCTATAGCTTCGATTAGTGTTTATATTGACTTATTCTGATTAATTTTAAGTATCAGGAATACCGAAATGTAAAAAATATTGAAGTGATTCTAGAAAAGCCACTGTAAATGCACTTAAGAAAGGTAGACTGCAAGCAGACTTTTAACGTGTCTCGGCAACTTGTTATTACATGGAATAAAGTTTTTAATAAACAGAAATACATCGAAAATAAGCCTCAAAGTGGCCATCCGAAAAAAGACAACTTGAAATATTGACTATATTATAAAAATGGTATCTACAAGTGATTGTCGTAGGTCCGCTGTAATAATAAAAAATGAATTGAAAGAAAATTACGGCATAGACATACACGTTTCATCAGTCAAACGACGCAGAAACCTCTATGGTTTACATGATAGAAGACCAGCAAAAACACGTTTCTAATCTACTAAGAATAGAAAGGCTAGAGTTGCATTTGTAAAACGGCATAACCATTTCAGGGGCAAAGCAGTTCCATTGCGAAAGTGTTGAAATTAATGACTGACACCGGTATTTGAAAACAAATTTATTTTTAAATAAGAAAAAGCTATATTTCACATGCATAATAAACCGAATTTTTTTCTACCAAAATTCTGGTGTCAGTCATTAATTTCAACACTTCAGCAATAGCATTGCTTTTCCCCTGAAAGGGATATGCCGTTTTACAAATGCAACTCTAGCCTTCCTATTCTTAGTAGATTAGAAACGTGTTTTTGCTGGTCTTCTGCCATGTAAACCATAGAGGTTTAGGCGTCCTTTCACCGATGAAACGTGTATGTCTATGCCGTAATTTTCTTTCAATTCATTTTTTACTATTACAGCGGACTTACTACAATCACTTGTAGATATCATTTTTATAATACAGTCAACATTGCAAGTTTTTTTTTTTCGGATGGTCACTTTGAGTCTTATTTTCGATGTATTTCTGTTTATTAAAAACTTTATTTCATGTAATAACAAGTTGCCGAGGCACGTTAAAAGAACGAGCTAATTCTGCTTGCAGTCTACCCAGGGATGAGATTTCCGCGTTTTTGCACACCAGTATATTCTTAGAGAAATTGCTGTTCTGTTAAATCGCAAAAATGTTCGGATTAAATTAAATATAATTTTCTCTAACAAAATACTGGTGTAGATAAACGCGGAAATCTCATACCTGAGTCTACTTTTCTTAAGTGCATTTACAGCGGCTTTTCTAGAATCACTTCAATATTTTTTACATTTCGGCATTCCTGATCCTTAAAATTAATCACAATAAGTCAACATAAACACTAATCGAAGCTATAGCGCCACCAACACCTTCAACAATTAAATGCAAACTAATTGTCAAAATACTTTTGAGCTAAGGAGGATTCATATTTCTTCGGTGTCGCCGAATGTAAACAAACAAGTTGAAACTTGATACATTTGAATAAGTGCAGTCATAGTGTTCTCAATTATAGGGAATATATTTTCTTATACATTTTTATATTAAATAAAATAAGAGGGACTATAAGGTTGTCAAAATACTTTTGAGCGCTACTGTACTTTTCATCCTAGCGGAAATCCTTAAGGAAACCGTGTTGCGCCCTATTTTATTTAACATCTTCTTCAATGATATCCTACGCTCTCTGCACACATACCTCTCCCTTTATGCGGACGTCACTTGCATTTATGCTTCAGCTCACCTCCCGTACACTCTAGACAGGTACCTGCAGACACACATCGACGATTTCATGAACTGGTGTATGTTATGGCGCGTCCTTATTAATGAAAACAAAACCTGTGCAGTATATTTCTCTCGCAAACTAACATTCCCTAACAGAATAATAATCAATAACACAGCAATCCCTTGGTCTGACCAAGCTATATATCTTGGAGTCATCCTCGATCGCCGTTTAACTTAGGGCAAGCACATTCTTTCTATTATAGGGAAAGTCGCTGGAACTTTTAATTCAATTAAATCTCTTCTCAATAGCAAATCTCTCTCAGTTCAAAATAAACTCATTATTTATAACTCATGCATTCTTCCAATTACAACTTATGCCAGTCCGGTCTGGGGCTTCACCTGCAGGACTTCCATGAACAACTTAAGTCGTCTGCATAATAGACACTTGCGCATAGTTTGTAACGCTTCACGTTACTTACGTAATTCAACTGTCTAAAGAGATCTCAAAACCATCACCCTGCGTAAGCGCAACAGCGATTTGGCTAAAAAATTCTATAGCAAAATCTTCGATCTTCCAAACGAAATAGTAGCGGAGCTTCCTGATTATGACGCCTATAGCCCCACCACCGTATACTCCCAAGGTTCTCCATAATTATGGACACCCAGTAATCTCTGGATACACCACACTAAGATTGCTTCTTTCTATCTTCTTTAATGTCTTTTTATATTCATTCATGTAAAAGAAAGCTATATTCTCACTATATTTGTACTAAAGAGAAAATAATATATGGCCCTGAAAAGTCCCTTTTTTGGTTAATGTGGCTTTGCTACCTGCTTTCAGCTTTTCCTGCCTAAGCTTGGCGAGCGTAACTCTGAACAGTGGTAAATTTTAACTTTTTCTCTCTTTTTAATCCTTAGATAATATAGTTTTATAACTACAGTTAGACCATTTTAAATATTCTTTTTAAATATTTTCTATTTATTTATCTTAAGTCTCAGCTTAATATTAAACTTATTTCTTTTTAAATTCGTAACTTTTTAATTCCTCTTTTAATTTCTTAATTTAATTCTCAAGGAGTTCTAAACTACAATTAAAATTTTCCCAATGGCTCACATAACATAAGACACTTCAATTCCTAGTCTGGGTGTTAAGCTGTTATCAGTTAGGAATCCCCTCAGTGCTGCTCACCTGTTTAGCACCTGTTCAGCAACGCTACTTTTTATTGTCAAATCATCTGTTTGTAGTTTCTGGTGCAGTGAATCTTTTCAACATTTCAGTCACAGAATTGACTTGCCCGATAAAGGGTTACTGTGATTTTATTGCTTTCCTGGCGATCAGATTTTAGTCTTTAATTTTGTTGTTGGGCTTATATAAATGCTGCTTTTTGGAAGAATGTAATTTTATTCTTAATAAAAATAAATAAAATTTTAAACAGGTACGAATAACGTATCTAGAGGATAATGCGAAAATTCTTGAACAAATTTTAAGGATTTTTTTCGCACATTACAATTAAGAATTTTTTTACAGGGAACCGGGACATTCATCGAATTACATCATTAAAAAGAGGTATTTGTCTACTTTCCCGTAGAGTACTATCTATATTAACCCTCTCGCTGCGTAATCGTTTTATCAAAATAGCTTCAAAAATTGTGTATTTAAGAATTTTTATTCTTTTGTCACCGGTTTTTCAAAACAAAATTTTTTGTCTAATTTAACCCCTTGAGGGGGCAAGCAAAAATGTCTCTAAATATGGAATTCTTACCGGAATAATCGAAATTTTTTTATTTTTAAACAAGGAAAAGCAATTTTAATGCGATTATCCTCCAAAGTTAAAAATATAAAATTTAGTTAAAATTTTCTGGTGAGAATCTTGTTTAAATTAGGTGGGATATATTTTATCCCACCGACCCTCAAGAGGTTAATCGGGAAAATACTCCGATTAAATAAGGCAAAATTTACAATAAAAAAAAATAACTGGTGGGAATAATCAAGGAGGATTAATTAGACGGAAAAATGCATCCCCGAGCAAATCTCAGATTCCGCAGCGAGAGGATTAAGAATGTCTGAGAAAATGACTTTATGTTTTACAAGGAAAGGGATTTTCTTTCTTTCAGAAAGATTTCTTTTTGTGAAGCACAGTAGCTTACTGGTCAGCGTGTCACCCTGCCAAGCTATAGGTCCACAGTTTGTTTCTGGACTGTGGATCGTTCGAATCGCCAGGCTTGTTCTGCGGTAGGGTTAGTTTATTTTATAGTTTTGTTTTTATATTTATTTATTTAATTTAATTTTAGATTTAGAGTGCAGTACGCAACACTTTAAAAATACAGCTTCTTATAAGTGCAGAATAAATGCATATTTTAACCCTTTGAGGGCCAAGTGATTGTGTTCCTGTAATGTTGAACTCGCACCGGAATCTTTGTAACATTCTATTTCAAAATAAGAAATAAGAGATTTTTCGGTATTTTTAACCAAAGTTAGAAAAGTAAAATTTAATTATTTTTTTCTGGTGCAAATCTTCATTAATCGTAGGTGGGATAAAATATATCCCACCGCTCCTCAAGGAGTTAAGTACTCGCTCATAATGTGAAATACCGTTCAAGCGAACAGATAAATATTTTTAAAGCTTAAAAATAACTTTCAATTAAATTGGACGATAAAGAATTGACCTCTAGAAAGAAATTAGCTTACGATATGTTAATCCGTACAAATATGGGTCGTTACCCATTGGGATTAGCAAAATTTCGGAATATCCTTTATTCCCATATAAATATGATAGAAAAAAGAAAAGGGTATTTATGAATTAGCAATGTTTCTTTATATTATTTTTTGTAAAGTAGTACAACAAGGGATGAACTAAATATATTTTTAGTTTTAATACTATTTTTTTACCTTTTCAAAAATTCATTTAATTTGTTTTTCCTTAGAATTTTAAATAAATATACATACGGATTATCCAGATGTTTGGACAAACAAGGGTCGGATTTGTATGGATCTACTGTATATTCCATTTATTTAAAACTCTATGCACTACCTAAAATCATTTAATTCCAGCATACTATTGTGCTTCAAAATTAAAGTTCCTTGTAGACAATTAAAAATCACTTATAAACATTGTTTATTGTAATTCATTCCTATATTTAAAATAATTTCCAGCAGGCAAAACATACATATTTTTGAAAATTATGAGTTTTGGTAAAGTAAAAAAAAAAACAGAAAAATCTGTAAGAAGAAAAATTAAAGTAAAGAAAATCAATGCAACAAGTAAAGGAGAAAAAAGAAACGAAAAAATTCTTCAAGTATATCGCCTTTTAGAACTTTTGTGAAATCGATGTAACTTTTCAGATTCTGGGTGTAATTGTGACAAAAGAATATAAAAAAATCTTAAAAGCTACGAAAAGAAAGGAATAAAAAAAAATGCAATCTATCATACTATTAAATTTTCAAGCTTGAACTGTTTTTAAGTACACAACTTCTTTCTAAGAAAAACTTTTAAAACCAGAAAGTTTTTGAAGTGTTTCATTTACGAAAAGAATATGGAGATTAAATATGTTATTAGACCTATATATAGAACATTAAGTTTTCTAAAGTTTATAGTACATTCCGTAGTAGCTTTTAAGTACTTGTCGTGTATCTAGAAGCAAGCGAAACTAGTATGGGAAACAATCGATTTTACATGAACGAATATTCGATATCTACAATATTGATTAAATACAGAGGTCTCAAAGTTGGATTATCGTTTTTTAAATAGAGTTAGTGAATTGTAACATGAAAAGATGAGAACAGTTTAATAGAGGGGTAATACCAGAACAATAAAATAAAAACTTAATACAATTTTTTAACCCTTTCGGGTCCGATTTTTTTTTTCAATTTTGAGAACAAAATTTCTTTTTAATTTAATAATGTTAACCGTAGCTATCGAAATAGATTTACTGACGTTTAAAGGTTATCTATCTCATTGTCTGAAATCTAACGAATGTACTTATTTTGTGTACTATTCAGTTCATATTTATATGATAATAGGTTAAGGAAGATTTTTTGGAGACGTTTGCAAAATATGGTATTACAACAGGGTTTAACAGAAATTACAAATTTCTAATGTTTTGTTTTTTTTTTACTTTTTATTGCACATGATTCGTTAAGAAAAGTAACATATATTTTAAATTTAAAGAGTGAAATATCTGTATGAAATAACTGAATCGCCAACGGTGCAACGAGAATTAAGCAATCTTTTTATTATTACTGTTATTCTAAATGTCAAAATATAAATGAAGTCATAATAAAAAAGGCATAGCTATGTACTATCATTTCTGCATGTAGATAGTAACAAAAGTAATTGTTAACACAATATTATACTCGATGAAAAGACATGTACTATTAAAACTAGAACTACCGGAAATTTGAGTCAAGTTTTATAAAAACATTTCACACCAGAATTTTGACTTAAAACAGCTTAACGTTAATTGAGGTTTTTCTTCTTTGTATCTTTTAAACTTATTTCATAATAGAATTTCTGGTTTCAACCGAAACATATTTATATGGTACCCGTCAAATTGGCGGCCCACGGTAGTTCTAGTGTTAATAGTACTTCAGACCCGAAAGGATTAAGTTACATTTTTAAATGCAGTGCGGCCCGGTTAATGTATCTGATAAGTATAATGCATGATGTTTTTTCTTTTTATTAATATTGTTTGCATACGTAATTTCAATACCTGAAATTTTTAAATTTTAGCGTGAATTTTAAATATTACAAAACGTTTTGATCAGATTAATTGTATTCCTATATTGTTTTAATAAAAAGGGACATTTTAATATCTAATTTCTATATAGGGTCTTTAAGAAACTTGGGAAAACATGAAAACCTATTACTACACACAAAAAAATAAATCAATTTTCATTATATAATGCATGGTTATAAATGTAAAGCAAAACAAACCACTAGAGAAAGGATTGTCCTGAAACGAAGGAGTCGAGGCAAAAACACAGCAAGTTGTAAGTTACAAAAGCAAGTTTAATGAGAAAATGTTATAACAATTCCACAGAACATATTAGCAGTAAAATATGCAGCGATGGGCGAATCCTCTGGAATACACCTTTCATATTATGTAATTACTCATCTGCAGCCAAAAATATGAGAAGAAGATTATCGTCAAATCTAGGGGAGTGAAATAGATGAGACTCGAGCTTTTGCCTTAGATGACCGATTTGATTACGATGATTGGTTGATCGTGCTGTGCAGGCATTCAAGATGAAAATCCCACGTTCATATAGTACCACAGCCATGACCAGAATTGGCTTTTGTTTATAGAAAATTTTGCATCTAGAGAAGCCCCCCCCCCCCCCACGGGATTGCACTTATACTCTAAAGCGAAAGCTGGGTTCCCGGGGCGGTCATCCCTGCATCCTAGAAAACAAACACCATCTGATGTATATTTGAAGATCCTTCAGAATTTTTGGCAAAACCCTCCTGTAGAAACGTAAGTTATCTTCTACTGTCAAGCTTTCCAGCTAATGATAATTAATTAGTAGATGGTTGCTAATTATCCAATGTAAAACCTGTTGTAGATGCCTCTCTGATTTATACACTATCTACCAACAAATACTTGGGAAACAACAATGAAAACAGTCACATGCAAGATGTCGCGCAGTTGGGAGATCTCGAAGTTCGAGAAAGGTATAATAGTCGGGTATCATACATGGCATATCCGGCAAGTTGCAAAATCGACAGAGTCCTACTGATTGGCAAGTGAAAGAAGAGCAGCGACTGTCGGAATGTGTCCCGATCCGACACACCCATAGAATGGGAGTTAGATACCGACTTGTGCTGACCAAAAAAATTCGGAAGAATTGTACCAAATCGATGGACTACATCCGCAAGGAGTTTCAGAAGGTATCCGGTAGTGTAGTTTCGATGAATACCATCCGTAAGGAAGACGTTCTACTCGATTATCATGGACGTGCTGCCACACATAAACCGATGATCACCAATTTCAATAGCGTTGCTCGGCTAATGTGGTGCAAAAAACGACGACCATACAATAGTGGAAAAAGATTATCTGGAGTGAAGAATCAAAATCCACTCTGTACAGTTCCGATGGTAGGTTCTGCGTTTGGCGATAGCCCGGATAAAGCTTCTTGCCGGAATGTATTGTGCTAACTGTGACGTTCGGTAATTGAGTTATGCTGTGTGGGTGTTTCTCCTGGTATGAAAAGCTTTTGTACAGTTCCCTGAAGACTCAATGCCGAGACCTACTGCACTATTTTCGGTAAATACGCGCTTCCTACGTTGTGGCACTTGGGATGGAAACATGTTATTTTTAGGATGACAATTCCACCTGTCATGTTGCGGGAGCCAACTCGGGGGAAATATGGCGTTCAGCGACTGGACTAGCTTGCGCAGAGCCCGGACTTTGGTGCTATCCATCACATCTGAGACGAACTGGAGCGTCCACTCAAGGGGTAACATCGGTGATGGAACTGTCCTGTCTTCTCTAAATCAAATGGGAGAAAATACCACGAGTCATTCTAGCTCCGAAAGGTCGCTGCTGTAATCCCCGCTTGTGGAGATTCCACCAACTATTGACGGTGAATAAACTTCTTTTTCTTCTGAGATGTAAATTTCCAAATGGGCGAAAATTGTCCGGACGAGGATTCAAACCACGGATCTCTTGGCTGAAGCCACCAATGCTCTACCATCTGAGCTATGCCGGGCGAATCTGGTGGATCTAATTCAACCAGCTTGTGTTAAAATTAATCTGATTCTTTTTCTTTTTTTCATCACAAATGTCCAATTATTTGTTTGTAGACAATGTATGTGGATAAGCGGCAAGCAAGTTTACATTCTCCGATGAATTTTAAAAGCCTCATCATGTACGAACAAACAGTCATCCGTGCAGCATGCTAAAAAATCTGGACGCATCGCATTCCGCAAGACGCAACAGGCAAAGTCCATGTTATTAGGATAATTAGCTGCAGGCAGTACTTTTACTCATTAAACATGCCATGTGTGCAACTTTCCACTCTTCAGCATCCACCACTTGGTCTAGCGTGGAAAACCGTCAGTTCACGTGCTTGTACTTGACTGGTTTTCCACAGTATCTACATTAGCAAGATCCATAACTGCCATTCTGGGCATCCTTGTAGAACCACTATGCTACACAAGACAGAAAACTTTAGTTTTACGCAGCTGCCGATACAAGAATACAAGCGGTTTCGGACCACGCAAATACTATTGGGCAAAAGATTGTTCATGCAATCGTGTTGAATCTCAACTATTGGGATATGCAGCTTCGTATATAATATGCATCTTCTCATATAGTAAAAATTAATGACTTCGCGATGAAAGAGCTTCACATCGGTGACTTTTTATTTACTGTGACTGACATTTCTATAATGGTCCTTCTTCTTGACAAGATGAAATTCTTCAGCTCCATCTGAAATTATATTTTAACGTTTCTAAAGTGAGAGTGTTATTTCTTGTTATGATGATGATTGATTATATTTATTTATTTTGGCACATATTACAGTCTATTAAAGTTGGTCCATTAAAAAAAATAACATTCTGTATGTGGCACAAAAATATTATTTTTATTTTTTTTTTCATTTACAAAATGTTGACTGCATAATAAATTTAAAAGTCACATATACACTAATTTATAATTTGAAAAAAAAAATTATATGTTAAAAAAACATTAACCTAAAAAATCAGAGAAACAATAATAACTAAAAGAAATTTCTTACTACTAAGTAATAACTAAAAAAATAATAAATTACTAAGTAATACATCACTATCAGTAATATTCAAGATATTTAAATTAATTTTAATATATCTATTTACTTAAGCAAGTGATATGTATAAAGACCCATTTTTATCATGAACCTACCTTGAGTTCGTCGGCTTCTATAAAACCACTACCATCCGTGTCATATTCACGCCAAATCTAAAAAATTAAAAATCAAACTAAATACGAAGTCTACATATTACACACGATGTTCCAAAATCATTGACTTCTGCTTTAATAAATTAAAAATTGATCATAGAGATATATTATAAATTACAAAGTTACGTAAAATAAGATACTGATTTTTTATGAAATCCATTAAAATTTTGAGACGATTAAATTTGAAGAAATACAAAATTTACATTTTTGTACGACCCCCGTATTAAAAAATTACCAATGAGTAAAATGTACCCATACTCTTATAAAGTCATGTACGAAATTTTAGCTCTTTATCATAAAAAAATCGCAGAGATATGAAAACACGTAAATGCTGACTTAACCCCTTCACGCTCGAATTAAATTACGGCTAAATAATTCAAATTGCTTATTGGCACCACTTTTATGAAAAAGAAATATTCACCTTATTTAATGACAGTACAAACGATACTAAAATATAGCCAATTTCACTATTTTATAAAACTGGTGGGAATCAAACAATTTGAGTGAAAGGCACAGCCCAAGAATATGACGGGAGCGAGAATTAAGGGGTTAAACCACTTTTCGATGCCTTTATCATGGGACTACTAACCCCTTGAGGGGCAAGCAAAAATGACTCTAAATATTGATTTCTCACCGGAATAATCGAAAATGTTTATTTTTAAATAAGGACAAGCAATTTTTCAACGATTTTCCTCCAAAACTAAAAATATAAAATTTAGTAAAAATTTTCTAGTGAGAATCTTGTTTAAATTAGGTGGGCTATATTTTATCCCAACGCCCCTCAAGGAGTTAATAAAGAGGAACTGGCACATTCTTAAAATAGTGAAGCTTCTATTATAACCACTTTCGCAAGGGCTGGTTACCTCCGGTGAAAACTTTCGCCAGTAAATTTATATAGAAATTTTCTTCGTATTTAAAGGTCTTATTAAAGCAAAATTTCAGTTATAAATAATGGCAGAAACATATTTTCAATTTTACTGGTTGAGTTAGCTTTTGCGACAGCCACACCCTTTGTTTCCGCCATATTGTGACAACCGGTGAAATAAACTTACCGTTTTACCAGTCAAACTGACACCAGTAAAAATTAATGGAAGTTTTTACCATATTTATGAGAAAATATTTCCATGAATAAGGCGCATAAATAAAACAAAATGTTCTATTCAGTTCTACCGGTGGGAAGTTTGCAACGGCGGTATTCACGCACTGTAGATTTGATTTAGAAAAGGCATCGCCATCTTCTGACAACCTCCTCAGTTACTTCACTCGCAACTGGTAGACAGTCCACTCTATTTATTCTCTTCTTTATTCATAACTCCATTGCCTGGATATGAGTTCTCAAAACGGAAAATCATGTTGGATGATCGCGTCTCAGTGTTGTACACAAATAACTAAAGAAACCAATGACTAATTAAATAAATAATAACTGTGATATTTATCAGTACAAAGGTATCTAAACTGTGTAGAAATAATAACTCTGCACAAAGATCACAAAGCTTGCTCAAAATGTTTCCCATCCATGCCCACACAGAGCTGCTGCTAACACTACTGTGCATATCAAACAGGGCTCGCAGTGTTCCTAAAATTTTCGTACTTTGCTACCACGATATTAACCTTTAAATGCCGGGTGTTGCTTTTCGGCAACATACCCAATTTAGGCTCTAAAATACTGTTAGAATAATATTGAAGCTATAATGCCTAATGTTGCCAGTAAAATACATTCTGAAAATATTATTAAATCGATTTTCAACATGTAGATGGCAACACTTGTGCTGTTTCAGAATAAAGATAGATTTATGTTTTCAATTCTTGCTATTTCTTCTTTATGTTTTGTTTGGAAGCTTGAGAAATACCCTATTTTGTTCTATTCTGAGCAAGTAAAATGTATTTCTTATTATAGCTCCTAAAATTCCTGTGTGTTTAATATTGTAGAATTTTATCAAGGAAAATTATTTTTTCAATTAAAAACCAGTATTGCCGATTAGTAACAAAAAGTTTTTTAGCCCATGATTTATTGAAACAAGTTGGAAATTGCTCGTCAAACGTGGCAAATGAGGTGCGTTCGTACTATAACTAGTTTTATAATTATTTTTTGCACCCCATATTGTACTGAATGTATAATTTTTTGCACTTCATAAAGTGCATAGTCTGATACATCATTAAAATGCACTTCCAATAACTTTTTCCCATTCCCCGTAATGTAACGGAACACTTTTGACTGTCCCTGTAATTAAACTATACATCCGATTTTCCTAAAATTTGAAATAGCTCAACACAATTTTGCAACAATTATATCTTTAAAATTTCAGACCATTCGGAAGGCTGTAATATCATTAAAATGCATTTGCAATAATTTTTCCCATTGGCCGTAATGTAAAGAAAAACTTTTGACTGTCCCTGTAATTAAACTATACATCCGATTTTCCTAAAATTTGAAATGGCTCGACACAATTTTGCAACAATTATATCTTTAAAATTTCAGATCATTCGGAAGGCTCTAATATCATTAAAATCCACTTGCAATAATTTTTCCCATTGGCCGTAATGTAAAGAAAAATTTTGACTGTCCCTGTAATTAAACTATACATCCGATTTTCATAAAATTTGAAATGGCTCGACAAAATTTTGCAACAATCTTATATTTAAAATTTCAGACCATTCGGTAGGGTAGTTTTTGCTCTGTTATATGCGTACGGACAGACAGACGGACTGAACGACGACTATAGGTGCTACGTATTTATATAATTACGAACGCACCTAAAACAGCGTATAAAATATATTAGATTTCTATACAATAGAATAATTTCTATACCAGTTTAATGATTGGGAACGTAAATCACAAAAGAAACAAACTTGAAATAGTGTAATGAGAGCTTGAAAACTATGAGCTGTCGTAGCGTATGTTGAAAGTACTGGTTCATGTCCGATCACGAAAACCAAGCAGCATCGAACGGGGTCAGTACTTGGGCGGGTGACCACATGGAGGTTCAGATATTTTATAGACACTTCTACAGATATTTCTATAGCTCTTGGTGAAACTAGCTTATAGGAAAAAGAGCCATAATTATATAGTACTTTGTTATTTTATAAGAAATTTTTGTATAGTATATATTTATATATAGTATATTTGTATAGTGGATGTATAGTAATTAAACTATACATCCGATTTTCATAAAATTTGAAATGGCTCGACAAAATTTTGCAACAATCATATATTTGAAATTTCAGACAATTCGGTTTGGTAGTTTTTGCTCTGTTACATGCGGACAGACGGACAGACGGACGGACTGAACGACGACTATAGGTGCTACGTATTTATATAATTACGAACGCACCTAAAAAGGAAAGCCGAAAAATATTATTACAATGATGTTTGAAAAATCAGGCATTTAAGGGTTAAAACAATAATCTTTGTTGTATAATTCTATTATAGATGTTAAAGGAATGTACTACGAAGAATTTTTATTTAAAATACTGGTAAAAGCGTGCGAAAATTTTGGAAACACCGCAAGACCTGCATATAGTTCTTGTTCGGTGATGTCACGACAACCATCTCGAATGCGTTGTTGCAATTCTGCTGGGAGGTGTAAACACACAGTTGTGCGTAAACTACCCCAGAAGTTTCACGAAGCATAGTTTTGTAAATTATTAAATAAAACTAAACATATTAGCCACATTTTGTTTTCTTATGATGCATTTCTGCGTCGCGTCATCTACACTCTACCTAAAAATATTTGCATTTTAACCCCTTAATTCTCGCTCCCGTTATATTCACGGGCTTTGTTTTTTATTCAGATTGTTTGATTCCCACCAGTTTTATAAAATAGTATAATTGACTTCATTATGATATCATTTTACTTCTCATTAAATAAGGCGAATATTTCTTTTTCAAAAAAGTGGTGCCAATAAGCAATTTGAATTTTTAAACCGTAATTTAATGCGACCATTAAGGGGTTAATTTATGATTTTATCACTCACTAACTTCGTTTTAACATATCTCTGCAATTTATAATAATAAAATGGGGAAATTTTGTGCATGACCTTATTAATGTATGGGACATACTCAATAGGAAATCTTCTGTACCAGGACCGTATAAAGATATAAATTTTGCCATTCTTCAAATTTAATCCCCTGAAATTTTTTATCGATTTCATAAAATTCTGTTCCTTTTTTTAAGTAATTTTGTAATTTTTAATATATGTCTATGATCAATATGCAAGGAATAAAATCCGAGGTCAATGTTTTGGTAACACCCAATAAACCTTTGTAAAGAAACACAGCTATACATGCACATTCAAAATCATATTTCATTATCTAATTCTAAGAAAATAAGGCAATACATTTCTTAACAAGAAGTCATTAAATTCTCAAAATAAATCAGCAATGCAGTGTAAAACTTTGAAAGTGTTAGTTGTTTTAGCTCTAACATATTGATTACGTTTAACATATCCATTACATTTTTTCTCTTAGAGAGTTTGCAAATCGCATTCTGCTGATCATCTATGATAATCGAATATTTGAGGTTTTCGTTCCTGGTAAAAGTTTTTTCTGAATCTATTTCTTTAAACATTATGAATTTCTGAAAATTTGAGTTTGACCCTTTCCTTATATCAAACTAAAATTTAACTTTTCTTTGTCAGCAATTTCTATAAAAACAATAATTAATATATCTCATAGATGCATGTTCAAAGACTTAATGAGTGTTGTACTAATTGATTCATTTTCTAAGAATTTTGTTTATCCACGAACCGTGCAGTATGTGCACGATTAGGGGTGATTTCTCAGAATAATTAAAATAAATTATGTTCATAATAGAAAAAGTCTTAAATAAAAATATAATCAGATTTGTAAGGGGCTATACACATATAACGTTATAAACGTTTTGCTAATTTTGACCCCCCCCCCCTTACGATATCAGACGCTATGATTCCTCATCCCCACCCGATGATAATGTTAATGTCTAAAAATTATTTATTTTAAGATTCTGTTTCTTTCTTTTTATAAGCTTTCAGTGATATACACATATGATTATACACCATGGTTCTTTCGCCTCCTTAAATTTTGAAGACCAGAAATTTTTCGGCACCTTTATTATCTTATAGAAAATCTCTTCTTAAAAGGAAGCGAAATCTTGCTCGTTTAACCTAAATTTATTTTTCTATAAAAAGATACTGGTACTCATCCTGGAAAAATAACGGTATCCGTGCAAACCATGTGCACATATGATTATACATTTATTTGTTGCATCCTTTACGGCAGTGGTGGCCAACTGTGGCACGTTCGACACCACTAAAATTTTATAGTAACCACTGACTTATCTAATCATCGAATCTCTGCGATTCAAGAAGCCGACTTTTTCTGTCAAATTTTAGTGGTATCCGACGTGCCACAGTTGGCCACGCCTGCTTTCCGGATTCAAGTTGTCAATAAAATAACAAATCAATGAAATAAATTTATATCAAATAATATCTAAATATGTTAGTTACTATTTAAAAGTATTTAATAATAGCTTATTGTTACAATGCATTAAAAAATCATATTGTCTTCTTGCACTTGTCCCCTGCCCAGGGATATTAAAAGCACAACCTATCAACAAGACAGTGGACAACATTCTTTGTCTTTCTTTACTTCTAAACGCAAGTATCATTTTTTACATATTATGCTCCTGATTTCTCTAACAACAAATTATATGCGCATATGGTAGAAGAACAGAAATGACAAACGTTGGGGGTATTCCAAAATTTGGAATAAAATGATTTTATAAGCATTTAATAGCTTTAATAATAGCTTTGTATTTTCATAAAAACATATAATAATAATAATAATAACAATAATAATAATAATAAAAGGTAACAGACTATTTGGATGTAAAGAAAACGTTTCTAAAAAAAAAAAAAAAATGGTTGAATGAAAAATGATAACAATATCAAAAGGAAATCCCCTTCCCACCAGAGATACCAAACGATATCAAGTGCCAGTCAGTTGCCATCGAAATACTCAAGGCCAGAGGACACCAGTTGCGACATTACTAATCGACCGACTTTTCAGTAGTGCTGGAATTCACACAGGAAAATTTTGAATAGCAATTTTATTTTATTTTATTTGTGGAATATCTATCATCTTATAAAACAATAATAACTATTTAAACTTACTGGTGAGAATTAGAAATCCCTAAGTAAAAAATCAGCTAGATGCGGCATGTCACAATAATTCCGCATCTGGCTGATTTTTTATTTAGGGATTCCGAATTCTCACCATTAAGTTTAAATAGTTATTATTGTTTTATAATATGATAGATATCCCACGAATAAAATAAAAAACAATTGCTAATTAAATTTTTCAGGTGTATATTTCAACACACATGAGAAGTCGGTTGATTAGTCATGACGTCACAACACGTGTCCTCTGGCATTGAGTATTTCGATGGCAGCGGACAGTCCCCTTACCTTCTAAAGTGTAACGTTATATATGCACAGCCCATAAGCATTTTTATAATTAGCTGAATGAGGATTCTCAGGATACTAAACTTTAAAACTATATCTAATATGTGTATGTAATCTCATTTTTATACCAAACAATAATTTATTTTACTTAAGCAGCAAATCCTAAAATAGGTTAATGGATAGGTGATAAGAAACATTTTTGCAAACTGTCTTGATGAAGTTATACTGAAACTTAGTTTTACTTTCTTTTTGCAGTATTTTGTGTTAATTAGAGTCTTATAAAAATAGTTATGTTCGTTCCTGATTTTATGGAAAGGTAGAATGTGAAATACATTAAAATAAAATATTTAAAGATAAGAAAACTTTACGATTTTAGTAATATTAGTTTGACTTTCGGTTGTGTTTGAGATAAGGGTCGCCAGCTTTAATATTAACATCTATCAAAATCACCGATTTTTGGAAATTTGCGCCATATCTCTCTGATGGTCTTACAGTATTTGATATTATTCTTATTATATAACTTTCTGTTAAAAAGTTTGGTGCAAGATAAACTGCTTTAGAATCTGTCAGTACGAAAATAAGTTTCGCCCTTCTGATTTATTATCTTTAAATAATCATTTCGATATCTAAAAATCATGTCTGCTATTTTCGTTAATGATTTTTTTAAAATCATGCCTTATTTCGGTTACTGCTACTTTGATTAAAATTGGCGTACCTTGGTTCGTACACCTCAGTGAATGTATACCAGATTTTTGTTAAAGTAATATTTATCTTATTTAATGAAAACAAGTTTGTGTTTAATTATGCCATTATTAATTTATGAAAATTCTTGTATTCAAAGCACCTAAATTCTCTGGAATTCCCCCCGCGGCGTACGAAACCTTATTACATAATCGTTATAATTAATTTTTAACTGTATATATATATTTACGACCAAAATAAGTTTATATTCGTGACATTTAATATGCGGTCATGGTCGAAAATTGACTGTTTGGCTATTCGTCCTGGAATATCCCTAGCGTACCTTATTTTTTTTTCGATTGATTCACGCATAAGTAAAATAAATGACATAAATGGGTAGTAACTATAAATAAAATTCAGAGGTCTATACCACCAACTTAACTCATCAAAGACCAGCATGTTTTACAAGAATTTTATTTAGTACACACCATGTTTTGTTAAACACCTTCTTTTACTTTATAAATCACTGAAATGTGTTAATTAAATAAAATAAATTTTACTTTTCTTTTTTACTGTATCAAAAAATATTAAAAATCACAAATATAAATTTGCGAAAATGCAACATCAGTCTTTAGTGCCTTAATTATTTTAAAGGTGGCCAACTCTGAAGGAATATTTCGGGGAAAATAGCAGTTGATTTCCTACAGAAAAATTCGCCTTATTTAATCATCACGATTTTGTCACATTTAAATTACTCTTTATATCCAGTCTTAAATTTTTGTCATAATTATTGCTATAAGTAGGATTAGTTTAAATTGTTTTATGGTTAGTTTTCTGAAACTAAAAAACTTTCTGATCACTTGGGCACCGACCACCGCCCTTTGAATACTAAGCATACCCGCTGAGATAAAAATGACGGGTGTCGTAAATTTCTTTTTTTCAGTGTTTGCAGGTTTACCTAAATTTGTCACCACTTTAGTCTAAAAGTTTTCTTTTACTCATTTAAACTAAAAAAATAATACGAAAAATATTTTAAGAAAATTTTGATAATCAAATACAATGTACCGAACAAATACTGAAAAAAAAAAAAAAAAGTCTGTCTCGATAACCGCCATTTTTCTGCCAATGTGTAGGCCTAGTATTCAGGTGGGGTGTTTTCTCCTTGCTATGCTTCAGCTCAGTTGGCTCCATCCATTAAATGTTTCGAGAAACCAGAAAATTGTTGCATAAAGAAATGTAGCATGCAGTGTTCTAGAAGTCTCCAAGCAAGATTATTACGAAAACAGGGTGACTGCACTAGTTGTTAATACCCCTCCAGTAGTTGATCAATTTGTTGAAATATTGCACCATTTTAGACAGAAATGAGTTTTACACGTGGCACTAGACATAATATTTTTGTTTGAACGTTAGGGTGCCAGTTTTTACATTGTTGTCAGCTGCCTGCTGTAAAAGAAGCAATTTTATGATTTTTAAAATTAGAAAATATAAAAATTTAGTTTTATATTAGTTTGAGACAATTACGGTAAGTTACAATAATTCACTTCCATTTTTCTTATTTCAAATAATATTTTTATATGAATTGTTGTTAATCACAGCTAAAGAATCATATTTTAAATATTAATTTTGGAATTTTCGACTGCTTTCTTCGATTAATCAACTACTGGGAAAATGGCAATTAAAGAAACCATTTACTTATAATTTTGTTGCTATTTAATTTCAGCAAATTACATTTTTGCCCATTATAGGACATTCATTAAAGGTTGTAGCAATCATGTTAGTTATCTTCTTAAACTTAAAAGGAAGGAAAGATAATAAAACCCCAGTAGGAATTATCTTATTTGATCAACTACTGGCTCGGCCACCCTAATTCGAGTTGCACAGGCGCTCGAAAACCATTCTACATCGTTTTGTAAACTACTTGATACAGGCCTTTGAGCAATCTTTTTTTATAGAGACGAAAAATTTTAACACACCTATTTTGTTAGGGAAAATGTCCTTTTAAATTCACTTTTGAAATGTTGCAGCAACAAGCTTTGAGGAGGGCTTTTTATTGCAATTTTTACAGTAATCAGGCTTAAAAATAAATTTTTAAATGTGGTGGACAAACAAGTGATCGATCCTAGGCATGGATACTAGCGAATGCTTTCACGCAATAAAGATATATCACAGTGCTTTGATTCATCAGTGTTACAGTGTTCGTACGCTTCAAGATATTCAGGGGATGTAAGAGGTTTTATCGCTGTGAGGAGAAAGCAGTTGCGCTTGTGTAATGCTGAATTCCTACCTGAAATTTGGAAAAAAATTACTTCTGAATAAGGAAGAGCAATTCCTAACCATAATCCCTCAAAGTTATAAAAGTAAAACTTGATTAAAAGTTTCTGGTGCGAATCTTAGTTAAACTTAGGTGGGATATATTGCATCCCACCGCTCCTCAAGGGGTTTTAATACCATAATTTTTGTACATTAATCACCTGATATTTAAACACAGGCTAGTTTTAATTAAATATGGCAAACATTACTTTAGGAAATATATAATGATCTACCCTTGAAGCTTTCGAACCTGTAATGTGTTACATGTAGAAACACATCATCACGCCGCCGTGATCCCAAAATGAATTTGTTTCATTCAAATCTAATCTCAAATATTTTTTTACGTTGACAAACTAGTGATGGGCAGAATGAATCATTCGGGAATGCGCAAAAGCATAGCTGCTAACTTTGTTTTTTTTTGTTGTTGTTTTTTTTTTTTTTTTAATTCGATTTCTACCAGAAATTCTTTATCGATTTTTTTTCACATTTTAATTAGAATTAATTTATGTAACTTACAAAAGATAAAAATTAATTTTATTTCAAAAATTTCTGAAGATAACTGATCATAAAGTTGAAAGATTGACAACTGCGATTTTGTTTCTTTTTTTTTTCACTAAATTTCTGGTGGCATTTGATTAAAAATAGAGTGCGACTTCAAAAATCCGGCATCAAAACATCATTTCCCGTTCTTTTTCTTTTACACTTGCAAGGTATGGAAGAAGAAATATAGCAATTGTTTATTAATTATAAACTTCGAGATCAAAAGTAAAAATGGAAATAAAAAAAATATTTGAATTTTTTCCAACGTCAAAGACTTTGGCGAATGCATGGCACAATATATGGCCGGAACGAATTTTTGGCAACGGTGACATCAATGTTGAGGAAGAATTTTCAGGTTGTTACTTTTCACGTGAAAAGGCCGTCATTTATGAGCTGGTTGAACATGCAAAATCTGAAAATGCATTAAGTGTCGAAAATAGGATATAGATGGTTGGTTATGCATTGACGAAAATACACCACAACGTACAATTTAACAGACAGCGAGATCGCTGACGCTATGCTGAATTGAAGCGCCGATAACGTTATAAGCAGCTCAGATGAAGAGGATGAACAAGCAGTAGAAAAAAAGGTGTCACTAGAAAAATGCATAAATCGGAATGGAGAATTAATATCTTCTTTAGAAAAACAAGACTGTATTTCCGAATTAGAAATTCTTCGTTTATATGACATACAAGAAAAACTTACAGCCAAGAAATATGAAGCAAACAAAGTTGATATCGATGTTTCCGAAACAACACGAGAAGAAGTAATTTCACTAAAGTGTGACTTTATTAGATTAATTTTTATGTGACATAGAAAATATCAATTAAAATAAAATTTTTTTGCATATAATTTTCCCTTTTTCTGACATAACACACTTGGCTATGAATTAATTTATGACTAAAGACACCATTAAGAATATAGTACTACTTTTGATATTCCTAGTTACTACTTTCGATATGCCTTCAAAAATCCGGCATGATCTCGGTCCCGATGATGCCGGATTTTTGAAGTTATACTGTATAATCAAAGGTCGGAAATTATGGTTTTGAGCATGTCCGAATGATTCATTCGACAGCAAAAGTATTCATTCTGCCCATCACTACCGCCATCTTGTCACGCGACAACTCAGTGGGCTCCATCCGCTCGCTAAACTTTTAGAGAGAGCAGAAAATTGTTGCATAAAGAGATATAGGATAAGAAAGTATAGAAGTCTAGACTTCTATAATTTCTATACTCTCTTCTATACATTCTATACTCTAAGTAAGATTATTACGACACCATTTCGAGTTATCCAGGCCCCAAAAACCAATCTACGTCACTTTATAACCTATATGATACTGGCGAGTGTTTTCACACATTAAAGACATATCACAACGTTTCGACACATCAGTGTTACATGGTTCATATATTTCAAGATATTTAACCCTTTGAGGGGCAAGCAATAATGTATCTGTAATATTGAATTGTCACCGGAATAATCGCAAAATTTTATTTTTAAATAAGAAAAATGAATTTTTCAATATCCCCCCACCCCCACCAAAGTTAAAAATATAAAATTATGTTAAAAGTTTATGGTCCGAATCTTGTTTAAACTAGGTGATATCCCACCACCCCTCAAAGGGATAAGGGATTTTAATACGATAATTTTTGTACAGTCGTGGAAAAAAAAGTAAACATCCTCTACTAACTCCTCAACAAATTATCGTAGAAGAAAGTTACTGGTACCGAACTATTGGAAAAAAAGTCTACTTTTAAATGATGTATATAAAATTTGCTTAGGGGGGCCATCTACATTTTAAAACGAACCATAACTTTGCTTTTTTCAATAGCAGTACACGATTCTGACAGCATAAATGAACTCTACCCACTTCAATTAGTCTAAAAACAAATTTTTATGCAATTCGTACCATAAGTTTCCAAGAAATTAATTATTTTAAAATGAGCGTATTTTAAGGGCTGTATCCAAATTGAAGTTCGGTACTACATTGTTAACCGAGAGAGGTCCCTTCTTGATCAAGGCACCTTAAGCAGTCAATTAATCCTGTTAGATAATAGGATAGCATAAGAAATTTCAAAATATTTAGTCACTTCTATCATAGACGGCCTCTTAAACCATCATTTTGCCGTTTTTTTTAGCATAATTTGAAAACTACTTGGAAGAAAAATGTGAAATCTTGGATTCCCATAAAGCAGGTCGTAATAAATCTAAATCTATGAAAAAAAGGGTTGGTTTCAATTCATAATTTTTTTATATTAATTTCATAATTCATATCAGAAAATTATAAAAATTGCAAATTCAACGTATTTATGTTTGCATATATTAATATTATTGCTACACAAAAAATTAGAACATTAGGATCATAATTTCAGAAATTATAAATAAAAATATGAAAATAATTTAGCGTTAGAAACACTCAATTTTGAATGTTTATAATTCAAAAACTTATCATTCAAATGACTTAAAAGGGTCCGGGACACATTTTCAAAAAAAATGTATTTATTGAGTTAAAATTTTGAAAATTTTTGTGATGGTTAACCATATCATTTGTAAACAAAATCGCATGATAAAACTTCTCATAATTTTTTTAATTTAAATTTTAAATTTTGTTAAAAAAGTGGGGTAGTTTAAAATCGTTATAACTCGAAATATTATTTATAGAATTTCAATTTTTTTTCATTTAAATAAACAGAAATATATAAATTTTAATTTAGAGCCAGCATTTAAAAAAACATTAATAAAAAAAAATTAAAAATATTTAACCAATAAATTACAAAAAAAGTGGTGCAACTTAAAAAAAAAAATCATATTTTCAAAAGTAAATATTTTTTTTTTCAAATATGCTGGCTCAAAAGTAATGCAAAATAATTGAAAAAGATATGTTCCGAGTTTCAACCCTGTACCTTTAATGGTTCCCGACTTATAAGAATTTAAATATGAGAAATGGTGAAAAAACCTATCATGAAGAAAAACGCAATTTCACAAAAACTCGTTTCCTTGACAACCATAGCTTGAAAGGCAGATTTTGAAAACAAACCAAAACGAAAAAATTAATATTTCCTGTTCTAATTAAGATAGAAACATGATTTAAACATCATTTTAAGCAGAAAACGGCAGAGAAATTTTTAATCCAATAAATAAAAAAAAAATTAAAATTTGAAGATTTTTGTGTCCCAGACCCCCTTAAATTTGGTGTCTAGGCATAGTTTGAACCAAAGCTTTTGAAATATCTCGTTAAGATTGGGTATTGCCACTGAAAAAAAATGAAGTTTGGATTCGTTTTAATATGTAGATGCCCCCCTAAGCAAATTTTATGTACGTCATTTAATACATACGTAATTTAATTACATACATACTTCATTTCCAATCGTTCGATACCAGTAACTTTCGTCTACGATAATTTATTGAGGAGTTAGTAGGGGGTGTTTACATTTTTTTCCACGACTGTATGTTAATTTTTCTCATATTTAAACACAGGGTTGTTTTCATTAAATATGGTAAAAATGACTTTACGAAATATGTGATATTCTTTTCCTGAGGCGTTCGAACCTGTATAAATTTTACATAAAGAAACACAACATCACTTTGCCTAAACAAAAAATGAATTTCTTTCTTCGATTCTAACCACAATTTTATTCTTTCTTGCTTTTTTTTTTACGTAGACAAATTATGCAAAAAAAATCATAATCTGTAAATTCTGTAAAAAGCTAAATAACGAAAAATTAAATTTTAAAGACTGATATAATGCAGAATAAAATTTAAAAAAAACTCTGTATTGTTTTCGAATAAACAAAATATAGGCGGCTTTTATATGAAAAGAGTTTTCAATCTTTTAATTCTTTTTTAAAAACTGGTCACAGATTTAACTTACCTTCATAAATTCTACACTAGACTCCAATGGATTGTCAAAGCGGAAAAGCAAAAGAAAACTCTCTTCTAGAGGTAACAGTTGCGCTAACTGTAAAAAAGAGAAGTACATTAAAAACACGTTAATCATTCTGTCATGGAGAAAAACTTAGTTATATATATATATATATGTATCGGAACTCCTAAAATGAACTGACTGATTTTAAAAATCAATAACTTTCAAATGGCGACAGCTATAAAAAAAAAAAAAAAAAAAAAAAAAAAAAAAAAAAAAAAAATCCTGGAGGGTTATGTTAAATGTCAAGGGACTGTCAATTACTGGATTATTCAGCTTTAAACGCAAATTCCACCAAAAGATGGTGCTGAAAGAAATAAGCTCTATAAAAGGGTCCGATTTTTTGGACTCTATCTTCTCCCAGCATTCATGCGAAGAAACGAGCTTAAATATATGGAGTGTATCTCTAAGAAGAAGACTGCATTGGCGACTGCTACTCACTCCATATATTTAACCTTCTTCCATCCCAACAATGCTCCGAGAAGAGCGAGGCCAAAAATAGGGATTTTTTACCGTCTATTGCTTTCAGCGCCATCTATCGCTGCTATTTGGAACTGAAACCGATAATCTGAGTAAAAAAAACTCCTGGCATCTTACATAACCCTCCTGAAAGAATTTTTTTAATAGCTGTCACCATTTGCAAGCAATTGATTTTTTAAATCACTCAGTCTGTTTTAGGACAGCTGGTATATATACATAAACAAAATAGCATTACATAAGACACTATTCGAGAGAGAATTCATAAACCTGTTTTTACAACACAGAACAGGGTGCGTAAATGTGCTTATTTGTTATTACCACAATTATCTAACAGTAATCTTTGCATTATTTAATCTCAAATATCGGCAGTTAAATCGGACGAAGATCTTCATTCGGAAATAGTGATACCTCAAAAAATAACGGTGATACAGTCTTCTTGGTAAAGAAGTCATAATAAGTACAAAATTGGCTTTTGAGTTAGTGAAATAGCATTAAAAACGAAAAACAACTTTTTTTGCAGTTTATGGGTTTCTTATCTGTGAAAAAGTAGCCCAGTTTTTAAATTTTATGATTTAGAGAGCGTCATTTATGAAATACGCGTTTTGTAATCCTAAGCTTATTTTTCTCAATATATAGAAAAAAAAATGTTTCCGTGTATACACTCTAAAAAAATAAATGTGTAAATTAGTCATTTTTAAATAATTTTATGTTTAAACTTGTAAAGTTACACTTTCGTCATAAAGTTTATACTGTTGTCATAAACATTTACCTGTATTTATGTGTTTATAGGGCTAACAGGGGTTGTAAATGTCCTGAAATTTCAGGACCAGGGAATTCTTCG
Source organism: Maratus speciosus (assembly GCA_963932465.1). Classification (NCBI taxonomy): domain Eukaryota; kingdom Metazoa; phylum Arthropoda; class Arachnida; order Araneae; family Salticidae; genus Maratus; species Maratus speciosus. The sequence goes on from OZ010793.1 coordinate 138,105,313, forward strand.
GTACCAGTATTTTATTATAGAAAATCTCTTCTTAAATAAGGCGAAAGTTCGCGCGTTTAACATAGATTTATTTTTCTTTAAACAAATACTGCTATTTGTCCTAAAAAATTCTATTAAGTGTACGACCCCTAACTTAGTGGAAGTGGAATTTATTATCATTTCAAAAACTCAAACAGGTGTATAAACGTAGAAAATTGTACGGATTTTCCCGAATTGGTCTGTTAATGCAAATTTACAGTTTTTTTAATATTACACAAATATCTGTGTATTTCGCACATTACAAGGAAATATTTGTGAAAGCATTACACAGATGTATGCATAAGAACAGAATATTACACAGAAATAAGCGTACGAATCTTACACACTTAAAAGGATTGAATATTAAACAGAATTTTTTTCTATGAATATTGAACACAAATATGTGTACTTATGTGAACACAATAAATATCGATACTTGAAAACTTGTGTAATAGTAGCGTAATGGTCAAAATGGTAATTTGGAAAGTTGTAGTTATTCAGTTCGTATCGCGTTTCGCTAAGTATTTCTTGTTTACTGTAGATTGAATTAAATAGAGAATTTCTCCTCCCGATGTAGGTGTATCTTTGAAAACTTATGACTGAAATTTATAAAAAAAAAAAAAGTACGGAAAAAATGCTGGCGTTAGATTTTCCTTATTTTAACGAAATTTTTTTTTTTAAGTGTATCTATATAGACTATACAGGTCCTTTTCATAAACTGTGCATACGATTTTAAGACTTCAAAACAACTCAAACTGAGATATGACATGTAGTAAACATAATTTCAGATGATCCTGTTTTTAGTAAGTTAAGGTTAAATTATTTTGTCGTGCTAAAACAAATTTGCTGGAAAGAAAACAAACACACCAAGCACGTGAGTTTCTTCTTCATGCAAGTTTTTTTTGCCACCATAAAAATATTTAGTTCAAAAGTTACATCCCAAAGTATAAGGTTATATACTAAGTAAACAAAATCTATCGTTTTTCTATTTTACACATATATCCCTTTAAGACCTGACATACACAATTGTGTAAGAGATCCTACGGAAAAAGAGAAAGCGTTTTTCTCTTTTTGTCCGATTTAAAGTCAATCCGGCACACACAGAATTACTTGGATCCTCCCTTGGCATAACCTGACATCGGGTATTTTTTAATATTTTTTTTCAATCAAATATGATCCCAGTGTTGCCAGTAGGTTACTTTTTTAAAATTCAGATTTCTTGATTGGCACCACTTTTTTGGAATCTTAAAATTTGCCTTATTTAATGACATATTAACCCCTTAACGTACGATTTAGTCGCAACGGCTCCACGGTTTGGCAAATCCATAGCTACCACTAAAATTTAATAGAGAGTTTTGCCTTGTTTAATCATGGGATTTCAATGATTAAATTAAACTATATTTACTGTGAAATTTTAGTGGAAAAAGAGAATTTACATTTGGCTCGATCATCGTACGCGGTCTATGCCCGTCATTGTAGGTTAAGGGGTTAAATAAGGCTAAAAAGGGGGAAGTGTGGCATTTTTAAAAAGCGGTGCCAATCCAGATATGTGGATTTTAAAAAAGTAGCCCACTGGCAACACTGTCTGATCCTTTTAATTAGGGGAAACGACCAAAACTTTTCATTTCTACCAAAACTCTTCTGGTCTTAAATGGTTAAATGTGTATTCATGAGCAATTTACACGTTTATCTATGTATTTCAGAGTTATCTGATAATTTTTTAGCACTCTTATTTTTATCAAAATACACAAAGAAACAATTTGAAACTGGCACAGAAGGCGTGTATTTCGAAATTTACACGCCACTTTAACCCCTTAATTCTCGCTCCCCTCATATTCTCGGGCTGTGAATTTTGCTCAGGTTGTTTGATTCCCACCAGTTTTATAAAATAGTGAAATTGGCTATATTGTAGTATCGTTTTAGCTGTCATTAAATAAGGTGAATATTTCTTTTTCATAAAAGTGGTGCCAATAAGCAATTTGAATTTTTAAACCGTAATTTAATTCGAGCGTTAAGGGGTTAAACGTATAGACAAATCGTTTTTGTATCATCAGTATATCTGTTCTAATGTGTAAATTTACGCATTTATGTTTTAGAGTGTTCACCCTTTTTTTCAAACTTATTTCTTTAGTTTTCGTAAACTCTAGCAGGTTAAAATGTATTTTAAAATGCATAAAAGTCTATTTCTTTATTAATCTTATATGTCATTCCATTTATATTTTTAAATACATGTTTTATATAAAGCTGGAATTACGATTGCATACGTTTTTAATCAGCTGCTTACTAATCAATACATTCAACCGAAAATAAATGTTTCTAATTTTCAGTAAAGTTTAAGCTGTTTACTTAGACAGCTTATATTAAAATACCATTATTATTATGTTATATATTTTAAAGAACCAAGTTTTAATTTTTCAATTAAAATATATTTCCTACAAATTTTTTCCGGTTTTAAATTAAAAAAAAGCTAATAAAATGTTTACTACATCGATTTTGGATCTTTTTATTTCGAGTGCCGGATAGCTGTAATAATCATCTTATAAGAAAACTTAAGGTATGGGATATTGTTAAGAATCGGCCAGTTTGGGCCATTTTGTTAGAGGAGATACATCATCAGAGAGGACTTTTGAAGGAAAAGTGATCCGAATTTAGTTGTCGTACAAGAAAAACTTTGCAAGTCATTCCGACCAGGCCACAATGGTTTCGTACTCGCGAGCTTCTGCAGGAACTACTCACTTTGTGACCAATATTCTAACGAGACGGCATTTAATTTCTACATTTGTGAATCTAAATAATACTTAAGCGAAACTCCTAATTCAAAGTAAGTAACTATTTTCATGTATGCAACTTTTTCAAATTCTGTTAATCTCTATCACGGCAGAATATACCGGGTGTCCCAAAAAGGACTGACTGATTTTAAAATTCAATAACTTGCAAACGGTGACAGATATTTAAAAAATTCTTGCAGGAGGGTTATGCATAAGGTCAAAAGTTTTATTGCAGTGATTTTCGATTTTAGTTCGAATTACAAACAATAGATGGCGCTGTAAGCAATAGTCACTAAATACAGGCTCGATTTCTGGTCCTTTCTCTTGTTCCATGCTGAAAAAGGAGATGATAATGTATTATCCGGGCCACGAAGTACCAAAAATCGAGCCTGAATTTAGCGTCTATTCATCACAGCGCCATCTATTGTTTGTAATTCGAACTAAAATTGAAAATCACTGTAAAAAAACTTTTGACCTTATGCATAACCCTCCTGCAAGAATTTTTTAAATATCTGTCACCGTTTGCAAGTTATTCAATTTTAAAATCAGTCAGTCCTTTTTGGGACACCCGGTATATATATTTTATAATTCTGAATAACTTGTTTGTTTATTAATATTATATGTATTAATTTATATTTTTAATTCTGTACTTTTATTAAAGTCGTCGCTATGATCACATATAATACAATTTTCTTGTGCCTTACCATATACAAAAAAAAAAAAAAAAAAAATCACACACACGCATCTTTCTAAATGTGACGTCATAAAAGCAAATTTGGCGCTTTGAGATTTCGCAGTTTATGCATGTTCTATCTGTGAAGGAGTATATTAAAGCAGATTTTATTTATTTATTTTTTTAACAATGAAAACAATCAATAGAATTTTTTAAAAATATAATATTAATTCGTTTAAAAACTCACAGTCAGCCAAATACAGCACATAAATCTTTAACCCTTTCAGGGCCAGAAGAATTCTGTTCGTAAAAAGATAAAATGAATGACTGAAATCAGAATATTCAAACGAATTTTTTAGAACCCACAGTTTCATTTGTAAAGCAAAATTTTATCAAAATACTCTTGGTGTCATTTTTCAATTTAGGAATTAAAATTAGGTGGCTAGACCGTCCAGCCCTTGAGATGGTTAAGTATATAGTATATTTAGTATATAGTGTAGTCTTAGATATAGCCAATATTCGAAAAAAAAATCGAGTTGATTTCTTTTTCACACAATTTGACAAAAGAAATGAATATTGTAGGCAAATTTCAGTCTAATTACTCTGACTAACATAGAAGGCATTTCTGTTCAGTAACTATAAAACAATTTTAATCAGAGATATGAAAACATATCATAGAGCATAATAGATATAGAGCATATAGAGCATATAGAGCATATTATAGAGCAAACATATTAAATATTATAATACAGCAGCGTTTCTTAAACTGTGCTCCGCAGACACAGAGCCTGATTACCCACGGGGCAAATTCCTACCACTAAAAATAAACAGAAAATTTTGCCTCATACATGGCAGAAATTTTACGTGAATACGGCGTTTAGATAAGTCAAACTTTTCTTTTAAAATTTATTGGTGTACGTGTGCCCCGTTGGTAATCAGTCCCTGCGCGGACCCCTGGGGGTCCGCGAGCTTACATTTAGGCCCGGTGTTGAATTCGGATCATTTTTTCGGCAGGAATTTCAGTAGCTGTATTCCATGAAATATGCAGGACTAGAACTTCTAATCTAGAACTATTAATAAGCATAAAATAAACACCTAAATCTACATCTTTAGAGGGAGACACCCGCTCCACCTTCTGAATTCATCTCTGCGTAAGCCAAACATTTTTACCGAATATTTTTTCCCTCGTGAGAGTGCTTTACATATACATTCTATTTCACGCTGTCATAGTAGCAATCACGTGATCATAAGTCATCTTATCAAGAAACGCCAAAGCAAGGTGAAAACGGTAGCGAGTGAATTCCAGCCATTATCATTTTTAATGCACTGCTCAAGTTTTAGTCTCTCTTGTTACATACGTACAATTTTTGTTTTATTTCATGATATGAATGCGTGGTTAACCCGGGATTACTCGCGCAGGGTATGACATACCCAGGGTGGATACTGTTATTACATTTCTCACCACTATTTTTCGATAAGTAATCTTCAAATTATTTTATCGTAGAATTCGTAACTAATGACAACGATTAAATAACATGACAATTTTTATTTGAATTTATTGGTATCAAAGTATAAATCGCACATGTCCTAGATATGTGCGAGCATTCCCGGTTTAAAGACCGGTAAAATAAAACCTAAAGAAGAGATGGTGTCAGATATAGATGATGATGATTTAATACCTCACAATTTAACAGCGAAAAAATTACCACAAAGGAAAAAACATAAGTATTCTGAAGAATATTTATCATTGGTATTTAGGAGCACCTGTATCAATCACTTGAGGGCGGTGGGATAAAATATATCCCACCTAATTCAAACAAGATTCTCACCAAAAAAATTTAAATAAATTTTATATTTTTAACTTTGGAGGAAAATCTTTAAAAATTGCTTTTTCTTATTTAAAAAGACATTTAGTAAACATTTAGAAGCTAAACATAAAGCTTATTTAAACAAACCAACTGGTTTTTTTTAAAAGAAAGTTAAAAGAACTGAAAATGATGCAAAAAGTAATTGAAAAGACCGTAAATGGTCCCAAGAATGAAAAGGCCGTTTTTACCTCGTATCGGGTAACTTTGGTCGTAGTAAAGTCTACAAAACCTCATGCGGTTGCAGAGAATTTAATTCTACCTGCTGCCAGAGCAATGGTCGCAACAATGCTAGGAGAAAAAACTGCAAAGGATCTAAATTTAATTTCATTATCTAATGATACTGTTAAGAACAGGATCACCGACTTACTTGAACATATTGAGAGCCGATTTATTGAACGTGTAAAAGTAAGTCCTTTTTTCGCATTACAGACGGATGGGAGTTTAGACTTTTCCAATAATGGGAATTTCTTAGCTTTCGTTTTTATGAGTTTGGTGGCAAGGTATGTGAAGATTTTTTGTTTAGCAAATCCATTCCATCTCACACAACATGTGCAACGCTATCCCTGTTTAGAAGGTTTCATTCAAGAAAAAGAAATAATTTGGTCAAAATGTGTCGGAATAAGAACAGATGGGATTCGAGCTATAAGTGAACCTATTGATGGTTTAATCAGCTTGTTTAAAGATGAAACATCACATCCAGTTTCGACACGCGGTTGTATTAACAGCTAATCTTTGGTTTCGAAAAAATGTCTGAAGATTTTAAGTCTACATCCAACGAAATTGTTTCAGTAGTAAATTATATCAAGACTCGTGCATTTAATTCTAGACTTTGTAAAATTCTGTGCAAAGAAATTGGGAGTTAACCCCTTGAAGGGCAAGCAATTACGTTTGTGAAATGCTGAATTCCCACCGGAATCTTTGAAAAACTCTATTTCATAATAAGTAAAAGCAATTTCACTACTTTTTTCCACTAAAGTTAGAAAAGTAAAATAAAAAAAAATTCTGGTGTAAAACTTCATTAATCGTAGGTGCTATATAATATACACCGGTGCCCCTCAAGGGGTTAACACAAACAGTTACTTTTGCAAAAAGAAATTAGGTGGCTGTCACGAGAAAAAGATTTAAATCTCAATTTTACACTGAGTGATAAAGTAAGGCTATTTTTATCGGAATCCATTTAAAACAATGTTTCAATGATTTCGCCTGGCTTGTGTAGGTGGCATATTTGGCAAATATTCTTAGTTTTATGAATAAGCTGAATTTAAGCTTACAAGGAACATCGGTACATATTTTCAAAGTCCAGGACTACATAGAAGCAGCTATAAAAAATTTGATTTGTGGGCAAATCGACTTGAAAAGAATAATTTTGAATCATTCCCAACATTACTCGATTTCATACAAACTTTTGGCGGTGCAATTTCCCATGGTATTGTTCAAAATTTCATTGTACACCTGACGAACTTGAATAAAGCTTTTCGACTTTAATTTCCTCCTTCAATGTCAGAAAATGAGCAGATGAGGATTCCATTTCATTTCCAGGACGTTAGCGTAATGGAATCTTTAACATTCTAATACCAAGAACAACTTGCGAAATTATCATACGATGATTCAATGAAAATTAATTTCCGTGAAAAAATAGACTTCCAAACTTTTGGTTGTGCGTGAGAAATACATATGTAAAACTAGCAGATAAAGCTATAAAGCATTTACTTTACTTCTGTACAACATATCTATGTCAAAAGTCTTTCTCCAGCCTTGTGCACATGAAAAACAAATATATATATCGATTGAATGCCGAACCAGACTCGGGAATATATGTTTCGAACATTGCACCAGACATTTCACATCTCGTAGAAAAACAAAACAGAAGCATCCTTCTCATGAGAACTAGTAGTATGTACATTTGAACTATCTTAAAACGAGTGGCAGTTTTCTTATCAATGCAACTTATTTTTTAAACAACTAAACACGGAATATCTGTAATAAAAATAAATAGGGTCTATACCTTTAAAATATTATTTTTTATCTTACATTAACACTAGAAAAGCGGGGAATTTTACTCAAATTTTATAAAAATATTTGACACCAGAATTTTTATTTTAAATTATTAACTTATTTATTTAAACAGTTTTTTTTTTTTTTTTTTATCTTTTAAACTGGTTTTATAAAGAAATTTCTGGTTCGAACCGAAATGTATTCATTTGGTAGCGGTCAAAATGACCGCACGCCGTCTTTCTAGTGTTAAAGTAAATTGTACGGGTGGGGTGTCCCGAAATGCATTTCATATCAAAGGGGGTCCGCCAGATCCCAAAGTTAGTTTAACACGGTCACGCCGGCGCGGTGGGTCACACTGGACTGTCTCAGAGTTGGTTAGTCTCCGGCCTTTTGCACACCACTGTTATTTTAGAGAAAATGTTGTTCCTTTAAATCGCTCAATTGTTCTAATTAAATGAAACAACATTTTCTGTATTAAAATACTTATATCCAAAAGGCGGGAGACTTGGAAGCTCCGAGACAGTCGAGTGTGACCCACCGCGCCGGCGTGAACGTGTTAAAAATAGTCACAGGGATGAGATTTCCGACTTTTTGCATACCAGTAAAATCTTAAAGAAAATGTTGTACTCTAAAATCGCAATGATGTTCCGATTAAATAAAATAACATTTTCTCTAAGATTATACCGGTAAGCAAAAAGTCGTAAATCTCATCCCTGCAGTTATTGTTGTTTTATAAGACGATAGATATTCCACAAATACAAGGAAAGAAAATTGCTATTCAAAATTTTCCGGTAGAAATTCCAACAATAGGAGAAGTCGGCCGATTAGCGATAACGTCACAACTCGTGTCCTCTGGCCTTGAGTATTTCGATGGCAGCAAATAAGGCCATGTTAAGGTTTAAGATAACGATAAAGTATGTTTTAAAATAATATAATTGTTTAACATTTAAAATGTTCTTAGTTGTAATATTTATACGTATGTTTAACCCTCTCGTGCATAAATTATTTTTTATTATTTTTCATTATTCACAAAACATCTTTTCTTGTGATAAATGCAAAACCATTATAAAATAATTTTATTATTGTACTGTATGCTAGGTTTTATCTGTCCACAAATCAAATCTCCATAAATGAATGCTCAATTTTTTTTTGCTTAATAATGCAATAATTATACGACCTCAGATGAGGTCGGTATGCATGAGAGGGTTTAGATGATAAATCACACATGCTATCATTGCTGTTTAACTGTTGTCAGGACAGTTCAAAACAAAAGATGTTTTAAAGTGACTTTATTAGGAGTATGTGCTCTAACCCCTTCGGGACGAGCGTCTTCTACAGAATTTGCAATCTTTTATCACAGGTTTTTCAAAACAGAAATTTTTGCCTCATTCAATCGGTAAAATGCTCAGATTAAATAAGGAAAATTTACAATAAAAATTTACTGCTGTGAATAATCACGGCTTCTGAGCACCTTACTTATATCTGAGCGACCTTATACCGGTCGCTCGCCTCCAAGGGGATAACCCCTTGGGTGGGCGTATGTCTCACCTAATTTTAATCAAATTTGCACCTGAATCATTTAATTAAATTTTACTTTTAAGACTTTGGTGGTAAAACATTTAAAAATGCTTTCCCTTATTTTGAAATATACTTTTTTGCAAATTCCGGTGTGAATTCAACATTAGAGTAACACATTTATTTTCCACTGAAAGGGTTAAATAATGCGATAATTCTCTAAATACATGGTTTAATATTAATTAACGGCAATTTTGCATGTATTGCAACAAAATAAAGAGTTCTCTGTGAACCTCAATATTCTGTGACTGCTATATTTACGGGCTTGCTTTTGGAATAACTGCCAAAAATTGCTGATTCCATGTGCTCTACACTCTGGGGTATCGTACACTCATCGGTGCAGGGCTACCAATTTCGGCTAATTTTTAATTCGATATTGTATTACTTTCTGAAAACAAAAACTTTTCGCATACAGTCGAGAAAATATGCAAGAGATACCTCGAAATTAACCTTTTAAAAATAGTGGTACGAAAGAAAAAGGTAAAACATTCATCGGTGGCAGCTTTGATTGTGCCCTCTTTATTAGCGCTTTGATAGCTTAAATAGTTTCCTGTTTCCAGTAAATATTCACTCAAACAATCTTTAACTGCCTTGGTTAAAGATAATATACGATAAAACTGAAGTGTCCGTTAATAAGAACAGCCCTTGTAGTATGTAATAAGAACATGGTCTTATTAAGTGATTTCTGATTTTCACACATTTTGCTTTCAAACAAAAACAGCATTGCAAATACAGAATATCATATTTTAATCTACATTCTGAAAAATCTAGAAATAATTGGGTCGTTCGAAAAGTCGTGTCCGTTAAGGAAAATCAATTTGAACCGAAAAATTCTGCCCGGTAATTATTAGACATCAGATATCGGAATCAACATCTAATAATTAAATGATAGAATTTTCCGGTAAGAATTGATTTTTCCAAACAGACACGACTTTCCGAACGACCCAATATCTCGAACATCACACAAAACTTGTAAAATTCAATCAACAATTTACGTTGATTTCATATAAAATTTACTTACTTTTTTTAACAACAAAGTATCGAAAAATTCATTGGTCCAAGAAATTATAACGTAGGCGGTATGAATTGTGGGTGAAAATTTTGTCACATATTAACTATCTCGCTGCGATGAGCGTCTTTAACATAATTTATAATCTTTAATCACCGGTTCTTTAAAGCAGAAATTTTTGACTATCGTAATCGGGGAAAATGTCCTGATTAAATTACAGAAAGTTTTCGCCAAAAAAAAAAAAAGAAAAAAACTGGTGGGAATAACCAAATAGTATTAATTAGACGGAAAAATGCAGGCCCGAGGATATCTCGGGTTGCGCAGCGAGAGGGTTAACCCCTTGAGGGGCACCAGTATATATTATATACCACCTACAATTAATGAAATTTTACACCAGAAATATTTTATTAAATTTTACTTTTCTAACTTTGGTGGGAAAAAAGCCGAAAATTTGCTTTTTCATATTTTGAAATAGAATTTTTCAAAGATTCCGGTGGGAATTCAGCATTTCACAAACGTAATTGCTTTCTCCTCAAGGGGTTAATGGCCGATAAGCTGTAAAGTATATGCTGCCATTTCTCGACTCGAGTCTGCTCCCTACAAGATATAAGTTGATGGCCTTCTTAAGAGTATGGCCTTATTTGTTAGAATTCCATTAAATTACAAAATATAGTACGTTTTTGGCTTTACATAAGGTTGCAAATGTTTAAAATGTATGCTTACATGTCAAAACTCATCACACAGGGGTATTCAAAATGTCCAAAAACCTCTTTAAAACTCCAATATATAAGAACATCAGTTTCAAAACTCGCCATATCCAAAATTTAAAAATTCGTGTTTTCTCTATCAATTTATTCTCTTTGTAAACCTGCACCGAAAAAATACAACAATCTGCAAAAAAGTAGATTTATCTTGTATTTCTGTCATTGTAAAATCTTGGTTTACAATGAAAACCCAATGGACGCAGCTACAGGTTTTTCGCGATTTCCTAAAATATGATTTTCTGGGATAAGGCGAGTTTTGAAGCTCATGTCCTCATATTGCTGTAGAAGATTGAGCTCAAAGTTTTAAATACCTATCTCAATAAAGACAGTTTTCAATCTGACAAAACTACGTTAACGCCTTAATTCTCGCTCCCGACATATTCTCGGGCTGTATCTTTTACTCAAATTGTTTGCTCCCACCAGTTTTATAAAATAGTGAAATTGGGTATATTTTGGTATCGTTTTTACTGTCATTAAATAAGGTGAATATTTCTTTTTCATAAAAGTTGTGCCAATAAGCAATTTGAATTATTCAACCGTAATTTAATTCGATCGTTAAGGGGTTAACGTAAAGAATGATACCAGAGGTGTTAGTGTCCCGTATCTTGTGGAAACATAAAAAAAAAATCGAAACAAGCAGGCAATGTGAAATTTTATGTTAAATTCGGAAAATATGTCACAGAGATATCTAGGGTCATTTTCAAATAATGTTGAACCTTTTATTTTTAAAAAGTAAATTTTATTATGGTAATTCTTAATTTTAAACTCAAAATTATTTCATACATAAACTAATAACAATTTTATGCTAAGGAAGTGTAATGAATTTTTAAAAACGTCAGCAATTCTCATACCTAATTCTATAAACGTTAACTCAGAAACTCCATGATAGTGATATTTTTAACGTTAAGTCTACTTTAGGGCTAAATTATGAGATTTGAAAACTTATCGTATACTTATATTAAAGCAACCTCAAACGTCTTTTTATAATTAATTCAGCTAAGTTAGATTATTATATATGTATTTCAGCCTTTAAAATATTGGTGATGACGTATTCTAAATACACCGACTGAAACTTTGGAACATGAAAGTAAAAATAAAGAAGTGCAACTTACATAGTTAAAAACAAAAATACCGATATTAGTGCTTGTGAGAATATGTGGAACTGTTTACTATAAGGACGTTGACAATATTAAAAGGTCATCTAGTTGAAAGTTGAAAGACAAATTACTATACAATTGAAAATAGCAATTACCCCGTGCGACAAACTTTCTTTTGTTAGTTTTAATATTTTTTAAGCTTCCAAGCCTAGTTTTTTAAATAATAAATTTGAAGTTTGGGACAAGCATTACATTTATAGCTTTTAATTTTGTTTAAATACCCAAATCTTGGTATTTTGTTCATACTTAAACTAGTGGAGAATATATTGCCAGTGTTGCCACGTCTATCTGATTTTTTAGGCATTCCGAATTCTCACCAATAAGTTTTAACAGCTATTTTTGTTTTATGAGAAGATAGATTGCCATAAATAAAATAAAATTCTAATCAAAATTTTCTGGTATCAACTCAATATATCTAAAAAAATTGTCAGATGCGGCAATAGTGTATATTGCTTGAAAAGAAATGTTGACAAAGAAAGAAAACATTCATGGTTGATCTGCTTAATGCGCATTTTTAGCCAAGAATATAAAATGTACTACTATTATGTGAAAATGTCGCTTGAACATTAGACGAAACCTAGGGCGCAGAAAGATTTTGATTTCGCATAGTAAAACCACAATCTCTCTCCCGAACCTTACTTCACTTGTCTAGCACAATATGTTTTCGCTTCTTACTCCTTAGATTAAGTTTCTTTCGACATCTTCTTTTTGAGGTTGTTTTGATACCTTTAGCTGCTATAGCTCTTGTGTTAAATAATCATTTATTTACGTAATTTCAGAACACAATATAAGCTAGGCAAAGAGGACCACCAAAATGATTAAACTGAATTCTTAGAACACAAACAGGGCATAACCCCTTGAGGGGCAAGCAATTGCGTTTGTGTAATGCTGAATTCTCACCGGAAATTTATAAAAAAAATATTTCAAAACAAGGAAAAGCAATTTTACGACATTTTGCCACCAAAGTTAGAAAAGTAAAATTTCAGGAAATTTTTCTGGTGCAAATCTTCATTAATCGTAGGTGGGATAAAATATATCCCGCCGCCCCTCAAGGGGTTAACAAAAATGTCTTCCTTTCGACATGTGATACAATGATGTAAAAGAAACCCAGTCATCACAAAATTGTAATACTATTTTCCAACTTATTAAATTTCAGAAATTTTGACAGAAAATAAGTTGTAGAATATTGTTATAATTTATCGATGACAATCGGCACATATATCTTCTTGTTCATTCTTCCATATACAAGGCGACAGCTTGATTATATATGATCCACGGGACGAAGCTAATGTAGTTGTGAACTCCACACTATATGTGTGCAATGAAGCCACATGTCGTTTAACCTGTTAACCCTTTCGAGGGTGGTGTCCTTAAAAAAGGACACCTAATTTTAATTCCAAAACTGACAAACGGCACCAAGAATATTTAATTAATATTTTTCTTTTAGAATGTATGTGAAAATAAGTAAGTTCGTATTTTCTAATAAATTCGCTTATAAATTGTGGAGTCAGTCCATTATTTCATCAGTTTATAAACAGAATTACTCCACGCTGGAAAGTGTTAATACTGACGCGACAGATGAGCGCAATGTGCTCTCGGTCACGGGGAGCCTATCGTCCTTTATACGAAGTTGAAGTTGATAAATATCTGTTTTCACATCGTTCACTATAGACCGTGAGGTGCCTGCACAGACCATCACCCAGGGTTCGTACAGTTTTACCACTAAATTTTAACAGTATTTTCAAAGTATTTCACTGCAGAAAATTATTGCAAAATCTGTAAATAAAGGCGGTCGTTGCGAATTCTTTGGTTTAAAAATTAAATGTAAATTTTCTTATCATTAATAGTGGTGCCAGAGGCCTTGGAAATTCCAAGGAGTGTGCGAACCTTGCCATCACCCCATCGCGTGGATGGCTGAAATTACATGATTAGTCAGAACTCGATTAGTATATTAAAATGCAACTGGTCTGCCGAGTCATATCTTGGTGAAAATCCCCTTCTAAACCGACATTAGTGGTTGATAGGTTGGTTTACCATTGTGTTTTTATGCTCCCAAAGGTACGAGCACATGGAGGGCTGTTAGTAGGCAAACAGAATGGTAAACCTACAAGCCAACCACTAAAGTCGAGTTTGCACGTTTCTTCTACCATGATATGACTTTGCACGCCAGTTGTATTTTGATATGCAAATTTAGTTTTAACTAATCCTGCAATTTAAGCTGTCAAATCGATGAGGTTATGGTTTATACAGCCACCTCCAGGTCTACAATATCAAGCGTAATTCGCAAGACGTTGTGAATTTCCTAGTCTAAGCCGTCCTTCTCGGTCAATTAAAAGTAAAAGAAGTTGTGGATAATCGTGGGCAAAATGACATTCAGGCCAAGTGACATTCAAATCAATGTCAAGAAAGTGATCACTATCTTCCAGGTTGTATCCGACCAATTAAAATCGAAAATTTAGCAAACTGTATTATCGCCCAACCAATCATAATCTTCAAAAACCGATGGGCAAACATAATGCCCATCAGATTGTTAAAGATGTAGCTAAGGCGTGAGGTCAGTTGAAACTGATATATTTAAACCCTTAAAGGTCGCATTAAATTACGGTTTAAAAATTAAAATTGCTTATTGGCACCATTGTTTTGAAAAAGAAATAGTCACCTTATTTAATGACAGGTAAAATTATATCATAATGAAACCAGTTACACCATTTTATAAAACTGGTGGTAATCAAACAATCTGAATAAAAGACACAGCCCGTGAATATCAAGGGAGGCAGAAGTTAAGGGGTTAATCAGCTGTAGAAACGTTAGGACTGGAGCATTGCTGCCCAGTGTGTCTGTTTCAAAATAGATGCCGTTTAAACTTGGTTAGTAATAAATGTATTTTTCAACAGAGGTAGTCCGAAATGTTTTTTTATACATATCTCATGATTATGTATTTCATAGATTTTGTTTATTATAATAAAAACAATTTTTTAAAAGTTTAAATATTTTTCAGCCTTCGTGTTAATGTTGCAAGACTAAACAGAAAGACAGAAAAAGAAATTTCTACGATTAGTTTTGCATAAGAAACGCCAATATTAATAAATGTGTAGGTTGCGGTTTTTAATTATAGAGAAATATTAAATCAATGTAGAAATGTAGAAATGTAAACTAAATATTTTATGTTTAAATAATATCAGTTTAAGCTCATATAATAATTTCTTTATGATTATCTTTTTTATGACAAAATCCCCGTGTTACGACTTACACACAAAAATAAATTATGCCGCATATTGAAATCAATCGGTGAAGAACCTCTAGAGTTAAAGATAAAATTCAGAATAAAGGCAGAGCTGTTAATTATGAAAGTTTACTTTCCCACTCAACTATTTTAAATCATGTGTGGGAAAAAACTGTCCCAATTTAAATGAATAAAAGAGAAGATGCACATTCATAAAATTTACGTTGGTTCTCTTTATCTGTCAATTCAACAACTTGACGTAAATAAGGAAGAACTAAAACTGCTGCAAACTGCATAATGAAGAGTCGAAACCTTATTAAGCATAAATAGTGAACATCGTATATTTCCGCCTAATAAGCTAATGATTTGGGTTATTCCATTCAGAGTAATTACGAAACTGTTCAATTAAATAAATAATGCTGTATTTAGCGTTTATGGAGTCGGAATAAAATAAAATATAGCATAAAAAAATAAAAGAATCCATTGGTTTTGTTTCCTTGATAATTACAATTAAGATTATTTTCCTTAACGAAACAGGAACGAAATTTTTATTGATAATGTATGCCAATATTGTTGAATACTTGAGACCAAACTACTAAACTTCGAACAAATATATCAGAAAAAGCAAATATTGTAAATTAAATAACATTTAAAAATTAAGAAATACATTCTGTTGTAAGAAAATGTATGCACCCACAAAAAAATGAGACCGGACCATGAAACGCATTTGCATAGATGAACAAATAATTATAAATTTAGAAAAAAAAATATTGACTAGTAACAGCAAAAAGGCTGTCAATTTCAGTAGGTTGTAAAGACACATTTGCAGCTGTAAAAGCAGATACTCAGTTAGGGGAGGGGTCTATTAACCTCAGAGCGATATAAGTAAGCGTCCTATCCTAAATGGGAGAGGTAACCGTAAGGTTAAAGGCGAGGTCACATCAATCAAGGTCGCACGCCACGTAGCGGACGGGGTTAAACTACAAAAAGATGCCTAACTGTTTTCTTACTTCACACCACTAAAATTGTAAAGTTTTTTCCACCTTGATTAATAACTGAAATGTCTTTGACAAATCGAAGAAAACCCGGCCCTCTCGCTCCTCCATTATTTTGCAATAAATGTGGTAAACAAAATTCAGTTCCGTGATGACCAAAGATTTAGAAAATATACGCAGATGGTAGATATCCTGTCATATATGACGTCATACTAAAAGACCGCGTATGTGGATTATCACCCCGTCCACAAGATGGCGCAACTGTGTTAATTTACGGCCGATTCCAGTATTAAGTTTGTACGCTTACTTATATCGCTTTGATTAACGTCTTCGGGACGAGCGTCTTTCACAAAATTTTTAATCTTTTATCACCAGTTTTTCAAAAGAGAAATTTGTGCCTAATTGAATCGGGAAAATGCTCGGATTAAATAAGGCAAAATTTACTGGTGACAATAATCACGGATTCTGGATAAGTTACCGATGTCCCTCTACGGTAGATTCTGTCATAAGTATAGCAACTGATCAGTGGCGGCTCGTGGATTATTTAACCCTTTCCGGCACAGGCAATTTTTGCTGATAAATGATGAAATGATTGACTGATACAGGAATTTTAAAAGGACTTTTTCAGATATTAGAAACATGTTACTTTAAATGTTGATTGTAAAAGCAAAATTTTACTAAAATATTTTTGGTGCCGTTCGTAAGTTTGGTATTAAAATTAGGTATTCCGACCCGGCCACACTGTGCCGGAAAAGGTTAAAGAGGGTTCACAATCACAATATAAAAATTACGAAAATAAAATTTGCAGGTAGGACGTGAAACACAGGTTAAAATACATTTGTGCAGTGTTGAATTCATAATAATTTTCCTCTGGATGGAATTTTCCTGTTCCGGGGAGGAGAATATGAATTTCGGGAGAGGGGATTCAATAGGGAATTCTTCTTTCACGGGGGATTTCCCACAGGCATCCCTTGAATTCATCAATTCGTTTTTGTTTTCCCAAATTTAAAAAAATGCAACTAAAATAAATATAAGTGTATCCATAGATCGAAATCTTGTAATTAATAAAAGACATCGAAAACAAAACAGCCTATTTGTTTGTTAATTCACATCCACAAATTATTGTCATATAAAACAGGACTAAATTCTCTTTTGAAATCTCTAGTTTTAATTTTCGTCACTTGGAGAAGATTTGGAAAAGATGTTGACTTACGCATTTTAATTTCAATCCTTCTTTCCGTTTCTTTAGTTCAGGAATATTGATTTTACTAGCTTCCATTTTAACTGTTTGTAACTATTTCTTACACATATCAATAAAAGTAGGATCAATATAAACAGGTAGATAAATAATTAGTAAAAAAAAAAATCTAACTTAATATTGAAATCGCAAGAAAAATTAAACGTACAAGAATATTTTCGCCAAAAATGCATGCGTACGCATGTTAGAGGTGGTGCGAACGGAACATTCTGAACAAGGCGTTGCCCTGACTTTCGTGTTCCAGTTTCCGGCCGCATAAGATGAGTTTCAAGGGCATTTCTCCATTCGCACAGGCTATTAAGAAAACACTGGGCGCGGGGCGTTGAAAACTTTTGAATTTTCTTCAGTAACTATTTATTAAGAACCCATCTGAAAAGTTGGAGGGGGGGATGAGTGAATTATATTCGTATTGAGATCAACAAAAAATGAAAACTTTTTTATAATTATTTAATTTAATTTGTTAAATTATTACTTCAAGTCTCTTTGGGGGGTCACATGTTCATGTGTGCCAATGGAAGAAACGCCACTGCAACTGATAAACTAATTCGGTGTTCTTCCGAGATGGCTGAGCTCACCTTTCCAACATGTCCCAAACATTCTGTATTGCAGCAAGATATTTTGAAAAGGTACGACGTGGAAGCAGATTACATCCTTGTAGATATTGTTGCGAGAGTCGTGTAGTATCTAACCGAGCGTTATCGTGCTGACAACTGGCACTAGGTGACTTGACCGCATAGACTGTACCACCAGCTACAAAATGTCGTCTACGTATCAGATAGCCATTAGAGTACCTGGCAGCACGGATAAAATTGATCAGCTGTCTCAGCAAACCGTTTCCCTGACTGTCACTCCAGTATTTATGGTAGTATGCTGCTCAGTTGCAAATGCAGGATTGGACCGCTAACCTCTCTTTCTCCGTACACGTACGGTAGTCGCAAACACTGAGAGAAAAGCGAGATTCGTCGCTGAATATCACGTTTCTCCAATCAGACTCTGTCCAACTTCCTCGAGATAGACACCAATCCAAACGATACTACCTATGCTGAAGGGCTCGAAGCAACTGCCTAAATCACGTCGAGAGCTGAGCACAAGTCTGAGCACAAGGTGGTCGAGAGAGTCCACCTGTCATCTACGGATGGTATGCCTTGATACCACTGCATCTACATCAACTGGAAAATGACGTCGAATAGATCATAGTGACATTGTTGGTGTAAATGTGGCTGCTCTTCTGATTTCCCGATTGTCTCATGCATCTTGGCACGGGATGGTCCTGAGAAAGTGCAGCTGCTGGCTGTATCATCTCTGACCCACTGATGCGAAAACCACTTAATTACAATATCGCTTCGATCAGAATGCAGGCTGGTATGTCTACATGACCAACCTGCTTTTCTGAGGCCTATGGTTCGACTCCTTTCGAAATTAGACTACTGTTCGTAGTGCTGCCAAGTACTTCACTAAAGTATCGTTCTTTCAAATCCCATGTATCAACAATGGTAGTCTAGCTCTAATTACCTGAGCTAACCTGAGCTAGCTCTAATTACGTGAATTCGATTATGGCGTCGTTTAAATGCTGTCTGCTGCGCAATTTAATGCGAATTGCACAAACCCCCTTTTGAATTGTCAATTATTTACATAACTCATGAAATCAGATCAGTACGCCATGTTTCGTAGCTCTGGCTCAGTTCTTTCTGGGTGCATATACTTTTTAGAGCAGAGTGTATAAAAGATTGCACAGATTTTCACACATGTGTAACTTGTTTCGTTAGATTCTTCAAATTTTTCATTTACGAATTGATCAAGATTCTAGATACTATATCTCTATTTTATATTAAGCTATTTATATAATACAATTTTTAGTATAAAGTATAATTTGAAATAATCGTACTTGAAAGTTACCTTAAATGCATTGATGATTGTATTTTAAATACAATATATCGCGGCGTATTACACGAACCTAAATTTTTGGTCTACATTTTTTTAATTTTTATGTATATTCGGAATGTTTGACCATTATACGCCATTTAGTCATTAAAGGGACTTTTATGGAGCCCATATATTGCAAAGAAATCTCCATTGGATATGTAGTGAGAAAATATACTAAAGAACAGCTAAGTGTACAATAAATAGTTTGAACAAAAAGAAAAATTAAGAAATACAGAACGTAAATATTCATTTAATATAATTATTTTGATTCATATAATATTCATTTTCATACCAGGGGTATACCGCGAAACTTTACATTTTGACATTTTTTTGCATCAAAATGCGCGTTATACGCGTGAATATACGATATATGGAATAGAAGCAGTTCGGCTATTATAGAATACTATTTATATTTTTAAGCATACATAAAAAAGTTGAAATTATTAGAAGTTAGTAAAAACTTTGACTATATTTTAACACGTTTGTAATACGTTTAAAGTGGGAATATATATATATATCAATATTTAGATCTTAAAACAGAATTACACTTTTCGGGCAATATGAAGCAATCGAGTAATGTGGAATAGGGTTATGAGAATATTAAAATTGCAAGAATAATAATGATTTTCAAGAAAAACAAAGATGTGAGTAAAGAATAGTACATCATCTAAAATCACCAGATTCTTTGAAAATTTTTTTAATTTTTACAAAATCACAAATGTACCCTGTTGTTTCACCCCACCACAGTCCACATGTGTCCATATCTTACACAACAGTCATTTTAACGCATCTTCTTTTATTCCCTTAATATTTTATATTGCAAAACAATCACACCACATCTTCCTCATCTGGTGTACAACCTGGTTAAAAACTCTTCTCAGATGATGAGTGGAATGATTATTCATCTTCAGCAGTCACCTCTTGAAACAGTTATATTACATTGAAACAGTGATATTCCGTATTACCCGACACGCCATTTTGGAAAAAAATTAACCAATCCACTCGTCAAAAAGTAGGCATAGATGTAAACTAACAATCCCAGCAATGAACATAACTTTTCAACTTAATACTGAACTTGGTTAACATCACTAACGAAGAGGTCTTATAACTAATGAGAATTTTATAAAACATACTGCAAAAAACCGCAACAATTAAGTTTATTTTTTTTATTATTTATAAATTACTTATTAATTAATTAATACTTATTAATTAATTATTAATTACTTATTATTTATAATAAGTTTTGATTTCTGCGCTTCACTTCAACAGCAGATATCCAACATAACTCACATAACTCACTGCTGTGTATCATGGGATTATTCGGAAGTCGTCTGGTACTTTTGCGCTTGGCTGCAGCAGCGTATGGGCCAGATATTGAAATATACAATAGTGCCCGACCATACCATAATACCTGGTTTTCCTCTGTTTATAGAATTAACTCTTTTGCGGGAGGTGTCCTTAAAAAAGAACGCCTAATTTTTATTTTAATATTAAAATTTTCTTTTTATAACGCACTTAAAAATAGAACCGCTCAATGCTGCTCACCTGTTCAGCACTTGTTCAGCAAGTTTGTATTTTCTAATAAATTCATTTATAAATTTTGGTGTCAGCCCATCATTTCATCAGTTTATAAACAGAATTACTTCGCGCCGGAAAAAGTTAGAGCAATTAGGAAAAGAAAATCGAAAGAATTTATAAAAGTGTAAAACTATTTTCACGTGTACATGGTGCAATTAATTTTTTAATAGGTAATCAACATCATTTTAATAAAATTAAAAAGACTTGGCTTTTAATCATGCTGATTTGCCACCCCTACTGCTCGCCTGTCATGTGAAATAGCACAGCAAAATTCGACTTTGAAGATAAAGTTAACCCTGTACAGGTACCATTTCAAAGTATGAACAAATATTTTAGTACAATTAGAAATTCATTTAAAAATATCTATATCAAAGTGTGGAATAAAAAATATAACTCAATTTTATTACGGTTTTAACTCAGCGACACTCATAAAAAGATTTTTCGTTATAGCCTTTATTGAATACAATTATTCATGCATATTTAATGTAAAATTCAAACTTCATTATGTTGACATTTATACCACATCAGTTGAAACATTTATTACAGTTTAATTTCAGTAAAAACATAAAATAAACTTGCCATTACACGATTTTGCCTTACAAAAA
Source organism: Maratus speciosus (assembly GCA_963932465.1). NCBI lineage: Eukaryota > Metazoa > Arthropoda > Arachnida > Araneae > Salticidae > Maratus > Maratus speciosus. The sequence continues at coordinate 138,126,722 of OZ010793.1, forward strand.
ATAATGTATTATAATTATATTTTGTGTTGTGTAAACAAATTATAAATTCTGCGTACTTCGTTTTCTGTAACGGATGTGTGAATTATAAACATCGAAACAATAGCCTATTCCCTCAAATATTGCATCTAGACACATACTTCTATTACAAATTTATAGTTTATAAAGTATTTATGAAGAAGTAATCTCCACTTCAACAAACTACGTAGGGATTATACAGGGTGTTCCGTTAAAGGGGTCCAATATTAATAGGGGTAATAGGGGAGATCACACGGAGCATAAATCAGTATATAATGCCTGGCCGGATCTCAATAATTTTCAAGTTACAGCAAATAGAATAAAAAATCGGAAATTTGTAAAAAAACCCTCATTGCTAAACTATCGATAATGCTACATAAAAACGAAGCACATATTTAGAAAGAGCAGAAAAAATCCTACGAAATGACATAAGTTGTTTTAGAATATTGAGAATTAATGGCGAGTTACAAGCTCTGAAACAGTGAAAAAATACAAAATCAAATATTTAGCAAAATAGTTAATCGTTAATTCCAAAAATGCAACTCTACCTACATCAAGGAAAATGTTATAAAATTTGGTCCATTCCGAAAGCTTTCGAAGAAGCTGACAATAAACCATATCAGTTTAATTGTATGGGAGAAATCAAGCAGTTCCCTAGTTACAACTCTGTACTGTTGCACGCTCGGAAAGGGCGAAACTCCGCCCATGACGATTGTAAACACCCCGTTTTAATATCTTTCAATTATACATTTCTGATCAACCTCTATCAATACCCTTTCATTATTCAGCCTGGTCAAGTGAATGACATATTGTGCAGCTCTCGCCTTGTCTTAAAGCAAACTCCGTGACTGCTGCGTTTCCTCCATGAACTTTCAGGATGATGAAGAAGAAGTACTTTTTATGCAAATTTTCTATGTGTATAGGAAGAAAAGTGTAATAAAACAGCAGTCATCAGTGGGCGTTATGTTAAAGGGAGGCTGTTGTAAGTGGGATTGTAGTAAGTTGATGTATAATAATTATGCCGGAATACTCTAACGAAGAATATGCGGACATGCATCTGATGTACGGGCAAGCTCATGGAAATGCATATCTAGCACAGCGCATGTACCGTGAGCAATTTCCAAGGAGACGTTGCCCAAGTTCGAAACTCTTCATAAAAATCGATAGACGATGACGGGAGACTGGATCGTTTAATACAGCAAGCATTGATGCAGGGAAACCTCGACATGTACGAACACCTGCAATGGAAAAAGATGTACTGAATATTTTTAAAGATAACCCCTCCACGAGTACACGAGCTGCTGCGTCTGAAGTCGGTGTTTCTCACCAAAGTGTGTGGCGTGTTCTGCGTGCAGAAAACATGCACCCCTTTCATGTGCAGCGGGTACAACTGTTATCAGTAACAGATTGTGCTCAGCGGACAGAATTCGTACGCTGGTTGCTTAATGTAACAGAAAATAATCCACAATTTCTGGAAAATATTTTATTTACTGATGAAGCAACATTTACGAGAGAGGGCGTGGTAAACACGCACAATATGCACACGTGGTCATATACAAATCCGCACACTGTTTTCCCGTCGAACGCACAACAAAAGTTCAGTGTGAACATATGGGCAGGTGTCCTCGGCCATTATCTCATAGGACCATATTTACTCCCAGATGTACTCAATGGCAGTACGTACTTGGTTTTCCTACGGGATATCTTACCGCAGTTACTGCAAAATGTGCCAGCAACATTGCGCCACAATATGTGGTTTATGCACGATGGCGCACCGGCACATTTTTTCATAGGTGTTCGCAATCACCTCAATTCAACATATCCTGGGAAATGGATTGGACGCAGTGGACCTGTTGCTTGGCCTGCACGCTCTCCAGACCTCAATCCGTTAGACTTTTTTGTTTGGGGACACCTTAAATCGCTGGTGTATGAAAACGCCTGTGGATACACCGGAGGATTTACTAGCACAAATCGTTGTCGCTGCAGGAGACATTCCCAACTCCGTCGGAGTTTTTCGGCGTGTTCGCCAATCTTTACGATGTCGCTGTCGGCTGTGCGATTCTGTTAATGGGCGCAACTTCGAACACCTATTATAATAATGTCCGTTCGTCTGCCTTCCGACATTGAACTGTGCAGCGCAGGCCAGAAGACTATGCTTCACATATGTCATAAAGTACGTGGAATGTAATTCTTTATTTGTCATTTTTCTTTTATTTTCAACACTTTTTGGCACAGTATTTTGTAAGTCACAGACTGTGGTGTACTCAAATTGTAAATTACAAAGTTTGTATGAATTAATTTAAAATTTAGTGTCTTTTTTAAATTTATAATTAATAAAATTATTATGCTATTTGTTATTATTATTTCCTATCATAAATTATGATGCACATATACATACAATAATTGTCCATGTAAAACATGTACTGAAACTTCTTGCATAGTTACAAATCGCAATATTTTTAATTATTTCCGAATCTTCACCACCAGTTTAATTTTAAAGAATTTAACTTAAGCTTTATATCAATAAAAGACCACTTTAAAATGTAGACTATTATTGTAAAGTTATTTTGGTTCATTCAACTCTTGAATAATTAAAAATGTTGCATCTCAGAAGAAGCATGATCGAAAATGTATAGTTGAGAGTAATTAAAAAGGCGGTGTTTCCAATCGTGATGGGCGGAGTTTAACCTTTGCTAGTGTCAAAGAAAGCGGAGTTGTAACTAAGAAACTGATTAATTTCTCTCACACAATTAAACCGATATGGTTCATTGTAAGCTTTTTCGAAAGTTTTCGGAATGGACCAAATTTTACTACATTTTCCTTGTTGTAGCTAGAGTTGTCTTTTTGGAATTAACGATTAACTATTTTGATGTATATTGGATTTCGTACTTTTTTCACTGTTTCAGGGCTTGTAACTCGTCAATAAATATTTCTATTTTAATACAATTGATGTCATTTTGTAGGTTTTTTTCTGCTCTTTCTAAATATGCGCTTCGTTTTTATGTAGCATTATCGATAGTTTAGCAATGAGGGTTCTTTTACAATTTTCCGAATTTTCATTCTATTTGCTGTAACTTGAAAACTATTGAGATCCGACCAGGCTTTATATACTGATTTATGCTCCATGTGATCTCCTCTATTACCCCTATTAATATTGGACCCCTTTAACGGAACACCCTGTATATCATACGTTTACTTATATTTTTTTACATATTTAAGAGTATCTGACGGTTAAGCCTTTTAAAAATGTCAGTGGTGGAAAATTGGCGCAGAGGCGGAGTCTATTGATACCACTAATTTTTTATAGTATTCTTCTCCTTAAGAAAAACGCAAAAATTCTGTCATTAGATAAGCCGAAATGTACTACTAAAATTTAGTGGTGTAAATAGCCAAATTTCCAGCACTGAAATGTTCTTATAAAACATTAAAATATTATTTTTGAAAATGTTAATTGAGTATAAGTATTCATTAACACTAAAGTAGTTTGCGTTAAAAAAATATTCCCAACAAAATAACCACAATAAACAAACAATTACAAATTTATAGATGCTTATGAATGAATCAAAAAAAAAAATTCTACTTTAATCTTTAGAAAATTCGAAAGTGTACCGTTTTTCTACTTTTATTAAAATTTGTAATTACAAAATCCCTCATGACCTAAATATTCCATCCTTTCTTTTATTCAACATAATCTAATTCAGCACATCTGTGTAAATCTTATTAACACATAATTATTACATTTCAATCCGAATATATTTACGCCGATCAGAGCATGATCAAACAGCCAAACAGACGACAAAACAAATTCATAAACAGCTTACAACAATGTTGTATAGTGTTAAAAACGACTTTTGTGTCTATATATTTACTAAAAGTATAAAATATTCTTAGTTCTTACAATCAATAAATTTGCAAGACATTAAAATCTAAAAAAAAAAAAAAAAAAAAAAAACTTAAATTATGACTTGAATCATACAATTATGCATGTTAACCTTTTGAGCTCCCAGTTATTAAAATTTTGAAAATATGCAAGAAAAAAAAACAAAATGCGATTAAGGGAATGTCCAAAATTAGTCTAGACTACAGTTAACAAAAAAAAAATTAAATTCCCCCTGCCGGGCTCTAGGACATCATTTCAGCATGCAAACACAGACAAGAAAAAATTAAAATTACTATTAATTGCAAGAGACACGAAATATAGGTGAAAAATAGGTCCCCCCCCCCAAAAAAAAATCCTTGTAACGCTCGAAAAACTCAAAAAATTCCAATTTTTGAAATTTAGAAAGTTAATTCATCTAAAAAAAAAACAACTAGACATTGACAGAATGTGATTCTGTTACGTAGGCGTAAAAAGGAAAAGTTAAACCTATAAACTATGTTTTTTATTGTAAATACATAATTGTTTTATTTATGTGGGAATACATTCACCCATCCGAGCCTAAAGGATTAAACTTACCGGACTTTTTAGCTAAGTTTTATTTTAAAAAAATTTCGCACCAGAATTTTTATTTGTTTCATCTGAACTCTTTAAGCAACATGTCCCTGCATGGATTTCCGTATTATTATTTTATAAAACAATGTCTTGTTCGAGTCGAAATATTTTCATTTGGTACCATGCGAATTACCCGTTATTAGAATACATAGTGTTAAAATAGGTATACAGAAAAAAATAACGAAATCATAATACGGAAAATTCTATTCCTACCTCTCTAATTTCTATTTTGCCATCTTTGTTGTCGTCGTAAGCCTCCATAAAACATTCTTTCAACTCTGCCATCATTGAATCAGAGACGACTTGCTGGAATAAAAATTAAAGATTTAATACATAATTAAATTGCAAAAAATGTTTTATTAACAATTTAAGACAATCAGATAATGCCAAATTGATAATAAAATGCTATAATCAATTTGAAATACCTTACGTATAATATAGTAGTAAATGTTTATTCATACTACTCTCTGAGAACATTTTTGAAAAATAATAAATATGATCGCAACCAATGACACTAGTTTTCACCGTGAACTTCTGGAGATCTGTTTGATCCTCTCGCTGCATAATTGTTTTATCAAAATTGGTTCAAAAACTGCGCAATTTTTTTATTACATATTACAAATCTACATATATTTTAGAGTTAAAATATGGGAAAACTTTTTGTAAAAGATTTTTTTTAAATATAGAATTAGATCATAAAAAAATGTTTGCCAGAAAGAGCGTCTTTTACAGAATTTTTAATCTTTTATCACCGGTTTTTCAAAACAGAATTTTTTAAATAATTTATCGGGGGAAGATTACAGGCAAAATTCACAATAAAAAGTAACTGCGGGGAATAATCAAGGAAAGTTATATAAACGGAAAAATGCATCCCGGAGGAAATCTTGGGTTGCATAAATTTTGCTACTTTAAAGTTGACCGAGGAAATCTCGGGTTGCGCAGCGAGAGGGTTAATAGTAAACTATTAAGAAAATTGTTTTTCACGGAAGAAAGTTGAAGTTTTTAAAATAATAAAAGAAATTGGATATTTTTGCAAACAATATAGATAGTATAAACGTGGCTACACGATTTTATTCTTTATAATAGTAACTTTAGAAAGAAATCATTTAATTAAGTTAGTAATACACATATTATAAGATTGTATGTTTTACAAGTATGGATTGCAAAATAATGTCGTACGTTATTGAATTTTCATATTGTATTGAATTCACTGTAGCATGTATAGTTACAGTTGAAAATAAAAGAAAAAACAGTAGATTTTTTTTTTTTTTAACTCTCTAATTTTAATGTGTGAAATCGCGTATATCACCATATATTATTTCATATTCACAGGGGAAAGCATAACCAAAAACGGTTAGTTGATGTTCTACGTCAGCGCAGGATTTGGAGCGAGTCAACATGAGCTTTATAGGCTATTTCCATGGGTACTTGTAGTGTAAGTCACATGCTGTGATTTTTGGCTACCAGTATTTTAGAACGGAAAAATGTAACTTATATTATCAGAGATATCTCATTAGTTGAAAAAGCCCAAGAAAACTTTTCGAAAATAACGGTGGCCAAGAAGCATAGCAGTTATCAGCTTTGCGACTTACCCTACAAAATCCCATGGAACTAGCCGATAGAAATAATCAGCTGCCATCCGAACACCGAATTCAAGCAACGTCGGCACGATCAGGGAAATTTGGAAAGGGGACTCATGTGAACTGCGAGCTGGATGTAGATTCATAAAACCTGTCAGTAAAATCCCTAATACGGAGTTTTCTCTAACTGGCAGGTCGGTAGTTTAAAGGGGAGTGCCATGACATAATATTCCCTCATACGGTAATAAAAATTGTAGGTCACCTTTGAGGCCAAGACAGACTTCCGTCTCCGTGGGTTTCACCAAATGGAAAATGTCTTTATTCACACAGCACCTTTAACCCTTTCGAGACGAGCGTCTTTTACAGAATTTTTAATCTTTTATCACCGGTTTTTCAATACAGAATTTTTTTCCTAATTTAATCAGGAAAATGCTCTGATTACATAAGGTAAAATTTACAATAAAAATAAGTGGAGGGAATAATACAGGATTCTGAGCACCTTATGCTGCACGTATAAGTGTTGCTCGTCCTCAAGTGTTCGGGGGATAAGGGACTTTGAAACCAATTTTTATATATTTTTTAAATTACACTTTAAATACTGTTCAAGGGCACACTATATGAATTATGGCACATAATTATCACACAAGAAATTAAAAAAACAAATTGGAAAAAATAAGTAATTTTTCTGAATATTCTAACCCCTTGAGGGGTGGTGGGATAAAATATATCCCATCTAATGTAAACAAGATTTTCACCAGAAAATTTTTACTAACTTTTATATTTTTGACTTAGGAGGCAAAACGTTGAAAAATTGCTTTTCATTATTTAAAAATAAAATTTTTCGATTATTCCGGTGAGAATTAAATATTTAGAGACATTTTTGCCTGCCCCTGAAGGGGTTAATCGTTATGAGGAAATTTTCAAAATGCTATATGCGCATTCCATATCAATTAAAATCCCCAATATTTTTTATGACAGTTTGGTTTACATACACAAATTAAATTGTGCGTCGAATTATATATATTTGAATTTAAACGTAAATATATATATATTTAATTTTATGGAGTTTCAGTATTTTTACATCATATTTTTGCTAATTTTAACTTTTCCAATTATATTTAGTTTAAAAAAACTACGCGCAGTTTTATTTGTATATGTGAACTAAACTGGCATAAAAAAATATTGGCAATTTTAATTGATATAGAATGCGCAGGCGGCATTTTGAAAAGCTCTTCATAACGCTTAAAATATGCAGTAAAGTTCCTTATTTTTCTCCAAAATATATTTTTTTACTTGTGTGATACATATATGCCATAATTCATATAGTGGCCCTTGTATAGTATTTAACCCCTTGAGGGGCGGTGGGATAAAATATATCCCACCTAATTTAAACAAGATTTTCACCAGAAAATTTTAACTAAATTTTATATTTTTAACTTTGGAGGATAATCGTTAAAAAAATTGCTTTTCCTTATTTAAAAATAAAATTTATCGATTATTCTGGTGAGAATACAATATTTAGAGACAATTTTGCTTGCCCCTTAAGGGGTTAAAGTGTAATTAAAAATAAATAAAAAAATGAATTTGAAGGTGCCTTGTTCCCTTGTGCCCTTGTCAAAGGGGATACCCTTTGGAACCGGCATCTGCTGCACAAATTTTATTCTGTTTGGCCCACTTATTTATAAAGAGTTGAGTTTACTTATCTAACCACGAAAATGCTACAATTAAAGAGGACAAATATCATTATTTTTTTATTACTGGTTCCAAAAATTATGTTTCTACATGCACCTTTTGAAAGTGCATTATATGCACCCCCGAATTGGTTATATCCTGGTCAACCATTATGGTCGGCAAGGGACATAGATTGAAATGTATTTCTTTCTGTGAAACCTTTAAGACCATTAATCACGAAATTTGTTTTGCGTTTGACATGGACATTGCGGAAACGAAATGCCATTGCTGATACTTTTGAAACTATAGGTATCTTCGAAGATGTTTGATAATCCATTCGGCGTTTGTGTCAGATATTTTAAATGATTAAAATTTGAACACAACTAATAAAACTATATTATGTGTCGACTCATTGCTCTACAGTTAAGATTCATCTTGTTTCTGTATTATGTGCCTGTGGCGCTACCTGTCAGGAATTACTATGTGAATGTAATTAATATGCGTATTATCGACCTCATTCAATAATTTGTACGCGAGTTTTAGGAGATCCTGCATATATAAAAAAGCATTAGGGCTAACTTAAATAGGGGCGACAGGGGCAAACTTTCGTAACTAATTTGAAAATTTTATATTTGTCTTAACAAATCACGGTGATTAATTAGGAGAAAAACTTTTGAACATTAATTATTTTAGTGCATGTCTGATTTTCACTTTTGCGCATGACGTTGACGTCTATGACAAAACGTACAAATCAAAGAATTTATAAAAAATAATATACTCGAAAACAAAATATGTTTCCTTACTTTCAATATTTATTCAAAATCGCATATTCAGATTGACTAGCATAAATCTTAAATTTAATTTTATTTGCCCTACTGATTTCTGTTATATAAAGGATATACATGACAACCAGTATGAAAAATGATTCAGCAACCGTATCGCAAGACAAAACAATCATTGTCTATATAAAGCTAGACATGAAAAAGAAAAAGAACGAGATGAAATATGTCTTGTAATAAGTAAGTCTCAAAGTAAAAACTATCGGTAAAAGATAGAATTTATGGTTTCCATGACGACCATGAAAATGCATATTTTATCCTTGAGGTTAGAGAATTTAACAGAAACAAAGTAAAAACATTACAGTTATTGTAGAATATTATTCGAGTATTTTATTTTTTTTTTTTAACTGAAACATAAAAAAAGAACATACATTTTTGGATATCTTAGGCCATTATTGGACGTTTGGGAATAATTTCAATTTGTAGAGATAAAAGTAATTAGTAAAATTGAATTCATAATTACTTTCTTATGCAGATTAAGTTATTGTGTTTTTTCAAAATAAGTGAAAAGGAAATTGAATATTTATTAAATTTTAAAATCCGTGAAGAGGGTCTACTTGGCGACCTACCGCAGTCTATATTACCGTGTTGAACCACTCATTTGAGATAAATACTTAACAAATGAAACGCAAAAAATTCTAAAACATAGTTTCCATGGAGGAATTTTGGAGAAAAGCTCCCGCCCTAATGGAAGATTCATAGCTGCTGTCTTTCATAGCGTGTAACTATTTTATACATTCAAAAAGAATAAACTTACTGTTTTTTTATCATATCGGGCAAATAGAAAATTTCGTCAATTAAATTTGGAAACTCAAGGAGAGCTTTTTCATTTAAGAAATATATTCAGAACAATCGAATTCAAAATATACATAATTATTCCCCACATACCGCTATAAACGCTAAAATACTAAAATCTAAAACAACATCTCAAATAAATAAAATATCCCCATATCCACTTCACTTTTTTCTTTCCTAGCAACAAATTAATCAGACCATAGTCTGATCATTCTTTAAATAAAGAAAATTTCACTAATAAATTTTATTCACCAATTCATATTCTAAATATTCATTAATTATACAAAAACTCTAATAATAAATTAACCTTATTAATTAAAACTTTCAGGAGTTATAACGGCACCGATAAAATTACAATCTACCTTGTAAAAATACCAATACATAGCATAATTTAACACATTGTATGCGGGACACGTAAAAATACATTTTTGTGTGTTGGGGGCAATTATTATTACTGGTACCGGAAATTTTGTACGGACGAAAAAAGAAGGTGTAATTCAAGCATGCTCTCTTCGGTTGTGAGCAGATTTTAATTTACAGTGTCATTTGTGACCGTAACTTTTGTGCTCATTTTCGAAAAATTAACCGCATACAGTGTGTTAACTGCACTACCCATTACCTGCACTTAAAATCGCACCCAAGCAAGATCCCAGTGGCGAAATCGGGAAGCCGCTGGATTCCGAGACAACCCGAGTTGAAAAGCTCCACCCTCTCTTGTAGAATATGATAAACGACATAATTATCCCTTATCAACCAATACGGAATCTTCTTAAATGCTCCATAGATGGCACCAGAGGCTGTTTTTTTTTTTTTGCACTTTTTGAACACAATTCATTTAGAGTACTTTTTGTGTATAATACAGTTTGTGCACTTTTTGTGCAGAGTTTAGTTTGCAAAATTATCGTCGAAAAAACACAGATGGAAATTTACATTCTACAAGCATATATTATGAGTATATTTGAAATTGAAATCAGTAATTTTGAATAATCATTTCAATCAATGATTTAGTCATTTCATTATTCAAGTATCAAGTACCGAGAAGATAAAATGAAAGGTATCAAAAATGGAATTTTAGAATAGGTTTTATGCAAAAAAGAACGATGTAATATAAGCGGAACCCTTCAAATCGAAAGGAAAAGGAGGGAGTCTTATCTACAATTATGGAAAAAATATCACATGTAGATTTGGTATTTTCTGTACGCATATTTTACTAAATTTTTCCGGTGACAGTTAAACTTTTGTGTAACCCTTCAGTGTGGGTAAATTGTGTCACACTCTTGTTTGTAATAAAGGAATATTGAATTGTTGCTTAACCCCTTAACGATCGCAACAAATTACGGTTTAAAAATTCTAATTGCTTATTGGCACCACTTTTATGAAAAATAAATATTCACCTTATTTAATGACAGGTAAAAGGATACCATAATAAAGCCAATTACACTATTTTATAAAAATGGCGGGAATCAAACAATCTGAATAAAAGACACAATCCGTGAATATCACGGGAGCGAAAATTAAGTGGTTAAATAAAACGATTATGTCATAAATAACAGCAGTTTCGAGAGAATGTTAGGTTTTACCAACGATTTTAATTAACAGTTTGTATCCCCGGTGATATTGCAATTGTGTATCCACTGATATAAGTGAAATAAACTAAAACAATTTTATTGGACGTATTTTTGAAATATGGTCAGTTGTAATGCCTTAATTCCACATATATCCGTTTTCATGCCAGTGTGACGTCTACATCATTGCGACGTGCGAAAATGGTTTCTGTCACAGTGGTGACCAAAAGATAAAATTTTATTGTGACACGTTATAACTCTCTAGTCCCTTGGGGACGAGTGACCCGCATACGTGCCGGAAATATGCCTAAGGATCCTCGTTTATCCTCACCAGCAAAATTTTACTGTAAAATTTGTCTTATTTAATCCGAGCATTTTCCCGATTTGAATAGGCACAAACTTCTGTTTTTTAAAACCGGTCGCAAAGTAATAAACATTTCGTAAAAGGCTCCCGTCGCGAAGGGGCTAGGGAATGCTAATTAGTGACAGTTAGTAAGATATAGTAGGCATTTGGAATTTGTTCCAAAATATGACATATCTTCTTTACAGTGACGTGTAAATGATTTATTTTTCACGTCACGCGATAATAGTGTTGAGATCCGTGCATTTAGGTCACTGTGATATTAAGGTTACAAAGTAACTATTGCTTAGTGTCCTAGACCGTGATTACTTAAAACTTAAGGTTAAATCTGTTGAGTGTTTTATTACAGACCTCATTGATCAGAATTAACATAAAGTAAAGTTCATGAGTAGTAAGATGATAAATTGGTGATTTGATTGATTTCCTGCGACTGTAAAATAGAGAATTTGACGATAGCAGCTTCGTTACTTAACCCTCTCTCTGCGTAATTGTTTTGTCAAAATAGCTTCAAAAATTGCGCATTTAATTCCTTCGCGACTAGCGCCTTTTAAGAATTTCTATTGTGTCACCGGTTTTTCAAAACAAAAATTTTCGTCTGATTTAATCGGGAAAATGCCTCGATTAGATAAGGCAGAATTTACAATAAAATGTAACTGGTGGGAATGATCAAAGAGGGTCAATTAGACGAAAAAAATGCATCTCTTATGAAATCTCGAATTGCGCAAATTTGCTACATTTACGTTGACCGAGAAACTCTCGGACTGCGCAGCGAGAGGATTAACCCTTTCCGGCACGGGCAATTTTGTTGTAAAATGAAGAAATGATTGACTGACACCGGAATTTTAAAACGACTTTTTTTTTAAATTTAAAACGTTATTTTAACTAATCAATGCAATGATTAGTTTTGCAATTAGTTACAATGATTAAATTTTACTAAAATATTCTTGGTGCCGTTCGTAAGTTTGGAATTAAAATTGGGTATTCCGACCCGGGCACAGTGAGCCGGAAATGGTTAGAAGGAGGCAATCCTCCTTTTCAAACTTTTCCCACTATTAATTCCTAGTAACTTTCCTTAATAAGTTTTATGACTAATTAAAGTGTTGAAAACTAGAGGGAAATACTGATCAAAAAGAGCGTGCCCAGATTGGGAACAAAGATCCACTACTACGCTTCAAGTATACAGGTTGACTCAAAAGTCCCTGAAACATTTTGTAATTCAATATACAAACAAACAAATGCCGTACAGGAGTGCGGTTTGGGCAAAAATGCTTCTCACGGTGAAAAGCTTTCTTCAAGCGAATAAAAAACTAGTTCAAAACTTCGATCATAGATAGCGCTACTTGTCCGTATTTTTCGTTTCAGACATACGTTTTTTCTGATTTTCAGATTAGTTTCGATTTGCTTTAAAAGTACCAACGTACGCAATTCTTTATCGTTGCGAGTATCCATTTCTGTGTCACAGCATTAAAACTAATCTGAAAATTAAAAAAAACCGCATGTGGAAACTAATTATATACGGATAACTGAATTTATGATCAAAGTTTGGAACTAATTATTTTGATTCAGTTCAAGTAAACTCTTCATCGTGAGAAACATTTTAAGTGAAAACCGCACTCCTGTACGACAATTACTTGATTTTATATCGAATAAAATGTGTTAGGAAGTTTTGGGACACATTGTATTACACCTGACTTTGACAGTTTCCAGACGTCCATTTTAGACTTAATTCTAAGTCCTGTAGCGATTACATCAAACTTAAAAGGAGTAAAGCAAGGATCACATCTAAATTTAGGCCATTTGGTAAGAATAACTATCGAAAGGAAAAAAATTGATTAACTCTTTGTGGAATAGATTTGAAAAGCAGTAAAAAAAAATAGCAATAATGTGAACAATATCAACGTTCAGGAACTATAAATGTTTAGTTTTAAAATTGCACTGCTGCTACATGTTACCAGCATTTTTCGCTATCGATTTTATCCGGAAGACTGCAATAGGTAACTTCTTATTTTTTGTAACCCTTGTTATTACTTGCCTTCCAAATAGAGACGAATTTCCTTTTCTCCCCGGTATAAACGCTTAAGAAAATTATTTTAAATTATGGTTTTTCTCTCTTATATATTAGATGATCCTTCGATGTTTGGGAGTTGGAAGTTCCATTACATATTATGCTAAATTAATGTACCTTTTCTCAGAAACTAACAATGATATTCACTTGAAATTTTTTAAGTACATAATATGGATAATTCCTAATAAAGGGAAGTCAACTTTATAAACAGATATTCATAAGAAATCTGGTAATTCTGGTAAGAAATCTGGTAATAAGAACTTTGTTAAGATATCTGGAATAAAAACCACTTTTAAATAACAAAAATCTTGCATTTTTCGAAAGAAAAACTTTTTTATTAAAATTCTGTACAAATGTTTGTAACAAAAGTTCATTTCAGATCGATCAAGAATATGTGTGAAAAACTATGGCAAGATTGTGTTTTTTAATTCTTGTTGTGGTTGAAACAAAATATATCATTCGAAAGACGGGTAATAAAGGATTCAAAACATTAAAAAAATGGAAATTTTTTTTCAAGAGTTTGACGTTCAACTGATCTTAACGCGAAAGAAAAATCGATTAGTGCAAAAAGCATGTATTAGGTGACCACATTTTACTAGACAAACGGAAACGAACCGTTATGAAAATAAAAGAAAAAATTCAACAAGAAGTTTGACCAATGGCATGATAATCGGACAAATGTCTTTATTATGCAAAAATGACTATAAACTGTTTTTTATGTTTTGTGTTAAATACTTATGAAATTAAGAAACACATTTATGTTAATGTAAGTAAATATAAATTAGATAAATTTTACTTTAAAAGTTTCATATCAAGCTATAATATGTATTGCCTAACAATAGCACATCAAAAAGAATGGTACAGGACACCAGTATATTGTTTATTTTTATATTGCAATTTTACATTCGGCTGTGAAACAGTTGGTTGAGGATCTATTGTATTTTTAATATTCAATGCATCTTCAATTACTGCCTATTTAGAATTCGAATGTAGTTCCACATACTACGATTTGAATTAATGCGGTAATATCGCGGAATAAATTACCACTCTAATTGAGGGAATCCTGCATTCAGATTCGAAGTACGAATCACAAGAAAAGATGCTGGGAAAAGGTTTTTTTTTTGTTTTGTAACTGCTCGTGAAAATGTGCAACGGGGATAAAAAGAATCCCGGTTAAATAATAAAGTTGTAAAATAAATCAGCTTTTCTATAAGGATTAACGATATTAAAAGCGAGTCTATATCGAAACGCTGCTGCCGCGTCTAACGAATTTTTTATTTAGAATTATTGAATTAATACCAGAAAATTTTGAACAGAATTTTTTTTAATTTATGGAAGATTTATCACTGTATAAAGCAGCGTTCCCAAACCGTGTGCCGCGGCCCACTTGTAGGCCGCGACCACCGTGGTACTGGGCCTTCTTAGGGTCTAATCTCTTAGGTCTAGAATCTTAGGGTCTAATACCGGTTTTTCGGGACGATTCACTACAGAAGCGCTGGCTGTTGATCGCTGGGATTACATTCGCCAGTCATTAAGGTCAACGCTCTCCTTCCTCCGACATTCTTCACCCCTCTCCCCACCACGTCCGCATTTCGAACTTTTATTATTGACTCCTTTGTCAGTGTCTGTGGTTTTCTGTTGATGTATCATATCGTTGTGTGTACTGTGAGCTACTATTACTTTACGTCAATATGGATGCTTGGTTTCAGACGGGGTCCTGTCGTAAGATGAAGTTGGCAAGTGATGAAGGGACTTGTACATCTGTTTCTACAAATAGTGAGTTTGAAATGAAGGCTAAATCCAGTCTAAGATGTAAAAAAATAGCAAGGAAAACTAAAGTATATTTTCGTAAATATAACTCTGATTTTTTAAAATGTGGGTTTGTGTTTTCTGGTTCTGAAGAAGAGCCTATGCCTCAGTGTGTGATTTGTTTCGAAATGCTATCCAACGAATGTATGAAATTTTCAAAACTTGAAAGACATCTATCAACTAAACATCCTGAATGTGTAGGAAAGTCTTTGGATTCCTTTGAAATTAAGAAAATTTTTTGTATGTCTAAATCTACCATTGAAAAATCTTCAAAACAGAACAAACTAAGCACCAGAGTTTCTTATGAGCTTTCTTTGTTAATAGCAAAGAAGGGTCCAGCTCACACCGTGGGAGAGGAACTTATTATACCCGCTGCAAAAATAATAAGTAATTCTTTGTTTGATGAAAAATGTACAAAAAAATAAACGAAATTCCATTATCAAATACAACCGTTAAAAGAAAAATTGATGAAATGTTGGAAAATGTGAAAAAAGCTGTCATTACTTTTTTGAAACAAAGTGAATATTTTTCACTGCAACTTGATGAGAGTACAGACGTTGCAGGACAAGCTAATTTATTAGCTTTTTTAGTCGTTTTGAGTTGAATGGCAATATTGAAGAAGAAATGTTGTTTTGTCGATCTTTGCCGACAAAAGCAACTGGTGAAGAGATTTTCAAATCTATTGGCAATTTTATAAAAGAAAATGAAATAGATTGGACTAAGTGTGTAGGTTTGACAACGGATGGGCACGTGCTATATCTGGAATTCATATTGGTTTATTCGCCAAAGTTAAATCAGTTGCTCCCTTGGTTCAATGAACACATTGTAGCATACATAGAGAAGCTCTTGCTGTTAAAGGTTTGGACGAGAGTTTAAGAAAAACTTTTGGCGATGCAGTAAAAATAGTTAACTTTATCAAAGCAAGACCTAAAAACTCCAGACCGTTTGGTGTTTTGTGGGATGAAATGGGCAGTGAACACAAAGAGCTTGTACTTCACTGCGAAGTTCGGTGGCTGTCGAGAGGCAAAGTGTTGACAAGATTGTTTGAACTCCGTGATAAACTCACGGTTTTCTTGAGGGAGGGAGATTATGATGGAAAACTTGCAAATTCCTACTTAGACTGTGTGACCAATGAAAACTGGTTGAAACGGTTGGCATATCTGGCGGATATTTTTGATTCTGTCAATGTTCTTAACTCTGCAGGGCAAGGAAGCTCATAAGTTTTTTGTGCAAGACAAAATAGAAGCAATAATAAAGAAACTTCAACGATGGGCTCAAAAAGTGGAGCAAGATTCCTTCGACGCATTTACAGTCCTACGTGATTTTCTTGAAACCAACGAAGTCAAAATGGATAAAACAACAGCTACAACTATAAAAGAACACCTCGAATCTTTGGCCTGTACCCTCAGGTAATTTAAAGTTATTTATTTTCTTAATTTTATTCTATTATTTTTTAATAAGCGTAATTAAAAACATTTATTTTCCTAAAACAGTAACTTTTTTTAAAAATTAGTAAATTTTTCAAATAGCACCTTTTTAAAATTAATAAATTTTAGTTACTTGTCTTATACTTTTATTAATCATTCATATTAATGAGAAATCTACCAACACTAACTGAAGCAGTAATTAAGCCTTTTCATATTTTTTAGGAACTTCTTCCCTAAAATTGAAGATTAAATTCAATGGATCAGAAACCTCTTTGAAGAAAATTACTTAAAAAAATTTAAATTATCTTCAAATGAAGAAGACTCGTTACTTGAACTATCATGTGACCAGACTTTAAAATCGATTTTTAAGACAACACCACTGGTCTCATTTTGGATAAAAGTTCGGCAAGACTATCCAGCTATTGCCAAAATTGCACTGAGACACTTGATGGTCTTTTCTACAACCTATCTATTTGAACGAGCCTTTTCAACTTTAGTTTTTTTTAAAAATAAATATAGAAATAAAATGAATGCCTAGAGGGATTTGAGACTGAAACTATCCAGTTTCAATCCAGATATTGACACTCTCGTCGAAGACAAACAGTGTCAAAAATCCCATTAAAGTTTTTTCTCTCTCTCTTTTTTTTTTTTTTTTTTTTTTTTTTTTTTTTTTTTTTTTTTTTTGAGTTTTATATAATTGTGATAGCTAAGTAAATACAATAAATAAAGTTATTTTCTTTATAAAAAATATTTTTTTCTTCATGTACAACATCTTTTACTAGTTACTGACATAATATATAGACACTGGTTATCAAAAATTAAGGAAAAGTCACAAAATGCTAATTTTCAAATACGCGACCACTCAAAAGGAAATAATATAATTCGAGTAATTACTACCTCTACAACACAGCTAGCCCATATAACATCTCATCCATGTCACAAATGGTCACAAGTGTCACAGTCACTACGGTGAAGCAAAAAAATAGGAAATTCCATACATCTCATTATGAGTCTCAAATGATCACTATATGTGACTCCACTGAGAAGTCAATGTGACTGCTGGTTTGCGACGAGTCACCAGGTGAATTTACAATGTAGTTAAATTGTGACTCTCATGTGACTGTCATTTTTAGACTCAATTTCATAGTCATCATGAACGTTGCATTATGATAAGTCACCAAATAATATCATATTATAGTCAATGGAAACTTTTCCCAAAAGAGCACAATGGTGACTTCAAAGTAGTCTCTCTGTCACCTGAAAGTCATCATGTGACTTTAATGTGACATTATTTGGTAACTTATCACAATGCAGCGTTCAAAATGACTTTGAAATTGAGTCTACAAATGACAGTCACATGAGAGTCACAATGTAACTACATTGTAAAGTCACATGATGACTCGTCACAAACCAGCAGTCACACTGACGTCTCAGTGGAGTCACATATAGTGATCATTTGAGAGTCATAATGAGATGTATGGAATTTCCTATTTTTTTTCTTCACCGTAGTGACTGTGACACTTGTGACCATGTGTGTCATGAATGATATGTTATATGGACTAGCTGTGTTGTAGAGATAGTAATTTCTCGAATTATATAATTTCCTTTTGAGTGTTCGTGTATTTGAAAATTAGCATTTTGTGACTTTTCTTTAATTTTTGCACACCAGTGTATATATATATATATATATATTCGTCATGTGTATATACTATATAGGCGTCTATTTGTCATATTTTTAACTTTATATTAAGTAGTTAGTGGTCCTCAAAGTTATTTTTAAAAAATTGGTGGTCCGTACAACTAAAAAGGTTGGGAACCGCTGGTATAAAGCAAAAATAACTATTAAAACTTACTGGTAAGAATTCAGAATGCCTAAATAAAAAATCAGCCAGATGTGGCAAACTGTACCGAAGTATTATGATTTTGCTTAGAAAAATTAAAGCGAGATTTTGGCATCCCTTACTGTTACAAGATTTATTCAGATGATCTGAAAATTTGCCATAATCTGAATAATGCAACATTTTTAAACCTTGTTTCGAAATAAGAAACCCCTAATAAAATATATTAAGCTTTTAAGAGCTGATAAATCGTTTTAGGTTAGAAAATGTATTGGTTTATTTAAGTGATCTGAAAGTGTGTCATAATCTGCATAATACATGTTTTTTTATTCCTCGTTTCTTATTTATTTCATACAGCGAAATAATAAAAACTCTAAAAAAATTAATAACTGTTCCTTGTTTCCTATTTGTTTCATGCAGCGAAGTAAGAAAACCCCTAAAAATTAATAACATATTTTTGAAATATCTAAAAAATAATTATTCCTTTTTGTAAATCACAAAATACAAACATTAAGGCAATATGTTTAATAACATTAAAAATATTTCATATCGAAATTTTTCATAAAAAATATTGGTGGAAGTTTAATTTTATTTTCTTAATAATGTCTTGTAAGCTTAGTCTAAAAATATTTTCTTAGAAAATTTAAAAGGCAGAATTTATTTCTTTTGTGCTTTTTCATTTCGAAATGTATTAAAATGATTAATATTTTTGGATTTTACGTGACATAAGAAATATGCAGAGCTCGAAAATGTAATCGGATAAAAAAATATTCTATTTTCAGAGCTAAAACAGAAAATCTGAAAATATAAATTATATTTCTCCAGGATTTCGTTACTTTATACGTAGAATTTGTTTTTTAATACATTGTTTGAAATCAAATATAGAAACTTCAGATTACATTTTAGATGTAAAAAATAAGAAAAATATTAATGTATTTTACTCATTGTATTTTTGTTTTTTATATGAAAAATAAATGAATATGTTTTTCCTTTTTTTCTTGGAAAATACCTAGATTTCTTACAAGACTGGGAAATATACTTCTCTTTCGCTTTACAGAGTTGCTTATTACTTCCAATAGCCTGAAAAACCTTTTATAATTAATAATTATAGCATGATCATTGAAAGAAACCATAGTTCTCATGGTATCTAGTTACCTATTTCTTCATGATTCATATTTAATTTATTTTAGAAAGAAATTTCTGGTTCGTAACGAAATACTTTTATTTGGTAGCGGTCAAAATGACCGCTATGATCGCTCTAGTGTTAAGTGTCATTGGTAAATGAAACCCACCCTTCATTTTCAATACATAATTCGCTTTACCGAGTATACCTATAATAAACTACTGCACCAGAAGATAAAGGAACGAGGCAGATAAATAAATCGAGACACATAAGTAAAACGAAACGCTATTATAAATGGCTTCAATAATTTTGCCATAAGTTTCATTTCATTGTGTTTTATGTACTCAACTATTGTTTTTAATGCGATTCACACGAAATATTTTCGAATTTTAAATGCAGTTTTATTAAACAAAGGCTCATGAACCTCAATTTGTAATAATCAATATTTTGACATAATATTCATTGGCAAGGCATTGTTTCATTGATAGCTTGAATTTGAACATATTGTATATTAATTTATGACACATTTATGAAAAAGAAACTAAAGAAATAAACTTTAGTAGGTTTAGGTTTTCCTGTTAGTTGTAGTTGATTGTTAAAAAGTTAGTAAATTCTATTAAAATAAATTGAACTGTTTAAATTTGTAAAACATTTCCTAATTTAAAAAAAATATATACTTAAAAACAAATGTGGAATCCATATTACTTTTGCGACATAGAAATAATCACATTGTTTCCCTTTGGTTATTCATTTATACAAGATAGTTTCACAGAGAATTCATAATTTTAACCAACTACTATTGTTATAAATTTAGAAGCAAATGCTTGCAATTTCAGTATCATTTCATAACAATCTATGCATTCTTTCATATATTTCTTACACTAGGGGAAATAACCATATTTTCGTAAAATACCTTTAGTATACTTTAAACTTGTTTACTAAAATAAAACTATTTACCGTATATACTCGCGTATAAGTCGACCCTAAATTCGAGAGGAATAACAGACTGAATACCAGTATTTAAAAAAAGTTATCTTCTTGTTATCTAAATGCAGAATTTGCTGACATTAAATAAGACGAAGATAACTACGAGAAAATATTGGTATGAAACATATCTTTTCCATGAATTTAGGGGTCGACTTATAAGCGAGTATATACGGTAATATAAAATTTAATACAATGCTTCTCAACCAGCGTTTTTCGTTACACAAATGTGCCATAAGAAAGCAGAAAATAATTGCAGAAAATAATTTATAGCTTATAAGATTTTAATAAAATCTCCGATATAAATCTATTTTCATTTCACTTTTTTACCAATGACAATAAAAATACGACGAAATACATATTTCAAAGCAACAGATATAACAAAATTATATTTCAGACAAACTTAAGCTGAAGATTGTGCTTTTATGTTGGGATTTTTTTATTAAAAATATCTATCACTACTTCAAAATAGTAATTTTGGCTTTATTTAATGGAAGACTTTTCGTGATTAAACAAATGGAACACTATTTGTCGGAAAACATGGTATATATTTTTAAAAAAAAAATTCCCCAATCGGTCAGCACTGATTGAGAGAACATAAGATGCAGAGCTGCCAAGTCTCCGGCTTTTTGGATACCAGTATTTTAATACAAAAAATGTTGTTTTATTTAATTGCAAAAATTGGGCGATTTAAAAGAACAACATTTTCCCTAAAATAATAGTGGTGTGCAAAAAGCCGGAGACTTCACAACTCTGATGTAACATCGAGTCCTGTGCGATCAATGATATTCGGTAATGTAATAAAAACATGGGGTGCATTCTGTGAAAGAAAAAGGTGGAATTTCTCTGTCTACTATTTGTTCTCTAATGAAGAATTTATACGAACAACAACAAGCGCAAGTAAGTGATTAGGATTATATAATTTTTATATATTTTAGCCTTTAATTATGTTGCACACGTCATTGACGAATGAAAAATTTAACCATAGACATTACAAAATTAAGAAAGTTATAATCTACAACTACATCTTTTTCCACGCACGTGTTTTAAATTTCATAATAAATTTGATACTTATGGCGTAATAATGCCAGCTTACTTGGAGTGATTTTGCTGTTGCCTAACTCATGGCGCCAAAAGCTTTCATTCTGGCTTGAGTTAAGATTCGCGATGGAGTGAACATTATGTATATATTGACGTTTAAATATTAAAATGTCATTTCAAAATTATTATTTGCAACTTCTTATGGAGAATATATTATAATTTTAAAGTAATTTGGATGTGATTTATTTAAGAAAGAATTGTAGTTACATAGCTGCCTGCCAACCTTCCACTAATCTTCCGGAATGAGTGGATTAATTTGATCCAGGTTATAACCACATTTCGAACTAGAAAACTTATTTCATTGATGCTTATTTATTTAATTCCAGTTTCTACGTGGAAGATATTTAATTTCTTTAAAAAAAAATTCTGGTTCTAAACGTATTAAACCAGGGTCAAATTAACGTAAGTATTACGGAAGATTAGTTTGAGGTTCACACCTATATAGTTATAGATACTATGCTTCGAAGTTATAGTCCAGGCAATAGGGAATTTTACCTAGCAAAATTAATGGTAGTTCTGGAACTCGGCTTACTTTATGTATTTTGGGTCGCTGAATCTGAATTTGTAACTTCCCACCAAAATTTCCCCCGGTAACCCCCCAAAATTTTGGTAAAAAGCCCCCCCCAAAAAAGGTTTTTATTAAATAATTCCATTTTTTTATTGTTTTAGGGGAAAAGTATCTAGAAATTCAGAAAGTATACAAAATTTGCAATAAATTAGATATATAACATTATGACTTAGTATGAAGGGGAAAGGGGAATCTGCCTCGGAACATACGCGCTGTGCTGCATGGACTAAGTTGCGCAATTCCACTTAACCACTCACACTTTTACATTCGCCCTCCCATCTACCCTCCGAACTTTCCTTATAAGGTTTACTTTAAGTTTTTTGGGTCGCTGAATCCTAATTTTTAATTTCCCCCCAAAATTTCCCCCCGCGAACCCCCCCCCACCCCCAAATAGTTCTTATTAACTTAAATTTCTTATTGTTTTTGGAGAAAAGCATTACAAAATTCAGAAACTAGACAAAATTTGCAACAAATAGGATACATGACATTATGACGTAGGATAAACGGGGATAGAGGGGGTTGCCTCGGAAAATTCCGCGCGCTTTTCTCAAAAAACAATTTTTTTCAAAAAATCAATTTTTTTTGGTTGGGGGGGGGGGTAGGGGGTTTGCCGGATGAAATTTGGGTGGGAAGGTACAAATTCGGATTCAGCGACCCAAAAAACAAAAAGTGAGACGAAATCCAGAACTAGTATTAATTTTTCCAGGTAAAATCCCCTATTGCCTGGACTTCATAACTTAGTGCACGTAGCGCCGCAGTGCATGTTCAGAGGCAGCCCTCCCCCTCCCCGTTCATCCTACGTCATAATGTCATATATCCTATTTTTTGCAAATTTTGTCTAGTTTCTGAATTTCGTAATGCTTTTCCCCTAAAACAATAAGAAATTTAAGTTAAAAACAACTATTTGGGGGGGTTTGGGGGGGGGGAATTTGGGGGGGGGGGAGTTAAAAATTCGGATTCAGCGACCCAAAAAACTTAAAGTAAACCTTATAGAGAAAGTTCGGAGGGGAGATGGGAGGGCGAATATAAACGTGTGAGTGGTTAAGTGGAATTGCGCAACTTAGTTCACGCAGCACCTCGCGCATGTTCCCAGGCAGATCCCCCCTTCCCCTTCATCCTAAGTCATAATGTCATATATCCAATTTGTTGAAAAATTTTGTCTACTTTCTGAATTTCTAGATACTTTTCCTTTAAAACAATAAAAAAATGGATTTTTTTAATAAAAACCTTTTTTTGGGGGTTTTTACCAAAATTTGGGGGGGGGGGGGGGTTGCCGGGGGAAATTTTGGTGAGAAGTTAAAAGTTCGGCTTGAGCGACCCAAAAAGCATATAGTAAGCCTTTTTCCAGAACTACCATGAATGTTGCTAAGTAGAGCCCCTATACGGTCTCTATTGCCTGGACTACTATGAACTCAAATTTAAATGTTTATTTTGAGATTCAAACTATAGAAAAAAAAATCTGGATCATTAAACCAATTCTGTTAAAATATTAAACGTGAACTTTTGCACTATTTGCCAAATATCTAGCGGCATAAACATACATCGAGTTCATATACTTCCAGAGACCGAAGAAACTGCACCTATTTTTGTTTCGTACACTCTTTTTTTTAATTGTTTTTAAGGTGTTTTTAAAGATAAGATTTTTTTAATTGTTTTTAATGTGTTTTTAAAGATTAGAAATATTTTTATGTCTTTGTTAATTAATTTTTTTTAAATTTTGCTTCCGTTCTTATAAATTTTAAAATATGATTTTTTTTCTTGAAAGATATAATATAAAATTTCAACACGTTGTTTTACTAATATGTTCGTAAATTATTAATTCAAATTTAAATGTTTATTCTAAAACTCAAACAGCACTAAGAAATTTCGATCATGTTCTTGGTCTATTAAAACAATAAGAATGAAGTTTTATAATATTCTCGTCTAGAGTCAAATATAAACATGAAATTTATATAATTGTAAAAAATAAGTACATTCCGCTATATATGTCTCGTATTTTCTTTATTTGAAATAGTTTTAATAGAAAAAGACTTTGCTAAATGAATTTCTGTTGATTTTATCATAAAAGGGGACAAGGGACCTTAAAATCCTTAAAAATAATTTTTTTTATTTTTTGTAAATTTCACCTAAATATTATTCAAGGGTACATTATATGCATTATGGCATGCATTTAACACAAAAAAAAATTTAAAAAAAAATTATTTTTGAGAAAAAATGGAATTTTACGCGTCGTCTTAGAAATCTTCGAAATGCCCCCTGCGTTCTCCATATCAATGAAAATACCCAATATTTTTTAGAAAAGTTTGATTTATATATATAAATAAAATAGAGCATCGAATTTTAAATATTTGAATTTAAAGGTAAAAAAAAATAAAAAAATAAAAATTTTGAAATTTTTTCGAAAAAATTTCAAAAATTTTCAAATTTTCAATTTTTTTTAAACTTTAAAATTCAAATATATAAAACTTGATGCTCTATTTTATTTATATATATAAAACAGACTTTTATAAAAAATATTGGGGATTTTCATTGATATGGGATGCGCAGGGGGCATTTCGAAGATTTCTAAGACGACGCGTAAAATTCCATTTTTTTCTTAAAAATAAATTTATTTTTTATTTTTTTTGTGCTAAATGCATGCCATAATGCATATAATGTACCCCTGAATAATATTTTAGATAAAAATTACAAAAAATTTAAAAAAATGAAAATTTTTGAAATTTTTTCGGAAAAACTTCAAAATTTTTAATTTTTTTTTTTTTTTTTAACCTTTAAATTCAAATATATAAAATTCGATGCTCTATTTTATTTATATATATAAATCAAACTTTTATAAAAAATATTGGGGATTTTCATTGATATGGGACGTGCAGGGGGTATTTCGAAAATTTCCAAGACGACGCGTAAAATTCCATTTTTTTGCCAAAAATAATTTTTTTTTTACATTTTTTTGTGATAAATGCATGCCATAATACATATAATGTACCTTTAAATAATATTTAGGATGAAATTTACAAAAAATAAAGAAAAAATTGAAAAACTTTGAAATTTTGAAATTTTTTCGAAAAAATTTCAAAAATTTTCAATTTTTTTTTTTTTTTACCTTTAAATTGAAATATATAAAATTCGATGCTCTATTTTGTTTATATATATAAACCAAACTTTTATAAAAAGTATTGGGGATTTTCATTGATATGGAAGACGCAGGGGGCATTTCGAAGATTTCTAAGACGACGCGTAAAATTCCATTTTTTTCTCAAAAATAATTTTTTTTTTTTAATTTTTTTGTGATAAATGCATGGCATAATGCATATAATGTACCCTTGAATAATATTTAAGGTGAAATTTACAAAAAATAAAAAAAAATATTTTAAGGTCCCTTGTCCAGCGATACATTTTTCTTCAAGCAGATAATTTATAAAATATTTTGATTCTTTTGATGGGTATTTATTGAAATAACATACATATTTAAGCTTTTTTGAAAGTGATCAATACAGTTTAAATTATATAAAAAATTCTAAAAATTCTTAAAGTATAGTTTGCTTAACCCCTTAACGCTCGAATTAAATTACGGTTGAAAAATTCAAATTGCTTATTGGCACCACTTTTATGAAAAAGAAATATTCACCTTATTTAATGACAGGAAAAACGATACTAAAATATAGCCAATTTCACTATTTTATAAAACTGGTGGAAATCAAACAATTTGAGTAAAAGACACAGCCCGAGAATATGACGGGAGCGAGAATTAAGCGGTTAAGCTTGAAGAAAAAAGAAGACATATGTCAAAAATGAAATATTTTAATGTTGAAATGAAATATTTTAATTTCAGTTCGCTTTTTTCAATTTTATAAATGTTAGATAATTTAAACATAGTTAGGGTAGTTTGTCTTGTATTCACATGTTTTTTCGGTTTATTCAGTCCAAATGTATGTTCAAAAGCAAATTTTTATCGCCGTATTTTGAAAGTAGCTTTTCAAAGAATATTAACCCATAATTTAAACAAGTACACGTTTTTTTCAGAACCGAAAATTAGTGGAATATAATGTGTATGACACTGTATGTTTAAACGTACTTAAAAGAATAAAACGCATTGAGTTGCATACATGAAAGTACATGAATTTGCTAAAATATGAATGAGCATCTGCATCATAAGCATCAGTGCTTCATTAGCTTGAAGATGCATAAAGAATAAATGTTCCTGATTAACCCTTAAAATATTTTGTTGGCCGCACTTTCGAATGTTTTTGCTTTGAAGCTCTATCACGAAGTTTTTAATATTATTAGTTCACCAGTATCACAGTCTTTCTGCTGCTCCAGCCATGCCAAACCTTTTGCAAAACATTCAACAGTTTCAGAATTGCTAATTTGTCCGTTTTCTTCGTTCCACTCCATATAGCTTACAAGAACTCAAGTTAAATTCAAAGGAACCCTAAGAAAGGGGATAGAAAATATTTATATGTACTCGTAGTTCGGAAAGGTCCACTTGCACACAAGGAATATGACAGTTTAAAAAAAAGAAAAAGCTTTGAAAATGGATTTCGGTTAACCGAGAGTTTCGGTTAAAAGAGTTTGGATAAAAGAGGTTCTACTGTATTTCATGTTCCACATATAATACAATATATACACAGATAACCCCGTTTCATTATCTTGAAAAAGTATGAAATACTGAATATTCTATTTTGCGGAAATGCTCGAGATAAATTTCGTTTCAATAGGAAATACTTAAGCTTTTATTCTAAAACTCAAACAATACAAAGAGGCTCGAAATTTCGATTCGAAACTTATGCTTGTTAGAACAATAAGAATGAAACATTAGTACTACTATGTATGTGACTTTCTAACGTTGGAAAGCATATATCGAGTTCATATAATTCTAAATAAATGAGGATGCGCTGCTGTTTGACCTTTTTGTAGCATTTATTTGGAGTACATATAAAAACGAGTGACAACGCTAAATGAATTTTTAAGATTTTAGTTATTTTGCGTTCTAGAAGATATGTTGAATATTTAAAGCATTAAATAAGGAAAAATACCTTATTGTACTTTGAATTGATTAAAATTTAGTTAGCGTAATAGCGATTTAAAAAAAAAAAAATTCTGAAATATGTGCAATGCATATAATCTGAGAATTTTTATTTTCTCAATACAATATGACATATTTATTTTTTATTTTATTTCCCACTCTTTAAAAACAAATGCCTGCTTTTTAAATGAAAGTGTATAAATTGAATCCACCTTTAAGGTGACAAATGTTTAAAATAAATCGAATTTAAAATTATCACAACATAAAATGTTATAATTTTTAGGGTTTTATTTCTTTTTAAACTTATTAGTCTTATGAATTCGTCAACTTATAAAAAATTAACACGTTCGCTGCTGCAAAAAGTAACAATTTTCAAATTTCTTCTTGAAAGTCGTTTGCCACCACAAATTCTGAAAAGTAAATTTAGATTTACTAATACAGCGAAATTTGTGCCAATAAATAAGGCAATTTTTTTTTTTAATAATGGTGAGAAAGTAATAAATTAAAGCCACGAATATTAAAGCTACGAGTATACTCGTAGCGTGGCAGTCAACATGTTAATTAATCGAAAACCTCGTGAACAAGGTTTAAAATTCGAAAAAGTTAAGTCACATTGCTCATTTTTCTGTACCCTAAAATGGTCTTGGAAACTGTAGTTTTAAAATAGTTATAGTTATCCATAGTTTGCACCAGATTCCTTTTTGGAAATGCCTGAAGACTTAAATCTAACTCTCAAGCGTATATCGAAGAAAATGTTTAATGTTGCATGTACATGAAAGTACCTTGACTGAAAATAGAATATAAACTGAAAATAAATCGAAAAAGGTCAAGAAATAGACATCCACATCATTCTACTCTAGGCTGCTGAAATAACGTGTGTGCCTCTGCACTGAAGTCTTTCACAGAATTTCTTCTCCGCGACATCATTTCGATGATATAAAAATACTCGTCTCTTCAAAGCACTTCTACACTATTATAAGAGAGATATTTCTTTATCTAGAAAATATAATAGAGTCAAAACTACATAACGGACACTACCTTTCTTTCTTGATTCTCAACTCCTATGCATTTGTAGAGTCACGGCAAAAACAAAAGTAAATAAGTAAAGTATTTACTTTTTTCCACGACTTTTTTTAATTTTAAGTAGCGCACATCTCAAAATAGCGGGCAAATTCCAAGCTCCCGCGGTGTCCGTTATTCAGAGCTTTTACTGTAAAACCACGAAAGAAAATATAAATCTTTAAGAAGAATAATCTTTACCGATTAAAAAACAATTTCGAAAAGCGTTATTTATATTTAGAAATCTGAAAAACCAATGTATTTTTGAGATTTAAAGAAGCATTTATAAAAACAAAGTTTCTTTGCTGCCACTGATTTTCGGAAAAAACGCAAAGTTTGTGTTCATTTTCGTTCCTTTACGCTTGTTGATTTTGTTAGTTCATGCCCCTTTCTCTTCTACTACGTGCTTCTAAACAGACTAGCTTCAATTCAAGGGCAGTGTTGTCGCATCTGGCTGATTTTTTATTTAGGCGTATTCGCACCAGTAAGTGTTGTAAGTGATAGTTAAGGTGTGTCCCAATGAAATAAAGCCACCATGAGGAGAGACATAACATGACAGAGCATGACAGAGCATGACATGAGGAAAGAAGGAGATATTTTCTCCAAAAGACAGCAAGGTGGAAGCTCATTAACGGTGTGGAGAGGCTCCGTCTATGGATGTAAACAAGACTTGGCTTTTCTCTCAGGTCACATGAAGGCTACCGATTACCAAGAACCATTTACTGTCAATTTCAAAGATAATTGGTGGACTAAGTTTGATATTCCCTCAGGACAAGACCTCCATTCACGTTGCAAAATCCTCCTGGGAATGGTTTTTGGATAATCGGGTGCATGCATGTCATGCAATGCCCTGCCCCTTTTCCCTGATATCAATCCCCAAGAAAATGTATGGGATATCCTCAGTAGAGCTGTATCTGCCGATGGCAGACAATTTCAGTCTATGGCAAAATTGAAGGTCGTCATAATTGAAGTGAGGGAGATTATTGATGCTACTGTCCTCCAAGGATTGTTAAATAGTATGACAGCGATGACCACCTCGGGAACTAAGCTTTCGCTTTAGAGTGTTAGTGCAATCCCGAGGGGTAGAAGTTTAAATAGTATGCCCCATCGTATATTCATCGTCATATATAACCAAGTGGATATATTGTCTATTAACAGTAGTGGCTTTATTTCGGTGGGACACTCCACCCCCCCCCCCTCTTTTTCGACAAATTAATTTTTTTCCTGCCCAGGTAAGGGAGGGAGAGAGTTATTCCTTGTAAATGTGTATTTGTATACAGACTTTCTTAATATATTTGTTTTGTTCTTATTTGTTTGTTTCGTGTCCAATTTCAGCACACAATCATGGTGGCTTTATTTCGATGGGACACACCTTATTTTTGCTTTGTAAATTGAAAACTCTTCTGTAAATTAAATAAAACAACATTGCTGTTAAAAATTTTCTGGTGTAAATTAATATTTCTAAATAAAAATCCGCAGATGCGGCAACACTGATCAAAGGTAACAAAATACAGTATAACTCTCAAGACTATGCATCATACTCAAATCTCGCAAAAATTGACGACGCTGTCGAAAAAAGAAAGCTTCTAAATGTACGAAAATCTATAAATGAAAACATAATGAAGCATGTATATGACAAGAAACGAAAACATAATATAAATTCTTCCGAGTTAAACACGATTCTGAAAAACGTTTCTTGATTTTGATAAATTTCAGCTATGAATGGATTTTAGAGAATTAAAAAATCATGTATAAAAACGAAGGTTTTTTTTTTATGTCCTTCATTTTAGGAAGCGTTTCCGAGTAGCTTTTACGATGCATTATTCAGTTTTCTTAAAACAAAATTTCGGTTTTCCGTATGCTATTAATTTCGAAGTAAACATTTTCAGCAGCGTAACTGAATATATGTATTCGAGAGAAACAAAGAAAAATGTTAATGTCAATTTTGCTAATGTAGCATGTCTGTTAACCCTTTCAGGGCAAGGTACTTCTGATACAAAAATGTTAAAATGATTGATTGGCACCAGGATTTACGTGAAAAATATATGAAAATAAGTAAAAGCTTATCTTCACGTATATGAAATAAAGCAAATTTTAGTTTTAAAATTCTGGTGTCAATGTGGCGTTTAGGAATTAAAATTAAGAAGTATATATAATATACCGGTGTCCTTCAAGGGGTTAAACATTTACTTTAAAATATTTATGTAAATATTTACTTAAAAATAGATAGAATTAAAAAAATCTATATAGTTGTTTGAAAAAACTGATTAATACACTATCAAAACTATTCGGAATGATTTCCAAGAATTAGGGATGGCAAAAGAAACTTCGTTTTCATAAACGTTGTTCGTAAAATTATAATTTCTTTAAAGTTCCGAATAAAACCTACGTTAAAATTTATGTTTACTTGAAACTAGGAAATGTCATCTCCGAAACTCAAACACCAAAATTCGAAATTTATGTCTGTAGAACAATAAAAATCCGAGAACTGTACTATTCTTTGACATCTTAGTGACAGAAAACAAATATTAAATTCTTGCAATTCTAGAACAGAGGAATGAATAGATATTTGAGTTTCGTGTTGTCTTTATTTGAAAATTTTTAGATAGAGCTGACATTGCTAAATGGGGATTATTGTGATTTTACCTTTGTAAAATTATAATTTCTTTAAAATTCCGAATAAAACCTATGTTAAAATTTATGTTTATTTGAAACTAGGAAATATCATCTCCGAATGTCAAAGACCAAAGTTCAAAATTTATGTATGTGAAATAATAAGAACACTCGAACTGTGCCGTTCTTTGACATCTTAGTGACAGAAAACAAATATTGAATTCATGCAATTCCAGAACAGAGGAATGAATAAATATCTGAGTTTCGTATTGTCTTTATTTGAAAATTTTTAGATAGAGCTGTCATTACTAAATGGATTATAGTGATTTTACTTTAGTTTTGTTTTAAATTTGTTGACTTTATAAGGAGATAAATCAGATTAAAAGAGAATTCAATTTTGATTCTACTGAAAGGGCATTTTCTGAAAACACTGAATTCACTGAAAGAACATTTTCGTTAAGAGATTAGCATATATTTATTTTATTAAAATGACAAGAACATCGCAAGGAAATCATATTTTTAATATTCTGCTATTAATCAAGTTAATGTTATAAATAGTTAAATAGCATAGTAATTAATTTTTTCAATATTTTTTTTTCTTATCAGCTCAAATGGGTGTAATAAGAATTAGTAATACGATTAAAAATACGACTGAAGTTTTAAAATTAAATATAGTATGTGATAATGGTATTATGGATCTGTGATCTGTGACCTGTGTTCGACACAATGGCATACTTGTGTTGTACACAATGAATACCTTCGAATGTTCTGCTACTGAATTTGCTGTAGAAAGTGCATTCTGCTTATATCCTAAGGGTAAGTTCTCTTGTTCCCACAACATACTCAAACGAACCTTGATCTTCCCTTGTATTGTTCGAGTTTATTGTTACGACCATAAAAAATGTTGATGTTCATATACAATTTTTCATCGCAGAGTGAATTCTACAAGTCCTTTAAAAAAGCGGCTATTTCATTAGCAATAAATTAGCATAAGCCCTTTTTTATCAGACGAACCTCTCGTTAGAAGCGGAATCTAGACATGTCATCTGTGACCTGGGTCCAACACTTTGGCATACTCGTGTTTTTCATTTTGAATATCTTAAGAAATACTTTACCTGATGAAGAAAGTTAAAATTTATTGTTGCTACGGAATCATTTTTTCGCAGAATGCGTAATGTGATTATTTCCTAAAGCTAAGTTATTTTATTCCCACAACATGATCATAGTTATTTCCTTCCACTTCACTTGGATTGAAGGAGTTTTTTTTTTTTAAATCTTAAAAATGTTAGTGTTCATATTGAATTTTTCATCGCAGAGCATATTCTACGCGTTCTTTCAAAAATCGGTTATTTCAGAGAGCAATAACAGTATACGCTTTTATATATATATATATATATATATATATATATATATATATATATATATATATTGTTATCAGACGAAGTTCTTGTGAAAAGCAGAATTTAGGTCAATCATCTCTGATCTGGGTTCGACACGTTGGCATACTCTAGTTTTTCACATTAAATACCTCACAAAATTCTTCAACTGATGAAGAAAATAAAAATTTATTGATGTTACAGAATCCTTTTTTTTCACAAGAAAGTATATTGTGCTTATGCTCTAACGCTAAGTTCCTTTGTTCCCACAACACGCTCAGATTTATTTCCTTGAACTTCACTTTGATTGTTGTAGTTTTTTTTGTAACTTTCGCTGCAATACTTTGCCGTATGCTTTCCACCCGACAGGTTGAACGTCTTTGAAAGCGGAAGCCAATGCTTACGGAAAATAACAACTTAATCAATTTATGTTCCTGAAATTATTAAACTACTATCTGATCTAAACTTTGATCCAAATTCAAGCAATTAAGTAAAGAAATTGATTGAAATCGGTAAATTTTGAAGAGAATACGCACGTTTGGTCATTGTGTTAAAATATATATTTTACTCTTTCATTAATTAGATTGAAACTGGTACAGATAAGATGCATACTCCCTTTTTTAAATCATAAATGTAAATTGCACTTTTTTAATCAATTGTTTTATGATTACATTATAAATTATCGTTTTAACATAATTGCATTCTAAAGTTATCTATAAAAAAATAATAATGTAACTTAGAATACATTCTTTATCATCAGTCATATTTAATCTCCATTACTCAATCATTTACCAATTTTTTTTTAAAATCATACATAAAATGTAAACACTTTAAAGTATGTATATAATTTAAGATTATCATTTTTGAGTAATTTTTAATATGTAACTCAGAAGCGACATTATGACATTATGCACACCAGAAACACAAATAAATTTTTCCACTGATTTTTTAGTTGGTAGTTAACAAAAATAATCTCGAATATCATTTTTCCGAACACTAAAAATCATGCATTAAAGGGTTAACAATTGAAATTTTATAATTGTTTTTATTATAAATTGTTCATCAAATTACGTAATTGGGAAAAGGAGTGTTGGAAATGATGAATCATAAGTTTTTATGCAAATTTCGTTTTTATATATTTTTGAAATTTTATTTCTCTGCGTCATTCTTTTTACTGAATATTTCATTCGTCATTATTTTCAATGTTTAACCTTTGATCAAATTTCGACAAAATAAAACAATACATTATTTTAATGTATCGAGTCTTTTACAACATTTTTATTTAACTTTCTTTTACTTGAAATCGTTTTGTTTTTAATCATGTCAAAAAGTAATTTATTCAAAAGTTGCCTATAATTTATGAAACTATAAAATAACTTGAAAAAATACTCCGCCCAATAAAGGGAGCAAAATTTTTTTTGAGAAAAGAATTTCTATAACAATAAAGTATTTCTTTTAACAACGTGAATTTTAACAAAAGGGATGGAAAACTACACGTTATGTCTCCTCTCTTACAATATTTTCCAGAATGATTTATTGGTTTTTGTAACGACAAAGGAACATAAAAACAACAAAGAACATACATGATTTTAGTATTTGATTTTTATTGATTTTATGAAAAAGTCTTCACATATATTCATGCAATATTTTATGGCTGCTCTGTAAAAAAAAAAAGACAAGATTTTTATTAATAAAGGCAAATATGTAACTGATACCAAATTATTCTTTGCAATTTTGATCGTCCATAAACCCAAAACGAAATAAGATAGCGAAGTTTGGTTTTGTATGACAACAACTCATAAAGTCTTATTTGTACAAAAAAAAAAAAAAAAAAAAAAAAAAAAAAAAAAAAAAAAAATGTTCAGGTACGACCCAGTGAGATCCATAAGTGGTTATGGCTTACATCACAGGAAAAAGTCCAGTGTGTGGCTTGGTTTATAGAGACAGATACAGAAGTCCAAACGAATTTCCGACCAAAATACGTACGTATGCACCATCCACACACCGCCCCCTGAATACTAGGCCTGAGCGCTAACACAAAAATGGCAACTGCCGAAGGCGGATTTTTTTAACTTAGCTACGGTTCCTTAAATGTAGACACCAGTATTTTATGAAAGATTTCTCTGACTAATTTAATCCCAGGAAAATAAAGTGGAAAAAACAAAATAAAATTATTAGTACCATTATTTAACACCTTGAGGGACGGCGGGATAAAATATATCCCACCTAAATTAAACAAGATTCGCACCAGAAAATTTTAACTAAATTTTATATTTTTAGCTTTGGAGGAAAATTATTGTAAAATTGCTTTTCTTTATTTAAAAATAAAAATTTTCGAATATTCCGGTGAGAATTCAATATTTATAGACATTTTTGCTTGCCCCTCAAGAGGTTAACCACTTGAGGGGCAAGCGAAAATGACTCTACATATTGAATTCTCACCGGAATAATCGAAAAATTTTACTTTTAATTAAAGAAAAGCAATTTTTTAACGATTTTCCTCCAAAGTTAAAAATATAAAATTTAGTAAAATTTTTCTGGTGAGAATATTGTTTAAATTAGGTGGGATATATTTTATCCCACCGCCCCTCAAGGGGTTAAGGGATCATACACATACAGAAAGAAATCCACCTTCGGCAGCCGCCATTTTTGTACGAGCGCTCAGGCCTATAGACGCATCCAGGCACCGCCCTCTGAATACAAGGCCTGGGCGCTGATACAAAAGCAGAGGCTG
Organism: Maratus speciosus; assembly: GCA_963932465.1. Lineage (NCBI taxonomy): Eukaryota > Metazoa > Arthropoda > Arachnida > Araneae > Salticidae > Maratus > Maratus speciosus. The sequence goes on from OZ010793.1 coordinate 138,161,763, forward strand.
CCAAAGGCGGAGTTTTTTCATCGTGTGTACAGTCCTTTAAATTTTGGAACCAATAGTTTTTAAAAAAAGAATTCTACTTTATTTTTCTGAGATTAAACAAGTTAATGAAATCGTTTATAAAATACTGGTGTCTAAAGGGCATAGCCGGATAAGCATTGCAAACATGACTTTCAATCATATTTCCTGATTTTTTCCCTGATGTGACTACGTATCTCACAATATATTTCCCTCATTATCACTTTATTAAGACGTTCACGCCGGCGCGGTGGGTCGCACACGACTGTCTCAGAGCTGCCAAGTCTCCGGCTTTGTAGCTACCAGAATTTCAAAACAGAAAATGTTGTTTTATTTAATTAGAACAATTGGGCAATTTAAAGGAACAGCATTTTTTCTAAAATAACAGTGGTGTGTAAAAAGCTTGACAACTATGAGACAGTCGAGTGTGACCCACCGCGCCGGCGTGAACGTGTTCATATTGATATTTTATGACAGAAAAATGTTTTTTCCAATTTTATAAAAACTGATTTTCTCAAAAATTACTGCACCGAATGTCATTCCGTTAACGGAGATTATATATGTATCAAAGATGCATAACTGGGAATTTTTGTATAATTTTCTGTTTATAAACATTGTGTGAAATTGCGATAAAAATATTTACAAAAATAAAAATCATATCTTATGGTTATACGAAAATTACGATTTTCTGGTAAAAAATTCCTCATATGTACACCTATATTATATATAAATGCCTATAAATATTTACAAAGATATGTGAAAAATTAATAAAATTCAATTAAAGGCGTTATTTGGGGCAGAGCTACTCAAATTCGGCATCCGAAGAATTTTTGGAATAAACACTTACAGAATTGCTGTATTTTAAATTTAAATAAACACAGGAGCATGTCAATGCTGTCGACACTGCTTCGATATCAAAATAGTCGTTGGTATCGCAGACAACCATAAGGAAGAATATTTGTGGCATGGAAACAAACTACATTCTTCGATATCGAAATGTAACGACAGTGATCACAGTCAATTAAAATGAAAATGTTTTCACCAGTTTTAATAAAAAGCAATTATATTAATAGTTTCAACCTTTTTAAACTAGCAATTTGCTTTGGTAACCGTCATTTTTAATTCTTATGTCTAACAATTGCAATACGGTAACACATTGTCAGATGTTTTGTTCTCGTAAAAGTCAATCTTTTAACCTTTTCCGGCGCTGCGTAATTTTGTTTATAAACTGATGAAATGTTGTACTGACACCAGAATTTATAAACGAATTTATTAGAAAATAAGAGCCTGTTAGTTTTCAAGTGTATATATAAGTATATCAATAAAACGAAAATTTTAATTAAATATTCTGTTTGCAAGTAAAATAAAAATTATGTGTCCTTTTTTATGGACACCGCCTGCGAAAGGGTTAAAGTGCGGCCAGAAGCACTGGACACGACTATGTATTTGTATATATATTTATAAATATGTTTGCAAAAATTAGCAATGCCTTTACAGTACATTTTAATCTCCTGATATCTGTTCCACTGTTTTTTTAGACTAATACTTATTTTTTTTTTTAATTATCTCATCAAAATTTAAACGGCTCAAAATTAAAGAAATATATATTTAAATACAAAGCATCATCCAATGTTGTCGGATTTTTTTTTCTAAAATTATGTACCAATTTTCCCTAATAATTACCTTCGAATTGAATAGCCACAAAAATCTGCCATTAAAAAAAGCGAAATTGCGAGTTGTATATATCTTGAATAAAACATTTTCTACTACTACCACAACCTGCCAACATCTCAGAAATAAATGACTTCAATTGGTTCAAACTCTAGTTATGTAACATTCTTATTTTATTACTGTGACTTGCGCTTAAAAATGACGAAAGTACGTACTTTTATTCGTCTTTCTTAGAAGTCAAATAAAGTAATGCGAAAAATGTTTAAATAAAGCTCATTATTAACTATCGTTATATTTCGATACCGGAGAATGTTGTTGCTTTCGAAGCAAAAATATTTCTCTCTTTTATCTCTGATACAAAACGCTAGTTTTCGATGTCGAATCAGTATCGACAGTGCTGAAAAAGATTGCCTATGAAATTATAAATGGCTTATTGAAATTTGAAATACAGCAGTAGACACATTGTCTGCAGACTTTATTCCAAAAAATTTTTGGATGTTAAATTTGAGTAGCCCCGCCCCAAATAACGCCTTTAAATGAATTTTATGTATTTTTACACATATTTTTGCAAATACTGTATGTGGTACCGAACGTACACTTTCGCCATTTATATATAATTTAGGTGTACATATGAGGAGTTTTTTTACAAGAAAATGGTAATTTTCGTATATACATAACATATGATTTTTACTTTTGTAAATATTTATATCGCTATTTCACTCAGTTTTTATAAACAGAAAAATTATACAAAAATTCCCAGTTATGCATCTATGGTATGTGTATAATCTCAGTTAATGACATGAAATTCGTTGAAGTAATTTTTGAGGAAATCAGTTTTTAAAAAATTTGAAAAAAAATTATCTTCTAAAATATCAATATTTATAAAATGACAATAGGGGAAATATATTGTCAGATAAGTAGCTACATATGGATAAAAAATCAGGAAATTTGGTAGAAAGGCACGTTTCCCGTGCTTATCCGGCTATGCCCTTTAGATGACCGTACATATGTTTAAAAATAATCCGACTACGATGACCGCTATTTTTGTGTAAGCGCTCAGGCCAAAGCGTTATAAGTAAGCGAACAAACTTAATGCTGGAATCAGGCGTAAATTAACACAGTTGCGCCACCTTGTGGACGGAGTGATGATTCACATACGCGGGCTCTTAGCGCGGCGCGTATTTTCTAAGTCTCCAGTAACTCATGGAAATGAATTATGTTTGCCATATTTATTGCAAAATAATGGCATAGCGAGAGGGGCATCCAGAAGCACTGGACACCACGAAGCTTCCTTCGCCTTATAAGAACAGGTACTAAACAGGTAATCAACATTAATGGTTAAGGCACTTCAGTTATTAATCAAGCTGAAAAAACTTTAAAATTTTAGTGGTGTGAGTAAGAAAACAGTTAGGTATCTACCTGCAGTTCACACTCCATCCGCTACGTGGCGCATGACCTTGATTGATGTGACTTCGCTTTTAATCTTGCGGTTACTTCTCCCATTCAAGATAGGACGCTTACTTATATCGCTTTGGCTCAGGCTTTTCCAGGACCTCAATACGTGCGTGACACACAAGACATTTATGGAGACCGGCAGCGTGCTTCATAAAAAAGTGGCTGGCCGGCCAAGTACAAGTCAAGAGGATTCGGGTCGTATTCTAGTGTCACATAAAACTCTGGAACTTGTTGTTCATTATATAATATAAATTAAATTTTGGGCACCCTGTACTATAACTACTAACAAGAATATTCGATAACCCATTAGGAGTAATTCTCGATTACAAAAAAAAAACCTTCTTTATCTATAGAAACCACCGAAACCAATATATTTTCGAGATTTATAAAAACAGTTTATTTTGGCTGATTTTCGGAAAGGTTTTCCGCTTAGTTGTTTATAGTGTATTAATCGTTTTTTCTCAACTCGTCTCAGGCTTTTCAGATGCTATCAATTGTTAAGTAAACGTTTCGATGTTCAACAAATATGTTTTACAGTCTAATATAACGAATTAACCTACCAACATTAACATTAATATTATTTCGTTAATATTGTATGTATAAATTCATTTATGCAGCTTAAAATGTTTAACTGAAGATTAATAGAAAATAAAAAACTTATCATATTCTGGTTTCAGAAAACTGATTAATACACTATAAAGACTAATTTAAAGACTAATTTTATAAAGACACTTTCGAAAATCAGTGGCAGCAAAATAATCCTTTTCGAAATACTTCTTTAAATATTGAAAATATATATTGATTTCTGAGATTTCTATACATAAAGTACGCTTTTGAGAATTATGGGTAATTCGGAAGAGGTTATTGTACATATATGTTCGCTGTTATGTTATATTTTCGTAGATTGCGGAACATTTGTCTTCTTTTATTGTGTAGTTTTTATAACTACGTGAGCAATACCAAAGTTTTATTTCCGACGCAATTTATATTTAATTTAAGTATTTACCATTTAATTTAAGTACTTACTATATTTAATTTAAGTTATATTTACTATTTTTAACTTAAGTACATACTAATTAATTTAAGTATTTACCATTTTTATTTAAGTTCTCCAGGCTAAACAAGTCGGAAAATGTACCTCAAACGTGAGAGATGAAGTGCGTTCGTACTATAACTAGTTTTATAAATAACAGCTGTTGCACTCTTACGTAAAAATGCATGAAAACAAAATTTATTACGATTCTATACATTAAATTCAGTAATACGGAAATAATATAACTCCTTCTCAAATAGGACGTAATCACCATGACAAACTAGAATCATTACCTATCATGGGATATCATTAAATTAAATACTTATGATAGGATTTACTAGAATGAAGAATACATTTAATCATATCTTTTTAAGTTTTAATTCGATTTTCATAAAATTTGAAATGACTCGACCAAATTCTGCAAAGAATATATATATATATATTAAATTGCAATCCATTCAGTTGGGTAGTTTTTTTTGGGGATGTTATATGCGACAGACGGGCAGACAGGCGGACGGACTATGACTATAGGTGCTACATATTTATATAATTACGGACGCACCTAAAAATGCTTAAATACAAATTGATATCAATTTTGAAAGATAAGTTAAATTCAGTATCAACATTTGAGAAAATATTTCAATATACTCATTTCGAAAAATAATTTCTGGGGAAGTTGGACATTATTAATGAAACTATAATATAATTTGAAAAGGATTTTTATGCTCTGCGTAATAAAGAAATTACGATGTCCCTATTAACATAATTACCTTTTTAACAATAAGGGTAATTATGGTTAGTGTCCTTTCAACATCGCTAATTTTTACAAAGTAGAAGGAAACATACACGTTATGGTCTCCTTTGTTGTATTATTTTTCAGAATGATTTATTGATTTAGTAGCGAACACAGGAAGATAAAAATTTTGGAACATACATGATTTATTTATCTGAACTTTAATCGATTTTCTGCAGAATTCTTTTATATTTTGTCGTGGGGTATTTTATGGTACGAAAAGAATTTAATGATATTGTTATCGATGAAGTGTTTGAAAATTTCGAGATCATGCTGGCGTACAAGTAATTATTAGAAGTTTCAAAAGACACTTCAATTTAACACTAATGACGCATATTAAATAATAAAGCATTTAACTCTGTTAAGGAAGGATGTTGCATTTTTATTTGTTATTTTTAACTCCAATATATTTTTTACTTAATATTTTTTATGTACCAAATTATGCATGAAAATTTCATCTTCTGAAGCATTTTTGTGAATTTTTGAGACTACTTTGCAAGATTCACACAGTCAATACTTTTTTGAAGAATTTCGCCAATTAAAATTAATTAATCAAATTTGAATTTATAGGGATTTTGTACTGCACTCAAATCTTTTGTTTGAAATATTTTTTCAGTATTTTGTAGAATTAGGAAATGTATTGATATAATGTTCTTACAATAGAAATATAGAAATATTTTCGAACTGAAACTCTGCCTCCTCCCCCCCTCCACTATCTTTGAACATCAAGAAATCTGAAAAGATGCAAAGACAAAAGAAAATCAGCCTTTTAGAAGTATTTTTGTTTTGTGCAACCAATAATGCTTTTGGAACAATATAAAGTAAAGTATCTGTAACTCAATCTAAACAGTATTACTACTGATTACTTTATTAAATGAATTTTATAACAAGTTATATTAATGGTTCTTTAAAGTACCGTCGCATAGTGGGGCAAGAAGCCTTCAAATCTGGCAAAAAACCGAAAGTTTGAAATTGTAGTTTGAACTTCCAACATACGTCACTTTAATAGAACAGATGCCAGCAAACATCTGCTTAGTATTAAAATGTGTGCAAAGTTATCTTAGTAGTCATTAACACTAGAACGGCGGGAAATTTTGCTCAAGTTTTATAAAAAATATTTCACATCAGAATTTTTATTTAGAACTATTTAACTTATTTATTTAAGTTATTTTTGGGCAACATATATTAATCTTATATTATTAAAAAAATTCTGGTTCGAATCGAAATGTTTTCATTCGGCAAGGGTCAAAATGACCCCTCGCCGCCGTTCTAGTGTTAAAATAAGAAGTTAAACTGCATATCCTACCATGATAATAAATGAAAAAAAATCAATAATTTTGTTTCAACATTCGTTTGTTAATTACGCTGTAACAATTTAAAAATAATATTTTTTGACTATGGAACCTTCAATTTCAGGTATCTAACAAAAATACAATAACTTTTACCCTTTTTTATGTGCATTTTATAGATAAAGTGACACTTAGAATATATAGTATTGAAATTTATAAAAAAAAATTAACAGTGTCTAAAAGCATTAAAGGTTTTAGTTATAAGTTAAAGCGAGTTAAGAGTCAACTATAATTTTTTCTACTAGATATGTCAGAAAATTTTGCTCCTTTTTGCCCCTTTTTTAATTGTATGGTCATTTTTTAGCTCACAGGCTATCAAAGCCTGAGAGCTAACGTGCCCGCCCGTTCTGTATATATGTATGTATGTACGTAACGCGATAACTCTTGATAGAAACATCCGATTTGCTTCAAAAAAATTTTCTAGGTACATTGTGATAAGGCGCTTCCCTGATTAGTTTTGGGAGTTCATTGGTTAAGGATAAAGGGGGAAAATGGGAGTTAGCCCACCCCCCTTAATTCAGTTAAATGGGTTTTTCATGCAGAATGATTCGATTTGCTCCGAATTTGGTATACCGGTTTATTATGTTAAGGAACTTCCCTGATTTGTTTTGGAGGTTCATTGGTTAAGGATAAAGGGGGGAAAGGGGGGTTAGCCCACTCCTCTTAATTCAGATAACTGGTTTTTTCATGCAGAATAATTCGATTTGCTCCGAATTTGGTATATCGGTTTATTATGTTAACCCCTTCGGGACGGGAGCCCTTTACGAAATTTTTAATCTTTAGTCACCGTTTTTTAAAAATAGAAATTTGTGTTTTCTTGAATTGAGAAAATGCGCTGATTAAATAAGGTAAATTAAACAGTAAAATTTTACTGGTGAGGAAAAACAAGGATTCTGAGCGCTTCATGCGGCACGTATACGTGCCGCTCGTCCCCAAGGGGTTAAGGAGCTTCCCTGATTCGTTTTGGGGATTCATTGGTTAAGGATAAAGGGGGAAACGGGGGTTAATTCCCCTTCACTTATTTTTTGAGGGGCATTATTCTTTAACACTAGAACGGCGGGAAATTTTACTGAAGTTTTATAAAAATATTTCACATCAGAATTTTTACTTTAGACTATTTAACTTATTTATTTAAGTTATTTTTGTGCGGCATACATTAATCTTATATTATAAAAAAATTTCTGGTTCGAATCGACATGTATTCATTTGTCAAGTGTCAAAATGACCCCTCGCCGCCGTTCTTGTGTTAAAATAAGAGTATAATATACAATTAGTGTGAATAGCCTGTGAGATCAATGCCATCAGTTTTGCTGGGCACTTTTCTTTTTTATATAGTTAATCATCCTCAATTTTTTGTTTGTACATAAACATAATTATTTTTTTTTTTTAAGAGACGAATTTAAATACATTATATATTAGCAGAAGAGAACTTCTGAAAATCATGAAACGTTTGAAAGAAAAATCTTTTGAAAAGCAATATGAATTTTTGGTGAAAGACCTCCAGAATAGGACAAACTGCGAACACAGTAGTTCTGTGGACTTAAAAAAGAAGCTAAAATGTTTTAAATTTCAATACAAATTCCAATTGGAATAGGCTTGTCGAGAGAAGAAAAACTTTTTCATGACAAACGGCTTAACAAATCGCTTTCATTTCCTTGATTTGAAAAACAAACTGTAGGGGCATTGGCAAGTAAACGTGGTCGGTCTCATATTCCGTTTGAAAGGTGTTCTGAACGATCAAAAAGGCTAAGAGCAAAATGATTACGCGATTATATTTCTACATCTTCGTTAGTGTACGCGTCATGTATGAGAGTAAAAGTTATGTTAACTCAAAAGTTTTAAAACATATAACTGCAAGTCCGAAGCGAGCTATCAAATATCAAAATGCTTATACAAAATCTGTAAAATCACAACCGCGTTTTTCAGGAGAAGATTCTCTGGCTGTATTAATGTACGCGAAATAATATCGCGAACAATATAATGTCATAAGAAGAAATGCCCTATTTTCACATCTAAGTTCGGATCCAGTGATCACTAGCAGACAAATGAAAAGAAAAAAAAAGTTATCATCTACCACGAGAAGCCCTACATTTGTTAAAAACTCCATCTCTCAATGTACCTGGTGATCCAGATAGTGACATTGATGATGGTATGAATGAAATATTCTAAAAATTTTAAAACACACTGTAAAATTAATACTAACGACGTGCTTCGAAAAAAATAACTGCTTCTTTCTCAGAGAAAAAGCGTGTGCTACTACTAAGACAGCAGAAACAGTTTTGCTTCTGCTGTCTTGATACTAGCATACATTTTGCCTGAGAAAGGGTAATTCACTCCTTCAAAACGAGTAGCTGATATTCACTTTAAGGTGTTCTTCAGAATAATAAGAACTATTAATTGTGTTTGCACACCAGGTTTTTGCATTTTTAGTGCGATATTATGCATGATTTATAAATATTTAAGTTGTATAAAACTGCCTTAATTTCTTGTTTTTAACTTATTTTTGTACAGAAAATATTTGGAAAACCTTTGTAAATTAATTAATAATTTACTCTATAGCTTATGTAAAAGCTTTGAGTTTTACTACGTAAAGTCTATAAAAGAATGTATGATGTGCTTTTTTGTTCAGATTAAATTTGATTCATTGCCAACTTTGGGGTCTTCCTGCCCCAGCGTGCGACGCGTCGGGCACAAGGGATACATTTTTAATACATTTAAACTTTTTAAATTTGCAATGATTTTGTATCTTTTTTAAATTTTACAATGATTTCGTAAATTTTTTAAACTTATAATTATTATGTAACTTTTTTTTTTAAATTTACAATTATTTTGTATACTTTTTAAATTTACAATTATTTTACAAACTTTAAAAAAAAGTTTGAAAAGTTGAACTCTTATCCGTTATTGGAAAACAGATCGTTAATTAGATAGGAGAAAATTATGCACCTTTTATACATATATTTTTGTTAAATTTCATATATTTAAAAATATACAAATTTACAGTAATTTATACTTTTTTATTTATGTCGACTCGTTTTTTTAATGGAATATTGTAATCGATTTTTCATCCATTTCACGAGATTTTTTAATTATAAATTAAAATTTACACTTAAACTTACACTACGTGCGAAACTACTTAAAAGATGAGACAATATTCAAAAAGATGTTAAATTATTTTAATACCTTAGTACTTTCAACGATAAAAACATAGTCTTCGTCAGAGAAATATAAGAAATATAATTGTTATTAACGTTTAATTTTCAAAATTCACGTAGATGGTGACGAAAAAAGTGACAGTGGGAGTTAATTTTTTGATCCGGAAAACATTGGGGAAATAAAAAAATCCGGATCTAAAAATTGACTTCCACTCCTTTCGTCACCATCTACCTGAATTTTGAAAATTAGATGTTAATAATAATTGTATTTCTTATATTTCTCTGACGACTATGTATTTATAGCTGAAAGTACTAAGGTATTAAAATAATTTAACATCTTTTTTTTAATATTGTCTCATCTTTTAAGTAGTTTTGCACATTGTGTAAGTTTAAGTTTAACTTTTTAAAGATGAATTAAGCACTTCTAATTATTCATTTACAGATTAAAATTTACGTTCATAAAAATAATTAAAAATTACGTTCGCGTGGTTGTTTCCAAAGACAATAAAAATTTTATTATATTTTGAACTTATATAAATTGATTTTAAATTGATTTTAAGGCATTTTTAAATTTGCCAGACAGAGGTGACAAATTGCGAATGTATGACTTACATTAGGGGTGGCCAACTGTGGCACACCGGATATCATTATTTTTTTAAAGAAATAGCCGACTTATTGAATCGCAGAGAGTCGATTTTTAGATAATGTAATGATTACTATAAAATTTTAGTGATGTAGAGCGTGCCACAGTTGGCCACCTATGACTTACATCAACAATGGATATTATAATACGCCAAGTCATGCTTACGAAATAGACCAAAAGACTATGAAATTGCAACAATGAAATTGCTTAACCCTTTTGTTGCGTAAGTGATTCTTCGCGATGAGTGTCTTTTACAAAATTTTTAATCGTTTATCACCGGTTCTTTAACCCCTTAAGGGGCACCGGTATATATTATATACCACCTACGATTAATGAAGTTTTACACCAGAAAAATATTATTAAATTTTACTTTTCTAACTTTGGTGGAAAAAAGCAGTAAAGTCGTTTTTACTTATTTTCAAATAGAATTTTTCAAAGATTCCAGCGGGAATTCAGCATTTTACAAACGTAATTGCTTGCCCCTCAATGAGTTAACCCCTTAATGCTCGAATTAAATTACGGTTGAATAATTCAAATTGCTTATTGGCACCACTTTTATGAAAAAGTAATATTCACCTTATTTAATGACAGTAAAAACGACATTAAAATACAGCCAATTTCACTATTTTATAAAACTGATAGGAATCAAACAATTTGAGTAAAAGACACAGCCCGAGAATATGACGGGAGCGAGAATTAAGGGGTTAAAGCAGAATTTTTTCACTATCGTAGTCGGACAAAATGTCCTGACTAAATCAGAAAACTTTTCGCTAAAAAATAACTGGTGGGAATAACCAAATAGTATTAATTTGACGGGAAAATGTATGCCCAAGCATATCTCGGGCTGCGCAGCGAGAAGGTTAAACATTATTAACCCTTTCAGGGGCAAGGCATTTCTGCTCTAAAAATGTTCAAATATTTAATTCACACCGCAATTTAAGAACAAATTTATTTGAAAATAATTAAAAGCTGTTTTTCACGTATATTATGAGATCGAAAGTGTACTAAAAAATTTCTGGTTCCATTTGTTAATTTCGGCATTAAAAATAACCGTTTGCAGACTGCAAACGGCGCCCCTCAAGGGGTTAAGCATTTAGAAATCATTTCAAAAATCCTAAAAAGATGATTTATATAATGCTTCATTTTGTTCCTGTATGATGCCACATCTTAAAAAAGAAACATAACTACAATTATAAATTTTTATTAAATTCACTAGTTTGCGATTTGTACAAAGCTTTAAAAATGCAATAAATTTTCCGTAATCAGGTTGGGTGCCTTCTCCAAATTAACGTACTGTAACGGAAATTTTTGGGGAAAATCGCCAATTGCAGTAAACAAGGTTTTCGAGTGGTTTTCAAGACAAATTTTGAATGCTTATAAAAAAGTTTTTTTTTTTTTTTTTTTTTTTTTTTTTTTTTTTTTTTTAACATTTATACTTATTTAATTTGCATTGTTCAATCTTTGACTAATTTTTAACAAAGTAACAAGTACTATTAATTGGGAAATCTGTAATATAGGTTCCTTTTATATAAAAATCTTTTATTTTTCACATCTTTTTAAAGTTTTAAATTTACCATATATTTAATCATCAATTTTTTTATTCAAAATAGAGGAGAATATATAAGCTACGTCTCCTTTTGTTTTTATTATTTTCCTTTATAATTTATATATTTATTTATTAAAAAGCAGGAATGTAAAAATTTTGATGCATACATGACTTTAATATTTGAAATTTATTGATTTATTTAAAAATCCTTTACACGTGGTCTTGGTATATTCTATGTTTCTATTCGTTCATAAAATATTTTATGATGCTATTACACATAAAGTCTGTTAAAATGTTAAAATGTCAAGAACATGTTATAGAATAAGTAATCATATGCGGTAACATAAAATAGGTATTTCTATGCAACGATAATGGTGTACATCATTCGGTAACTAATTTAAACGAGAAAAACATATTTTACAATTTAATATATGTTATGGAGCGTATCAAAAATGTAATTAATTTCTAAAATTCTAAATCACTGGCCAGCAAGGTACAGTTGTGGGGAAAAAAAGTAAACAATCCTTACTAACTCTGTAGAAGACAGTTTCTGATACCAATCGATAATCAATTGGAAATAAAGTTTACTTTTAAATGATGTATATAAAATTTCCTTGGGGGGGGGGGGCATCTACAAATCGAAACTGGACTAAACATTGTTTTCTTCTATGACAATAACCAATTTTGACAACATATTTTAAATCTTCGGTTCAAACTACTCTTTAAAATGAAATTTCTAGTCATTTGAAGGATAATTTTTTGAATTATAAACATTCAAAATTTAGATCTTGTAACGTTAAATTTCATTTTCATAATTTTATTAATATGTCCTGAAATTATAACCCAAATGCGATAATTTTGTGTGTGGTTATAACACTAAAAAACGCCCACATATACACGTTGAATTTGTAATTTAAAAAATGCATAATATGAATTATGTATTATGAAATTAATATTCGAAAAAATACTGATTTCCGACTGATTTTCTCCCACGTTTTATACGAATCTTGGTCTATTACATTATATGTAAGTATAAAATATCGTCTAAAAATATCCAAAAATTCTTCATTTCAACTGCAAAAAATGGCGTAAATTGCACAAAGATCGGTATCACAGCGATCTTTTTCTTAGAAATATGTCCAGTTTCAAATGGGACCTGACGTCCATAGTAAAACACGTATATATAAAGTTTTGTTCGATTCTATCGATAGCTTCATACACTTACCGATGATACAAATGAAAAATCTCACCTAAATTTGATATTACATCCTTCAGGTCTATTTTCTTCAAAATTTCATACAAACGTCTTCCTATGACATTACATCTAAATATAAAATTTTCGCTGGAAAATATTAAAATATTCTTAAGTTAAACCTCAAAAAATAGAATAAAAATCGCCATCCCACCGCTCCCTTTTTTGGCAATATCACCATTTTCAACAGGGACTTTACGTCCATAGTCAAAAACGTATACCGGGTGTGACAAAAGTTTGTTAAAACTGTAAAAACTCAGAAAAAGGAAAAAATTACGATAAAGGAAGTTTGCAAGAAATGGTTCACAAGGTAGTCAGATTTTTTTAGCAGCAAAGGGAAAAAAAAAGTTAATAAATCACATGTAGAGAGCGCTGACGACTCGAAACACACAGAACATGACAACAGTTGTGTCGTAGATTGTTCTGGAGGTCATGTTGAACATTTTCCATTGGAGAAACAAATGAATGGGGTTGATGACAAGAGAAACAAATGAATGTATTGTTGTCCTGTTCATTGTGTTCCTCGTCGTCAGCGCCCTCTACATGTGATTTTTTAACTTTTTTTTTTTTGCTGCTAAAAATATCTGACTATCTTGTGACCCTTTTCTTGAAACCCGCACTCCTTTATCATAACTTCTTCCTTTTTTATCAGTTTATAAAGTTTTAACGAACTTTTTGCTCACCTGGTATATGATATTTGTTTCAATTGCATGCATAATTCCATACACTTTTCGATAATACAATAAGAAAATGTTTCGAAAAACGCTATCACAGTGCCCCTTTCTGGTGGAATATCCCCAATTTCTTCTGAAACTTGCTGCCTATAACCAAAAACATATATATGAAGTTTCACACCTCATTGAACCAAATGTTACAAATTTTGTTCATTTCTATGCATAACTTCATACACTTTTAAATGATGCGAAGAAAACATACGAGACAACGAGACGTAGACGCAGGAACAGACAGACATTCTGTAAAAGCATGTTTTTGGGGATCTTTAACCCATAAAACGTGTAACTCAGTTAGAAACCAGATGTTGACAATAATTATGATAATAATACAGCTCTGTTACAGATCGAAGAAAGTAAAAATTCTAGCACGTTGCATTTTAATGTAATTCGAATTTGGTAACTATTTTATTTTCTTTAAAAGCATTTCAAGTTGTTTAAGTTGATCCTATGGGCTATACGTTGTTCACCAATAAAAAAGAGTCAATACACTTTGCGTTAACAGCTACACCCCCAAATAACAAAAGAAACATCTTTAATCAAAATTTTATGAACATTTCTAAAATATCTCTGAATAATTTAACTGTTATTTACGTGTACTTAATTTTGCTGCCATGTTACAAAATAATTTATTGAAAAGTCGCAATATAACTTGAAAAAGTCTTTTAGCTTCTGCCTAATTTGAAGATTACTGTTCCTTCTGACAAAATATTTTATTAACAATAACCTATCCATTTTAAAATCGCGAATATTAACAAAGTAGAACGAAACATACATGTTATGTCTTCCTTGTTACAACATTTTACTCGATGATTTATTAGTTTTTGAAACAAAACAGGGACATGAAATTTTTGGAATATACAAGATTTTAATATTTGAACTTTATTGACTTGCAGTAAATTCTTTTATATGTTGCCATGACGTATTTTGTGGTTAGATTGATTCAGAAAAGATTTTAAACACGTTGTTATTCTTAAAGTATATGAAAAATTTCAGAACATGCTGACGACAAAGTAATCTTAGGATGTAATATAATGGAGGTAAAGTAGTAGGAGGTAACATAAATGTAAATAAAGTAGTACGAGGTAACATGAGGTAACTTTAATGGAACACTTGAGTTAGTAAATAATTAAGGAAAACTTGATAAAATTTTGTGCTGAATATATTTTATGATGATTATAAAAAGTACAATTGATTGGTAAATTTTTAATTAGCAATTGACAAAGTAAGTTTATAATTATATTGAATATTGCAATGTACCTACGATTTAACATACGTTGTTCTTTTGATTATACAGTCGAACCCCGCTATAGTGAACCCGGGATATAGTGAACACTTGGATATAGTGAACTTTTTTAGTGGTCCCGTTCAAACTCCCATTTAACTAATGTTATTTTATACGCTTATAGTAGACAGATGAGAATTTGGTAGTTCGTTTATAGTGGACTCAGTTCTGCAACTTTAACCTTGCACTAGTGGCGTCTGCAAATGACGGCATTTCTTTATATTGTGTCAAGTTTCATTCTTTCACGCTCATCGCGTTAACCCGTTGAGGGGCACCGGTATATATTATATACCACATACGATTAATGAAGTTTTAAACCAGAAAAATTTTATTAAATTTTACTTTTCTAATTTTCGTGGAAAAAAAAGACTTAAAATTGCTTTTACTTATTTTGAAATAGAATTTTTCAAAGATTCCGGTGGGAATTCAGTATTTCACAAACGTAATTGCTTGCTCCCCAAGGTACAGTGCCTAGAATATATAGTGTGTCGTTCGACGCTAATAAAATGACCGGGAAAGTAATCCTCCAATAGATGGCGCTGACTGCAGTATAGACTGGAAATTTCCGAAAGCAGATCGGATAAATTAATACTTTTTAGATACTTATTTTAATATTATGTAAGAAGACATTAAATTTAGAAATTGATATTTAGATGAAAACAAGTCTGAAATATTTCAATAATAAATATATTATTTACAAACTTTTAGAACAGAGACATATTTTTTAAATAAAAATTATATGTGTGAAAAGCAAATAAATTCAATTGCTAAATTCGCTTTAGCTTTATTTACAAATACCAACAACTGTTCACTACTTCTAAAGCTGTGCAAACATACAATGAATATTTAAAAATAAACTCCCAATGACAATATTTATTTTGTGTTACTTTCAAAACAAAGCCTCATTTGTTAAATAAATCTTTCTTACACTTGAAATCACATATTAAAATTCTTAAGAAAAATTATTAAAAAGAAATTTCTTTATGAATTATGTATGAAAAGTAAATAGTTTCAAAAATAATATCCGAAGGTTAAATTCGCTTTAGCTTTATTTACAAAAACCAACAACGTTCGCTACTTCCAAAATTGTGCAAACCAGTGTTGAATTCAGACACTTTTCTCCGGGAGGGTTTTCAGTGGCTCGGGGGGGGGGGGGGGGGGTGAATTGCACCTTTTGACCATTAAAAACAAAAAATCTCAAATCTTCCGGGGGGTGTGGCATCTCATTGTTCGGGGGAGGAATGTCTCCCCTGAATTCAACACGGGTACAAACATGCAATGAATATATAAAAATAAATTCCCAATAGCAAAATTTAGTGTTATTTTCAAAGCAAAGGAACATTTGTTAAATAAATGTTTCTCTCACTGTAAATCACATATTAAAATTCTTAAGAAAATTATTAAAAATTTTTTTTTTATGAATTATGTATGAAAAGTAAATAATTTCAAAGGGTATATTCGCATTAGTTTTATTTACAAATACCAACAACTGTTCACTGCTTCCAAAACTGTGCAAACCAGTGTTGAATTCAGACACTTTTTTCCGGGAGGGATTTTTGTAGCTCCGGGGGAGGGGGGGGGGAATTGCACTTTTTGATCATTGAAAGCAAAATATCAAATCTTCCGGAGGGACACCTCATTGCTCTGTGGATTAATCTTCTTCCCCTGGGCCCAGGGTTCGTTAATAACATGATATTTTCGAAAATATAAAAAATATCCGATATTTTCGATATTATATCCGATATTTTCAAAATAGTCAACTTACTGCTGACAATAAATATTTTTAAGCATAATATAAATTAGAAACTAAACATATTGCACTTATGAAAACTTAATCAAACAATATTCTAAAAATGCATTTTTTTTTTCTTTAGAACAAAATTGGAGATCAACTAATTGAAAACAGATACATTTTGCTTTATACACTTGTTTAAAAAACAAATTACGACAACCAGGCGCAAAACAATACCTTTTCTGATATTTTTTGTTAGTTTTTCACTCATATTTTGTTTCTTAAACAGATATAATTAAAACTTTATAGGAAAAACTCGCGTTTGTTTACAATATGCTTCACTGTCACTGCGCTAAAAGCTTTGAAAATTCCCAGTCGGTGATAACATGCGCGCCACCTTGCGGCGTCCTCCTTTCACGACCAAAAAAAAAAAAGCATTATGGTAACCAATGAACGGCACACTATCTATTCTAGCCACTGTACCCAAGGGGTTAAACTAGGGCGAAATTTATTTACGGGTGTACTAAAATCCAATCTACTTATTTTTTCACGCATTATTGCTCTCAAACGCATCCAAATGACAGGTTCTCTTATTCCAAAACTATATAAGGTGAAGTGTTTGACGATTTTTTTGATAAAGACAAAATATATTTCAAAAAACACTGTGAAAGTTGCCGTTTTGAACCGAATTTCCCGAAGCGAGAGAGCTGGGAACGAAAGAAATGGTCGCACTGAGAAAATAATTGTTCATAAATCAAGTTCTAATTAATTGAACAGAAAATAAACCTCGCTACACACAGATCGGTTATAAATCTCTTCAAAAAATCACGCCAAAAAGTTTCATTTTTTTACTTTTAAAAATGGAGCCTGAAAATGTGTCGGAAAATTTCGAGTTGTTGAGCGGGGAATTTTTTTTATTTATTTATTTTTTTTAACTACAACACATCTCTTTTCCCCCGCGTTTCAGGAACAAACCTCTTTTCTTCGATCTTCCCTAATTTTCGGAATGGCGTCTAGGCGTCTGGTGTTTATTTGCTAAATCCGTCCTCCGCTCGTCGATATAATCGGAACAGTCCAAGAATGTCCCTCGTTTTACAATGTCTCTCTTCATTACTATTACGATTGATTTGAGATAAGAAGACGTTTTTTCAAAAGCAGCTAAAAATTTCGTGAAAATGGTGAATTCTGTAAAAAGGAAAGCCTTTTCGATTGAGGATAAGATTAAAATTATTAAACGTATTGGAGATGGGACCAATCGATCGGCATTGTGCAAGGAGTTTTCCTTGTCAAAATCTACAGTTTCAAACATTTGGAAAAATCGCAATGCGACTCTAGCTGCACAAGAAAAAAATTTGGATTCTTCGAAGAAACTAAGTCGGGCTGAAAGGGAAAACGTGGGAGAAGCTCTGTTAAAGTAGTTCATCATTCAGCGGGATAGAAATCTTCCTGTGACCGGACACATGCTTCAAATTAAAGCGAATGAAATTTGCCGAAAGATTCGGAGAAAGCAGTTTTGTGTGCTCTTAGGATGGCTGGATAGGTTCAAAAAACGGAACAATATTGTTGAAAGATTTGTAATTGTGGAAACATTGTTGGTGAAGCAGCAAGTGTTTGTACATCGGATGTGGAAAAGTGGAAAGCTCAAGTGTGGGCGGATGCAATCTAGGATTATGAAGAAAAGGACAGCTTTATTCTGACAAAGCGGGATTGTTTTACAAAATGACTCCCAATCAGACGTTAAAATTTAAAGGAGAAAAGTGCACCAACGGGTAACTCTCGAAAGTGAGAATAACTGTTCTTGTGTGTGCAAATATGAAGGGCTCAGAAAAGCGAAAATTAACTGCTGTAGGTAAATCCCAAAAGCCGAGGTGTTTTAAAAATGTTAAAAAACTGCCCGTCTACTACAAAGCCAATCAAAAATCCTGGATGACTTCCAATTTTTTTGAAGAAGAGCTTCGAAAATGGGAATTAGTTTGTTGAAACAGAAACGTAAAGTTGTTCTCCTTGTCAACAATTCCACAGCTCATCCCCACTTAGAAAATTTAAAGCGCATTAAGCTCGTTTTTTTTGCCTCCAAATACGACTTCTGTGCTGCAGCACATGGACCAGGGCTTTATTCGCAGCTGAAGTCCCACTATAGGAAACAGCTTGTTTATGCGTGTTTTAGAGAACAACACGGAATACAACAGCTCTCTTTTGGAAGCAATCATTCTGTTGGAAAAGTCATGAAGACAGGTGACATCTGCAACAATCCGCAACTGTTTTCGATGCGCAGGTTTTTCGAAGGATGTGTTGTTGGAAGAAAAAGGTTCCAACGTGGAGGACGAAGACGACGAAGAAAACTTACCAATAGCTTTGTGGCTGGAAAAGCAGAGTGAGAACATTTTTCCAAGGAACCTTACTGAGAATTTCGAATCTTGCGATGATGAAGTGCTGGTACCCGTACAGATTATGACATTGTATCTGAAGTTAAACAAAAGAGCGATGCTGAAGAAGATGAAGAAGAACTTAAAATTTCGACACCTTTTATCTCGGAAGTGAAATCGCCAGCGAATATCCTGAATTTTATTTTTCTACAGAAAATTTGAACCAGAAAATATTGGATTCTTTACTAATTGTTGATAAGAAAATTGATGAACTCTACTTTAAATCGAATAGTATTCAATGAAAAATCAGTAATTACTTCCATACAATATAAAAATAAAATCAAGTTTTAGTAAGTAACTATTTTTTTTCTATTTAATTAGTTAATAATTTGTAAGTTAATTACATATTATTGCAATCACTATTTTTAACACTACTATATCATATACTAAAAAATACTTTTTTCAAATCATTGGATATAGTGAACCATCAGTTATAGTGGACATATTGCTGGGTCCGCTGACGGTTCCCTATAGCGGGGTTCGACTGTATTTAAAAATATTGGGTCGATCGGAAAGTCGTGTCGTGTTGGGAAAATCAATTCCAACCGGAAAATTCTGCCCGATAATTATTAGACATTAGAATCAATGTCTGATAATTAAATGATAGAATTTTCTGGTACGAATTGATTTTCCGAACACGACACGACTTTTCGATCGATTATAAGAAATAAAAAAAGCATGAATATTGTACTAAAATAAAAATTATTATTTAGGGGCTTAAAAGTCAAAATTATGTGAGAAGTCCTCATATATAGGGTTTACTTTCTTTCATTGGCCAATAGTTTTTTTCCTAAGTTACAAAAGTTAATTTTTATACAATACCTGGATGCCATATGCTGTACTTAGAAAATCTTGCTCCGTGTGCAACAAATAAAAATGCAGACAACAGCATTTATATACAACCAAAATTTACCACGTTATGACACTTTTCGATGTTTTCTAGCAGTAAAATACAGACTAACGTGTTTTTTGAACCCGATAAGATGACACCATGTTTATATTGCACGACTGGCAACTTCCAAGGTTATTTTAATTCAAATAATTATGTTTGAACCGGAAATTTCGCTAAACAAAAGAAATGAAGTTTGTCGTACTACATGTTAAATAAATGAAGCAAACAGCTTATTAACCCATGAACCCTCTCGCTGCGCAAACCGAGAGTTTCTCGGGCAACGTAAAAGTAGCAAAATTTGCGCAACCCGAGATTTCATCGGGGATGCATTTTTTCCTTCTAATTGACCCTCCTTGACCATTCCCACCAGTTACTTTTTATTGTAAATTTTGCCTTATCTAATCGGAGCATTTTCCCGATTAAATCAGACGAAAATTTTTGTTTTGAAAAACCGATGACAAGAGAATAAAAATTCTTAAAAGACGCTCGTCGCGAAGGAATTAGCTGCGCAATTTTTGATGATATTTTGACAAAACAATTACGCAGCGAGAGGGTTAAAGGCGAACCTCTTTTACACTTCTTTTAATTCTTCGACACCAGTTTTTCCACATTGTAATTTTGAATTATTTAATCGCTCAAAATTTAAGATTAGAAAATGTGAAAATTTCCAAACTAGAATACTGGTACTCAAATTTAAAAGTTTTGTTCACCTAACATGGCAAGTTTTCTTGCCAGCCGGCTTTAATGAGTAAAATAGTTTTTTGGTTCGAAAGTTAAATATGTGATTTATAAAGGTGTAGAAATTTGCAGCTCAAAGCAAGCTTGCTGCTTTATATACTGCTGAAAAAAAGAGTATATATATATATAGGGTGTGTCACAATTACTTCCGGGTTATATTATTTGTTTTGTACATTAAGAAGAAATTATCTTCTCTTGGAACATATTCAAAACTTGCTTACCAAAAATTGTCTAAAAATATCTGCTTTCAGTTACGGAACGTTCCTTAATAAATAAGCATTATAAATAACAATGATATAATTAATATTAAGTATTATAATGATTAATGATAAGTATGATAAATAACAACGAGGGCATACTGGTGTTTTTTAAAGGTATTGAAAAATCATCTGCACAAATCACAACGTCTGTATCCAAATGTAACAACTTCTCAATTTCAAATATATTTTATTGATATTTAAAATTCAGAAACATTGTAAACAACCGCCTCTTTGTCATACTTAGTCAATATTTTCCACAAATAGCCTCCAATTATTTTATTATTCGTAATGTCAGATGATTTTAGAAACATTTCATCGATTAGTATTCGAGAACCTTTCAAGCAAAGTAGAGAACCGAATAGTGAAGCAGATCGATGCCTGATAAATGATCTTTTGACACGCATTTAAAAGTTTTATCCTTGATTAAACAGCTTGTATTTAACGCTTTGCAAAATTAACTTCATAAGAAAATTTTTCAAACTCAAATTTTGATTACATGTATATAGTCACAAGAGCAGCTTTAGGCTTACAAATATAATAAAACTAACTTTCTAATGCGAGATTTCATATTTTAAAACAGTTCATTTTTTATTACAGTCATACAGTCACAAACACAGCTTTAGGCTAACCAATATAACAAAACAAACTTTCTAATGCGAGATTCATTAATTCATAACGGCTCTTTTCGTGGTTCATAAAAAATTATAGAAAAAATAATTATTAAAGAAAGGATTAATGAATCTGTAGTGAACATTATTGTGACAATACAAATGTTGTTGGCTTAACATGTTTGCAATATAAGAAGAAAAAAAATTATATTTTAAGAAATTATATATAATTTACTAAAAAAAATTCAAATATGTTTGCATCTTAGCAGGTATAATTGCAGGGTGTATTTTTCGGCGAGAGCCCTCAAAATTTCGGTTAACACATGATTCCAATATAGACAAGTCCTTATTTCAAAGATCTTACTTCATATTACATTCATTTTGAACAACGTTCGAAATTAAATAAAACTAAATAAAAGCACCGGAAAAAATATACAGTAAAATATATCATATAAAAATGAACGACATAGTTGTTACTCGTGAGGAAAGTAAGTAACATCTATCTAGATATCTAATTGTGTCTTTTAGGCCATTAGAAAAAAAAATCAAAGTTAAAGAACAGAGAACTCAATTTATTAAAAAAACGGAAACACGCATTTCTAGGGCCAGGAAACGAAAAAAATCAAACTATCATGTTCCAGTAAGTTTTGGTCGTAAAAAAGAGAAATTTTTACTGATGCTCTTGTCACAACACAGGGAAAGGTTTTCTAAATATAGCAACCATGAACCGAAAAAAATTTTAGTTTCGTAATTTTCGAAAAAGTAACTATTTTGATACCAGTGGATTATCATACGATTTCATATACTTGAAACTTTTTGGAACTTGAAATATATCATTAAAATTAATAGTATAATATTTATATATTAATCATCGATGTGGAGGGACACCTTGTATATATATATGTGTGTATGTATGTTAAAATTTAGGTTTGCTTCTGCCAAATATTTTTCGAACATTAAATCACCAAATCGAAAATGACATAGTGCAGTCGTTCAGAGAATCTGTCAAGTCAATAAAAGAGTGATGGCACTGGAAATTTCCTTAAATAAACAGTCCTGCTAAGACGATATAACTTTAAAAAGTCAAAACATGAGCACACAAAAATATTCTGAAGTTCATATTATGTCAACACTCTACATGTCAACAGGGTGGCGTGTATTTACTAGTCAACAGAAAAAAATTATAGTCCATCTGTAGAAAAAAAAATAATAAAAAGTATGATACGCGTTGCTAATGAGATACAAAAATTTTGAATAAATTTAACAAAAGATTATTAATGTGTAATCTCTATATAATAAAAGGCAGTGTAACGCATCTGGGGCGAAACCATCAATCTTACCAGTCTCCGATAAGAAGGAGCCACGTTAGGCTTAATTTTGATTTGAGAAAACTTATCTGCCTAAATACAAATCTTTTCTTCCTGAAATCCCTTCTGTTCAAAATAATTTTCTATAAAATATTCAAAACTAACAAAATTTCAATGATTTACGCAGCCATTTCAGAAAACAAACGTAGCGCACTTCGTGCGTAAAACGTAAATAAGAAGCTGTGATAAAAAGCAGGGCTCCCAAATGGTCCGCCAACTGAATACCAATAAATTTTAACAGAAAATTTTATGGTAGGTTTGCGCTAGAATTAATTTTTCAAATGCGTTTTCGGGGCGGCTTGTAAGAAAAATCTAAAATGAAAAATTTTCTAAAAAAAATATTGGTATTCAGTTGGCGGGCCATTTGGGAGCCCTGAAAAAGTCATTCCTTTTGTGATTCATTGAAAAAAAATTAAACCTTGGAGCTATGAAGATTAAAGGAGACAACATAAATGACTCTTGAAGCTGTCCCACCCCTGCTGCGTGGCGTCAGCCGCCTGTAAACAGAAGAAAAACACCAATAGGCGTGAAGAATACTTTAACAATGCTTCCCCTTCGTTCTTTCAGATGGGGTTCAACCTAGATATTTATTAATCAATATACATATTACAAAAAGAAATTGGAAAGGGGGGAGGAAGGGGGGGGGGTAAACGATAAAAATACAATTTCAAAGTGTTATTTTAAAAAATAGTATTATTTCAATAGTTGCAGCAGACTGTTTTAATTACGCAGTTTTATTGCATATTTGTTAAATTTTTGTTTTATTAAGAAATTTTAATTTTGTTACAGTATATTAGACGGAAAACCTGGTTTACCCCAAAATATTGTAAATGCTAAATGTGTGTTTATTAGAACATAAACTAGCCGAACTTTGCTCATCTAAACGCTCTCATATTGTCATTTTTTTAATATGTTTTTCAAATTTTAAGTGAAAAACACAATTTTTGCCCTTCGTCCTAGGACGGGCATTTATACTAGTATATATATATGTGTGTGTGTAATGTGTGTGAGTGTACGTGAGTGTATGTATCATAAAATAATTAAGTTAAAGTCAGGTGTTATTTGGAGCATCTGTTCAAACTGTGCGCAACGTGGTCAGAAACAGGACAACGCAATGTATAGCAAAATTAGCTCTCATTCACAGGCTCGAGGTTCACAAATACACTGTGAGCAGGTTACATGAAAAGAGATAATTACCGGGCAACGGAGTTGCCTCTTGAGCATTACGAGAAAAAGTATCGCTGTACTAATTCCAAACAAGACGGAAATTGTACATGAAACATGTTAAATGATGTGTTTTCGTACTATAACTAGTTTTATAAATATTCAAATCTTGGTGCAATAGTTCTTGCGCTCTTTTGTAAAAATGCACGCATACAAATTTATTACGATTCTATATATTAAATTCAGTAATGCGGAAATAATTCGACTCCTTCTTAAATATGATCGCAACCTAGGATCATTACCTATCATGGGATATCATTGAATTAATTACGTGTGATCGGATTTAATAGAATGAAGAAAACTTTAATACCTTTTTAAGTCTTGATTCGATTTTCATAAAATTTGAAACGATTCGACAAAATGCTGCAACGGTTATATATATTAAATTTCAAACAATTCGGTCGGGTAGTTTTAGCCGTGTTGTATGCGGACAGACAGACAGACAGACGGATGGACCAGACGACGACTATAGGTGCTCCTACGTATTTATACAATTACAAACGTACCAAAAAAAGCAACCTAGATCTCATATACGTCGCAACGAGCTGCTGTGGACAAGCTGCGAGGAAATTTCCATGAAAAACCTTGTTTTGGCCGACACAAATGTTATTCATTGCTGTAGTTCAACTGACGTACGCTATCACAATTTCTCAAAATTCTGATAAAATACGGAAACTAACATTTGTTTTCGCATTTTACACTCATTCTGCCAGTAATTCGTATAATTGTATATCAATGACCTTAAACCCTTAAATCTCGCTCCCGTCATATTCTCGTGCTGTGTATTTTACTCAAATTGTTAGATTCCCACCAGTGATTAAAATAGTGAAATTGGGTATATTTTGGTATCGTTTTTACTGTCATTAAATAAGGTGAATATTTCTTTTTCATAAAAGTGGTGCAAATAGTAGGAGAGCTGTTGAACATTTTTGAGTAGGTATTTGAGGCACCCTGAAAATTTGTGCAACACTTCTTTTGTAATACCTGAATACAAAATCGAATATCTGGCTGAAGGATCGTGGCCCAAAAACTGTGCCAGACACGTGTCAAGTGCCATTTGGCACTTGACACGTGTCTGGCACAGTTTTTGTGCCGACTAAAGTGTCTGTCATTTTCAAAATATTTTTTTCTAAGCATAAATATTATTCTGCCTCAATCTCAGCGTGCCTCAAATACCTTTTTTGGGTAGTCAAAAAATGGCACTTGACACGTGTCTGGCACAGTTTTTGGGCCGACTAAAGTGTCTGTCGTTTTCAAAATATTTTTTCTAAGTATAAATATTATATTGTCTCAATCTCAGCGTGCCTCAAACACCTTTTTGGGGGGTAGTCAAAAATGGCACTTGACACGTGTCTGGCACAGTTTTTGGGCCACGATCCTTCAGCCAGACATTGGATTTTGTATTCAGCCATTACAAAAGAAGTGTTGCACAAATTTTCAGGGTGCCTCAAATACCTTCCCTAAAATGTTTAACAGCTCTTGGACTACAATAAGCAATTTGAATTATTCAACCGTAATTTAATTCGAGCGTTAAGGGGTTAGAATATGTTTAGTTCACCTTTATTGCCAAAAATATAAGTATTATAATAACGTTTACTTAACATTATCTAATGTTCAATACTTTGAAATTTAATAATGTTTTTTTCAAAAAGGTAAAAGAAAAATAACGTTTTCTGTAGATAGCTTAATGTGTAGAATGATGGAAAGTGCTTCAGGAAAGGTATTTTTGTTGGTTTTGTTCGTAAGCATTCAAGAATGTTTTTAAAAGGCTGTCATGGAATAAACAGTTTCATATTTCCGAAATATGTTTATCAAAAAGTTTCAAATTCAATATAATACAGTCGAATTTATAAATAAAAGAAGTAGTTTTTAATGTTACTTTTACAACATTGTTAGTTTTGAACTTTTCTTATTGATATTTGTACAAAAACCTGCTGTTTTGTTACCAAGCATTGTCCCTCAAAAAATGCATAAAATGGTCTTGAATTCTGCATTAAGATTCTAAATACCTTCCATCATACAATCATCCCGGTTTATATGGTTCATAACATAGGGGAGTTCGGAGCTAGTTGGCTACAGGGGTAAGTAGGCGCAGTAATCATAAATCGCCTGTTTGTGGATAGATTGCGCAACCAGTCACAAAGTACCTTTCTTCTTGCTTTTTGCAATCATCAATGTACTTTTGCAGCGTTATCTACGTGCAGTGAACATTTACGCTTTTTCTGTTTTTTGCACTGATAAGTAATTTTTTGTTGTTTCATTCTTTTTCTAATTTAGAATACTTATTTTAAGAATTGCGATCTAACTTGTGCAGTTTTTCTTAGTTCATGATTAACTGTACCTTACTTGGATTATTTATGCTTAGATAGTTACGTGTCCCTTTTGTGAAGAACTTTATCATGGGACAAGTAGGTGCATTGAACACGGGGAAAGTTGGCTGGGTGTATGGTGTGTGCTGGTAGCTAGAAAAACAGGAAACACCGAGAAAAGTGGTTGCAATGCAAGATTTTGGGCACACGAGGCTTGTCCAAACGGAGACACTCGATTTGTGTTTGTGACAGCTGTAACTCTGATGATGATATCGAGTAGAATAGAAGTTAATCAATGTTAATGTTTTATTCATTATTTTTATGTCTGTATAGTTTAGAACTTACATTGTACAGCGATAACGCCTTTGTTTAACCTTTTAACGCTCGAATTAAATTACGGTTGAATAATTCAAATTGCTTATTGGCACCACTTTTATGAATAAGAAGTATTCACCTTATTTAATGACAGTAAAAACGATACCAAAATATACCCAATTTCACTATTTTATAAAACTGGTGGGAATCAAACAATTTGAGTAAAATACACAGCCCGAGAATATTTCAGGAACGAGAATTAAGGGGTTAAACTTACTGGTAATAATGAAATTGATTTGTCTTAGCCCTTTCAGAGACAGAAGAATTCTGTTCCTAAAATGATGAAATAATTGACTGACACCAGAATATTTAAACGAATTTTTTAAATAATAAAAACTCGCTAATTTTCACTTTCGCTACGAAGGTAAAATTTTATTAAAATATTTTTAGTGCCATTTGTCAGTTTGGAATTAAAATTAGGTGGCTAGACCCTCTAGCCACCACCCTTGAAAGGGTTAACTGCGTATCTTATTTGAGTTTCATTCAAATTTTTATAAAGCGCGTGACAACTTACCCCATAGGTGTGGGCAACTTGCCCCGTGACGGGGTGGGTTGGTGCACAATTTTATTTTTACTTTATGCTTCCTCTAAACATAAACTACAAAAATTCAAAACTCCGGGTATTTATAGCCCGATGCATTTTCTTTAAAAGTACAGTTAAAGTTTCATAACAAACTTAAACGAAAACTTAATAAAAATCAATAACTAAAAACTGCGCCTACTAACCCCTACAAATGCTCCTTTTATTCCCGCAGGCAATTCACCATTTTTTTCGTTTTACCTTGTTTTCAAAGAAAATTTACAAAAGCAGAAAGTTATCGGGATGTCTCTCTCCTCGATTGTAAGACACGGAAACGTTCCACCCATGTTGCCACTATGTTGGCATTGACCAAATCAGGGTTCGTATTGGTGCATGAATTTCCGGACTAAGAAATTCTTCGGTACTAGCATTTTCTTATGGAAAATGTCTCTTTAAATAAGGCGGAATTTCTTCCGTTTAAACCAGATTTATTTTCTACAAAATACTTCTGATATTTAGCCTTGAAAATAACGGTACCCGTACGAACCCTGCAAATGATTCAGACCCTTGACTTACAAGAAAGTAATCTTGATTGACCTAATTACTACATTGAAAAAAAGCCAAACGTTTCTTAAACTAGCTCTTATCTTTTAAAAAGGTTATAAAAAATACATTATAAGTTCTGAATGAGTCTAAATCTGAGTTTCTACATTATGTACTCTATTCCAAAAAGTGCTCCTTTATCTTTAGAAGACTCTGAAACTGTGTTGAATTCAGGCCTTTTTCCTGGGGCGATTTCTGCGGCTCAAGTGTGTGTGTGTGGGGGGGGGGGTTAAAGATCCGGCGGGGAAATCGCACTCTTGTCCGTTAAAAAGCACAAAATCTCAAACATTCCGAGTGGGACATTTCAATGATCCGCGGGGAATCCTCCCCCATGGGCCACCCCCCGGAATTCAACATTGCTCTGAAACCCGTAGATTTCCGAAATTAAACTTTAAACAGTTTATTCACCATAAATTAACCATTTCTGAAAATAAAAATTCCTTGATTGCCCATAATTTAAGAAAACGTTTTTCAGTATTGCGTCGATCGGAAAGTCGTGTCGTGTTGGGAAAATCAATTCGCACCGGAAAATTCTATCACTTATTTATTAGACATTGATTCCGATAACTAATGTCTAATAATTACTGCGAAGAATTTTCCGGTACGAATTGATTTTCCCAACACGACACGACTTTTCGATCGACCCAATATTTTTAAAAGTAAATTGATCAGTTTTTTTCCTATCCGGAATATGGGTTTTTAGATAATATCTATTCTCAAGTACATAATTTTAACTGCATAACAAAATTTATATATGCAAGTGTAACAAAATAATGCTAATTTTAATGTTAATGCTAGTTATTTCAATATTAATGTTATATCGTTAATTTATCATGTTTGTTATACATGAAATTATTTAACTGAGAAAGAAGAATATTCGACAATTCAATATTTAGTTTTGAGGAAACTGATTAATATATTGCAAAAACTACTCGAAAACGCTTCTGAAAATTTCAGGCAGTAAAAAGATTATTGACCATAATGTTAATGCTATTTATTTCATTGTTAATATTATGTCGTCAATTTATCATGTAAGCATAATTTATCATTAAAAAAATTCTTTATTGCCCGTAATTTATGGAAATATTTCCAAGTGCTTTTTTCAGCAAATTAATCATTTTTTTTCTCGTTTTTATCTCGTTAAAATTGGGTATTGCCATTGAAAAAAATGAAGTTTGGATTCATTTTAATATGTAGATGACCCCCTAAGAAAATTTTATATACATCATTTAAAAGTAGACTTTATTTCCAATCGTTCGGTACCAGTAACTTTCTTCTACGATGATTTGTTGAGGAGTTAGTAGGGGTTGCTTACTTTTTTTTTTCCACGACTGTACATCGGCTGTTCGAACAGCCACGGGCAATTCGCATTCAGCTAAACCGGCGATTCCCAAGTAGCTGATGGTCAACAGAATAACGAAAAATATTGATTTTATTAAGTATTGTGATTGAGATTAACCCTCTCGCTGGGTAAGTAATTCTTCGCCATGAGCGTCTTTTACAGAATTGTTTATCTTGTATCACCGGTTCTTTAAAGAAGAAATTTTTGACTGTCGTAATCGGGGAAAATGTCCTGATTAAATCAGAGAAAATTTTCGCTAAAAAATAACTGGTGGGAATAACCAAATAGTATTAATTAGACGGGAAAATGCATGCCCGAGAATATCTCAGGTTGCGCAACAAGATGTTTAACTCGTTTTTACTTCTGTTAGTCAAATGAAACAGAAACTCAGATAAAAATCAAAGTTGGTGTAGTATTGAAGCAATAACTCTGAAGGATTAGCATGTGTAACCACTTTTTATATTGAAATATTAACGAGTATTAGAAGGAAGAATCTTCTGGGATTGTCACATCCGACTAATTTAACCCTCTGTCTACCAGAAGGGTCCAATGGACCCGACATGTACATTCAAAATATTTATTCAAACCAGAAATTTCTTCAAAACAAACTAAATGTATAAATCAGACTATAATAAGTTAAATAAACAAATTAAATAGTTTTAAGTAAAAATTCTGGTGTAGAATGTTTTTATAAAAATTGAGTAAAATTTCCGGTAGTTCTAGGGTTAAATCGTTTTGGTTGGAGTTGAACTTGAAATTGGTTGTTCAACAGGGAAAAAATCTATGTTTAATTTAAATACGGAATTGATTTTAAAAAAAAAACAGAACGATGTAAATGTAGCTATTATAAATAAAATCAAAAACGTTGCACTCTTTTCCGAGAAATAGGTAAGTAAACATCAGCTGTTTCGGGAAGAATTTTGAAACTGTAGTTGTCCCCTTAAATCGCATGCCTGTCTTACAAGCTAACACGTAATATTTTTGAAAGATATAAATTATTTAATTTAAGATAGCTAGCATATTACCTCTGGCTCCACATCATTGAAGTTGACGCTGGAAACGAATTCCCGCAAGAATTTGTCCAGTTCTCTTCCTTCAATGAAGCCATTGCCTATAGAATAAAATATACAATCATATAAATCATATATATTTTCACTAAATGCACATTCAAAATAAGTAATGTAGTACCTATACTCTGAATGCTAAGTTCAATAATCTTCATAATACGCTTAAAAAAAAAAAAAAAAAGATGTAATTCTACAGATGTAAAGTTACGAAAATATGTATACTTAGTAAAATTTTATTGTACAAAAAAAGATGTAAATCTACAAAACTAGTTTTTGTAAAGCTACAGAAATAGCTTTAGAAAAGAATCTACTAAAATCACACTTATCCTAATA
Source organism: Maratus speciosus (assembly GCA_963932465.1). Taxonomy (NCBI): domain Eukaryota; kingdom Metazoa; phylum Arthropoda; class Arachnida; order Araneae; family Salticidae; genus Maratus; species Maratus speciosus. The sequence goes on from OZ010793.1 coordinate 138,192,487, forward strand.
AAATTTTATCTGTAACCCGGGTTGCAGTTACATAAAACGTTCTAGGCATCCCAGTTTCCTAGAAAATTCTTTGTAACTTTACAGATATTTTTTTACAGTGTACTCAAGCAGCATTGTGATGTAGTCGCTACATCACTTCTAATACTACAATTACATTATGAAAACATCGTTCTACTTTAGAGCTTTTGGTCTTGTGCACTGCTTGTGTTTGCTTCCCATGAAGCAAACAATAGTAGTAAATCTACCTTTAAGCTTATTGATATCTACTGTATTTTTGATTAAATTTACAACTAAACAATTGGATAATGTGGTGTCTTTGGAGATCCGGGTTGTCAGTTTAGACTCCATTTTCATGCAAAAATGCAGTGTTCATACCATAAATAAAGAATAGTATTTCATGCTTTATTTATTAAAAGACATTTACCGTTCAGATAAAGTAACTAGTATGTTGTGGGCATCACAAAACTTTCTTCTATCTCATACATGTCAATACTTCAAAATTCACTATCTCAGTGCCAAATTAAATGGCAATCTGTGTTCATCATGAGAATTCTAAAAATATGAAATTCCGTGCATTAGTTCTCGAGGTTTGACTGTCGTTGAAATCGTGTAAATCCTGCAAAATGCAGCACAGCAGCGCCACCTATTGCGATACTTACACCAGAACCTAATTATCACCAACTTATGTCAACTTCTAACTGAATATGAAGTTTGAGGAAAATTTGTGCATTAGTTCTTGAGATAGAGGTATTGCGCAAATCATGACAAATGTAGCATAGAAGCGCCACCTGTTGAGCGATTTGCAACAACACATAATCAGCAGCAATATTAATCAAGTTATACTTAAATCTGAAGTTTGATGAAAATTCGTGCATTAGTTCTTGAGATAGAGCTATTGAGGAAATAGTTCAAAAAGCAGCACAGCAGCGCCACCTATTGGGCGATTTACAACAACACGTAGTCAGCATCATTTCATATGTAGGACTAACTAAATCTGAAGTTTGACGAAAATGTGTGCATTAGTTCTTGAGATACTGCGAAAATACTGTAAATCTTGCTAAATGCAGCATAGCAGCGCCACCTGTTGGGAGATTTACACCAAAACGTAAACAGCATCCATTCATGTCAAGGACTAACGGAATCTGAAGTTTTTTAAAAATCCGTGCATTAGTTCTTGAGATAGAGCTTTTGCGGAAATCCTGCAAAATGCTACATAGCAGCGGCACCTGCAGGGCGATTTACACCAAAAACTAATCAGCTCCAATCTGTATCAGGGACTACCTGGATATAAATTTTTATTAAATTCCGTGCATTAGTTCTTGAGATAGAGCGCCCACAAAATTTGTGTCACATACAGACAGACAGACAGACTCACCGACAGACATTTTGTAAAAACATGTTTTTTGGAATCTCTGACCCATAAAACAGGTAAATCCGTCGAAAACTGGAATTCGAAAATTTTCATGAAACCAATACTTTCTTCTTGTAAAGATAGAAGAAAGTAAAAATTATCTTTTGAAATTTCTAATATGAATTCGCAATGTCGAATTAAATTGCAGGCTAAACAGTCAACCCTGTTGGGCTGCATTTATAATTTTTTTTTTATATAATTTGACAGGGATTATCGATTTGTGCAAAAATTATATACTGCTGTAGTTCTTTAATACCTTTCTCGAAACCGCATATGACAATACATTTGGATGTTATTCACTTAGAAGGGAAAAATTCATGGTATAATTGTGTAATTAACATACAAGCAGAACACAATATCGCAGTTAAAATGTTTTAATAAGGATACTTTTTAAACCATTTTTTCCGGTATTAAACATTTCATGTAGTTGCTTTCAGAGAAGTAGCATAAATCTTTAATTAAATGCGGTGTTACCGCTAAGAGTTACACCTTTCTCCACCGAAATGGAAAATACTTGCCTTACTGTTGCAAGATCAAGTTTCATGTGACGATTGGAAAGTAATGTGATATCACATAAACATTCTTTAAAGCATGCTGGCAGAGAAGTTAATACAGCTGTAAACTTTTTCAGACCAACTGATTGAAATAATCAGTATTGTTAAATGTAACTATGACGCTTCAAAATGATGTGATAACAATATTAGTGTGTCCTCGTCATTGTCCAAGCAGGGCAATTCTTAGTTATTGACCCTCCCCCCCCCACACACACACACACTTCCATTGCAAGACAACCGAGATTGTACTGAATAAATGTGCTTTTCAGCTTTATTTTATGTGCTTATTTTTTTATTCAAAACATTTTTTAGGATAGGCCGAATGTGTGAATGATTATGTCTCTCTGTTCTGTAAATGTACGATAGGTAAGTACTAAAACAGATTAATTAACGTCGTAGTAAGGAAGAAGCATTAACATGCCCCGTCGGAAAAAATCGTATTTTCTTTTTCTGGATGATTTAAAAGTACAAATTACAGGAGGATGCTGCAGTACTCATCTGAATTCAACACTTGATTATCTATATATCTCATAAACTCACAGCATTTTCTAAGTTTTGGGCATGGTGGGAAGTTAGCAGAGCGCTTTAACCGTTATACGTCGTTTAATAAGCTGTATCAAGAAACACGTGATCAGCAGATCCATTAGTAAAAACCCAATGCAGTACGGTATAATACAATTATACATCGGAGAATTCATAGAGAATTTATTAATTTTCAAATTTTCAAAATTGTTAATTTGGAACCGATAGCTAGAAAACAGTGTAAGGTTAGGAAGAGAAAATCATATGTTTATATACAGTTCAATACACCCTCGATAATTATTAAACGAATTTAAGAATTTCAGTCCTTTACAGTCATTTAGAAACTATCAATAGTTATTTTCTTGTTCCATTTTTATCTATAATACAGGGCTCCCACTCGGTCCGTTTTTTGAACACCACTATATTTATAAGAAAAATCCCCTTTATAAATTTCGTAGAAACTTACCAAGAAAGGCGCTTTTTCTCCAGTTGTTGCCGAAACCTACCATGAATTTTTTTCTTTAATTATCCTGGTGCTCATAAAACGGACTAGTGGGAAGCCTGATAATAGATTATATATAATATTTAAATTGTTAGAATGTATACAATGTTTAAAAAAAATAAGCATAATTTATGATTTTTCAGAATATGCAATTAAAAAAACATATAAATGTATATTTATTTTAATGTTAAAATATTTTTCTTGAAAAAAAAAAAAGAGAGATTTTTATGCTGAATAACAGTAACAGAAAAATGCTTTACATAATATCAATGTTAACAATAATAAAAAAAAGGCAAAAGCTTTTTTGTCGAAATGAAATTTTTTGTGTGAATATTCGTAGAACGCTTGCAAGCGCATCCTTAAAATAAAAGAACAAAGTTCACTTTTTTTTTTCATTTTTTATACTCGAATGGAAAATAAGATTTAATTACTTAATCTTTATTATTCCCCATTATCTATCTCTTAATGGAACTCAAAGAAACAAGTATTCTCTAAATAAACTTATTTTTAAACAATGAAATATTTTAACACATGTAATAAGGATTGTAAACATTTTTAATTTCTTTTTCTTTTTTTTCTTTTTTTTGCACAGGGAATAAATGGGAAAAATTTAATTAGGTAATTTCTTACACAAAAAAATTTGCAACAAATACAATTTGAAAACACTAACTATTGAAAAGAATTAACATAAATATATAGTTATACAAATTACATAAAAGCGTGCAAACAAACTATCTGCCAGCGTTGTATTTTCTTTTCTTTTAAGCACGTTATTTTTCACTAATGGAGGCATTATTAAAAAATATTCATTAAAAGGTTTGCGTTTTTCAAGTTTTTCTGTAATATTTTTCATTATAGATACTAACAAAAAATATTTTTAATATATGTTAAAAGAAATAATCCTATATAAAAATAACCATTGATAACGAAAAAACAAGCAGTTAATTAAAAAACTGAAATCATCATAATTTGCTTTTATTAAGCTTTTAATTTTGTCTTACGTTTCTATAATTATAAAAATATCATTTCCAAAAAAGAGATCGAGTAATTAAAATAATAATTACATAAATTAAAAATACTCAAACAAATATTTGACTTTATCCATTTTCTAAAGAAGAAAGTAATAATGAATAAGAAATTTTCCTTATAGTACATGAAGTAAAAACATACAGATTATTTATTAAAGTTATGAATATTAAATTATCTTTTATTTGAACGCATAAAAGAACTAGCGAGATATTTTAAAATTAAATTTTGTAATTCTTTAAGACAAATTAATATCTATATGGAACAATATCACAAAATACGAAAATTGTAGTCCACACAATAAAATTTTTATTTACTGTTATATAATGCAATCTTCTTTTTTAAATTCTAATAAAACATATTCTTAGAAGTATTTTCAAGAAATATTATATTCATAATAACACAAAAATAAAGCAATTAAAAAACTTAAAATTTCAGATTGTCATTTTCCTGGCATGCCACACTGCGATGTGTGCAAAGTAAAAGGCTTTCTGCTATACTGTACACATATCTTTTTCTAGTTTTTTTTTAAATTTCTAATTAATAATTATACCTTATGTAACACATATACGAGGAAAGTAACAAGTTCTGTATTTTACAAATAATTTTCCTTAATAAAAATATGATTGTCACTGAAAATGAACGCAATTTTCCCGACCTGCTCATTTTAGTTATTTATGAGTTATAAAGATGGTGCGGCAAAGTAATTCTTCTTATTTTTGACATAGTTCAAATCCGAAGTAGTAAAATGATTACTACCTGAAAGATCTTTTAGATATTTCTTTGAAGATAATGTGTTTAAAGGCTTTGTAAAAATTGAGTAGACTTTTATTATGTTATTTTCCTGGCTTCTATAAATTACAAATAAAACTGAACATTACACTGAACTTCAGGTACTATAGAGGAAACATGTTCCTTTAAACAGAATTAAAATTTTAGATCTAAAAAAAAAAAAAAATAATATGAAAAATATTTTAGAATTAAATTGTCATTATCCTGGCATACATATGCCAAGAAAATGACATATAATTATAATAACATAAAAATGAACTTAAGCTCTTCAAACTTTAACAGTTTTAGATATAAATTCCTTTATTCAGCTGTTCAACCAACATTTAAAAAAAAATCAGAAGCTTTGAAACGATTTATATTTACAAAATTTTTGGTTTTCAAAATCTCACAATTTGTGATATTCACCCAAATACGTATTTCATAGGCCCAAGTTGCATTCAAGTATTCACTTCTTTAATATTGAATATGCATTATGAATATATATTATAATGAAAATTTGCATTTGCTTTTTACGAATGCTTTTATTTATTTCTAAAAGACACGTTGCTGATTGTGTGTTGAATTGTAACTCTAAAGAACAATTCGAAACTGATTTAATTAAACATCTATGGTGAATTTATTTTTTATTTCTTCAACCGTATTCAGAAGTTTAGACAGCACTGCAAGGTTTTAGCTTTAATATTAAACATGTGTTATGATGTACAGATTTACTTGAAATTGTCTCTTTTGGCAAAGCTATAAAGTCAACGGTGTTCTTTATTCTTTTAACAAGTTTTATACATAATCATATTTTTAGTTCAAATTAATTTAGACATTTATTTTTAAACATTCATTTTAACCATTTATCTACTGACGGTACTTATAAGTACCATTAAAAAAACTTGTTATAAAATTCCTTTAATACATAGATTAGTTGTAATACAGTTTAGAATAAGTTATAGATATATTACTTTATCTTGTCCCAAAAGCATTATGAGTTAACAAAACAAAAATATTTTTAAAAGGGTGATTTCTTTTGCCTTTGCATCTTTCCGCTTTCTTGGGGTTGGGGGGAAGAGGGAGGAATTTTTCATGTCGGAAATATTTCTATATTTCTATTGTAAAAATATTATATTTGTACACTTCCTAATTCTACAAAATACTAAGAAAAACACTAAAAACTAAAGATTTGAGTGGAGTTACAAATAGTGCGCAAAATCCCTATAAATTCAAATTTAATGAATCCTTCTAATTTCTTCAATCCTTCTAAAATCTTTCTAAAATTTATTAAATGATTATGCAAATCTTCTAGTGTAGTTTATACAATTCACGAAGAATGCTTTAGAAGATGAAATTTTCATGAATTCATAATTCAGTACGTAAAGGATTAAAAAAAGATTTTTTTGCTTACGTTCCACCTAAATAATAACCAAAAATATATAAAAAGATAGCTTTCTTATAAAATGTATACACATATTATTATTATTTATTTTGAGAAGTTTCTAAGAAAATCTCATTTTTAAACCAAGTTAAAAAAAATGAAATCACAGTTTAAGTTATCCATTTAAATGAATTACAGCATTACTGTGACATCCTTTGTTGTTCAAAAATACCTAGTTAATGGCGGCATAATAACACTGAATCGACATATCAAGTAGCAAAACAATATTGGACTGATATTGTTTGCTCTTAGATATACAGTCGAACCTCGTTATCCCGAGACCCTAATGACCAGAAAAAGTGTCGTCATAAGCGGAGTGTCGCGGTAACCGGGATTGTAGAAAAATATGTTTATAAAAAGCTGTATTGTTAATTAATTTAAGACCATTTTAAATTCATAACTGCTCTTGCAGTTTTAAGCAATAAAACTTTATTATTAAACAAAATAAACACAATAACAAAATTGAAAAGAATAATTGAAAAGAATAATTGAAATGAATAATCAGATTTATATTGACTTGTTTTTTTTTTAATTATTGTTACGTGAAATATTGATGAATTAAGGTTTGCTTATTGCTAGATGTGCTTCCAACAATTCTTTTTTCAATATTATACAACGAATTGTAATCAATGTTCGTTGTTTCAGGAATGGATGATAAACATTTCTGATCGTTTCAATGCAATGACATACTTCGGTTTTAGTCGGAAGAAAAACGCCGTGTAACCACAAGAAAGCTCCGCCTGACCAGAACAATTAGACCGAGGTCAGACTGATACGTCTATCTGGAGCTTAAGTGGGTCAATCAATGTGTATGGGTTTGCTTACTGAGATAAAGGATTGAAGTAAAATTTCTCATTTATCTCAATAGGACACTCAATAGACACTTTTGAGAAAAGTTTGGCTAAGACATTTCTTACCGCTTAATTTCTTTGCTTATAAGATGGACGATTTCCCTAAACCGTCGGGATATCCGGAGTTGAAACTTATTCCACGACGTAAAATTCGGAATTTATTTACATTAAAAATTATGCAGAAAATCGGGATTTTGAAAAACTGACGTGATAAGCGGAGTGACGTGAAAACTGGGTGTCGGGATAACGAGATCCGACTGTATTTTGAATAAAACGGCAACAATGTCGTGAAATGTTTCATCAGGGTAGTATCATGAAATGGTAGTATTTACCTTTTGCCAACAGTACACCGATATTTTCAAGAAAAATTTCTTTGCAATATGGATGTTTCAGTGCAAAATATTCCCAATGTAAAACCAATTCTTAACCAATATAAACATTGTATCATATCAATACTGCCTATAAATACAATATTGAGTCTCGTATAATCAGTATAATCTCTATTGGTTTCTTACAAACAGCGGTTGGAGCATATAGGACCAGTTTTATTGTTCTCAGTATATTTTATCTTAAAAAGAGCAATAAAATTTGTGTCCTACATACTCCGACCTCTTCTACAAGAGATCACGCTATATTTTTACCAATATTGTGTTTTTTTTATATTTACTGTATACGTATACTATTAAAAATCTACAGCAGACTGTTTTGTCATTCGAACGTTTTTAATACTAGAAGGGCCGGTAGGGGTCTTTTTGACCGATATCAAATGAATATATTTCGGTTCGAACCAGAAACTCCTCTATAAAATAATTTTAAAAGACACAAAGAAGAAAAAAAAATGTTAAAAAAATTATGTTAAACAGTTTTAAACGAAAATGTTTGTGTAAAATAATTATTTATAAAACTTGCGTAAAATTTCCGGATTTTGTAGTGTTAAAGATAACGCCTACTTGAAGAAGTTTTGAAGTGTTATCTAACAATATCGTCGGTACCATGTCAAACTGTCCAATATGAAAACAGTGTTTGCAGCGGGCTAGCTTTTTTTTTTTAAATTCAAATTTCTTGATTGTTACAGCTATTTTGAAATGGTAAAATATGCATATATACAGGGTGGCGAGTGGTAAGGGGAAAACACAGTCAAAAAATGCGTCCAATACCAGTATTTTGCTAAAGAGAAATTCGCCTTCTAGAATCCCTTTGTATTATTCGACGAATTTTCTAGAAGATACTGGTGTTTCCCACGTTTTTTGACTGTGCTTTTCCCTGACCACTTCTCACCCTGTATATAGACTGGCACCAGACAGAGAGACATCCGTCGATAAATAATCCAATCATATTCAGAAATCACAAAATGTGTAAATATACCAAAAACGGGAAATCGTAAACTATAATCAATTCTTCCTTTGAATGTAGAAGAAAGTAAAAATAAAAGTTATAAAATTAGAATAAAATTAAAGTATTTCTTTAAAGACTTATGCACAAGAGGAATTTTGCAAATATCGCATTAAAACTTCTTGAAAAATGTTCAGCATTTTCAAATACCTTAGCTTTAAAACTGATGATTCAGCTATTATTTTCCTTAGAAAATCTCTTTTTTTATTCTGCCAGGCGCTGCGTGCATCAATAAATAAGTGTCCTCGAAATGAAACAAACGGCTTACAGGATCTTTTAAGCTGCAGACTTCTGAAGTAAAAAAGATAAATGGAACAGTTATGCGACTTTTTCTTATTTATTGATTTACCGTTGCCATCGAGACGATCAAAATGAGATACTTTTAACGATTTTTCTTCTTCTTTTTATAATGTCCTTTATTTTATTAGTTTATACGAAAATTTAAATAAAATTGCAATTTAAAGTATTTCGTGGCAGCATTACATTACATAAATTGCATCAAACGAATATTAAAGTAATACTGATAAAAGTTGTTTAATATTGAACCAATTTGTTTCTTTAAATTTTGTAAATATACAACGCTTTTTAAGATTATCTTTTAACCCCTTGAGGGGCGGTGGGATAAAATATATCCCACCTAATTTAAACAAGATTCTCACCAGAAAATTTTAACTAAATTTTATATTTATAACTTTGGAGGAAAAGCGTTGAAAAATTGCTTTTCCTTATTTAAAAATAAAAATTTTCGATTATTCCGGTGAGAATTCAATATTTAGAGTCATTTTTGCTTGCCCCTCAAGGGGTTAACACGATATTGTAAACAGTGAAACCTCTCTAAGGAGACCATCCATTGGACCTTAAAAAAATCAGTCTTTTAGAGAGGTGGTTTCAGATTAGAGGTAATGGATAAAGCAAAGTTTCATGCTATACATATTACAAAATAGATATAATTTTATTGAATTAGTTTACTATATTTCGTGCTTATGCAAATTAGAAAGAATCAATTAAAATTTGCTTTAATTTTTACAATTAATTATTTTAAACATTCTTTGATCTCTTTAGGAAACGTATTTATTTTAGTATCATCTCTAACAGGTACCGAATTTCCTATCAATCTGTTGATTTTAACGGTTGAATTTTGGATGTTGAGATAGGGGGCGAAAATTACAGTTTCACACTTTTCAGCATGGAGCGTTATCCAAAATAAGGCTAATGTTTCTAGTTTCTATCCTTTCTAGTTTCTGTTTGGTCATGATTTTGCCAAAGTCATGTAACCCATTTTGAAAAATGGTCGATATCATCAATGCTAGCTGGACATTTTTTTTTCCGGAGAATTTGAGATTCCTCCTTGTAAAGAGAAATAATCGTACATTTTGGCTGAACAGTTGAAAAGAGGTATTTCATGGAGGGAGACAGGAAATAGGGGTCCTTTAACCCCTTGAGGGGTGGTGGGATAAAATATATCCCACCTAATTTAAACAAGATTCTCACCAGAAAATTTTAACTAAATTTTATATTTATAACTTTGGAGGAAAAGCGTTAAAAAATTGCTTTTCCTTATTTAAAAATAAAAATTTTCGATTATTCCGGTGAGAATTCAATATTTGGAGTCACTTTTGCTTGCCCCTCAAGGGGTTAATAGAAGGAAAATTAACATTGAGTTTATAGTAAAAGATTATAGACCAGAAATGAACGATCTTTATGAGAGGTGGTCTTTCACAGAGGTTTCAGTGTATTTCCTTAGGCATGAGTGAGGGTCCCGAATTAGGAAAGTATGATAATACAATCAATGAAATCTGCGTCAGTGGAACCTGCCTATAACGGAAGCTTTTTGTGGTTCCAATGGAATGAGTATCATAAATTTATCTGTATTAGTACTGAAAACTTTATATACAGAGTGTTCCGAAATTCGACGGACAAATTAAGACGGGTGATAGAAAGCATCAAGAGGGTGAAAAACTACCATTAGAACATGGGATCGCAAATAACGTATTTAATCAAAAATGCATAGTGCCCTGCCCTAATTGAATTTGTGTTGACGGCAATAACATTTAGCAAAGTGAAGTAACTTATAACAAAACTTTTAATACACATTCTCACCTTTGTTGTAAATGTGGTAATATTGAAGAAAGTGGTAGAAGTTTCCATTGCGCGCGCCAGCAGTTGACGCTCCACATTTTGGACTGCGATTGCTAGTTCATACTGTATCATCGACTGGTTAACCCCTTGGGGACTAGCGGCACGTATACGTGCCGCATGAAGTTATCAAAATCCTTGTTTTTCCTCACCAATAAAATTTTACTGGAAAATTTGCCTTATTTAATCAGTGCCTTTTCTCGATTCAAGAAGACACAAATTCCTGTTTTTAAAATACAGTGACAAAAGATTAAAAATTTCGTAAAAGGCTTCCGTCCCAAAGGGGTTAAGTACCCTTTTTTTCTAGAACTTTTCGCGATGTTATCACAATTCACAAAAAATAAGGTACATATCGTTACATTTTCATTGTTATGTTTTGAGTTTTCTCAAAATTATTAACATACAGCATGTAACGATGCACTATCACACGATATCTATGGCGTATGGAAATATTTGCTGCATAATAAATGAAAACTCGTTTTGTTGAAAATTTGAATAACTTTATCTGACATCTCATCTGACGGTACATTTAAGGGGACCGTGGAACTTTATTTGAGCAAAAATCGACCCTAAAATCGAAATTTCTTTTTGTGTGTGTTTATTACTCTCCAATTCGTACCACGTCATTTGTGGAAAACCGCCTGCAGCTGTGATTATTTTACGCAAAGTTACAAGTGTTTTAATTTTGGTCACAAACAATTTTTTGGTATTTTAATATACTTTAAATCTGTTTTTCTCGATACTGATGTTTCAGCTTTATTTAGTTTTTGAAATGCTCTTTGCTACTTAATTTTTCATCAAAATTCATGAAACTGACAAGGAAGAATCCTGATATTGCTTAACCCCTTGGGAACGAGCGACACGTATATGTGTCGCATGAAGCTCTCAGAATCCTTGTTTTTCCTCACCAGTAAAATTTTACTGTAAAATTTGCCTTATTTAATCAGTGCATTTTCTCGATTCAAGAAAACACAAATTTCTGTTTTTAAAAAACGGTGACAAAAGATAAAAAATTTCGTAAAAGGCTCCCGTTGCAAAGGGGTTAAAAAGAAGCTGTGTATGTGTTTTAAAATTCGACTTCAATAAAACAATTAAATTTGATCTTTAACTTATTATAAAGTAGAATTTTGATGGAAATCGATAAGGAATTTAGGAAAATATCTCTAAAAAATTAACTGTTTAAGCGGATTAAAAAATCAATACACAGATTTGTTTGTAATAGAGCTTTACGTGATTAAAATCCAAAATCGGGGAAATATCTAAAAAATTAAGACGCAAGGAGCATTTTGAAATTTCCTTTTAAAATTTAAATTTTTTAAAAGATCCTAAAATTATAGTAAGATTATTTTTTTTTTTTTTTTGCGATGTTTAATATACTTATAGTAAAATGAATATTTGCACAAAATTTCAAATCTGTATTATGCAAATTAAAAGAATTTTTTTTAAACGTCCACCGTCCCCTGAAATTACAATGTTTTCTTCTGGACAATTCTCGAATAAGCGCAAATAAATTAATAACAACACTTAAATCCTACTGACGACGGCCTTGTAATGGTTGAAAACGTTCTAGGTTTTCCTGATGTATTTTAAGATATTTTAATTTGTATTTCAAATATCTTTATATTATATTTATGCACCTGTAAGTAATATTTGTACTATTTTTTGAGCTTTTATAGGCATTTTAGTTATTTAATACAAGGTGAATATAGCACTGGAATTTTTACTTTCCTTTATTAAAATTATTACAGTCAACGGAAGTGCAGTTAGTTTGAAATACCCTGCAATTGTGACTAAATACGTGGTTTTTGATCTCATGTTCTATGGTAATTTTTATCCTCTTGATGCCTTCTATCAGCCTTCTTAATTAGCTCGTCAAATTTTGGAACATCCTGTATATTATATTTTTATCACATCCTGAGCTATCCCGGTTTCACTGTTATTAGTGCATTTTAATTTTTAACTTTCGACTTTAAAATTTATAATTAAATTCCACGCAAAACCTAGTGAATACAAAAAAACCTCTCTTTTTTGCTGTTACACCGATGCCATCGAAATACTCAAGGCCAGAGGACACGAGTTGTGACGTCACCACTAATCGACCAACTTCTCACTAGTGTTGGAATTCACACAGGAAAATTTTGAATAGAAATTTTCTTTTAATTTATTTGTGGAATACCTATTATCTTATAAAACAGAAATAACTATTTAAACTTGCTGGTGAGAATTCGGAATCCCTATACAAAAATTCAGTCAAATGCAGAATGCCACAGTTGTGTCGCATCTGGCTGTTTTTTTATTGGGGAATTCCAAATTCACACCAGTAAGTTTGAATAGTTATAACGTAATAGATATTCCACAAACGAAATAAAAGAAAATTTCTATTCAAAATTTTCCGGTGTGAATTCCAACACTAGTTAGATGTCGGTCGATTAGGAGGCTAACTAAAAAGACAGGCTTCCGCGGTGGGTCCAATTCTTCTTTTTTTACAGACCGCTGGGGTGACGTGATGCTCGAATGCACCAGTGAAGGTGTGCGAAAAGAGCATCACGTGACTCCAGCGGTCTGTAAAAAAAGAAGAATCGGAGCCACCGCGGGTGCCTGTCTTTCTCGTTAGCCTAGGTCGATTAGTGATGACGTCACAACTCTGGCCTGAGTATTTCGATGGCAGCGGTTGCCCTGGTGGAACAGTGGTGCAGCAGTTGGGCGATTGTCACCACTAAATTTGTATTGTATTCATCGCCTTTAAAAGTCTCAGAAATTTTATCCTGAAGTAAAACGAAGAATACTATTAAAATTTAGTGGTGTGAATTCATTATTTGGTGCTACACTATTCCATCACTGCTATTGTTACTGTTATCAAGTTTAGTTACGCAAGAAACTATTCTTGAATTCGTACTTTTCTATCCCATATTATCTAAAATTTATTATTTAGTGTTTTGTTTGGTATAAATATAGAAATCCCATTTCATTTTATAACCAAAACGTAGCCATATCTTTGGTTCCTAAAATCAATCAGGCACAAAGCCCCTGGATGCTTTAAAACGGCTATACAGGGTGACGCACATCTTAATACAATTTCCCTTATAATAAGTGGTAAACAAAGTTAGTTACAGTCATAAATGTGTTATTTATGTATAGTAAAACTAGTATGTACTACACAATGAGGCATATCGCAGCTCCCTCTAGCGATAAAGTCTAGAAACTATATGAGAAAAGAACAAAATTTCAATGTCAAATTTATAATGGCTCATCTATTTAATAAATAAAAAAAGGTTATGCACATGGACACGTCAAACAGTTGCGTTTACAGGATAAAATATAAAGCACTTATGCGAATTTTTTTTTTAAATAGAAAGTACAAATTATCTACAAAAGAGAAAGGAGAATGTTTTAAAATGTATTCAACTGATATTTTATCACAATCACAATGTTACAGTACGCAAATATGAAGCATGATCTGTGAAAACTAGGATAAGAACGCGAATTTCCATTTAGTGTTCAGGAATTTTTATCTGCAAAAACGAGTGTTTAAAACGGTAAAATGAATTTTATGTTTGTCATTGTTATTTTTATTTTTATTTTTATTTTCCACTGGTTTATTATATTTGCATCTTTACACGTGTAGTCACCTGTGCATTTGATTTATTGTATCCTTGTGTATAACATGTATTCTCGTACTAAATACGTAAGTTTTCTTGCCAACCGGTTTTAATGATTTAAGATGGAATAACTGATAACATGAAACAATTTACTAAAGTGTCATGTTACGTACACTGAATTATTAAATATAATAATAGTAAATTTACTGAATGCTGTTTTACTAAAATAATAATAATAAATTTCATGCCTACTGAATACTGCTTTATTAAATAATAATAATAATAAATTTCATATGTACTGAGGGCTGCCACGGGCGGCTATTTTTTAATTCTACCTCACACCACTTTTTCAAAACAAAAATTATTGACATACTGTTCGAGAATATTTACAAGAAAAATATACTACAAAACTGTTTTTTTTTTTTTTTTTTTTTTTTTTTTTTTTTTTTTTTTTAATAGTGGTGGGAATAGAACAGAAAAATTGTCGCCAGTGGCTGCCCTGTGTGTACTAAATACTGCTTGAAAACAAGTTCCAGATAACGTTCTTATTCACCACGCACCTTGAACGCTCAAATGAAATGCACAAGAAACATAATTGAACCTGATCAAAGCGAAGTCCAATCAGATTAACCCATTAACGACGAGCCTCCTTTACACTTCTTTTAATTCTTCGACACCAGTTTTTGCGACTTTGTAATTTTATATTATTTAATTGCTCAAAAACTGAGATTACATAATGTAAAAGCTTCCAAACTAAAGTACTGGTATGGAAATTTAAAAATTTTGTTCCCCTTGCATGACAAGTTTTCTTGACAACCGGCTTTAACCCCTTAATTCTCGCTCCCGTCATATTCTCGGGCTGTGACTTTTACTTAGATTGTTTGATTCCCACCAGTTTTATAAATAGTGAAATTGGCTATATTTTTGTATCGTTTTACCTGTCATTAAACAAGGTGAATATTTCTTTTTCATAAAGGTGGTGCCAATAAGCAATTTGAATTTTTTAACCAATTTTTAATTCGAGCGTTAAGGGGTTAAGCAAAAATGACTCTAAATATTAAATTCTCACCGGAATAATCCAGAAATTTTATTTTTAAACAAGGAAATGCAATTTTTTAACGATTTTCCTCCAAAGTTAAAAATATAAAATTTAGTAAAAATTTTCTGGTGAGAATCTTGTTTAAATTAGGTGGGATATATTTTATCCCACCGCCCCTCAAGGGGTTATTGCTGAATCCAATTTGAACGTTCAACCAAAATTTCCTAGGTTTAGGTAGATGGTGAATACGGCCATGTATCACAAATAAACTCGTAAATCGTTATTTTGAAAGCTATCGTCCAAAATGCATTATATATTTTTTTTTTTTTCAAAAGAAATATATTTGGCTAAATTTCGGAAATTTTCGAATATTTGGAAGAATGTTATGAGGATTAGTTAGCTATTTTTTTTATTTCTTGACATTTTGTAAATTTATAGCTCACACTACCTTGCGATAAAATCACTCTTATGTTTCGAAAACGGAATCGCGTATAAGTATAGCACCTTACTAGGTAGAAAATAATAGTTAATACAGCATAAATTTCGTAAGGAATGATGATACTTACTGAATTACTAAACAAGAAAAGGTTAAAATTGCGTTTGATGAATATGTTTGCGAATAACTTCTAGTAATATAGGCTAATGTACAAATAATTTTGTAAATCGTTACTTATTTAATCTTAATAATTATTTAACTTTTTATCCGACATATGAGAGCAATTCATTTTGTTTCATGCCAGCTGTATCTGACGCATTTTTTTTATGTTGCCGTGATTTCTATCACATTTAATACAATGTAAAGTAACTCTGTTGACTATGCCGGTAAAATATCTTCATTAATCTAAATACTGAGAACATAAAATCGGTTTCGACTGGCAATGAGACACTCTGTATTTATAACTGAATAAGTGCATTACGACCCAGCTTTCCTATACAAAAAATGTTTGTTTCTGTAATCTGTACCACCCCTCAAAATTTATACACGCGTTAGCAAATCACCCTGTAGAATAAAAGATATATACAGGGTGTCGAAAAGACCCTGACACATTTTAAAATTCAATATAAAATCAAGTAATTGTCCTGCAGGAGCGCGGTTTGAACTAGAATGCTTCTCACGATGAAAAGGTTTCTTCAAGCGAGTAAAAAAATTAGTTCCAAACTTTGATCATAGATGGAGATACTTGTTCATTTGTTTTGTCTCAAAACGTGCGTTATATCTGATTTTCAGATTAGTTTCGATTGGTATCTAAGTGCGCAATTAGATTTTTCGCGAGGAGTCATCATTTCTGTGTTACAGCATCAAAACTAATCTGAAAAAAAAGCGCATTTGAAAACAAACGTACAGACAAGCGGCGCCATCTATGAGCAAAATTGTGAACTAATTATTTTCATTCGCTTGAAGAAAACTTTCAATCGTGAGAAGCATTTTATTCCAAACCGCACACAGCCGTACGATAATTATTAATTTTATATTGAATTTCAAAATATTTTAGGGATTTTGGGGCACCCGGTATGTTATATGTGATAGATAATTATAGCAAAACAATTCTAGTAGGAAGGGTTAGATCAAAAATAGATTACCTAATATATATACATATATATATATAAGATCTATATAAGTATATATATATATATATATATATATATATATATATGAAAGTTTTATTTTTATCTTAAAATTAAGTAACTGTTTATCCGATATATGACAACTATTAATTTTGTTTCATGTCACCTATAGCTGACGTTTTCTCTTTGTGTTAGCATAATAAATTATCCACGTAAATAGAGAATCTATAAAAATAAGCTTCATGTTATTTCATTTACACAAAATATGAAACAAAAAACTTTTTCAGTACTAAAAAGCTATTGTTATATATTATGGTAAAAATATTTTTTGCAAAGCAGCATGCTACCTATGATATTATAGAAGAATATATATGTATATATTATGTGATGTCGATAGTACTAGCAAAAACATTAAAAACGGTTAGATCAAAAATAAATTCTGTAATACATATTTTGAAAGTTTTATTTCATCTTAAAAATTAATTAACCTTTTATCCGACACATGATAACAATTCATTTTGTTTCATGTCAGATATAGCCAGTTTTTCTCTTTGTGTTAGCATACTAAATTACCGAAGTAAATGTATGATCAATGAAACAAGGTTGATGTCATTTTATTTACTCTGAAGATGAAAGAAAGAACTTTTTCAGCACTAAAATGTCATTGCGAGACCATTTCTCATGATTCTGAGACGCAAAAGCTAGTCAGAAAGGCAATTCAAAGAAGAAAAAAAAAAAGGAAAAAGCAAATATGACTCAGTATCTAAATTACGGCGAAATGTAATGCGTTTGTTTTTGTGCTTTTATCTTACTTTATGAGCGGTAGTACGAAAGTAAACATATAAAAATAGTCTAATTAATTACGATTATCAATGGTCTTTGATAGATTCAATTTAGGTTGCTGCATTGTATAAGGTTAATCTACATGTTTTATATTAACTATTTTATATATTTTATATTTTACTGAGACAAGCGAAAAAACAAATAGTGTGTCTGTTATTATACTACTGTAATAATACGTCTGCGCTTTAATTACACTGTAAATGCTTGTAAAAAACAGAGACTTGGCTCTACATAACATAATTTTATAAAATTTATGCTCTAAAGAACACAAAGACTTTTTTTCATTATGTGGTCACATATTTCATATTGGTTTTTAAAGCATTAAATGGTGCTGATGGTGCTGATGACGGTTTGTTGGTGAAACAATTCTGCAATAATATTTCAAATTCCAATTGCTTAACCCTTTACTGTTCAGCTTTGCATATATGCAAACAACAGTGTTTTGAATTTAATTGATTTTTTTTTTCGTATATACTTAATTCCCACCAGAAAATTAAAATAACTATATTTGCTTTAATTCATAACAGACATTCCGTGTTTAAATAAAGCGAAATTAACCATTCAAACTTTCAGGTGTAATGTCAGATTCACTTAACTACGAAATTTCTAGAAAGTTTTCTATCATGGGAATTAAAGGGTTAAATGATAAGTTTTATAAAATAAATAATTATATAAAATTAGGTTTTTGGAGACATACTTGTTAAAATATTTACTCATTTGCAATATTTTAGCGTAAAACAGCCACACAACAGTAGTTTTTACTTATATTGAAGATGTGCAACAAAAGAAAAGATAGACGTATTATATGAAAAATGTCTCTTTGATTTGTTTCATTATTTTTCCTGTGTAATACACCTTTCCGAGAATCACATATAATTTTTTCGAAATAAAATAAAAAATCGAGCATTTAACCCTCTCGCTGCGTAAGTAATTCATCGCGATGAGCGTCTTTTACAGAATTTTTAATCCTTTATCACCGGTTTTTTAAAGCAGAAACTTTTGACTACCGTAATCGAGGAAAATGTCCTGATTAAATCAGACAAAGTTTTCGCTAAAAAATAACTGGTAGGAATAACCAAATAGTATTAATTAGACTGTAAAATGCAT
The DNA here is from genome assembly GCA_963932465.1 of Maratus speciosus. Taxonomy (NCBI): domain Eukaryota; kingdom Metazoa; phylum Arthropoda; class Arachnida; order Araneae; family Salticidae; genus Maratus; species Maratus speciosus. The sequence continues at coordinate 138,211,247 of OZ010793.1, forward strand.
GCCCGAGCTTATCTTGGGCTGCGCAGACAAAAGGGTTAACCCTAGAACTACCGGAAATTTTACTCAAGTTTTATAAAAACATTCTACACCAGAATTTTTACTTAAAACTATGTAATTTGTTTATTTAACTTATTATTGTCTGATTTATACATTTAGTTTGTTTTGAAGAAATTTCTGGTTTGAATAGATATTTTGAATATACATGTCGGGTCCATTGGACCCTTCTGGTAGACAGAGGGTTAAAGGTTAAAAGGCGTACAGCCAACAGAGTGAAAACGATAAATCTATACAGGGTGACATCGCCAGTAGTTGATACCCCTCCAGTAGTTGGTCAAATTTTTGAAATATTGCGCCATTTCAGATAGGAATGACTTTTACACGTGGCACTAGGCATAATATTTTTGTTTGAATGTTGGAGCACCTTATGTCACATTGTTCAGTGGTGGAAAATTGGCGCAGAGGCGGAGCCTATTGACACCACTAAATTTTTATAGTATTATTCAGTTTAATAAAAACTCAGAAATTTGATCATTAGGTAAGAGGCAAAATACTTCTATAATTTAGTGGTGTCAATAGGCTCCACCCCTGCGCCAATTTTCCACCACTGCATTGTTGTCAGCTGCTGCTGTAAGAGAAGTCATTTTATGAATATTTTAAATAGAAAATGTACAAATTTAGTTTTTGATTATGTTAAAATATTCCACTTCCATCTTGCTTATTTCAAATAATAGTTTCATATGCATTATTGTTAATCACAACTTAAACATGATACTTTAAAGATTTTTTTTTTAATTTTTTACTAATTTCTTCGATTGATCAACTACTGGGAAAATGGCAATTAACCCTTTCAAGGGCGGTGACTAGAGGGTCTAGCCACCTAATTTTAATTCCAAAACTGACTACTGGCACCAATAATAAATAAAATGTTGCTTTCGTAATTAAAGCGCAAAATAGCGTTTTATTATTTAATAAGAAATTCGTTTGACTATTCTGGTGTCAGCAAATTATTTCATCAAAATTTACGAACAGACTTCCTCTGCCCCTGAAAGGGTTAACCGCTTCGGGACGGGAGCCTTTTACGAAATTTTTTATCTTTTGTCACCGTTTTTTAATAACAGAAATTTGTGTCTTCTTGAATCGAGAAAATGCGCTGATTAAACAAGGCAAATTTTACAGTAAAATTTTACTGGTGATGTAAAACAAGGATTCTGAGCGCTTCATGCAGCACGTATACATGTTTCTCTACCCCAAGGGGTTAAAGAAACTATTTACTTATAATTTTGTTGCTATTTTAATTTCAGCAGATTTCATTTTTGCCCATTATAGAACATTCATTAAGGGTTGTCGCAATCATGTTAGTTTACTTCTAAAACTTAAAAGGAAGGAAATTTAATAAAAACCCCGTGGCACTGACCTTATTTGTTCTACCTTAATTTTTACTGGCTGGACACCCTAACTTATGGAAATTTTTCTGTAGAACGCCTTGCATTCAACGCCTTGCTCACGCCTTGCTCACGCCTTGCATTCAATAATATTTCAAATTCTAATTGCTTAAAATGCGTACAGCCAACAGAGTGAAAAAGTGCCGAAGGCGGGACTCGAAAGGGGGTCATCGGTATAACGCACTGACGTTCTACCAACTGAACCACTTGGAACGATACCCAGTCTGCCACTTCTGATTACAGTGAATCGCTGTAATATGGTGAAAAAAAAGTTATAATAATCAAAACCTACCTATGCGAACAAGATGTTCTATTGTATGGAGATTAAGAGAAAAATAATTGAATAAATAAATTTAAAATTTTAATACTGCCGCAGGGGGGGGGGGGGTGAAATTTCGAAAAAAAATGGAAAAAGACCTAATTTTGATTAAATGACTTTTGATTCAAAATATTTGTTTTAATATTAATCAAAACCTACATATACGGTAATGTTGTTATATAGTATGGAGATTAAGCTAAAAATAATTTCAAAAATAATTTTAAAATTTAATACTGCCGCAAGGGGGTTGAATTTTTGAAAGAAAATGGAAATTCCATCTTTTTCATCGCTCGAAAATTACTGCAACATGGCGATGCTAAGAAAATACATGACTTCATACATGATTTCTCACTGTAACATATTGGCAAGGCTACAACATCGAAGGCTACAACAGCACAATATCGAATTTTTTTTCCGTGAGCCACCGACTGTGAGGCAAACAAGAGAACCCAGATTGAATAAATCTATACAATTCTTGGAAATTTTTCTGTAGAAAATTTCTCACGCCTTGCATTCAATAATATTTCAAATTCTAATTCCTTAAAAGGCGTACAGCCAACAGAGTGAAAAAGTGTCCAATCCGGGACTCGAACACGGGCCATCGGTATAGCGCACCGACGATCTGCCAACTGAACCACTTGAAAAAATACCCTTACATAGACTTATACAGACTTATGTAGAATTATATAAAATTTATTCAATTCTGGAATATTTAATGATTTTTGGTTGCTTTAAACGTTCTTTAATATATATTTATTTAGTATTGCATTAAGATCATGTATGACATTCACCTAAAATGGCGTAAAATATGGCGTAACTTATTGAAAACAAAAAACTTATAAATAAGAATTTAAATTTTTTATCTAAAATGTATAGTAGTATTTCAGTTAAGGGGACAGTCGAGCTTAAAATCCTTAAAAATATTTTTTTTTTTTTTTTTTTTTTTTTTTTTTTGTAAATTTCAACTTAAATATTATTCAAGGGTACATTATGTACATTATGGCATGCATTTATCACAATAAAATTTAAAAAAAAAATATTTTTGAGAAAAAAAATGGAATTTTACTTAGTAATCCTTCGAAATGCCCCATGCGTCTTTCATATCAATGAAAATCACCAATATTTTTTATAAAAGTTTGGTTTATATATAGAAATAAAATACAGCATCGAATTTTATATATTTGAATTAAAAAAAAAAAAAAAATTCAAAAATTGTCATTTTTTTTTTAACCTTTAAATTCAAATAGGTAAAATTCGATGCTCTATTTTAGTTCTATATATAAACCAAACTTTTATAAAAAATATTGGGGATTTTCATTGATATGGAACGCGCAGGGGGCACTTCGAAGATTTCTAAGACGACGCGTAAAATTCCATTTTTTTCTCAAAAATATTTTTTTTTGTGATAAATGCATGCCATAATGCATATAATGTACCTTTGAACAATATTTAAGATGAAATTTACAAAAAATAAAAAAATAAAAATTGAAAAAATTTTAAATTTTGAAAAAATTTCAAAAATTTTCAATTTTTTTTCTAACCTTTAAATTCAAATACATAAAATTCGATGCTCTATTATATTTCTATATATAAACTAAACTTTTATAAAAAATATTGGGGATTTTCATTTATATGAAAGACGCATGGGGCATTTCCAAGATTTCTAACACGACGCGTAAAATTCCATTTTTTTCTCAAAAATAATTTTTTTTAAAATTTTTTGTGATAAATGCATGCCATAATGTACATAATGTACCCTTGAATAATATTTAAGTTGAAATTTACAAAAAAAAAAAAAAAAATATTTTTAAGGATTTTAAACTTCACCGTCCCCTTAAACGATTTTATTTATAGTAATATTACTTTTTTCCTATTGGAAAACAAAAGTAAGAGAAAGGACATGTCGTACTAAATATGAGTATGAGATTAAAGGAATGAAAAATAAATAAATATTTAGTTTATCGACCTTTTGAAATGTAATAATATTTCAATTATATGAAACTATCAGTTTAATAGTGTTTTTCTCTTTGAAAGATAGTCTAATAGCCCAAATTATTACCATGAAATGCTAACTATAACGACAAGATATGGAAAAGAAATTATTAAAATACAAAACACGCAATTTAATATCTATTTCTTTAAATATACAATTGTATTCCAGTTTTCAGGCTTCAATTTCAAAATCTTTTTTTTTCGTTTTAAAAGCCATTCGTGGCTTTTAGAATCACAACTAAAAATAGGCATTTATTAAGGAAAAACGATAGTTTTCTGAATTTCCATTCAAAAATAAATATCACATTCGAATCTTTTAAGTTATTCAAAAGACAGATCACAGAAAAAAGTTATTGGGGCAGCTTACAATCATTGCAGGATCATGACATTACAAGACTAAAATGTTGAAAATTATAAAAATTACAAAATCCATACATAGGTTTTAAAACAAAATTAAATATAAATACCGAGGATGGATCAAAATATTGCTCATAAGACAAAAAAAAAAAAATAACCCACAACAATATAAAAAATCTGGACCTACAAAACAGTTTCTTCTCATCAGTTACTCATTTTTGGATTTCACATGTTTTTCCAATTTTTCTCATACATTTCCTTTTTAAAACTGGACTAGACTGTAGATAAGGACAATAACATATATATGGCTTCTCATGCTCACACTTTCCATGAGAACAGATATCACGCGCTTCCTCTAAAGGGGCAGCATGTTCTGTATTCCAGGAAGGCCGGTGTTGAATGGTTTGTTAACCCATTAACGCCCAGTGTCATATTTTCAGATCGCTAGACTTAGTAACAAGAAAGCACTTTACACACCAATAAATACGAAGATAAATATACACCTCCTTTCCCAAGACAAAGTCATTGATAAAATAAGAAAAAAAATGACTATTCTGCTAAAAGTGGTGGGAAATCCAAAATTTAAAAGAAGAAAATAATTCGGGCGTTAATGCACATATGCTAACATCTCTTAACCCCTTGGGGACGAGCGACACGTATACGTGCCGCATGAAGCGCTCAGAATCCTTGTTTTTCCTCACCAGTAAAATTTTACTGTAAAATTTGCCTTATTTAATCAGCGCGTTTTGTCAATTCAAAAAGACACAAATTTCTGTTTTTAAAAAACGGTGACAAAAGATTAAAAATTTCGTAAAAGTCTCCCGTCCCGAATGGGTTAATTAGTCCGGAGTCTGATCCAAGACAACCATGTTTTAAACCGGAAAATAATTATTAGGAAATGCGTACTCGTAAGACTTTATGCTTTGAATATGAAAAAAAAAATTGGTGTGAGCATGGTTTCCTGAATATATCAGAAAGTAGTGAATATCTTTTTGAGGATATTTTTGACAAAAAAAGTTAGAAAAGTCTAGTTAAATTTGAGTTAGTTGTCGTTTAAAGGAAGAATTCCTTACAAAGGAAACAAAGGGAAAGGAGATGAAAATTGCTTTTAGACTCCAATCAAAATGTCATTATAAAGCACAAAAACAAAATACTAAACATATTTCTATTTTTCTTTTCTTTGGTTCAGTAGAATTCATAAAGGAAAAAAAGTTTACACAAGAAATAAAATTTTGATATAATTTATCTTCGCAAAATCAACAGAAAAATTGAACTTACTTCCTCGAAATAAAAATTTCTAAACTAGTTCTAAATTTCGTGAAGAAAAACAATTATGGTCGATGAGAACAAAGTTTTATAGTTTTTAGTTTTAAAACTGACAATAAAAAGGCTCAAAGATGGAGAACGTCATCAACAATAATATAGTTCCATCTAGAGACCGTTTATTTTGATGCTAACTCCAAACAAGGCTTAGTTTGTCTGGAAACAAAAGAATGTTTTTGGCCATTTAGATTAAACTTTTAGAGGTCTTTAGGCTATTAGATTTTTATTAGAAGATTCATTGCGTTAGATTTGGAATGTCGCTATTTTAAAAGGGAATTGGGACTACACAGTTGTTTTCACTCTTAATGGATTTTTATATATATTCTGATAATATCAAATTATCATTAGTGTTTTGCAGTCATTTATTTCCTAAGATTATAAAAAAAATTTTTTGTTGATTCAAAGGATCAAATATGTTCAAAAGCTATATAAGTAACATTTTACGGATTTACAAAACTAAGTAATAGATAAACAAATTCCAATTTTACACCAACTAGGTGTCTAAAATATTTTAGTTTAGTATTCATTATACTTAGTTAAACTGTGTTTAGTACATTCAAATTTCATAGTAATTCAAATTACTTTCTTCTTAAACTATACTTTAAAATTGAAATGAAATATTCTATAAGCATCGATTTAATGTCTGAAATGTTACAAATAATGAAGTGCGTAAACCATATCACAAATAAGGTATTATTATTTTTTTTTTCGTATGAAGATTCTCCAAATATAAATATCTATCGATTTACTCTTTATTATTCTTAATCTGTGTTACTGTCTGCAGGTAACTCTTATTTCATTTTCATCAATATGAAAAGTTTCTTTCTAAAAACATGATAACACAAGTTCTCATATTACGAGGTGCACAAAAGCATAGATTCAATATACTATCCTACATACAAACTTACATATAAACCTGACCTTACAATATATGCCTATTGCCATTTTCAAACTCATACAACATTTTCTTGCAGTCAAAAATTGGCTCTTGAGTAAGAACTTAAAAAAGCATTATTTGAAAGAAAAATATAAGAAAGTCCCTATCTTGGGCAGTAGATCACCAGAAGAAGTAACATTCTCCTTAGCTTTATATGTTTAACCCTTTCGACATCGGTGGTCACACGGCGTGACCACGTAAATTTAATTCCAAACTGACAGGTGACACTAAGAATTATTTAATAAAAATTTTAATTTCATAATGAAGGTGTAAGCAAACAGATTTTTATTTAGAAGAAACTGGTTTATAAATTCTGGTGTCAGTCAAATATTTTATCATTTTATGAACATACTTTTTCTGCCCCTGAAAAGGTTAATAGCAGAGTTCCTTCAGGTCAGGAAATTTCCCTGACTTTAAGTCAAATAAACACCAGTATTTTATTAGAGTAAAACAAACCTTTGCAATCGCGCGACTATATAATTCGAGTTTTTCTACATAAAAGTATTGGTATATCAAATGAAATGTAGGAAACCTGAATAGCTTAGGGTTATTTAGCTTATATCAGTTATTTTGCATTAGTGTAGGAAAGAAATATTTAGTGATATGACAGATTTAATGCATACTTGAAAATTACTTAATAAGCCAGTAAAACACGGTAAATTATGATACGATTTTCAAACAAACATAATTTTTTTTCATTTGATGTAATCTGCTTGAAATATGCGATATTAAAAGCGAATATTTATACAATAGCACACTTCGTGATATCCACTATTACTTTTTAGTTTAGAATTACTCACGAATGCGTTTCTGTTACATAAAGTAAAATACAAAATTTACATATTACGGTAAAAACAACACCAGTTATATTTAGCTCTAAAATTTAAACAATTATGTGTATCCATTTTGGTTTTTAATTCTAACTACTGCAACAATTCAAAATATAAATATTTGCCGTCACTATTATAGTCAGAAAAGCAAAACAAATACTGTTATGTAAAATAATGATGTTTGCATAAACAAAATAAGTTAAATTTCATTATTTTTTACATCTTAACTTAATTGCTTAACTTCGCAGTTTTAACTATTACTTCAAAACTAATAATAAAAAAAGACAAGTAAAAGATTTCTTGAAATGAAAAAAAAATATCCCCAATGGGAAATCAGAGGTTTATTTATTTATTTATTTATTTATTTATTTGTCAGTTAAGCAATATAAAGATGAAAGCTTTTATTGACAGGCTCAGTAAATCTGAGAAATTCTTTGAAGATCTTAATTTATAACTGAATAAGAACTAGAAAAAAATCAAAAACAGATTACGTAAGTGCGAAATCGAAGAACATAACAGTTCATTTAATTTGTGAAGATTTTCTTTTCTTTTTCACTAATTCTAACAAAATGAATAATTTTGCTCTTATGAATAAGAAACTAATTTTGATTTAATTTCAAACTGTCGCTAGCATTTAGCGAATGTTACTTATTATCATTTAACCCTTACCGGCGCGGAGTAATTCTATTTATAAACTGATGAAATAATGGAATGGCACAATTTATAAACTAATTTATTAGAAAATAGGAACTTGCTTATTTTCATGTACATTATAATAGGAAAATTTTAGTTAAATATTCTTGGTGCCGTTCGTCAGTTTTGGAATTAAAATTAGGTGTCCTTTTTTAAGGACACCGCGCCGGAAGGGTTAAAAACAAACATGTCGAAGATTGTCAATCGTGGTGAATGAGGTGCTTAAACTAGTTCATACTATAACTAGTTTTTTTTTTAAATATTTAGATTTTCGTGCAAAAGTGTTGCACTCTTGTGCAAAAAGAGGCATGAATGCAAAATTATTACAATTATATATATTAAATTCAATGGTACGAAGATAATATGACTCCATCTTAAATAGGACGTAATCACTCTGGCAACATGGAATCCTTACCTATCATGGGATATCACTGAATTAACTACCTATGATAGGATTGAATAAAATGAATAAAACTTCTATTAATATCTTTTTTGGTTTTGGTTCTATTTCCATAAAATTTGAAATAATTCGACAAATTCTGCAACGATTATATATATTAAATATCAAAACATTTGTTTGGGTAGTTTTTGCGTCGTTATATGCGGACAGATGGACGACTATGACTATAGGATAGTGCTGCACAACCTTTTTGCCAGAAAATTGATTGACACCACAAAAAATTTAAAAGTAACATTTGAATCATTTAATAGCAAAGTTACTGTCAATTAATTAGGAAGATAATTCTGCATAAAAATTGTGGTACACATGGTGGCCCACGGACCGCAGGTTGTGCACCCCTACTATAGGCGGTACGTATTTATAAAAGTACGAACGCACCTAAAAATTAATGGATGTTACTGAGGGAATTTGATGTTACTGAGGGAGTTTTATTCAGGAGAATAAAGCTTCTACGCTTCTAGAAGGTGCCAAAGAAACTGTAGGAAACAGTACTAATTTTTTTTCATGTAATTGAAATTCAATGATATAAACTGTGGGAAAACGTAAATTTTTGAAAAAAATATGAATGCATTAAAAACCAGGTGTATGCATGAGTAATTTATCGTAAACAATCCGAATACGTTAATTTTGGTTAATTCTAAATGAATGGAAGTAAAATGCTATATACTTATAGCGAATAATATACTTATAGCGAACAGTGTCACAAACAGTGTATATATCAGAAACAGTGGAAAACATAAAAATTAAACAAATACAATTATTATGCAAAATATTTATTGCTACTTTCAAGAAATGATTTAAATTTCACTATTTTTTACTTCGCAATTTTAACTATGACTTCAAGACTAGAAATCAAATAACAATTCAAAGATTTTTTGAAGTGAAAATTGAACAATCCCATTGAGAAATTAAAGTTAGTTTGCTTTTCCTATAATTTTTGTCAGTTCTGCTCTATAAATCTGAAATCGGCTGTTGACAGACGCAATAAATTTGAGAAAAGCTTTGTAGATCTCAATTTATAACTGGATAAGAGCTGGATATAAATTTATGTTAAAATGTATAAGAAATAGGTTTCGTTTAAAAGAGATAGAAGAATATAATAATTCTTTAATGTGGGAAAATTTTTCTTTTTTCAGAAATTTATTTTTTTTTAAATTTAGCATTTATAATTAAAACAAATATCTATTTTATTTTTCATTTAACCCAGGAATGCTCGGGCATATCCAGGATATGAACGATTAGCACTTTCCCACCAATAAATTCAAACAAAAATCGTCATTTTATTTAATCGTTGACATTGTTCACAAATTCTGCGCTAAAATAATTTGAAGATTACTTTTCGAAAAATAGTGGTGAGAAATATAATAACTGTGCGCACTCTGGGTGTGACATACCCTGCGCGAGCAATCCCGGGTTAACTTGAAGCTATCGTTAACCTCTTAAATCTCGCTCCCGTCATACTCATAGGCTGTGTATTTTACTCAAATTGTTTGATTCACACCAGTTTTATAAAATAGTGAAATTGGCTACATTTTAGTATCGTTTTACCTGTTATTAAATAAGCTGAATATTTCTTTTACATACAAGTGGTGCCAATAAGCAATTTGAATTTTTAAACCGTAATTTAATTCGAGCGTTAAGGGGTTAAGGGAAGGTAGCGAATGTTACCAATCAGTAAAAGTCTAAAATTTCATGCATCATAATAACGGAGAGCACCGATTTTAAGATTTTGCAACGCCAAAAGAAATAAAATATAAACAATTAGAAAACGTAAATTTTAGAAAGTTTTAAATTTGCTAAAGCTACATTAAAAATTAAATAATTATAATCACACACTAGGAAAACGTCAATTTGAGGATAATTTAGCAATGGTGTGGAGAGAGAAAAAGAGGTGGAGACATCTAGTGTAACATCTACCAGATGCGAATGAAGTAACTGAGGAGGTTTTCACAAGATGGTGGCTGTTTTTTTTTTTTTTTTTTTTTTTTTAATCGGAACCTCAGGTTCTGATTACCGCCGGACAAAATGTCCCACAGTAAATTTGAATAGAAAATTTCGTCTTATTTAACCCCTTAACGATCGAATTAAATTACGGTTAAAAAATTCAAATTGCTTATTGGCACCACTTTTATGAAAAAGAAATATTCACCTTATTTAATGACAGGAAAAACGATTCTACAATTCACTATGTTATAAAACTGGTGTGAATCAAACAATTTGAGTAAAAGACATAGCCCGAGAATATGACGGGAGCGAGAATTAACACCTTGAGGGGCGGTGGGATAAAATATACCCCACCTAATTTAAAGAAGATTCTAAACCAGAAAAAAATTACTAAATTTCATATTTCTATCTTTGGAGGAAAATCACTTAAGCCCTGATTTTCCATATTTAAAAATAAAATTTTTCGATTATTCCGGTAATAATTCAATATTTAGAATCATTTTTGCTTGCTCCTCAAGGGGTTAAGCGCCTTATTCACAGAAACGCTTTCTCACTAATATTTTTAAATTTTCTACTTGTTTTTAGTTTAAATCAGGTATTATAATGTTTTTCACTGACACTGACACTGAGTTGTCACAATATGGCGGTATCGCAGGGTCTGACTGCCGCCAAAATAAGCTTGCACCAGTAAAAATTAATATCTGCTTCTGTAATTATTTATGACTGAAATTTCGCGTTAATAATTCGTTTAAATAGATGAAAATTTTATTTAAATTTACTGGTGAAGCTTCACTGTTGTTTGGATATGTCAGTTCTTCTTTATCAAAGCGACATAAGTAAGCGTCCTATCTTAAATGGGAGAAGTAACCGCAAGATTAAAAGCGAGGTCAGATCAATCAACTTCATGCGCCACGTAGCGGATGGATTGTAAACTACAGGTAGATACCTAACTGTTTTCTTACTGACACCACTAAAATTGTAAAGTTTTTTTCACTTTGATTAATAGCTGAAGTGCTTCTGATAAGGCGAAGAGGACTTCGTGGTGTCAAGTGCTTCTGGATACCCCTGTCGCTACGCCATTATTTTCTAATAAACGTGGCAAACAAAATTCATTTCCATAAGTAACTGAAGATTTGGAAAATACGCGCCACGCTAAAAACCCGCGTATGTGAATTATCACTCCGTCCACGAGGTGGCGCAACTGTGCTAATTTACGCCTGATTCCAGTATTAAGTTTGTGCGCTTATTTATAACGCTTTGCTTCTTTATTAATAGTTCTATGAATTTAGCGCATGCGTCTTAGTTTATAATTGAATAAGATGTGAAAACCAGCTTGTGCTCAAAGATAGAAAAAATATTTAAATACAAATAAAGTCTAAAGCTGGTCTTAAAATTTTTGGAAAAAAAAAATACTTTATTTCCGAAATTATAACATTTTATGGATGCATTTATGACAATGAATATATTTCCTTTACATTGAGTCTATAGGCCCATTTGGAAAATGTTAAATATCATAAGAAAGTGTGATTTTGTTACAACATGATGCATCGCTTTTCAGTTTTTGAAGAGGTCCGAAAAATTGAATGTAAACTTGATGAAAACGCAATTAAAATAATACAAATGGACCAATTGTATGTAAATAACTTGCCATAAAGAGTAGGAAATGTGTAGTTAAAAGAAAAAAGCAAATGCATACACACATACACATACACACATGCAGAGATACAGGTTGATTTTAAATAGATATTACATAGATGCTAACATTTCTTAATTATTCTGGAGTATGATCCAAGGAAAACATGTTTTCAAACGGAAATTTTCTTTAATCAAAAATTTTAAAACGTAATCTAGTATCTGAACAGTTCTGCAGCATTGGGGGGCTATTTAGCTGCGATCAGTTTAACACCCAGTCTATTGTTTTCATATCTTGTATAATTACGAGCCATCAGGAAAAGAAAAAGTATTGTTTTAGAAACTACATAATAATATCAGAAAAAATGTAAAAAAAAAAAAAAAAAAAAAAAAAAAAAAGATTAATAATTTAAAATTAAGTCTTTAAACTCAAGCCAAGGAATGTGATCTAGACGACGACGATACGAAGACCTTTTGCCGAGGAGCCCGGGACCTATGTCCCACATCAACGGAGACTGAACAGACTGAACATATGTGGTAGATGATAAGGCGTGTTTCCTCGAGCAGCAGTGAGAAATAAAAAAGAGAGGGGGTGGGCTAAGACTTAGGTTCTTGAGTTCAACAAACAAAAAAAGAAAATAAAGTAAAAAATCAAATAAAAAATAAGTACATAACTGGCAAGTTTTAGAGAAAGGACGAGGGAAATTTTTTGTAAGATATACTTAAGAATAATTTAATTTACACTTTGATTTCGAATACGGATTTATCGAGGTGCTTCCGCCCTCCCCCCCCCCCCCACGGGATTTCACTTATACTCTAAAGCGAAAGCTGGGTTCCCATGGCGGTCATCCCTGTCGAGGTGCCTGTGGACATCTCCACACATCCCCGGATAATGACAGCTGGTGAGAGACAGGAGAGTAATCTAAAAGCCTGGCTGGTAGCAATAGCAGGGGGCGGGGTGAATTAAAAAATGAAATAAAAATAAACCCTTACAGGTGCGGAAAAATGAACTACTTGAAGTGGAAAAGGCATGTAAAAACTAAAATATTAAGGTGAAAAAAATAGAAATATCACTAGGGTAAATGTTTAATTGGTAAATAACCGTTGCCTATCATACCCTGATATGCGCAGACCAAGGTCTTGAAACAGACCCCTTGCATACCAGAGTTCACCTCGACTGAGGACAAATGCATACAACGACAGCAGAGGGATGAATGCAGCAGCGGAGCCGATACAAGGTGAAGGTGTACATATACGGAAGTTCCTTAGAGAAACAAGACACATTTCCTTACATACATTTTCCGGTTTTAAACATGTTTGTCATAGAGATCATACTCCGAAATAATTAAGAGATTTTGGCATCTATGGTTATCATATCATGACGGTTATCTTTTAACCCTCTACTGCCCATGGTAGCATATTTGCTACCATAAATTTAGCTTTAATTTTTAGCACGGAATTTCATAAATATAGTCGTTGAGCCAGAAGCCAAAATTAGTGATTTTGGTTTCATCTCTGAGGACTTGGTGATATATACCTTTTTGGATTCACAATGTTACAAGGAGTTCATTTTATGATGATACTATGAAATTTGTGGTAGCTTATAGACGCCATATTGAAAACATGAGCGCCATCTATCGCACACAGATACATACGAGTTTTTTGCCAGTATCACATAATTAAGGATATTTCAATGAAAAAAATGGAAAGAACGAATATTGTTAAATATAAAACGTTATACAAATTAAATATTTTTAAAGATTTCATTGTAATATGATGCTTATATTTACATTTAACATTATGTTTATTAGCATTTTCAATGGGATAAACAGTTCAAATGACATTTGCGATGAAAGAAAACCGAAATCTTGTTTTCCATTTTAATGCATATTATTTTCATGTGGCCCAGCAAAATTCAAGGCAAAATTAATACTGGTGAAACTATTGTACTTAGTCTGTTAAGAATTAACCCCTTCGGGACCACGGGTGCATATATGCACCTTCGGAAACGTGTTTCTATCACTTGCTTTTGATACCACAAAAAAGAAAAGTAAATTTTTCCTTACTTAATTAAGATATTTTTTTATTGCTAAGTTAAATTTAATTTTTTTGACAAAAAGTGGTGTCAACCGAATAAAATTCATGTAAAAGATGCTGGTCCCGAACGTGTTAATAAATAACAGAAATATTAGTCTTCTTCACTAGAATCGTCATTGGTTGATTCCTGTGTCCAAATAACTTCCATCGTCATAGAACAGTTTTATATTCTACATATGCTTATATATCTGAGGTTATTAAAAAGGACACTCATATTATGGTGACACACATATTCTTGATCAAGAACATGACATCAGCTCCAAAATAGCTTAAGCAGCAGGAGGAATGCTGTTCCTTCGGACTTCTAGATAGACATTTCCTTTATTATCTGTTCCAAAAATCCAACCATATTTATCTCGGGATGGAAGATCAGGATCAGCCTGTAGGCACTTCATCCAAACAAGACGGTGGTAATTAGCTCGCATTACCTATAGGTAGAGTGTATTACTACATGGCAGAAGGTGATGCGACTCCACAGACTCCTTTTTCACAGAAAAAATATATGGAATACAGCGCAATTCATTGATGTCTGAGTATTTGCTCTTTCCATAATAGAGATGTCAAACTTACGACTCAAGCTGTTTTTTTGTTTCCTCTGATATATCAGCTGCAGTAGTTAGCGCCTTAGGCGCATTTCGAACTTCAGTGTTCTCCATCATCATTTTCCCTTGCCTGCAGAAGCACTTACTGTATCGCACCCGGCAGTGAATGCATTTCAGGTAATGCATTATATACCGCTTTACCTAGAAGTTCATGCATCTCAGTCAAGTTGTAGAATTTACTTTAACCTGTCATTGGATCCACATTTTACAAATATTAACCCTTTCTAGTTTTTCAAATCGTTTTCTAAAGAAAGCAGTGTGAATGTGATAACTGCCACATCCGTATCTATAGAGATAATAATAATATTTCTAAATTCAGACACTAACACATGGTGTGCGCGAAATAAAAGTCTCGTATAACCTCTTCTTGGAAGCAGATCAATTTAGTGGATTGTTCAACTAGTTATTTCGTGAATTTATAGCATTTTTCTCCGTAGATAACGTACATCATTCGTATATTCAACTATTTCAGATAATGTTCATTTTGCCATTCTTGAGAAATGAAATGTATAAGTTCTTTCTTATTTTCCTCATCAGATAGAAACTGCTTCCATTTTCACACTGGGTATCCAGGAGTATATAACTTTTATAGCATTACCAACAGTTCATATTTTTCGTTCATTTCTTTTTATTGACACCTGCTGGTCTGTATCAAATACAACATCTATTCTTTGAGAGGATGTAGAATCTTGTATTATTTTAGAAAATAGATTCTTTGCTAGTTGTCCAAATGATTGTAGCTCCTGTGGCAGCTTTGAACAGAGCACGTTCCGTCAATGATATTAACAACACCATCATTTGCATTCTTTCAGCAGTCGCAATTTTGTCATAACATCCATTCGTTTGATTTTTCAGTTTTTCGCATTAAACCATCAAGTGTTGCGAAGGACTATGGAAGAGGCCCTAGGTGGTAGGAAAAGACAGTTCTCATATCGAAATTTCTTCGCTCTGCAATGATTGTCATCTGAGCAAACAGATTTCTTTCTGCCTAGGCAACAAAATCTGATTTTACAGTCTGTTTCTTCTTAAAGTCAGAAAATGTCTTTAGTTTCTTTATCTTTATAGGTTTGAAAAACCCCTCTGGCTTTGAATCTTCAGACAGATATTCTCTCTTGAAAGTTTGGTAAGCTTCTTCACCTATCTCATAAGCTTTGACCATGTCTTCGACAATTTCTATATTTGTCATTGCTCCAGTTGATTCTATTACCATGTCTAGATTTATTCATTCATTGGTAATCATGTTCTGTAAATATGAGATATCACGTTCGTTTTTCTGGATCCTGCTCAAAGACAGATCTGGATGTAGAAATAATTTTGGTTCTTTCACGAATCATGTGAAGAAAATGCTGCCCTGATTAAAACATATCTCTCGACTGTGGCAGATCTTTGACTGAACTTCGTTGTACATTTTGACTCCTGCATGTCTTTACTTACTGTCTCCTCAATCGCTCAATTAATTTAATAGCATGCAAAATCAAGGAAATCTTTCAATCACCCTGTTTAGCGGCGGCCATTTTCCAATATGGCGTCCATTAGCTACTTTGTTTTTGAATGCATCATGGATAAATATCATTCTGATATTGTGATGAATCCAAAAAATGTGTGGTTTACCAAGTCCGCTAACATGAAACCACACGACCCCCTGGCTGAACGACGGCGACAATTTTCCAATATGGCGATCATAAGCTACCCTTGTTTTGAATGCATTATGTATAAATGACATGTTGTTGTTGTGGTGAATCCAAAAATGTGCGGTTTACTAAGTCCGCTGGCATGAAATCACTCGAACCCCTGACTCAACGATGGCGGCCATTTTCCAATATGGCGCCCATAAGCTACCCTGGTTTCGAAAGTATCATGTATAAATGAGGTGCTGCTGTTATGGTGAATCCAAAAATATATAGTTTACCAAGTCCGCTGACATGAAACCACTCGAGCCCCTGGCTCAACGACTAATAATTTGTATTTTAAGTCATTATAGCAATAACTGCAACCTTAGGTAATATTTGGTATGGCATTTGAATGCAGATGGCAGCAGTAAATTAGAAAAAAATTAGTTTGAAGAAGCATGTGTGATACAAATGGTAAAACGGCATTTACAGTGGTCAGTTTTTGCTAATTTTTTCAAACATTTTATTGCGATAAGACTAATTACACCCGATATATAGTTATAAAAAGACTTAATGCTATTCTTTGCACAAAAAAGTTCAATGTAAGTTTGTTTTTTAATGGTAAAATGAGTAATTAAAATGAAGGTAGCAAATCTGCTACCATGGGCGTTAGTGAAAAGTGACTTGTCAGGATTATCTGCAAGTGATAGTGACGATGTGTATTTGCCCTCTGAAAAGCACGATGTTGGTTATGAAGAAAGATCAGATGATGAAGGATCTGAAGAGACGAATAACTTAAATGAAGAAAAAATAGAAATTTTTTTAATATTGGCGAAAGTACTCTAAAGAAAGTATATAAGAATCTTAATAAAAGAATCGTATGGAAGAAAAAAGAACCAAATCTTTTGACTCTTGCCGATGACGACGGCTTTCCGGATCCAGTAGAGCCTCTTCCATCTCCATTACATTTTTTTTTAAATGTTTATATCACCCGATATGATCAAGTTATTGGTGTCAGAAACAAATTTGAACAGTGTTCAAGTAACAGGGAATTCAATTATGTTGACGGAATATGAATGTAGCAATTTTTAGGTATGCAGATTCGAATGGGACTTGTTCGAATACCACATATTAGAGGATACTGGGAAGATGGATTAAGATATGAACAAGTTGCTAGAGTCATGTCTCAAAACAGATTTGAAAAGATTTTAAGATATTGTTGATAATTTAAGTGTTGATTATACTGTGTTTGATAAATGTTGAAAATTACGCCCGTGGTTATATATGTTGAGGAGTAACATGCTATCAATTCCAGAAGAATGTAAGCACTCGTTTGATGAAATAATGCTCCCATTTCGTGGGAAAGTCCACATGAAACAATACATGACAAAAAAGCCTCGTAGTAAATGTTGATTGAAATTATACTCTAGTTGTGGACAATGCGGTATTTGCTACGATTTTGACGCCTATACTGGACAGTCTAAAGGACATTATGGGGAACAAACTGGTTATGAATTAGGATTAGGGGCAGGTGTTGTTTTACAACTATGCAGCACACTGAAAGCCCCAGAGAAAACTACAATTTTTGCAGACAATTTTTTCCCCGGAATTAACCTGGTAAGAGAACAGTAAAAAAAAAAGAATAGGCTTCATAGGGATTGTGAAAGAAAACAGATTGTTGAAGTGTAAATTAAGCAATGAGAAAGAAATGAGAGAAAGAAGGAAGAGGATCCATTGACTACTCGGTAGCATTTGCAGACAATTTTGATGTTATAGCAGTGAAATGGTTCGACAACAGATGCTGTACTTTATTATCGAACACTGTAGGAGTTAATCATTTAGCTTCTGTAAATAGGAGAGTAAAATGTCAAATAAAGAGGTACTAGTACCTTGCCCGGCAGTCATTCCTCTGTACAATCCAAATATGGGAGGAACTGACTTGAATGATATGATGTCATTTAAATATAAGTACACGTTCAAATCAAATAGATGGTACTTGTGCATATTTTGGCACAGTCACAATGGCAAACGTGAATGCATGGTGTCTTTGTCGGATACATTGTAGCCAGCTCAAAATGAAACACTCTTGGCTTTGCTCTTTTTTGAACGAATTATCTACAAGCCTTATCACTCACTGTTGGTAAGAAGAAGTTAGGTAGCCCATCTCTCGAGAGTCCAAAAGTTCAGCAGCCTAAGAAAAAGCCTCGAAAAGAGGAACCGCCAAAGGTTAAAATTTACATACTGAAAAATATTTTTACAGCTAAAAGGTATATGTTCATAATATGTATATCTTAGCTTAAATTTGAATATTGGAAGTATATATTTTATTCCGTTTTAGCAAACAAGGACTGATGGCATGCATCATTGGCCTACATATGAACAAAAAAGCCAAAGATGCCATATTTATTCAAGAGGCACATTTTCTTCAATAAAATATCAAAAATCCGACGTATTCCTATGTATAAACAAAGAAAGAAACTGTTTTAAGGCCTACCACATGTAAAAATAACAGATTTTTCAAAAAATTAAATAAATTTGAAATGTGATAAAATTCTTCATTTTTCATCCTAATCTGCCCATGGTAGCATATATGATACCATACAGAAATTCTTTAAAATATAACAAAATCTCAATTTTTTTAATATTTTTATTTTATTTGATCCACAACAGCATAAATAAGACAAACAAATATTTTTTTTCCATAGCAGTTTTTTGTAGTGGGCAGTAGAGGGTTAAACCGCAGATGACAGCAATATGCTTCGAATAAAATCTTCTGGTCGAATTCGTATATATAGTGATATACATCCTTCTATATATATAAAAAAATTTTGATTTGGAAATGGACCAATGAAAATCTGCGTAGATATTCCGGGTAGAACTCATCCAATTTAAATGCTTAAGCCAAGGCCTCCTTATCGAAATAACAGGGCTCGCAATCGTTAAGTTTCCTTTGTCCGCTGTACACGTGGTTAGAAACCACATGGTTTCCCGTGACTAGCGCCATCTAACGTGAGAAACAGAAATATTTTTTAATTTGTTTTCCATTTGTCTTTTACCATTTTCTTTACGATGTTCTTTGTAGTTTGCAAATGATTGTTGTTAATCTTAAAATTTTCATATGTTCTAGACATTTTATTTAAAAAATGAACTTATTTTACTGTTAAACAAAAAATGTTTACTGCTGTATTCCGTTATGTAAATAAATGATGATAATAATAATAATAATTATCAGGAAAGAAAATTATTTTACCATGAATTTCTCAGTTATATTAGTTATTGAAATAAATGGATAGCATCTAGATCCGGAAAATGTAAAATATTTCATTTTCTCTTTTATATTTTCAAATATGTGATTTATTTTATTTCTGCTATTTCTTTTCTTTTCACAATTAATTTCACATTACAGTATTAATTTAACATCGCTCCTTCAATTTGTTTCAATGCACAGTCTCATTTATTTATTTATTGGCCTATCATTTGTTTTATTTTTGAAGGTATATGGGATCATTTCAGTTTAACATACTTTAGATGAAAGCTATCCGCGGGCTGAAATCGCAGAGATAACCTTTATAGGAGTTTCTCAGTTTCGGCACGCGGTAAAGCAAGCTGGTGTGGAGTCCCCCTCGCTAGTTTCCGGGCACGGGCTCTTCCTATGAAGTGTCCCGCGATTGGGAATCGATGATGCGACGGTGGCTTTGCATCAGGTCGAACCTGTTCCGACCCCTCTTTCGAGTTATATTGAGCCGGGTTGCTTGGTCAGCGTTCGGACGTTGGTGTATGGGATTTTCGGGGGACCGTCATTGACCAACACGAGTGTTGGTCCGTGGTTCCCTGAAGTGTGCAATGCTCCAGAGGAGACCAAAGCGGGACAATCCTGCTTGGGACCCTATTGAGGAATTCTGGTGCCGGTCTGAATGGCTGGTCCGTCTTCTTAGGTCATTCCCTTGCAGTGGGTGCCGTGGCGGTCCTTTTGGAGGGCACCGTGTGATAATCAGTAGTGATTAAGTACACGTACATAGTTTGCCTTAGATGAAAGCTTCACTGTTTTTTCATATAAAGTTTGTATGTATATTAATCTATGGAAAGTTTCATAATTGGCTCCACAGTCAATTGGCATATTTTGGCGGGCATAGTTTGGTGCGTAATTTCCTTGTTTTAACTCACATATGTTATGTAAGTTTTACTAAAATGTATCAAAGTATTTTAGGAACGTTAAAACACGCATAGATACACAAAAAAAACAGACTGAAGTCATAAACGCTTAAAAAATTGGAAAAATAAAGTTTAATAATCAGTTAAATTTATACATGTCCCTCAACTTTTCGCAAATACCGTATTCTTGTCATGCTACGATTTTGGTGTTTGTAAATCTTAATTTGAGTATTCTTCCTTAATCAGACCTAGAGCCAATTGGCGTAAGTGTAGTTTGGCGCAAAATTAATTTTATTTTTAAACCATATACTTGATACCACATTATTCCAGCATCGCGTTTTTGCAGTCAACTTTGACTGTGGAACAGATTACAGAACATTAGCTAATACTACATTATATAATAATAAATCGGTATTTTTCAAGTATAGGGGCTTTGGCGAGAGAAGAAAATTTGGCAACGTAATTTCTGGAAGCATATTCACTGTTTCACATAAAGAAGCAATATTTTCCAATATTTGTACAATTTATTTAATATAAAAAAGGCATTTATCTATTTTATATACAAATATAAACAAATCGTATATAAAAAACAATAATAATATCTAGAAACTAAATTTATACAAGTAAATTCGGCACAGATGTCAGATTGGCGAGATTTTTTTCTGGCGCCAATGTCATATACGCCACGCATACTTAACTGGCACCAAAGTGTCGTTATTTTGCTTGATAAGGTTATCCGGATATAGATGATATGGTAACGAGGTTTTCGCAAAATTGGCGTCGGAAAAAAATCGCGCCAATATGGGGAGTATATGACATCTGTGCCGTAAATTCTTATAAAACAAGCTGACAGTTCATAAGTTTTGTTTTCATAACTATTTATATCAATCGGCAACAAATCGCTCTTTCCGAAGCCCAAATTGTGCCAAGATTTAAAAAAAAAAATAACCCTCAAAGTCCTATATACTGAAAATGGTACTTGTTAGTTATCCCGTCGACTAAATTACGGTCGCCAAATTGTAAGATTAAATGCCAATAATGGTTTGCCATAAATTAATTAATTTTAAGATTAAATGCCAATAATGGCCAATAAAACCAATATTTCGACGTTTTATTTGTATTTTTATTAATGTTATACTAATTTATTTGTTTTTTCGTTATTTAAAATAAAAAATTGTGTCAATTTGTAGAACTTAGCGAGTAGTTTGGCGATTTATATAATTTGGCGAAATTGGTCGACGGGATAACTAACAAGTACCCTGAAAAAATATCAATAAATCTTATATTTAAATCTTCATTTTTGATATGTTTCATTTTTTAAAGCCAGAACATAATTGTGCGAAATATTTTTTTTTTACGCCTTTATTTTACTGGAATTCGAAAAATATTTTATACAATTTTGCCAATAACAACATTTTCAATTTTTTACTATGCATTTGTTTATGAAGTATTACCAGGAGTATACACCAGGTGGCTTAACTTACGGGACAAAGTCAGCTAATAAGTTGTCAATTATCGGGGACATTTTCACCCATAGACTTTCTCCGGATTGTCAAGTCTGTTTTATGATAAGGGAGTCTTGGGTTAAGCATGGCCATAGCCTACTATGATATATAACGGCCCGCGCATTTCGCCGAAAAAGTGAAGTCGGATCCAACTTTAAACTCTGAACCAAAACTTCACAACGTGCCCTTTGTTTACATTTATACCCTGCCCCGATAGAAGCTTGTTTCTCATCGTCGAGGTTTCAGAATCATTGATCGTATTTTCATGTAATAAATTAAATATTTATATTCTTCAATTTCCTTCGATTTAAAAGGCTATTTTACACAAATTGTAGCATTTTAGTGTTACACATACCTTTAAGATTAGCTAAATTATTTATTGTTTACCTTGATCGTTTGGTTCATTCATGAAAAATGCCGGTTCTGTTATTCTTTTTTGAGTGTCCCGTATTTATATAAAAATAACGGAACAGATGTCATATTCGCCCCATATTGGCGCGATTTTTTTCGGTTGCCAATTTGGCGAAAACATCAACAGCATAAACAACATAATCCGGGTTACTACATCAAGCAAAATAACGACACTTTGGCGCAAGTTAAGTACCTGTTGCCTATATGATATTGGCGACAGAAAAAAATCGCGCCAATATGGGGCGAATATGACATCTGTACCAAAATAACTTGGTTTCATATACACGTTTTACAATTAAAATTTGATTTTTATCAAACTACAGTTCTCATAACTGACTGAAGCAGCTATTTTTGATTAATTTACTGTTACCGGTAAAATATTTGTTTTTAATATCGCCCGAACCAAGAAGAAGAAGAAAAAAAAAGTCGATCTTCCTTAAACATTAAATATTCTTATTTTTAATCAGAGAAGGAAATGGTGATCACGGATTTAAATACCGTTGCAATATTCTATGTTATCCAAGCAATTTTGATTAAATCATGTAAGGGTATTTGTTACTTAATAAATTACATTTATAAATTATTACAAGGAATTTTATGAGTATTTTAATATATTAAAAAAAAAATTTCCATCAGTTTTATTGTTTCAGCAGTGAAAATAGTAAATAAATGGTACTTAGTTATCCCGTCGACCAAAAATCTATCGCCAAACTATAAGATTAAATGCCAATAATGCTTGATCGTAAATGTCACATTCACTTGACTGTAAGCAAGTTACACGTGTTTATGTCATCAAGTGATTTTTATTTCGACGTTTTATTTGTATATTTATTAATATTATACTAATTTATTTGTTCTTTCGTTATTTAAAATAAAAATTATGTCAATTTGTATAATTTGGCGAGTGTTTTAGCGATTTATATAATTTGGCGAAATTGGTCGATGGGATAACTAAGTGGTACCAAATAAATTTGTGACATTGAGGTTTTAGACTAAGCATGTGTATTTTTATTTATATATTTTTATGTGTGTTCGTTTAACAGTTTTAAAGAGAAACACATTATATTAGTCACTTAAATAAATAGAACTTTACATTTACATTGATATGGACAGTTTATAATAACCCTTAACAGCTGTATTCGAATTAGCTGTCATTTCTAAGCTTGATTGGAATGTCAGCAGAATTGTAAACGTAACCATGGCGACATGACGTAATTTTGGTGTTTGTTTACATATCTACCCTTCCCAGGTTGTTTCAGTTACGGTCAGAGTCAAATTTCAATTTTGGGCAGGGTATCAGAGTCCTCTCCCGAGCGACTTCATACATTAAACGCAAATTAGTCTGCCTGTAGTAGTATCTAAGTATGCCTTGAGCATGGCCTTTCTTCGTTAATATTAAAAAAACTGTCGTATACAAAAATATGGAAATCGGTGGTATTATAAAGAAATATTTGATAAACACGCTGATGCAGACATTTTTCAAATCGAAGAATTACTTTCAGAGATATTTAATGCTAAAGTTGGACAAAATCGTTCCATTAAAAAAGTTTTATTGGAGCAAAAACTATACATGAGAATTTAATCATTTTTAGATCATTTTATAGGTTATAAGTTCCTGGTGTGCAGATTGCATTTATTTTTTTTTTCTATTTGACTATTTTTTGAGGTTTTATTTCTATTTTAAATTCAAATTTTCAGTATTTCGAGAGATATTTTTTACAAATTTAAAAAATGTTATTAATTTAAACTGTTGCCAACTTTATAAACAGCGCAAACAATAATGTTTACTTCAAATTAAAAATTTATTTACACGGGACTATTGTAAACAGAAAAAAAATAGAATTAAATGATTACATGTTAAAAGCAGGAAAATTGCGTCATAAGAACCATATTTACACTGGAATTTTAAAAGAGAAACAAAATGTTAAAATAAAAAAATCATTACTATGCGTTAAAACCTGTAAATGGAAGAAATTACGTCATATTTAAAATGGCCAAAAAATATGGCAAAACAATTTAAATTAAAAAATATATCTGCGCGAGACATTTACTTGATATTTTAAGATAATATTTTCAACTATTATCGTGAATTCGAAGACAGCGGAATTAATATTTCCTTCTAACAACAAAAGTATTTTCACGTGAATATTAATAAGAGAAATGAAACTTTAGTGTAAATTACGTCAGATTTAAAACGATACATTTAAAATGAATTATTTAAAAGAACTATCTTATAGCGATGTTAAAAAATACCGGGAGACAATGACACTGTTTACTTAATTCATTTTACATTAGCTTATTTTCGAATGTTTAACTTTTTTTTTTAATTAAATACGAAAACAGCCATTGTATCTTTTAACAGCAGCAGATATGGTCGTAAAAATCCCCAATCCAAGAAAAACGAATGGAAACCCGTTTACAGAGAGATCGCTACTGTTTTTTTTTTTTTTTAAATTTTAATTCAATATTTTTAAAGCCGATCAAATTAGCGTGCTTTTTGGATTTTGGTGTCCCTGAACGGGGGTTGGCGAGCGTAGCTCGTAGGGGGCAGAGCCCCCTAGTATATATATATGTATATATAATATCACTAATCAATCCAAAACACAAACTTAAAAATTTATGGCACACACACGAAAAAAATCAATTTCTAATTGCAACATAAAACTAGCGGAATATATTTCATCAAATTTCACAAAAGAAACCGAACATAGACCATTATTTAAGAAATCCGTGTAATTATGAAATAAGTACCGCAAATTTTTATCCCATAAAACTTCAAATTTAAGTATTTAAGACGTATTTTTGAAAATAAAAAGTTATTTGATTATAATTTGCACAGATTATAAATTATCATGTTGATAATTGCACGACAGGTTCTTTAATATATATATATATATATATATGAAATAATAGAAAAAATCATTTTGTAAAAAATTATGTTTATAAACATAAGAAATAGTCTGAAGAAAAAAATAAACGTAATCACCAATCAGCTAAAACCACAAGCTTTAAGCTGTACGGTAAAAAAGAAATAAAGTTTTTATTGCAGCATAAATCTAGCGTAATGTATTTCATCAGATTTCATTAAAAAAGGCCATTATTTAAAAAAAAATTCTAATTACGAAATAAAAAGCAGAACTTTTCATCCCATAAAACTTCAAATTTAAATACCTAAGACGTACTTTTGAAAAAAAGATATCTGAGGATAATTTGAACAGATTTTAATTTGTTCCGTTGATCTACATTGCTCGACATGTTATTAAGCGAAATATGTGAAAGAATAGTCAAAAGTCGTTTTATAAAAATAAAATAAATTTATTACCACAAAATTGGTCCGAAGCAACAAAATATATAATCACTGATCAGCTATAACTAAAAGCTTCAAAATTTATGCCCCCACCCCCCAGAAAAAAATCATTTCCTAATTGCAGCTTAAAACCAGCGGATTATATTTCATCAGATTTCAGAAAAAAAGACCGTTATTTAAGAAATCATTCTAATTAGGAAAGGGAAGGCGTAAATTTTTATCTCATAAAACTTTGAGCACTTACGACGTAATTTTGAAAAAAAAAGTTGTTTGAGGATAATTTGCACAGATTTTAAATTGTTACGCTGGTAAAATTATTGTAAAAAAATCTTAATGCAGTTTCTTATTTCCTATTTTTCTCTAAGATGATTAACTATGAACGACGTTTTGAAGAAATCCGTTCCGTTAATATGTAGCAACGATGAAATTATATAAATGCACTTATACTATTTTTTATAGAGTGAAATGTCGGTGGTAATAATAATCCAATTTTAAAATGAAAGTTTGAGTATATAATCCTTTAAATACGAGGGTGTATGAATAAGTTTTTGCCCTCACATGGCAATAATTGAGTAAAATTTAAGAAATTGCTACATTGTATTAGTCCCTTACTATATAATCACCGTGCACAGTAACACATTTCTGCAAACGGTATTTCAAAGAGAGAGGGGAGGATGTATTTTAGGAGGCACGATAGTAGACCCAAAAGGGGGCATTTTTCTAAATTTGCCGACCACCACATGTGACATATTGTTGGAAAGGCCTATGACCACTTATTCATGTTATGCTTCTCCCGAGCCCCTCCCCCAATTTTGCCCCCCGGGACCATGAATGATGTCCAAAAAATTTAGAAAAGGGCCCCCAGGAGGGCAAATTTGGGGGAGGGGCTCGGGAGATGCATAACATGAATAAGTGGTCACAGGCCTTTCCAACAATATGTCTCATGTGGGGGTCGCAAAAGTCGGAAAAATGCCCGCCTTTGGGTCTACTATCGCGCCTCCTGGAATACATCCTCCCCTCTCTCTTTGAAATACCGTTTGCAGAAATGTGTTACTGTGCACACTGACTATATAGATAAGGATTCATAAAATGTAGCAATTTCATAAATTTCACTCAGTTATTTCTATCTGAGGGCAAAAACTTATGGATGCACCCTCGTATTTAGCTGCAACATTAAATTTATTTATTGAACATAGAGTATAAAATGTGAAAAAAAAAATATTATTAAACTCTCAAAAAATATTTTTATTACACTTGTTTATTATTACTCTATAATTATTGTAATTAGTTAAGAATATTTCATTTCTTTAAACATATCGTTTCAAAGAATAATAATCAGTCATTTCGTGGAAAAAAAAATAAGCATATAAACATAAGAGGATTTTAAACATAAAAATAAATCTGCAGCAGAAAAAATACATCCCTAACCAGCTAAATCTACACTTTAAAATATATAACATAAAAGAAATAAATTCATAATCGCAGCAAAAAGCCAGCGGAATATATTTCATAAGATTTTAGAAAAAACTAAAAACTAAAATCCCCATTATTTTAGAAATCATTCTAATTACGCAAAGAAAGGCGCAAATTTTATCCCATAAAATCTATAAAAATTTAAGTACTTAAGACAAGCTTTTGAAAGGAGAAGTTATCTGCGGAAAATCTGCGCAGATTTTAAATTGTTATGTTAATAAAAATGGAGTAAAAAAATCTTAATGCATTATTTTTTAATTCCTATTTCGCTATTCAGTTATTCAGAATTAATGAGGTTTTCAGGAAATACGTCCTTTTTATATGGAAGAATAAAGAGCTGATATAAATGCGATCATTTCATATATCTATCTATCTATCTATATATATATATATATATTGCAGAATGATGAAAGATTGGTGTTTGGGGAAGGTGACCTAAAATGATCCTAGCGGGCAAAACGATCCACATATGTTTTCTTCCAGACAGGTCGCGCTATCTACAGAGTAACACAAAAACTAGTTGTACCAAGTGAAGAAGAAGCAATGGCAGTATTCAAACGATCGCAGTATTGCGCGTTTGAATAGAATTCTTTGAAAAAGTGGGTTTTATAACATCTGTTGTAAGATAAGCACTAACTTTCATATTCATTTAGATATAAAGTCTTCCTTGTACAGAAATATGACTTGGTTCACTTAATAGAGTATGTTTTTAGGTGTGAATTACACTTGTTAAGTTTGTTATGTTTCTCGGAGTCATCCAGTTATATGACCCAAAATGGGCGACCATGTTGCCGAGTAAAATGATCCATTATGCGGATCGTTTTGCTACCATTTCATGTGCTGAAGAAAATCCGGTACTGGGTCTTAGCCATCATGGGAGTCAAATGTGTGACTGCCCCAAATCTTTCTCTTTGTGTTATTCTACGGTTTTCAAAGAAAATAGAATCAAGCACTTCGAGAAAAAGAAAATCGATGGGAAGAGTCATTTAAATGAGCAGTTCTTATAAGAATCAACTGAGCTTGGAAAATTATGTATGTTATTTGATTGTAAAACTTATTTTATTTCATTATGTATTGACATAATTACTTTTATATCCTTTATTTTGCCGATAAAAAACAATTTACAATTATTTTTAAATGAAGGATCATTTTGCCCTTTGGTGAGGGTAAAATGATCCTTTGGACACTTTTCCAAAAATCTATTTTTTTTTCTTTCCTCAATTTGGGTTTAAAATGTTATTAAAATTTGTTTGTAATGCAAAATATAGTGTAAAACATAATAGTATAGGTCCAAAGTTTTATTTAAACAGTAATGTTATTTTACACAAGTTTTCTCCTTAACCCCTTAATTTTCGCTCCCGTCATATTCTCGGGCTGTGTATTTTACTCAAATTGTTTGATTCCCACCATTTTTATAAAATAGTGTAATTGGCTATATTTTAGTGTCATTTTTACTGTCATAAAATAAGGTGAATATTTCTTTTTCATAAAAGTGGTGCCAATAAGCAATTTGAATTATTCAACCGTAATTTAATTCGAACGTTAAGGGTTAAGGGATCATTTTAGGCCACCTTCCTCTATTAATCCAATTTTATAGGGTCAGAAGGGTAATTATGGCAAGGAGGTAATTGTGACTGCCGTTATATTGGATAAAACTATGTATGGTAAAATCTTGTTTTAAGATTAAATATTAACCTCACAATGTATATTTCCTTTTACATATTCTTTATCACTAGTCTGAAGCGTTTTTGAGATCCGAATAGCAATTTGAAACTATGTCTATCAAAATTTTTTATAAACGGATTTACCACTTTGGAGTTCAAAGTGGTCTCAATTACTCAAAACAAATGTTTATAGGCAAGTATAAAGAGAAAATATAGTGGTCATAATTTCTCCCCTAGTGGTCTCAATTGCCTCAAACTTTTGTAATTGTGAGTTTTTGATGGAGTAATTATAACCCTCCTTTTAACTTAAAAAATAAAAACTGCCACTATAACAGTTAAAATTTTACAAAGTATTCTTAAAGAATCAAAGTTACTTCCTATGTACAAAAAATACAACTTTTCCAAATGGGAAAAGGTAAAAAAAAAAATAAAATAAAATAACAATGTTGAAAATATACAAAGTGGTCATAATTACCCCTCCTAACCCTACTCATAATAAATATTTGACCATATATAGTGTTACATGTTTAGTTGTGCAATGAAATTAAATCTTGAACATAAAGATTTTATTTCCTAAAATCTTAAGTATAGGGAGTTTTTTTTTAGAGGTATACAAATTTAAAACGAAATGAAACACATAAAAATTATGTTAATGGCCATGATATTGGTTATATTAAATAAATAATTTTATACCATTAATTTTTAAAAAAAGATTCCGGGCATATGGGCTGGCTCGAATGAAGCTCAATCTGAAAATCCAATTTTCGACCACTTTATCGAACAACAACAACAATCGCTGCCATCGAAATACTCAAGGTCAGAGGACAGGAGTCGTGACATCATCACTAATCGACCGAGTTCTCGGTAGTGTTGGAACAAAGCGATATAAGTAAGCGTCCTATCTTAAATGGGAGAAGTAACCGCAAGATTAAAAGCGAGGTCACAGCAATCAAGGTCATGCGCCACGTAGCGGATGGAGTGTGAACTACAGGTAGATACCTGTTTTCTTACTTACACCACTAAAATTATAAAGTTTTTTCACCTTGATTAAAAACTGAAGTCTTTCTGATAGGGCGAAGAAATCTTCGTGGCGTAGAGTGCGTCTAGATGCCCCTCTCGCCACGCTTTTATTTTGCAATAAATGTGGCAAACAAAATTAATTTTGGTGAGTGACTGAAGATTTAGGAAATACGCGCCACACTAAAAGCCCGCGTATGTGAATTATCACTCCGTCCACAAGGTGGCGCAACTGTGTTAATTTACGCCTGATTCCAGCATTAAGTTTGTTCGCTTACTTATAACCCTTTGGTGTTGGAATTCACACCGGACATTTTTGAATAGCAATTTTCTTTTATTTTATTTGTAGAATATGTATCATCTTATAAATCAATAATAACTGTTTAAACTTACTGGTGAGAATTCGGAATCCTTAAATAAAAATTCAGCCAGATGCGGAATGCGACAGTGTTGCCGCATCTGGCTAATTTTTTATTGTGGGATTCCAAATTCTCACCAGTAAGTTTAAATAGCTACTATTGTTTTAGAAGATGAAAGCTATTCCACAAATAAAATGAAACAAAATTGCTATTCAAAATTTTCCTGTGTGAATTCCAACACTTGTGAGAAGTCGGTCGATTAGTGATGACGTCACAACTCGTGTCCTCTGGCCTTGAGTATTTCGATGGCAGAGGCTAGGTTCGTATATCAGCAATAACACGGTGGGTATTGATTTTCAAGTGGTTCAAAGTGTGTGGTTTATCAGCATAGACCAGCAACTTCACACATCACCATAGGAAATAATCCGCCGCTGTGAGATCAATAGACCGTGAGGGGTAGTTAACGGGTTCATTACGCTAAATTATGCGCTGATCGAATGTCTCCTACAATAAACCGATATTGTTTTTCACAATTTGCAATCCTTGTTCTGGCGAAAGTCTATTCATGGCGAAATGTGAAAACAATGGAGTTATGAATAAATGGAAAACAAATAAGTTAGTATAACATAATAAAAATACTAATAAAACGAATGGAGTTATGAATAAAGGGGAGGAGATAAAGAGGTGTATTGTCTACCAGTTGCGAATGAAGTAACTGAGGAGGTTGTTACAAGATGGCGGCTGATATTTTATATCAGATCAACAGTTTCTGATTACCGTCGGACCAAACTCCCCACCAGTAAATTTTAATAGAAAATTTCGTCTTATTTAAGCGCCTTACTTATGTAAATATATTCTTACAAATATGGTAAAAATTTCTATTTGTTTTAACTGGTGTCAGATTGCAAAAGTATTATAATATTTCTCACTGACAGTAACAGGACATTGCCTATGTTGTTACAATATAGCGGAAATGCAGACCCTGACTACCGCCAAAGTAAATATCCACCAGTAAAAATGAATGTCTGTTTCTGCCATTAATTATGACTGAGGTTTTGCAATAATAACGCGTTTAAATAAGGAGAAAATTTCTATGTAAATTTAGTAGTTGAAGTGTCTGCCGGCGGTCATCAAACGCTGTGAAAGCGGTTACAGTTGACGCTGCACTATTTTAAGGATGAATCAGTTCCTTTTACGTAATAGTTCCATGGGCAAAACATACGGAGCACAGATAATCTGTCAACTGTCAAACTGATTCTGAGCAGAAACAATGTTATCGACATCAAAACCACACCTCTGAAAAACAACCATTATTTGTAATGTTATTTAAAATATTGTAAACTCTATTACAATATTTTTAATGCATTTCTAATCAAAGCGATATAAGTAAGCGTTCTATCTTAAATGGTAGAGGTAACCGCAAGATTAAAGGCGAGGTCACATCAATCAAGGTCGCACGCCACGTAGCGGACGGGGTTAAACTACAGGAAGATGCCCAACTGTTTTCTTACTTCACACCACTAAAATTGTAAAGTTTTTTTCACCTTGATTAATAGCTGAGATGTTTCTGACAAGGCGAAGAATACTTCGTGGTGTCAAACGCATCTGGACGCCCCTCTCATTGCGCCATTATTTTGCATTAAATGTGGTAAAAAAAAATTAGTTCCATAGGTGACTAAAGATTTGGAAAATATGCGCGGATGTCAGATATACTGCCATATATGACGTGACACTAAAAGCCCGCGTATGTGGATTATCACCCCGTCCACAAGATGGCGCAACTGCGTTAATTTATGTTTAATTAGATTAATTAGTTTGTACGCTTACTTATATCGCTTTGTTTCTAATTGATAACCCCTTAAGGGGCTGTGGTATTTTTATGAAAGCACTTAATTTTAATTCCCAAATGTCACAATGGCACCAGAACTTTGGTTTAAAAACATTCTGTGTATTATATATGCGAAAAGTAGGTTTTTCCTATTTAAAAATAAATTTGTTTTCAAATTCCGGTGTCATCTAATAATTTCAACACTTTGGCAATGGAATTGCTTTGCCCCTGAGAGGCTTAAACCCTTCACGACGAATGATCTTTACGGAATGTTTAATCTTTTTTTTAACCAACATTTTCAAACAAAAAATTCGCCTAATGTAATAGTAGAAATTCAGCAATAATATAAGAATTTTATTTAACATTAATGGTAGAAATAATCAAAGAATCTGAGGATGATAATGAGTCACGTATACGTGATGCCAATCGCGGCGGTGTTAATGTATAACTACTGCAATTGATTAAGATGATTTAACTCTTTTCTGTATCTACCAGAGGTGGAGACGGACAGGTGGAAATTTCTGTGCCGCCAGAAACAACAACAACAACAGCAATAAATATCGTTTTTACGGAAAATTTTTCATGTATTTTGACACTGAGCTAATCTTTAACAATTTGGAAATTGCACGTCAAACTTGGCAAATGTGGTGCGTTTGTACAATAACTAGTTTTATAAATATTTTTTTGCACCGCATATTCTACTGAATGTATATTTTAGTGCACTTCATAAGTGCATATGAATTTCATTCCGTTCGAAAGACTATAACATCATTAAAATACATTTTTTCCCAATGGCCGTAATGTAATGGAAAATTTTTGACAGTCCCTGTAACTAAACTACCCATCCGATTTTCATAAAATTTGAAATGACTCGGTAAAATTTTGCAACAATTATAAATTAAAACTTTCAGACCATTCAGTTGGGTAGTTTTTGCTCTGTTATATACGGACAGACGGCCCGAACGACGATTGTAGGTTTTACGACTATAGATGCATTTATATAATTACGAACGCACCTGAGAAAGGAAACTCTGATAAGGATTTAAAATACGATGGTACAAATCAAAGTTGTCGCATTAAGATTTTTTATGCACTAAATAGTAAATGCTATAATTTTTACGTAGAAACTTTTATTGCGGTAATTTACCTATAATTTTCAACTTAAAATACATGGTGTACATACCGGGTGTCGCAAAAATGACTAATGAATATTAAAATTCAATAACTTGCAAATAGTGACAGATATTAAATTTTTTTTGCAGGAGTGTTATGTAAGAGTCAGGAATTTTTATGCTTCGATTCTCAATTTTAGTTACAAATAGCATCGATAGATGGCGCTGCAAGCAATAACCGCTAAATCCAGGCTCGAGTTTTTGGAGTCTTTCTTCTTCCATGCAAAAAAAGTGATTAAAATGTATTGAATGGACCAAAAATCGGGACTAAACTTAACACCTATTGCTCTCAGCGCCATCTATTGTTTGAAATTCGAACTCAAATCAAGAATCACAGTAAAAAAACTCCTGACATCGTACATAACCCTCCTGCAAGAATTTTTTTTTTTTTATATCTGTAACTGTTTGGAAGTTATTGAATTTTAAAATCCATCAGTAATTTTTGGGACACCCGGTAAAGGAATATCCTAACTTTATAAGGATATTAAAAGAAAAAAAAATACGACCTTGTTGTTCTCGGAAATCAAAAATAACTGTTGAAAGTTTAAATTCAATAGAATTATGTGTGTTCAGTGTGTTCCCCTCCAGAAACACGAAAGATAGCGAGACGGTACTGTAACTCACCACACGCTTTTCTCAGCACGATTTTTTTTTCTTCTGTACCTCATCAAAGATCAGGTGTTTGTTCCACCACTACCAACTGACGTTCACGAACTTAGGACACGCGTATCTGCAGACATTCAAAGAATCACATCGGACATGCTGAAAAAGTGTGGAATAAGTTATCCTACCGCCTCGATATCGTTTCTATTTCTGAAGGTATATCTGGAGGTTTTTAAATCTGGTATATCTGGAGGTTTTTTTAATATCCGTAACTGTTTGGAAGTTATTGAATTTTAAAATCAATCAGTAATTTTTGGGACACTCGGTAAATGAATATCCTAAATTTATAAGGCTATTAAAAGAAAACAAAAAAAAATACGACCTTGTTGTTCATCGGAAATCGAAAATAACAGTTGAAAGTTCAAATTCAATACAATTATATGTGTTCAGAGTGTTTCCCTCCAGAAACACGAAAGATAGCGAGACGATACTGTAACTCAACACACGCTTTTCTCGGCACGATTTTTTTTTCTTCTGGGACCTCATCAAAGATCAGATGTTTGTTCCACCACTACCAACTGACGTTCACGAACTTAGGACACGCATATCTGCAGCCATTCAAAGAATCACATCGGACATGCTGAAAAAAGTGTGGAATGAGTTATCCTACCGCCTCGATATCGTTTGTATTTCTGAAGGGGCTGACATTCAACACTTATAACTGTTTTGAATGTAAATTTTCAACTATTATTTTTGATTTCCGATGAACAACAAAGTTGTACTTTTTTTTCTTTTCTTTTAACCCTTTATGTACTGAATTATGAATTCATGAGAATTGTATCTTCTAAACCAACTTAAGTTAATTGTTTAAACTACATTAGAAAATTTACATAATCATTTAATAAATTTTAGAAGAATTTTAGATGAATTGAAGGATTTAGACGGATGAATTAAATTTGAATTTATAGGGATTTTGTGCAATATTTATAACCCCACTGAAATCTTTTATTTTAATTATTTGTCTTAGTATTTTGTATAATTAGGAAAGGTACAAAATAAGGTTCTTACAATAGAAATATAGAAATATTTCCGAATTGAAAAGATGCCCCCCCCCCTCCTCCTCAACGCCAAGAAAGCTGAAAAGATGCAATGGCAAAAGAAATCATCCTTTTAAATTATTTTTGTTTTGTGTAACCAGTAATGCTTTTGGAACAAGATAAAGTAATGTATCTATAACTCATTCTAAACTGTATTACAAATAATCGATCTATTAAATGAGTTTTATAACAAGTTATTTTAATGATACTTATAAGTATTGTCAGTAGATAAAGATTTAATGGCCCTGTATATTTGGGATATTCATTTATTTTCACCCTGTATTACAAAATGATTTACTAAGGAAGTTTTCATCATACGAACTGAAATTCTATCACACAATTTTAAGCTTGTATCATTAAGTGATCAAGAATCTTCATCCTTAATATATAATTTTATAATCGCATATATTTTTTCTGTTGTCTACATTCATTTTTATCGACTAACATCTAGAGTACAACGATCAATGGGCTATCATATCATTGAATACGATATTTTGTCCACATGTGACATCGCATGCTGAATTTAACTAATATATAGCGTTCAACAATAAATGTGGAATACCGTAATTTCGGGTGTATAGCCCGCGGATCAAATAATCGTGTTTCGACCCAGGAATTTTTTTAAATAAAATGTAACTTTTTAGATCACGGTAAATATTGGTCTTTAAATACTGAATAAAATTTCTGGGTCTAAACTGAATTGTTTGATCTGCGGGCTATACACCGGAAATTACGGTAATTGGATTGGATTTATTATCCACATTTGACATCGCTTACTGTATTAAACTAACATGTAGTGTACAACGATAAATGAGGTGTTATTGTATAGGGTTTTCGCCTCACACCTGACATTGCGTACTGAGATTTCATTACATTTTTAGCTTAACCCTTTCCGGCACAGTGTGCCCTGGCCGAGATACCTAATTTTAATTCCAAACTTACGATCGGCACCAAGAATATTATAGTAAAATTTTTCTTTTATTATGAATAGAGAAAGTAATTTTTTTTAATTTCTAAAAAAGTCGTTTTTAAATTCCGGTGTCAGTCAATCATCTTGAGATGATTTGCAATTTTTGTGGTAAAATGATGAGCATCATTTTACCACAAAAATTGCCCGTGCCGGAAAGGGTTAAATATCCTTATACACATTATTCCCGATGTCAAGATCACTGTATAATCACATATAAAGCGAACGACGCTGAATGGGGCATTATAGCAAAGGTTTTTGCTCTGTTTTTTAACCCTTAAATGCCTGGTGTTGCTTTTCGGCAACATACCAAATTTAGGCTCTAAAATACAATTAGAATAATATTGAAGCTATAATGCCTAATGTTGCCGATAAAATGCAGTCTGAAAATATTATTAAACCGATTTTCAACATTTAGATGGCAACACTTGTGCTGTTTAAGAATAAAGATAAATTTATTTTTTCAAATGTTGCTACTTGTTCTTTTTGTTTTGTTTGGAAGCTTGCGAAATACCCTATTTTGACCTGCAGTGAGGAAGTAAAATTTATTTCTTATTAAAGTTCCTAAAATTCTTGTGTGTTTAATATTGTAGAATTTTATCAAGGGAAATTATTTTTTCTATTAAACACCAGTATTGCCGATTAGTAACAAACTGTTTTTTAGACGTAAACTATAATTAAAACAAAATATGATTTTTTAAAGTATTTTTCCCATGATTTATTTAAAAAAATGAAAGCCGAAAAACATTATTACAATGATTTTTGAAAAATCAGGCATTTAAGGGCTAACATAGTACATACTAGTTATTAATAATTTCCTAAAATATATGGATAATGTTTTATTATATGGTATCCAGTATTTTTTGCTTGAATATTGAGTTTTATGTACGCTGATTAGGTTTTAAAATGTTCCGTTTACGATAATAGTTTTTTTTATTACTCCAGCAAATATATCACAATTATTCTGTCTCGGTTATTGCCACATTTAATTCGATTTATATGCATTCTATCTATACATCGATATAACTGCGATTCCAACATGTATTCTCAGACCAGAAACACTCGTTATGGTGATTAGAAACATAAATCTGTCAGATTTAGGCGGCAGAAGCAGTCTTAATAGTATAAGTTGGATGATTACATTTAGTACGCTATTACAATAAGTAGTGTTGCACTACTGCGATTAGTCTTGCTTTCAAAATACCACTTGATGATTGATTTTAATGCATTTATTGATTTCGATTTTAGCTTAAGCCATTTTTTCTTTTAAAGTAAAATACACAGATTAACAGTGCATGTTAATGAAATAAAATCTATTAGTTATATTATTGAATAAACAAGTTCATGTTTTCACATAAATTGGATCATTTAAATTAGTTTCCTTTATAATCAGTTTGATGAAATTCGAAGAGTCATAACAAAAAATTATGCTATTGTATACGAAATATTGAAGTTCAATCATGATACCCAGTACACAGTAAAAAAGGGCAGCTGAAATAAAAAGGAAATTGCCCAGTTAAACTTATGGCATTGAGCTCACAAGCCATTCACACTTATTGTATATTATGCTCTTATTTCAAAGAATAATGTCCTTTGAAATAAAAATGAAGGGGAGGGATCAGCTCCCCCATTTTCCACCTTTATACTTAAGCAACGAACCTCCAAGTCTAATCAGGGAATCGCCTTATCGGAATAAACCAGTATACCAAATTTGAAGCAAATCGGATAATTCTGCATGAAAAAACCATTTTATCTAAATTAAGACGGGGGATAGCCTCCGTTCACACCCTTTATACTTAACCAATGAAACTTTCGTCACTTGATTTTATCAAAGCTCATTTTTTATATGCTCTTTCGTTTTATGATTTATTATGGTTTATGGTTTATTAGAACGTACGTATGCGGACTTTCTGGCTTTCAGGAGACGTTGCGTTTACCTGCGGGAGAAGGGGTTATGCAGGTCAAAAAACTTAAAATTACGTCATTTTAGCATGACTTTCGTTTATAACATCTGTTTCTATTAACTATTCGTGATATTAATCCATTATTGCCAGGCGTTGCCAACGTTGCTAAGACCCTGCCAGATTCCAATTTACAGTTAAAAAACATGTCATCTTCACGTAATTTTAATAAGCTTAAAAATGGCAACATATTACTCTTTGGCTATCAGACAACCTATAATTAATTTGCCAGACACAAATTCGATTGCAAAGTTAATGCTAGATGGTTATAAATCTGGTAACGAAAGTGTCTGTTTGAAGAGTGGTTTATAGGTTAAAAAAAATTGCAATTTTTAAGCTTGCTAAAATGACGCGAAAATGACTTATTTTTTTAACCTATGCACCACTCTTCAAACAGGCACTTTCGTTGCCAGATTCAAAGCCGTCTGGCATTAACTTTGCAACCGAATTTGTGTCTGGCAAATTAATTATAGGTTGTCTGAGAGCCAAAGAATAATATATTGCCATTTTTAAGCTTGCTAAAATGACGTGATGATGACTCATTTTTTTACCCTATAGATCACTCTTCAAAGAGGCAGTTTCGTAACCAGATTTAAAGCCCTATGGCATTAACTTTGCAACCCAATTTGTGTCTAGTAAATAAAATATAAGTTGTCTGTTAGCCAAAGAGTAATATGTTGCCATTTTTAAGCTTGCTAAAATAACGTGTTTTTTACCTATAAATCGGCATCTGGCAGTGTCTTAGCAACGTTGGCAATATCTGGAAGTAATATAATAGTATCACGAATAGCTAGTAGAAACAGATGTTATAAATAAAAGTTATGCTAATGACGTAATTTTGAATTCACCTGCATAACCCTTCTCCCACAGGTAAACGCAGTGTTTCCCGCTATCCAGACTGCCCGCATACGTACTACACCATAAAACGGAAGGTCATATAGAAAAATGAGCCTAGCTAAAATCACGTATTTTTGACGTCTCTTAGACCAGGGATGTCAAAATGTGGCCCGCCGGATACCACTAAAATTTTACAGTTATCTTTGCCTTACCTAATCGTTGAAATGCTGCGATTCAAGTTGTCGACTATTTCTTTAAAATTTTAGTGGTATCCGGCGGGCCACAGTTTGACACCCCTGTCTTAGACTATTATGTTTTGTTTCATGTCCTTATATTTAAAAATGGAATTTAAAAAATGATGATTTTTTTCAGTTATTTTTTTAATTGGTAATTGGAACGGTTAAAGCAAAAGGCATTTTTGTTTAAATTATTTTTACCTTCTCGTCTAACTCTATTTAACTAATGGTTATTCGTATAAAATTAGATAAGAACAATTTGTGCGTCTATGAGAGTGAAACTGCAATGAAACTTAATTAAAATTTATACAAAACAGTCTGTATGTAAAATTATGCCATAAATGTTTGATATAGTTCTTTCGGGAAGCTTAAATTGTCATATTGGTGATCTTTCAAAAGGAGACTATATATAGAGAAATTTATAAGTGATACAAGTAATTTATAGTAATATACAAGAAAATTTATAAGTTACCAATAAGTAAACAAGGATTGAATAATGATTTTTTATCTTTTCTACCCTGCACGGTATCGCTAAGTTTTCTTGAAATAGCAAGCTTATTCTTTTCACCTCTGTAACTTTGAAAACCCACTTTATTTGCTGGGCAAGAGAAGACGAAAAACATTACTGGACTTTACCCTATGAAGTTGTTAATCTCGTTATCAAAATTACGAAGACAGTGGTAACAGTCATAGTACGCAAGTATACTTGTAATATGCGATACTCCTTTTCCTTAAATTAATTATGTCAAGGCAATATGTTCTGCTAAGACGATAAGTAGTAACGATGGCAACGACATATCCGGTGATTAAATCGAACTTGTTTTCCCGCTTCATATGAGAGAAGAGGTGCTTATTTCTTCATTAAGAAGGAAAATCTAAAAACATTAACCCCTTCACGCTCGAATTAAATTACGGTTTAAAAATTCAAATTGCTTATCTGCACCACTTTTTTGAAAAAGAAATATTCACCTTATTTAATGACAGTTAAAATGATACTATAATAAAGCCAATTACACTATTTTATAAAACTGGTGGGAATCAAATAATCTGAATAAAAAACGCAGCCCGAGAATATCTCGGGAGCGAGAATTAAGGGGTTAAATGGAAGAACAGCTAAAAAGACAGGTTGGAAGTAAGCGTTCGTCTGTGTCACACGGCTGATCTTGACGCGCATATTAACACATTGAGGACGGCCCGATTTTCGAAAACGAGCACGAAATTTACGTTTACGAATGACGTTAGAAATTAAAACCTGCTCACAACCAACCAGAAGTAAAAATGCCTGGATTACACCTTCTTTACTTATCCTTACAAAATTTCCGGTACCAGTCATATTTTCTTCCATCAGTCCCCGAAAACGTCAATTGACGTAACCCGTTCTCAATGTGTTAACCCTTTGAGGGGCAAATAATTGTGTTTTTGTAATGTCGAATTCACACCGGAATCTTCAAAAAAAATTATTGCAAAATAAGGAAAAGCAATTTTATTACTCTTTTTCCATCAAAGTTAGAAAAGTAAAATTTAATAAAATTTTTCTGATGCAAATCTTTATTAATCGTAGGTGGGATATAATATCTCCCACCGCCCCTTAAGGGAGAAACAAACTGTATTTAGGATGTAAAAGTTTACAGTAAAGTTTCATTTTGTATTGTACTTAATATATCGTACTTATTGTACTTATTGTATCGATTCAGTGGGAGAATAACTTGAGAATAACTTGAGAAGAATAACTGCTTTTGACCGCCAATTAGCATGCTAACTGTAATAAACGGCTTCAGTTCGAGATTAAAGTTTTATAGGTTAAAATTCTTAGTGGTTACAGATTCCAGTGCCCAGATTTTATTGTTAGATCATCAACTAGCCTATTGATATTAATAAGCTGGTTCAGTTGTCGATTGTGTTGTCAACTGCAGTTCAAGAATACACTGTACATAGTTTTATTTGATTAGAAATTGCTAAGCCCAGTTGTTATATCACGAATTTTTATAGCAGTTGTAATAAATTGCTTCAATGCAAGATTGTGTTTTTACTTACAGATCAGTTATGCATTTAAACTAAGCATTTTAACTTCTTAGTAGCCTGCTTGTCATATCACGAACTTAAATATTAATTGTGATAAAGTAGACCACTTGAAGATTGTGCATTCATGCGCAGTTCACAGCAAATAAACTCCTTTATAGTTTGACATTTTTAACCCTTTAGTGCGCAACTTTGCATATATGCAAACAACAGTGTTTGCATTTAATAGATTTTTTTAATTCTCATATACCTAATTCACACCAGAAAATTAAAATAGCAATATTTGCTTTAATTAAAAAAACAGATATTATGTATTTAAAAAAAGCGAAATTAATCATTGAAACTTTCTGGTGCAAAGTCAGATTCTCTGAACTACGTAATTTCTAGAACGTATTCTTTCATGGGAATTAAAGGGTTAAAGATTAAGTTTTATAAAATAAATAATTATATAAAGTAAGGTATTTGGAGACATACTTATTAAAGCATTTACTAATTTGCATTATTGTAGCTTAAAACAGCCACACGACAGTAGTTTTTACTTGTATTGCAGATGTCTAACAGAAGAAAAGATTGACGTATTGTATGAAAAATGTATCTCTGATTTTTTTAATTATTTTTCCTGCGTAATACACCTTTCAGAGAATCATATACAATTTTTTCGAAAGAAAATAGAAAATCGCGCATTTAACGGTTAATCCTAATTTTCAGATCACTGTCTAACATTAGTTAAAATATAACTATTTCAGCCTGAAACTGTGTTATCATTTGGAATTCAAAAATACACTGAAATGAAATTGCTTTAAGACTATTTGTTATATTATCCACTGATATAGTAGTTATAATAAACTGTTTTAGTTGAAAATTGTGTTATGAAGTGGATTTAGAGATTACATCTATGTTATAAAGATTATGTGTCCTTATGTTTACCAGAGTTGCCAGTTTGGTCTCCATTTTTATTCAGTAATTTCGAGTTTATACCAGAAATAAAGAAGTGCATTTTATTCTTTTATCAACGGGAGATATTTAGCGGTCAAATAAATTAAAAATTCTACTTTCGAAATTTGCGGTGTGAAATTGAAATTTCGGATTACAATTGGAGGCCAAACGGCAACCCTGGTTTAGACCATGTTTAATCATTCTCTCAATAAAACCTCTCGAAAATATTTACACGATTTGATCATCATCTTTAGCAGATTCTACTAAGCAGTGGGTTGCATCGACTAATAAAGTATATTTGATAGTTCTTTTCCATTTTTCCCTGTACAGGGCAATAAAATCACTTAAATTATAAGCCTTGAATAGCTTTTCCGCAGTATTTTTCAAACGTCATTCTTGGTTAGCCCCTTCTTCGTCTACCTCCCGGGGTCCTTTTAAAAATGATTGTTCGAATGCGCTCTTCTTTTATTCTGGGAACATGCCCATACCATCTAACCTTATTATGTTCGATTGTCTTACAACACCCTGTGTTTGACTTGCATTATTTCACTTCACGTACTCTTTTTCCGAGCTTTGCCAGATTGGGGACTTTTTTAATTCAGATTATTTGACTGTCACCACTTTTAAAAAATAGTATAATTCGCCTTATTTTTTCAGTATTTTTAATCCATTTTTAAATACACCGAATATTTCTATTTCAAAAAAGCCCTCTATCTGGCAACACTGCTTTTTCCAGTTTTGATGTTCTTGCTGATCTTTGCCAGAAATTCGTTTCTGTAGAGAGCAGTTTCTTCGTTAGTTAGAGATTTAAGGTTCATGTCTATGAATCATATATTAAAATACTTTGCACAATTGCACCATAAATTATACGTTTACTTTTGGAGAGAATATCTTCACGGAACAGAATTAACTCTGCAATTGCTGTTCTGCATTCACCAGTTCTCTTGTCTACATTTCTTTGGCACGATCTATCGTGATGAAAGATGGATCCAAGGTATATGGATTCCTCAATATTATCTATATTTATATCATCCAATAAAATATCAGCTTTTAGACTTGTTAAGTGCACAGTTTTATTAATATTTATCCTTAATCCTCATTCATCGTAAGTATCCTTTAACACTTAAATGCCTGATTTTTCAAAAATCATTGTAATAATGTTTTTCGGCTTTCATTTTTTAAATAAATCATGGGAAAATACTTTAAAAAATCATATTTTGTTTTAAGTACAGTTTACGGCTAAAAAACAGTTTGTTACTAATGGGCAATGCTGGTGTTTAATTGAAAAAATAATTTCCCTTGATAAAATTCTATAATATTAAACACACAAGAATTTTAGGAACTATAATAAGAAATAAATTTTACTTGTTCACTGCAGGTCAAAATAGGATATTTCGCAAGCTCCCAAACAAAACAAAAAGAACAAGTAGCAACAATTGATAAAATAAATCCATCTTTATTCTTAAACAGCACAAGTGTTGCCATCTACATGTTGGCAATATATATAGATTTAATAATATTTTCAGGATGTATTTTATTGGCAACATTAGGCACCATAGCTTCAATATTATTCTAATAGTATTTTAGAGCCTAAATTGGGTATGTTGCCGAAGAGCAACACCAGGCATTTAAGGCTTAACCCATTGAAGGCCACCGGTATATATTATATACCACCTACGATTAATGAAGTTTTACACTAGAGAAATTTTATTAAATTTTACCTTTCTAACTTTGGTGGAAAAAAGGCCGTAAAAATTGCTTTTACTTATTTTGAAATAAATTTTTTCAAAGATTCCGGTGGGAATTCAGCATTTCTCAAACGCAATTGCTTGCCCCTCAAGGGGTTAAGGGGTCTCAAGACCCTTAAAATTCGAAAAAAATGAAAAAAAAACACTATTTGGAACATTTAATATCTTAAAATGTATATGATTTTAAAACAAAATTAACTGGGGATAGAAAGATATAAGTATGTTCTTTCATTTCATGTATTTAAAAAATTGCCAGATGCTGAATTTGCATTTATAGGTGGCTCCAAACTGTCAGACATCTGACGAGCAGAAAAATGTATGTGGCGTCTTCTGCTATGATGACGTTATGGTCCGTGAATAATAATTGATGGATATATACATACTTTCATCCAGTTTCAAGCCCGTTTGATGACATTTCCTCGTCCATTCTCTTAGTAGATATCCATATACCAGGTGTCCCAAAAATGACTGATGGATTTTA
Source organism: Maratus speciosus (assembly GCA_963932465.1). NCBI lineage: Eukaryota > Metazoa > Arthropoda > Arachnida > Araneae > Salticidae > Maratus > Maratus speciosus. Next base: position 138,255,258 of record OZ010793.1, read on the forward strand.
AAATTCAATATTTTGCAAACGGTGACAGATATTAAAGAAATTCTTGCAGGAGTGTTATGTAAGATGTCAAGAGTTTTATGCTGCGATTCTCAGTTTTAGTTACAAATAGCATCGATAGATGGCGCTGCAAGCAGTAACCGCTAAATCCAGGCTCGATTTTTCGGCCTCTCTCTTCTTCCATGCGAAAAAAGAAGATTAAAATGTATCGAATGGATCCCAGAGTACCGAAAATGGTCTCTGGAATGAGCACCTATTGCTCTCAGCACCATCTATTGTTTGAAATTCCAACTAAAATCAAGAATCACAGTAAAAAAAAAACTCCTGACGTAATACATAAACCTCCTGCAAGAATTTTTTTAATGTTTGTCAGCGTTTGCAAATTATTGAATTTTAAAATCCATCAGTCAGTTTTGGAACTTCCGGTATATATTTTAAATAAAGTTGGTAATAGACAGGAACCTTGCAGAAGGCCTTTACAGGGTTCGTTCGGGTACTTGAATTCTCAGACTAAGAATTTCTTTGGTACCATTATTTTCTTATGGATAATCTTTCCTGAAATTAGGTGAAATTTCGTCCGTTTAACTAGATTTATTTTTCTATTTAAAAAAAATGTGATATTTGGTCATGAAAATAGCGGTACCCGTACGAACCCTGCTTTGCTAGTTATCAAAAGCTCAGATAATTTATTTCCAATTTTAAATCTACAACTCTTTCTGTTTTTCATTTCTATGATTTATTAATGTTAATTATACTAATAAAACTTTTCAACTTAAAAAATAGATAAAACGAAACTTATGTCCATGTAAATTTTTGTTTCAAATGTTTTTAAAAACCAAACTACAAAAAAATGAAAAATCACTTTTTGTACAAAAAATTCTCCATTATCTCAGGGAAAATTCTTATTTCATATAATGTGGCATTCAAAATGTAAAATCTTTCAAAAGAACATTAGCAAATGTTTGATAAATCATGGCTGTCTTTCTACATAACCACTTTCTCATTTCACACCTTTAAAAATCAATGGAGCGTGAAATAGTCACATATTTCAACTCACTTAAAAACGAATAGAGTTATTTTTCTTTCCTTCTTTTGTCAATTACGTTAATACATCTAATTTATCATTTTCTTTGAAGCACTGATTCGTTTAAAAAAAATCTTTCAACAACGGTAAATCATCACATTCTAAATGAAAATATTTCTTGAAAATCTGAAGCAAAAAGAAAAGAACATTTACGAGTCATTTGCTCAACTGTTTTTTAAATTAATTATGCTTGACAAGTAAAAGCCGTCTTGTGCCATGCTTGTCACTTTAATATTCATTCATTCGAAGTCATTTAAAATAAAAAAAGGAAAAGACTAGACAAATATGTGTAAAGATTTCTTTGACAAAAGAAAAATTATTCTTGAAAAGCGAACAGTCTTTGCTTAAATAAATAAAATAAGAACGGCTAGTTTAAAAGATAGACACGGTGCATTTTCAGATTTTTTTAATGGTTTTGTTAGATGGTTTTGAAATAATTATAATAGAATTTAATTGTTTTTATTTCTGATCCAATTTTTGTAAACATTCCTTTCGCAGCAGATTTTGAATTTGTAAAAGTGGAATAGATGTTTTCTCATGATAATAGTCCTTATAAATTAATACGCATCATTAATAGACAACAGCTTCTTTTACATACTGATTTGCTTGACAAAATCAATGAAAAACATTAAATTATTGTACTCAAATCATCACAATCAAATATTAAATTATGTTAAAAGTTAAATGAAAAAAATAAAGAATATTTGCATCGTTGAACTATTTTTAACCGACTTTTAACGAACGAGGTTGTGCAGTTTGTTTATATCTTTCCTTCTATGTATATCCATGTAATTACTTGATCGGATAGCCCAATTTTTGTAGTTTTTTGTTGTAAACGTTTTGAACTTGGAATAAGGAATATAGTATGCGAAGTTTTAACAGGACGTTAAGCTACAGAGTAGTACTTTACGTTTTTAAAGTATTTGTAGCTTCGAGTATAGTTTTTGTTTTCACGGACACCTCAAAATTTTAATATATCATCGTCTACAGCTCTTTCAAATAAGCGTTATAGGCAGTCAACAATGATATTTAAAAGGAATTTGTTTAATATTCATACACCAGGGTGGGTAACCCGAATTTAATCGATCCTACTTTGGGAACGTGTTGAGTTGAGATTTTTTCCTTTAGGCCACGAATCGGTTTGAATCTTATTTTCTAGGGTTATATATAGTTTCGGGTTGTGTTTTAACTCTAGAATTGTAGATGCTCGGTTCAGGTTACTCGTTTTCTCAAAAGAATGATCACAATGTTCTTTAAGATGTAAAAACTACATACCTGAATGTAAATGAGCATATATATGTTTTTTTTTTTTTTTTTTTTTTTTTTTTTTTTTTTTTTTTTTTTTTTACATGAAATAGGAAATTGATATTATAAATGTAAGAAATGACTATTTTTTAATATTTGCATTAATATATTGGTTTGATATATTCGAGTTCGTGTCGGGTTTCTGTTTCAAAGCAAACATAATTTTTGCGTTTTTGTTTATATAACTTTACCCATGCAGAAATTATATGTGGTTTGTAATAACGGCTTGTCATAAAAAGAAAAATGTAAGAAAACTAGTCGGATATGCCAATTCCAAAACTTTCTGCTATCTCATACATATTAATGCTTCAAAATTCGCTATCACAGTGCCAGAATTAAATGACAATCTCGGCCAATCATGAGGATTTAAAATATATGAAATTCCGTGCATTAGTTCTCGAGATACGACTATGGCTAAAATCGTGTAACTTTTGCAAAATGCAGCATAGCAGCACAACTTGTTGGGTGATTTACACCAAAACCTAATCCGCAACAACTTATGTCAACGTCTAACTGCATATGAGGTTGGATGAAAATTTGCGCATTAATTCTTGAGGTAGAGCTATTGCGGAAATCGTGAAAAATGCAGGATAGCAGTACCACTTGTTGTGTGATTTAGACCATAAACTAATCTGCTGTGCGATTTACACCATAACCTAATCAGCACCAATATTTATCAAGGTATACCCGAATCTGAAGTTTGATGAAAATCCGTGTATTTGTTCTTGAGATTGAGCTATTGCGGAAGAAGTTTTATGAAAATCTGTGCATTCGTTCTTGGGATAGTGTTATTGTGGAAATTGTGAAAAAGTGCAGCATATCATCGCCACTTGTTGGGAGATTTACACCAAAAACGAATCAGTACCAATATATATCCGGGTCTAACATAATGTAAATTTTATTAAATTCTGTGCATTAGCTCTTGAGATAGAAACCCACAAATTTTTTGTCGCATAGACACAGACGGAAAGACAGACAGAGTCACAGACTCACAGATAGTCATTTTCTAAAAATATGTTTTTAGGTATATATCACCCCTGAAACGTCTAAATCCGTCGAAAACCGGAAATTGAAAATCTTCACGAATCCAATACTTTCTTCTTGTGTAGATAGAAGAAAGTAGAAATCTCTGGAAATGTCTTTTATTTTTCGTTAAATCTTAAGTGTTTAAATTTCGTATTCTTGACATCTAAAAAGCAATTTGTGTCATACAGTCTGCCTGTCATTTTAGCTTTATTTTATCTGAACACATTTAGAAACAAGAAAAAGGCCAAAAGAAGAAAATATGTGTAAGAAAAAAAGAATCTGATCTTAAAAATATGCACTTGAAAAAGAATATAGTATTTGTATAAATCATTTTATACCTTTATTTAAAACAAATTTTTTTTTCAAGGCAGATTTAAAATGCACATCTGGTTGTAAAAATTTCATTTCATAGGTTTTTCGAACACGAGGTAACTTTAAAACAGGGTACATTTGACGCAAAAATGTCTTATAACATTTCCATTTATGGAAAGAAATAAGAAAATATTTAGTTATGTGTTGAACTGCTTTTTAATTTAATTATTCTAGACATGTAAAAGGCGTTTCTTGACATAGAATTTGCTTGCCCTTTTATTGTTCTTCCATTCGAGATCATTAAGAACAAGAAAAAGTCCGGCATACGACAAATATGTGTAATGAAAAATTACTCTTATATTTAAAAAATACTCTTTAAAAGCGATAAGCACTTTTTAAACATTTTCAATATACTTTTTAAACATAAAAGTTTAAGATCATAATAATAAAATTTCCATAACAGTTTGTATAATTTTTAATCATCAGTAAAATAAAGTAAATTTTTATTTTCGCTTTACATATGACATTGCAAATGTTTTTACACATGTCTAGTATGCTGAAGTTTTAGCTGCTTTTCCATTGTTTCATATATTTTACAGGCGGTAATTAAATATAATTTTATTACATTATTATTACAGGTTAAATGTACTGTTACTGCTATATGAAATAGTACTTTTTAAAAAATAATTACAATAATAATAACAACAATAATAGTAACAATAATAATAATAATTATTATAATTAAATCACAATATTTTTCGGCCAAGTAAGTATTTTTAATTACCTCGATGTAGAGTGTAATCGTTTAACAAAAACTGAAAAATTTAATTAGAAAAGATGTGAAAAGAAAACATTTTATTTGAAAAACCATTTTTAAGTTTATAAAAGAACCGTAAAACCATTCTCTTTTTTCCAATAATGTATTTTTTACGAAGCAGAGTAACAGAAGAAAAAAGTTAAATAACATAAGAAAATCTTCCACATTGCATTTGACATAAAAAAGTTCTTTTGTTGTTTTTTTCTCATTAACATTTAAATAGCACTTATTAAAAAATATATATTTTAAAACTTAGCATAAAGTTTTTTCCCTTTAATATCATGGCTAAAGCTTAATTAAATTTTTTTTTTTAAATATATGTATATATTAGGCATGTAAAAAATAAATAATAAAAACAAAAGCTTTTAAATACTTCCTTTATAAGAAAAAATCTAGCTTCATTAAGAAATAATAGAAATGTTATTTTTGGTTTTCACAAAAGGAAAATGAAGATTAATGTTTTTTTCCTCGATCTCATTGAAATGTTGTGAGATCAAAAAATTCGTATTGATATGGTAGCTTCATTTATTTAAACCAATTATTCGAAACTTGTTTAAATTCAATGATTCATAATTTTATCCAAATAATGACGTGTATACTCGCGTTTAAGATATTTAGGATAAAAAATCAAAGCACAAAGTATATCTTTGTGTGTGTGGAGAGGTGCGTAGGTGTATCATATACATGTGACCAAAAAGTCCCACATTTAAAATACGTACCCCCCCCCACACACACACACACACACACATACACAACCTAGCCAATCAACATATATACATAAATAGTTAAGACATAGCAAAGATATTGAGGTACGTAAATCACTTTTAATATCGCGATCTAACAAGGAAGGTCTCCATATGGGCATACTCCAAACAATCTGAAAATATTATAGAATGTTGTATAGAATGTTGTATGCATAAGTCTTAGTTTTTTGATAGCGTTTATGAAGACCATAGAGACCGAGAAATGTTTTCATACAATGTATGCAGGTAGACTTAGACAAAGAATTTTAAGTGAACAATGGACTTTAGAAACAGCGAAAATGCGAATTTGTGTTTTTATGTTATAATTCATTGTTTTAATCAAAAATTTATCAATATATAGCCATATTCCTGCCAGAGAGTGTATTTTCAAACTTTTCATAAAGATAAGAGCAATGAAAAAGTTATAGTATAATGTATTTAAAATGCATTTTTCTCAAAACAAATTTCTGTAGTCTGAACATCTTTAATATATTCCATGCGTTTTGGAATTTCTTTACAATATATCAAAATAATTCTGTAATTTTGATAAGCTATATTAAGTGGAAAGTGACTGTGAAATAAAAAAAAAAAAAAAATGGAAAAAACAATTATTTTATGTTTTGCGTTAAAAACTCCTTAAATTTTGAAAAAAATCAATATATTGTCATATACTTGAGAGATTGAGTTTTCATACTTAGTAAATGTTAGTAATACAAATATCATATCATAATATGTTTGAAATTCAATTTTCTCAAAACAAACTTTCATCAATCGAAACGTCTTTAAAATTCACCATACATTTTTAAATAAAAAATTATCATTATAGGTAAGGGATGATACATACGATATCTTCATTAAACGTAAACATGTTAATAGACTTTATTGCTAATATGAAGACAAGAAATATTCGAAAACGGTTGCATGGATGTCTTGTGGTATGAAGATTGTCCCTTACAGATATTTAGAATTTTCATAAAAATTAAAACGATCCGATAAGTCAAAAATTCAAAACTTTATTGTATGTGTCATGCAACCACCGTTCCAACTTTTTCTTACCTCAGTAAATCTAAGTAAAGAGAACAACACTCTAACAGGAGGTGATTTCAAGTGAAGAGAGGAGTAGAGAGTAGATGGTGGTTTTTCATGTGGGTAGGATGCTGGTAGTGATCCGAGTAAATATTGGTTTTAAATTAAGTAATAATACGAGTGTTTTTATGAAATGATTATGTTCTTCATCAATAATAGCAAATGTATTTAAATGTATGTAATTTAGCAAATTCATGTATGTTTTTCAAAGTGTAAATAATAATTTGCATATCAATTAGTGTTTAATGAACTTCATATTTAAAATTTCCAGAGAGATTACTAAATTATCGGTTGTCCTGATACTACAGTATGTTGTATTCATTACTTACTTTTAAAAGAAATATGAAAATACGCGTTTTAAAAATATATAGTTTTATATTGATATTTTAAAATGTTTAACTAAAAAACAAAACGATTTTTTTGCTTTTTTTCTAATTCTTTAGGAGCAATGCTTGTTTAAAAGCAGTCTAATATTTTACAGAAAACATTGCAACCCCCCTTTATTATTGCGTACTGTGAAACATATTATTGCGTATGATAATATGTTTCACAGTATCAGATATTTTTACTGCATTTTCCTTTCTTTTGTTTTAGGATTTTTATCGATGCTGAGCATTTTGAACTTTTGGGTTGAAATTACTTCTTTTTAGTCATCTTCTTCTTGCGTCAATTTTTTCTTACATTTAGTAGTCATTTTTTCGGACACAACAGTTCTAAATTATATGTATATTACACATACTCAATTTCGTTTTTTTTTTTTTTTTAAGTTTCAGCATTGTTTAAAACAAATAAACAAAAAATATTAGATAAATATAATTTTTGTTAATTATAATATTAGAATTCCATTTAAGTGTTATTTGAAATAAAATATCTATTGCTTCATATGTATTTTACTTAAAATTTTAAAAAATTTCTGCCAAAAACATAAAAAGGAATTAAAAAAATAACGCAATATCATATTTTAAATAAAAATTATTAGGTTGAGCAAAAAGTTCTGATAAATTTTTAATCTAATAGTTACGAGAATTTCTAACGTATATAGGAGTACCAGAGGTATATATATAGGAGTTCAGGAATTTCGACTTCAAAATTCCTATTAAACAGTAGGATTTGCGTGTGTTGATCCGGCATTATTGGAGAAAAAGTCTAACGATTCTGAACAAATGAAGTGGAAGAAGCATGTCAAGAGTTTTTCGATTCCAAGGAATCGATTGGTATTCCATGGTACTTCCAGCAAATCCAGAATATGTCAGAAAGTCGTGGACTATGATGGTTTCTACTTTGAAGAATTGTCCTTGTTGTTTCTGTTGTTAATTTGAGCATAACAACGTATTTTTCACAAATTTCCCAGAACTTTTTGCTCAACCTAGTAAATAACTTTTTTTACATTACATATAATTTTTTGAGAATATTACTAAATAATTGTGATTTTAAAAGAGATTGTTTTTAATTATTAAAAGCACTGTTAAACAATTAAGTATAATAAAACAATGCGGGAAATACTTCACATTTTGTTAAACATGCAACACTTTAAATTATCATCTCAATCTTAAAATATACTCTTTTACCATTTTTCAAAATTTTTTCTTTCAAAACACCAAGTTTTTTTTTTATCCATCTATCTATATCATTCAGCTCAATTTACTTCGTCAAAGTCAATACCAATATTACAAGTCGTTACTTTTGCAAGCTCACTCAAATCTCATTGATCAAAATTTTACTCTTTCATGTATTTAAAATGTCAGTTAAACATCCAAAAGATAGAAAAATTATGCGCAACATCTTTCATTCAGCATATTACTCAAGCGTATTACATGGCATGATTAATGGGCAAAAGTTATAAACATACTATTTATTTGATAAGAAAAATGTTCCGAAAATTATAATCTATGTTTCTATTAAATCACGCAAATACCTCCTTTTGTTTTTGATAAATTATCGAAAATAAACAGATTTGTTCAAAAAATCATGCTTTAATAAAAAGTTATTTTCAAAGGGCTTTTTAAAAAAATCTTTTTAGCGTACCTACATCAAGGGTAGATTTGTTGTGAAAAACGACCAAATTTTAATTTACATATAATGCGTTAATACAAAAATTAAAGTATTATTTTGTAATTAAATATACAATGCACCCTGTATATATATATATATATATATATATATATATATATATATATACGTGTGCGCGTGTGTGTGTGATGATTTGACGAAAAGCAGCAGGTATTGTCGAAAGATGATGGGGGTTTCCAGTTATTAAAAACACAGGCGTTCAGGCAGACATGGTTGTTGAGAATAACAGACTCGAAGATCATAAAAAAATGCGGTCGATTGAAAACAATTCCACTTTAATGACATTCTCATAATTTGAGGTTAGGCGGGAAATGCTCCACTTTACCGATGATAAAAAAGAACCAAACTCGATCCATCAAAATTAGCTTATAAGCTATTCCATCTCTCGGTACGAAATCCTTTTCGCTTCATTATATTATCAGACATTTAATGCCTTCGTAAATTCAATAAATCTCTCACACAGCTCTTAACAACTCCAACAACATCTCAATAAAAACGTAGCAAGTCACTTCAAATAATCATTACCATAGACCAATGTAGGTTGCTTTTTAAGTGTCAGTACCAATGCAGAATGAAATCCCACCTATCTCAGTAATCTCTATCTCTCTCTACTATCTCTACACCATATTTCTCTTCGACTGGTTGCCGCAATCAGTATTTATACTTCCGCTAAAAGATTGTTCGAGAATATTCTACAGTCTAGCCCCCAGATATGTTAAGTGTAAACAAATTTTAATACCTGTTGTCAAGACTGTTCTAAAAATAACCTTTTTTCCCTCGCCAGACGATAAAAGAAAATGAATTTATGTCTGCGTACATTTTAATCTTTGAAATATTCTGGCTGGCACCTGGATATTTTAAATAAAAGAATAAATTGAAATAAGTAGTTCTTTTTTTTTAAGACGGGATAATAATAACATTTTAGCAGTTAAATAAAGATTTTAGGGGGATATGATATACCTGGATTTAATAGCGGAAATTAATAGGAATTTAAATAATAAAAGTTTTATTAAAGAAATATAAATAGTTAGAGCCATTTTTAGATTTACGCAATTTGGAATAAATATTATTATATGGATTAAGATCTTATAGAGATTAACAGACTAGGGTTTTAATTTAATAAGCCGGTATAATATACGGAATATTACTCAAAAAGGAAAATTTATATAAAATACTTTAAACTTGGCGAAAAAAATTTAAATTTTTTAATATATATATATATATATATATATATACATATGTACAGAGTGAGCATAATTAAAGGACCCTATTATAAATTTCTCTACAGTCGAAACTACTGTTCGGAAAGTTGTGAAATGTTGTGGAGAACATAATGAATGAATGAGAATTTGTTTGAGGGAGAACATAGTTCGAAATTTTGCCTACAGAAGGTTCTTTTTAATAAATTACACATTTACGATAGTTTACAAATTTTATTACAACCAAAGATGTTCCACATAGCTGTTATCATTTTCAGATAACGTCTTGAATGGTAAGATAGTATGTTTCAAAATTGACCGCAGTGTGTCTTGGGAAATGCTGCGAACGTGAGAAATATTGTCTTTATCAGGTAAAGTTAATAAATAAAATTATTGCAAATGTATGCTAAATGTGTAATTCATTAAAAAACGTCTTATACAAACCTCTTATAAACAAAATATTGAACTTTTTTTTTTTTTTGTCGAAACAAATTTGTCTCTGTTTATTACGTTTTTTCACAAAATTTCACAATTTTCTGAATCTGAACAATAGTGTCGTCTGTTACAACTTTGAAATAGAGTCCTTTAATTACCGTAATTTCGGGTGTATAGCCCGCGGATCAAACAATCGTGTTTCGACCCAGAAATTTTTAAAAATAAAATGTAACTTTTTAGATCACGGTAAATATTGGTCTTCAAATACTGAATAAAATTTCTGGGTCCAAACTGAATTGTTTGATCTGCGGGCTATACACCGGAAATTACGGTATAGACACCTTGTATATATAATATTGGCGTTAAAATAAAATTAAAATAAATATAAAACATAAATATACTTTTTTACAATTTATGCAAAAAATCAACATGCAGATAGTTGAATTGTAGTATCCATGATTTGTAGACACATTGAATTTTAATAAAATATCCTTTTCATAGCTCTAAGTTCAAATGTAGAACTCTTTTCACCTGAAATTGAAGTATAGATGCAAATATATTGTCAATTCACACTGAAAGTATTAATTTTACCGGAAAGTTCTGTCCGATAAAGTTATTCACGTCCACTTTTTTAAAATCCAGATTTCTTCATTGGCACCACTTTCTTGAAATGGTAAAATTCCTATTGTTTTAGCATTTTCATTAAAGTGAAAACTGTTGGAATTTTACCATTTCAAAAAAGTGGTACCTATGAAGAAATCTGAATTTTTAAAAGTAAGCGTAAAATAACATCAACGGACCGAAATTTCCGGTAGGCCTAATACATCCAGGAGTTATTTTTATCCTAATGCAAAAATTCCAATGTTTTTATTTTTCTGAAATCATGAAACTATTTTTTACCGCTATGGTCAAATTAAAAATGTACACCGTACTAATACTTTTGATTAGTGAATATGAAGTCAACAAAGATATGTGGCTTTATAGAGGTATTTTAGTAGTTATATTTCAAAAATAACTTTTAAATTCAATCTTGATTATCTTTATTACCTTTTTAATTAAACACAAGTTGGAAGATAAAACGAAATTGTTATATTCTCCCACCCGGTCTGGAAACATTTATATTTTCCATTATATGAATACCAACTCACAAGTTCACTAAAAATATTTTCTATATTAGTGCAAAAAATGTAATTATTTTACATAATTACATATATATAAATATATTATTAGTTCACACTAAACACACTAAAAACACACACAAAAGATATGTTTTGTCTAATGTGGAAATTCATCTTTTTTATATTTCTCGGAAAATAATGAAAATATCTTTTAGCTCTGAGGCTAAATTAAAAATGTAAAACTTGCATACAATTATTAATAGTGAATTTGAAGTTAACAAAGTTTGTGGGTTTAACAATCTAGTTTAGTAGTTCTTTTTAAAATAGAATGTTTGAGATTTCAATCTTTATTCTTCTTATTATTATTATTATTAATTAATTGAAGATGGATTGCAAGATAAAACGAAATCGATATATATATTCTTACCCGGTCTAGAAACTTTTATGTATTCTCTCTTATGAATAGTTTATTGTCTCACAATTTCACTAAAAATAATTTCTAGTGATATTTTTAGTGTAGTACAAAAAATTGGAATCTTTTATGTCTTTATATATAAAAGGATCTTGAAATGGAAACACTTAAGTCCCCCAACAAAACCTCTGAAGTGCATAATACTTTATTATGACAGAAAAAGAAAAACTTTTGTACTTGTATCCAAACTTTCATGCTTATGGTAATCCCAAAACACTAAATGTGGTATTTTTCTGCACGGAATATTACAGGCTGAAAATGATACTGAAAAAGCTTTTAAAAGAAGTTAGGACAGATGTTGTAATAAAACTTTTATTGGTACAGGTGCTTTTGTGCAAATTTCTTCTTTTTTTAACCGCTAGGAAAAGGTTTAATGCTTATTAATCATCTAAAAAATGCATGTGATAGGAAAAAAAAATATTTTTGTACATTGTTATTTTTATTTTACATATGTTTATTTTATTTTTGTATCACCCTTGAATTCCTACTAAAATTTAAAAAGGCTCAAAAGTTGTTACATTCTTTCTAAAATGAATATTTTGTCAGACATAAATCTATCATCATTCCACCATTATACATATAAATCCTTCTATATATAAAAAAAAGTTTTGATTTGGAAATGGACCAATGAAAATCTGCGTAGATATTCCGGGTAGATCGGCACCCAATTTGAATGCTTAAGCATGGCCTTTCATCGTTAATATTAAAAATAACTGTTGCATACAAAAATATGAAAATCGGTGGTATTATACAGAAATGTTTGATAAACACGCTGATGCAGATATTTTTCAAATCGAAGAATTATTTTAAGATATATTTAATGCTAAAGTTGGACAAAATTTTTCCATTAAAGAAGTTTTATTGGAGCAAAAACTATACATGAGAATTTAATCATTTTTAGATCATTTTATACGTTATAAGTTCCCGGTGTGGAGATTGTATTTATTTTTTTTATTTGACTCAATTTTTGAGGTTTTATTTCAATTTTAAATTCAAATTTTCAGCATTTCGAGAGATATTTTTTATAAATTTTAGAAAAAGTTATTAATTTAAACTGTTGCCAGTTGTATAAACAGCGCAAACAATAATGTTTACTTCAAATTAAAAATTTATTTACACGTGACTATTAGAAACAGGAAAAAAACTTTAAAATTATAATTAAACGATTACATGTTAAAAGCAGGAATATTACGTCATAAGAACCATAGGCACAGATGTCATATACGTCCCATATTGGCGCAATTTTTTTCCGACGCCAATTTGGCGAAAACACCAATAGCATAAACAACAACATCCGGGTTACCATATCAAACAAAATAACGACACTTTAGCACCAGTTATGTACCCGTTGCGTATATGAAATTGGTGTCAGAAAAAAATGGCGCCAATGAGATCTGTGCCGAACCATATTTACACTTGAATTTAAAAAGAGAAACGAAATCTTAAAATAAAAAAATCATTATTATGCGTTAAAACTTATAATTTGAGGAAATTACGTCATATTTAAAATGGCAAAAAATATAGAAAAACATTTTAAATTGAAAAATTTATTTGCGCGAGATATTTTGAGATAATCTTTTTAACTATTATCGTGAATTCGAAGACAACGCAAATAATATTTCCTTCTAACAACAAAAGTATTTTCACGTGAATATTAATAAGAGAAATAAAACTTTGGTGTAAATTACGTCAGATTTGAAACGATACATTTAAAATGAATTATTTAAAAGAACTATCTTATAGCGCTGTTAAAAAATACCGGGAGACAATGACACTGTTTACTTAATTCATTTTACATTAGCTTATTTTCTAATGTTTAACGGTTATCCCGTCGACCAAATTACTGTCGCCAAATTGTAAGATTAAATGTCAATAATTGTTGCCATTAATTAATTAATTGCAAGATTAAATGCCAATAATGGCCAATAAAACCATTAATTCGACGTTTTATTTGTATTTTTATTAATGTTTTACTAATTTATTTGTTCTTTCGTTATTTAAAATAAAAATTATGTCAATGTGTTTAATTTGCGAGTGGTTTGGCGATTTATATAAATTGGCGAAATTGGTCGACGGGATAACTAAGAAGTACCAGTTTTACTAATTTTTTTAATTAAATACGAAAAAAGCCATTGTATCTCTTAACAGCAGCAGATTTGGCCTTAAAATTCTCCAATCCAAGGAAAACGAATGGAAACCCGTTTACAGAGAGATCGCTACTGTTTTTTGTTTGTTTGTTTGTTTTTAATTTTAATTCAATATTTTTAAAGCCGATCAAATTAGCGTGCTTTTTGGATTTTGGTGTGCCTGAACGGGGCTTGGCAAGCGTAGCTCGTAGGGGGCAGAGCCCCCTAGTATCTTAAAGATATTGTAAGCGGTGTGCTTTTGTGCAAAACCCTTTCTACTATATAGACAAAAATCGCCGGAAAATTTCCATTTTATACCTTTTGTCAAATGCTTCAAGATATACTTATTATATTATTCTGGAATTTCAAGAATATAAATGCCATGGTTGACCTAATATTTCTCAACGAAGACGAGGGCAATTAGAGAATCAACAAAAAAATTTAAGGAAACAAATATTTCGGATCACACTGTCATGCAAAATGCACGAAATGAGCTACGACTGAATCACATAACTGTGTGGATATTGTAAATTCTGTGTGTTCGTTTGTGTAAAAATCACATGTATATTGTTGGAAATATAATGATTCCCTTAAAAATTTGAAGAAATTTTTACGTGTTTTTTCGTTTGTAGCATGAAAGGTTTTCATCCAAATTTAACGCCAGAATCAAAAATTTTGGTCAAATTTAGTAGAAACAACATACTGTACCCGGAATATAAATATATCAAATAGCACTGGTCAACAAATTTGAACTTTTGCTCTGTTCTAAAACAGAAATTAGTTGTTTTGTATGCGGTTTTTTGTGCTGCTTCCGAATCTAGTTTTAGATTTACTCCAGCAAGTCAAGTTTGAGAGATATTTGCATATTTCAATTTATGCAAATGTAGTATAAATTTTATGCAATATTTTTCTTAAATTTAAGGTATAAAGCAATACCAGACAGGGTTTTTTGTTTTATGTTATGATTACTATCTAATTTACTTCACAAAAACGTTGTTTCTGAGATTATACTGACATGTGACTGTGAAATATTGTACCTAATTTGAATATTTTTCATGTTTTTCTAATAATGTTTCTTGACGTTCAAATATTTCTGCCGCACGAATACGCTAGTATGTTTCTAAACCAGTTTTTTGAGATAATTTCAAATCTTGTATGTGTTTTCTTCTATCACGTCTAGTTTTAGAAAAAAAGTGAAATTTTAGTTTTTGGTCCAAAAGCCAGAGATAGCTTTTTATGATATTTTGTATGATAAACTTCAACTAGTTAGGATAGATTCTACTAATTATTTTTTTTCGATTATATAAATTTTTGTTTATGTCTCTGATATGAATCTGACACTGTTCACCTTCTTGTCAATGAATCACATACCCCTAAAAAGCATCTTATATCAAACCTGTGTTAATGCCGTGCAAAAGTAGAAATTCATCTTACTCAAAATCTAGACATGACATAAGAAAACATACTGCAGATTTGAAATCAGCATAAAAATCTAGTTTAGAAAAACATTATGTCAATTCTGTGGCAACTATTTTAAAGTTGATAGTGATGTAAACATTACACCATTGAAAAAAATGCAAATTAGGCTTAATAACTGATAAATAAATGCTAAGAATATGCAAATCGTGACATTTATCTGAAGCAAATAGTCAAGTAGTCATTAACTAGAAAACGTAATTAGATGTGACATATATTGTATCTGAAATTTGCATAAAATAGCACAAAAAAGCTTAAATTTGCGTAAATTTAAATATGCAAATTTCTCAAAACCTGGACCACCTAAAGATAAACGGAAAGCATATTCGGAATCAGCGCCACAAACTGATCGAGAATCAACTAATTTGTACTTAATGAAATGTGAGAAGTTGTGTAAAATAATATTTAACTTAGCACGCACCAATTATACAAAAGAATGTTTCCCTCCTGATTTAAAAGTAAACTCTACATTTTTAATTTAATCCATATTTTTAATTAATTGATATCCAACAAAGGTTGATTCGATTTTGATAATACTTTTTTTTTCTCTTTTCTTGTTGGAATAGACTCGAACTGATGCTTTTCCAAAGAGAACTAAAAACACTGATAAAAAATGAAAAAAAAAATCAACTCAATCTATCGCAGATATCTTTCTTAAAATTCAAGATATTTTATTGGTTTTTTTTTTTATATCGTCGGTACCATGTCAAACTATCCAATGCGAAAAGAGCTGGCAACTTTTTTAAAATTCAGATTTCATGATTGGCACCGCTTTTCTGAAATGGTAAAATTCCCCTTGCTTTCGCATTAACTCATATGTTATTAAATAAGGTTAAATAAGGCGAATTTTACTACTTCAAAAAAGTGGTGCCGATCAAGAAATCTAAATTTTAAAAAAGTAGCCCACTGTTTTCATATTTGATAGTCTGACATGGTACCGACGATATGTCCTGCTCTATAGAGTTGATTACCAAATTATAAATATCAATCTTTGGTATCTTTCGTTCATACGCGTTTACAAATTATTTCATACAAATACTTATCAAATATTTCACCAAATATTTGATATATTTATATTCTAAATGAATATGTATTCGATTGTACTTTCTCAATTTTCTGAACGTTAACTTAAATTTATTTCAAAACGCTTCATGCTATAAACAACAACAACAAAAAAAAATTGCGAAAGTTTCTTCAATTTAAAACAAGCAAACCTGTTTACCTCCATGAATATATCTGCTTTTTGCTTTTTTACAAAATTGTTATACAATATCCACACAGGCATGTGATACAGCGTGTTACCATTTTCAGCACTGCATTTTTTCCCTTCTTGATTTTGCTGTTGGTCCCCTAACTGATTCCATGATCAAAACTTCGCTGAAAGAGATGAGGCGCTGCCATCGAAATACTAAAGCCAGAAGACACGAGTTGTGACGTCATCACTAATCGACCGACTTCTCACTAGTGTTGGAATACCCACCAGAAATTTTTGATTAGCAATTTCCTTTCATTTTATTCGTGGAATATCTGTCATCTTATAAAACAATAATAACTGTTTAAACTTACTCATGAGAATTTGGAATCCTAAATAAAAATTCATCCAGATGCGGTATGTCACAATAATGCCGCACCTGGCTGATTTTTTTATTTAGGGATTCCGAATTCTCCCCAGTAAGTTTAAATAGTTATTATTGTTTTATAAGAAGATAAAATAAAATTGCTATTCCAAATTTTGCTGTGCGAATTCCAGCACTAGTGAAAAGCCGGTCGATTAGTGATGACGTCACAACTCGTGTTTCTGGCCTTGAGTATTTCGATAGCAACGGATGAGGTCAAATATATTCTTCATAATCATGCATTTCAGAAAGATTCCGTCAAGAATTTTCATAGATATTTGACAAAAGTCTAAAGTCGAATGTCTCCGTGGATTTTTGGCCGTATAGTGCATACGGAATGTTGTAGTTAGAAATAATTATTTCAAAAATCTAAAAATATTTTGAAAATGATAAGCATTAGTGATTGGCAGAATGAATGAATGACTTTACTATCCAATGAATCATTCGGGCATGCACAGAGACCTACTAGCAACCTTTCTATATATTTTTAATCAAATCCCATCAAAAATTTAGTAAAAAAATTGTACTTGCCAACATTCGTATTTTTTTAATCAATTATCTTCAGAAATTTTGAACATAAAAAGGATTTGTATATTTTTTCGTGTTTCTTAAAATAATTCTAATTAAAATAGGAATATGTTTTCAATACAAAATTTCTGGTAGAAATTGAATAAAAAAAAAGACACTATGATTTTGAGCATGCCCGAAAGCTTTATTCAAATAGCAAAATTATTCATTCTGTCCATCACTAATAAGCATAGATTAGATATTTTTTTTTTTATTATTCGTATAGTATAGAATTTGTGCATTACTGAATTTCTTTTATTTTAGTTATCTATGCACAATTCTTATCTTTAATAATCCGAATCAGAAAACATATTATTTCTAGTGATATTGTATTATCAACTCAGAATTTTACTTTAACATTATTTAACTATACATTCTGAAGATATTTTAGCTTAATACCACCAATCTTATTTTTTTTACATCCTTACGTTCAAAAGCATCTTGAATTGGAAACACTCAAGTTCCCCAAGAAAATCCCCGAAGTGCTTAATACTTTATTACGAGATAAAAAGAAAAACTTTGTAACATGCTTTCAAACATTTATGACTATGGTAATCCGAAAAGACCAAAGTGGCATTTTTCTGCACGGAGTATTATGGGCTGAAAATGACACTGAAAAAGGTTTTGTGGTAACACACGTGTTGACATCGCAACAAAACTCTTATTGACACAGATGCTTTTGTGGATGTTTCTATTTTTTTAACCCATAAAGAAAATTTGAGTTTATATTAATTACTTGAAAATTCATAAAGAATTTTCAACTGATTAGTAAATAGAGTTTTCTTGTATCGAAATAGTTACTATTTTTTAACATAGGCGAATTCCTTTTACATATACGGTTTTTTATAAAATAAAAAATGGTTGAACATTTAATAAATAGGATTTTTTTTTAAATTTTAAAATGCATTAAAAAATCTTCATTGTAAGCTTACAATATTTGCTCTATTAAGCAATTGCAATTGTTTATATATCTTTTCTTTAAATGCAGGGTGTTCCGTTAAAGGGGTCCAATATTAATAGGGGTAATAGAGGAGATCACACGGAGCATAAATCAGTATATAATGCCTGGCCGGATCTCAATAATTTTCAAGTTACAGCAAATAGAATGAAAAATCGGAAATTTGTAAAAAAACCCTCATTGCTAAACTATCGACAATGCTACATAAAAACGAAGCACATATTTAGAAATAGCAGAAAAAATCCTACGAAATGACATAAGTTGTTTTAGAATATTGAGAATTAATGGCGAGTTACAATCTCTGAAACAGTGAAAAAATACAAAATCAAATATTTAGCAAAATAGTTAATCGCTAATTCCAAAAATGCAACTCTACCTACATCAAGGAAAATGTTATAAAATTTGGTCCATTCCGAAAGCTTTCGAAGAAGCTGACAATAAACCATATCAGTTTAATTGTATGGGAGAAATCAAGCAGTTCCCTAGTTACAACTCTGTACTGTTGCACGCTCGGAAAGGGCGAAACTCCGCCCATGACGATTGTAAACACCCCGTTTTAATATCTTTCAATTATACATTTCTGATCAACCTCTATCAATACCCTTTCATTATTCAGTCAGGTCAAGTGAATGACATATTGTGCAGCTCTCGCCTTGTCTTAAAGCAAACTCCGTGACTGCTGCGTTTCCTCCATGAACTTTTAGGATGATGAAGAAGAAGTACTTTTTATGCAAATTTTCTATGTGTATAGGAAGAAAAGTGTAATAAAACAGCAGTCATCAGTGGGCGTTATGTTAAAGGGAGGCTGTTGTAAGTTGGATTGTAGTAAGTTGATGTATAATAATTATGCCGGAATACTCTAACGAAGAATATGCGGACATGCATCTGATGTACGGGCAAGCTCATGGAAATGCATGTCTAGTACAGCGCATGTACCGTGAGCAATTTCCAAGGAGACGTTGCCCAAGTTCGAAACTCTTCATAAAAATCGATAGACGATTACGGGAGACTGGATCGTTTAATACAGCAAGCATTGATGCAGGGAAACCTCGACATGTACGAACACCTGCAATGGAAGAAGATGTACTGAATATTTTTAAAGATAACCCCTCCACGAGTACACGAGCTGCTGCGTCTGAAGTCGGTGTTTCTCACCAAAGTGTGTGGCGTGTTCTGCGTGCAGAAAACATGCACCCCTTTCATGTGCAGCGGGTACAACTGTTATCAGTAACAGATTGTGCTCAGCGGACAGAATTCGTACGCTGGTTGCTTAATGTAACAGAAAATAATCCACAATTTCTGGAAAATATTTTATTTACTGATGAAGCAACATTTACGAGGGAGGGCGTGGTAAACACGCACAATATGCACACATGGTCATATACAAATCCGCACACTGTTTTCCCGTCGAACGCACAAAAAAAGTTCAGTGTGAACATATGGGCAGGTGTCCTCGGCGATTATCTCATAGAACCATATTTACTCCCAGATGTACTCAATGGCAGTACGTACTTGGTTTTCCTACGAGATATCTTACCGCAGTTACTGCAAAATGTGCCAGCAACATTGCGCCACAATATGTGGTTTATGCACGATGGCGCACCGGCACATTTTTTCATAGGTGTTCGCAATCACCTCAATTCAACATATCCTGAGAAATGGATTGGACGCAGTGGACCTGTTGCTTGGCCTGCACGCTCTCCAGACCTCAATCCGTTAGACTTTTTTGTTTGGGGACACCTTAAATCGCTGGTGTATGAAACGCCTGTGGATACACCGGAGGATTTACTAGCGCGAATCGTTGTCGCTGCAGGAGACATTCCCAACTCCGTCGGAGTTTTTCGGCGTGTTCGCCAATCTTTACGACGTCGCTGTCGGCTGTGCGATTCTGTTAATGGGCGCAACTTCGAACACCTATTATAATAATGTCCGTTCGTCTGCCTTCCGACATTGAACTGTGCAGCGCAGGCCAGAAGACTATGTTTCACATATGTCATAAGTACGTGGAATGTAATTCTTTATTTGTCATTTTTCTTTTATTTTCAACACTTTTTGGCACAGTATTTTGTAAGTCACAGACTGTGGTGTACTCAAATTGTAAATTACAAAGTTTGTATGAATTAATTTAAAATGTAGTGTCTTTTTTAAATTTATAATTAATAAAATTATTATGCTATTTGTTATTATTATTTCCTATCATAAATTATGATGCACATATACATACAATAATTGTCCATGTAAAACATGTACTGAAACTTCTTCCATAGTTACAAATCGCAATATTTTTAATTATTTCCGAATTTTCACCACCAGTTTAATTTTAAAGAATTTAACTTAAGCTTTATATCAATAAAAGACCACTTTAAAATGTAGACTATTATTGTAAAGTTATTTTGGTTCATTCAACTCTTGAATAATTGAAAATGTTGCATCTCAGAAGAAGCATTATCGAAAATGTATAGTTGAGAGTAATTAAAAAGGCGGTGTTTCCAATCGTGATGGGCGGAGTTTAACCTTTGCTAGTGTCAAAGAAAGCGGAGTTGTAACTAAGAAACTGATTAATTTCTCTCACACAATTAAACCGATATGGTTCATTGTAAGCTTTTTCGAAAGTTTTCGGAATGGACCAAATTTTACTACATTTTCCTTGTTGTAGCTAGAGATGTCTTTTTGGAATTAACGATTAACTATTTTGATGTATATTGGATTTCGTACTTTTTTCACTGTTTCAGGGCTTGTAACTCGTCAATAAATATTGCTATTTTAATACAATTGATGTCATTTTGTAGGTTTTTTTCTGCTCTTTCTAAATATGTGCTTCGTTTTTATGTAGCATTATCGATAGTTTAGCAATGAGGGTTCTTTTACAATTTTCCGAATTTTCATTCTATTTGCTGTAACTTGAAAACTATTGAGATCCGACCAGGCTTTATATACTGATTTATGCTCCATGTGATCTCCTCTATTACCCCTATTAATATTGGACCCCTTTAACGGAACACCCTGTATATGTTAGTATTTACTGATTTGTATTTCATTTTTTATGAGTATGGTGATCGTTTATTTTCAATTTGATAATTCAATAGATCAAATAGATTCGAAAATCCGAGTACAGGGGTTGTACTCTTCAAGGACATTCGAGCACTTTTTACCAGAACTTTCGTAAAATAATATTTGGTTTGTTTAATGCAAACAAATTCTATCTCGGGATAGAGCGACAAGTACTTTGTGAAATTTCTGGTACTAAAACCCTTAAAATCCCCTGAATACCCTGATGCGTACGAACCCTGGAGTATAAAACGAATTTCAAGATATTCAATTAGTTTTATTTAATTAACGAAAGCTTCTAATTAGATTGTAAATAATTAATAATATTATGTTAAAGTATAACTCTGTATATATATATTCGTATATCCAGAACATTTTCAGTAAAAATGATACCATGCACAATTTTATGCTTTATTAATTTAGAAGTATATCACTTTTGATTTACCACTCTGTGCCATAGCAACAAAAAATACCTTTAAACGTTTTATTTTTATCGGTATAGCATTTCGAACACACAACAATCAAATATCATATCATATATCATTTAATGCACACACCAGACAAAAAAAAATATGTGCTCTGTAAGTGGAAATGTAATACACATGAAATAAAAGTAAATGATATCCAGTTTCCTTATTTTTTAATAATAAATTCCCATATTCTAACATTAACGTTGAGTTTGATAAACACATGATATACACTGGCTTAATTCAATTCGCTTCCCTAAATGTAATTTTCATCATCGTTGCTATGGAAATTTTCTTTTGTGATGACTTTCTATTTGGTAATATAATCTACGCCCAAGAAAACCGTGCACTTTTCCTAACAGAAAAAAATTCAATTATTGCAAAAAATTTATATTTGTCACCGTTATTATTCTATATAGTAGATAAGTTTGGACTCTTTTCTTAAGCATTGATAATTTAAGCCATAAACGGTTATTTTTGTTTTACAAACTAAACACTTATAAATACAAAGATTATTAGAAAATATTATTCGAAAATATTTGTCCAGTAATATATTTTGCCTTGCTTTATAATAGAAGCAATGAACGACAACCCACACATGTTCTTTAAAATCCCTGAATTGTTTTCAATAAGTTTTATTTTTAGATTAGACGCTTTAAGTATCCATTTTCGATGTTGTGCTATACTGTATACAAAAGCTGCAAAGCCGATTTTGTAATTTCTGACATTCTGAAATTCATAATTATTAAAGGTGCTTTGTAATCTTCTTTGGCAATAAAGAATTATAGCGACTACTGGGAATCATTTATAAATTAGAGTAATATTCTTCAATTATACATGAACGCTTTCTTTTTAGCTTTAACAGTGGTTCTGCGGCTAACTGTGGGTCAGTCTTGATTTATATCATATTATTAACCTCAATTTATTAAAATCGATTCTGATTTTACATTATTAAGCAGCAGACATCGTCGGTACCAGATCAAACTATCCAATATGAAAGCAATGTTGGCAGTAGGCTACGTTTTTAAAATTCAGATTTCTTGATTGACACTACTTTTTGAAATGGTAAAATTCCCTTTGTTTTCACCATAATTAATGTATCATTAAATAAGGTTAAATAAGGTGAATTTTACTATTTCAAAGAAGTGGTGCCAATCAAGAAATATGAATTTAAAAAAGTAGTCCACTGGCAAAACCGTTTTCATTCTAGATAGTTTGACATGGTACCGACGACATGTGTAATAAGATGAAATTTCAAGGTTACTGAACAATATGAATGCAACGCAAAATACATTATTTACCACGACGCCATTTCTTGTGGAATAGATGCTATTTCGGCCATTCTTTGAGTCCTGTTTGCGGAATATGCGCAGGCCACTCACAAAAGATAATCACCGGAAAAAGTTGAGAACTATTTTCTTTAAGTTTTGGACTTGAGCATCACCTTTTCGCATTTGTTAATCTTTTAGGTATTTCTATTCCTACCTTAGTCATTAAAGTAATATTTTTCAATTTTAATGTGGATTAACTACGCTTAAACAGTTTTCTCTCATGGCTCCCTATTCCTCACCTAATCAAATCACCTTACATTGGGTGTAAAGTTGCTCACCAAATATGTAAGCCGGAACATTTTTTATAGATAGTCCATTGGTATAGCTTTTTGCAGCTGCCTCATATTACAAACTGTGTTCAGTTAAGGGATGTTTGGGTGTGTATCACGTTGCAACCGACAATAATAGTTAAATGAGTATCTACATGCATCTATATTTGCATACTCTTATGGCGATACAATCTTGCACAAACAGTGAAATGAGTTTCTAGTAGGAAGCAACTGAGGCACCATAGAAAGTGTCTGCTTTTCCGGAATCTCGCATTCCATCATTTCTAAAGCCGATCACATCTCTTTCAGTGGCGACACTGTACAAAATATATACCTTCGCCAATATCATCATCTCCTTTTCAGGAAAAACTAATGAAAGCACTGAAAACACCTCAATCACGGTAATCGGGTGAAACTTTGACAACAAAAAACCTGTGTCATCTCTCATATCTCAAACTGTTAAACAGCGTATCAACCTGATAACAGCCACGTAAAACGAATGAACACATCACAGCCGACATCAACGAGACATTATCCAAACTGAGGATTGCGTAATGTGGCCACACCTTCTCCAACGAGAAGTAACATGAACTTCTAGCCCTCAGCAACTGGTTTAGTTTGTTGTACGGGACTATTGATCTCCTTCACTCTTTATATTTAAAGCATCAAAGAGTTAGTTAATTTTCATAAAAAATACATCATTGCTTTACTCAGATATGAATTTTTTACTAAATTTCTACAACATTTAATTAACGAAAACAATCTGCTCATTCTATTTTTATCTCCTCATGAAAATATTTTTACAGACAATTTGATTACATTATCTTATTAATCAAATCTTTTAATAGTTTTAATATTCTTTCTTAACAAAATCATTATACTAAGGAAAAAAAGGCATTTAAAAAGGTAACATTAAAAGCAAGCTCTCTTAACCTATTTCCATTATATCCAGCCTGTCAGGTTGTAACGAATTCAGTGAAAAACAATAGCACGCAACATAAATTACCGTTGCATATTTTACAATAAGTAGCATAATCTGACACCCTAGGGAAACTTAACAAGTGACTTTGTGGAATTATAATGAATAAAAGAAAAAAGTATTTAGGAAAAATACACTGTTTCCTTCATATTTAAAAAGTTAAAATTTTTTACATGCATTTCGTCGGATGCAATTAAGACAGAACAGTTTCAACGCAAATTACATGAAACGGAACCATTATTACGTTAATGCATCGCGTAAATGCTATTTTCGTTGTCATAAACGCCCTTTTCATTAAAAGAAAAGCAAATTTTGGCGAATGTAAGTATTGTTCTACGAAAAGATGTTATGCGAACAAGTTGTTATAATCTTTCACGAAAGCTTTTTAGCGTGATATGACTGTTTTGTCATTAAGTGTAATAAAATATTCATGCACTACATTTTGTTTTAGTAATAATTTTTTATGCTTTTTATTGTCCTGTTGAAAATACTGAGGAAGAAAAATCAGTGATATAACAGTGACGCAGCAATTGGGCGATTGTAACTACTAAATTTTTATAGTATTCTAACCTTTAAAAAATCTCAGAAATTCTATCTTGAAATATGATAAAGAATACTATTAAAATTTAACGGTGCAAATTGATTCTCTGGTGCTACACTGTTCCATCACTGTAAAATTAATGATAATTTAAATTTAGTTACGGGAAAACTTTATAAGATAAATCGGAATTATACCCACACCATACGATCACAATCGAGACCAGGCATTAATAGTAAGAGGCATTCCATTAATCTTAGCATTTCCTGAAGGTTAACCCTAATGGTAAAATAATATTGTGTTAATAGTGTTTGTATTGTGCATATTTTTAAAGTATGGGTAATATTTTCTTCACGAAACAAGGTCCTAATATTAGCTATATTAGAATATAAAATTCTTTGTTGTATTTTGCTGTTATTGATTGACAATATTTTAGAAAGGTATATAGTGGAAGTATTTACGGAAAATGCAATATTTGCAAAATATTGGACCCGAATGTAACTAACGTAATAAATTACATATTCTTAATTTTAAAGTATTAATACCATTATTTTCACAAAAAATATATATTTTTTAATATTTTGATCTAAACTTTTTGCAAGATTTCTAGAATATTTATTCAACCAGATCAAGTTACAATTATTTTAAATGCTTCCCTAAATAAAATTGCTTTGAAGAAAAACTATTGAATACATTATCATATAAAATCTTTAACTTTTTCTTAAATATTCATTCTTAGAAATGTTTATTAATTTAACAACAACAAAAAAAAAAACATTTAGAAACTAAATATTAACAACAAACTCTATTCCATTTTCTCCTGACTGTCAGTTTCTAAAGAGTTGAACGAAAAACAGCAGTGCACAACACTAAATTATCGTCGCATATTTTACATTAAATAGCATAATCTCAACCCCTAGGGAAAGATAACAAGTGCTTTAGTGAAATTATAATGAACATAAAAGACTGCACTTAGTAAAAATATCCTGTTTTCTGCATAATTAAAAAGATTAAAAAGGTTCTAGATTAATTTCTTCGGATGTTATTATGGTATAACAGTTTCAATGCAAATTACATGAAACGACCCCTTATTACTTTAATGTACCGTAAGAATGTTATTCTGGTTGTTATGCGTGCCCTTTGTATTACAAAAATTAAATGTGGGCGAATGTAATTATTGTTTGAAAGAAGTTGTGTACCGCAATATCCCGCGTGTCCGCCGCGGCTTAGTTAAGTCTTTTTCAGACCGGAAATTTTATTGGAAAAAAGAAGTCAAATAAGTGCTAAGCAGAAGCAAGTCACATTCTATTTAAAATAAATTCTGTTAGGAAATCGAGTTACCTGAGTTGCGGCGGATACACGCGAAATTACGGTAAATTGTTATTGAGTCAATCAAAAAGTCGTGTCGTGTTGCGAAAATCAATTCGTGCCGAAAAAGTCTGCCCGGTAATTATTAGACAAGAGCGATATAAGTAAGCGTGCAAACTTAATACTGGAATCGGGCGTAAATTAACAAAGCTGCGCCTTCTTGTGTACGGTGTGATAATCCACGTTCGCGGGCTTTTAGTGTGACGTCATATACCACAGGATATCTACCATCTGTGCATAATTTCTAAATCTTTAGTCACTCATGTAACTGGATTTTGTTTACCACATTTCTTACAAAATATTGGCGCAGCGAGAGGGGCGTCCACATGCACTTGACATTACGAAGTTCTCTTCGCCTATTTACAACCATTTCAGCTATTAATCAAGGTGAAAAAAACTTTAGAATTTTAGTGGTGTGAAGTAAGAAAACAGTTAGGCATCTTCCTGTAGTTTAACCCCGTCCTCTACGTGGCGTGCGACATTGATTGATGTGGCCTCGCCTTAACCCTTTGGGGACGAGCGGCACGTATACGTGCCGCATGAAGCGCTCAGAATCCTTGTTTTTCCTCACCAGTAAAACTTTACTGTAAAATTTGCCTTATTTAATCAGCGCATTTTCTCGATTCAATAAGACACAAGTTTCTGTTTTTAAAAAACGGTGACAAAGATTGAAAATTTCGTAAAAGGCTCCCGTCCTGAAGGGGTTAAATCTTGCGGTTACTTCTCCCATTTAAGATAGGACGCTTACTTACATCGCTTTGTATTAGACATAAGATATCGGAATCAATGTCTGATAACTAAATAACATAATTTTCTGGTAGAAATCGATTTTCCCAACACGTCACGACTATCCGATCGACCAAATATAATGTTTCACGAAAGACATTTGGTCCCACCAGTGGCCGAGAGGTTCTGCTCTCGAGGCTGGTAGACGGGAGGTGCTGGGTTTCATCCCAATCGCGCCCGTCGGCCTAATCGTTCGGAGCTTTCGTGGTTTTCTTCGAACCTTGGATTTCCAAACGTTAATACGGGTTAGGTTCCCTTAGAAAGACCCCTACGAAGGGCACTCCCTCCTGGGCCTATATCCCTCGAGCAGAAATGGCCGTCAAAAATCAACCAACCAACCAACCACGAAATACATTTATTATGACAAACCAGATATTAAGTATAGTAAAATAAGTTAAACACACCAATAGTAGGTCACTTAATGACATTTATCTAATCATTATTAAAGTTTTAGTGAATTCCAAAAGATATATATATTTTTTTGCCTACTCGTAATCTTCATGTATCAGAACAAAGATTCAAAGTTTCAGTAATATATTAACGAAAAAAAAATTACCTTCCTTTATTCTCCAGTAGTGGGCCTAGTAAATTTTTGATGCATGAATCTTTAAGTTTTTGGCTTATCCAACAAATTATTTACAATGTAATAGAGTATATCAACAGTACTTTAATTTAAAATAAAACATAATATCACAGAAACAAGGTTTTAAATAAAAGCTTATCTCTTATCTCTAGAACGTCCAGCTGGTGCCAATTCGACACCGATCAAATGATAAAATGTCGATTCGAACCAGAATTTGTTTCGTAAAATCATTTAAATTTTAACTAGAGAAAACTCGGTAAAATAAGTGAAATAGTTTTAAATAAAAATTCTAGTGTTGAAATGTTTTTATTAAGATTGGGTAAAACTTCCAGACGTTCTAGAGTTAATGAAATCTCTTTTTAAAAAAATTACTAAAAAATCTGATTTGAAGACACACCAGAAAATAAACAAATGTACAAGTAAAAAAAAAAAAAATGTATATATATATATTCCTGTCAGTTTATGGAAAGATAACATTTTACGGATGTTAGTCAATAAGATTACCTTCAGTAATTTTTCAGAAACGCATTTTGGGCTTCTTTTAAAACTTTAAAAATGAGTGGACCACTACTAGTACGTGGCCCACTACAGGTGCATTCACCTTATATTTTTAATATGAGACACGCGGGCTTTATTTTGCTATAGAAATATTTTTTTAATGTTTTTAATTGTCTCGTTTAAAAATAATGAAATTTTAATAATGAACAATCCAAAGGTTTTAGATTAAATTTTTGTAAAATAACATTGGCTTATCAAAATGATAAGCATGTAAGTTGAATCCGCTTATAAGATTAGCCATATTCAAAATATCAATTATGTTGTCAATTATTGTATTCATTCGGATGAAATTAACAACAATTAAAATTATTTATTATATTATAATGAATAATTTTAATTACAGAGGTAACGGCATTTTTATTTAACTATTTGAAACATGACGATCTTCAAATATTCCATATCTTAGTTCATTGCGATGCCAGATTTCAGCTGTCACGAAAAGTGGCTTTAAGTGCTGCAAAATCGCGTAATGAAAGCGAAGTGAAAGGTAGCTCAATTTTAATTAATTGCCACAGGTCCATGAGCTTTCCGTAATCCACTCATAAGTTACATAAAATTTTAAAACTAAAAAATAAGAAATTAATAGAGTAATTAGTTTCCACATGCATCTATATTTATCTACTCCAGTGGCGATACCATCTCGAACGAACAGTAAAATGTGTTTCTAGCAGGAAAAAATTAAACCAGTAAAGGTTAAAATTCAATATTTGCTTTAGTAGCCAGTGGCCGGTAGAGGCTGTATGTTTAGTAGCCACTACTGTCAAGTTAGTGGCCACTTATCATAGTTTGTAGATTTAAATAGTTTTACAAGTAATGTTATAAAAATATTTATGTTCCGAAGACATCTTTTAAAATATATAAAAATAAAACTATCCACCGTGTCAGTTTACTTACCCCAACAAAAACAATTAACAGTTATATTACATTAAAAAGAAAGAGAGAATTTATCGAACAATGCCATACAAGACCAAGGTCAAAGATTGGTTCACATCTCCAATACGTCACTGTGTAGCCCGAGATCAGAATTCTTTCTGAAAATAGGCCTAAAATATTTCCCGTTTGACAAAATTTGCAATTAATTTTTGAAATTGATTTAAGAAATTTGGAATTATTTTACGCAACCTCTTGCTAAAATTCACAATTTTTTCGCCAATCGTTCGACAGAATTCACGATTTTTTTTCGCGATCATTCGACGAAAGTGACGATTTTATTATGCGATCTCTTGATGAAATTCGCGATTTTTTCCACGATCAATTGACGAAATTCGCGACTTTATTTCCACGATCTTTTGACAAAATTCGCAATTTTATTCCGCGGTCATTTGACGGAATTTGCGTTTTTTCGCAATCTTTTGGCGAAGTTTGCGTTTTTTTCGCGATCTTTTGACGAAGTTTGCGTTTTTTTCGCGATCTTTTGACGAAATGTGTAGTTTTTTTCGCGATCCTCCGGCGAAATTTACTAGGTTTTCGCGATTTTTTGACGAAAATTGCGGATTTTTCACGATCTTTTGATGAAATTTGCAGTTTTTACGCAATCCTTTCACGAAATTTGCGTTTTTTCAGCGATTTTTTAATGGAAATCGTGTTTTTTTTTCGCGATTCTGAAATTCACAGCAAATTTTCTGAAAGGTTACAGAAGGGTGGAGCTGTGTTTTTTCTGCACCTGATTGACGAAATTCCCGTTCTTTCTAGATCCTTTGACGAAATTTCCTTTTTTTCGCGATCTCTTGACGAAATTTGTGGTTTTTTTGCGACTTTTGACAAAATTTGCACTTTTTTCGCGAACTTTTGACAAAATTTGCGGTTTTTCGCGATCTTTAGACGAAATTTAAGTTATTTCGCGATCTTTAGACGAAATTTGCGTTTTTTTCTCGATTTTTTTACGAAATTTGCGATTTTTCTCGCGATCTTTTGACGAAATTTACTGGTTTTTTCGCGTTCTTTTAACGAAATTTGCGGGGTTTTTCGCGATCTTTTGACAAAATTTGCGGTTTTACGTGATTTTTTGACGAAATTTACGTTATTTCGCAATCTTTAGACGAAATTTGCGGTTTTTTCGCTATTTTTTGACGAAATTTGAGATTTTTTCGCGATCTTTTGACGAAATTTACGGTATTTCGTGTTCTTTTAACGAAACTTGTGGGTTTTTTGCGATCTTTTGACAAAATTTGCGGTTTTACGTGATTTTTTGACGAAATTTACGTTATTTCGCAATCTTTAGACGAAATTTGCGGTTTTTTCGCTATTTTTTGACGAAATTTGAGATTTTTTCGCGATCTTTTGACGAAATTTACGGTATTTCGTGTTCTTTTAACGAAACTTGTGGGTTTTTTGCGATCTTTTGACAAAATTTGCGGTTTTTCGTGATTTTTTGACAAAATTTATGGTCTTTTTGCGATCTTTTGACGAAATTTACCGTTTTTTCGCGATCTTTTGACGAAATTTGCGGTTTTTCCCCTATCTATTGGCGAAATTTAAGGGGTTTTCGCGATCTTTTGACGAAAATTTCGGGGTTTTGCGATACTTTGATGAAATTTGCGATTTTTACGCATTCCTTTCACGAAATTTGCGTTTTTTTTCCGCGATTCTTTGACGGAAATCGCGTCTTTTTTCGAGATTCTTATGAAATTCTCGTTTTTCCCGTGATTCCTTGACGATTTTTTTGCGAACGATTGACGAAATTGATATCTTTCGGCGACCATTTGTCAAAATTCGCGATACTTTTATGCCATTTTTTTTTTAATTTTCGGAACCAAATGCCTTCAATGTGAACATCAACGTGATTTTCTTTTTCTTTTACGATTCCGCGGAAATTGCTGATCGATTAAAAAAAATAAAAAAAAAAAACGGAAAAGTGGCATTTCTGACATGTACTATTACATGAAAAATAAAGATCGCCACTTTGGCGATCAGATGCACATCATAAAGTTGCCAATTTTTTACATTTAGTCGCCCTGTGGCCGGTGGCGACCGGGAATTTTAACCTTTATAAACCAGCGTTTTGCTCGGCACTATAGATTCGTCTCCCATTTTGGGGTCTCTGGTTCCATCTTTTCCAACTCCGCTCAAATGTATTTCATTGGTTACACTGGAAAAAATTAACACGGTCCTACGCAAGCATCATCATAATTTTTTTTTCGCGACAAACAGATGAAAGTACTGAAAACACCCCTAACACGCAAATCCTGCGAAACTTTCACAACAGAAAGCCTGTGTCAACTCTCATATCACAAACTGTTACACCGCGCATCAACCTGTTAACCCCTTTAGGGGCGGTGGGATATATTTTATCCCACCTACGATTAATCAGGATTTGCACCAGAAAAATTTTAGGAAATTTCAGTTTTCTGACTTTAGTGGAGAAAAGTCGAAAAATTGCTTTGAAAAATAAAATTTTTCTAAATTTCCGGTGGGAATTAAGCATTACACAAACGCAATTGCCCTTCAAGGGGTTAAAGTCACGCAAAACGAACGATCATCACCCGGCCAACATCAATGAAACATTCTGCTAATTGAGGGTTGAGTAATGTGGCCACACCATCTCTATTAACTGTAAAATGAATTTCTAGCACGCAGCAACTAGGTTTGCCTCCCCACTCTTTGATATTTGAAACATCAAAAAGTAAGTTGCTTTACATAGAAATACATAATTTCTTTACTCAGATAATAGATTTTTTACTAAATTTCTGGAACATTTAATTAGCGAAAATAATCTACTCATTCTATTTTTACCTCCTCATGAAACTATTTTTTACAGAAAATTTTATTACATTTTCTTATTAATTAAATATTTTAATAATTTTAATATTATTTCTTAACAAAATTATTATACTACGCAAAAAAGAAAAAAAGAGTCTTTTAAAAAAGTATCATTAACAACAAACTCTATTCACCCATTTCCCTTATATCCTGCCTGTCAAGTTGTAATGAATTCAGCGAAAAAGAACAGCACGCAACACAAATTGCCTGTGCATATTTTACAATAAGTAGCATAATCTGACAGCTTAGGGAAAGTTAACAAGTGACTTTGTACGATTATAAGGAATAAAAAAAAGTGCACTTAGGAAAAATACACTGTTTTCCTCATAATTAAGCAGAGTTCGTACGGGTACCGTTATTTTCAAGGCAATATATCGGTATTTTTTTTACAGAAAAATAAACCTAGTTTAACACCTTAAAGGGGAAGCAAAACTGTATCTAAATATTGAATTCTCACCAGAATAATCGAAAATTTTTATTTTTAAACAAGCAAAAGCAATTTCTTAACGATTTTCCTCCGACGTTAAAAATATAAAATTTAGTTAAAATTTTCTGGCGAGAATCTTGTTTAAATTAGGTGGGATATATTTTATCCCACCGCCCCTCGAAGGGTTAAACGTGCGAAATTTCGCCTTATTTAAGGAGAGATTTTCTATACTAAAATACTGATACAGAAGAATTTCTTAGTCTGGAAATTCAAGGACCCCTACGAGCCGTGTTAAAAAGCTTAAATGTTTTTACAGGCATTTCGCCGGATTCAATTGAGATAGAACAGGTTCAATGCAAAACACATGTAACGTAACCATTATTACGTCAATGCATCGTATAAATGCTATTCTCGTTGTTATAAACGCTCTTTCATTAAAAGAAAGGCAAATTTAGGGGAATGCAATTATTGTTCTTCTGTAAGAATATGCAAATTAGTTGTTATAATCTTTCACGATTAAGTATAATAAAATATTCAGGCGCTATATTTTGTAATAATAATAATTTGTTATGCTTTTTCTGGAGAAAAATAATGAGAAAAAATAATGCGTGATAAGTTGATATTAGTTTTGGGAAAACGTTGTAAGATAAATGGCAATTATATCCACAATATTCGATCATTACAATAACAGGCATTTCCTGAAGGATAACCCTAATGATAAAGTAAATTTTTTAAAATATGTTTTGCATTGCCAGGGTTCGTACGCATCAGGTGATTCGGGGTATTTTAGGTGTTTTAGTACCAGAAATGTCGTAAAGTATTGGTGGCATATATGAAAATAGATTTTTTTTTCATTAAATAAACCAAATATTAGTTTACGAAAATTCTGGTACGAGATACTTGAAGCATACGAACCCTGAATCTTTAAGAGTATTGGTAATATTTTTTCATGAAACAATGTCCAAATATTAGCTATATTTGAATATAAAATTGGGATGTTATATTGGCCGTTATTCATTGACAATATTTCGATTCTAAAGACAATATTTTACAATTATAGGCATATATTGGAAGTATTTCCAGAAATGTAACATTGGCAAAATATAGGACCCAAATATAATTAATGTAATAAATTACATATTCTTTATTTTAAAGCATTAATTTATACTATTATTATAACAAAAATATATTCTTTTATTTATATTTTTATCTAAACTTTTAACTAGATTTCCAGAATATTTAATCAACCAGAACAAGTTACAATTATTTTAAATGCTTCACTAGA
Source organism: Maratus speciosus (assembly GCA_963932465.1). Taxonomy (NCBI): domain Eukaryota; kingdom Metazoa; phylum Arthropoda; class Arachnida; order Araneae; family Salticidae; genus Maratus; species Maratus speciosus. The sequence continues at coordinate 138,289,063 of OZ010793.1, forward strand.
TAAAACTTTTTTTAAAGAAAAAAAATTTGAATACATTATCTTTCAAAATCTTTAATTTAAAAAAAAAGTATTCATTCTTTGAAATGTTTATTATTTTAACAAAAAAAGAAGTATTTAGAAAAGAAACATTAACAACAAACTCGGTTCCATTTTCTCTTCGCTGTCAGGTTGTAAGGAAATGAAGGAAAAACAGCAGCGCACACCACTAAATTATCGTCCCATATTTTACATTAAATAGCACTATCGCTAACCATAGGGAAAGATAACAAGTGCTATTGTGAAATTGTAATGAACATAAAAGGGTGCACTTAGGAAAAATACCCTGTTTTCTGTATAATTAAAAAGTTTTTAGATGCATTTCTTCGTATGTTATTAAGATATAATAGTCTCAATGCAAATTTTGTGAAACGTATCCCTTATTACTTTAATTTACCGTATTAATGCTATCCTGGTCGTTATGGAAGCCCTTTGCATTAAGAAAAAACTAAATATGGGCGAATATAAATATTGATACTTGGAAAGAAGTTACATAATTTGTTATAATCTTTCACAAAAGCCTTTTATTATGACAGGACTGTTTTTACATTAAACCTTTCGGGACGAGCGTCTTTTACAGAATTTTTAATCTTTTATCACCGGTTCTTTAAAGCAGAAATTTTTTACTATGGTAATTATGGAAAATGTCTTGATTAAATTAGACAAAGTTTTCGCAAAACAATAACTGGTGGAAATAACCAAATAATATTAAATAGACGGGAAAATGCATCAAAGTGATATAAGTAAGCGTACAAACTTAATACTGGAATCGGGCGTAAATTAACATAGCTGCGCCATCTTGTGGACGGAGTGATAATCCACATACGCGGGCTTTTAGTGAGTCGTCATATATGACAAGATTTCTACCATCTGCACATACGTTATACATCTTTTGTCACTCATGGAATTGAATTTCGTTTAGCACATTTATTAATTGCTTAACGAAAGGGGCACCCAGGTACAGTGGACACCACGAAGTTTTCTTCGCCTTGCCAGACAAATTTCAGCTTTTAATCAAGGTGAAAAAACTTTACAATTTTAGTGGTGCGAAGTAAGAAAACAGTTAGACATCTTCCTGTAGTTTAACTCCGTCCGCTAGGTGGCGTGCGACTTTGATTGATGTGACCTCGCTTTTAATCTTGTGGTTACCTCTCCCATTTAAGATAGGACGCTTACTTATATCGCTTTGAAATGCATGCCCGAGAATTTTTCGGGTTGCGCAGCGAGAAGGTTAAGAAAAAGAAAAGTACAAACAGAATGTAAACAAAAGCAGGAAGCAGAGATTCTGCTTTTCAGAATTTAGAAGTCGTGCCCGATGAGAAAAAAAAACCTTTACCATTTACTTGATTTTTAACTTTTTTTTAATAGTATATATAAGCAATAGAAACTCCAGTTTTCTTTCGTTTTTTACATTCAATCAATTCTACTGTGTTATGCCAAACATATATAAAGTAGTCAACATTTTCGTAATTTTGGAACTCCTCCACTCATACGATATCATACGTTATCAGTCTTTGACCGCTCCCCCCCCCCCCTCTTTTAAAGTTATATTTATCAATGTCTAAAAATTCGTTTTTTTTCTACAGTTTCTTTTTCGTTTTATATATTTGCAGTAACATAAAAATATAATTATACAATTATTATTCAAATACTTTGCGGATTCAAATAAAGACGAGTCAATAAAATATTGCTATTACACATGAAATAACTTTACATCAATAAACATCTAAAACAGGTAGTTACTATTTAAAAGTATTTAATAGTAGCTTATTGTTACATGATGTATTCAGGAGTAATAGTATAAGCTAATAAAAAAATGCAATTTAACAAATTACAACGACCATTTGGAAAATGATTTTTTCAAAGACTAAAGTTTAAGACATAAAAAATCGCACGGAGTTGATCATACATTACGTTCGCCATGGATTACATTTTTCCGTACTGTAAATTTTTAAACTTCTACGGAGCTGGTCATTCATTACGTACGCCATGGATTAAACATTAATATTCCTGGACCAATTTTAAATGAAATTTCATTCTTAAACTTCTAACCATCTCACAATATTACTTTTTGCACCGTCATATAGAGGAAGAAATGTACTTTTAAATGCAATTGGTTTGAAAGCTGTATCTCAATTTGTTTCTGAGTTATTATTTTTTTTTTTCGTAGTTTTTATTACTTTTTTGTCATAGTGGCAAATAAGTATCCATCTCTGTTGAAAGTGAAGGGAAAATACAGATTACTGTATAGACCTATCAGAAAACGAATAAAATGCGTATTCAACCAATAAAACGCTTCAGATATTTTTTTGATTTCCTACCCTGCCAGAGGACAATAATCATTTTTTCAAATGGTAAAAAAATATGTTCTTACACTTGCCTCCTGCACGGGGAGAGTGAAAGCATTACTACTTGTCAGCAAAACAGATTAATATTGTTCTTTCTCTTTCTTTACTGCGAAACGCAACATGTAACATTTCGAATATACACGTTTTTCGAGCATGGTTTCTCCAACAGTTATATGCGCATATGGCAGAAGAACAGCAATGTCGAACGTTAGGGTATTGCATATTTTGGAATGAGATGATTTTGTAATCATTTAATGGCTTTAATAATAACTTATTGTTTTCATAAAAATAGATACAAATAAAAAACAAGTAAGAAAAATCATGCGTTAAGCATAGATTATGAAACACTTTCCAACACTTCCTGAATGCTTTAACAAAACTTCGTTATTTAGGGAAATAAGGTAAATACGAGAACTAAGTAAACATTTTAGAAAACACATAAAACATTTGAAAAACTGATTTCAGCAGTTACCGTCCATAGCAAATCCCAATTCTTTTGAACAGCCCTGTATTTTATCTGTAGGTTAATATATACACTATATAATGGGGAAATTTAGTTTAGCAAGAAAACCCATAACAGGTTTAAATTTCTCTTTTAGCAATTTATACTAATAGACGGAAACATACTTGCATACTTTTGTGCAACCCTGTAGTTAACTTAGTACCTTTATTACACGCCACTATTTAGCTAAAGTTTAATTCAATGTAAAACACTCTTAAAACTACCGGAATCATATTTGCAGAAATTATCATTTATAGACGGCCACGTATCCAATTCTTCGCGTGACCCTGTATATCATTTTACATAGGTTCTACAAACATTTCTTAGTAAACTAAATGCAGTTCAGCATAAAAATGCCTAACTCATTTAAAAATCACATTTAAGCAATTTGCAATCATACCCAGTAACCATTACGAATTCTTTTGTGTAGCCCTGTATATGAATTACAGTATTTATACACACCATATACAATGCATAAATATAGTAAAACATAAAAGCACATAACATAATTAAAAATGCATTTCCAGCAACCATCGCTACTGTACAGTACTTCGGATACAATATAGTATCTGAAATCTTTTATGTGTCCCTGTAAATGCGTATTATCCATGAAATAAGTTATAGTAAACCTCAGCGACGTATATCAGTTTCATTATCCATGAAATAATTTAACATAATTAAAATACGCCGGAAAAAATTCCCTCCACCCCTATATCCTTATGTAACGGAATTCTTTTTTGTGCCCTGTAAATAAATAATAACTATTTTTTGCACCGCATATTCTACAGAAATTGCATATTTTAGTGCACTTGATAAATGCATATCAATTTTATAATGTTTGAAAGCATGTAACATCATTAAAAATCATTTTAAACGATTGTTTCCCGTAGGCCGTCTTGTAACGGAAAACTTTTGACTGTCCCTGTAAATGAACTAAACATGCTACAAACTTCATTTGAAATAGGGATCGTGCTATGGTAGAGGTCACTAACATCCAAAAAATTCAGAACGATCCGAGTATATTTACGGGAGTTAGAGCGCGTACAGACGGACAGACAAACCGAAGTCAAAAATGAAACTCGGACCATGTTGATGTAAAGAAAAAGTTACCAAAAAAAAAAAAAGAAAATTTTGTTTGGATAAAAAATGATAACGATATCAAAATCAAAACCCCTCCCCCTATAGATATCTTACGATATCCAGTGCCATACCCCCTCCCTCCTAAAGTGATAACGTTATAGTCACATATAACGTTATATTATATGCACAGCCAAAAGGTACCAGCCATTAGGTACTTTTATTACTTGTACAGTAGAGAATTTGTGCATTAGTGAATTTATTTCAGATATCTATCCATAATTGTTATGTTTAGTAGTCCGGATTAGAAAACTTCTTAATTTAAGTGATGCGAACGCATATTATCAATTCAGAATTTCACTTCAAAATTATTTAACTATATTCTTAACATATTTTAACTTTATGCCGGAAATCTTATTTTTTTACATCCTTATGTATAAAAGCATCTTGAATTGGAAACACTCAAGTTCTTCTAGAAAATCCCTGAAGTGCTTAATACTTTATTACGAGATAAAAGGAAAAACCTTTGTAACTTGTTTTCAAACTTTTATGACTGTGCTAATCCCAAAACACCAAAGTGGCGTTTTTCTGAACGGAGTATTATAGGCTGAAAATAAAACTGAAAACGGTTTTGAGGAAAAACACGTGTTGACGTGGCAATAAAACTTTACTTGACACAGATGCTTTTGTGCATATTTCTGTTTCTTTCAACCGATAAAGAAAATTTCAGTTAATATTAATTATTTTGAAAATTAATAAAAAAAAAATTCGAGTCATTAGCAAATACAGTTTTCTTGCAACAAATATTAATTATTTTTTAATGTAGGCGATGTACGATTTTTTAAATAAAATATAGAATATTTGAACATATAATAAGTAGTACACATTTCTTTTCATTTCAAAATGTATTTAAAAATCTTCATTAAAAGTTTACAATGTTTACCCTATCGAGTAATTGGAATTCTTTAGAATTATTTCCTTTCATAATATGACAGTATTTACGGATTTGTATTTTAACCCCTTAAATTTCGCTCCCTTCAAAATCACGGGCTGGCGTGTGGCCGTCATATTCACAGGCTGGAGATTTAATTCCTGGAAAAAAACTTCTGAAACCAGAAAAAATTAACTGGCATTTCCGTCTGAAGTCTTTGAATATTGCCGCGTTGGTTTTGGTTTTGACGCCGATTGTGAAGTTTGAGTTTGTGTTGTTTCGAAATATATCAAACAAAAAAAAGTTATTAACGCTTTGCACTCTGTTGTCGCATCTGCGGCGACATGGAACAGTAAGTGAAAAACTCCGTTGTCGCCGCTGCAGCGACATTATCTTTCCTTGAAAAATTCATTTTTGGCCCCAGTAATAAAGAAAAATAAAATTTGCCTTATTTAATCAAATTATTTGTGAAACTGTGTACTTAAAGGAAACTTGTTTTTAAAAAGTGGTGCCGACCGAATAAAATTTTTGTGTAATGACTCGGAGTTGCTGGTAGCTCTCAGTCAAAATGACGCGGAGTGCAAAGGGTTAATAATCAAAATTTATTTCACATATATTATTTCAAATATTATTTGCAAATTTTGTGTGATGATGATAAATAAACATCTAGGATGGGAAAAATAAAGGACTTATTCGCATTAATTTGTATAGTAGAAAACAGACATTAAGACATAATTCTCGCAGGAGGGCTTTTCTACAAATGTGAATTTGTTCTAAAAGATATTTTTATTTCGCCTTAAAAAAACTAATTGCATATTCTATTTAGAAACCTTATAATTATTCAATTTCTGTAATAAAAAAATAGGTAATTTTTTTCTGGTTTTTCCAAAAATTAAGCGATCCTTAAGGGATTAAATTTTGTGAGTAGGATGATGGATTATTTTTTATCATGATTCAATCGAAAAATCTGAGTAGAAAACGAATTGCAAGATGTTCAGCTAGTTTTATTTCATTAACTAAAACGTCTAATTAGATGACGATGATTAATAATATTATATTACAGTATAACTCTGAATATATTTTTAAATATGGGAACATTCTGAGTGATAAAAATAACCATGTGCAATTTCATTTTTTTATTAATTTAACCCTTTAACCGTTTTGCCTGAGTGCCGCTCGAGCAAAAAGAGTTTGCTATCTTCGATACTAAAAGTTTTTTTATACCACTTAATTTTAACTGCAATTAATTTGTTAAATGGCATACCTTTTTCCATTGTACAAAGCCAAATATTTTAGTAAAAAAAAAAGTCTTCCCGGGTCCTTATTTTTAATTTATTGTGTGAAAAAAAAATTAAGGGTTTTAAGCGGTGTGGCTGGTGACTGGTATTTTTGAGGAGCACTAAATTTCTAGCTTCCAAATTTATTCTTTTTGTACAGTTATTTTTTAAAAGAAATTTTTACTGTGTTTAGTGGCAGAACATTCTTCTGGTGTATAATATAAAGATTTCTTTTAAAAAATAGTGGTACAAAAGAATACATTTGGCAGCCATGCTTGTAGTACCTCAAAACAATCCAGTCACTGTTCTTTTATTTAACCACACTGTGCCATAGCAACAAAAATAGCTTATAAAGTTTTATTTTAACCGGTATAACACTTCGAATACGCAACAATAAAATATCATTTATTTAAAAATGACATCATTTATTTAAATATGAAAAATTTATAAACGATTTCCTATAAGTTATTGACTTAAACATCAGTTTCTTTCTAGCTCTTTCATGTTAGGAAATATATTCGGTTATATAATGTTTGGGTTTGAAGCATGTTTTCACCAACATTAATAGTTAAATCAGTTTCTACATGTATCTATATTTAGGGGCTGACACTGGCGACTATTTTTTAATTTTACCTCGCACCACTTTTTTAAAACTAAAACCTTTGATGTAGTTTGACAACATCTGCAAGAGAAATATAGGCCAACATTTATTTAAAAAAAAAATAGTGGTGCGAATAGAGTAGAAAAATAGTCACCTGTGGCACGCCTGATATTTACGTACTCTTGTGGCGATACAAGAGCCATATCTAAGCTACATCGCTGGCACGAACAGTAAAATTAGTTTCTAGCAGGAAGCAATTAAGCTAGCGTTTTACTAGGCGCAATAGAACTTGTCTGCTGTTCCGGGGGTCTCTGATAACATCTGTTCCATCACCTCTCACATCTCTTTCAATGGTGACACTGGTCAAAATGAACACGCACCTTGACCATCATCATCACCTTTTCCGGCAAAAGATGAAAGCACAGAAAACACTCCCAACACGCAAAGCCTGTGAAATGTCACAACACAAACCCTGTGTCAAGTCTCATAACACAAACTGTCACGTCGCGCATCATCCTGTTAACCCCAAAGCGTTAGAAGTAAGCGAACAAACTTAATGCTGGAATCAGGCGTAAATTAACACAGTTGCGCCACCTTGTGGACGGAGGGATAATTCACATACGCGGGCTTTTAGTGTGGCGCGTATTTTCTAAATCTTCAATCACGCATGGAAACGAGTTTTGTTTGCTACATTTATTGCAAAATAATGGCATAGCGAGAGGGGCATCCAGACGCACTTGATACCACGAAGTTTTTTTCCGTCTTGTCAGAAGCACTTCTGTTATTAATCAAGGTGTAAAAACTTTACAATTTTAGTGGTGTCAGTAAAAACAGTTAGGTATCTACCTGTAGTTCACACTCCATCCGCTACGTGGCGCATGACCTTGATTGATGTGACCTCGCTTTTAATTTTGCGATTACTTCTCCCATTTAAGATAGGACGCTTACTTATATCGCTTTGGTTAACCATTTCCGACACAGTGTGCCCAGGTCGGGATGCCTAATTTTAATTCCAAACTTACGATCGACACCAAGAATATTTTAGTAAAATTTTCCTTTTATGGTAAACGTTTAATATAGCATGTTTTTAATTTGTAAAAAAGTCGTTTAATAATTCCGGTGTCAGTCAATCATTTCGTTATTTAAAAAAAAAAATTGTCTGTGCCGGAAAGGGTTACCAGCCACGCAAAACGAATGTTCATCGCAGGGCGGACATCAACGAGACATTCTCCTAACTGAGGGATGAGTAATGCGGCCGCATCATCACTCATGAACAGTAAAATGAATTTCTAGAACAAACCACCCGGGATAGCCGTTTGTTCAGCAATATAGATCTACTTCACATTTTTATATTTAAAACATCAAAGAGCAGGCTATTTTTCATAGAAATACATCATTTCTTTACCCAGATATGGCTAATTCCGTGGTTTATTGTAGTGTAAGTAACATAGCTCATAACTGCGATGCTTGTTGGTCACAGTTATTTTCGAAAAGTTTGCTTCGCCTTATTCAATTAATGAGATATATCCGATAAAATAAGTCACATTTTTCCTATCTAAAATACTGGTAGCCAAAAATCGTAGCCAGTGACTTACACTACAAGTACTCATGGAACTAGCCATATGAAGTTTTTACAAAATTTCTAGAGCATTTAATTAGAGAAAACAATCTACTCATTCTATTTTTACCTTCTCATGAAACTATTTTTACAGAAAATTTGAATACATCATGTAATTCTTATTGATTAAATCTTTTAATATTTTCTCAAAAAATGATTATACAAAGTAAAAAAGAAAAAAGAGTCATTTAAAAAAGTAACATTAACAGCAAACTCTATTAAGTTATTTCCATTATATCCTGCCTGTCAGGTTGTAATGAATTCAGAGCAAAACAACAACACGCAACACAAATTATCTGTGCATATTTTACAATACGTATCATAATCTGACACCCTAGGGAAAGTTAACAAGTGACTTTGTGCAATTATAAGGAATAAAAAAATGCATTTAGGAAAAATACTCTGTTTTCCTCTTAATTAAAAAGCTTAAAAGTTTTTACATGCATTTCGTCGGATGAAATTAAGATAGAACAGTTTCAATGCAAGTTACATGAAACGTAACCATTATTACGTTAATGCATCGCATAAATGCTATTCTCGTTGATATAAGCGCCCTTTTCATTAAAAGAAAAGCAAATTTAGGCGAATGTAATTATTGTTCTTCGGAAACAAGTTATGCAAATTAGTTGCTATAATCATTCACGAAAACCTCTTAGCGTGATAAGACTGTTGCTACATTTAGTAAAATAAAATATTTATGGACTGTATTTCGTTATAAAAATTACTTTTTTTTTTTTTTTTTTTTTTTTTTTTTTTTTTTTTTTTGTCCGGTTGAAAAATAATGAGAAATAAAGATGAGTGATAAGTTGATATTGGTTTTGTGAAAACGTAAGATAAATGGGAATTATAACCACAATTTACGACCAAAACCGGAATCATTGCATTAACAGGGCTAATCCTGATGATAAAATAATATTGGGATTAATATTGTTTGTATTGTGTATATCTTTATGAGTATGGATTGTATTTGCTCATGAAGCAATGTTATAATATTGACTATATTAGAATATATAATTGCGATGTTATGTTTTGCCGTTATTGATTGACAATACAGTTCAAATCTATAGACAATATTTTACAAATATAGGAATATACTGGAAGTATTTACGGAAATGTAATACAGTAGAGCGCCGATTATCGGAACTCCAATTAACCGAACTTCCAGTTATACGAACAGTCTATCCCCCCCCCGCCACCTCAAAAATAATAATAACCGAACTTCCTGTTATCCGGACAGCCTATTTCTCCCCCCCCCCCCCCCCAAAAAAAAAAAAAAATTGAACCGAACTCTCAATAATTGTTGGCTTCAAATAAAATTTTAAAACAAGAGAACACTGATAGTGGATCAGAAAATGAGGTATGTAAAACAATAAAGGAGATGGGAAGAATCCTAAGCTATGAAGAAAATGAAATTAACGAGTGGTTAAATAGTGAATTACATGACCCTGGATATCTGATTTTAAATGATGATGACATTGTGGTTGAGATTCATGATGAAAAAGAAATTGAAGAAAATGTCAGCGAATGCTCTGAAAATAACACAGGTCCACCACATAACGAAGCCTTTGAATGTTTGGAAACAGCTATGAAATGGATCGAACGGCAGAAGAACGTTGATTCTATCCAACTAACGTATTTTAGAAGAATTAGAGATACGGCAGCATTGAAAAGATGTCTCCGTTGAAGCAAGCAACAAGGAAAAGCTTTTTTGCTTAAATTATAATCTCTGTAGTTCAGAAAATGATAAAAAGAGAGAAAAAAATGTAATGATAAAAATGCAAACAAAAAAAAAATAAAAAAACAAACAAAAGGAAAACAATTTTTAAACATACCAGCACTAACTTCTGCTGCCAGTCCTAAGCTTAGATAAGGTGTGAAGATTTTAGTATAGTCAGAAACATCCCTTAAATTGTCTGTCCATTTATCCGAACTAGGGTCGGTCCCGACTTGTTCGGATAATTGGCGCTCTACTGCATTGGCAAAATAATGGACCCGAAAATAACTAATGTAATAAATTACATATTCTTAATTTTAAAGTACTAATTAATACTATTATTTTAACAAAAAAAAAATTTTTTTTATTTCTATCTAAAGTTTTTATTACATTTCTAGAATATTTAATCAACCAGAACAAGTTGCAATTATTTTAATTGATTCCCTCCATAAAACTGTTGTTAAAGAAAAAAAAAGTAAATACATTATTTTACAAAATCTTTAATTTTTTTAAAATGTCTATTCTTGGAAATGTTTATTACTTTAACAACAACAACAAAAAAGCAGCATTCAGAAAAGGAACATTAACAACAAACTCGATTCCTTTTTCTCCTCTCTGTCAGGTTGTAAGGAATTGAACGAAAAATTGCAGCGAACAACATTAAATTATCGTCGCATATTTTGCATTAAATAGCATAATCTCAAATCCTAGGAAAAGATAACAAGGGCTTTATTGAAATTATAATGAACGTAAAAGAGTGCACTTTGTAAAAATACCTTGTTTTCTGTTTAATTAAAAAGCTTAAAAACTTTTTACATGCATTTCTTCGGATGTAATTAAGATAGAATAGTTTGAATGAAAATTATATGAAACGCACCTTGTAATACTTTAATGTACTGTATGAATGCTATCTTTGTTGTTATGAATGCCCTTTGTATTAAAAAAAAGTAAATTTTGGCGAATGTACTTATTGTTATTTGGAAAGAAATTAAGTAAATTCGTTAATATAATTTTTCACGAAATCCTTTTATTATGACAAGACTGTTTTGATATTAAGTACAGTAAAATATATTTTAAATATGAGATGCGTGTGCTTTAGTTTGCTATAGTAATAATTTGCTGTGCTTTTTATTGTCTCGTTGAAAAATTATGAGTTTGTAATAATGAATATTGGAAGATTTTAGCTTCAAATGTTGTAAAATAAACGTGGATTATATAAAAGATATGCAACTACAGTCAAGCACGCTTGTTAGAAAAGTCATTTTCGCGATATCAATTATGGTGTCAATGATCGTATTAATTCGGATAGAATAAACAGCAATTAAAATTATTTATTATACTATATGAAATCATTTTAATCCCAGAGATAGCTGACCATGTAGATAACAATTCCAATCAGGGACGATCTTCAAACATGTAATACAGTGGCGTAGTATTAGGGGCAAGGGCGGATTATTTTACTTCAGCACTATCATATAGAAAATTTGTCTTTATTTAATCATTGAACGTTATACGATTAAAGAAAGCAAAATTTACCATAAAATAATACTGGTAGTAAAATAGTTCCAATCCCTCGCCCCCCTCCCGGCATAAAGCTACGGCACTGTTGTAATATCTTAATTAAACACGATGTCATATGTTAGCTGTCATGAAAAGTGGCTTTAACCCCTTGAGGGGCGCACAGTGGGACGTTTTGACGATCTAGGAGGACAAAATTATTTCGTTGAGGTTTAATTAGTTTTTCCTGTTTTTTTAAATGAATCACTAATAAAATACTCAACCAGTGATAAATAAATTAAGTTAAATAATGCTATAAAAAGTGATAGAATATCTTTATTAAGACTTACGGTCGTTTCATCGCACAATCGGCGACATTTTCAAAATCAATCATAATAGAAAATATTTTCACATAACTTAAAAACAATAATATAGTAAACAATGTCACGAGACATGAAGCATAAGGAAAATATTGCAAACATAAAATTAAATAAATATTAAAAATTAAATTAGCTATTTGCGAGCGTGGATTAATTTTTACACATAATTTAAAAACAACATGGTAAACAATGTCACGAGACATCAAGCATACTGAAAAACATTGCAAAACATAAAATAAAATAAAATAAAATTAACTTGGCTATTTGCGAGTGTGGATTAATTTTTACTATTGTTTCTACAATTACTTAGTATCTCTTTCCAAATTCTAGGTAAATCAAGGGACACAGAATCATTGCAAATATTCTCGTTGCGTAAAAATATTTCTATTGATTCTCGGACTATGGAAGGTAAATAAAATCTTGATGGATAAATTAACTTGCTATTTTTAAATTCAATCTGTAAAGGTTCTTCGCTGCAGAAACTTTGTATGAAAAAGGTGCTTGCGCATTATTAGGGATAATGGATTGACTGGCTATGGGCTTTCTACAAAGCATTTTCATACAAAGTTTCTGCATTTAGACATTCTATTCAGAGAGCTTTCACAGTTTGTACCCCTGAACATTTAAATAACGAAATAAATAAAATATATGATATTGCAAGAAACAATGGATACAAAGAAAGCACCATAGAAAAATTAATTAAGAGCTTGAAGAACAAAAAGAAAAGAAATTTCAAGCCACAAAATTCCACGTTATCCACTTTACAATATTTTCCTGGTTTCTTTGAACGTTTAAAATATAAACTCAATAAATTCAATATCTTCCTAGTCGCAAAACCATCCATAAAAATAAAAAATATAGTATGCAAGAAAATAGATCAAATTGAGTCCAACCAATTAGCAGGAGTATACGAAATACCTTTCACCAAAGAAGATGGAACAAAGCAGTTTTATATAGGTATGACAAGCAGAAAACTTAAAACTAGAATCAAAGAACATATAGCAGACATCAAATACAATAGAAGAACCACAGATTTGGCCAGATTATGCAGCGAAGAACCTTTACAGATTGAATTTAAAAATAGCAAGTTAATTTATCCATCAAGATTTTATTTACCATCCATAGTCCGAGAATCAATAGAAATATTTTTACGCAACGAGAATATTTGCAATGATTCTGTTGTGTCCCTTGATTTACCTAGAATTTGGAAAGAGATACTAAGTAATTGTAGAAACAATAGTAAAAATTAATCCACACTCGCAAATAGCCAAGTTAATTTTATTTTATTTTATTTTATGTTTTGCAATGTTTTTCAGTATGCTTGATGTCTCGTGACATTGTTTACCATGTTGTTTTTAAATTATGTGTAAAAATTAATCCACGCTCGCAAATAGCTAATTTAATTTTTAATATTTATTTTATTTTATGTTTGCAATATTTTCCTTATGCTTCATGTCTCGTGACATTGTTTACTATATTATTGTTTTTAAGTTATGTGAAAATATTTTCTATTATGATTGATTTTGAAAATGTCGCCGATTGTGCGATGAAACGATCGTAAGTCTTAATAAAGATATTCTATCACTTTTTATAGCATTATTTAACTTAATTTGTTTATAAGTGATTATTATACATGTATTTATAACAGTGATAAATATTTGGCTATTTAACAACAATGTCTTAAAATAAAAATAGAGTGTGCCCACTAAAGTCCACTAAAGTTGTTTAATTTTTCCATTCTTTAGGAATGGCACTTTGATTTAAAAAAATGCTTATTGCTTAATTATGCTGAATAATTTGTTAATAGCCAAGATGAAATTTGTAAACAACATCAAGGATCATCTAGAATTTCAGCCTTTAAAAAAAACGGTAAAGCGTATTTAATATAGCTTATTTTCAAACAAAAATGTGTTAACTCTGACCTTAACAAAGCCGTGACATTAGATCAGCAAATTCGTGCTTTCAAATAAAACAGAATAGTCACGACGTACATTCAAACTTAGAGGAAGCTAGTGCTACTTTTGAAACTCCCTTAAACCAGCTGCGCAAATGGCTACTTTACGGTCGCAATTAAGTGACACCCCTGATTTATTACGCCAAAACTAGTACGGATCTCGAAAATACAGACGTTCAGCTACCAGTATACGCGGTTTTGTCAAATCCCGAGATAATCGGAATAATGGATTTTGTCCATCTAGTTCATCAAAACGTCCCAATGTGGGGCGGTGGGTTATATTCTATCCCACGTACGATTAATAAAGATTTGCACCAGAAAAATGTGTATTAAATTTTACTTTTCTAACTTTGGTTGGAAAAAAGGTCGTAAAATTGTTTTTCCTTATTTTACAATGAAATTTTTTTGGAGATTCCGATATAAATTCAACATTACATAAACACAATTACTTGCCCCTCAAGGGGCGGTAATAATATATCCCACCTAATTTAAACAAGATTCCCATCAGAAAATTGTAACTAAATTTTATATTTTTAACTTTGGGGGAAACATCATCGAAAAATTGCTTTGCCTTATTTAAAAATAAAAATTTTCGATTATTCCGGTGAAATTTCAATATTTAGAGACATTTTTGCTTGCCCCTCAAGGGGTTAAATGCTGCAACTTCGCACAGTTGAAGCGAAATGAAAGGTAACTCAAGTTTAGATTTTTGCCTCTGGTCCATGAGATGTCAGTAGTTCACTTATATGTTACGCAAAACTTTAACCTCTAGCAGTCGAGTGTCGGCCGATACCCTCACAAGCTTTATATACATGATTCTATTTTTATATTCTATTTGCACCATTATATTTTAAAAGTACGTTTTTTAGTAAATGTATCTTGCACAATTTGTACAAAGTCCAATTACAAATGTTTCTTAACCATTTCAGGGTAAGATTCTTCTATTCGTAAAATGCTGAAATAATTGCAAAACACAAGAATTTAAAAACAATTTTATTCCAAAGTACGCGAAAGCTTTTGTTCCCGCCATTAATAAAAGGAAACTTTTCATTGTAATATTCTGGTGTCAATGTAGCATTTAGGAATTAAAATCAGGTGGTCCAAAAATGAACCACCGCCCTTGAAGGGGTTAATAAAATAAAATGATGTAAACCGAATAAATTCGTGTAATAGATGCCTGTGCCTGGGATGATAACTTCGACAGCAAAGGATTAAAAGAAAAAAAAAGATAAATAATAGTTGCAACACAGAAACTACACAAACCTCAGTATGGAGATATCGTAATGCCTGCTACTTCTTCTTTCCTTGAGCGAAAGCATTTCAGTCATTAGCTGCTCAAATTGGGTTACACCGAAATGCAACACTGGGTGATTTCGCAGCAAATGCGTTCTCTTAGCCTTTTTTAATACGGGATGGGAATGGCGACTAATATTACACCAGGGTTCGTATGTACTTGAATTTCCAGACTAAAAAATTGTTCTGTACCATTATTTTCATATGGAAAATCTCTCCTGAAATAAGTCCAAATTTCGTCCGTTTAAAATAGATTGATTTTTCTATAAAAAATTCTGATATTTGGCCTTGAAAATAACGGTACCCAGACGAACTCTGTTACGTTCTTCAGTGTCACAAATAGCAAAAGAAAATCATTGAGGAAGATTTCTCTAGAAAATATCATAGTAAATTGCACAGATTTTTTTTCAAAAAGTTTGACGGATAGAACTAAAAATATCCCACTGGGAAGTATATGTCACATACCATAATCGAAATTTTAAGTGATTTAATTAAATGTATAACTTATTTTAAGTTTATTTCGGAAAACCTTGTTATTACAAGCATTTCCGTGGCGCTTTCATTATAGCACCGAAATTGCTATCAAGTTAAATCTTTCATTTTAAACCTTAACGGAACAATGCCGCTATATAAGCGGTCGGTACCCTTATCCAAATTTATTCGCTTTGCAACACTTCATTTTTAAGAAACACTTTTGCTTAAACTGTGGCAACATGTTCAAGAGATATTTACTAAAAATTATACTTTTAAAATATAGTGTTGTGAATAGAATATAAAAATAGAATCATGTATTTAAAGCTACCGTCCGTTATTTTAATAACACAGTAAAATTTATATATTACATTTTAAAACATCAGTTTGAAACATCAAAAGCGCATTGATGATTTACTTAAAAAATTTATTATAATGCTCATATTCATGTTTTTATTAGTAAACTAACCTTCGATACAGTTATTAGAAAGACATAACCTTAGCTTCAACACAAAAACATACATTTGTTTACTGCCGATACAAACAATACGTAGCGTTTTATCTTCATATATACAAGTAAAACATAAAATAAGAAAATTACACTGACACGTGCAAAAAAAGGAGAGATAATCTAATACAAGCTTGAACTTTCGGTTTTTAGTTATCGTGATAAACTGTCATCACACCTGTTTGAATGAAAACACCTGTGTAACTGATTGCGGTTTCTTTTATCAAAGATTGATTTGTTTTGTTCGGAATTCAGAAGGTTTTTTGTAGGATTATATTCAAATGAACAAATGAATTCATTCAAATGAATAATTCAAATGAAATGAATCATGATTTAAAAATATAGTCGAACCCGGTTAATACGCGATCTTGCTTAATACCAGGATTTTTTCCTATCTCTTGAACATATTCTTGAACCCATTATTTATTTTCTGTATAACATCAAAAATAGTAGGAATTTCAGTAGTGAAATAGTTAAGTTGATAGAGATGTTCATTAAGGGGGAGGGTAGTTTTTGCGTTTATTTTAGGTTTTTTGGGAGATATTTTAAATTTTGGACTTTCATCGTTTATGCCTTTGGTGGAATTTTTGCATTAGAGGTAGCTTCGGCATAGAATTTTTTCAATTGTGGTTAAAGAGGGATGTTCTTAAAACCCTTGTAACAAGAAGGGTGCGAAAGATCGCATTTACTGTATTTGGAGGGCAGTCTAAGCAGCTTTTTTAGCTCACAGGCTATCAAAGCCTGAGAGTTTATGTGTCCACCTGTTCTGTATGTACGTAGGTACGTATGTACGTACGTAACGCGATAACTCTTGATAGAAATATCCGATTTGCTTCAATTTTTTTTCTTGGTTCATTCTGATAAGGCGCTTCCCTGATTAGTTTTGGGGGTTCATTGGTTAAGGATAAAGGGGGGAAAGAGGAGCTAGTCCACACCCCTTAATTTAGATAAATGGGTTTTTATGCAGAATTATTCGATTTGCTCCAAATTTGGTATACCGGTTTATTATGTTAAGGAGCTTCCCTGATTAGACTTGGAGGTTCATTAGTTAAGTATAAAGGGGGAAAAGAGGGGCTAGTCCACCCCCTTAGTTTAGATAAATGGATTTTTCATGCAGAATTATTCGATTTGCTCCAAATTTGGTATACCGTTTTATTATGTTAAGGAGCTGTCTTGATTAGATTTGGAAGTTCATTAGTTAAGTATAAAGGAGGGACGGGGGGTAGCTCCCCCCCTTAATTTAGATAAATGGGTTTTTCATACAGAATTATTCGATTTGCTTCAAATTCAATAAACCGATTTATTGCGATATGGCGCTTCCGTCATTAGATTTCGAGGTTCATTTGTTATAAAAGGGGGAAAGGGGGGAAGTCCCCTCCCCTTAATTTAGATAAATGGTTTTTCATACAGAATTATCAAATTTACTTTAATTTTTTTTCTAGGTTCATTCTGATAAGGAACTTTTCTGATTAGATTTGAAGGCTCATTGGTTAAGCATAAATGGGGGAGCTAATAGCCCCCTTAATTTAGCGAAATGGTTTTTCCATGCTTAATTATCTGATTTGCTTCAAATTTGGTATACCAGTTTATTATGTTAAGGAGCCTCCATGATTAGATTTGGAGGTTCATTGGTTAAGTATAAGGGTCATTCTCTGAAAAGTGGCTGTTTTTTTAAAAAAAAAATTACGGCCCAATAAAATTGCCTCAAAAATCTCAAAATTTAGCATGCAAGTACCTTATTGCTATATTTATTAAAAAATAATATGAACCAAACTGTATCTCATAGTTCTTCTGATATTTTAATTTCAAAGCACTTCCATTGCTAAAAAGTTCAAATAAATGATTGGCACCGGAATTTAAGAACAAATTTATTTTTAAATACGAAAAATGTTATATGTTACATACATGTTAAATAGATAAAAATTTATAAAATGTCTGGTGACATTGTGGCGTTTAGGAATTAAAATTAAGTGGTTTCATAAACATACCACTGCCCTTGAAAGGGATAAAAATAAACAGAAATTAAAATTAGAAGTCATACTGCCAATAAATAATACTTTTTTTTACTCTATGTCAATTGAAAAAATAAAGATAAAGCATTAGCATTTAGAGGAGTTAATGTTTATTTGAATTAGTACAAATTTTATTTATTTATTTATTTTTAACTTCTGCCTGTAAAATAATCAAATTTACAATTGTGTTATCTTTAGTTACGGTAATTAAAAGTCTTATGAGTTTTTTAATGTGTGTTTTATTGTTTTAGATTTTCTTATTTTACTGTTTACTACATATATAAATGGATTCAGTTCATTCACTCACAATTTAAATCATTCCCTCATATTAAAATTATGAGGGAATGATTGTGAGGGAATGACGAAATACTTCTGAAAACCATGTTGTACAAAGTGATTAGTCTTAGGTATATTTTCAGTTACTAAATATATCTTGAAACACATTTCTAATAATTTAACAACATAAAAGACATTTCATTAGTTTTTATTAAATTTATAATAGATGAGGGAATGACCCGTAATAAAAATACTTACATTGATCTAGTACTTCAAAGCCATATACTAACTATTCAAGAACGTTTTTGAGAAAACAATAAGATGGATACTTTACTCTTACACCAATTGTCCTAGCCAAAACCTCATAAAGCATGTGATGCTTTCTACTAAGTAAATAATGGCAAATTTATAGTTATGTGAGGGAATGACGACAAATGCTAGGGACATCATTAAAAAGTGCCATAATTCATTCATTATATAAAATATAAATATAATTAAATAGCTAAATATGTATTTAAGTGTGTTTAATAGATTGAAAAAAAATTATAAATAAACATGCTGCAATAGCAGAGAAAGCATTTTCTTTCCTACATTTGTGAATGGGGACATAGTGGGGGAATGATATTTGCATTAAAAAATACATTAAATTTATCTAATTTCAATTCAATAAGCAAATAATTACAGTTTTTATGAATAACTGATTAATATTGATAGTTTAAATCATTTTTTCTTTTTGTAATTTTAAAAATATGTCTTCAAGACCCCTGGGACATAAAATTGCCACTTTTCAGAGAATGACTCATAAAGGGGGGAAACGGGGCTGATGCCCCTTCATTTATTTTTTGAGGGGCATTATTCTTTTAAATAAGAGTATAAATAAGAGTAATCAGTGTGAATCGCCTGTGAGGTCAATGCCATCAGTTTAACTGGGCACTTTCCATTTTTTTCTTCTCACTGCGGCTTTAACGTTACGATATTTTGATGATACTAAAACCTTTAAATGTCAGAGTTTCTTTTAGTTCTTCTATGTAAGTGGACGTTGAGAGGACTCTAATTATTGCTATGATAGTGGCTCTCTTTCAGGAATGACATAAAATTGGATTTTATTTAAGATGCTCAATAATGCGTATTTTAATCCGGGCATAATTTGGGAGAATTTTAATCCCTTGAGGGGCGGTGTGATATATTTTATCCCACCTAAGTTTAATTAAGATTTGTACCAGAAAATTTTTACTAAGTTTTACTTTTTTCACTTTGAGGGATATTGTTGAAAAATTGCTTTTCCTTATTTAGGAATAAAAATTTTCAAACTTTCCGGTGGGAATTCATCATTACACGCAAACACAATTGCTTGCCCCTCAAGGGGTTAAGATATAACTTCCTGAAACATTTGCTTCAAACTCGCACTCGCTGCGCTTTGACAAGTCTCTTCTGATGTCAATTATGTTAGAAATTCCCATAACCAAGATGGCTTTGGGTTTTTTGCCTTCAGGTTTTTTAGCACTAATTTCTTTGTTTTCTTGTTCCATGTCATAATGCTCGGGAGAATTCGAAGCAGCGGCGATTTTAGATTAACTCTATTTTCTGCGTTTTTTGCTCACAATTTTGAAGTTATCGTCAGCAGTGTCCTTAATGGAAATATTTTCCGTTTTTCAGGACGATCTAAGTTTATTGCCCATTTCAATTCATCCTGCAAATTAGTCTCTTTGTTTCTACAAAGAAAATTGTAGATTTGAATTTTTTCCGTATTTGAAATTTCATGGGAATAATTATCATTTGAAATCTCCTTGGGGTAAAAAATTCCATTATTGTCAGGGTTGTAAAAATCTAGACGCCGGGGGGCGAGTCTCTCACCACTAAATTTTATTCGTTATTTGTTCGTATAATACTTCGTTTAAATTTTTTGCAAGAATGTTAATAATTTTTAAGCGAAGAAAACTAATAAAATTTAGTGATGAGAGATTGTCCGCTGGCGCCTAATTCTTACAATCCCGATTATCGTATCTATCGATCGTTTCGTAAGAAGTTAATTGTACATGATTAATTGGTGAGGCAAACACAGAAGACGTACTATCAAAACTGCATACATGTTAAGCGTACAAACTTAATGCTGGGATAGGACGTAAATTAACACATCTGCGCCATCTTGTGAATGGGGTTGATAATCCAAATACGCGGGCTTTTAGTGTGACGTGAATTATGAGAGAATATCGTTCACCCGCCAGAAAAGTGAAACATCTCGCAAAAATTCATTTTGCGTTTTATTCCACTAATAGGTCTGTCATAGGTGCGTCTTGGTACATAAACAGTTTCATAAGTGTAGGTAAGCGGAAAATCAATTTTTTACGCTATATGTCTATTTGTGATCACAGACGAGATGTGGATTGTGTGGGGAGGTAAAGTTATACAACACTCAAAACCTCATCCTATGTCTTCATTTTTAAGGATTTTATGTTTTTATGCACGTTTTCAGCCTTGCATGCAAAGCTTAGTACTATAATTTCATGTTACAGTAAAATCATGCAAATTTTCTTTTGCCTCTCCTGTGAAATAGACTTTTGTAGAGATCAGAGCCTGATTAACCACGGGGCAAATTTCCACCACTAAAAATAAACAGAAAATTTTGCCTCGTTCATGGCAGAAATTTTACATGAATACGGCGTTTAGATAAGGCGAACTTTTCTTTTAAAATTTATTGGTGTAAGTTTGCCCCATTAGTAATCAGGCCCTGGTCGAGATGTGTCACTTTTCTTACGGGTGAGCGATATCTACCATCTACGCATATTTTCTAAATCTTTAGTCACTCATCGAGTGTGAATTTTCTTTACCAGATTTATTGCACAATAATGACGTAGACAAGAAGGTTGTGGGGTCCAGATGCACTTGACACCACGAAGTTTCTTTCGTCTTATCTAATCAGAAGCACTGCAGCTATTAATCAAGCTGAAAAAAAACTTTACAATTTTAGTGCTGTGAAGTAAGAAAACGATTAGGTATCTTCCTGTCGTTTAACCCCATCCGCTACGTAGCGCTTGACCTTGATTGATCTGACATTGTCTTTAATCTTGCGGTGTTACCTCTCCCATTTAAGATAGAATGCTTAATATCTATGCAGTTTTGCGTACGACTCATACTCACCCCACTGCAGTCATCAACAAAGCGGTATAAGTAAGCGTACAAACTTAATACTGGAATCGGGCGTAAATTAACACAGTTGCGCCATATTGTGGACGGGGTGATAATCCACATACGCGAGCTTTTAGTGTGACGTCATATATGACAGGATATCTATCATATGCGCATATTTTCTAAATTTTTAGTCACTCATGGAACTGAATTTTGCTTACCACATTTACTGTAAAATAATGAGAGAGGGACGTCCAGATGCACGTGACACCCCGAAGTTTTCTTCGCCTTGCCAGAGAAATTTCAGCTATTAATCAAGGTGAAAAAATCTTTACAATTTTAGTGATGTGAAGTAAGAAAACAGTTAGGCATCTTCCTGTAGTTTAACCCCGTCCGCTACGTGGTGTGTGACCTTGATGGATGTTACCCAGGGCTCGCAGCTTTCCTAAAATTTTCGCACTTTCCTACCAGTATTTTAAAACGATAATCTTTATTGTAAAATTCTATTACAGATGTTAAAGGAATCTAACACAAATAATTCTTATTTAAAATACTGGTAGCAAAGTGCGAAAATTCTAGGAACGCTGCGAGCCCTGGTTACCTCTCCCATTTGAGATAGCACGCTTACTTATATCGCTTTGGTCATCTAGGCATACATCTTTCACAGGTACGGAGATTGAATCGTACGCTGCAACAGCATTCACCAAGAGGAAAGATCTAGCCGGGGCATACACACGCGTTGGGCTTAGCCGTATGGTTACCTCGTACCGCAAATTCGCTTCCATCTGTTGTCAAAGCACATGTAAACGCGTTTCTTAAAAAAAAGCACTGCCAACTGAATAAAATTCGAGTAAGAGATGCTGGTCCTAATGTCACGTGCGAAGTGGCATAGGACCGATAAGGGTTACATATTTAAATTACAGTGTGATAACTGTAGTTAGCTATGGAGTTACTACTGCTATTAGTAAACTTCGGTATTATCCAAAAAGTATATGCAACTTGCACTGCATTTAAGTTTTTTTGCAACATAATATATTTATCACATAGATAAATAAATACTTATTCAATAATTATATCTTTATCCCTTAAAGATTTATTTAAGGTTATAGGGATATTACTATATATCTTGTACATAAGACAAAACATTTATTGAGTAACATACCAACAAAATATGTCAGCATTAACGAGGCTTCAGCGTTACAAAAGACATTTCAGTATGGATGATATGATTTGAACGACAAATTCTACATGTTTTTTATTCAAAAAAGAAAATACCTCAAACAGTAAATATCAATCACAGGCTGAAACGTAAATGATTTGCTGCAGCAAAAGATTCTTTTTCTTTGATATGTGTGTCAGAAAACTGGAATCTGAAGCATGTAATATTGTTTTACTGACATCTACATGAATTGAAATTTTACTTGCTTTTGTATTTTGTACATAAATGCTGCCATGCAAATCATCTTCAACTGGAAAACGTTTTTGACACATTCAAATATATTATGCCAAAGTTCATACACACATCATCTAAATCTGTGTCATAAAAGATATTTTCATATGTACACTATCTCTTAAAGAAAAAGACAAAAACCATTTTTGACAACATTCAAAGATATTACGTCAAATATTATGTATGTCACATTTAGATAAGTTGAGAACAAAATTAAATCAAACTTTATATAAGCGCCTACAGGAAAATCTAGACTTTATTCTGAATACTTTTTCCTTTGTTTCCTAATTTTCTTCAGTCTATCAGTCTTTTCTAACAGTCGATGTACAATCCTAACAGTCACAGGAACCTCTTACACAAATTTATTCGTTAGCAACAACTTTTTTAGAGATACATTTTTACTCGTACTTTACAAACTTTGTCAAAAGAAATTTATTAAAATTGTACTTTTAAAGTATAGTGGTGTATGTAGAATATTAAAATAAAATCATATATATGTATAAAGCGTGGGCGGTAATTTGCCGACAATCGACAGCAAAGGGTTAGCAATCTAAAATATTTTCAAGAACAGGCAAACAATTTTATTTTGTATATTTTTTAACTACAATGGACTCTCATTAATGCGTGTCCGCTTATGACGCATCTCTCTTTAATGAGGAGAATTTCGTTTTAGACGCAATTTCGTATTTGCAATTAATGTTAAAGACGCGAACATTTTTTTTTCACAAACTCACCAAGCAGACTCGAAATGGCTTTTGTACATTATTTTTTCAAAAGCAATTTTGATACAATTTTGATTTTTGCGCGATCAAATCATATGAAATTTTCATTGATAATAATAAAATGAGAAAAAAATCTACCAGCATAAACGTGAAAGGTTCAAAAATTGCTGTTTGCGTTCTCTTAATATTGGTTAACAAAAAATCAAAATGGGATATAAGGTAAACGCAAGTAGCGGGACTCTTAAGGACCTTTAACTAACTATTTTAAAGTGTTAATGCATTCCAAAAGGTATACAGGGTGCAAAGGAAAATCCCGTTAACCTTAAAATACTTCCGAACGGTGAGAGCTACAGCTATGCAAGTGAGGTAACGGTATAGTAAAGCGACTACGCCCGATATAGTTCAAATGGAAACAACGCCCCCTAGTGGCGAAATTTGGAAGATAGCCATTGCAAATCGAAAACGAAAAGAGGTAGAGCGAAATTCCTAATTAGAAAGTTTCAGAGTATCAATTGTTAGTACGAAACAACGTTTGGTTTACATGGATAAGATAAATCTTCGCATGTATACCCAAAAATGTCCGCAATCGATGCACTTCACTTTGTGTAAACCTTTCAATGGAATAGCCGAGAAGTAAGATGAAATACGCACAATTTATGGTATAAATACGTACTTATCTCAATACATTTTGATAAATTCACACACACACAAAAAAAACCCAGACAAACTGACCCACAGCAATAAAAAGTTAATATTCCTTATGTTCGAAAAGTTTACCATTGCTCACGATACACGTTTGTATTCGTGAGAGTAAATCTCCATGCACATTTCTTAGCATGGTACGTCTGTTGCAAGCCTCTTCAATACGACGGCATAAATTTTACCCTTTCGGTGGCTAGACGACCTCGCCACCTTGTTTTAATTCCAAAACTGACAAATGGCCCCAAGAATATTTTAATAAAATTTTGCTTTTGTAATGAAAGTGCAGATTAGCGGGGTTTTATTTTCTAAGAAATTCGTTTGAATATTCTGGTGTCAGTCAATTATTTCGTCAGTTTACGAAAAGAATTCTTCTGCCCCATGAAATTGTTGGCCTAAAATTTTAAATGCATTGGAAATTAAATTTTTACAGACATTACAGAACAGTATAACGTCACAATCTGCAATTGTGTACTGTTACATTTCCAAAATGTGAATATGCAAAGTAGAATCGTTGCTCATCGATTTCGGACATTTTGGGTATACAGGTGGCGATTTATCTTATCCGTGTGAGCCGAATGTCGATTCGTACTAATTAATTGATGCACTAAAACTTTCTAACTGGACATTTTGCTCTATCTGTTTTCGTTTTCGATTTGCTATGACTATCTTCTAAATTTCGCCGCTAGGGGGGCTGCTGTCATTTGCATTAGGTAGGCGTAGTCGCTTTACTATACCATAGCTGCCAACTCTTCCGCTTTTTCAGACCACAAAAATTTAATAGAAATTTTTGCCTTATTTATTCGGCAGATAACTGCGATTTAAAAAGATAAAATTTACTATAAAATTTTTGTGGTCTGAAAAAGCGTAAGATGTTGGCAGCTATGCTATACCGTTACCTCACTTGCATAGCTGTGGCTCTCTCCGTTCGCAAGTATTTTCATGTTAAAGGGACTTTCCTTTGCACCCTGTATATGTTTTTTAACCAAGTCTCAATCTTCATGTAACGGAATAAACATTTAAAGTTTCAAAGTATAATCTGCTAAAAAAATGAAAAATAAAAAATATTATTTTCCTCTATGCTCCAAGTAGGCCTAGTAAATTTATTATGCTTGAATCTTTAAGTGTTCGGCTTATACAATAAATTATGTTCAATGTAATAGAGGATATCAACAGCAGTTTAATTCAAAATAAAACCTAATATTACAGAAACAATATTTTGCATAAAAACTTATCTCTTAAAGAAATTTCTAAGAAATTGCCAAAAAATCTGCTTTTAAAGACACTCTAGAAAATAAACAAATATAACAGGAGAGAAAAAATCGATTATTGCAAAAAGTTTATCGACAGTTAACACGTCAATCAGATTTCTTTCAGTCGTTTTTCAGAAATGCATTCCGGGCTTTGTTTTTTAACTTTAAAAATTTTGAGGCCCTTTACTGTTACGTGGCCCACTATAGGTGCATTTACCTTAACAGACAAAATTTTCGAGTGTGTTGCAAAACTGAAAAATGATGTGGTAAACAGGGCTACCACAGACGACTATTTTTTTTTAAATTATACTTTGCACCACTTTCTAAAAACAAAAATCTTTCACATACACTTTGACAACATATGTAAGAGAAATGTACTACGAAATTCGTATTTTAAAAATAGTGGTGCAAATTGGATATGAAAACAGTCGCCAGTGGCAGCTCTGGGTAAAAGAAAAAAATCAATTGTCAAGTAGCACACAGAAAAGTGAGAGATTACGTTAATTAAAGTTGAATTGGGTAAGTGCGGCAATTTTTTGCATATTATTTGTCCTCAGTATTTATATCTATAAATTTAACTTATAATTCACTCTTAATACCTAATGGATTCATCAAAATTAAAACTACAAACGTAGTAGGTCATAGTAAGAAATACGCCTTTATGCCACACATAAATATAACAGAACACAAGTTACAGATCCAATATTTTAATACAAACTAAACATAATCACTCGACTACATTCTCATCAGAAATTATCTGACGTCACAGCCGCTTACACGCCGACATCCAATTAGAGAAAAAAGATACAAAGACTATAAATTATACTTCATGATTTGGGAAATGATTACAAGATCAATAAATATTACTTAACCCTATCGCTTCGTAGGTAATTCTTCTCGATGAGCGTCTTTTACAGAATTTTTAATCTTTATCACCTGTTCTTTAAAGGAGAAATTTTTGACTATCGTAATTGGCGTAAATGTCCTGATTAAATCAGACAGTTTTCGCTAAATAAATAACTGGTGGGAACAACCAAATAGTATTAATTTGACGGGAAAATGCATGCCCGAGCATATCTCGGGCTGCGCAGCGAGAGGGTTAATGATTTAAGAAATAATTATACTTCATTTCTGGCTAATTTATTGGGTCGTTCGGAATGTCGTGCCCGTTTGGGAAAATCAATTCGTATCGGAAAATTCTGTCATTTAATTATTAGACATTGATTACAATATCTGATGTCTAATAATTACCGGGCAGAATTTTCCGGTACGTACGAACTGATTTTCTCAAATGGAAACGCCTTTCCGAACTATCCAATATCATCCCAGCAAAGAGGAAATTGCTGGACAGCATCAAGATAGGTGCTGGCAATGATGGAGAAGTGCTGGCTGATGGTCTACCACTGCATGACCACTGCTGGACAGCTTCAGTCAACTTTGCTGTTGGAAATCATCAGATAAAATTCTGGTGGGCATCCATTTTATCTCATGCGCTGGCCCACCACTACATGCAAGTGCACGAACTTTTGCAGTATTATTGCTGGGAAACCTTACGCTAAGTGGCGCTGCGAATATCGAAGACATTGAGTATTTGAACACAAATCTGAAATGAATATCTTAACACAATTTAAGCTGTGAAGCTAATTTTTTTTGAAACTGTAAAAAATATAGCACCACTGCCACCAACAAAATAAATAAGTAAATGACTAAATAAATAAATTCTTTATTTCTATACGCTTTTTTTTTCCTTAACCCCTTAACGCTTGAATTAAATCACGGTTGAAAAATTCAAATTGCTTATCGGCACCACTTTTAATAAAAAGAAATATTCATATTATTTAATGACAGGAAAAATGATACCAAAATATAGCCAATTACACTATTTTATAAAACTGGTGAGAATCAAATAATTTGAGTAAAAGACGCAGCCCGAGAATATGACGGGAGCGAGAATTAAGGGGTTAAATCTGGTTATACTAGGTTACAAAGGATTTCGGTGGTCATAATTTACGCAGTTCAGAATCAATAATAAAAAAAAGCATATAAAATACTTAGGATTTCTACACAATAGAATAATTTCTATACCAGTTTAATTATTGGGAACGTAAATTACAAAAGAAACAAACTTGAAATAGTGTAATGAGAGCTTGAAAGCTACGATCAATCGTAGCGTACGCTGAAATCAGTTATTCGTGTCTGATCATGAAAACCAAACAGCATCGAGCGCAGTCAGTACTTGGGAGGGTGACCACATGCAGTTCAAATATTTCTATAGACACTTCTACAGATGTTTCTATAACTCTTGGTAAAACTAGCTTACAGAAAAAAGAGCCATAATTATATATTACTTTGTTTTTTTTATAGAATTCTATAAGAAATTTTTGTAAGGGAAAGTGCTGGGCCAGCAAAAGAATAGCAGGGGGATAGGTGCTAGCACAGCAGGAAAAGTGCCGGATTGAAGTAATGTGATGGCATACCAACCTGCTGTTGGCCATCACTGACGGGCCAGCTGCATTCGGCTTGGACACTTTTCGACAGGTTTAAGTAATGGCACCCTTGCACTTTACCGCTGATAGCACTGCTGGCTGCCATCTTTTTGCCAGCTGATGGCCCACTGTTTCTTTCTTTGCTGGAATGTTTAAATGATTATTTGTACATAACTTCAGCAATTCATTCTTGGGTATTAAACCCTTCGGAACGAGCGTTTTTTACATAATTTTTAATCTTTTATCAACGATTTTTCAAAACAGAAATTTTTGCCTAATTGAAGAGGGGAAATGCTCGGATTAAATAAGGCAAAATTTACAATACAAATTTACTAGTGAGAAGAATCATGGATTCTGAGCATCTTACGCGGCCCATATACCGGTCGCTTTACCCCAAGGGGCTAACAAATTCTCCGTAACTTGGATTTTAATTAAAATTGTATAAACATAAAGTTGCTAACCTATTTAATTTCCGTCAGAAACTTTATTCATTTTTAGCGACGGAAGAAGGGATTACTTTACATTATTCGAATGTTTACATCGTTTGATTAGGAAAATAATGTTTTCCTTGGAAGACTGCACTAAAGTTCACTGTATTAGTTTCATGATGAAAAGTCAGTCATGGATCAAAAGACAAGTTTCTTAAAAGTGTTATTATTGAAAAAAACATTTATGAAAAAACATGTGTGAAAAACATTACACAGAAAAAAACACTAGTCCTTTTTGTTTTTTAATTTTAAGATTTTAAGCATTGGAGAATTACTTACCAAAAAATATCTGGATAATAAGCATTCCGGTATGTCCTCATTAATTCAATATTTGATAATAACAAATTCTCACTAACTTGAATTTTGAATTAAAATTACTAAAATAAATAACAAGTTTCAGCATGACGTTGGTAAACTATTTGGTTTCCGTTATTCATTTTATATAACGACGTAAGGTATTAGTTTACATCATTGAAATGTTTACATTGTTTAATTCGGGCAAAAATGTCTTCCTTGTAACCCAGCACTAACGTCCACTGTATTAGTTTCATTACAAAAAACCAGTGCTTGATCAAAAAACAAGTTTCTTAACCCCTTGAGGGGCGGTGGGATAAAATATATCCCACCTAATTTAAACAAGATTCTCACCAGAAAATTTTTACTAAATTTTATTTTTTTAACTTTGGAGGAAAATCGTTGAAAAATTGCTTTTCCTTATTTAAAAATAAATTTTTCCGATTATTCCGGTGAGAATTCAATATTTAGAGTCATTTTTGCTTGCCCCTCAAGGGGTTAAAAGTGCCATTATTTATAAACTTGTACAAAAAAAATATTATACTAAAAAAAAATACTAGTCCTTCTTTATTTTGAATTTTGAACATTACAGAATTATTTACCAATAAATGTCTAGATAAGCGGCATTTCAAGATTTCGCTTAAATACTTAACAAAAAGAATATGCGAGTCTTTTTAATGTTACGAAAAGCTTTTTTTTATTTCCTTAGATTATTTAGTTACATTTGAATGTATAATTAATTGCATTTACACACAAACACACACACACACACAAAAAAAAAAAAAAAAAAAAAACGCTTTTCTAAAGTATAAATTTAATTTTTTTTAATACTTATGAAAACATTTTTACTATTACCTAACACACAAAAAATATATTTAAAAACAAAACAGATTATCTATAGTGAGATTCAAAACTCGCCTTATCCTGAAAATCAAATTTTGGGAAATTGTGAAAAACCTTTGACTGCGTTCATTGTAAACCAAGATTTTACAGTGCAGAAATACACGATAAAACTAGTTTTTTGCAAAACACGATAAAACTAGTTTTTTGCAAATTTCAGTGTTTTTTCAATGCAATTTCACCTATAGAATATATTAATAGAAAAAAATCGATTTTTTAAATTTTGGATAAGGCTAGTTTTGAAATTTTCGCAAATGAAGTATATTTAAGAACATTTTAAGATTTTTTTAAAAATATATATTACTAATAAAAAATATTGTATAATAGATTTTCGTACATTTAGAGAAAACAAAACAAATTTCGACAAAAATGCATTTAGTTTAAATATAAATCATTTACATGTTTTAAAAAATTGACATTATTTTTTTATTCTATGGAACTTTTTTTTTTAATTTTATATCAAGAATTCCTGTCTTAGGAATATTTTATCATGGCCACAAAAGCCTTTAGCAAATAGTTTTTATTGCATATCGAAACATTTCAAAACAATTTTACATTGGAACTATTTTATGTGTAACAGATATAAAATCTTCGTATCCTGTTGTCGTAAGTTTTGTAATAGATTTTTCGTTACTTGCCTTTTTATATAAAAAAAATAATAATAAATACTCTTTCTTTTAAAACATACACGTATTATATCTCACTCTATATTCTAAACCAAGCATTTCTTAGATAAGGAAAATTTATAGAAAATGCATCTGTATGCACAAAACATAAAACCTTGAAGTGACACTTGAATATTTTGATAGAATTACGTACAACAACTTTTGGAACTTTTGCAGTAAAGAAATACTAAGGTAAAGATAGAATAAAGATATTTATTTGCTCCTAAATTTCATTATTCTTGTTTACTTTTACGTCAGTCGCACTTAATTTGCAAAAGAGTTATTTCTAAAAAAAAAACCTTTCGAGGGCGGTGTCCTTAAAAAAGGACACCTAATTTTAATTCAAAAACTGACAAACGGCATCAGGAATATTTATTTAAAATTTTCCTTTTATAATGTATGCGAAAATAAGCAAGTTCATAGTCTCTAACAACTTCGTTTATAAATTCCGGTGTCACTCCATTATTTCATCAGTTTGTGAACAGAACTACTCCGCCCCGGAACCCCTTAACCCCTTCGGGACGGGAGCCTTTTACGTAATTTTTAATCTTTTGTCACCGTTTTTTAAAAACAGAAATTTGTCTCTTCTTGGATCGAGAAAATGCGCTGATTAAATAAGGTAAATTTTACAGTAAAATTTTGCTGGTGAGGCCCCCGAAATCCCTTAACCCCTTCGGGACGGGAGCCTTTTACGTAATTTTTAATCTTTTGTCACCGTTTTTTAAAAACAGAAATTTGTCTCTTCTTGGATCGAGAAAATGCGCTGATTAAATAAGGTAAATTTTACAGTAAAATTTTGCTGGTGAGGTAAAACAAGGGTTCTGAGCGCTTCATGCGGCACGTATACGTGTCGCTCGTCCCCAAGGGGCTCGTCCCCTTGAGGGGCAAGCAATTACGTTTGGGTAATGCTGAATTCCCACCGGAAAATTAGAAAAGTTCTATTTCAAAATAAGGAAAAGCAATTTTACGATTTTTTTGACCAAAGTTAGAAAAATAAAATTTCATAATTATTTTCTGGTTTAAATCTTCATTAATCGTAGGTGGGATAAAATATTCGACCGCCCCTCAAGGGGTTATTCTACAACAAAGTGTGAGACTCGTGGTCTTGTATTCGGGCCAAAACTGATTATCACTGGCCCGGCCCGTAGTCAATGATCGCGCCAAATGTAAAATTCTTTGTAGTTGTACCGCTAAAATTTTATAGGAAATATTAGGTTAATTAATCATCTGAAATTCATGATTAAATAGGCCGAAAATCTCTATTAAATTTTAGTGGTACATGTGGATTTGCCGAACCGTGGAATGGCTTGAACGCAAAGCGTTATAAGTAAGCGAACAAACTTAATGCTGGAATCAGGCGTAAATTAACACAGTTGCGACACCTTGTGGACGGAGTGATAATTCACATACGCGGGCTTTTGGCGTGGCGCATATTTTCTAAACCTTTAGTCACTCATGGATATGAAATTTGTTTGCTACATAATGGCAAAAATGCAAAATAATGGCGTAGCGATAGGGGGCATCCAGATGCACTTAACACCACGAAGTTTTCTTCACCTTATAAAAGGCACTTCAGTTATTAATCAAGGTGAAAAAAACTTTACAATTTTAGTGGTGTGAGTAAGGAAACAGTTAGGTATCTATCTGTAATTCACACTCCATCCGGTACGTGGAGCATGACCTTGATTGATGTGACCTCGCTTTTAATCTTGCGGTTATTTCAACCATTGATTGGACGCTTACTTATATCGCTTTGCTTGAACATTGCGCGATCCTGTTTACTTCTTGTGCCCAGGCTATTGAGACGTAAATCGTAGGTTAAGGGGTTAAAGACACTTTTTGTGAAAAATTGCAGTGCAACAGAGAAAAACATCTGTTACTGAAGTTAACCCCTTAACGCTCGAATTAAATTACGGTTGAACAATTCAAATTGCTTATTGGCACCACTTTTATGAAAAAGAAATATTCACCTTATTTAATGACAGTAAAAACGATGCTAAAATATAGCCAATTTCACTATTTTATAAAACTGGTGGACAGGGCCTGATTACTAACGGGGCAAACTTACACCAATAAATTTTAAAAGAAAAGTTCGCATTATCTAAACGCCGTATTCATGTAAAATTTCTGCCATGAATGAGGCACGATTTTCTGTTTCTTTTTAGTGGTAGGAATTTGCCCCGTGGTTAATCAGGCTCTACTGGTGGGAATCAAACAATTTGAGTAAAAAGACACAGCCCGAGAATATGACGGGAGCGAGAATTAACCCTCCGTCTACCAGACGGGTCCATTGGACCCGACAGGTACATACAAAATATTCATTCAAACCAGAAATTTCTTTAAAATAAACTGAGTATATAAACCAGACAAAGATAAGGTAAATAAATAAGTTAAATAGTTTTAAATAAAAATTCTGGTATAGAACGTTTTACTAAAACTTGCATAAATTCCCGGTAGATCTATGGTTAAGGGGTTAAACAAAAAATGACGATGAAAATCCATGAAAAATTATCGAAAGAACAAAGCACAAATGTTCTTAGTTGTTTTTCTTTTACTTTCATTCATTTTTTATCGTTATTTTTTTAAGCACAAGCCTTACTTGGTCCTATGTACTAACAGTAGCACACGAAATCGGAACATAAATATCATAACCTATAAACTTCATAATCATTAATTATTAAAATACGTTAAAATAGGCTGGAAGTTTTTATGCCACCGACTTCAAAAGAGTCCATAGACAACATCGATAATCTTGTTCCTCAGTGCCTTGTACATACCTTCGCCAAAAAGTATGAAGAAGTTTTCTTTTCATTTGCCAAGTGAAAATTATTTTTGGAAAATGTCGATATGATGCTAATATGCAGTCCAATGGTCATGTCCTATTTCAAATTATCGCAAAGGAAAATGAGAATGTTGGAATATGGTCCAGTGCTTTTTTATTTATTTATTGCTCTATTTTTCCTCACTCACCATTATTTTACTCTTTCAATTTGGATTTTTATAATTTTTATAGCTAATTTAAAGGTTACAAATAAAAGAATTACCATAATTCCCTACAGGTACAGTATGGTTTTTCAAACAAGAATACAACTCCAAATGATGGATGCTGATTTCTCTCCGTTTGTATTTATCATATTTCTTCCTTATTTTGCACGGTGATTATGTAAAACCATTATTTTTTATTACATAAATTTTAGTATTATTCTAAAGTAGTTATACTTATTGTAATTGCTGATTTATTACTGTTTTCATAAAGTATTTTGCAAATATGTTTTTCCTTTACTTTAAACTGTTAGTGTTAGAAAATTGACGGTTACTTAGAAGTGAATACCTCACTAAAACACTACGAAAATGTATTGCAATTTATTACAGAGATCTACACCTGCAATCATGCCAAAAGAATACACAGCATTTGTTTAACATTTAGCAACATGATAATAACCACATTTCAAGATTACTTGACATTTATTGTGCAAGTAAAAATTTTGCACACATAATTTTGAAGCATAGATTTAAAAATTTTAATGGGCTGATTTTTTTAATCTTATTAGAAAGAAAAAAAAATACCCGTCAGCACAGACGCCTATAATTGCAACTTTAGCTCACATATGGGATAAATCTCACCGCATTTTAATCCCATTATATTTTTGACAGGGTTCGTACGGGTGCTTGAATTTCATGACTGAGAAATTCTTCGGTACCAGTATTTTCTTATGGAAAATCTCTCCTGAAATAAAGCGAAATTCCGTCCGTTTAAACTAGATTTAATTTTCTATAAAAAAAATTCTGATATCGGGCTTTGAAATTAACGGTACCCGTACGAACCCTGTTTGACTTAATACGCTTTAAAAATAAATCTACTGATGTATAAATATCTTTCTTATGTTTATTTAAGGATTTGCTAGCAGTTTCTTTAAAAATCCGGCTTCCTTTTTTTTTCAAAGAAAAAAAATATGATTGGAGTGAGATTTACCCCGGCGAGTGCTTCCGTTTTAATCTGACAAATTAAGTGACTAGTAGTTCGGAAAATCTGGTTACACGTGATAGAAATTAAAGATAAAAATCCCATCTTAAGATTTTGAGATTATTTATTTACTACTTAAGGGGTCTCAGGACTCTTAAAGCTTTAAAATTTTTGAAATTTTATTTTTTTAGATGTTAAACTCCTAACTTTTCTGAACATTTTTATATAATTGTTTCCTTGAAATTCCTATTAGAACTGAAGTTATAGGTTTTACATTTATACATGTTCAATAGCTGAAGCGTCGTTTCGGAAAGTTTGAAGCCATTTTTCTCCAAATGACGTTTTTCGGCATAACGCGCACGATATCTCAAAAACTTATGAATATTTTTTCATGAAATTTTCAAAACATATATTTCATGTTAGTCTGCATAAACTGAACCTAAAATTTCCTTTTTATTGTTCAAAACAATATTTTTTTTAGTTGATTATACTGTTGAAATTTTCTTTATTTTGCATTATCTAAATACAACTTTGTATTAAAAATATAAAAAAGCTTTAAATATAAATTTATTTAGGTTCAGGGTAATTATTACGACCTGAAGTATAAGTAGGCACCAACATTTTCATTCTAGTTGCAATACTTGTTTTGTAATCGTGCGCGCAAGTTGTTATGCCGATTTTTTGCTCGTCAAATGTCTAACAGTTTGGAGCCCCCTGTAAATGCTAATTCTGCATCTGATAATTTTTTAAATACATGAAATGAAAGAACACACTTATATATTTTATTCCAATTAAAACTGTGTCTTAAAATCAAATACATTTTAAGATATTAAATGTTGAAAATGGTCCTTTTTTTTCGTTTTTTTTCAATTTTAGGAGTCCTGAAACCCCTTAAGACCTATATTTGCAGTGTCATGCCTGCCAATTGACTAATATTATTCAGTAATAAGCCGTGCTGAATAAAAATATATCTTCATATAATAAATATTTAAACCTGTTATGATTATGTCATGTAAGAAACAGTATAATTTCATCGCTTTCAGATCATCATTAGAATGAAATAACAAGCTACTTTTAATAAGGAAATATTTCATTTTATACTTTTTTTTATTATTATTGTTTTCAAATTCTTGGTAGTTTTAGGTAAAGAATTTTTCTTTTCTGTTATCTAGTATTTGTTTTAGTAAATTATTAGCCAAACCAAATTAAAAACTATGGTATTTTTTAAATGTATCACAACAAGTAATTTTGAATTATTTGATTACAGAATTCCTTGTCCATTTATTATGAGGGGAAATTTTCAAAAATTCTTTTTTATACAAAGATAAACAATTTTAAATAAATATTGCAGTTCCCATTTTTCAAATTGAAATATACTAGATAAACAAAAACAAGGATAACGCACAGTAATTTTATGTTCGTAAAGACAGGATTTGTGTTATGAAGAAAAAAGTTACACTAAATGCGTTATGAAAATTGCAATACAACATTCAATTCCTGTTAACCCCTTGAGGGGCAAGCAATTACGTTTGTGAAATGCTGAATTCCCACCGGAATCTTTGAAAAATTCTATTTCACAATAAGTAAAAGCAGCTTTACGGCTCTTTTCCACCAAAGTTAGAAAAGTAAAATTTAATAAAATTTTTCTTGTGTAAAGCTTCTTTAATCGTAGATGGTATATACATAGCTGCCAACTTGTACGGATTTTTGCTACCACTAAAATTGAACAGAAATTTCTGCCTTTTTTAATTATCCACATTCACTGAAATTCGGCGATTGAATTAGGCAACATTTTCTTTTAAATTTTAGTGGTAGCAAAAATCCGTACAAGTTGGCAGCTATGTATATAATATATACCGGTGTCCCTCAAGGGATTAAAACCCTGCATTAGACTAGTCCGAGAGCAGAACAAAGGCTAACCTGGGAACAAGCAAACCCTTAGAACTCTTTAGTATCCTTTTCCGTTACTCTCGTAGCCTCGTTATATTGTGAAAAGTTTAGAGAAAAATAAAGATCAAAAGATGGATGATGACAACAGAAAATTATGCTGCGCGCTAATCGTTAATCCTGGATTATTTTGAAAATTTTCATCAAAACTAAAATCCAAATTTAATTCATAAGCTGAAAACACAAACATAATTATTTAAGCGTTCGATGCATTATTGGTGGAATGCTATCATTTTAATGGGGTTATCCTAAAAGGACCACGCAGTAAAAGTTTTTAATAATCATTGAATTTTATGGGCCCTAAACTCCCCAAACATCAGTTATATTATATTACAAGTTTAGATAGAAATCAGTACAAAAAAGGAATGAGCGAGTAACACGGAATACATCCTCATTATTGCTTACTTATTGGACAATACATATTGATTATCTGTAGAATCTTACTTTTTCATCTGTGCGAAAAGATTACAAATGTGCATTTCCCAAAACGGTGAGAGTAATGCATTTTTGAACACGTATTAAAAGTATGAAAAGTTTGAAGTGAAATAATAGCATTTAGTCAAAAGCACAGATAACGACGGGAGATTATTTTGTACACCAATGATCGCAATCGTTTGGAGCAATTTGGAGCTTTCATGAAAACTAAAACCCGAAATTTAATTCAAAGGCTGTAAATTCAAACATAATTATTTCAGATGTCTATAGTTTATTCGAAGAATTTTGAAAATGCTATTTGTTTTAAATGGGTGTTCTTAAAACCATCAATCCATACATTATCTCTAGAGGTTCACGAAATTCGATCGCTTCTAAACTTTCTAAACTTCAGTTATATTACAAAAATAACTAGTAATCAATAAAAAAAAACCATCTTTCTAAAGAGGACAGAATCTGTACTATAAAATGCAGTCTCATTGTTGTGGATTTATGGAACAATTATGTATTTAATATGTTTGGAGTTTGGTTTTTGATTGGTGTGTAAAGAAGTATATAAAAATGAAATTTCCCAAAATGGTGAAAATATTAAAAAATAAACGAATATATATTCTGTAAATTAGAGATTCTTGATCAAATTAATGTAAGTTATGTTACAATAATTGTTTTCGTAAAAAGTTGTGGTTATTTATATGTTTGCAATGTTTCCCGCTTTCAACTATTGGGTTGGCAACAAAGTTACCGCCGTTTTTTTAAATAATTTTTTCTACCGGAATCTATATTTTATTTTTTTGATCGAGTTAATTTATGTTAATTTTCTTATCAATAAAATGGGATGTCAACTGTAGAATGTCAACTACGTTAGGAGCAGAGTTACCGCCATTTTTTTAAAGATAATTTTTCAATAAAAATTAACAAATAAATAATAATGCATACTCCATTGTTGTTTACAACAGACTTGTCAGTTTGGCCTCCCATTTTAATCCGGAATTACAAATTCATACTGGAAATTTCAAAAGAAGAATTTTTACTTTATTTGATTGCTAGAGGTCTCCCATTAAATAAAGCATGAAATACTATTTTTTATTTCTGGTATGAACTCGAAATTTCGGAATAAAGAAAGAGGCCAAACTGGCAACCCTGGTTTACAACTTCTGACCAACGTTTAGCAAGATTTTCAATACTTCGTTGGTAGAAATCACTCGATTTCGACTCGAAAAATTCATCCATCCAAGCTCTGAACTCTGCATCAGTATTGACTCCGCACAT
This sequence comes from Maratus speciosus, assembly GCA_963932465.1. Classification (NCBI taxonomy): domain Eukaryota; kingdom Metazoa; phylum Arthropoda; class Arachnida; order Araneae; family Salticidae; genus Maratus; species Maratus speciosus. Next base: position 138,327,253 of record OZ010793.1, read on the forward strand.
AGCATTTGAAAGAGATCGAAAGAGGTGGAAATCCGTTCGTGCCAAATCGGGAGAGTATGGCGGGTGTGGCAGTACTTTCCAACCATGCGGTTGAATAGCTTCTTTGGTCATATGAAAGATATGAGGACGGGCATTATTCGTGCAGCAAAAGAACTCTATGCGGCCGATTATGTCTTTTCACTTGTATAGTCGTGTTGAGTCGGTCCATCTGTTGAACATAGAGTTCCGCGTTGACCGTTTGGTTCCGTAGAAGCAATTAGTAATGTATAATCCCTTCCCAGTCCAACCATGCCCACAACATCGTTTACAGGAATGAAGATCTTTAACAGGTGATGTCGCTTGTTTACTGGGGCTAAGCCATTCCTCGTGCTGATTCATATTAATATACAGGCACCAAATTTTGTCGCCAGTAGCGATTCGATAAAATTAAAAAAAAATCGTTGATTGTGTCGATGAGTTGAGCTGTGACGAGCAAGCAAACCATCGGAGATTGTGGCTCATTGATTTTTGTTGTTGTCACATAAAACATGCCGATACCCTTCTCCACACTTCTGAAACTGTCCCACCCAGTGAAGATGCTTCCCTATACCAGTGTGGGAGAATTCCGTTTTCTCTGCCAATTCCCTTGTCGTTTGACGCGAATTGTCGTGTAAAATTTTGTTCAATCGCTCTTTATCAAACTCAACTAGGCGGCCAGCGAGCAGTGTTGCCGGTGGGCTACTTTTAAAAAATTTAGATTTCGTGATTGGCACCACTTTTTTGAAATAGTAAAATTAGTCTTATTTAATAACATATTAATTAAGGCGAAAACAAGGGGCATTTCACCATTTCAGAATAGTGGTGCCAATCAAGAAATCTTAATTTAAAAAATGTAGCCCATTGGCAACGCTGCCAGCGAGGTGCGTCTTTAACCCGGGATTGCACGCGCGGGGTATGTCATACCCGGGGTGCGCACAGTTATTACATTTCTAACCACTAATTTTTGAAAAGTAATCTTGAAATTATTTTAGCTCAGAATCTGTGAGCAATGTAAACTATTAAATAAAATGACGATTTATGTTTGAATTTATTGGTGGGAAAGTAATAATCGTTCATATCCTGTATATGCGCCGAGCATTCCCGGGTTAACTCATTCAGGACCAGCATGTTTTACAGGAATTTTATTCAGTTCACGCCACTTTTTGTTAAACTCTTTCTTTTACTATATGAATCATTGAAATGTGTTAATTAGATAAGGAAAATTTTACCTATCTCTTTTACTGGTACCACAAAAATTTTTAAAATCACAAATATAATGTTGCGAAAACGCAACGTCAGTCTTTAATGGGTTAAGATCAAAATTTCCATTTTTGAACTTGACATACCAATCATGAGAGGTTCCTTCTGCTATGGCACCCCATCCATACACAGTGTGAATGTCGCGAGCAGAGTTTACGGTCTTACAACCTTGTTAAAAGCAACAAGAAGGAGGCGTCGGAAATGCTCCTTTTTTTCAAATTGAGATTCCATTTTGATGGCCTAAAGTTTAACATAAATTAACTGGGTCAAAAAAACAAAATATAGATTCCGGTAGAAAAAAATAAATGTTTAAAAAAATGGCGGGAGCTCAGTTGCCAAACCAATACAATAGAAAATTTTGATATAAAGCAATCATATTAAAATTCATGTGTTAATTTTATTTTTCACATTTTCTAATTATGATTATATGCTTAATGTATTATTATATCAATACCTTTCAATAAGATATAAAATGATGCTTACAAATAAAAATAAAATAACAGTCTTTAAGATAAGCAGTTCAAGCATTCAAGTATACTTATATGCATTGTCTTTCAACGATGAGAAAAATATATATATAATACACACACACACACACACACACATATATATATATATATATATATATATATATATATATATATATATATCAGTGGCGTGGCGTCCGGTCATCGTTGGATGCGGCGATGACCAAGCAATATTTTAAAACTCTTAATAAGCTTTTAAAACTCTACGATCCAGTTTTAGCAGAATATTTGGAGTTCGTGTATAAGTGAAGGTAAGATTTAAAGTTTCTTTTTTGAACATTCAACCATTGAATTTTAGAGTTAATAATTTTTCACCACAAACTTGAATAATTGCGATGACCACCGAAAATTTTCACGCCACGCCACTGATATATATATATATATATTGCATTTACCCGGGATAACTCGCTGCATGAGATTTTCTCTCACAGTCGTACTTTTTTAAGACTCATATTTAAATCATTTTTCATTTTAATTAAAATTTCAAAATGTTTTTCAATTATTTTACCTATTTTGTGAATAAAAGTACTAAGCCAACTAAAAAAAGTTGATATTATATGAATGTAAAGTAAAAGAAAACAATTGGGCATTCTCACTAGCGAGTTCTCCCGGGTTAAGTATATTTATTTTTAAATTCTTATCTTTTATCAGATTTTTTTTTAACTAAACAGAAACAGAAAACTATTCAGCGTATTTATAATTTATTATATAAATATGAAATTATAAATAACCTTATTTAAACAGATTTATTGTACTCAATCTTAATTTTAGATCTTTAAATAAGTATGATCCCATACCAATACAGAGAGCTCATAGAATTTTATTATAAGAAACATATTAAGTTAAAATACAGTTTCTTTGTTCCTTCATGATATATTTTGAAAAAAGTAACAATTCACTTCACTATATATATACACGTATATATATGTTTAATATACCTTTATATCAATACCTTTGAAGAAGTTTTAAAAAGTCTGCATACAATTAAAAATAAAATAATGCGCAATTTTTAAGATGAACACTTCAAGGATACTTATAAACATCTTCCGTCAACCATGAAAATCTTTTTCTTATTTTAGAAAATTAAGTGCATTTATTCTTAAATTTTTACCTGCTATTAGCTTTATTTATTAAATAGAAACCGAAAACTATTCAGCGTATTTATAATTTATTATATAAATATGAAATTATAAACAACCTTATTTAAGCAGATTTGTTGTACTCAATCTTAATTTTAAACCTTTAAATAAATACGATCTAATACTAACACACTTTGAAGAAGTTTTAAAAAATCTGCATACAAACTAAAAATAAAGTAATGCGCAATTTTGAAGATGAACAGTTCAAGGATACTAATAAACCTCTTCTGTCAACGATGAAAATCTTTTTTTTTTTTTTTTTTTTTTTTTTTTTAACATTAAGTACATTTATTCTTAAATTTTTACCTGTTATTAGCTTTACTTATTAAATAGAAACCGAAAACTATTCAGCGTATTCATAATGTATTATATAAATATGTAATTATAAATAACCTTATTTAAGCAGTTTTATTGTACTCAATCTTAATTTTAGGCCTTTAAATAAGTATGATCTCATACTAATACACAGAGCTCTTAGAACTTTTTATAAGAAATATATTAAGATAAAATGTTGTTTCTTTGTTACCTTTATGTTGTTTTTCCAAAAAAAGTAACAATTCTCGCCACTATATATATTCTTCTTTGGACCAAGTACTTGATAAATACGTTAAGATGCTATCTCTCAAGTGTTTTATTCCTCAAAGGGTGTGTTGATATTTCTGAGGGAATTTGAAATACAAAGATGTTTATCTACTTCCCAAGAGTAATCTACTACATTAATAGTAAAGAGCTTGATAAATATATAACGCCCATTTTTGGTTACTGTGTAACATTTTCATTTTCTATACATAAGATACTTTTTGCTTACTAACTGTAAATGTACATTCATATAATTTTTCAAAATACATCATTATATGAAAAACATATTTAAGTCTGAAATAGTAAAAGTAAATTGAATATTGTTCTAAATGTCAATCTATTTAATGTAAAATTATCACGTTTAAAAATTAGTTTCGGAAAAAGAAGATACATATTTTATTATTTTCCTTACTGTATCAGAAATATCACATGACACTTACAACCTTGAACAATATTATGAAATTAATTCAATATTTTCTAAATGTCAACCCATTTCATTTAAGACATTCAACTTAAGCCATTAAATTCCAAATAAACAAAAACATTGCTGATTATACGTTTATTTATTTAAATTGAGAAGCATAGTCGTGGAAAAAAAGGAAACACCCCCTACTAACTCTCAACTAATTATAATAGAATTACACTACTAGTACCAAACGATTGGAAATAAAGTCTACTTTTAAAGAATGTATATAAAATTTGTTTAGGGGGCCATCTACAAATCAAAACAAGACCAGGCATTGTTTTTTCAATGGCAACACCTAGTTTTGACAATATATTTTAAATCTTCGGTTCAAACTATGCCTAGAAACGAAATTTCAAATAATTCGGATAATAATTTTTTGAATTATAAACATTCAAAATATAGAGCTTCTAATGTTAAATTATATTTTCCTATTTTTATTAATATCTCCTGAAATCATAATCTTAATGTGATAATATTGTGTGTGGTTACAATAATAAAAACCACGAACATAAATGTATTGAATTTGTAATTAAAAAAAATATATATATAATATCAATTATGAATTATTAAAGTAAAATTCGAAAAAGATATGAATTGTAACATGAAATTTTTTTATAGATTTATATTTAGTATGCCTAATTTTATGAGAATTTCAAATTTTTCTTTCCAGTAGTTTTCAAATTATGATTAAAAGACACCAAAATGATGGTTTAAAGGGCCGTCTATAATGTGCAGAAAAGCACAATTTGAAAAAATCTATTTTATGCATTTGATTGAAACATTTAGGCTCACAATAGTCCATTTTTTTTTTTTTTTTTTTTTTTGCGAGAGAAATGGTTATATTGACAAGAAATAATACATTAACCCCTTGAGGGGCAAGCAAAAAGGTCTCTAAATATTGAATTCTTACCGGAATAATCGAAAAATTTTATTTTTAAATAAGGAAAAAACTATTTTTGACGATTTTCCTCCAAAGTTAAAACTATAAAATTTAGTTAAAATTTTCTGGTGAGAATCTTGTTCAAATTAGGTGGGATATATTTTATCCCACTGCACCTAAAGGGGTTAAGGGAAGTGATATAGTCATTGTGTAGCATTTCAACAATCGAGTGCCGACCTTCAATTTGGATTCAGCTCGTAAAATATGCTCATTTTAAAATAATTAATATCTCGGAAACTAATCGTGTGAATGTCATGAAAAGTTGTTTTTAGGCTAGTTGACGGATGTAGAATTTATTTATGATGCCAAACTTGGGTAATGCTATTGAAAAAAAAAGTTTGGTTTCATTTTTATATTTAGATGGTTCCATAACCCCTTCACGCTCGAATTAAATTGCGGTTAAAAAATTCAAATGGCTTATTGGCACCACTTTTATGAAAAAGAAATATTTACCTTATTTAATGACAGGTAAATCCATACTAAAATATAGCTAATTTCTCTATTTTATAAAACTGGTGGGAGTCAAACAATCTGAGTAAAAGACGCAGCATGAGAATATGACGGGAGCGAGAATTAAGGGGTTAACCCCTTAATGGTCGCATTAAATTACGGTTTAAAAATTCAAATTGTTTATTCACACCACTTTTTTGAAGTAGAAATATTCACCTTATTTAATGACAGGAAAAATTGGTACCATAATAAAACCAATTACACTATTTTATAAAACTGGTGGGAATCAAACAATCTGAATAAAAGACACAGCCCGTGAATATGACGGAAGCGAGAATTAAGGAGTTAAGCAAATTTTATATATATAATTTAAAAGTAGACTTTATTATTTTAAAGTAGTATATTTTATTATGAAGACTTAAAGTAGTCTTCATTCATAACGGTTTTATGCTTTTATGCACGTTTTCACTCCTGCATGCAGTGTTAAGTGCTATAATTTCATATTACAGTAAAATCATGCAAATTTTCTTTTGTCGCACCTGTGAAATTTACTTTGGCCGAGATGTGTCACTTACATATTTAAGGTGTTCACACATTTCTTTTATAAGTGTATCTACTTATTTTAGTTTTTTTAATATTTTTATACCAATCTAATGTCTAGAATAAGGCATTACTTATGATATTTAGCAAATATTTTCGTGATAACGTATGAATTTTTTATTATTTTTTAAAGGAAATATTTTTACAGTCCGAAAAAGTAAATATCGTTTTTATTTTGCATTAAAATATTACTAGTCTTTTGTTTTTGAAATTTTGAGAGTTACAAACCTGAACATTTTACTTTTCTTTCCAGAAAAATACATTATCAAAATATCTTAATTAGGCGTGTGTTGATTGCATTTTTTAATAGAAACCGAAAGCAAACCGCGTATTTTCTCATTTCAAAGATATTGAAAAACAAGAAAGAAGCTTCATCAGATCGGCCATCAACTGACGTGTCTGTTATTGGTCAATTTTTCTGTTTGATACATATTTAAAATGGAATCTTGGAAAACGTAGTTTTTGCTACTAGCTTTATAATAACATCGAGCACTGTCGAAGTATTCCAACGTGATAGAACCTCAGAACTGATATCCATATAATACTTTGGGAAACTTTGATTTATAGAAAATAGTTGTTTTCATACAGTTCAGTATTTGATTTTCTCTATTTAATGTACCCTTTTTTGCTAAAAACTTTAACTTGAATTTATTTTCTAAGGCTTTTAATTTGTAAATATATATATAAGAAATAGTTATTCAACACCCTTTTTTGTTTTCAAATTTTACAATTAGCTTAAAAATATAATTTAGTAATAAGAATATTTAATTTCGTGTACAAAATTGTTACCAGAAAAACTGTAGAGATATAGATTATTGTATTTCAACCTCGTTAATGGTTACGCATTAACAGAGGCACTGTTTCAAGTGAATGTTGCTTCTCCTTGATTGGAGAAATCGCAACAAAGCGTTATAAATAAGCGAACAAACTTAATGCTGGAATCAGGCGTAAATTAACACAGTTGCGCCACCTTGTGGACGGAGTGATAATTCATATACGCGGGCTTTTAGTGTGGCGCGTATTCTCTAAATCTTCAGTCACGTATTGAAAGGAGTTTTAATTGCCACGTTTATTACAGAATAATAGCATAGTAAGAGGAGCATCCAAACGCACTTAATACCACGAACTTTTCTTTGCCTTGTCAGAAGCACTTCAGTTATTAATCAAGGTAAAAAAAACTTGACAATTTTAGTGGTGTCAGTAAGAAAACAGTTAGGTATCTACCTGTAGTTCACACTCCATCCGCTACGTGGCACATGACCTTGATTGATGTGACCTCGCTTTTAATCTTGCGGTTACTTCACCAATTTAAGATAGGACGCTTACTTATATCGCTTTGAATCGCAACGCCAGAAAAATATAGAGCTCAGAACAGGATTCGCACGAATGAAGAAATTCACGCGATTAGGTGTTTTAGTATCAGAAATTTCTTAAAGTACTGGTTGTTATGAATGAAGATAAAGCTTTATTTTTTCATTAAATCAGGTAAATCCTTCTTTACGAAAATTCTGGTAAAAATTCTTTAAAGTCCTTGAAGCATACGAACCCTGCAGAAGTATTTCTACCGACAAAATATATTTAATGTAATTTAGCCATTTTAAGATTATTTATGGAATAACAGCATTTGAAAAATAATAATTTCGAGAAAAAATTCTTATTTTATCGTATATCATTTTAAATAATTGAAATTTGTTTTCAGACAATATTCATACTGGTTAAATTTTTCTATTCCATATTTTTGGCAGGTGTTTGTTATTACAATGTTTTTCTTTATTACTTACAAATACAGATAAGCATGAAATACGGCTATGTATCAAATACATTATTAATGTTTAAAAAAAAAACTGCAAATAAGTGAATTAAAAACGGTTAGTTTCAGAGAAATTAATTATTTTAAAATGAGCCTGTTTTAGGGGTTGTATCCAAATTGAAGTTCGGTACTCCATTGTTGGAATTCTACAGAATGACTAAGGTACTTCTGTTAATGTATTATTTCTGGCCCGTATGATCATTCCACTCGCTTAATATGTTTCGACTATTGCCAGCGCAAATGTTTCAATAAAATGATTTTTAATCATAATTCGAAAACAACTTGGAAGAAAAATTTGAAATTGAAAATTCGGATAAAAAATATATAGGGATTCGTTATACAATTCGCATAAAGAACATATAAGGACATAATAAATATAAATATACCAAAAAAGTTTAGATTGTAATTCATATTTTTTTAACATTAATTTCGTAAATCATTTTATAAAATATTTTTAATTACAAATTTAATGTACTTCCGTTTCGGTTTTTAGTATTATAACCACACAAAAAATTATCACATTAGGATTATAATTTCAGAAAATATTAAAAAAATATGAAAATGTAATTGAATATTAGAAGATCTAAGTTTTGAATGCTCATAATTCATAGGGTTCATATAGGTTGAACGGGAGATTTAGAATATATTGTCATAATTAGGTATTGCTATTGAAGAAAACAAAGTCTGGTCTTGTTTTGATTTATAGATGGCCCCCTAAGCAAATTTTATATCAATAATTTAAAGTAAACTTTATTTCCAATGGTTTGATACCAATAACTCTCTTCTACAATAATTTTTTCCAGAGTTATTATGGGGTGTTTACTTTTTTCCCACGACTGTTGATAAGTAACCTTTGTGCTCATGGTACAAATATCACAGTGAAAAGAAGATCCCGTAATTTATATTTTCCTTTAATTGTTCACGAAACGCTTTCCTGTCAATAGCAATATCCAAGTTTGACACCATAAATAAATTCCACGCCCTTCAATTAGTCTAAAAAGAAATTTTCATTAAATTCGTAGGGTTAGTTTCAGAGAAATTGATTACTTTAAAAGGAGCCTATTTTAGGGGCTGTATCCAAATTGAAGTTCGGAATTCAATTGTTAAAATTCTACAGAATGACTATGTCATTTCTATTAATGTATTATTTCTCGCCAATATGACAATTCCACTTGCTTAATATGTTTCTACTATCAAAGGTCTGTCCAGGCTTTTCTCACAGGGTCCTGTTTTAGTGAAATTGTGAAGCTTTTTTTTTTTTGTGTGAAAATTCTAGTCATAATTTTGTGAATTTTAAATTATCGATGTCTTCATGTTCTATCCTTCATATATAAAAAGCTAAGTAATATGCTCTTTGGTGAGTTAAACTACTTACTTACATGCCAGATTTTATTTTTAAATGACTAAATTTGTGAAAAGTTCAATTTGAAGGTGAAAAAATTCTGTGAAAGTTCTATTTAAGAGACAAATAATTTTGTAAAGGGTCCTGTTTGGGGATAAAACATTTTGTCAAGGGTCCTGTTTTAAGATAAATTATTTTGTGAAGGGTCCTTTAAAGGACCTAAAATTTCCTAAACATATCCCTGACTATTGCCAGCCCAAATGTTTCAATAAAATGAGTAAAGTACATTATTTTCAAATGATGGTTTTCTACACATACTAGATGGCCCCATAAATCATCATTTTAACGTTTTTTAGTCATAATTCGAAAACTACTTGGAAGAAAAATTTGAAATTGAGAATTCGGACAATATAGGGATTCTTTATAGAATTCCTTTAAAGAATATTTCAGGACATAATAAATATAAATCTACCAAAAAATTATAGAATGTAATTCATACTTTTTTAATGTTAATTTCGTAATTGATATTATAAAATTTTAAAATTACAAATTCAATGTATTTCCGTTTGGGTTTTTAGTATTATAGACAAACAAAAAACTATCCCATTAGATTTATAATTTCAGAAAATATTAATGAATATATGAAAATGTAATTTAATATTAAAAACTCTAAATTTTGAATGTTCATAATTCAAAAACTTATCATCCAAATGAAATTTTGTTTCTAGGCATAGTTTGAACGCAAGGTTTAAAATATATTGTCCTAATTGGTCGTTGCTATTGAAAAAAAACAAAGTTTGGTCTTATTTTGATTTGTAGAGGGGCCCTTAAGCAAATTTTATATCCATGATTTAAAAGTAAAATTTATTTCCAATAGTTTGATACCAGTAACCAGTGTTGCCAGTGGGCTACTTTTTTAAAATTCAAATTTCTTGATTGGCACCAGTTTTTTGAAATAGTAAGATTTGCCTTATTCAATGGCATATTAATTAAACCGAAGTGAAGGGGAATTTTAACATTTCAGAAAAGTGATGCCAATCAAGAAGTCTGAATTTAGAGAAAGTAGCCCACTGGCAATACTGCCAGTAACATTGCTGCCACAGGCGACTATTTTTCTATTTATTCGCACCACTATTAAAAATATATATATTGTAGTATATTTCTCTTGCAAGTGTTGTCTAACAGTACGTCAAAGATTTTTTATTTGAGAAAGTGGTAAGGTAGAATTAAAAAATAGTCGCCCGTGGCAGCCTTGCAGTAACTCTATTCTATAATAATTTGTTGCAGAGTTAGTATGGGGTGTTTACTTTTTTCCCACGATTGTTCATAAGTAACCTTTGTGCTTATGGTACAAATCTCGCTGAGTAAAGAAGGCCTCGTAATTTATACTATACGTTAGTTGTCCATGAAACGCTTTCCTGTCAGTAAATTTACTTCTTAAAAATAAGGAATAAGAAGCAATATTACTTTCTCGCTATACTGTATATTACGCGTGGTGATTAATTTTAAACAAAACCGCTTCAACATTCATCTGTTTATTATAATTAACCCCTTAATTCTCGCTCCCGTCAATGTCACAGGCTGAGGTGTCGTTCGTTATTTCTCGTGCCCGGCTGGAGATTTAATGAAAAAACTTCTGAAACCAGAAAAAATTAACTGGCATTTCCGTCTGAACTCTTTTGAATAGCACCGTACAGGATTGGCTGTTGGCGCTGATTGTAATGCTTTGATTTGTATTGCATGTTTCGAAATATATAACACTCAAAAAATTATTAATAATTTAATTTAATGTATATATATCATTTCAAATTTTATTTGTAAAACATTGTGTGATGATGATAAATAAAGATCTAAAATGTGAAAAATAAAGATCTTATTCGCATTAATTTGTATGGTGTAAAACGGGGGTGGCCAACTGTGGCACGCCTGATACCACTAAAATTTTACAGAAAAAGTCGACTTTTTGAATCGCTGAGATTCAATGATTAGATAAGGCAATGATTACTATAAATTTTTAATGGTGTCAAGCGTGCCACAGTTGGCCACCTCTGGTGTAAAACAAACATGAAGACACAGAATTCTCGCATGATTGCTTTTCTATATATGTGAATTTGTTCTATAATATCTTTTTTTTTCCGGCCAAAAAAAAAAAAAAAAAAAATCTAATTTCAAATTTTATTTAGAAACCTTATAATTATTCAATTTCTGTAATAAAAGAAATAGGTACATTTTTTATGGTTTTTCCAAATATTAAGCGACCGTGAAGGGGTTAAAGAACTGGAACACGACATATTATAATTACATAAGGAATATGCACGACACTTAAAACCTATTCTGGGATATGATGTTCTTATAAGCCCATTCCAATTTTTTCTTAATTATAATAGTTTTGGTAAATTTAGGTTAGCTGAGCGCAAATCTCGCCAATGGACTTTTTTATTGCGTGTAAATTAGAAATAAGGCATTGGTGTTGAAATAAAATATCTTGATTAATGGTATTATTTCTCATTATTTCTTCCATTTTTTATTTCACATAAAATAAGGGAAAACGTGAATTTTAAATATATGTAATTTTTGTATTTTAAATTAAGTTATATATTTTAAAGGAAACGAGTGAAAGGTTTGTAACATAAATGAAATTATTGCAATACGAATAGTGTCGATGGGAACAATACTTGGCGGTTCATTATTTGCTACCCTCTAACATAAAAGTACCGATTAGTTACACAATTATTTATATTTGTTTTTGAAGATAATCTATACAAAAATTGTATTAGATAATTTTGAATTTATTTATATTATTTATAAACAATTTATATTATTTATTAATTTATATCTTTTATATTGATAATATAAAGATATTTTTTAATATCTATTATTAAAAATGCAGCCGCAATTCAATATTTTAAATTTCTAATGAGCTTTGAAATTTTTTTTTTCAAGCATGAAGTTGTTAATTGAAAAAATTCAGATTTCTCAAACTCTTCAAATTGATAAATTGAAATATTGTTTGTACTAACAATTTAACCTGTATTTTTAAAGTTTCTTTTACCAAAATTGATTCAAAAACAGATGATATATTATATAAATAAATATATATACTTTACAATCATTTTCTTTTGTTTACTCTACACCTTATATTTTTCATTTTAAGAACGTCCAAAATGTCTTTTAACAAAAACAATTCATTGTTTATTCGTGAAAACAAATGGTACTCAAATATTCCATGCATCATAGTGTAAAATATCTTTGAAGAAAACAAACCATTTTATAAATGACATACTTTATATTTTATAAACCTATGTTTCAAGCACATTCTAACATCATAAGTTTTAAATTTCTACTTCTTAGAAAACTACCATTCCATTCTTTTCAAATTGACAGTCCATCAAAAGAAACAAAAACTTTCCCTTCGCCTCTTTTATTTTTGGTTCTTAAGCCTGAAAAAATATATTTCTTAAAAGGAATACATTGAAAAATCCCTTTTCTATAAAACTTTAATCTCAGAGGCATTTTCAAGAAAAATTATTTTTTGTTTTATACATTTTCTGACTCTGACGCCGGGATAGAATGGTTATATTCTGACGTTCTTTTAAGCTAAACAATATATCCTCTACACAAACATAAATCAATTATTTTGCTTTTGTAAAAGATAAAAATATTTTTGTGTTCGTTGTTAAAGAATAGTCTATTCCTATGAAAAAAAAAAAAAAAAAAAAAAAGAAAGAAATCTGACTTTAAGAGCTTGCAAGCACGGTACCGTGGACTTTTATTTGAGCAAAAATTCACCCCACAATCGAAACTTCTTTTTGTGTGTATTTTATTTTCTATTTTTTACTGAATCATTTACGAAAAATCTCATGGAGATGCGATGATTTTTCGCAAGGTTACAAGTATTTTAATTTTGTACATAAACAATATTTTGGCCCTCTAATAAACTTTAAATCTGTTTTTCCCAAAACTGATTTTTCAACGCTTTAAGATTTTTGAAATGCTCCATACGTCTTTATTTTTGATCAAAATTCATGAAATTGATAAGGAAGAATCCCGACATTTCTTAGAAAGAAACGGTGTATGCATTTTAAAATTAGATTTCATTCAGCTAATTAAATTTGCTTATTAAAAAGCAAAATTTTGATGAAAATATCGATTTGGAATTCAGAAAAAAATCTCTAAAAAATTAACCATTCAAGGGATTAAAATATCTATACACAGATTTGTTTGCAATGGAATTTTAAGTGATTAAAATTCGGAATCGAGGAAATAAATAAAAAAATAAAAAGCATGGAGCATTTTAAAATTTTCTATTTTGTTTTTAATCTTTAAATTACAATAAGATTGGAAATTTCTTTTAAGGTGTTATATATACTTATCGTGATATGTATATTTCCAGAAAATTTCATTTCTCTATGATGGAAGTAAAAATAAAACGAATTTTAGCGTGTTATTGCCAACTTTGATAAGGAAATTCTTACTATAAGAAAATCTTGAAATTCCTATATACCGTATATACTCGCGTATAAGTCGAGGAATTTCTGACAATTTTTGGTAAGCAAGTTTGGGGGGTCGACTTATACGCGAGTCAGTTAAAAAAGCAAAAACAAACGCTTCGAATATTGCAAAATTATGGATTTTCATGTGTATGAATAAAAAAATAATATATAAAACATACAAATAATAATAATTTATCATTTAAAAAAATTTAAATGATTTATTTTTGTTTACTTACTACCTTTTCGCATTGGCAAGTGAAATCTTTGATTTCATTTTGTGCAAAATTGAAGTAAAAAGTTATGCGGTCGACTTATACGCGGGTTTTTGATTTTTTCCAGATTGCATTCGAAAGTTAGGGGGTCGATTTATACGCGTGTCGACTTATACGCGAGTATATACGGTAATTACATTGATGCTCCCAGCTACCTGTTATTTCACAGGAGTGTTTCTGGAATTTTATGAATTTACCATTACTGAATTTTAACGGAATTAACTATTTGATCACTCTAAATATTAAATTTTTTTTAGGAAAACTGTTAAGAATATTTAACTACACCTTTTCATAAGGTTTCGAATAAGGCTTTTCATTATGAGAGGATTGTTTAACTTGCTATCAAGGATACGAACCTGACAAAAAGAAAAACTTCCTAAAAGGCAGTTTTCCTCTTTTTGTTTAATCTCAGAATAACGTAAAAAATATTTTTCCGAAAAGCTAATGGCAATTGTCCTTCCAGCACGCGGGTTTGTCGTGCTTGTAGCAATACATACGATTTCCATTTTAAATATTTAATTATTTCTATCAGTTGATTAAGTATTAGCAATGTAATTTTTTAGTTTGTAATAAAAAAAATCTTTTACACGGAAAATTTGCTTTTCACAGTCTTATATTTTTCGTATTGACAAGTTTCGTAAACAAATTTTGAGACTTTAGAAGAATTGTTACTACTTACAAAAAGAAATATATTGCATTTTTCTAAACGTACATTTTTATACAATCATTCTTTTTTTTATTATATATAAAAGAGTAAAAAGAGAGCGATTGAAATCCCATTATTTATAAAGTTTATTCATAAAAATATGAGGTAAGCTAAATAATACTGTTAAACCTTCACGGGGGATTATTATTTATTACAAAAGAAATCGAATTTCTATTTCCAATGAAATATATATCTCTAAGTCTAGAACAAACAAAAAATTTTGGGGAAAAAAGACGAAAGGAAACATTTTTCGTAATGCATTTTCCATTGGGATCAGATTAAATTGCTACCATTCAGAAATTTTAAATTATTCAAAGTAAATTCAAAACATATTTTTAAACAAAAAAAAAAATAATAAACTCGTTTCTGCGTGTGAAATGTAAACCTTATTCTAACATCCCCCCCCCCTCCCCTCCCAATTTTAGTACTATTAGAAGAATAAAATATTTCATTTGAAACAATGTATTTTTTTTCTGTACCTATGCTTTGAACGTTATAAAGATCCTTAACGCGATCTTGGAGTAAAAATTATTTTGTTAGAAATGCGTGAAGCTGACAAAGCATTCAAGCCTTTCAAATAGAACTTTCTAAGAAATTTTGCATGTTCTTTTATGTATCTTTAACTGTTAAATACAAGCTTATTTTTTCTTTATCAACATTGAATGGTTTAGAAGATTTTAGAAAAAATGCATTCAACATATAACGGCACTATTACGCATGATTTAGGTAGAAAACGCGTTATTAAGACATCATGAAGTGCTTTGCAACAATGAAAGAATCTTGAAAGCAGACGAAAAAAAGACCCTTCTTGGCATTTCTTTTTTTATCTATAAATTCGTTCACATTTGTTAGAATATTTAAAATTATGCTTTCAAAATTCTGTAATTTTTAATTTGTTCGAAATGGTAAAAAAAAAAAAAAAAAAAAAAAAAAAAAAAAACTTGTTCTTTTCTTCGATCAGTACGGCACGTTTTAAATTATTTTGGTTACAAAGAAAATGATATCTGAAAAAAGAATGTAATTAAATGCATCAAGACTTCTATTGTTCTGTAGCTAACAGACGATATTTTTAATACTACTCTTATAATCGGCGAATGTTCAGATTACTGATTAAGTTGAGTGCTGAACTGTGGTGATAGGAACCCGTACACAAATGTTTCAATGAATGATACGGGTACTCATCATTAGCAGATACTAATCGAAAAATAATGGACAGTTTTATAATAATATTTGCCACTATCATTCCATTAAATATCTGATTTCATTTATCATTTTCTTTGTTGTCAGATATTGAACTTTATAAATCATTCTTGCTATTTCACAAAGTTTCATATAATATCTGGAATTTATCATGTAGAAACTATTCTGTGGTAATTACCATTAGAAATTGAAACACACAGATGACAAGATGCGTAAACAGATATAATCATGCTATCAGACTCACTCAGTTATCTTAGTTCGCTAGTTTTGTCAGCTGTCCTCGAGGTATCTACAAAACTCACAGTTTTTCTTTATAAACTCACGACTTGCATTAATAATATATGCTATAACATACACTTTACAATCCGGAAATCTTTTATTATAAAAAAAAAAAAAAAAAGATTCTGGATTTTATGCAACTGCTCATCTGTACATGCGTTTGGTAATTTTTTTATGAATGCATATATAGTTAGAAACATTAGTAAAAATGCTTATTTCTGCTACTTTTGTAATAATAAATTTAAACTTTACTACTCATAATCTATAGAAACAGATAATGCGACATAATATGCTTTTAGTTCAATATTTATAATGATAATTTCATTGTTATAACCATGTTGTCCCAGCATCACTGTTCGTTGACTTGTTTTTTTAAGGGGACCGGGAAAGCAAAATTCAACCAAAAAATCAATTTTTACTTTTTATATCATTAAATAGTTTAAACATTTACCTTTCCAACGATGTGTCACACATGTTTATATATAAAAAAATAAGTGTTGACATTATTCATTCTTTATAAGAGTACTTCACAGCTTAATGGCCATTTAAATCTTTAATTGATTTTTTCTCAAAACTTGGATTTTTTATGCTTATGTTCCTTTTTTTCAATATCTTTTAAACTTAAGAACTCAGATTTTTTTAAATACTTATATTATGTTATATTGCATACTTTAACACAGGAATTTAATGTGTTGAGAATTATTTATTTTAGGCAGTGAAATCTTACCAAAAATGCTAATTTAAAAATGCCTTTCAATAAATAATTAATAATTAATTTTCAGATGCACTTAGAAAGAACATGGTCTGTTAAAATACGTAAATAATGTTATTTTAACTACTCTAAAAAATCTAAATCTCTATCTTTCACCATTTCTGAGAAAAAAGTACATAAATTGGTGAATTTAACATGGCTGAGATAGAGCTTTCCCCGGCCCCTTAATAACTTAATGCCTATAGGAAAAGCAGGAGTTATTCCCTGATGAAAGACGGCAATGGAAATACTTAAATATTGCACTGTCACCAACAATGAACTTGAATGCAACGATTGAGGAAATAGCATCGACGGAAGTAGATTACAAATTCACTGCAATACGTATTTGATCAACAAACAAAAGTAAATAAAAAAGCATGTAAAGAAAAAAATAACGATGAAATTATGATAAATCATTGAATAATCCACTTTCTCTTTAGTAGAATTTTTTCTAGATTTAACCCCTTGAGGGGCGGTGGGATAAAATATATCCCACCTAATTTTAACAAGATTTTCACCAGAAAATTTTAACTAGTTTTTATATTTTTAACTTTGGGAGGAAAATCGTTAAGAAGTTGCTTTTCCTTATTTAAAAATAAAATTTTTCGATTATTCCGGTGAGAATTCAATATAAGAGACATTTTTGCTTGCCTTTCAAGGGGTTAATGCCTAAAATAAAAGAAACAGTTCAAAAGCAATTTACAAAAGCATCAATATGAATTTGCACCTAATAATAAAAACAACATTGTGCATAGCTGCCAACATTCCACTAATCCTCCGTAATGTCTGGATTAATTTGACCCAGGTTAACCAATTTCGAACCAGAAAATTTATTTTATGAATCTTTGTTTATTTAATTCAAGGTTTCTACGTAGAACATACTTAAATTCATTTCTTTACAAAATTTCTGGTTCGAAACGTATTAAACCAGGGTCAAATTAACCCACGTATTACGGAAGATTAGTTTAAGGTTGGCACCTATGACATTGTGTAATACTGTCAGTCGTTAAAAATGTGTTTTATAAAAAGATTCCAAATTTACCGAATATGTGTGTTATTATTGACAAGAATGTTTGTCTTACTTTGTCTTGCTTTGATTATTTCAAACACTGGAACAAGAATTTTTTTTATTTCGAGCATTGAATATTTCATACCCGGTTCGAAGTGTGTGCAATAGTCCGGTCCGGCAAATGATTCACTCCGGAGCACTGAGTCGGTTCTTCACTCGGGAAATTGCAAAATTCACGACAAATGGTTAAACCTCTCGCTGCGCAACCCGAGAAACACTCGGGCATGCATTTTTCCGTCTAATAAATACTATTTGGTTATTCCCACCAGTTATTTTCGAGTGAAAACTTTGTCTGATTTAATCACGACATTTTTCCCGATTACGATAGTCAAAAATTTCTGCTTTAATGAACCGGTGATAATAGATTAAAGATTCTGTAAAAGACACTCATCGCGAACAATTACTTACGCAGCGATTTAACCAATTAACATTCGCTTAATATTTGGAAATACCAGCAAAAAAGTACCTATTTTTTACTATTAATATCATTTCTTATTGAACATTGACGGAATGTTCTGTAAAACTCAGGTCAGAGGCATTAGTGTAGCGCGTACAGCTTGTATTTTCGGTTCTTGTATTTAATATACGGTATTTACATAAGCAATTTTCTTTAAGTTAAATAGCTAATTCTGCGTTCTCCAATTTTCAATTTGCTTCTGGTAAGCCATAAATATGTACATGGTATATGCATATAAAAAATGTTTTCATATATATTTTAATAAGAGTAAAAAAGGTGGAATTCTACTACTGAATCCGATTAATTATATCAACATAATAAAAATTTTATCACTGCATGTAAAGTATTAAAACACTTAGCTCAGTGGTACAGCTATAAGATGTAGCTATAATATAGAAACAAAATAGAAAGTATAACATAGCCATCATTTGGTCGAAGTCAGTTTCCATTTGTTTGGATGGGGAAAAAATACATGAAGAAAATGACATTAAAATTAGATAAACGTTTAAATTGTAACGTTATAAACGACGATCACGAACACGAGAATAACAGTTGACACTTCCGATTTCCGTATTTTATTTTTGTCTTACGAATCAAAATACAGAGTTCTGAAAACAAAGTAAATTCGAGATCGGTACAGATCAGGTGTTCCCGGATTATTTAATCTAAACATTACGTAAAATAATGTAAAGCATTCCCCAAGCTTTTCTCCAAAACTCTTTGATAGTCCCATATATTTCCCCACGAATTCGTCTTTCCCCAAAAATTACCCAGAAGGTTCAAAATACTAGCGTCTAAATCGCGCCCCTCAAAACGGCTCATATCACAAATGCATCCGAGAAGTCCCCTATCACGACGCGCTGGCTCATACGATGCTTTGTTTACTTTTAGCTTAAAGGCGAAGCATTGCGTATCGTCTTCATAGTTTAAAAAAGAAAAAAAAATCAGAAAACAGCTAACAAATATCATTTATGTATAAGTTAAATGAGCTTTATTTAAAACCGGATTTAAATTGCTTGATATTATCGTTTATTTTTCTATTTTTTTAAAATCTGAATACGACCAGTTTATTTTTCTTTTGGATTGATTTTTATTGAAGACGGGATTGTTTATTTATTACTGTTCAATAAAGAGAAATTAAAACAACATTACAGACATAATGAAAGAGGTAGCATTTTATAAAAATTCTGTCTTTTAGAAAAGAAAAAAATTGGCTATTATTTTATGAAAGTACAATACATTACAATACACAAAAATACATTAAAAAATCTGTCTTTTAAGTATTGATGCGAGATACAATATCCTAAAAATAAAAAGCATGGATTTTAAATAAATGGAATAAAAAGCATTCTTTTTTAAAAACAACTTCATTTCCTAGTTAAAGGATCACTTTATTTTTGTAATAATATAACAAGACTGATGTGCCAATTCCAAAACATTATTCTATCTTATACATGTTAATAATTCAAAATTCGCTATCACAGTGCTAAAATTAAATGACAATGTACACTGTAAAAAAACGGACTAAAAAACGGAAATACTACTGGCAATCTAGACGCCAGTACTATTTCCGTTTTTTTACGGAATTTTTACACATAAATTACAGAAAATTTTCCGTTTTTAATCAGAAAGACGGACAATTTTCTGTAATTTATGGGTAAAAAATTCCGTAAATTAACGGAAATAGTACTGGCGTCTAGATTGCCAGTAGTATTTCCGTTTTTTAGTCCGTTTTTTTTTACAGTGTATGTCCATCATGAGGAATGTAAAGGTATATATGTTCTTTGCATTAGATCTATTTAATAAGAAGATATAAGTATCGCATTGCTTCAAACAAATCATTGAATTTCGGAACTCGACCTCTTAGATGTCCGCAACCAAAATTCCAACCCAAAGTATATAAAATTAGCACCTGTTGCTCAATATACACCCAAATCTAATAAGGATCTATTTAAGTGAAAATGTAAAAGAATACTGATTTTGATTAAATTGCGTGCATTAAGTTTTTGAGATATAGCTTTTGCGAAAGTTGTGCGATTTACACCATAAAAAATAATCAGTAACAGCTTACACCAACGTCTAACTGAATATGAAGTTTGATGAAAATACGTGCATTAGTTCTTGAGATAGAGCTATTAATTACTCAAATCTTACAGAAAACAGCACAACAGCGCTACCTGTTGGGCGATATACACCAAAAACTAATCAAGCTAGTTTATATTAAGGTCTAACTGAATCTAAAGTTTTATTAAATTCCGTACATCAATTCTTGATAGAGTTATTGCTGAAATCGTGAAAAAATCAGCATAGCGGCGCTACATATTAGGCGATATACACCAAACACTAATTAGCACCAGTTTATACCAAGGTCTAACTGAATCTATATGTTTGTGAAATTTCGTGTATTTCTTATTGAGACAGAGCGCCAACAAAATTTTTGTCACATGCAGACAGACTCACAGACAGAGTGACAGACAGACATTTTCTAAAAACCATTAAATCGTATTAATACATGGAAATTATTCCAGAGAGAAACATGTATATATGTTGGCCTTTGCGCCTTTTAAGCAATTACTTTGAAATTTGATTTTCATTTGAAATACCATTAAATCGTGTTCAGGATTTTCTAAAACATATAAATCCATCGAAAACCGGAAGTCGAAAATTTTCCCGAATACAACTAATTTCTTCTTGTAAAGATAGAAGAACGCAAAAATTGAAAACAGGGATTTTTCATTTACAATTTTTATTAGTAATTAAAATCAGTACAAAAACCCTCAACGGGTTAAACATTTCTGACACAGTACTTTACCTTACTGCCCTAAAAATTTTAAATATAGGTCTTAAAACTAATGATATCAAAATTTTGGTAACACTGTGATATTAAAAGAAAAACATATCATCATTTTCTTTTTTCTATTTATATTCACAAGTGCAAATAGTATTTTCAACATCAATTGATATATAAACAATTTATTCACTCATAATTTTTCATTCAGGTCTCTCATAAATTCAAAATATGTGTTTTAAATGAGATGATATGAAAATTTGAGGGCGAATTTATAGAACTTTAAAAGGATTGTTTTAAAATTCGATAAAAGAAATTCTTTGGCTTGTCCTTTTAAATATATTTTCACATCCAAAGGATATTTTTTATTTTCTAGTACACTGTTAAATATATCACATTTTCACTGAGCCTATATCATACATTGAAATGTATTACAGTCGAACCCGGTTAACCCGTTGGGGACGAGCGACACGTATACGTCCGCATGAAGCTCTCAGAATCCTTGTTTTTCCTCACCAGTTAAATTTTACTGTAAAATTTGCCTTATTTAATCAGCGCATTTTCTTGATTCAACAAGACACAAATTTCTGTTTTTAAAAAACGGTGAGAAAATATTAAAAATTTTGTAAAAGGCTCCCTTCCCGAAGGTGTTAAGACGCGTCTCAAGGGAGTGGACCAAAGTCACGCATTAAGCGGGATCGTGTATTAAACGTGATTTGGATAATGTTGCAGGAACTGGGCTTATTTACACATCTAATAGTCTAAATGAAATTTTGAGCTTTCATTTATATGATTATGGTCGAAAATTCTGTCTTATACGTATAATTAGATTTAAATTTAATTGTATCCAACTTTACTCAGTGTATCTTTTTATAATACACTGGAATAATATAACTGGAATAATAACTGAAAATATATATGGATTAAAACATGGCTTTATTGTCGCTAATACGTGACAATCAAAGATAAAATAGCAAAAATAATTTTTCTGCTAGACTATTTTTTTTTTTTTTTAACAAAAATATAAAATTTTGAAGCACAATCCAGTTGTTAAAATCATATTTAGTACTTGTAATAATGAGTACCAATATAATCTGTCCTTCTTTTTAATGTAAGAAAAAACTATACTTATTAATTTTTGTGTAACAAATATTGTTAGCATAGCAAAAGTAAAGAAATCATAAAAGAAGAATTAAAAAACCTCAGTCGTATTTGTTTAATCTTTGCGAGTTTCTTTTTCCTTTTTCTATAACATGCATTATAAAACATAGTTGTGATATAACGTACATTTAAATACTCACTAACAACAGGTATAATCATCCTTAATCATAATAATTTTCTAACGCATCTGAGCATCGTGAATTCCCCTATATATCTATCTCTACAACAAGTAAAAATACACGAAGCGAGAGACAAAGAATATTAGGACACGAGATCAAAGAAAAATTGCAGTGTTGCTAATTTAGAGGGGGTTTTTAAAATTCCAATAACTACCACTATTTTCGATTAGTAATGTTCGCTTTAATTAATCTGTTATTAAATAAAGTAAATATTAGTATACAGAAACGGTGTTTTTTATCTGAATGAAAAAAGCTGCTAAATTGGAAGCACTGGAGAAGAGAGGAGGAATTCGCATCTTCACCAATGAATTCGCGTCTTAAACGTGATTTTTTGCTAAAGGCAAAAAATCTGTCACGTTTTAAGCGGGATCGCGTAATAACCGTTCGCGTCTTAAACGTGATATTTTTTCATTAGTCTTGTGGGCAATGTTCAAGGGATCGGAAAAAATCCGCGTATTAAGCGGGATCGCGTATTAACCGTGAGAGTCTTAACCGGGTTCAACTGTATTTCAATCGATTGAGTTATCTTTTGTGTCAAGGTATCCAAAGATCATAAGTAAAATTTATGTAAATGTTTTATTTGCGTCATAGTAGCCAAATTAAATGAAACATATGCAGACCGATTACATGACAGAAAGAAAACCCGGCAGATTTTTTAAATTCTTTATTTAAAGAAATTAATCTGTAAAATTTACTGTTCAGTAAAAAGAATAAATAAATAATTACTGTTTTAAGTTTGCTGCTTTTAATGAGCACGTGGAAAGCATGTTCAAAGTTTAGTCATATATGCATTTCTTGCTTTATACTTTACACTCACATATGGAGTCCCTGATAACTGATAATTATAAACAGTGAAGTTCTTAGCAATAAAAGAAGAGTGTCTCATTTAAGCCGATACAGTTCAAATCAATGAGTAATATAGAAAATTTCCGAAGAAACAAACGAAATTTTTGAAATACAAATAGTTTCGGCCAAATTTTCAGCAGCATTTTCCTCGAAAGCGAATGTTTGGCGGAACTCCGATTTTGGGCCGAAAACGTAACAAATATTTCGGTCGATCTACACTTAAAGTTACTAAAACTTTTAAATCTATTATACGCAACTCGTTAGTCGATTATTCTATGATCTCTAATGCCAGATATTCAAGATCTGTTTGCTTACCTTTATCTGAGAAAGCCATTGCAAAAACTAATATTCATATACTATTTATACTTTCCTTTAAATACTGAAACAACCAGAGACTTGATAATTAAAATAAAAAACAAAATTAACAAAAATCGTATTCATAACATCTAAAGGACAACATTTTTAAAAGACAACATTAAAGCACAATATTCCTCTACATTCATCTATTTATTTTATTCAGAATCAATAAATAAATATTTAATCCACTACTATCAAATCTATTTAAAATCATGGGGGGGGGGGGGAAGCATCTAAATTAATTTCCGCAGATAAAAAAGGAAAAACATATTTTCCCTTTAATTAGGGACTTTCTCAGTAGCATAGGGAATTTCGCGGGTGCATTTGTGATATGAGCCGTTGTGAAGGGCGCGTTTTAGACGCTGGTGTTCAAAATACCCAAAAATGGGGGGGGGGGGAAACCCCAAACTGGCAACACGTTATAAGTAAGCGAACAAACTTAATGCTGGAATCAGGCGTAAATTAACATATTTGCGCCACCTTGTGAACAAGTGATAGTTCAGATACGCGGGCTTTTAGTGTGGCGCGTATTTTCTAAATCGTTCGTCAATCACGGAAATGAATTCGCTTTGCCACATTTATTGCAAAATAATGGCGTAGCGAGAGGGGCATCCAGTTGCACTTGACACCACGAAGTCAAGGTTCTTCTACATAAGGTTGTTCCATTTGAAGGATAGCCAATCAGAGTAAAGCAGGACTGAAACGTCACGTGGCGGACAAGATCGGAGAGAGACCGGTCGTGACAATGTAAATAGATGAGTAAAAGGACGGAATATGAAGTAAATAATTTTTTAAAAAACAGATCCTCGAAAGTAAATTGAACGAAATCACTTTTCCTTAAAATAATTTGTTCAAAAACTGATTGGAGTTAGTTAAATATAACATACATAATGGTTAAATAATATCGCGATACATTTGTTTCATTCAAATACTTCAGTAAATTCGCGAAAAAAGTTACATTTTTAATGCGTAAAAGTGTAAATGAAAACTTTTAAACTATTGTAAAATAAGATGAATGGATGAATTATATGAATATGATGACACAGTAGTAATAATAAAAAAACTAGAATTAACAAACAGAATAAATTAAACAAAACTTTTAACAATAATCCATTGTCCGATTACTAGATATAAGTTTTTAAAAAAATTCGAATGTCACTATGCTTATTCAGGATCAAAATCAATATGATTCAAATATCTGTAACAATATATATACACAGGGCTTAGTTTTTTAGCAAAAAAAAAAAGTACCGAAGCTCTAATATTCTGCAGTAATAACAACAAAGTTCATAATCCCCTGCCCCCCCCCCCCCCCACACACACATACGCATATTTATATTTCATACACTATTTCAAATTTTAAAGCAATTTCGTCTTCCTCAAAAAGAAATTTATATTTTTGACATACCTTTAGGTATTAATATCTAATAAATTCTAATAAATGATCAGAGCAAAAACATTAAAATCAGGAGGGGGAAAATTTCAGAAAATCCTACTCGTCAGGGACTTCTTTGTATTGGCGCACAGTATTTATAAACTCTGGTCTGTTCTGACTAATATTTAAATATTCACTAAAAATAAAGAACTACTGGAGCTGCGCTACTGTGATATTCGGAGAAAATTAAACACCGTGCAGAACTAGAAAGTTACTCAGAGAGAATATTTTAAAAACACGAACAAAAAGCAGCGAGAAAAAACGGCAGAAACAGTTGCGACTAATTCTGACATTCCTCATCGCCATTCTGAAACCATTGAAAAAAAAAAAAAAAAAAAAAAAACCCTACACAGGACACACTATGTCACATACGTAAGCGCTTTGGTAGGAAAGAACGCAAAAGATTAGAGATGGGAAAGAAAGATATAAAAATTTAGGCTTTGTTTTTTAGAAATACTATTTCCGCTAAATTCCGGAGTGAGCGCCGGTGAATTCAGGATAATATTTAAATTTCCACTAAAAACAAAGAAGTAGCTGAGCTGAGAATCAAACAGAATATATTAACGATAATATCCAACGCAAATTAAGCACTGCTTATAGGCTAATACTTCAATCCTACATTAATTTTCATCTTAAATTTCTGCTTCATTTTATAAATCAGAGTAACACGAATATAATATTTAATAAAATAAATATCATCGTTATTCTGTTTGCGAATCGCCGGGTTAGCTAGATACGAAGTAAATGTCGCTGCATCAGCAGCCAATGTACAACAAAACTACGAAAAATCCAGAAAATCGCACAAAAATCGTTATCACAGTGCTCCCTTCCAGGGTTACATATCCATTTTCAACTGGGATCTGGCGTCAATAGCCAAAAATATGCGTATGAAGTTTGGTTCAAATTTATGCCTAAGTTTGTATGCTTTCCGGTGAATCAATAATGAAAATGGAACAAAAATCGCTATTACAGAGCCCCCTCCCGGAGGAATATCCCTAAATTTAACCTTGACATGCTGCCCATAGTCAAAAATACATAACTTCGTATACTTTCCGATGATATAATGAGACATACATATATACGGACAGACAGATATTTTGTAAAAACATATTTTTCGGGATCTCTGGCATTTAAAACGTGTAAATCCGTCGAAAACTGGATGTCGAACAAAAATTCGACTATAATACATTTTTCTGTTATAGATAAAAGAAAGTAAAAAAAGATAATTCTAAAGCAAATATTTTAATAGAGGAATTTTTTTTAAAGGTAAAAAAAAATCCCTATAACAAGAAAAATTTGCAATTTTTGACGTTTTCTTTTTTAAATTTTTGCGGCGATTTTTCTATATGAATAAAAAGAATCCGGCTTTATTTTTTTAGCCCACTATTGTATTAAATCTTGTCATTTTTTTCAATAAAGTTTATTTGGAGTTCGTACAGAGATTTTCGCATTTTTCTCGAATTTTTTATGCGATCTTTAGAATTTTGAGATTAGTAAAAGGAACTCGGTTACCAACTTTTAGCGAAATATAATAAATTTTCTCCTCTGCGAGTTTCGAACTTTTTTTCCCCCACTTCATGGCGATTTGTCTGCATTTGTGAAAGAAATCTGGTTTTAATGTTTTATTCTAATATAGTAAAAGCTGTCCTCTTCTTTTTTTTTTCTTTCCTTAAAGTTTATTCTGAATTTCTCGCGATTCTTTTATGCAGTTATTAGAGATTTTCGCGCTCTGCAGGAATTTTTTGACTCTCGTAAAAGGAATTCGGTTTTGAAATTGTAGCTTAGTACAGTAAATTTTGTCCTTTGCGATTTTAATGCTTTTCTTTGCGATTTTCCAGAATAATAATCGCCAGTTAACAAAATGTCCGGATTTTGAAGAATTCGGAATTTCGACTTCCGGATTTGAAACTCTGTACTGTATTGTTAAATCTGTATACGTGTTCTCCGAGAGTTATTAGAACACGCTGATATAGTGCCTTCACTAGGTTTGTTTTAAAAAAGGCCGTTAAAATATATAAAAATTAAAATCATTCACAGAAAAAGAATCCAACGCAGAACAGCATACAGAATAGTATTGAAACGAGCGGAGCGAGGCGAATCTGTCCGCCACGTGACGTAATGCGCGAGCAGTTAAGGAATCTTTACAGTTGGCGCATCGCACGTATGGTACCCCCCTGCACGAAGTTTTCTCCGCCTTATAATAGTCACTCCAGTTATTAATCAAGCTGAAAAAAGCTTTAAAATTTTAGTGGTGTGAGTAAGAAAACAGTTAGGTATCTACCTATAGTTCACACTCCATCCGCTACGTGGCGCATGACCTCGCTTTTAATAATGCGGATACTTCTCCCATTTAAGATAGGACACTTGCTTATATCGCTTTGAGACTGGGACAGTTTGGTGGATTTTAAGTTTACATCTACATCGTACAAAGCATTTATTATTTTTTTTAATTATAAATAAAATTTCCTCTTTAATTTTTATGGTTTAAAATTTCATATTTAGTAAGTTTGAGTTGTTTATTCCCTTTCTTACTGAAAGCATTGCGAAATGGACTCAGTTGTCATCTTTTCATAAAACTATCTATTTGCAGTCGCATTATCCTAATATACTCATTTCTTTCGCAGGAAAATTTCTAGAAAGGTTCTTTCACGGAACGGTAATCCCATATGGGATTTTATCAGTATCAATGTGTCTGTTTCTTATTTATATAGATTTAACCAAAGAAACAATGGGATTTCGACTGGTCTCTTTTATAGACAATATTATGCAAACCCGAATAGCACAAAAATTTACGATTGGAAAATATCTATAGCTAAATCTACATTCTCCTTTTGAAATGTAAACATTATACAAAAAATTGTACTAATACTTTTATTTTGTTGCTAATGGCTATGTTTTTCAGGATATGACTGTAGTATCGTAAAATTAACAATACATGCTACTTTTATTATTATGTATAAAATACTAATAATTGTAGACAATACTAAAATTTGTCAATATTTTAAGCAACAGAGCACATTATTGTTTTCGATTATACCAAATCAGGATTATGAAAGATTCCTCATTAATAATCCACACTTTTATTCATTTATTGGAAAAACGGTTGTTATATCCCTTGTCTGTATTAAAAGTTGCGTTACCTAAGTACGTATCCATCCTATAGGATGTGTGTAAGGATAAACAGGATAAACATATAATATAGTTGTATATTTATTATCTTAAAAATTAGCTTCTTAACCCTAGATCTACCGGGAATTTTATTCAAGTTTTAATAAAACGTTCTACACCAGAATTTTTATTTAAAACTATTTAACTTATTTATTTACCTTATTTTTGTCTGGTTTATATACTTAGTTTATTTTAAAGAAATTTCTGGTTTGAATGAATATTTTGTATGTACCTGTCGGGTCCAATGGACCCGTCTGGTAGACGGAGGGTTAAAATAACCACAGTTTAACCCTCTGTCTACCAGAAGGGTCCAATGGACCCGACATGTATATTCAAAATATCTATTCAAACCAGAAAATTTCTTCAAAACAAACTAAATGTATAAATCAGACAATAATAAGTTAAATAAACAAATTAAATAGTTTTAAGTAAAAATTCTGGTGTAGAATGTTTTTATAAAACTTGAGTAAAATTTCCGGTAGTCCTAGGGTTAAAGAGTATCACTTGGTAAGGACATTAAAAGAGGTTTGTTTACGCCATGGAACGCTTAATAAAGAGGAACTGACATATCATTAACCCGTTCCGGACCATGGGTGCATATATGCACCCTCCAAAATAGCATACAGAATTTGTTTTAAGCACCAGTAAAAAAGAAAAGCAATATTTAGTTTCTTTAGTTAGAGCATTTTCGTGATTGTTTAAGTAAAGGTAACTTAAAAAAAAATTGGTGCCAACCGAATAAAATTTGCGCAAAAGCCGCCGGTCCCGATGGGGTTTACATAGTGAAGCTTCAACTGTAACCGCTATCGCAAGTGTTCTTTACCGCCGGTGGAAACAGAGCGATTATAGTTTGAGCGTGTTCAGTACATGTTAAATTTGTTAGCGCACATTAGCGCCACCTTTCGGCTGGTGTGCAAAATAGAAATGAACTGTAAAAGTATATTATGTAAATTTTGTTCTGACGCATGAGCTCCACTGACCTCCCCTACCACGAGTTATTAATACAAAGGCCGCGGGGAGATACAGAATAACTAGAAGTTCTTACATTACATTGTCCGTCACACTGATCTTAGCTTCCGATCCTGCTCAGTGTTGCCAGATGGGCTACTTTTTTTAAAGTCAAATTCTTGATTGGCATCACTTTTTAGAAATGGTAAAATGCGCCTTATTTAATGGCACATTAATTAAGGCTAAAAGAAAGGTAATTTTACAAATTAATAAATTTTATAAATTAAATGAAATGTAGTTAGCAGCAAAAAAAAAAAAAAAAAAAAAAAAAAAAAAGAAATCTAACAATTTTTATAGCATCAATTGCCTGAGATTGCGCTAGAGTGTTTTCCTAGCAATCGATTTGTCTTTTATGACTAATACCTTGGCCTCAGTAATCAACTGACAACTCCATTGGATTTCTTTTATAGAGTTACATTAAATACAATGTTTATAAAGGTCAAGTGTTTGATATTTTCATTTTGAAGGAAAGCATGCAATTCGCAATCCTCACTGTTACACCGCAAATATTTAAAAATATGTTGTTGGAGAGAAAACGACTGCAGACTCAACATTGCCAGTGCTACTCTCTGAGCTCGCATATACTTACATAGAAGGTACTGTAAAAATAGATAAATAAATGAATAAATAAATTACATAATAAATAAATGTTTGATTTTTTTGCCCAATTTTGTTTTATTTGTTCGTATTTTCGTTATGAATGTTAGAATAATAAGATCTTGTCGGACACGCTGTGTATATATAGATATACAGAGTGTTGCTGAATTCGATCGACGAAGTCATAGGGATAAAAAATCGCCATAGACCATGGGGTCGCAAACCACGTTAAGTTTGTGAAAATCACGCTAATAATTACGAAGGATGTGATATCGAATGGAACAAAAAGGACCAATAATAAATAGAAAAACCTTTATTTGACGTGAAGCAGGATTACAATGTATTGTTGATAAATGTCAGAAAGGAGACATTTTTGTAGCAATTGTTCGAATTTGCAGCCGCGAAATCATTTTTCGGCCGGCACTGACGGATTAAGGATTACATGACACGTTCAAACATATCAAGTGTGTAGGCGATGTCTGTTGAAGCGACGACGATCCGTGCAGAAAGATCTTACAATGTATCCACTGGCGTCTGATAAACAACATATTTCAAGGGACCACAGAAAAAGAGATCCAAAGGATTCAGGTGCGGGGAGCATGGAGGCCACGTAAAGGGTCGCGGCGTCCAATCCACCTCCCGGGATATGTAACATCAAGGTAGTTACGCACCTCAATCGCAAAATATTCTGGTGCACCATCATGCATGAATCCCATGTTCTCGCTCGGAGCGACCGATATTCTCTGCATTAAATCTGGGGGTACGTGCTGTAGGGAATTTGCGCCATTGAGGCGTTTGGGCAGAAGGTACAGTATCAACAGATGATCACTGAGAATCCCTTCCCAGATGTTAAAAGAGAATTTACGTTGTACGTTCGACGAGACAGTGCTGTGGTCATTCACGGACGACCATATGTGTGCATTTTTCGGGTTGACCACACGTCCTCACGTAAAGCAGGCTTCACCTGAAATAAAACTGTGCCAGGCGGGAAACTGTAAATCATTCTGTGAAGCATCAAGCATCCAGAGTACGACTTCTACGCGAAGTGTGTAGTCGGCTTTGCGTAGAAGTTGTACCTAGCATCTCATGGAAGGAAGGAATGTTTTCTGTACCCAGAACCTTGTACATTATTTCGTGCCGAATATCCAGTTTAGCTGCAACCGATTATTTGCTGGTTGACGGGTAGACAGCAAACAGTTGCTATACTCGGTTTTCTGTTTCAGGTGAGGACACACTGCGTTCTTGTCCTGCATTACGTCTCGTTATTTGGATCGATCACGTCTCCTACAGTCGTCGATCGATATTCGTGAAGGCGGTACTGTCGAGACAACACCTAATTGAATATTGCTCTTGGTATATCCTCTGTGCTAGGCGTCCATTTTCACCTGCTCGGCCGTAAATCAGATGCATAACCGAATATTCCTCATTCGTATAATTTTATTTCCAAATGAAACCCGCGAATTCAGCGATGCCCACTAATGAATATTTGGTCGCTGCTTTTATTTTCCACAAATGCATGGAAAATTTCCGTAGGGACATGATTCTTCTTCTCGACCACTGCTTTTTATTTTCCCCTATACGCATGGGAAATTGGAATACGAGAAGCTTTTCTTCTCGATCGCACTGCTTTGACTCCGCGTTCCATGGTAATTGTTTGTACTCTTGATGCCTATCATCACCCCTCTTAATTTGGCAGTCGAATTAGGCAACACTCTGTTTATATTTACCATATATAATGGAAATTTCGTTTCAGCTGTTTATAATTTGAGTTCTGCTGAAAAGATTTTGAGGGGACTTGCGCTGTTTGTTAGATAATTTTTCATAGAAAATTTTACTATGTAATGTTGTGTTACTATATAATGTTCCTTAGTTATTGAAATTTGGGGGGAGGGGGGAATCTATAACGTGAAGAAGAGAATTACAAAAGATTTGCTTTTTTAACAAAAAATCTGTAAAAAGGACTGAACTTACACTCTTAGTGAGTTAATTTTTAAAGAAAGGTCTTAGTATAGAACGCATCGTTCTTCGTTGCTTAATTATTGAATTATGGGGGAAAGTTCTATAATCAGATGAATTTGATTCCCAAAAAATGGAATTTTAAAAAGATTCTAATGAATAGATTTCAATGAAACCTGCGATATTAGTTAGCGAATTTTTCAGAGAAAGTTTTAGTATATAATACAGACTTCTACATTCCTTAGATATAGAATTTTAGGGGAAGTTCTGTAATTAGATCAACCCCTTTAAGAAATATTAGCTTTTTTTAAAAAATTCTATTGCGTGTATATTGATGGGAATTAAATTATCACTTAGACCGATTTTGCAGAAAAAAGGCAAAAATTTTATGTAAAATGTTCACTTCGAATTTCAAAACTTACATTGTAGGTGAGAGTATCCAGTGGCAAAAACTAGTACTTATATATTATTATAAAGATAATGAGATAAGTATGGTTTTGGCGCTGTTGTTGTGCATGACGGCCAATTATCAACACGAGGGATGTGGGATCGAAGGGGGGGGGGGTACACTCCGAGGGAAGGGGGTTATTTCTAAGAGAACCTAAAACGTATTTACGCAAGGAAATCCAAGGTTCTAAGAAAACCACGGAAAATTCCGAACGATTATATGCCGACGGGTGCGACTGGGCTCGATCCCAGCACCTCCAGTCTACCAGCTTTAAGAGCAGAACTTCTCGCTGATATAGAATAATCAGCATAAAGAAATTTAGAATAAATAAAAATCCATAATCTTAACTACTCTGTCACGTAAATAAAACATCCAAGTTAATTAACTTTCTTAAAAATTGATTTTTAAATCGCTCTTTAAAATTTCATATTTCGAATGTTCCTGCCTTTACGGAAAACTCATTGCGAAAAAATTGGAATTACTGCACTCGTTTTTCCGAACACCGGTATTATAAATTTCTGATACAATGGAATCAGATTCGAATGCCTGACCTCTCATTTTTGAACTGGAGACGTTACTTTCGCGCACCTAATTCTCAAATACATCGCCGCAACTTATATCACTTTTACTGTATCACACGTCTTTGATGATTTTACCTTATACAATCAGGGATGCCAGAAGGTATTTTTTTTATTCTACCTCACACCCAAAGCGATGTAAATAAGCGTACAAACTTAATACTGGAATCGGGCGTAAATTGACATAGTTGCGCCATCTTGTGGATGGGGTGATAATCTACATACGCGGGCTTTTAGTGCGACATCCTTTACGACAGGATACCTACCATCTGCGCACATTTTCGAAATCTTTAGTCACCCATGGAACCGAATTTTGTTTACCACATTTATTGCAAAATAATGGCGCAGCGAGAGGGGCATCCAGATGCGCGTGACACCACGAAGTTTTCTTCGCCTTATCAGAATTATTTCAGCTGTTAATCAAAGTGAAAAAACTTTACAATTTTAGTGGTGTGAAGTAAGAAAACAGTTAAGCATCTTCCTGTAGTTTAACCCCATCCGCTACGTGGCGTACGACCTTGATTGATGTGAACTCGCCTTTAATCTTGCGGTTATCTCTCCCATTTAAAATAGGACGATTATTTATATCGCTTTGCCTCACACCAGTTTCTCAAAGCAAAATTTAATGACATACTGATCGGGAACTTTTGCAAGAGAAATATACCACAAAATCCGGTTTTTTTCTAAATAGTGGTGCGAATACAATAGTCGCCCCTGGCAACCCTGTAGATATAGGCTGTTCATAAAAGAAAATCCAAGATATAAATTTCAATAGTACCAACTGTAAGCGTTGTTTACTGTTGTTGACTGTTCAAGGTCACAAATAAAGAGTAACTCAAATAGTATTAGATAAGCGCATGCGCGCATACTGCTTTGTTATTTATTCGCTTGCAGTGCCACATACACAAAATTGCGACTCCTCAGCGTAAAGCGTTATTGCTGGGCTAAGGGTTTAAAAGACTTTAGAGCAATGCGATTTTTCCTTTAGGGTTTTATAAAAGACCGTGGGGGTCTACGTTCCGCAACTACCTAATAATTTCAAGTTTTGGGACACAGAATTTAACAGGCTATTGCTTCCTTTACTCCGGGCTTGTTAATCAGATGTGGGAAAAATTGGATTTTAGGTTGGGTGTGTGCCGTAGATATAAAGGTGCACATATTACACATTTGTAAGAAAAACTAGGTTAGTTTATCTTGAATTTGATGTATGATTGGTTGTAAATAGTCTAAATTAATATGCATTAAATTAATGTTATAATATACCATTGAAACTGGAACATTGTTTTATCGACACCCTATAGTTTGAAAGCGAACTTCCCTTAATTCTCGCTCCCGTCATATTCACGGGCTGTGTCTTTTACTCAGATTGTTTATTCCCACCAGTTTTGTAAAATAGGGAAATTGGCTATATTTTAGTATCGGACAGGAAAAATCCAGGAAATAAGGTGAATATTTCTTTTTCATAAAAGTGGTGCCAATAAGCAATTTGAATTTTTCAACCGCAATTTAATTCGAGCGTTAAGGGGTTAATACTTAATTTTTCGGTCGATATTTACGAAAGAATAGACAGTTTTTGCAACAGTAGTCTATAACTTATTCGCAAAATGAAAGCTCAATCAGCAGTACCGTTGGGAATTATCATGTTTAATTACTCGCAAACAAACGAATTTTTATAAAAATACTTTTCTTACACTATTTGTTAGAAAAGTAAAAATTTTGACTGTCATCTTTTTATAAAACTGTCTATTTGCGCAGTATCTGGGGATACATATTTCTCTCAGAGTAGAATTTGAAGAAATATTTTGGACGGAACAATAATCTCCCAG
Organism: Maratus speciosus; assembly: GCA_963932465.1. Taxonomy (NCBI): domain Eukaryota; kingdom Metazoa; phylum Arthropoda; class Arachnida; order Araneae; family Salticidae; genus Maratus; species Maratus speciosus. The sequence goes on from OZ010793.1 coordinate 138,361,958, forward strand.
GGGATTTTATCAGTATCATTGTCTCTATTTCTTATTTTTAGGAATTGAACTCGAGAAACAATGGGATTTGGTTGGCCAAGTTTTTCTGCTTCTATTGTGCAATGGAGGATTACATGAAAATTTACGATTTGAAAATCGCCATTGTTTTATCCTTTAGAAATTTAAAATTTTCTACACACAAAAATGTATTTTACGTTTTTTTCATTATTTCTTTTTATTTATCTTCTTCCAAAGCTTTTTAGGCTATAGATGTGTGCAGTGTTGCACCTTTATTTCTGAAAAGCAAAAATTTCAGATGAAGAAACGTGACGTATAAAGAACAAACATTCTTTAAAGCAATTTTGACTAAAATTTGTTGTATTAATACTCCTTTTTGCAAGACATTGCATTAATAATGTTTTAAATTTCGATGATAACATTATTTATACATATGTATGGAATGCTTTATTTCGTATGATGTTGAAAGTATAAAGAAATAACAATTAGGAATTTTTTCGTCTTGTTTTATTTCTAATAAATCATCGTAGTTTTTTAATTTGAATGATGATGCCTTAATATATTATCAATAACCTTAATTAGTACCAATTCTTCTTCTACCTATAAAATGTATTTACATATTAAATATTCAAGTCGAAATTTTGCTTTTAATGACAATAAGAAGACATACAGTGGAAAAAATTTAGGCAGTGTACTCGAACTCTAAATAGCTAACTCTAAGTTTAAAGGGGTACGATATCCTACGAAATATTTACGAACTGTTCCAATAATAATGATGTAGTAACAATATTAGAACTGTAGAAATTGCAACATTGCATTATTGTTACACATTCCATCCTTTTAATTTATAAAATAAATTCTATGCGCATAATGATATTACGGATCCTAACTTCCATAATAACTTGTAAATAAATTATATAACGTTACTTGATAAAAGTAGTGGCAGTCTCCCTTTTATTGAGTAATTTAACCAACATAACTGGTGTTATGTAACACTATTGTGCAATATTACACTAATTGCCGAAACGTCAGTGAAGGCTTACTGTGGAGACACGAAATGTTTTGATTTCCGTTTGTCTGTCTGTCTGTCTGTTCCGCGATAACTGCCGCAAAAAGCACCCGATCAGCTTGAAATTAATTGGGCATATTCGTGAGATACCCGGACGTAGCTGTATAGTTTTTGGTTAAATTTGGTTCATTCGTTCGGAAAATATGGAAGATTTTATTTTTCTTTATAATGCTTTTCTACGGCAAGTCAGACGATTTTCAAATTTCCATTTGTTGAAAGAAAATGGCACGTTTGATTCATGGATTTAAATGTCAAATTATGGATACTAAAATTCCAAATAAGGGTTTTAAATTATTCCTATTATGTTGAAGTTTTATCAATATATCTATCAGATTTTTTTATTTACGTGTATAATGTTTTGAGGACATTTATACATGTATTCCAATAATATAAAGAATTTTTAAATTAATTTTCTTGTTGCCGAAACGTCAGTGAAGGCTTACTGTGGAGACACGAAAAGTTTTGGTTTCCGTTAGTCTGTCTGTCTGTTCCGCGATAACTGCCGCAAAAAGCATCCGATCGGCTTGAAATTCCCTGGGCATGTTGATGAGCTCCCAGGATTTAGCTGTATAGTTTTGGGTTAAATTTGGTTCATTCGTTCGGAATATACAGAACATTTTATTTTGTGATATAATGCTTTTCTATGGGAAGTCAGACGATTTTCAAATTTTCATTTGTTGAAAGAAATCGCTCATATGAATAATAGATTTAAATGGTAAATTTTGGATGCTGAAATTTTTAAATAAGAGTATTAAATTATTCTTATTAGTTTGCAATTTTGTCAAAACATTTGTCAGAGCTTTTAAATTAGGTGTATAACTTATGATAGAAATTTATACATGTGTTCGAATAATATAAAACATTTTATTTTATGAATTTACATATATTTCATTTTTTCTTTTAACCGTTGCGTAGCAACAGCATCTCATCTAAAAATATCATAAATGTGAAAGTATGTATGGTTTTTTGAAGTCAAATCAAAGCAAAAGGAATGAATTAATGAATGCCTTTGTATAGATATTTGCATATAGATTTATTTAAACGCAGAAATGAAAATAGTATTTATATACTATACAGAATAATATTTTCATTTATTTATTCAACTATTTGATTATAAATGAAAAAGTTCGTTATTTTCATACAGAATAAACTGACATTATTCTGTTAAATTTTATAAACTTTATTGTTGCCAAAAAAAAATGAATAACAATTTCTCCCAAAGAGTTAATTTTAATTTGTAAGATTTTCACGTGCAAAAGAAAAATGGAATAAGCAAATAAAAAATAAAAAAAAGGATATATAGCACAGGAATGAATACATATAAACATTTCACACCAAATACCACCTAAAATAGTTTTTGTAGCAGTATTTTCCCAGCACTACGAAGAAAGATTCCTCGATTTACACGATTTTACTTGGCCTTCCTTTTCTCATTCTTTGAGATTTCATTTTCGCAATTGCGTGCATTAATTGGCACAAAATTTTACATTTTTATGACTGAGATATATGTAAGGCCATACAAATAAGAAATTCCGTATTGTCTCCTATAAAATGTGATAAAGTGTTGGTTAATCATATATGTTTTTATTAAGAGGAGCAGAGCTGCCAAGCCTCCGGCGTTCTGGATACCAGTATTTTAATACAGAAAATGTTACTTTATTTAATTGAAACATTTCCGCGATTTAAAAGAACATTTTCTCTAAGATAATAGTGATGTGCAAAAAGCTTGAGACTTGGTATGTCTGGTGGGGAGTGAAATGTTTTACTTAATGCATTTATCTCTATTTTAATGCTACGTGAACAACGTCCGTGTAACAGCTTGTAGAGTGTAAAATAAATTAAATTATTAAAATAATCCTTATTACGAAAAATGAAACAGAAAGTCCGGCTAAGGGAAATGAAATGTTAGTTAACCTTTCGTAATTTGACTTGAACATAGGTTTGCGTCAAATTTCAACGGTATTTGTAACATCACGATTTTAAATTAAATGTAGATACTATTAAAAGAAAATCACAAAAAATACTTAAAGGCGCCAAATCATGTTTATCTATTTAACGATGATGAATTATTAACTGTTAGGTTTAGAAGCCCCCCTACTTTAGGGTGATTTTAGTAAGTTAATGCTATCGAGTACATTTTTTGATATTTAGATTAGATCTTAGATATAAATATTGCAGAATGGTAATCAAAATTATTTTTTTATAAACAAAATTTATAAAGGTATTAGATTTCTAAATTAGATGTTTCAGTTTACATTTCCAAAAGTTCTTTATCCATTAGATACAGGTATTTGTGATTAGCAGGAAAGTAAATACTGCTGTATGGATATCAGGATAACGTAAAATGCTTGACCGAATTATTGCTTATCCTTATAAATCGCAGTGTAAAAAGGAATCTAAGATATAGGGTAATCATTAACTCAATCAGTAGAAAATTAAAAATGCAAAATAAATTACACAACGGGGGGTTCAGGGGGGGCAGAGCCCCCCTGAAGAAATTTGCTTTATTATATAAAAATTACTAGAATAAGTAGCTCGTGAGAATTTCAGAATATCCTTACATAACAACGTGTTTAATTTAACACTTTTAATGTCTGAAACCTTCGAAATATTTTTTTCCTTTTATAAATGTTTGTGTAATTTAAATAGTTTAAATTTTGTTTTTGTAGAAAGATTAATATTACGCAAAGTTTGATAAAAACAATGAGTTGCAGAGATGACGTTGAGGCTCTTGATCTGCAGATTTACTAGTTTTATATTTGCCGAAACGTCAGTGAAGGCTTACTGTGGAGACACGAAAAGTTTTGGTTTCCGTTAGTCTGTCTGTCTGTTAGTCTGTCTGTCTGTTAGTCTGTCTGTCTGTTCCGCGATAACTGCCGCAAAAAGCATCCGATCGGCTTGAAATTCCCTGGGCATGTTGATGAGCTCCCCGGATTTAGCTGTATAGTTTTGGGTTAAATTTGGTTCATTCGTTCGGAATATACAGAACATTTTATTTTGTGATATAATGCTTTTCTATGGGAAGTCAGACGATTTTCAAATTTTCATTTGTTGAAAGAAATCGCTCATATGAATAGATTTAAATGGTAAATTTTGGATGCTGAAATTTTTAAATAAGAGTATTAAATTATTCTTATTAGTTTGCAATTTTGTCAAAACATTTGTCAGAGCTTTTAAATTAGGTGTATAACTTATGATAGAATTTTATACATGTGTTCGAATAATATAAAACATTTTATTTTATGAATTTACTTATATTTCATTTTTTCTTTTAACCGTTGCGTAGCAACAGCATCTCATCTAAAAATATCATAAATGTGAAAGTATGTATGGTTTTTTGAAGTCAAATCAAAGCAAAAGGAATGAATTAATGAATGCCTTTGTATAGATATTTGCATATAGATTTATTTAAACGCAGAAATGAAAATAGTATTTATATACTATATAGAATAATATTTTCATTTATTTATTCAACTATTTGATTATAAATGAAAAAGTTCGTTATTTTCATACAGAATAAACTGACATTATTCTGTTAAATTTTATAAACTTTATTGTTGCCAAAAAAAAAAAAATGAATAACAATTTCTCCCAAAGAGTTAATTTTAATTTGTAAGATATTCACGTGCAAAAGAAAAATGGAATAAGCAAATAAAAAATAAAAAAAAGGATATATAGGACAGGAATGAATACATATAAACATTTCACACCAAATACCACCTAAAATAGTTTTTGTAGCAGTATTTTCCCAGCACTACGAAGAAAGATTCCTCGATTTACACAATTTTTCTTGGCCTTCCTTTTCTCATTCTTTGCGATTTCATTTTCGCAATTGCGTGCATTAATTGGCACAAAATTTTACATTTTTATGACTGAGATATATGTAAGGCCATACAAATAAGAAATTCCGTATTGTCTCCTATAAAATGTGATAAAGTGTTGGTTAATCATATATGTTTTTATTAAGAGGAGCAGAGCTGCCAAGCCTCCGGCGTTCTGGATACCAGTATTTTAATACAGAAAATGTTACTTTATTTAATTGAAACATTTGCGCGATTTAAAAGAACATTTTCTCTAAGATAATAGTGATGTGCAAAAAGCTTGAGACTTGGTATGTCTGGTGGGGAGTGAAATGTTTTACTTAATGCATTTATCTCTATTTTAATGCTACGTGAACAACGTCCGTGTAACAGCTTGCAGAGTGTAAAATAAATTAAATTATTAAAATAATCCTTATTACGAAAAATGAAACAGAAAGTCCGGCTAAGGGAAATGAAATGTTAGTTAACCTTTCGTAATTTGACCTGAACATAGGTTTGCGTCAAATTTCAACGGTATTTGTAACATCACGATTTTAAATTAAATGTAGATACTATTAAAAGAAAATCACAAAAAATACTTAAAGGCGCCAAATCATGTTTATCTATTTAACGATGATGAATTATTAACTATTAGGTTTAGAAGCCCCCCCCCCTACTTTAGGGTGATTTTAGTAAGTTAATGCTATCGAGTACATTTTTTGATATTTAGATTAGATCTTAGATATAAATATTGCAGAATGGTAATCAAAATTATTTTTTTATAAACAAAATTTATAAAGGTATTAGATTTCTAAATTAGATGTTTCAGTTTACATTTCCAAAAGTTCTTTATCCATTAGATACAGGTATTTGTGGTTAGCAGGCAAGTAAATACTGCTGTATGGATATTAGGATAACGTAAAATGCTTGACCGAATTATTGCTTATCCTTATAAATCGCAGTGTAAAAAGAAATCTAAGATATAGGGTAATCATTAACTCAATCAGTAGAAAATTACAAATGCAAAATAAATTACACAACGGGGGGTTCAGGGGGGCAGAGCCCCCCTGAAGAAATTTGCTTTATTATATAAAAATTACTAGAATAAGTAGCTCGTGAGAATTTCAGAATATCCTTACATAACAACGTGTTTAATTTAACGCTTTTAATGTCTGAAACCATCGAAATATTTTTTTCCTTTTATAAATGTTTGTGTAATTTAAATAGTTTAAATTTTGTTTTTGTAGAAAGATTAATATTACGCAAAGTTTGATAAAAACAATGAGTTGCAGAGATGACGTTGAGGCTCTTGATCTGCAGATTTACTAGTTTTATATGATACATATTTCTTTTTTTTTCCTTTTCTTCGTTGCCTAGCGACTGTTATTCGTAGCCTATCATTGCGTCAAATATGAATGAAGTTAGTAAATTACGTTAATTTTGTTGCAGGTACTATTAAAAGGCTATCACAAAAAATATTTTATCGCGCCAAATCGATGCAATTTATGCAATTAACAGTGGCCACGATAATGAATTATTTTCCAGTAGATTTATAGATCTCCAGATATGCATATTTTGAGGGGCTTTTAATATGTTATTGCTATCGCATGGATTAGGATATTTAAACTAATGTTTAACCATACTATAAGTGAAAAAAAAAATACAGTTAAAGGCATGTAAATACTTTTTAACACTTTCCAACATGGATGAAAAGTATTTATGACTTCAGTTTTTCTATCTGTCGATTGCCGTGTTTCTCTACGTGCTCTAACTCGCGTAAATATAGTCGGGATTACATGTAATTGATATACGTTATTGAGGTTTGCCAAAGTATGTTTGTTATTAAAAATGAAGAGTGTAGCATTCATAGCTTAATTACAGGGGCACTCAAAACTATTCCGTTACATTATAGTCTTTGGGAAAAATCGTCTGCGGTGTATTTTAATAATGTTACACAATTCTAAACGTAATGAAATTTATATACTTTATTAAGGTGCACTAGAACCTGGTTACTATAAAATATGTTATGTGTAGCACTTACAGCATGCGTCCAGGGAACTCAAAAGTATTCATAATATTACAATCTTTGAAGAAAATCCTTTTGTGGCGTTTTTTAATGATGTTACTCAGTTACAAAATAATAAAATTGATATGTATTTTTGAAACATTTTTGTAGTATATGGGGTGCAAAGCATATGTTTTTTTCAGGGTCACACAAAAGTGGTCGATTAAAATGTGGTCTACGGGGGAAAAAAACTAACTCCTCACAGCTTATTTTAACACATTAGCGACGGGAAACGAGAATTCTCGTTTTTATTCAGAACACATCATTGGCTAAGGGAGTGACTTCTACCTTACAGAAAAGACATTTATATTGTGTTGTCCATATTTTTTATAGATTGTAAGACATTATATATTACATCCGTACATTGAAAGATATTTACTGCTGCATAAACATGAAAAACATATCTCAGAAACCAATTTCCGAGACACTTTCAGAAGAGGGAGGAGCTTCTACTGTTTTTAAACCCAGATTTAATTAAATTGCCTGTCGTCAGTGTGTTAATAGTGTTGCACTAATTCAAACATTATGAAATTAAATTACATTACTGTGGTTGACTACAAGAAGCTTGAATATGATTTGTATAGTATTTATCGTTCATTTATAGGGTCACATAAAAAATTTCGGATACAGTTCTGGTCTATTAGGGATGATTGCTGAAGAGCATTTTCGATTATGGTGTGCGTTTTAACGTTAAGTAAATTTGTGCTTAATAAGTAGTGCTTAAATATTGTATAGACCATGTACAGGGATACACAAATGAATTCGTAAGTATAAATGAAAATGAGCGCGAATTGCTTCAGTGTTTTTTTTTTTTTAAATTATTTGAGTTATGTATTTCCCAGCCCAATTACATTTAGTATACTAACAAATGTTTGCAGAATTTAAATAGAACCATATACAGGACTCCGCAGAAACTGGATATATGGTGCACACTATGCATACTAATCCCCGGAAATGTGATATGAGCAGTTTTAAGAGGGTTTTTTGTCTGCATTAAATTTAAATGTTATAGACGACGCGTAAAAATCTTCACGTAATATTCAGGACTGTAGAAAAGAATTCATGTAGGTTTCCGTCTATTGGTAGAATTTACTAAAGGACATTAACACAATTAATTGATAATTACAAATGTAAATTAAATCACACTACGAAGGGGTTCAGGGGGGCTCTGCCCCCCTGAAGAAATCTACTTTATTATCTAAAAATTACCAGAATAAGTAGCTCATGAGATTTTCAGAATACCATTACATAACAAGGGGTTTAATTTAACGCTTCTAATGTCAGAAACCTTCGAAATATTTTTTCGTTTTATAAATGTTTATGTAATTTCAGAACTTTAAATTTCGTTTTTTGTAGAAAGATTAATATTACTCAAAGGGTGCTAAACACAATGAATTTTAGAGCTGACGTTGAGGCTCCTGATCTGCAGATTTACTAGTTATGTCAGTTTAAATTATACCGTTAAATAAATTGAATTACTCCATAAAATTGGAGGTAGTATGTTGCCACCAATTTTATGGCGTAACTTTATATAATATTTTTTTATATTACAAAGGTCAAAAGGTACAAATTTTGGAAGTGAGTTTTAAAACATTCGTTTATGTTACTGCCTCTAAATGTATGACGGCCATTTTATTTTTGTTCTGCCGAGTTGAGTAGTTTGTTTTTTGCTGCCTGTTGTAATTATTTTGCGTTTTCGCTATTTTTGCGATTTGCTTTTTGTGTCATTGCGTTTTGTGTCTTGCGTTTTCTTTTACAGTTTGGGTCCTCTTGTTTGTTACCTTGGTTACTGTATTGCTTAGAGTGCTTGTATTCTGCGGTGGTCACGTGGGACAGGACATTTTGATTTGTTTATGTATTTGCTTATGGTTTTCACTGGCTGTCACCTGGTTTGTGTGATTATGTTTTGATCTGGCTTATTTCGGGTCACGTGAGGGTGGAGTTGGCTTCTTATATTAAGTAATCTGTGTTTCTTCTTGTGACGCAAGATTTTGTGTGGTTTTTGATCTGTTTATCCGGCGATTCACTTGCTATTGTTTTTTGTGATCAGTTGTTTATTTAGGTATTTGGATGATTTGTCTTTTTTCTTCTACCCTTCGGTGAGGCTCTTATATGTATTGAAAGCTTGCTCTGATTGTGATCGGTTATTGATTCGTCGACGGTTAGTCTGATTGAGGGTCTTTGGGAGTGTTATTTTGCTATTTTTGCTGTATTTCTTTTTACTTTTGCGCTATTTTGTGTTATATCATGGAGGAAGAGGTGGATAATTTTATCAAGCAATTGAGTAGGGAAGTGGAATAGTTCCCTGTTTTGCTGACTAAAGTTAATTCAAAGATTATGGATATTATGGAAGGTAAAAAAGCGAAAGGCGATAAGGTGACAGGTCCTATGTTTGCTGCTGTCAGGAAATTATTGGAATTTGTTGCACAGAAGTCTGTCGGTATTTTTGAGTAGAATGTCAAGCTGAAAACCCAAGTGGAAGAACAAGATAAGTATGGTGCAGCTATGCAGGAACTGGCTGAGAGAATGTCGAGAAAATCAGTCGGTGCACAGGCTGAGTCTGCTGCTGACATGCAGAAACATATAATTCCTAAGCGGGAGGATTATTCCATTGTGGTGGCATTGAATTCTCCGACGGACGACCCAATGGAGACGAAGTCTAGAATAAAGAACATATGTAAAGCAAATCCGGAGGCCCCAGTTCCTAGGGATGTTGTTCTTACAGAAACAAATAGGGTGATATTGAGAATGTGAAGGCCGGAGGACACGGAGAAGCTAAAAGAGGTGATAATGAAGGATTCAGAAATTAAGAATAAGACTAAGGTGAATATCCCAAGAAAAAAGCGTGAGAGAATATTAATCCTGAGTGTGGATATTGCGGTAGATCAGAGTCAGATAGAGGAAGCGGTGAGAAAGATTCTGCAGGATGTGACCATGGCTGACGATGTTACTAAGGATTTATCCAGACGAATGTATGATCGAGCATTGGATGAAGGCACGAGAAAAACCTTGAGGGATCTAGTGTACAGTTCAGTACCTGAGTTTAACATTATTAGATCTACTAAAACAAGACAGGATAAGAATAACTGGCTTCTGGACATGGATGGAAAGGGGAAAGAGATTCTTCTAGGAATGAAGAGGATTTGTATTGACTTTGAACGCTATCGAATGGTAGAATATATCGCCATAACTAGGTGTTTCAAGTGTCAAGTTTATGGTGACTACTCGAGCCAGTGTACTGGGGAGACTCATTTTGCAAAGTGCGCAGAGGCACATGACGTAAAAGACTGTAAATCCGATGCTACTTTATGCAGTAATTGCTATTTTGAAAACCAGGATGGTGACTGTGCGCATAGGGCGGATAGCCCGGATTGTCCTGTTTATCAAAAATATAGACTTAAAACCTTAGCTAATCGTAGATAAGGGCGGCGATTTGGCAGATGACGGTCAGTCTGTTGTTTTTAATACTGATAGGGGTTTGAAGTTTCTGCAAATAAATTTACATCACTGTTCGGATGCAAATACAGAAATGGTCAGTTATTCTATTGATAAAGCTATTAATGTGGTTTTAATTCAGGATCCGTATATCTTGGCTGGTCGAGTGTCTGGTGTTCCGTTTAATTGGCCTGGCTTTCTCTCAGATAATCTCTCTGCTGGTATTATCTTTACTAACCCTGATTACACCTTTTTAAAGTGTCTTGTTGATAAAAGTTGTGTTTTTGTTTCTTTAAATGTCAGTAGTGGCATTATTTATATTGGATCTCATTACTCCCCTCCATCGGGAAATTTGGACGCTGAGTTACAAGAGTGGTCAGGACTCTTCCCGGAGTTTGACAATATCTTGATTGGCGGCGATCTTAATGTGCCAATGCGTACAATGGGATATACCAGAGGTTCTGGGAGAGCTGAGATTTTAATGGATCATCTACAAGTGAATAATTTGTGTATTGTAAACGATACCGAGGGTCATCCTACATTTGTTCAGGGGTCTCTATCTGGCCGTCCTGATCTTACCTTGGCGGGTTATGAACTTTGTAACCATCTTTTTAATTGGAATGTAGATATCAATCGTTATTCCTTCAGTGACCATCGTTTCACTACCTATGACTTGGACTATTCTCCTGTTATTAGAGACAAAGCCAGATTTAAAACAAGGGGCAAAAACTTTAAGAAATTTAACGAGATCTTTGCTGGACATAAACGGGAATGGTTACGTCAGATATTACTGATCAAGACTCCTCCGGTACTTGATGACTGGGTACAGGGCTTTTCTGTTTCTATTCATGATATCATGACTATGTGTTTCAAAAGGGGTACGATTACGCACAAGCCTACTTTTAACTGGTTTACTACGGAAATTAAAACTGCCAGAAATCATGTGTCTGCGCTTTATAAAAGATATAGACGTAATTTAGAAAATGAAGCATATAGAAATACTTATTTGGAATTCCGAAATAAATACAAGAGTCAAGTTCCAGAGGCAAAGAAAAAGGCGTGGTACCAGTTTTGTGCTCAAACAAATGATTCGTTTGGTAATTTGTATAAGTTCATAAACGGAAAGCAGTTGAAAACTACTGATCTTATTTTTACGTCTCTGGAAGATTCTCTTCCTTTTGCCTCGTACGATGATGTTGCTGAACGATATATGAAAGAACATTATGATATTAATAATGTACCAGACGTTATCTTTGAATATATATCGGAGAAGTCGTATGAGAACGATAATGACTTCTATAATATTAGTTTTAGAGAATTAAAGTATGCACTATCGCAGCAGGCCAATGCCAAGGCCTCTGGTTGAGACGAGTTAGATGCTCTTACCGTGAAAAATATTTCTTGTAATTATCCAGAAGTTATCTTAGCGGTTTTTAACAGATGTCTGAGTTTGGGTCATTTTCCATGTTGTTGGAAGGACGGAGTAGTTATCTACTTCAGAAAGCGAAACAAGTCGGCCACCTCTCCAAGAGGATATCGTCCAATTAAATTGTTGTCAATTTTGGGAAAAGTGTTAGAGAGGATTATCAAGAATAGAGTTACCACAGTTTTGGAGGCATCTGGATATATTGAGAATAATCAGCATGGTTTTAGAGAGAATAGATCAACAGTTACGGCCTTATCTGCTGTTAAAGATAATGTTAATCGAATTCTGAGTACCAATAAATATTGTACGATTGTTTCGCTGGACATTCAGGGTGCTTTTGACGCAGCATGCTGGAGAACGTTGGCAGTTATTATCGATTCTCTTCCAATTGCAGAATACTTAAAGTCATCACTTAAAAACTACATATCGAATCGCCGTATTGGCTTTAAGTTTGCAAATGGAATACGTTGGTTTATAATGTTCCATGGTTGCCCTCAAGGATCTTGTTTGGGTCCATTCATATGGAGTGTCCTGGCTGATAAATTAATCAAGGAATATAAGCAGTCACATACATACATAGTCTCATATGCCGATGATTTCGTGATTCTGGAAGGTGCAGATACTCGAAGCTCATTAGAAAATAAAGTTAATGTCTCCTTGGATACTTTTCTAAACATATGTACAATTTGAATTTGTCACTTAGCATCGATAAATGTATTGCCATTATGATGGGCCGGTACACTCTTGAAAAAAGATATCCTATTTTTAAAATTAACAATATCTTAATTCCAGTAAAACGGAATATTTCATACCTTGGTTTCCATCTGGATAATCGGTTCAACTGGTTACATCACTTGGACCTGGTACGTGAAAACATTCGTAATTTCTCAATAGACATTCGGAAAACGGGTTCCCGTGACAGAGGCCTCCTAGCTAAGCACAGAAAGGTTTGGTATCTCCAGGTCATTGAAAAACAGATAGCGTACGGTTCAGAAGTTTGGATTAAGGATCTCAACTCTCATGAAATACGAAGACTTAGCTCTTGTCAACGTGCTGGTTTGATGACTATTATTAAAGCATATAGAAATGTGTCAACCGATTCTCTGTGTACAATCACAGGCGTTCCTCCGCTGTACATTAAGCTAAAAATGTTTTCGAAAAGATATGACGTAACTCAGGATATGAGTAGTATGATGATTGGAGATTATGAGATCAAGAGAGACAATCTTATGCTTAAACTTAAGACGTACGATTTTCCTGAATATAACAATCTTAGAAATATCTATTTTATTCCAGATGTAAAGAACATTGTTCCAGCTTCTATGTACCCAACTATTTATACCGATGGCTCAAAGATGGATCAGGGTACCTCCTCGGCTTTTACAGTGCTGATCGGGGACACAGTGATTTATGACTATGCTATACGTCTTGGACCATATAATACAGTGTACCAGGCGGAGTTATTTGCAATCGAATGTGCTGTTAGGTGGTTTGTTGATTCCGGATACTTACACGTTAGGCTGTATACCGATAGCCTGTCATCAGTTTTGTCTTTACAGAGACTTTTTCCATTGAACAGTATTATCAAAAACATTTTTGAACTATTAGTTAATAACTCTCCGAAAAAACTTTTTGTCGGCTGGATCAAGGCCCATGTTGGTCTATTTGGAAACGAACGTGCAGACTCTAACGCAAGGAATGCTATTTTATATGACTGTTGTAATCAAAATGACTTATTACCATTTCCTCTATCATTTGTGAATGCTCATATGCGCAAGAGTATAATGCATGAATGGCAACAACATTGGTCTAACTCTGATAAGGGACGTAACACATATGCAGTATTTAATAAGGTGGACAGTGACTATATTTGTTCGAATGAAATAATACAATTCTACATTACAGCCCATGGCTCTTTTCCAGCTTTTTTGTGTAAGATTGGCAAGAGGTCGTCTTCACTATGTGACTGTGGAGTGCATGGCGATGTACTTCATTACTTGTATGGAAGATGTGTTTTTATGGTGCATCATTTCCGTTTCATGAGGGACCAAATAGTTAGACAAAATCTTCAGCAGACTTTGCTTGATCCGAATAACTATCACAAACTTAAGGATAATTATAATGTGTTAAATGCACTTTACTCTTTTATTAAGTATAAATACTGACTATTGGACTTTGTGGACTTGTTATACAATTAATCTTTCCTGGGCTTCCTGATGATGGATTCCTTCGGTTGTACTCTGGGACTTCGGTACAGTTCTCATTGTTTTTCTTGAATGCTTACTATCAAATGTGATAGTCGTCTGTTTATACTGTATTGTAAATTTTGTCTTTGGTTATTAGTTTAGGATATTTTGTTGTTTGTCACTAGTTTGTAGTTTATCATTAGTTTTTATTTTGTTGTTGAGCGTGTCGCCTGCTTTTATGTAACAGATTACCATTTTCTTTGTGACTTTAGTTTATTTAATTGCACTTGTGTTTTGAGCCTGTTGCCCTGTCTGCGTTTTCGTTGGTTGGCGGTTGGGAACTTTTCCCCGGGACATTTTCCCATAAACCTCACGGTTGGGGTCCCGGTGGGGTGCCTTCTGCCTCTAAATGTATCACAAATATTTGTCACGGCGATAACCATACCCTACAAAGCTAAATTTGAAATTTCGAAACAAATATGGACGACATTCACCCTCAAAATACATAATCATAAAGGAAATAACATTACTTACAAATAGCAAAAGAAAAAACTTATTTTTTATGAAGACCACAGTAAAAATAACACTCAAAAACTTTATACCCTGCATATCCAGTACAAGAGTATCTGTCCTTGGAAACATAACATCTTTCTTTTCACTTGAAAACAAACTTCTCGATTCTTTTTAACCCATTAACCGCCAAAACTATAAGATTGAAATTTTCTACTTTTTAGCTGAACGTCGCTTGCCAGCATTAACTCTGAAAGGTAATTTTCGCTTTATATGATCATAAAATTTTATGTATTTGAGTAAGGCCAATTTTTAAATTGAAAAATTGTGGTGGGTATCAAAATAACTAAACTATGTGCATTTATTTTGACAGTTGCATGAACGCAACTCCAGCAGGTAATGGGTTAATCTTTAAATTTCTTTATCGAAGTAAACTCAGACATAAATTTCTGTGGAATTACTTTGTACAAAAACTGCATTTCTTTTGTCAGAAAATGCGAACAAAATTATACGTAGCTTTAAAAGAAATCAATTGAAATGCACAAAATTAGTATTAAAGGTAAATAAATAACCCAATAGAAGACAAGAAGAAGGATACAAAATCACGTTTCATAACAACTGCATCTAACACAAATACAGTAATCCCTTCACATTCGCGGATTTAACATTCGCGAGTATTTATTATTCGCGAAATAAAGATGAAGAACACTTCAACTTTCGCGAATACTCAACTTGTTTATTCGCGAATTTTGTTTTATAAAGAATATTTATTACAAAGTCAACTCACTTTGTTTTACGAATTCCATAAACTATTTGACACTGGACAGCTGCATTGCACTGTATAACCTAAGTTCCGAGAACTTGAACCCTTTCATTGAGGTAAAACATAGATCAGAAATTCCGACAAAACCGAAACATGACTTGATGCTAAAAATAAAATAAAAATCCCAAATTCTCTAAAATTCAAAATTGGTTGCAAGTGAAATTGTTTCTCCAAAAGTTGTATGGGGAAATTTAAAACTTCAACAGCAACTTGCTGAGACAGCAATAGAATGCGATCCTTAACTAGAGAGGAGCCTTAAATTTGAAAGAGAAATCGAGACCCGGAAATTCATAAACAAAAGAACGGAAATTCACTAACATACATAAACATCCTTCCAAACAATCCTATATCAATAATTTTTTTCAGCCATCAACTAGCAACTAAACTTTGTACAATATGTCTGTAATTATTTAAAATTATTTACATCTTATAAGGTTCCTTGGAGTAACGGAACCCACGAGGTAACTGGGCCATAGGCTATTTTATAAAAAACTGTTGATGTTTTTTAAGTTTTAGCTTTGGTGCAAAATACACCTTAATCTCTACTTCCTAAAACAACGTGTGTCAACTCAATCATAACTCTCATTTTGTTGTGATAGGTTGTCAAAAATGTACGTTTCTTAAAAACAACGTCAATATGGTTGGACATCCTTGGCTTTTTATTAAAATACTGTAAGTATCATTATTAAACAATCTTTTTTTTTAAGATTAGACATATAACAACATTAATATTATTAGGTATACATATTTACTTCATGTTTCAAATTTAAGGCTGGTGTCCCAGTTACCCCATAAATGTTTCAAGAGTGGGGTAACTAGGACTTGTATCCGGGGTAACTGGACCATGCTGGATCCAGTTACCCCAATTGTTATAAATAATTTTTTTGAGTTTATCTTACTACGGGAAAGAAATTTCTCCATTGTTTTTGGCTCACAATAAAGAAAATTATAGACTACCTTATTAAAATTAAGTAATAAAATAAAAAAAAGCATATTGGGTGGCATCAAACCAAATTTCTTGACCCCTTGAGAGGCGGTGATGCCGTTATGGCATCACATAATTTGAATCCCTAATTGCCACATTGGCACCAGAATTTTATAATGAAAATTTCACTTTTATTAAGTACGTGAAAATATACTTTTACTTGTTTACAAATAGATTCTCTTGTAAATACTGGTGTCATTAAATTATTTCAACCCTTTACGAATGAAGTTCCTTGCCCCTGAAAGCGGGATAGCCAAACCTTGAAATTGTACGATACAGTACAGGGGTCGCATGATATAGTGAAACTTTTATTGTTCCTACCACTATTTTGAAAATAATATCTTCATCGCATCTTTCTTTAGAAAATGTTAAGTAAATTATCATGAAGGTTCTGGTAGGAACAATAAAATTTCCCCTGTATAATGCGGCCCCTGAATGCAGATAAAGTATTTAAGTACTTACGAAGCCGTTTGTTCATAGGTTTACCTTGCTATCTTTTTCATTAAAATATCCATGTGACTTTTATACTTATTACCTCTGCAGGGATGAGATGTTTTTCTACACCAGTATTTCGTTAGAGAAAATGATATTTCATTTAATCGGAATATTTTTATGATTTAACAGAACAGCATTTTCTTTAAGAACATACTGGTGTGCAAAACGCGGAAATCTCATCCCTGCTATACTAAAGTACATAAGTACTTATTAAATGTTTATGTTTTTGGTATAAATAAATCTAATATTTTCACTTTTAGTGCTTTTTTAGACACATTGACAGAGAAGGTTTCCCTTACAACGCTCTTTAGTTGATATATAATTCATACGATCTGCCTGGTTTAAATTTTTTAAAAGTTGTTTATACTTTTTCAAACAGGACCTGATATCCGATATGAAAAAAAAATAAATAAACGCGTGTGGAACATAGACCCTCCGAATCAACTTACCCATTTTTATGGGATAACTGGACCCATGAAGAAAGAAAAATGAAATATGCATATTTTTATATTTTTAAATATTAACCCCTTAACGCTCGAATTAAATTACGGTTGAATAATTCAAATTGCTTATTGGCATCACTTTTATGAAAAAGAAATATTCACCTTATTTAATGACAGTAAAAACGATACTAAAACATAGCCAATTTCACTATTTTATAAAACTGGTGGGAATCAAACAATTTGAATAAAAGACACAGCCCGAGAATATCTCGGGAGCGAGAATTAAGGGGTTAAAATGTAATTTTGAGCATTTCTGTCTGATAGAGGGAGCCTAACTGAACACATTTATAGAAGTTCAGACTTTAATTGAAATGAACATTTGCTTTTTGAAACTGAATTGTCAGAAGCTCCAGAGTCACATTACAAAATCATGGCCCAGTTGTCCCAACTAACCATACTTTTTAATGTTTAATAAATATATTTCTACATTTCAAGTGCTTTATTCCATTAGCAAAAAATCTTAAAACCTAGCCCCCTTTTATGCACGGGAAGAAAACCTCGAAATTCGCGATTTTGACATTCGCGGTATTTCTGCGAACCTAACCCTCGCGAATGTTAACCCCTTGGGGACGGGCGGCACGTATACGTGCCGCATTAAGCGTTCAGAATCCTTGTTTTACCTCACCAGTAAAATTTTACTGTAAAATTTGCCTTTTTGAATCAGCGCATTTTCTCGATTCAAGAAGACACAAATCTATGTTTTTAAAAAACGGTGACAAAAGATTAAAAATTTCGTAAAAAGCTCCCGTCCCGAAGGGGTTAAGGGATTACTGTGTACATAAATTGAAGAAAAATAATTAAATCAGTTGAAATTCTCAAGATTAGGTCTTAGGGTAAATTAATGACCAAGTAGAAGACACGCAGAAGAATGATAACTGTGCACTCTCTAGATTCTAGAAGATTCGCTTTGAACATTTTCAATATAATATGCAAATTTATAATCAATTTCTTTATTGTGATGTATTTTCTGTCGAGAATAATCTCCGTTTATTTGTTCAAATGCTGTCTTTAAGCGGTCAGGAAGCCTTTAACCCCCTGAGGGGCAAGCAACTACGTTTGTGAAATGCTAAATTCCCACCGGAATCATTGAAAAATTCTATTTCAGAATAAGTAAAAGCAATTTTACGGCTTTTTTCCACCAAAGTAAGAAAAGTAAAATTTAATAAAATTTTTCTGGTGTAAAACTTCATTAATCGTAGGTGGTATACAATATATGCCGGTGCCCCTCAAGCGGCTAACACTAGAACCGCCGTAGCGGTCATTTTGACCGCTACCAAATAAAAATACTTCGATTTTCACCAGAAATTCCTTTCTAAAATAAGTTTAAAATGTACCTCGAAGATATAAGTTAAATAAATAAGTTGTTTCAATTAAAATTTCCGGTGCAAAATGTTTTTATAACACTTCAGTAAAATCTCCGGTGGTTCTAGTGTTAAAGCGTCCAAAAAACATTTAAAGCGTTATTTTTTTTAAATAGCTTATAATTAAATACGATTCATTAAAAACATTTAAAAATAAACCCCATACAAAATTTCGCATTAGAAGAGAAGTTATGGCTAAAACCAAAGCCGCCTCAAGACTACAAGCCAGACACGCCCTTCATCCCCCCCCCCCCACATGTGACGTCACAGCCCGCGGCTGGCTAACTGCCAACGCGCCAGCCCCGAACATTCGAATTTTGTATCTTACTATTTTACGTGCACGTGCGTTTTACTTAGCCTAATAACATATTTTTTTCAAGGTAAGTTTTATTTTCAAATCATATTTATATGCTATCAGCACAAGTTTTATTTCTTGTGTTCAAAATCTTTTATTTTTAATTTCTTTGAAATAAATTAACTAGCAAATCCTAGTACGATTCTATCAATAATACCGTATCTCAAAACGAAACGATATTATTGTAGTTCTGTTTCTTTCCACATAGAGCAATAATTTAAAATGGCAAACATCCCTAAATCGTGTCAAGACTTATATCATTTAATTTGTATCTTGTCACACCGTTCTCTCTTTATAATTTGTTCTGTTTTCTCTAATTCATTAGAGTGACCTTTAAGTAACGCCCATTTATTAAAAGACACTTGTCGTGTGAATAGTAACTCGGGTTATTTTGTATGCAGAATTAGTTGGACTTTAATTTGACAACAAATTTATGTATTTATATATATATATATATCTATTCACACTTAAAAATTTAAATATTCTAGAAAGTTTCAAAAAAGTCGCTGTGAATACATAGCATTTTTATCTTGTTTACTACTTTTAAAGCAAACCCCGATCGATATACTTGTATCAATTTATTGTAGTTTTTTAATCTTAAACGTTTGCTATCTTAATAAAAATTCTTTTTATAATTTTTTGTTAAATTATAAATGCTTATGTACTGTGTAAATAGAGCTATGGGGATAATGTTTTTGAATCTCTCTATTTTTGCCACAACTGTAAACAATTTATTTACAAGACTAGAGGAAGGGTTGTTAGTACCCTTATGCAAAACAGTAGCCCCCCCCCCCCACACACACACACACCTTCTTCGGAAAAATCCTGTGTGTTTTCATATACATTTTAATGTTTAATTAAAAATAACAATAAATAAAATTATTATTCTATAATTATAAATTTACTTTTAGATCTAGTCAGGAAATACCTTTCATCTCATAAAAAATGATTATTTTAAGCTTAAAAGATGTGAACAAACATTTAAGAACCCACACAACATTATTTTGGAAATGAAATATTTTCGTGGAAGTTTTTTGTGTTTTTCGATGTTTTTTTTATCAGCTATTACCTAAACATTCGAGGAAAATGAACATAAATTAGGAATATTTTAATTCCAATTGATGAAAGTCTTTTCTTTCTTTCTTTTATTTTTCTCTTCATATGTCAATACATTTTTTAAAAAATCTATTGCTTGTACCTTGCATAATATATCAAACGAATACAAAACTAAATAATAATTTTCAGTTTCATGAACTTGTGTTGTTTTAGTATTATGACAGTTTTATGTTTTTTAATTTAATGGATTTTATGTGAAAATTACCCATTTCTGATAAGTAAAGTTTACAGTACGAAAATTTATTTATAAGAATACTTAATTTCATGTATACTTTAATTTTACTATTTATTATATGCAGGTTTCAAATCACTTAATATTTAATAGGATATTTACTGTATAATTTCAAGCCCAATTAAAAATAAAAACAGAACACAACTTGAATTTGTTTTCATTTAACATTCACTTTTCTTCCACTTTAATTTAACATTTAAATGTGGGTTTTGATTGGCACACTTATTGTTATTAATTATTTTGAAATAATTGAAAGCAAAATAATTCAATTTATGTGTTTAACACTAGAACGCCCGATGGAGTCGTTTCGACTCCAAATGCCCCTAAAATACCCATATTTCTGAGAAATTTTGATTTTTTTCCACCCGCTTCCTTGACTTTTATTATTTTTATAACCTCTATTTATTCTGAAATTTATAAATTATTTGCACATTTAATAAATTGATAATGAGGCATTACCCCTAGAACGCCCAACGGAGTCGAATCGACTCCAAAGTAAAATTTGTAAAATGCTTTCATTATTTTTGCGTAACATGACCTTGGGATTCATAATATTTTTATCTGTTATCAGGAAAGTAAATGTTTTTGCTCCTCTTTTCCCTACACCCCTTTTGTTGAAAAAATGGTTAGTTCCATGCACCTGCTGAAATGATTGCGTACTGCTTGCAAAATTCTTTGTATCATTCTAATTGAATTTTTGTTTTAATTTTTATCTGTCTTGTGTTTCATCATAACTAAGCAAATCCGTTCTTCCTTTTTATTAGAAATAAAACATAATGTCACGGAAAAAATTTCTAACACCGGACGAAATAACCGCTCTATTATGTGAGCTTTCAGATAATGAATCTGAAGGTGGTGAGTTATCAGAAAATGAAAACGAAATTCAAGAAATTAATATTGGAAATAATTCTTCATCGGATTCCGATACAAATGAAGATGCGCTAATTATTGCATCTGAAAGAGATGGTATTCATGTCTCTCCAGATGGCGCACAATGGAAAATTTGTGCAAATAAGAAAATTTCTGGAAGATATCCGAAGCAAAATATCATGTGTCAGTCTACTGGACCAACTATTTATACCAAAAAATTCGTGAAATCTGAAAGCGTTTTGAGTGCATGGCTGTTATTTGTAGACAAAAAAATACTGGAACAAATACAAAGGTGCACAGAAACAGAGGCAAGACGTGTTCTTGAAACCGATAGCTGGACAGTTACGTTAGATGAGCTATATGCCTTTATTGTAATTTTGTATGCCCGAGGTGCATGTGGTGAAAATGGAATCGATATTCATTCTTTGTGGTCAAACTTTAAATTTTTGCACTGAAATTATGGGAAGAAATAGGTTTTGTGAAATTTTACGCTTTTTGAGATTCGATTTGAAATCTACCAGATCTATACGTTTAAAAACGGATAAATTTGGAATGATATCTGATATATGGAATAGATTCACTGAAAACTGTATTGCCTATTTCAAGCCTGGTGAAAATATAACAATAGATGAACAGTTATTTCCAAGCAAAACGCGTTGTCCTTTCACGCAATTCATACCTTCAAAACCGGATAAATACGGACAAAAGTTTTGGCTTGTAGTAGACCTTCGAACAAAGTACTTACTGAATGCGTTCCCTTATTTAGGCAAATGTGAAGAACGGCCTTCAGATCAAACTTTATCAGAATATATAGTTATGCGATTGATGCAGCTATTTCTAAACAAAGACCTTAACGTCACGGTTGAAAATTATTTCTCGTCACTGCGTTTGGCTGAACAACTGAAAAAGAAAGGCAATAGTTTAGTAGGCACTATGAGAAAAACTAGGAGATAAATTCCAAAATCTTTGAAAGATTCGAAAGATAAATTATACGAAACAAAATTTCTAAAACACGAAAAAACCGGTACTACTCTAACGGTGTATCAAGGAAAGAGAAAGAAAAATGTTATTATTCTTAGCACTCTCCACCCATTCATTGATATTGAAAACAACGAAAAGAAAACCCCAGAAACTGTTAGATTTTATAATGAAACTAAGTGTGGTGTTGACGTCATTGATCAAATGGCTAGGACATATTCAGTGAAGGCGCCCTCCAGAAGATGGCCTGTGCATACTTTTTACAATCTCTTAGATTTAGCAGCAATAAATGCCTGGATCATTTATAAAGAAGTTACCGGAGAAACAAAAATAAGCAGGCAAGCATTTATTCAGTTATTAGCAGATGAATTGCGTCAAAATTATACATCTGCTAAAAATAAACCAACAAGAAAAAGACTCCCTGATACATCATCTGAAACAAAATCCCTAAAGAGAAGAAAATGCGAAGTAAAACTATGACATGACTTTCAATGATTGCATAACATGCAAGAAAATGGTTTGTGGAAAATGCTTGGCCAAAACTGACTATACCTGCAAAAACTGTATTTCAGATTGAAAATTTGAAACGATTCTGTGAGTATTTTCTTTGAAAATATTTTCCAATTTCCTAAAAATGCGTATATAAATATTGTTCTTTCAATTGTAAAATGTATATATGAATCTTAAATTCAAATATAAATATTATGTTTACTCTCTTCTATTCATTTCTATGCGTTTCGTTTATTTTTTCTCTTTTGAAACAGACAGGAGTCGAAGCGACTCCCGCGGGCGTTCTAGGGAGGAAATGGTAGCGGGCGTTCTAGTGTTAAACTGCAAATTTATATATATATATATATATATATGTAATAATATATAATTGTTTTTGAATATATACCAAATAGATAATTGATATTGTTTCTAAATTTCAAAGTAGAATAAATAATAAAAACTGTCTACTAAAATAAATTTAATACTTGGGATTTTTTTTTTCATTAACGAACGAATTTTCTTTAATGTATCTTTAATTCTAATGCACATTTTCATTGACACAGTGATATTGTTTCATAAATATTGTTTTTGTGTTATCGTTATTATTGTTTCGAGTGATCGAAATTGATTAAAAATCCCTTAATTAGCGTCTTTAAACTATAAGTTTTTATTTTTTTTCCCATATGCTGTGATAATAAGTTGAAATATGGAGGAAAAAAAATAATGTTTTAAATAACGCATGTGCTCTCCACGGCTGATCTAAGCCCCGCGTCGTGACGTCATGAAACCTTGTGTTTGGCTTGTAGTCTTGAGGCGACTTTGCTAAAACGCTTTGAGCTTTTTCTATGTAATCAAGTTGAGATTTAGTCTTTAATGTGAACTTCCTCAAAACAGCGATTTGTATCATTGCGCGCACGATTTCTGAAAAATGGTTAACTAGAATGTCGCGAAATCTTTGGTTAATGTAGTAAAAATATATAAGCACAAAACGACTTATTATTATGTTTCTGAAGTAAGAAGTTTATTGATATAGTTTATTTAATCCACGACTATTTTTGTAACAAAAAAATGTCGATATTTCGAGTTTCTTTTCAAAAATATTTTTTTCTCGGAATCTACATGCTTAATTTTTTGTTATTGTAGCTCATTTTGAAAAAACACATTATATCTGTACTCATTTTAAAAAACCTTGGCTTATTTTAGCTATTCAAATGTGAAAAATCATGCGTACAATGCATGCAAGAATATTTTTTTTCGTGAAAAGTGTATCATCTATAAAAATAAATTAAAAAACTTTACATATGTGTATACTTTTTTTAAAAACTTTAATTGATAAAATAAATCTTTCATAATATGTTATTTCAGTTTTATAATTAAAAGTCAATTAGTTATAGAGCGACGGCAATTTTTATAAAGGTCCTTTTTTCATGCATATTATTACTTCAAAGGGTACCTGACTCGTTAATAAGTCATAATTTACTGATGCTGAGTAAGTGTCGCCTCGTGTTTGCCCCAGAGTTGTCGCTCATGAAATCCATCTTGTGCTGCAGAGTCCGCCTCGCCAACATATAAGAGTGAGAGGTACCAGACTGTGTTTCATACAAATAGCTCAGTTGCTACTGCATTGGTGAGATATGCCAATGATGCAGGTTTGACTACCATCTTGGAAAAATTTTCTCCTTGTTGGTTTTAAGCATTGTTAGCAATGTACAAATTCATGCAATTATCAAAAATTCAATAAATGAGCAATATGAATACGTAATTCACAATACATTTCTTTACTAAATAGGTGCAAACATACATAAGTTTTAAAAATATTTAAAACAATCAAGATATTAAAAACATTGGAGTCAGAAGATGTTAAAAACCCGAGCACTTTCAACAAAAACATTAGTCGTCATCAGGGGAACTGCTGCAGCCTGAAAGACAACCGCTGGTTAAATACAGAGGGCAAAACCAAATACCACAAATAAGAGGGTGGGAAGGAATGAAAATAGAGGAGTTGCTAGTTGCTACAGAAAACGGAAAAAGGGGGGTAGAGGGTGGAGGAGGGAAGGGTTATTCAAAACCAAATCCACCAGTTACTCCAGGCATGTTAAACCATAACCGTGGTAAAATTATAGGACAGAACGTCATTGCAGGTACTCTTGCATCTTGGCAAAGTTTCCTAAGATTCTCTGATTATACAAATATTATATTGTGATGCATGTGCAATGTCTTGGACTTCTTTAAATAGGAGATCAATATCTGTATTTTGAGTTAAACGGGATAGAGCTGTGGATAATTTACCCTTATTGGTGTCTGCCATATGTTATTTAATCCATTCTAGTAATTTCCGAGTGGTCATGCCTACATACGTATACGTTTTTGAACTGCTATTAAGTTTAAAATTCAATATTTGAGGCTTATTTGATAACTACAAAATTATATACCTATAGTATAAGTAATTAATCGCTATTACCACATAAACCGGTATATATGTTAACCATTTTATGTAAAACTTCAAACGTTCTATTCTTTTCCTGAAAATAATTATATTTCGGTAAGTGAATCAAATTATCAAAATAAGCATTGTTATTAATCATTAAACATAATTAATTATGTAATACTGCACTTCAAGTTTTAGTCTTACAGCATCTATACATAGGCCTACTGTTACTGCTTTCTTCGTCTATTATTATTTTTATTTCATCTTATTCTGTTTGTGTAAATTAAATGTCTTATAGTGACACCTTCAATTTATGAATTTAAACACTGTTTTCTTTATCCTTTATTAAATAATTTATGACTCTCATTCTAAAAAAAGTTATCAAACGTTACTTTCTCCAAAACTTCTTGTATATCACAAATTCTTCTATTCTTTCTTTTTACACGACTGCTAAGAAGGGTTATGTGTTTGACGCATATCTAAATATGTGGATTTATTTATACCCTCGAAACATCCCAACGGATGGATGGATTTTAATGAATAAGGTCTCTATGGATTCGCCTTAACGGTCCGATGGTTATAGACTAGGTCTTGATTTTATAAATTCGAAACGGCGGCCGTGAAATACAAAATTACGGTAGAGACGAAAAACATTTTTTACGCACCCTATTGGAGAAGCTCCGTTTAGATAGTACACAACCTGGAAGTTGTGTAGGTAGGATCTCTTGCTTTACTGCAACTCTAACCTTCATAGATATCTATAGGCCTCAACAAAACAGTGTTTATAGATAGGAACCAACAATTAAACGCAACTTAAAAGTCATCAATACAAGTAAATAAAAAAATAGGTAAGTAATATAAAAAATAGTTTCGCATTGATGAGAAATATTTAATTAGTTCGCTTTTTACGCAGTTGGGTTTTTTGATTTTTTATATTTAATTTTTACTTGTTAATTCTTGCATCAACTCAACTTTCATATTCATTCAGTTTTTCATTTAAATAAAATTTCTTTACTGATATTTTCAGTTTCTAAACTGAAATTCTGTCTACAATATTAGAGGCCTCCCTAAGTTGCTTCAAAAACGTACTACAAAATATTCCCTTTGTGTTTATTCAGGCCAGAAAATAAAAAAGTTCTCTACCATGACACGTATTCCTTTGGTTTTCAACCTGGAACTGACAGTTCATCAATAACCAAAAGTATCTTGACATTTTGGAGAAAATACTGCTTTTCCAAGCAATATATGCATTTCAGTATAAACAATTTCACTTCACGAGATAGAAAATAGTAAAAAGGTTTTCTCTTGTATAAATTTAAATCTTGCATAACCTTATATAAAAAATATTTTTGTTTACAACGTGACATTTGTTATAAAGAAACTTTTTATTGCCTATAACCATATAAGGTACGTTCGAAATTATATAAATACGTAGCACATATAGTCGTCATCTAGTCCGTACGTCTGTCTGTCCGCATATAACAGCGCAAAAAATACCCAACGAAATTGTTTGAAATTTAATATGTGTAATCGATGTAGAATTTTGTCGAGTCATTTCCAATTTTATGAAAATCGAATCAAAACTTAAAAAGATATTAATAAAATATTCTTCATTCAATTAAATCATGTGATATGTAATTAATACAATGATATCCTATGTTAGGTAATGATTTTAGGTTGCCATGGTGTTTACGTCTTGTTTAAAACGGAGTTCTATTATTTCCTTATTACTGGTTTAATGTATATAATCATAATAATTTTTGCATTCATTCATTTATGTATAAAAGAGCAACAGATATTGCACCAAATTCTGAATATTTATAGAACTAGTTATAATACGAACGCACCTCATTTTCTTCATTTGATGCACAATTTCAAACGTAGATAAAAAACGTTTATGAATTTGGTTTGTCTGTCTGCCGTCATCTGTCTGTCCGTCCGTGAATAACTTGCCTAAAAATATACACAATTTACCATCCGATTTTTATGTTTTTGAAGTTTACTATAAAATGTTCGGTATTGAAGATGAAATGCGTAGCATTTACACTTCATTTACAGAGATACACAAATGCGTTCCGTTACATTACGGTTTATGGAGGAAAATAGTTTTCCGTGTATTTTATTGATGTTATAACATTTGAAACATAGTGAGATGATATACATCATTCAGATGGAGTACAACGTGCTTTCCAGGGAATATGGAATAAATAGCATTTGTAGTTTGTTTACAGGAAGGCACAAAAGTTATCCATTACATTATGATCTATCGGGAAAAAAATTGCGGTGCAATCTAAGGATATTATGATGATTGTAACACAACGAGATCACTGAAGTGCACTTCAGTTTTCTATAGATTATAGAGTGCATAGCATTTATCATTAATTTAGATAGACACGCAAAAGAATACGGTTAACACTTTATACATTGAATTATGATATCATGAAAATTTTATGAAATTTTTCGTGAATTGTTTAAACTATTTTAGAAGATTTACATAAGCTTTTAATAAATTTTAGAAGGATTGGAGGATTTAAAAGGATTCATTAAATTTTAATTTATAGGGATTTTGTGGAATATTTATAACCCCACTCAAATCTTTTATTTTAAATATTTTTCTTAGTATTTTGTAGAATTGGGAAATGTACAAATATAATGTTCTTACAGTATAAATATAGAAATTATTTCCGAAACCAAGAAAGCTGAAAACCGCAAAGGCAAAAGAAATCCTCCTTTTAGAAATATTTTTGTTTTGTGTAACCGATAATGCTTTTGGAACAAGATAAAGTAATGTATCTATAACTCATTCTAAACTGTATTACAACTAATCTATGCATTCAATGAATTTTATAACATATTATCTTAGTGGTACTTATAAGTACCGTCAATAGATAAAGGGTTTAAGTACTGATTATGATCGGCAATTGCTGGAAGTGCGTTTTCCTCTGATGTGTGAATTTTTTAACTGATCAAATTTTGAGTGTGTTAGGTGGTGTGTATAAATTCTATATATCGCATGCAGGGCTACACGAAAACCTTGCACTCATTATCGGACATGGACAGTAATTGCTGAAAATGTATTTTTAATGAGATGTATTTTTTAACTTGATATCAGATATATCTGATTTCATTATAAATGCTGCAATTTTTTTTACAACATTTAAACGCACAAATACGTACACCATCATTAAAAAATACATACGGCCGTTTCAAGGATTCTTGGATCTATTTCCTTAGTGCGAATTAAAAAAAAATGAAAGTTTATAATGGGTTCAAAAAACCCCTCGGTTATAGCTCCGAGTATTGGCTAATGAATTGACTGAAGTGGCGAAAGCAAGATTCTATATATCAGAAAGAAATGACACAATTGACAGCAAAACTACCGCCCCCTGAACACTAGGCCTGAGTGCTGCTGCTGACACAAAAATGGCGGCTGCTGAAGGCGGATTTTTTTTTTTTTTTTTTTTTAACGTATGTACTGTTCCCTAAATTTAAACGTCAGTATTTTATAAAAGATTTCTTTGTCTTGTTTAGTCCTTGAAAATTAAATAGGAAAAATTTAAAAAAATTTTTGGTGTTCAAATTCAAGAGACCGTACACACGCTGAAAAAAATCCACTTTCGGCAGCCGCCATTTTTGTGTAAGCGCTCAGGTTCAGGGGGCGAAGAGAAAATACTGAAAAATAGGAGACACTACGCGGGATTACTCCACACAAGCGAGAGAAAAAGTGTGCTAGTACAAGTCTTTCAACAAGGAAGTAGTATGTTTATGCATGTAATAAGTTTCGTAAAAATCTAGATCAATCAGTGATTTACATATTTGAATAATGTTATCATCGGAAGAATTAAACTGATGGTTGGAATTATAACAATGTTTAGCTATTGTAGATTTACCCATTTCTTATCTTCTTATATTTTGATTACATCTTTCTGTGGCTGATTCTTATCAAGATTTTTCATCTTTTGATAAAATTTTATTGGAACAGAGCATGCTCGTCCGCTCATTACTATAAACATTCTTTTTAAAAAATTGTACTTTTTATGTTTAAAACTCGCGCAAAGTAACTGATTTGTGGATATCTCATTTTCTTCTCTAACAGGATTAAAATACTAAATAATATACTATAAGCTGGGTTGACACTACGACTATTTTTATATTCTATTGGCACCACTATACTTAAAAAATACACGTCATTATATAATTCCCTTGCATGAGTTATAAAACTTTGAAACATTTTTGTTTTGAAAAAGTGTAGAAATATATAATAGTCGCCTCTGGCAGCCTTGTGGTTAGGAAAGTGTTTCGTTAATAGTCCTGATACATGACTTTTCGTTTTGTCAATATTATAAAGGAAAAACGAGTCCGTGGATATCGCTGACGTCATTTTCACAGTGATAACAGCAGACGATTAAATTTAACAAGTAGTGCAAATATTTAAACTGCTAAATATCGCACATTTTCAATTTTTACACAGTTGATAAAGGGGACAAAATGTACTTTACACAGCATTTTCTATTTCACAACATTCAAAAATGTATCACAGTTTGTTTGAAAACTGCATCGCTATTTACTCAATTTTTAATGTTTTTAAAATAATTTTCAAGCATGATTTTTTTAATCGATCTCTCTCCCGAGCAGACGATTATAAAAGATAAATCCGTTTGTACGTAATTTAATTAAAATTGTTCAGCATTTGTTTCTAGCTTATACCCTATAACGCAATTAAAGCATTCGTCAATCAATAAGTAAAACAATAAAATATAAATAAAAACAAATTTAAGACATGAAATAAAACTACGCTCAAACTTCTGAAATGATGAGAATCAAAAAGGCTAGTTATAAATAGTAAACTTTAGCGATTTCATTAGGCTGTTAACTCCTGGCACGAGGCCAATGCGGTCGTAACACTTTTAATAAATTAGAATCTTTTTTCAACGCAATATTGCTATTTTTCGAATAAATATGATTTTTAGTATTGTTAATGAACATTAAAAAAATATATGTATATTAGGCGTAAAATATGTAAGACAAATGTTATCAATTTTAAAGAAACATTTTCACCTACATTCTATTACCCAAGAATTCCAGGTTTATATCCTTGTTTAAATAATGAAAGAAAAATATTCTATTGGAATAATAAATTATTCAGTCAGGGTTAATCTTCATGAAAGTTTCGGCTTAGATGCCGTATATCCCCTTGGCCGCCATCTTCGATGTTTTGAGATTTTTTGCGATTTTATGTTGGCGACCATTATCGATATGGAACCAGAGTAACGTGTGTGCTCTGGCGTGACGTGTTCTGGCAACCTCGTTTTTCAGCGAGATTGTGCTTGAGAAGGTTTTCGTTTGGGATTTTGTGCATGCGCTTTGATATCGTGTTGTATCGTTCTGTCTTTTTATTTTTATGTTGAATTTATTGGATGTATTTGATTGACTATGGGTTTTGTAGTCCGTTTAAGCGCTCTTGCTGAAATTAAGAAATATGAGAAAATTTTGAATGGTAAAGGAGGTTTGTTTACAATACGTAGTCATAAGGCTATTTTGGGACATGAAGATGATGCTAGGAGATATTTTGTGCTTGAGCTTTCAAGAAAGAAGTCTGTTAAGGTATGTTGATATTTTTATGTAAATTTTGTTGTTTTATTTTATAGTAACGTTTTCTATTAGTCGTTTATTCTACATTTCTCATGCATTTCGGATATTGGTGCACAGCAACATATGTGCATTTGCTAACTGCGGCTTTAACGAGTTTAGTGCTTTTTTGTGATTGCTGCAGAAGAAGTTAGCTGAATCCAGTGATGCTTTATTTTTCGGTTGATGAGCGCGTAGCGCTCATACGACGATTACTGATTGTCACTTTAACGAGTTTCGTGCATTTTTGTGATCAAGGCAGAAGGAGTTAGCTGAATCCAGTGATGTTTTCTTTCGGTTAATGAGCGCTACGCGCTCATTCGACGTTTAGTGATTGCCACTTTAACGAGTTTTTTTATTATTAAATTTTATTTTCGTTAAATCGATTATGCGTATAAATCGGTGTTTGGCGGCATTTACGACTTGGCGGAAAAGGGGTTTTCACGCCAAGAAAAATTCCAAGATGGCGACCCTGGGAATTTATGACATCTGTTCCAATGTTTCTCCATAAGAGCTTTACATTTTCATTTGAGACATGGTCATTTATACTTCAAAAATAATTGTCTCTATCATAAAACTACTTGACATTCTTAAGACATTATAAACTGAACATTTGGTAATTTATTAATAATTCAGGTTTCAACATTTTTGTTTGTTCTTACTGCATAAGGTTACCACATTAATAGATTGAATTTTCACATTTGACAATCTCAGTAGTTACTAATAAATAATAAATACAATCAGTCATATGTTTATATCTTTTATCTTCTGTGCAATGCTGTTCAATTGATATGTACAATCAACAATCAGAAACATAAATACTTATTAGTTCGAGTTTCAACTTTTCGGGGTTTTTTTTTATTGTATATAATTACCACATTAACAAATTGAATTTGTACATTTGACAGTCTCAATAGTTATCAATAAATAATTAATAAAATCAGTCGTATGTTAGTTTATATCTTTTACCTTCTGTGCAATACTGTTCAATTTATTTATACAATCAA
Organism: Maratus speciosus; assembly: GCA_963932465.1. Taxonomy (NCBI): domain Eukaryota; kingdom Metazoa; phylum Arthropoda; class Arachnida; order Araneae; family Salticidae; genus Maratus; species Maratus speciosus. The sequence continues at coordinate 138,393,716 of OZ010793.1, forward strand.
CTAACAGAAAAAAAAACTTAATAATTCAGGTTTCATCTTTTTGTTTGTTCTTACTATATAAAATTGCCACATTTATAGATTGAATTTGCGCATTTGACAATCTCAGTAGTTATCAATAAATGATTAATACAATCAGTCATACGCTCGTTTATATCTTTTACCTTCTGGGCAATACTGTTCAATTAACTTATACAAAGAACTATCAGAAACATACTATGAAACACTATCCTTCTCTTTGTTTAACACTAGAACCGCCAAGGCGGTCATTTTGACCGTTTCGAAACTTTCATTCCGTACCAATTTTTTTCTACTTAGAGTATAACTTTCAGTTTCCGTTAATTTTCCGATAATTCGAAAAGCTATGATATACCAGTGATAAATTTTCCAGTCAGCCAAAATTTATGAAGTTTTGCGGTAGTATACCTAGAACCGCCGAAACGGTCAAAATGACCGCCGTCAATTTTAATGCACATTTTATCTGGCAGATGTCGCAACAGTCCATACTTCATACAGCCACACTTATACAACAAAGGTTACAACATTACTAAAGATAACTTCTTTACTTCACTGCCCCTTGCAGAAAAGCTAATTCACTAAAAACAAGCATTGTTGGCACAGTAAATCACGTACGAAACACAATATCCACAGGCCATAAAATCTGAAAATAAGTCTTTGTACATTAGTCAAATTCTTGCCAAAGATGGTATTACGTTGAGTTCATCAAGGGAAGAAAAATAAATATGTTTTAATTCTAAGTTCCCGATATCCATCAGTTACATTTGAAACTGTTGATAAACACTTAGCAGAAACTATAAAGTTCTATAATTCTACAAAATTTCGCGTCGACGTGCTCGGCAAAATGGCACGGAAGTATTCTACTAAAGCTACTTCTAGACGATGACCTCTACAAGTGTTTTATAATTTTCTTGATCTAGCGCAGCGTTTCTTAACCCCTTAACGCTCGAATTAAATTACGGTTGAAAAATTCAAATTGTTTATTGGCACCACTTTTATGAAAAAGAAATATTCACCTTATTTAATGACAGGAAAAATGATACTTAAATATAGCCAATTTCAGCATTTTATAAAACTGGTGGGAATCAAACAATTTGAGTAAAACACACAGCCCGAGAATGTGACGGGAGCGAGAATTAAGGGGTTAAACTTTGAGATCTCGCGGACCCCCTTTGATATGATATGTATTTCGGGGACCCCCCAACAAAATTTTTCTTAATGTAAGATAAAAAAAATATTTTAATGGTATAGACTTTATTTATTTTTCATTACAGATATTTCGTGTTTAGATGTTGAGAAAATCAGTTGCATTAACAAGAAAAATGACACAATTTTAAGACAATTAAAATATACATACTACTAAACATCATTTAATCATCATCATCTATATTGGACTCCATCTCTTCTTTACGTTTTATTTTACCGGTCTTTAACCACTCATTCATATCTTGAATTTAAAAAAAATACAAGTACGTAACAAGAGAGACTAAAATACGAGCATTGCACTTAAAAATCGCTCACTACCGTTTTCACATTGCTTTCACGTTTCTTGATAAGATGACGGACGTACCTTTCTTCAGCATTGAAATGTCTTCCTCCACAGATTTAGATTTAGATATTTATTTTATGCTTATTAACAGACCTAGGTTAGAAATTCTAGTCCTGCAATTATCCGCAAATACAGCTACAGGAATTCACGCTGAAGAAAAAGGTCTGAACACAACACTGCGTTTGAGGACCCCTGTCTTTAGGTTCGCGGACCACAGTTTAAGAAACGCTGATCTAGGGGGTATCAATTCCGAAAAACACAGTCAAAAAAGGTCTTAAATACCAGTATTTTGTTACAGAGAAATCGGCCTTCTTTAATTTTTTTATATTATTCCTAGAATTTTCTAGAAGGAAATACTGGTAGTTACCTCTTTTTTTGACTGTGTTTTTCCCTTTCTACTCGCCACCCTGAATATTGTATTGCTCAGGGGATAAATATAAATATTTGTTTTCACCATGTTTATTCTTGTTTTTAGCAATTTCGATTTCTCATGAAAAATATTTTTTACTATAAAAATATTCTTAAAATAAAAAATGTAAATAATATATATCTATCTAAATATAATATAATTATAACATAATGAAATATACAAAATATATAATGAAAATTATGAAATATATATTATTATATGGGCAACGACGGTAATAATAGTAACAAACGATACTAAGAGTAAAAAAAGGCTAGTAAGCAATAGCTGAGCATGGTAATCTACATCGGTCAAAGTGACCGCTTGGCGGTTATAGGTATATGTTTTTGCCGACGGTTCTAGTGTTAAAGAAGAAAGTTTAAACTTCTCTAAGAAGATAGGATTTGGCTTTCAAGTTGAGATTGTCAGTACTTCAATATCCAACGTATCTTGACATTTTGGAGATAATACTTCTGTTTCAAAGTACTGTACATTTTAAAATGAAACAATATTTCAAATCACTCGTACTGATAGGCCTCAAATGCTCCCAGAAACATTCTACGAAATATTTCCATCATGTGTATGGAAATTAGAACATTTAAATATCTCTACCAAAAGTACTGTGTCTTTTTGTTTTTAAAGCTGGCACTTGTAGTATATCAATAATCAAAATCTCTTGACACTATGGAGAATGTACTGTTTAAAGTAATTAATACGATCAGCCATAAGTTAGTTTATATCTTCCATCTTATGTGCAATACTGCTCAATTAATTTATACAATCAACTATCAGAAACATACTATGAAATACTATCTTTCACTTTATTGAAAGATGAAAATTTAAACTTCTTTACCAAGAGATGCTTTCGCTTTCAAGCTGAGATTGTCCGTACATCAATATCCAATGTATCTTGACATTTTGGGAGATAATACTTCTGTTTCAAAGTACTGTACATTTTAAAATGAAACACTATTTCAAATCAATCGTACTATTGGGATTTAAATGCTGCCAGAAACATTCTACAAAATATTTCCTTTCTCTATGGAAAGTAGAACATTTAACTATCTCTACCGAAAGATATGTTCCTTTATTTTTCAAGCTGACACTGGCAGTATATCATCATTCAAAGTATCTTGACACTATGGAGAATATCTTTCTTTTTCAGATATTGTTCAGTATTTTTCAATATACAGAATTTCACTTCGCGAAAGAAAATCTAACAGAATATTATCCTTTGTAGAATTTTTAACTTATATAAGCATGTTTCAAAAATATTTGCGTTCTAAATATAACATAATTTATAATGACATTTTTCTTCATTATAATCAATTCCAGATAGTAAAAGGCAAACCCCGTTGAAAAAAGTTTCCGCATTCTTTCCTCATACGGACATACATTATAGTACTTTTTATTCCGTCAGTTTCCGTTATGTAAATAAAATTTTCTTCATAAGAGCATTAAAATTTCATTGCAAATCAGGAATAAAAATTTGACCTCTTTCTTTATTCAGAAATTTCGAATTAATACCAGATATTTCTAAAGAAGAATTTTTATTTTATGCAATCACAAATTGTCTGAAGTTCAATAAAACACAAATTGCTTTGGCTTTCAACTTGAAACTAACAATCAACCAATATCCAAAATATTTTCACAGTTAAGAAGAAAGATCTGATTTTCAAATTATGTAAATTTTTTAATATAAAGAATTTCACTTCCTTGAGATATACAATAACAGAAACTTGTCGGTATATAAATTTGCATCAAAAATATTTGTTTATATTTTATATTTTAGTAAAACAATATTGGGCGAAATGAGCTGTATCTTTGCCAAATATTCGGGCTATGACTAAACATTGGCATTAAATATCACCCCTGCATAGGGGGGGGGGGACTTCTATCGCTCACCCGCAAGAAAAGTGATATTTTATAAAAATTCATTTTGCGGTTTATTCCACTAATAGTTCATTCATAGGTATGTCTTGCTATACAAACAGTTTCATAAGTGTAGCTATGCGGAAAATCACTTTATTACGCTATATGACCATATGTGACCTCAGAACAGGGGTAGATTGTGTGGGGAGTAAAATTACCCAACCCTCATCCTACGTCTTCATTTTTAAAGGTTTTAAGATTTTATACATGTTTTCATTCCTGTATGCAGAGATAAATGCTATAATTTCATGATACAGTAAAATCATGCAATTTTTTTTTTTTTTTTTTTTTTTTTTTTTTTTTTTTTTTTTTTTTTTTTTGCCTCTCCTGTGAAATTTACTTTTGTCGAGATTTGTCACTTTTCTTGCAGGTGAGCTATATTTTATCAATATTTCTGGAAATATTTCACGAACATTATATCAATTTAAGCAACGCTTTTGCAGCATTGGTATTTCATTAAAAATATTTTCAATTAATGGCGAATATTTCTGCAATACCGGCATTTTATAGAAAATATTTTCAATGTAAATTAATTAATATTTAACCAATATTATTAATAAATTGAAACTGCTTGTAATAAATGCAATATTGCGGTAATATTCGTTCAATAATGGTTTGTTACTCGCTTTTAATTTAAAATTTGTTATAAGGAAAAATACAAATAATGTTCTACAAAAATATCTTTATGTAGAACAATATTTTATAAATAATTCACTATTGAAACAGTGCATATCCTTTTCCCTTACTGATATAAGTTTAAGTAATTTTATACAGTTTCCTTTCTTCATTTAATTCAAATATTCTCAAGATGAGGTTCAAAGTTTCAAGTCACTCATATTTATTAATCATACAAATATAATTAATTGTCTGCATACACTTCAAGTATTCTAAATCCCTTATAATGTGAACTTTACATTGTACGTATGGCATGCGCTGCTGAAATACCCTCTGGAATGTTTTATCCATTCGTCTTTCGTCGTATAATTAAAATTACCTTGATATACCCTCTCCTGTGATGACTTCAAAGTTCCACTTCAAACACGTCAAAAATAATTAATTACGTCTACCGTAGATAAAATGACAATCTTTTATGTCTGAACTTTAGACAGTTTATCAATTCTGTTTTAGCCATTTCTGTTTCTTCTAAGGAATAAAATTTACCATATTCGTCAGCTGAATATTTTGCTGTAAACTTTCTTATATTAGTTAATAAATCATTAACCCTGCCACTCTCCTATACCTCATATAAAGTCTCTGTTTCAAGTCATAAACTCAGTCTTTTCAAAGATTCTACAGATTGGCTTTTACTTTTAATGAAATCCCTTAAGTTTTCAGATTTTACTTGTGGCTTCCAATTTGTATAATTTTTTTCACAACAAACTTTCACTTCAAACAAAATGTCTTTAATGTGTCAAAAATAATTAATTACGTCTACCATAGATAAGCTGATAATATTTTATGTCTGAACATTGGATAATTTACCAAAGGGTATAGCCGGATAAGCATTGGAAACATGCCTTTTAATAAAATTTTCTGATTTTTTTCCTAGACGTAGCTACATATCTGACAATATATTTCCCCTATTATCACCCTATAAATATTGATATTTAATGAGATAAAAATGGTTTTTCGATTTTTCAAAAAACGGATTTTCTCAAAAACTGCTGCACGGAATTTCATGCTATTAATTGAGGATATATAGATACCAAAGATGCATAACTGGTAATTTTTGTATAATTTTCTGTTTATAAAAACTGTGTGAAATAGCAAAATAAATATTTAAAAATATAAAAATCATATCTTATGGTTATCCGAAAATTACCATTTTCTTGTAAAAAATTCCCCATGTATGCCCGTATATTCTATATAAATGCTGAAAGTTTGCGTTGGGTACTACATATAAATATTTAAAAAAATGTATATCAAAATTATTGAAATTCATTTTAAGGCGTTATTTTGGGCGGAGCTACTCAACATCCACACCCAAAGAATTTTTGGAGTAAACAGTTACAGAATTGCTGTATTTTAAATTTTAATGAACACATGAGCAACATTCTCAACACTGTCGATATCAAAATGAACATGATGTTGAAAAACATGGCTTATATGCTAATAGAATCTAAAATACACCAGTTGACATATTGTCTGCTGACTTTGTTCCAAAAATTCTCCGGATGTTGAAGTGAAGTAGCTCCGCCCCAAATAACGCCTTAAAATGAATTTCTATAATTTTGATATACATTTTTGTAAATATTTATGTGTAGTACCCAACGCAAACTTTTGACATTTATATAGAATATACGGGCACACATGGAGAATTTTTTACAAGAAAATGGTAATTTTCGGATAACCATGAGATATGATTTTTATATTTTTAAATTTTTATTTCGCTATTTCACACAGTTTTTATAAACAGAAAATTATAAAAAAATTACCAGTTATGCATCTTTCTTATCTATATATCCTCAATTAATAGCATGAAATTCCGTGCAGCAGTTTTTGAAAAAAATCTGTTTTTTAAAAAATCGAAAAACCATTTTTATCTCATTAAATATCAATATTTATAGGGTGATAATTGGGGAAATTTATTGTCAGATACGTAGCTACGTCTAGGGAAAAAATCAGGAAATTTGATTAAAAGGCATGTTTCCAATGCTTATCCGGCTATGCCCTTTGCTTTAGCTTTTTCTGCTTGTTCTAAGAAATACAATTTACCATATAAATTAGCTGAATCTTTTGATTTAAAATTTCGTATATTAATTAATATATAATTAACCCTACCGTTCACCTATACCTCGTATAAAACCTTTAAATTAAGTCAGAAAAACAGTCTTTTAAAAACTTCTTCCGGTTAACTTTCACTTTGAACGAAATCTCTTAAGCTTTCAGATTACACATGTGGCTTCAAATTTGTTTTAATTTTTGACAACAAACTTTCAGTTCAAACTAAATCATTAGTCTGTTAACCCTTTACGACACGGGCAATTTTTGTTGTAAAATGGTGAAATGATTGAGCGACACCGGAATTTTAAAACGACTTTTTTAGAAATTAAAAACATGTTACTTTAAATGTTCACTGTAAAAGCAAAATTTTACTGAAATATTCTATGTGCCGTTCGTAAGTTTGGAATTAAAATTAGGTATCTCGACCCGGGTACGCTGTGCCGGAAAGGGTTAAAAAAATTAATTACGTCTTCCATAGATAAGTTGACAATCGTTCATGTCTGAACTTTAGATAATTTATCAAATCTGTTTTAGCCTTTTTTGTTTGTTCTAAGAATTACAATTTACCATATTAATTAGATGATTCTTGTGATTTAAATTTTCCTATATTAATTAATAAATAATTAACCCTACCGTTCACCTATGCCTGATATAAACCCCCTAAATTAAGTCATAAACACAGTATTTTCAAAGCTTCTTCCGACTAGTGTTGCCAGATGTCCCGCGTAAATCGTAGCTCCAAATGCTCTGGACACTTCAAGTAATTTTCTTCACCTCATCTAATGGGCAGAACATCTGCGATTAAAGATTGAAAAATAAACTGTAAGAAATTAGTATTGTTCAGTATATTTGAAATCCTGATTTTTTCGAAACACCAGTCAACACTACTTCTGACTAACGTTTACTTTGCTTCAAATTTCAATTAAATTTTGATAACAAACTTTCACTTCAAACAAATCATCAATCTGCAAAAATAATTAATTGCGTCTTCAATAGATAAGTTCTCAATCTTTCCTGCGTGAACTTTAGATAGTTTATCAATTCTGTTTTCGTCTTTTATGTGTGTTTCTAAAAAATAAAATTGTCTTTCAGTTTGAATGGCATTTCTTATGCTTTCAAATTTCATTTGTAGCTTCAAATTTGTATTAATTTTCGACAACAAATAACAGCACAAGGCTGAAAAGTTGATGATCTAAAATTTATTAACCCTTACCGACACGGAGTAATTCTGTTCATAAACTGATGAAATAATGGACTGACACCGCAATTTATAAACGAATTTATTAGAAAATATGAACTTGCTTATTTTCATGTACATTATAATAGGAAAATTTTAGTTAAATATTCTTGGTGTCATTTGTAAGTTTTGGAATTACAATTAGGTGTCCTTTTTTAACCCCTTAAATCTCGCTCCCGTCATATTCTCGGGCTGCGTCTTTCACTAAGATTGTGTGGTTCACACCAGTTTTTTATAAAATAGTGAAATTGGTTATATCTTAGTATAGTTTTTTCTGTCATTAAATAAGGTGAATATTTCTTTTTCATAAAAGTGGTGCCAATAAGCGATTTCAATTTTTTAACCGTAATTTAATTCGAGCGTGAAAAGGTTAAGGGCACAGCGCCGGAAAGTGTTAAAGCAGCAAATAGAGAAAAAAAAAACTTTTGTATATTCCGATAATATCTAAAATAACAGACCAGATGACATAGACAATAGGTTATCTGAGTGAATTGTATCCGACAACGTGTCGTCTAGGTGAGCTCAGGCTGTCAAGCATCAGCCATTTTAGTCAAAAATGCCTTGTGTTTGAGTCGTGGCCTGGACTAGTGTTGACAAGTGTGCCGCGTAAACAGGGTCTTCAATTTTTCTGGAGAGCAGTATTTAAAAGTAATTTTCTTTGCTTTATCTAATGACAGAATTATCTGAAAATAAAGTTGTCGAAATAAACTGTAAGAAATTAGTGCTACCCAGATCAATTCGAGCCCTAATTTATGCATGACACCTGGCAACTCTAGCACGTACACATTTCACTCTATTGGAAAAATTACAACTTGTAAAAACAAATATTTTATGTTCTACAAAATCTAGAACACGATTTTCAGTATATGAATGCACACAATGATTTTTCTTTTATTTTTCGTACTTAAAAAGTAAAAACGGAACGATTATAAGATTGATCGTGTGTCTGCAAGTCTGACACAGCCATTTTACTCGTAAACTATGGAACGTGGAAAGTTCGAATTGGGGAAAGTAATGAAGACTACTGACCCATATATCTACAGATTATTAAACATTCACAAATATATTTAGAAAAAAGTAAAGGGACTAATTAAGTTACTTGAAAAAAAAAAATATTTTCTTTGTATATCGTGTGAGGTATCATGTGAAAGATTTCGTAACGCTGAACTCAAAAATACATTTCTTTTAATTTTTGGTATTGTATTTTTAGAGATATCATCAAAAATGTAGTGCAAAAATATATCCCCCCCCCTCCTCTATTTCCAAATCTACTGAAATTAAAATTATGAAAAAATTAGAGGCAGTAGACGTTAACTTAAAGCTTGCAGGAAAACTATAGCGATTATCCTAGGCAGTGTTGCCAGATTGGGAACTTTTTTGTCCCCAGATTGTAGATTGTCATCGGTTTTTTGAAATAGAAATATTCGGCCTATTTAAAAATAGATCAACAATTCTGAAAAATAAGGCGAATTATACTATTTTAAATGATCCTAGGTCACATAGTTTTTGAAAAAAGCGCATTTTTCCGTTACACACAAATTTCGAATTGCAGGCATTCATCAAAGGTGTTGAGGAGCTTTGTAAGTTCCTATCGTAGCAGAAGCGTAAAAGCATTGTTAATAATGATTCTCGATAAAAATAGTCGGTAATTAGCCGAGATATTAACCCTTAAAGACACGGACGGTTTGGTCATACATAATTACAGGAGCGGCATACTCTATGTACCATCGGCTTTTAAAGCTCAAATTAAAACTTTTAATGATATATTTGTGCAATGCAAATCCCAGTAGAATTATAAAGGTAATAAACGTCAAATTGTTAAAAACAGACTTATTTAATTATATTTAAACACATAAATAATATGGGATTCTCAGCTAGTTTCATTGAGTGGATAGCTCAATACACCTCCAGTGTTTTTAAGAGTTAATTAAAAACCCATCTGGATAAACGCGGCACGGAGGAAGGCGGCGTTGTACCTTTGCGACCTTCTTTCGAAGCGCATTTAGCAAAATGCCAAGTTTAAACATTGAACAAGGGTTTTATTTTAGCTACACTGTAAAAAATAATTTTATTTCTATGCTGAATTTAGTTTTATGAAATGCCAAATAAAGTTTACATATGCACTACTTTTATTGTTAGTACAGAATAAATTCAACATAAACATATTAGGATAAGATTGAAAAAAAAACTACAGAGAATAGCAATATTTGATATTATTTAGGCTTCCTTGAACTTTTATTGTATACCCATCCATACTTTTCTAGTATATACAGCTATACCCAACCCTACGTTGTAAAGTTTTTTACAAAGGCTTATTATTCTTTCAGCAAAGATTTTTTTAATAATACAGTTAAAAATTCACATATTTATTATACGGAACTCTCTGAGCGCGAATAGTCCTCGTACTTGACCTTTATTTTATAAATAGTGAGCTATAGGGAAAATAGCAATCGTCATAGGCAATAAAAACATTTTATCCTTTTTAAAAAACACTTTTGAAAGTTTATCTATTCGTTTTTCATTTTTTTTTTTTTTTTTCTGACCTAACTAAAATTTCCAAACTGAAGAGCTTTCTCTTTTGAATTCAAATGCTCTTTAAAATCATTCAATTTTTTGTGATAAAAATTTGCTGAGAAGCCCAAATGTCTCTCTCTGTTTATTCCAATTTTTTGATTAATTTGTTACGAGCAATCTTCACATAACTTGAAAAGTCAAATTAAACCATCCTGCACAATAATAAATGTAGTTTGAGAGGGAGAAGAATAACTAAAACTTCAGACTATGCGAGGAAATATTATTTTAATATTTGAACGATTTAAGGCTATTCTCAACTGCTCTGCTCAACAAGCGCAAAACGTTTTGACACATTTACAATTTCATTTTATAACGGAAAGATATAAAATTAGAAAGCCTGACCATGGAAACGATTTAGAATAGAACTGTGTTTTCCATTTTTGGATCAATCAATTACCTATTGAGTTATAAGCGATTTTGATCACGTGATACGGCATTTTTCTCCCCTTATTGACTGGATTTTCTTCCTTCGTTCGGAAGTTCGGTTCAAAATGCCAACTTTGTCAGTATTTTCTGTAAGATCTATTGCGTTTACAAGAAAACGAAAAAAACAGCTCGATGTCATAGTTTCTGAATAACAACACCTTCTAGTTTCATGCGTTTCCGAACAAAATGAATTAACACTTATGTCACAAAGTTGACCCTTTGGATTTGAGAACAGCCTTAAGTAAAATATAGCTAACTACGTTACAATCTACGTTCAATCACAGTGCTGCTAATGTGCGCTAGTGATTAGAATTAAACATTTTTCTTTATACGGCTCCCTAATGCCCTAAAAGTCAATCACCTTTCAACTAGATGTTAAGTTGCCCCGCAACTAGGGAATCCATGAACATACTTAAAATATTTTTTTCATCCCTTTCGGTATTTATTCGTATTAATGCATTGTACTTAGTTTTCACTCTCCCAACTCAAATGATTTCGATTTTAACATCGGTCTTGGAATATCATATGTGATACTTCCAAGCCGATTAGGATATAAACGAAACTATTTGATTTTTTTTACATTTTTATTTCTATATAGCTGAATGTTTTTGGATTTAGATCAAAACCAATAAATTGCAACACTATTAGCTATTTCTTCATAAAATAAGCGTTATTTTCATCTCTGTGTGAAAAATGCATTTCGGACAGTATGTCCAAGAAAGTAAGCAATTTTCATAATTAATTAACTTAAACGCTTTACAATAAAAAAAAATGAGAATTTGTGAATCATTCATTTAATGAAACGCCTTCAATTTTCTACTGCATAATTTAGGTTATTGATAATTAAAATAATATTTTAAGGGTGTTAGTAATTTTTGATACTTTCTTGTGAACCTAAATTACCAGCCCGCTAAAGAATCAATTACAGAAAAAAGGCTTCTTCTGTCATCTATGGTGTCTTTATGATTTTTTTAACAAGTTAGAAATTGCTCGTCAAACGTGGCGAATGAGGTGCGTTCGTACTATAACTAGTAGTTTTATAAATATTTTTTTGCACCGCATATTGTACTGAATGTAAATTTTAGTGCACTTCATAAGTGCCTATCAATTTCATTCTGTTCGAAAGGCATCATTAAAATGCACTTGAAAAACTTTTTCTCATTGGTCGTAATGTAACGGAAAACTTTGACTGTCCCTATACATCCCTGTAATTAAACTATACATCCGATTTTCATAAAATTTGAAATGACACAACAAAATTTTGCAACAATTATATATTTAAAATTTCAGACCATTCGGAAGGCTGTAACATCATTAAAATGCACTTGCAATAATTTTTCCCATTGGCCGTAATATAACGGAAAACTTTTGACTGCCCCCGTAATTAAACAATTCATCCAATTTTCATAAAATTTGAAATTAGTCGACAAAGTTATGGAATAATTATATATTTTAAATTTCAAACGATTCGGTTGGGTAGTTTTTGTGCTGTTATATGCGGACGGACAGACAGAACGACGACTATAGGTGCTACGTATTTATATAATTACGAACGCACCTAAAAATGGTACTTCGAGTTTGGAAATCGGTTTCGAAATTGAAAGTACTTTTTTTTTAAAAAACATCTGCAACCGAAAAAGTAAAAAAGAGCCATATTAAAGATTGAGCTCAGCTCTCCTATACAAGAAAAAAAGTCGTTTAAAAATATTCAAATTTAAACGAGAAATTGGAAAAAAACCTGCCCATTGGTTTAACATTAAGGAACGGATGAGTGAGTGAAATCAAGTGAGTGAAGAATCCTCTTATAAATACTCACACACATACACGCATACATATATATTATAATAATCGTAACATAATTATTGTATAAGTTGTAATTTTCCAACTGGGTGAAAAGGTGTAGAGGCCATAATTCGAACCAGGAACCTGCGGCGTAAGCTGACAGTTGTCTGAGATATTCTGGACAAATCTGGCGGATCCTTCTCGTCCAGAGATCCTTGTTGCTTACGATATTTGGTGTGATATCTGAATTAGCTCAACAGAAAAAATCGCAGTTTAAAAAAATATGGCCTGTTATGTTACAACAGGAGATTAAAAATGTCTTTCAGTTGCCTCAAGCGTTTTCAGTATCCCAAAACTAATGATGATTAAGGAATTAATTTGTTCTTCAGAGAACAATGAATTTCACGTGTGAGGGCAAGTTATGCGTCTGTTTAAAGCGGTAATGCAAAGAGTTCTGTCCGGAACGCTGATTCGATTCCGACAAGTGAAACTGAAAAAATAATAAGCCACATGCTTTGTTATCTTTTGTATTAGTAAATTACTGAGAATTGAAACCGGAAAAATTAGCGGAATAAAATGTATTAATAGATTAAAAAGTGCAACAGTTTATAAGGTAATATTATATTGTTAGAGTTCAAGTTTCTTAACCTGTTTTTGAGCAGGTTAGAGAGACGATAATATAATAACAGAAAATAAAAATGTTCATGGCAAGGTTTACCTGAAAATCAGGAAAGTACCTAAAAGTAAGGAATTGTTGGAAATTTCTAAATGTATTCCATAGTTGCATTTATATAAGTAGAAATACAACTAATCCCTATGTAAAAAACTAATAACTATCGAATAGAAAATTTTATTATATGTTATTTAAAAAATTTTTTTTTGATGTATTACAGCAGAAATTATTCCCGATTAAATGCTCGCGTATGTGTAAGAGCAATTACATTTATTATGAAACATCATTTATTCTATCTTACACAATAAAATATGTTACAATCTACGAAAATGAAAAACAGATTTAAATTTATTTATGCATATTCGTTGTACAAGTTTAATATAACTTTAATGAATTGTTGCAGACATGTGTGTCGACAACGATGTTTATAATGCGTATAATTTTAATCTATTGCAATTATTATACTTCTGAAGTTTTCCAAAACAAAGTGAATTTTTTTTTCTGCATTAAATCTGAAAGTTTTATGTTTCTATTGAAAGAGATGAATATCATAGAACTTCAAACTAGAGACAACAGTGTCCAGTCCAATGGGTACAACTCCTTATATCATATGAGGACCCTCAGAACTTTATGCATATCATTACTAGATCTTTTTCTTCAAATTGAAATAAAATCTATGAAATTTAACAAAAATTATTGAATGTATGGGTATCCGAGTGACAAAAATTATCAAAATATTCATATTTCTATTTTGAAAATAAAAATACTTTAGAAAATTTTTGTTTATTCATTCCATTTTAGTTCATTTTATTTTTGTAATATTCTTATATCAAAAGTTTCAAAGTTCTAGGATAGTTCTAGGTTAGATTTTTAAATCATGCGCGCAAGTTATATACATTATTTAATTTAAAAAAAAGCATACATTAAGGAATAATTGAAGACCCCAGAAGACAAGGGTAAAGTGACAAAATTGAACCAAGTGCACAGACCACTTGAAAATATGCTTTTTTCATTTCAGTTCAAGAAATATAAGCGATTTTTTAATTACGTGTTGTGTTTTAGACATCAACCACTTTTGTCGAATAATGATCAATATTGATTAATTATAAATTTAAAGAAAACTGAACTCTACATTTTTCCCATTTATTGAAATAAAAGTTCAAAGACGACTGTGAAGCAAGCAGCAGTTTCTTATTTTAATTCAGTCAATTATTATTGATGTTCAACTTTAACGTCAATTATCTTTTAACTCAATTTCCTCCAAATCGAAATTTTGTCACTAGTACCCCTTGGCTTCTGATGTCCTCATATATGAGTGAAGACTCGTCTTATTTGAAGTTAACCGTGTGTTTCAAATAATACAGATCCCTAACATCCATTGGAAGACCGTGGACCACATTACTTCAATCATGTTGTAATAAAAATGATATTTGGAGATTTCGGATAAACAAAGCAAAACACTTTTTAAAAGGTCAATATAATATTACAATAGCTTTTTTCACATTCATTATTAATAAAAGTGATAAACTGCACGCTTGAAAACTTCTGCAGTTTTGTATGATATTTCCTGGGTTTGCGATTAATTTCTTTTTATAAATAAGGAAAAAATATACTGCTAATTCCCAACGTTTTTCTCTAAATGTTGTAAAGTTGGTTGGTTAGGGAGCTTTGTCCGTCACTTTTTGCGAAAAATGGACATAAAATTTTTTTAGTAGAGTAAATCAGACAAATTACAACAAATATTTCGCTGTTAACTCAAGCAATGAAAATTGACCATAAGGTTCTAAACTTCAATTTATAAATGCATCAAGATTGTAAAAAGTAACAGATCTGTCCCGTGGGGCCAGAGCCCACTGAATAATTTGGCCTTCCAGCCCACCCAATTTTCATTATTCTATTTTCGTGCTTATTTATTTTTCAGTCGCTGAAAAAAATTCTTCCATTGACGTTCACAAAATTATTGTGTTTGAAAATACGGTAAGGAAAGCAGTATTAGACAGAACGGAGCCTAAAACACAATTTGTCTTTTCTCTCTTACAGAAATTTCCTGTATATTCGCAAATTATTTTTTCTTATTAAATGCACTAAATTTGCAGTTATTAATATTCAGTTTTCCATTTTTGGGGGTTAAAGGATTTTTCAGAAAATGCTACCAAACTATTTTAAGAAATTTTTAGCTCAGGAATGGTTGTCATGAGGCAGAAATTAATTGTAAGTGAAGAAGTAATATATTGTATTTTTTTTTTTAATTAAAAACGCAATTCTATTCCAAATTACTTCAGAACACGTGTATGAGAATCTCATGCTATTTATGTATGCAAGTGCGAATGCGTCCACAAGTTCGCGTGGTTGAGTGGAAAAAAGATATTTTTTTATGATAGCTTTAAGTGGACAATTTGACTTATAAAGGTAGGGTTAATGCAAATATATGTATGAAAAACTCAGTTACTTCAGTGAAACTTGCACAGGAATCCCAGGATGCACCACGATAAAAATATTTTTCCTCTGATTTTAAGGGGTCCGGAGCTCAAATTTCTATTTTTTTTTATTTATAGAGATTTTATTATGAAATTTTTTTCTGAAATATATTTTAATATAATAAAAATATTAAATGTAAAAAAAAAATCTGAAAAATTTTAAATATTTTTTAAAAAATGTTAAACATATTTTATTTTTGATAAATCTCTGGAAGTAATTACTCTATTTACAAAATTTTTACACTTTTGTGTGCAGAAAATGTTTCATTTTAATTTGTCTTCAGGATTTCTTAAAATATTGATTATGAATTTAAAAAAAAATTAAATTTATTTATGAGTGAGTTGTGCATTATTTCCATATTTTCATAATTCTCACTGAAAATTAAAAATCCTGAAGACAATTTGTTGGAAATATAGCATAAAAGCTGTTTTGAAAATTCCATACATATATCTTGCAAGGAACTTTACATGTATCCTTAGTCGGCAAATCGTGAAAAAATTCATTCTGAGATAAATGAAGTTCAAGTCGGGACGAAAATCATTTTTTTATTTTTTCTAAATTTCACTTTAAATATTATTCAAGGGTACATTATATGCATTATGGCATGCATTTATCTAAAAAGAAAAAAAAAATTCGAAAAAAAAAAGGAAATTTTACGTGTTATCTTAGAAATTTTCAAAATACACCCTGCGCTTTCCATATCAATGAAAATCCCCAATATGTTTTATAAAAGTTTGGTTTATATATATAAATAAAACTGTGCATAGAATTTTATATATTTGAGTATAAAGATAAAAAAGAAAAATAAATAAAAAAATGTTTTTTTCGAAAAAATTTCAAAAATTTTCATTTTTGTTGTTGTTGTTGTTGTATTATTTTATTTTTTATTGCATTAGGGGTACCGTAAAATTATGTCGTATAATGTTCTTTCACGCCTACTTTTTTCTGCTGATTTCTTCATTAGCACCACTTTTTAGAAATGGTAAAATTCCAGCACTTTTCCCATTTCACATTAAGGTGAAAATAATGAGAATTCTCCCATTTCAATAAAAGTGGTGACAGTAAAGAAATCTGAATTTTAAAAAAAGTAGGCGTGAAAGAATATTATGCAACAGAATTTTCCTGTACCCCTAATATTAGGTCTACCGAAAAATTCTGTCGTTTGATGTTCTTTTACGCCTACTTTTTTAAATTCTGATTTCTTCATTAGCACCACTTTTTTGAAATGACAAAATTCCCACAGTTTTCACATTTCACACTCATGTGTAATTGGTAAATTTTAAAAAAGTAGGCGTGAAAGAACATTAAGCGACAGAATTTTCCGGTAGAGCTGTTATAACTGTTGAAATCTTCTAACCGCTTAAAACATTTTTGTGCGTTCCACTATGTCAACGAAAGCTTTTAATCAAATGGTTGTTTCAAATGTGAATAAGGACAGTGAGGAAAAATTCGTTTTAGAGGATGATTTTGATGCATTTATTGGAAGATGTGCAGTGTAGAGATAATATTTTGAACGTGTCGTGCTACATAAAAATGGTTTCATTTTATTAAAAGAATTCGTCAGGTACCTTTAAATAGGAAAGGCGCGTTTTTAGTGCCAGAAAACCCTGAAAATTCATAAAATTTGAAGTATCATAGTTCAGTATGTTTTGTCCATAAAATATTTATTTTAATGTCCTTCTTAAGACTTCCTTATAATATCGTTCTTTTTCTAAATATAAGTCATACAAAAAGAAAGCCGCATAAAAATATATTTCGCATCATATTGAGCCTAGAGCTCCTATATAAATAAACCATAAAGTAGTCATCTTGGTATATGACGATTGACTACTTGATACTACTTAAATGATAGACTACTTGATTGACAATTTTACAGATTACTTGATTGACTAATTGACTAACTACTTACACGCGATATATACTTGATTTGTATTCTTTATATAATTGGAAGCATCTTTCAATATTCAACGGTTCAAGAAATTGCATCTACTTTTAATCATCCTGTATAGTTAAGTAAATAGTGCTATTAATACGTGCATTTGCATTAACCGCATGAGTGGCGGTGGGATAAAATATATCCCACCTAATTTAAACAAGATTATCACCAGAAAATTTTAACGAAATTTTATAATTTTAACTTTGGGGGAAAGTCATTGAAAAATTGCTTTTCCTTATTTAAAAATAAAAGTTTTTGATTATTCCGGGGAGAATTCATTATTTAGAGACATTTTTGCTTGCCCCTCAAGGGGTTAAATGTCCATTTTAATATTTTTTAGTCTTTTGTGTTTTAATTTGTAGGCAAGTTCATGGCATAATAGTAAATATTAAAGCCCATGAAGTGAGTGCCCCATGAGAATATAACTCAATAAAATCTCAAATCTATGTGCTACTCTAAAATATTCTAACTTGACTTATCATAACTTGAATTATCATCTTTTACCATACTTTTCAGAGAATGCAAAATGGCAGTGTCATTTCAAGCTCACCCAATATTTTTCCAAAGTTGGCACACTGGATGTAGTGCACAACACCTTAAAGACGCATTTTTAATAAAAATGCTTTATGTCAAAATGTAGTAGGTAAAACCTTTAAAACATACTTACGGTTTAGTATTTTATTTTACGAAACAAATGCTTCATATTTTACTAAAGTAGCACATACGTATTATGCAAATAACTAAAAATATTTTCTGAAAAATCATATTTTTGGTTTCAAAAGTTGTCTGAAACTTTTTACAATAGTACATCACATATTTCTTGAAATACACTGCACAATATCCCATTTATTTTTATTGAAAGTAGAAAATTTGAATTTCTTAACCCGGAAGTGCATTTTGTTAGGTTGCCAGTTGAAGCTGACAGTACATCAATAAAAAAGTATCTTAACGTGCTAAAGAAAATCTTGTTGTAAAGTATGTTTTTCAATATAAGTTACTTAATAAAAGAGAAACGAATACAAAGTTTTCTTTAGTAAATCTCAATCTTGCATCAACTTGTTTCAATATATTATTCAACCCACATTACTATTTGTTAGATTTATTGAAAATAATTAACAAACACTTTTATTAATGGGGGAATTTGCTTTTTTCGGTTGAAAAAAGTCGATTTTCCCTTTTTTACATTCTTCTATTCACAGGGCTCGCAGCGTTCCTAAAATTTTCACACTTTCCTACCACAAATTTAAAACGATAATACTTACTATAGAATTCTATTGTAGATGTTAAAGGAATCAGTCACGAAGATTTTTGATTTAAAATACTGGTAGGAAAATGTGAAAATTTTAGGAACGCTGCGAGCCCTGTATTCAGTATAGTCTGTAGATCATTAATATTCAAAGATTTGGCAAAATTTGAAGTCCTTTCGGAGTTATTTAGTCCTTTATCGCAATGCGTCCGTAGGTTTCACTATTTTGGATTACTATAAACGCATTGTACGCGAAATGTATTTTTTTCAAACGGAGTGGGATCAAAATGCGAAAACTATTAAACCGATCTTGTTAATTTTTTTTAATTAAAGGTGATATAATTTATTGGAGCTTGGACCACTTTTGCAGTGATGGAACAGTGGCGCAGCTGTTGAACGATTGCCATGGCAAATTTAGTGGTGACCACTAAATTTTTATAGTGTTCTTCGCCTTCTAAAATCTCAGAAATTCTGTATGGTATTTAGATGAAGAATACTGATAAAGTTTTGCGGTGTCAATTGATTCTCTGCTGCTACACTGTTCAATCACTGCTTTGATCAATTTTTAAATAAAATAAATATTTTTAGAAGCACGCCAAACTGCGAAAAAAAGGAGTCACAAATAGACCTTTTTTTTTTTTTTAAATCGCTCAACTTATGTCGATTTTCAAATTTTTCTTCTCAAAGTGGTTGAAACTCTACACAATGTTATCTACTTTAATAATCCTTAACGTAAGTTGATGGAAAACGAATCTGGAGATCTATCGGATCCCGGCCGATTTGAAGTACATCGCGCCCACGCCACCAGAACTCGAACCACATCATTAATTTTTTATTTAAAAAAATTGGAAATGTTCTTCAAATGATAACAAATAACATGCAAAAAAACCTGGTGTTAAAACCTTATTTTCTATTACAGAAAAAAATTGCTAAAAAACATCAACCATTTTTTGGCCTTCTGCCGCAACCCTTCTTCTTTAAAAAATTACCTAAATTCCTATTTAAAAGAAATTTCTCCAAATTTTAAACATAGGCTTATAGCCAGTGATGGAACGGTGGCGCAGCTATTGAGCGATTGTCACCACTAAATTTGTATAGTATTCTTCTTTTTTAAAAAATCTCAGAACTTCTGTCCTCCAGTTAGATGAAGTATACTAATAAAATTTTGCGGTGTCAGTCAGTGTTGCCAGATGGGCTACTTTTTTTTTAATTCAGATTCTTGATTGGCACCCCTTTTTTGTAATGGTAAAATGCGCCTTATTTAATGACATATTAATTAAGGCGAAAAGAGAGGTAATTTTACCGTTTCAAAAAAGTGGTGGCAAACAAGAAATCTGAATTTAAAAAAGTAACCCACTGGCAACACTGGTGCCAATTGATTCTCTGCTGCTATACTGTTCCATCATTGGTTATACCTCATGAATGAGAAGTTTCCATTTGGTCTTCTAAAAAATCTTCTTTCCTTCAATAAATTTATTCTCCAGTATAAAATAAAATTACATTAAAAAAGAATATGCATAACTTTTCATAAGTACAGAATTTTAAACATTTATTTTTCATCTATAAAACGTTTATTATTAACATTTATCTCATAAATTCTTTCTCATTTTTTCCATCTCCTTCTCCTCCTGTCTTATATTGAAGAATTACATTTTGTTTTCATTATTCAATTTAAAACATTTGAAAATATTTAAATCAAAGTATTAAGTAACCCATAGTTTAAATTTTGAGATTGAAACTTTACATCGCAATTTGGAAGTAACCATACACTTGTAAGTAAAACACAATCCTTCAATGAAAATATGGATATTTCTTTTACAATGTAAATGGGAATATTAACTAAATACGATACTTAAATTCTTTATGCGTTTGCAGGGAACGAAAATTTAAAACGCAAGCAGCGGGAAAACATAACACTTAAAATAATTATACACTTAAAAATACGCTTAAAAATAAACTTCTTAAGACATATAATAACACGTAGGCAGTAAAAACAGTAAATATATTTTTTAAATAACGCAGGTTTTTCTTTCCGCTGAAAATGAAATTTGTTGATTTTACAAAAACAATTTCTTTAGCCAAAGACGCTTTTAATAAACTGGTTCAAATCAACTGTTTCAATTGTTAAAATCAACAGTTTATTTACATCTTATAAATTATGAAAATAATTTAATTAAACCTTCAAAATCTTTCAAATTCAATAAAATCAAGAATAAGACGTAAAAAAAGAGCACGAAACATATTTTTGTAATATTTTTGTTACATATAAATAATGCTCCTAACCCGATTTTAACAAAACCTCTATAATATACATTAAATAATTATGGAAAACAAGTCCTATTGCTATGTGTGCCTATTCTTTGAATTTCCCTGTAATCAGAGAACACTTAATTACAATAATATTTACTGAAAAAACCTACACTGAAGTACAATCCTAATTTCTTTTGCAAGTTTTTCTAATTACTTAATCGCTGTCGACGTTTTAAAATACCGTATATACTCGCTTACAAGCCAACCTGAAATTCGAGAGGAATAACAAACAAAATACCAATACTTTTAAAAAGTTACCTTCATCCTATCTAATTTCAACTTTGTAAAATGTTCAAATATTAAATAAGGGGAATATAACTTTTTTTAAATACTGGTATTCAGTCTATTATTCATCTAGAATTTATGGTCGGTGTATACGCGAGTATATATGATATAACGATTTTCAGAAATGATTAGACTGCTTTAAAATGTTAAATTAAGATTAGATAAACCTAGAGTACTTATATAATTATTGATTAATGGACATAGTGCATTTTTTATGTATTAAATTTGACAGTACGTGAATACAGGAAATAAAAAAGGTTTAAAGTGCATACGAAAAACATTTAATTTTTTCTATCTAAAAATTCTGTAATTATTAATATCGTAGTGAAAGGGACGTGTTATGATAAATTTTCTCAAAAATAGATTTATTTTATTGGTGAAATCGTTATGAGGCATTATATCATACGTTAAAAATAAATACATAAATTCTATTTAGTATTGAATATATGAGACAGTATCGTTTAACACATTCACAACGGGAAACATGAATTCTCGTTTTCATTCAAAATCAGCATTGACTAAGGGCGTGGCTTCTGCCTTAGAGAAAATGCATTTATATCATGTTGTCCATATTTTTTTAGATTGCAAGACATTTTATATTAAATTCGTACATTGGAAGATATTTACCGATGCATGAGCTTGGGAAAACTGTCTAGAACACCAATTTAGAAAAGACTTTCAGAACAGGGAGGCGCTTCTACTGTTTTAAAATTCAGATTTGATAAATATTGGCCATCGGCAATGTGTTAATATGTAATATTTTTATATTTAATAATTTAAATGGTGAAAATCATTTATAATATTTATTAATTAAATGTTAATATTCTTTTCTAGGATAGTTAAGTATCCCCTATTAACATTCAAGGATATGCTACAAAGAAGTAATTAAATAAATAAGTAAATTACAATAAAACTTTCACTTCAATTTTCTCGAATTCTAATTTTTGTTGCATAACATCTTTTTGAACTCAGGTCTTCAATTGGAGACAGATATTATTTATTTACTGTTAAATCATGGTGTCATTAAAAGGTGTCAAAAATGTCTCTTTCATAAATCGCACCTATGTTTGTGATTAGCAAAACTGTAAAAAATATGTCTCGTATATAATGCGCACCGTAGTATCGACAGAGAAATCTGGGAATTATAAAAAATATTGAAATCCTGGTTAGCAAGAAAAAAGAATCTCGAACATAAGTTTCAATTTTACTCATGTATATTTTTCTCCCTAGTTAAAAAACCCATAAATTTAACATTTACAAAATATCCACTGTCTTATTTAACCCAATGTCAGTCGCAATATGCTTGACAGACACAGCACAATTATTTCTGTTCTCATCTCCGCCACTAGAGCGGAACAGGGTTAGTTACTTTGAGTCTAATGAATGAGGTTTCCATTCAAATTTGAAATATTCTCTCTTTGTACATCCTAATGAAGGTCGCTGATCACTTTAAGAGCATTTGAATAGCGTGAATTAATTGCTAATGAGGATTTTCTAACAGACGCCTGTCAGGCGCATTGCGCACGAACTCGGGAGTCCCAGAGTTGCGACCAACTGAGGTTTAAACAAGTTTAACTTTAGTTTTAAATATTTATTGCCACCGTAAATATAATACTGCTACTTATTAGGAAATGTTTCGAAAAAACTTATATAATTGAAATGGTAGAGTCGTAGGAAAAAAAAAGTAAACACCCCCTGCTAACTCCTCAACAATTTATCGTAAGAAAGTTACTGGTACCGAACGATTGTAAATAAAGTGTCTACTTTTAAATGATGCACGTAAAATTTGCTTAGGGCCATCTACATATCAGAACGAACCCAAACTTCATTTTTTTCAATGGCAATATCGAATTTTAACAAGATATTTCAAATCTCCGGTTCAAACTATGCCTAGACACCAAATTTCAAGTATTTGAATGATAATTTTTTGAACTATAAACATTCAAAATTTAGTGCTTATAATGTTAAATTACATTTTCATATTTTTATTAATATCTCCTGAAACTATACTCCTAATATGCTAATTTTTTGTGTAGCAATAATACAAAAGTACCCAAACATAAATACGTTGAATTTGCAATTTTTATAATATTATAATATGAATTATGAAATTAATATTCGAAAAAAACTATGAATTGCAACCTACCATTTTTTTGATGGATTTAGATTTATTAAGTCTTGCTTTATGGAAATCCAAAATTTCATATTTTTCTCTCAAGTAGTTTTCAAATTATGCTAAACGGCAAAATGATGGATTAACACCACAGGGCTCCCACCGTTCCTAAAATTTTCGCACTTTGCTACTAGTATTTTAAATAAGAATTCTTCGTAGCAGATTCATTTAATATCTATAATAGAATTATACAACAAATATTTCCGTTTTAATTTGGTGGTAGCAAACTGCGAAAATTTTAGGAACGGTGCGAGCCCTGACACTAGAATGCCGGGAAAGTTTACGCAACTTTTAAAAAATACTTTGAACCAGAAAAATTATTTAAAATTATTTAACATATTTATTTAACTTAAAGCAGTGTGATTTATAATTAACTTATTTTATAAAGAAATTTCTTGTACGAATCGACAATTAGTCCATTGGTCGGCATCAAATTGACACCTGCTCGGCGTTTCAGTGTTAAGGGGCCGTCTATGATAGAAGTGACTAGATATTTTGAAATTTCTTTTGCTATTTTGTAACTAACAGTCTTGAAATACTGCTTGAGTGACGCTTAACCCCTTGGGGACGAGCGGCACGTATACGTGCCGCATGTAGCGCTCAGAATCCTTGTTTTTCCTCACCTGTAAAATTTTACTGCAAAACTTGCCTTATTTAATCAGCGCATTTTCTCGATTCAACAAGACACAAATTTCTGTTTTTAAAAAACGGTGACGAAAGATTAAAAATTTCGTAAAAGGCTCCCGTCCCGAAGGGGTTAAGATACCCTTACCGTATCCTTCTTGGTCAAGAAGGGGAACCTTTTGGCCGACAATTGAGTACTGAACTTCAATTTGGATACAGCCTCTAAAATACGCTCGTTTTAAAATAATTAATTTCTCGGAAACTTATTGTTCGAATTGCATAAAACTTTGTTTTTAGTCTAATTGAAGGGTGTAGAGCTCATTTATGCTGTAAAATTGTGTACTGCTATTGAAAAAAAACAAAGTTAGGTTACGTTTTAATATAAGATGGCCCCCTAAACAAATTTCATATACATAATTTAAAAATAGACTTTATTAATCGTGTGGTACCGGTTTTAGATAATTGATGAAGATCCAATTAGTAACTTAACTGAACATTCTTTCATATATTAGAAAACAAAGTAAGTTGAGATTTTAGATAAACTAATTATTTTAGTTAATTAGCGACGATTCAATCAATAAATTTTAAATCATCGTCCATAGATAATAAAACAAATAAATTCGGAAACGCTTAACCCTTTCAAGAGCAAAGCAATTTCATTGCTAAAGCGTTGAAATCAATGAACGACACCGGAATTTGAAAGAAAAAATATTTTTAAATACAAAAAAGCTATATTTCACATATATGACTAACAGAAAATTTTTTTACTAAAATTCTGCTACCAGTGTATCATCTGGGAATTAAAATTAAGTGGTTTCATAAAAATACCAGCGCTCCTCAAGGGGTTATATAACTTCACTTCCGTTCTTAACTTTCACTTCCTAAGGCACACTTCCTTTAAGGAAGTGTGCCTTATAGCGAATACATCGAATCCACCTGTGACAATACAGTATGTGACTTGTTCTATTTACTGTTTTATGGCACAGTGATTTGCCATTAATGCGTTCGTAAAAGTTATTAGATTAGAGTAGTTACATAAAAGAAAAATATATACTTAAATTAGTTAGGTGTGCCAGCCCTACACCTTTCTCTTATCTCATACATCTTAATATTTCCAACAGAAGTCACAAATGTTAATACTTCAATATTATTAGTTCAATACTATACCAACTCTGATTTCCATCTTAAATTTTTGCTTCAGCCAATTAATCGGAGTAAAAACGAATTAATCTCGATCATGAAATCTAATAAAAACAATAGATTTTCGTTATTCTGTTGTACATTGGCTGTTTGCGAATAGCCGGCTTAGCAGGATAAGAAGTTCCTGTCGTTGCACGAGCTAACAATGTACAACAGAGACAACGAAAAATCGGGAAAATTACACAAAATCGCTATTACAGCGCCCTTCCGGTGAAATATTTCGAAGTACAATATTGAAAATGCTAGAAAAATCACCATTACAGCGCCCCTTTCAGGCGGAATATTTCCAAATTCAAGAAAGATCTACTGCCCATAGACAAAAATATACACAAAATCATTGGTTAATTCTATGCACAACTTGATACGCTTTTTGATGGTACAAGGGCGACAAACGGACAATCAGACATTTTGTACAAACATGTTTTTTGGAATCTCTGACCACTGATATGTGTAAATCCATCGAAAACCGAAAGATGGCAAAAATACTTTCTTCTATTGAAGATTTATTTACAATACTTTCTTCTATAGAAGATTTATGTACAATACTTTCTTCTATTGAAGATAGAAGAAAATAAAAAAGGATGTAAATGTGTTTTTCAAAATGAAAAGTAAAATATTCGGAACTATTGTAAGCCGATAAAATACCCATTAAAACATTATTATTGAATACTCATTGATACATTTTGCTAATATAGAAAGTATGAATGTTTGTAATTTGCCTAAAATATTAAAAATGCCATATTCCAGAATAGCGCATGTCTCTACTGATAACTCATGCTTGATATTTTCAGGAAAAACTTTAATTTTTCATGCTACGATTTGGAATACAAAGCATAATGCTCCATGAATAGAATTTTTTACCGTTATTTAAACTATAACTTAAACTCCTATTTTAAAAATACTTCCTTTCAATTTTCAAAACGGAAACTGACAGCCCATCAATAAGAAAAGTTCCCTGCTATTTTGAAGATAGTAAGTTTTTCCATCCTTAGTATGAGGCATTGGAATTCCGTAGATAAATAAATTTAAACAAATTTCTTTGACTAAAAAACCTATACTCGCATATTTTCTAATAACGACCTCGTTTCAACGATGGTGTTTTCGTCATACTTGAAATTTCAGAATTCTAAAATTTGTTAAATATATATATATATTACTTTTTATTATATTTAAAAAATATTTAGCCAAAAGAAAAAAAAAGAAAAAAAGGACCACTTCCATATACTTTAATCTTCAAGTTGTTACAGAAGAAAACCAAAGTTTGGTTTCGGATGGTTTTTGTTTTCAATTTATGTTGAACGTTAAGCTTAGGGTTTGTTCTCATATTAAAATTGCAGCAAATTCTGAAATTTTCAAAACGAGCATCTATATTTGACATCGTATTTCACATTTTCAGTACGTTTAACTGACGATATCGAACAAAAAAATTATTCGGTCGAGCAGTTTAATTATTATTAAGGTTTAAAATTTGGAGGAGCTAATGTTAAAATTAATTAAAGTCCTACCTACTTGTCGAAATGAACTGTAATTTTCAATTTATATATTTAAAGATTTTAGAAATGTATTATTACTTAAAAATTTATAGGTTACAATTGCTATTTTTTCGAAAAATAACTAAAAAATACTCCTTAAAACATTCTTCTTAACCCCTTGAAGGGCGGTGGAATATATTTTATCTCTCCTAAAATTAATGAAAATTTGCACCAGAAAAAAATTTACGAAATTTTACTTTCCTAACTTTGATGGAAAAAAAAAATTTCGTAAAATTCCATTCCCTTATTCTGATGTAAAATTTTCTAATTTTCCCATGGAAGTTCAGCATTACCCAAACGCAATTGCTTGCCCCTTCAGGGGTTAAATACTGATTCATAACTGCCAAGTTTTACGCTTTTTTCTTACCACTAAAATTTTGCTGTAAATATTGTCTTACTTAATCGTCGAAATCTCCCGATTAGACACAGGGATAATAGCTATTAAATTTTAGTGGTAGGAAAAAAGCATAAAGGTTGGCAACTATGGATTAATGCATTTTGCTACAGTAGGAAGTATGAAGGTTTGTAAATTGCCATAAATTTTGAAAATGCCATATTCTAGAAGAGCGCATGTCTCTACAAATAACTCATGATGATATTTTTAGCAAAAACTTTAATATTCATGCTACCATTTGGAATACGAAACATAATGTTCTATGGAAGAACTTTTTACCTCTATTTAAACTATAACTTAATCTCCTTTTTAGAAACTACTTCCTTTAAATTTTCATAACGGAAACTGACAGCACACCAATAAGAAAATTTCCCTGCTCTTTTGAAGATAATAAGTTTTTCCTCCCTTAGTATAAGGCATTGGAATTGCGTAGATAAATACATTTAAACAAATTTTCTTCGACTTGGAAACCCATAAACGCATGTTTCATAATAACATCCTCGTTTCAATGATAGTGTTTTCTCCATACATGAAATTCAAGATTTTTAAAGAATTTTTTGTGGAATATATGTTTTAACATTTTTAAATTTAACAAGAAAGAGAAAATCATGCGTCAAGCAAAGATTATGAAACACTTTCCAACACATTAAGAATAATGTAACAAAACTGTAGTGTATGAAAAATTAAAATACTACGTCTAATTCAACCATATGGAAACGCATAACACATTTCAAAACCCAATTTCAGTTGTTCCCATCTACAGCCGTAAAATTATCTCAAATTTTTCACCAGCCCTGTATATTATATATAGATTTGTACCTATTAACTATATTCATGCCAAAATTTAGTTTACTTAAGAAATACATATACTTCAGTTGAAAATTTCCCGTCAGCAATTTCCTCTAATAAAGAGAATGGTACTTGAATACTTTTGTGCAGCCCTGTATATGAGGTATAGAATTTATATATAACGAGTAACGCGCAAAATATTATTTAAATTTAAAAGCGCAACATACCGAAATTTAAACCGCACAATCGAGTAATTATTACTCAAAGACAGTACTGTAACTGATTTCTTTTGTGTGTCCCTGTAAATGAATAAAAAATTCTATGAATGCCTTGTTCTAACGAGATCGTAGTGAAATTTAGCGATTTATATCAGTTTCAATACAATTTAAATAGCGTAATGTCATTAAAATACTCTGCAAACGATTTTTCCCCATAGACCATAATGTAATGGAATACTTTGAGTGTCCCTGTAAATGAACTATTAATCCTATATACTACATATACAAAACCAAACATGCTTTGGTGATCCTAAATAACCTTTATCAATTGGAAATCCGAGTATATTTAAGGGAGTTAGAGCTCGGACAGACGGCGAAACGGACAGACAAGCCGAATGGATAAACACTTTTCAACTTCTTAGAAAGTGTTAAAAAGTAGTCAGCCAAAAAAAGAAAAGAAAAGAAAAGGAAAGATAAAGAAACTGAAAGAAACAAAATCTTCCATACAACGTTAACCTTTAAGTGCTTACGGACAAAAATGAAAGTTGTCAATCGGACGGGGATTTTTAATTTATGTTAAACTTTACGCTTAGTGGGTCGTTTTCATACTGAAATTGCAGAAAACTCTGAAATTTTCAAAACAAACATCTAATTTTGACATAAGAGGGACTCACAACCGTATATTTAAATCAAGTCCATTTAAAAAAAATGAAATAGTACATTTAGAAGTTGCATAAATTCTGTTCTATTCACTTCGACGGTGAACCAAGTGTGTAAACAGATGCCATATATTAGAAAGTATGTGAAAACAGGCTTTGTTCAATGTGGGAGTACATAACACAGATTTTATGCACGTTCTAAAGTAACTATCTCATTTTTTTATTGACTTGATCTGTTATGGTTGTGAATCCCTCATATATAGCAAACGTTTTTGAACAAACAAACTACAGTTTGAATATATGCTTAGTAACAAACCAGCTTCGAAACAAAAGATTACATTTGCAATAAAACTGACAAAATTATTTTTGAGAATTACTCAGGACAGGAGTATATAAAATACCATTTATTAGAGAGACGGATCAAAGAAGTACTGTATGACTAGCTGGAAATTTAAGCATAGAAAAAAGGAGCATGTAGCTGATATTAAATATAATAGAAAAATCACAGCCCCAGTAAAATTGTATCACGAAGAAACCATCCAAATAAATTTTAATGAAAGTAAGATAATTTTTCCCCTCTTTACATAAAACTATACCACAACACAATCACTACAGCAATGGATTTTATCCTTTATAGAGATGTTTTCATGATGAATGACAAAAAGCTTCTCCAGTGACTGATTAAAATAAGCAACTTTGTATGAGAAATTTTACTTAGAACTAAGCCACAACACAATCACTACGCAATGGATTTTATCTTTAGTCGAGATGCTTTTTTGAAAAAGGACAAGAAGTTTCTTCAGGAACTTATTACAGTAAGTAACTGTGTCTGAAAAACTTTACATAAAACTATACCACAACACAGCCACTATGGCAATGGATTTTATGCTTGATCGAGATACTTTTTTGATAAATGACAAAAAGTATTTTCAGTGACTGATTACAGTAAGCAACTGGGTCACTTAATAATGTTTCTGTGAAAGACCTTTAAACCCAAATTTTAACTAGAGCTTAAACTTCTATTTTAGAAAATAGTTTTATTCAATTTTCAAATTTGAAACAGAGAGCTCATCAATAAGAAACGTCCCCTGTTCTTTAGAAAATAAAATGTTTTTTCTCTATATTAGTCCAGGCAATAGAGAATTTTACGTAGCAAAATTAATGGTAGTTCTAGAAATCGGCTTACTTTATGTTTTTTGGGTCGCTGAATCCGAATTTGTAACTTCCCATCACTATTTCCCCCGGCATCCCCCCAAAATTTTGGTAAAAAGCCCCCCCCCCCAAAAAAAAAGGTTTTTATTAAGAAAATCAATTTTTTTATTGTTGTGGGGGAAAAGTATCTAGAAATTCAGAAAGTAGACAAAATTTGCAAAAAATTAGATATATGACATTATGACTTAGGATGAAGGGGAAGGGGGGATCTGGCTCGGAACATGCGCGCGGTGCTGCGTGGAAAAAGTTGCGCAATTCCACTCAACCACTCACACGTTTACATTCCTCCTCCCATCTCCCCTCCGAACTTTCCTTATAAGGTATACTTCGCTATAGGTCGCTGAATACGAATTTGTAACTTACCCCCAAAATTCCCCCCCCCCCAAATAGTTGTTTTTAACTTAAATTTCTTATCGGAACATTCCCCGCGCGCTTTTCTCAAAAACCAAATTTTTTTGGAGGGTTGCCGGGTGAAATTTCGGTGGGAAGATACAAATTCGGATTCAGCGACACAAAAAACATAAAATGAGTCGAAATTCAGAACTAGTATTTATTTTGCCAGGTAAAATCCCCTATTGCCTGGACTTCATAACTTAGTACACGTAGCGCCGCAGTGCATGTTCAAAGACAGCCCTTCCCCTTCCCGTTCATCCTACGTCATAATGTCATACATCCTATTTATTGCAAATTTTGTCTAGTTTCTGAATTTCGTAATGCTTTTCCCATAAACCAATAAGAAATTTAAGTTAAAAACAACTATTAGGGGGGGGGGGGGATTCGGGGGGGGGGATTCGGGGGGGGGGATTTTGGGCGGAAGTTAAAAATTTGGATTCAGCGACCCAAAAAACTTAAAGTAAACCTTATAGAGAAAGTTCGGAGGGGAGATGGGAGGGCGAATGTAAACGTGTGAGTGGTTAAGCGGAATTGCGCAACTTAGTTCAAGCAGCAGTGCGCGCATGTTCCGAGGCAGACCCCCCTTCCCCTTCATCCTAAGTCATAATGTCATATATCTAATTTGTTGCAAAATTTCGAGATACTTTTCCCCTAAAACAATAAAAAAAATTGATTTTTTTAATAAAAACTTTTCTTTGGGGGGGGGGGGGGCTTTCTACTACAATTTGGGGGAGGAGGGGTTGCCGAGGGAAATCTTGGTGGGAAGTTAAAAATTCGGATTCAGCTACCCCAAAAACATATAGTAAGCCTTTTTCCAGAACTACCACGAATTTTGCTAGGTAGAGCCCATATACGGTCTCTATTGCCTGGACTATATGAAGAAGTGGATTTGCATGCATTAGGAATTTTAAACAAATTTTCTTCGACTATGAAACTAATATTCGCATTTTTCATAAAAACTTCCCCTTATTATTTATTGTCTTTATTCATACCTGAAATTCAAGAATGCTAAAGAGTATTTTATAGGATATAATATTGGTTATATATTTAAAATATATGTGTATTATATTTCAATTTCCAGTTTTGTTTTATTATAAGATCTTTTAACATTGTTAACGTGTACTGAATGTTAAGCTTATGAATTTAAAAGTCTTGCTGTTGAAGTTTCCTAACAGGTAATAGATCACTGCACAAAAACGCAATTTTTTTCTTTTCTATTAAAAATATGTTTATACAGTTTCTATAAAGATATATTTTATGTATAATAAACCAAGGTTCAAAACCAATAATTCTATCAAATATACATTGTGTCACTTTAAGTGGAATTCGGATTTTGTTATTTGCTATATAGTTTTTGTATCATTAAAGTTGCAGAAGTAGGGGACAATCCAGTTGATAAGAAAATATTTTATAAAATGTTTATACTACAAATACTGCAGGATTCGTAATTTTCAGAATAACCAAAAGAAAAATTATCAATCTATTCATATACAATAAATATTTTTAAATATGTTAAAAACACTATAAATGTATTCGCTCGAGCACTCAAGCATTTCCATTATAGTCACTTTAAACTTAATAGAAAATTTACTATACAAAAAAAGTTTGCATGCGAGCGCCAAACGTTTTAGGGTGTTTTTAATAGTATTTTTAAACACGAACCTTTGCATTTAAAAATAGAGCTACTTTTAAATATTTTATATAATATCATACATATATATACCAAGTGTCCTAAAAAGGACTGACTGATTTTAAAATTCAATAACTTGCAAACGGTGACAGATATTTAAAAAATTCTTGCAGGAGGGTTATCCATAAGGTCAAAAGTTTTTTACAGTGATTTTCGATTTTAGTTAGAATTACAAACAGTAGATGGCGCTGCGATTAATAGACGCTAAATTCAGGCTCGGTTTTTGGTACTTCGGGACCAACTCAATACATTTTAATCTCCTTTTTCTGCATGGAAGAAGAGAAAGGCCAAAAAGTCGAGCCTGTATTTAGCGCCTATTGCTTACAGCGCAATCTATTTTTTGTAATTCGAACTAAAATCAAAAATTACTGTAAAAAAACTTTTGACCTTATTTATAACCCTCCTGCAAGAATTTTTTTAAATATCTGTCACCGTTTGCAAGTTATAGAATTTTAAAATCAGTCAGTCCTTTTTAGGACACCCGGTATATACACATATATACTATATATATATAACATTGCTGCCAATCTCCCGATTTTTTTTTGTACCAGTAAATTCTTACAAAAATATTAGCTTTATTTAATTGCAGAAATTGTGCAATTTTATAAAACGAGTTTTTCTGCATAAAAACATTCGTATTAAAAAAAATTGTGAGGTTGGCAACTAATACATATATACATATATACAGGATGGTCATAAAAAACGATATACGACCTCTAGTGGCCAATTTGTTCAACCGATCCAGATGATATTTCAGATATAGTTAATTTTAGATATAGTTATTTAGAGGTATGAGCTAGAGATTCTGTGAACGGCAACAAAGTTGTACTGACGGTTACGGTTACAGGTACAGAAATTCGAGATTTTCGAATAGCGACACTCATTTTTTCCCGTCTCAAAATGCTCAAGGCATGCGAAAAACCTAATGAGAGTTGGAATGGTACGCGTATCAAAATAAACGTACGTATTATGCACGCACAAAAAACAGCTCTGCGAACGGTAAAAAAAATACGATCCGGGCTCACGGACGAAATTTGTATATGACAGAGGCAAGACACCAATCACATAACGCTGTTCACCAGATACTCATTGTAGTAAACTGATAAAAAGCAGGGTGGGAATGTTGGATTTTCAGTCGGGAGCTAGCACATGCCAACGAAATGACTGTGCCAGCGAAAGTTTATGGTGAATTGGACTCTATTATCAAAATGGGATGAATGCCACGGAAGCCTTACGTGTTTTCCTTCGAAACCATCTCCAAATACGTAGCCCATGTACCCTGCAAGCTCTGTGTGATATAGTACAGAAATTCGAAAAAACTGGCTGCACCTGTGATAGACTGCAATCCGGACGACCAACTGTTCCTAAGGACACTGTTATGGAAGTGCCTGTCATAGTGACTTCAGGACACATGCAAACTACAAGAGCTGCAGTTCGTGTGTTGGATATAGCGAACACAACGGCTCTAAAGCTACTGCGCTCTGTAATTCGAATGTTTCCATGCCGGTACCCGTGCCTCCAGATGTTGGACACGAGGAACCATCAACAAATTGTGGGCTTTGCAATTGATATTCTTTTCCGATATAATGACAATAACGACTGGTCTCTTTGCATGTTATGGACAGACGAGGTACATTTCACCTTATCTGGAAACGCCAACACCAAAAATTGTGTGCACCGGGCAGATACGAATCCGCATGCTGTGGCAGAAGTACTTTTAAGCAACTCTAAAATTACTGTGTGGTGCAATATCGCAGGCACAATTGTTCTCGTCTTGTACTTCGTTCAGGAAGCTACACCAACGGGGTTTGTA
Source organism: Maratus speciosus (assembly GCA_963932465.1). Classification (NCBI taxonomy): domain Eukaryota; kingdom Metazoa; phylum Arthropoda; class Arachnida; order Araneae; family Salticidae; genus Maratus; species Maratus speciosus. Next base: position 138,427,986 of record OZ010793.1, read on the forward strand.
ACGTGCTCTGTGACAACCTCTCGCTATACAGCCATGCTGCAAAATTACGTCATACCAGAAATACTGCAGCGAAATGCACTGAATGAAATCTTTTGAGCGCAAGATGGCGCCATTTCACATATAGCGAAGTCTGTTAGCCGGGTCCTGTAGCAGCATCTTGGCGACCATGTCAACTCACGCCATTTTTCATTTCTGTGCCTCCGCGAACCTTGACCACACTGCTATGGATTTTTGGTTCCGGGGATATCTCTAATCTAGAGTGTACATGTGCTTTCCGCAAAATTTACTGGATTTGAAAGACTTTACCAAACGTGAGATTGCAGACATCCCTCATGCAGTGTTACGTTCAGTTGTATTGCCCAAGTCTCCCGCATGTAATGCGTAATTGTCTGTGATGGGACGCATGCGAAAAATGTGTAATACAAATAAAAGTTTTCTTTTCTCCGGATCTGTGTTGTAATCAGTGGTTGGTGTCTTGCAAATGTCATATGCACATTTTTTCCGTGCGCCCCAATCGTGTATTTTTTTTTCTGTCGTTTGCAGAGCTGTTTTTTTGTGCGTGTCATAACGCTTCTTTTGTATGATAAACGTACTGTTGCAACGCTCTTGAGGGTTTCCTCATGCGCTGAGCAGTTTGAAACGGAAAAAAATTAGCATTGCCATTCGAAAATTTCGAGATTCTGTATCTATAACCGTAACCGTTAGCGCCACTCTGTTGCCAACGTTTTCTATGACCACCAATTTTAGGGGAGAGTAGCCATAATTGGACCGCGTCTTTAAATGGACGGCTGCAATTATTCCGTTAATTACAGAAAGAGACGTAATCTACAGCTGAAATCCTACTCATTAGAAGAACGTCATTTATGATTAGAAGAAGCTCCCGCTTTCCACGTGCTGTTTTCAGACAATTTTTAAAAACCTAAAATTAACTGTTTTTAAGAAAGACTTGGACTTATGCTGTCAAAATTTAATAATTAAAAACTCTTATGATACTCAGCAGCGTACATATGAATAAAAACTATATTAAAAACACATTAAAAATGAATCCCTCATTCATTCCCCCTCAGGGATTCATTTTTAATGTGTTTTTAATATAGTTTTTATTTATATGTACGCTGATGAGTATCATAAGAGCTTTTAATTATTAACTGTCTTTATCTAATTTTTTTCCTACTAAACATAAGAGAATACTCTGAAACTAAGGTAAGTTGTTATGCTTTCCTATACATATCTAAATTCCTGTATTTATTGTTTCCTTTCATTTTTGTTCTCAGCCTTGGGATAATCTGTTTTAAAAAAATTCCGCAGTTGCCTTAATTGGACGAATTTGAGTTGCTTAAATTGGACGAGATATACGTTGGGTTACCTTCGTTAAATCCTTAAATACCTATTACGTAAAGACACAAGAATCGTCACTTCGAGCTCATAAATATTTCCCTCTAACAACTTTGCAGGTCCCCCAGCTTTTAACTATCGCTTTCAACAGAGCAACAGCCGTTGAAATAGCCGACCAAGCTTTTAGAGGAAGTGCATTTAGCCTTTTTAAAGGCATGTTATTAAAAGTCGTCATTTTGCAGCTAATTCTGCACTTATTCCTGGCAAGGAGAGATGCACTGCAGATAAATCCGTTGATTTTTCTGCTAGCCTTGAGATTTAGGAGTCTACTAGTGATATTTAGGAGTCAGAGTCAGAATTATACAATCTACTAAAACTAAGAGAGTAAAAAAAAAAGATTATGAAAATGACATAGACAAACACGGAAGAAAAACATCAGTGACAGCAAAAGTTGTCAAATATATAGGAAACGAAAAGGAAAGAGTAAGTTGTGAAGATATTTACACGCAAGAAATCTGCAATTAAACCCCCCACCACCACCAAAAAAGCCAAATAATCATTAGAAATGTTATCGCCCTTGCCAAAATCCGTTAAGTCAAACAACAGAGGGACCCTAAAACGGATGTGTTAACATCTTCGCCATATAAAGTAAACCTTGAAATAAAAAAAACCACAAAAAAGAAGTTTTCAAAGCACAAAAGCAATTAGAAATTAAAAAAAATAGGTCTACTTCGATTGGGAAAAAATGATGGAAGGGAAGAACTACAGACATGAGGTAAAAAAAACTGACAAAATATATTCATGTTTAAGCCTTGCATCACTTCTTACATGATATTCGAATAACTGGCAATTAGTCCCAGAATTTCTATTCTTAATTACTTATAATTTAGATTTATATTTTGAATACATTTACATTTAAAACGAATACTATTATTTTTAGACATTTGATTTCATTATATTTCATTGGTGTTGATTTGTTTGATTGTTTGATTAATCGTAAGCTTTACTTTTAATAAAATTACCGATATTCCCTACTCATTTAAACAGCTTAATAATGTTTGGTCAAACTTAGGTGACTGGAGGTCCAACTTAAGCGACGTATCGCTGAATTTGGACCACTTTTGACAAATTTTCCAAATTAAAAAAAAAAAAAAAAAACTTACGATTTTAAAGAAGAAATTGTTCTAAAGATTTATTTAGTTAGCAGATATATAGATTTACCACGCGCAATGATATTTTGCAGATATTCCACAAATGAAGTGAGTTACACCAGAAAATAAGTCAAGTGGTCCAAATTCGGCTATTCTCCCCGATAAATATATACATAGCTGCCAACCTTTACGCTTTTTTCATACCACTGAAATTGTATAGAAAATATTATCTGATTCAATAGTCGAAATCTCAAGATTAAACAAGGCGAAAATCTCCTTACAACTTTAGTGGTAGCCAAAAGGCGTAAAAGTTGGCAGCTATGTATATATATATATAAGAAAAGTTATTAATCTAGGTACATCAATAAATATTTTTAAAAAACTTTCAGAAATTAGAACTCGCATCTTATATTTTGTAAAGCAATTTCAAAAGATTTACTTTATCAAAATAAAATGCCTTTATAACAAAGAAAAAATCATTTTTTATGTATAAACAAACTTTGCAGGTTACATTTTCAGATTTTAATTTTTCTATTTTCAGATTTTACGGAGCAATATAAGAAAATTCTGTTTCCAACCTTTAAAATACACTTTCTAATAAACTAGAATAAAATAAATAGAAATTTTTATAAACAAATTTGCACATGCAACTTCCGTATATTTCGGCGTATAACGGATACTTTTCATTAAGCGTAATTTATAAGCATGATTTCCTCAAGAAAATTAATCAAAAGTTACAAATGTATGTTATGTGCCGGTTATAAAAATAATTAAAAAATTACAAGAAAAAGACTCTCATAGGAACTAAGACTTGAAATTTATAGAACAGTCTACTTATTTATAAGTCTATGTACGATTAATTATCTCTACAGCATTTTTTTTTAAATTTTTTAAGCATCGCATATTTTAAATTTTTATATCGTCTTATTGGGGAAAAAAGTACTCTTAAATGTAATTTGTTTGAAAACTGTATCTCAATTTATTTTTGAAATATCATTTTTTTTTTTTTTTGGTAGTTTTTAGAGCCATTTGCTTAATATTGGCAACGAAAGTACTCCACAGAAAATAAAGAAAAAAAAAGTTGTAAAATAGTAATTATATATTTTTGTTGCCATTTTCTCATAACAACCGAAAAAAATGTAATAAAATACGTGCTATTTTGAAAAAATATAAGTGAATGATTTCTGTTAAAACATGGAGTTATTATAAACAATATTTAATTTTAAATATCTATATTAATCTTAAAAATAAATCAAGGCATATGAATCATTAGATAGCCTTTTTTTGTCGAGGTTCTTTAATGACAGCATCTTTTTGCTTCATTTTGTGTATTATTTCACGATAATGACGTCCTATGCATACTTTACTGTAGGTGTTTAAGAGTGGATCGTAAATGTGGAATTCTTAATCGGATTCGAATGACGGCATTTTACATAAAATAAAAGCGTGTGCTTTAAGTCTTGAAATATATTTTGTACTATTTATATATACATATTTTTTTTTCATCGGGGGCGGCACTAAATTCTGAAAAAGCAGAATTAACGTTTCCTAGTATTTTATTTTTTTCTATCAATATCGTGAAGATTTATATCCGAAGAGAGAGGCTCACATTATACGGCAAATATGCCAAAAAATAGAAAAAAAATGAAAGGTTAAGTGCACATTATACGCCGCTAAATACGATTTAATGTTACGACATTAAGGTAAATGCACATATAGTGGTCTTCGTACCAGTAGTGGGCCACTAATTTTCAAAGTTTAAAAACAAACCCAAAATGCATTTCTGAAAACGACTGAAAGAACGACTTACACCTTTAAATGTTATGTTTGGAATAATTGGTTTTTTTTCAGCTAGTATAGTTGTTTATATTCTAGAGTGTCTTCATAAATTGATTTTTTTGGAAATGTTTTAGAGAATTCCTCCAGAGATAAGTTTTTATTTAAAACATTGTTTCTTTATTATTATGCTTTATATTAAATTAATATATTGTTGATATGCTCTATGACATTGTAAATAATTTGTTGCATGAGCCGAAAAGTTAAAGAATCATGCATCAAAAATGTACTAGGCTCACTACTGGAGTATAGAGGAAGCTTTATTTTTTATTATATCTTTTTTCGAAGAATATATTTTGAAACTTTGAATGTTTATTCTGCTACATGAAGGTTAGGACTATGCTAAAAATGTAAATATTTTGGCAGACACTAACACTTTATTAATAATTAGATAAATGTCATTATGTAGGCCACTACTTGTGAGTTTACCTTATGAACAATTTGAAAAAAAATCATATTTTAATCATTAAACTATATTTTCTGTAAACTATATTTTCAAGTTAAGGGGAAATTAACATAATTTTCTTAATTTTAAAAACACTTTCAGTATTCTTTTAATAACATATTTTTTTTCAACATCCATAAATAAGATTCCCATTTTACACTTCGTGTTTTTCAGAGCTTTTTGATATTTGACGACTTCATCTTTCATCTCAAGAAACAAAAGAATTTCATTTCAGCTCAAAAGGCTTTGCTTATGTCTCTGACTTTATAGCTAAAAAGCATTTTCTGGATGAAAATTTCCATTCTTTACTATTTTTTTTTCCTTTTTTGTTCTCCGGTCGCTTTCACTTATGGAGCATGGAAGCGTAAATATCCAGAGAGACATATCTAATATGTGCTTCAAACATTCTTTGAGTTCCCTTTTGAGGGCTTAATCATATTTATAAGAAAGAGAAATTTTCTAAGTTCGTGAAACAAAGTATTTTTTAAATCTCAAATATATCTTAAAGTCTTTAACTTTAAGCATATTATTTAAAATAGCGCAATTCATTTGCTAAGCGATAGCAATTCTTAGTGTTTTCAATCACCGGATAAACGTCGTGCTATTTAGAACAAAAACATTCTGATAACGGAAAGAAAGACATTGTTGTCAAAATTGCTGTTTTTTCATTGTTTTTGATTAGCATTATGGGATATTTCTCAAAAACACAATTATTTCATTTTTTCAGAAGCGGGTGAGGAGATTAGATATATTCAACTCTGATCACTTAAAAGAAACATAACGTCTTTATATGGTGCTCTATTATAATATATAGTAATATAACGTCTTTATATGGTGCTGGGAGGCGGGTACTAAAAAAGTCATATAATTGATAGTGATGCATCATAACATGCAGCCTTTTCCACTGGTCCTACAAGCATTAAATTTGGGTTACAGATGGCTTTTGTAATATACGAGGGTGTCAAAAAGTATCCACAATTTCGGCATAACTCTTCTTACATTGTTCATACTCTGTACTCGTTTATTTTATTGTTATGCTGTTGTGGTCATGCTATGAAGTTTGACCGTAATTCCTCCATTTGTATTCCTTTTGTTGCAGATAGATCATGGCCACTCCATTAGAAGTTTGCACTAAAGAGGAGCAACGAGAAATGATCCGGATTTTGTATCAGGGACAGCAAACTATCGAAGACTTTCGGCACAATACCGGAACAGTGCCTTGCCGCAACGGAGTGTCTACAAGTGGATCGAAAAATTCAAAATGACCGCGCAAGTGTTACGCATAAGGAAGGAGCCGGACGACCGTGTACGGTCACAAATGATGACATCATTGTGCGTGCACGTGACCTGGTTCTGTTAGAAAGACAAGTGACTATTGATGAAGTGGCACAACGTCTGCAAATTAGTTATGTTCTGCCTATAAAATTATCCACACCAGAATTGGTTTTCATAAAGTCTGTGCAAGATGGATCCCAAAACAACACACAGTTTTCACACTGGTAACTCAAGTTTGAAGTAATGGCTCATCCTCCGTATAGGCCTGATCTTACACCTTCGGACTACGATTTGTTTGGTCCACTCGAAGAGGAATTAAAAAGTCGTCGATTCACATCGGACCAGTGTTTCCAGACGAATACTAAAATTTTATTTTGAATACCATTGTTTCAATTCGGTATTATTCGCATGCTTTAATCGCAACATTTTTTGAAAATTTACAAGCCAACTATCTTTCTATGAAAATAGTGGTATTATAAATAAAATTTTAGTATTAGTCTAGCAACACTGCCCCGGACCAAGAACTGAAGGACGTGGTGCATGCGTGGCTTGCTGCTCAGCCGAAAACCTTCTTCTCTTGGGGCTCCAGGAATCTTGTGCAACGATGGACAAGTGCGTTGAAAAGCATAGGGACTACATTGAAAATAATGTTAATGTTAGTTTCCTATTTGTATTGCAATAAAATTTATAACTACATTGCGGATAACTTTTAACTTATCCTAATAAATAGCTATAAAGAAAGATTATCATAGATTATTTATAATAAAAATAACGTCATTATTAAAAAGGATACTTTTTATCGTAAATAGGGGGATTTATTTTTTATTTTCTTCTTCGTTTAAATCCGTTCTTTCATTTAAAATAAGAATGTTATTAATATAATTTCACATTTTCATTTCAAGAAGCAGATTGCATTTTTAATAAAATGTTTTCTTCAGAACGCATCTTGGTTACCATAAGTATTTTAAATTGGTTTTTTCTCAGTTTTAAGTACATACTTATACATAGAGTTTTATATATGACAACTTGATATTTCATCTTAAAGTACAAAATAACTTCAGTTTAGCTAAAAGGCTTCGCATATGTTTCCCACTATATAGCTAAAAAATCATTTCTTAAAAACAATTTTTTTTTCAATTCTCATCATTTTTTGATCTTGTATCGCTTTTATTTATAAAGCATGGAAGCATTAATATCTATACAGAGATACATATCTAATAGAGATGGAAAATATTTGTTTGTAATAAATTAATACATTAGTTTAATCGGTGCACAGTATTGGGTTTCAAAAATACAATCAAAATTTGTTGTTTATCTGTGCAGAAATGCGGATGAGGATGAGTAAATATGCATCTACCCTATCAATGTCGTTTTATAGAGTTATGGCTTGACATCTGGCTTGGATAAGTCCACGTCTGTACCCCCTGCTGCATTTATAACACTGCAGCTCTTTTTCCGCAATTTTTCTGCCTCAATGTAAAGAACAAGGTATGAGGGCAAATCATGTTTTATCAAAATAGTGATTCTGTACCAGACGTTTCGCGGAGCTTTGAGCAACGCTTTGAGAAACAGCCACAGACCCAGGTAGCACAAAAATATCGGCCAATATCAAAATTAGATATTGGCCGATATCAAAATGTAATATTGGCCAACATTAAATGACCCCCCCCCCCTAAAAAGATATTCACGAATATTATTTTTTGATATTTGGCAATGTTGGCCAATATTTCCCAACATCTCTGAATATCAGTTTATGACATTAAGCGATATCTTTTTCTGTCATTGCTGAATATCATTATTTGACATTGAGTGATATATTTTTCCAATATCCAGAATAACATTTTTAAATATTAAATTATAACTTTTTAGACATTAACTTCTTTTTAAGCCCAACAAATGCGATTTGCAAATGTGGTGGGTGAATGTATATTTCTCACTGAGCCGGAAGTTGATGCTGAAAGAGTTTTTCAGTCTTATTGAAGATTAAAATAGAAAAACCTACTAAAATTGTAATAACAAGAAACTTTCAATAGAAAGTGGTAGGAGTAAATTTTTCTATTAGTGACGAAAAAAATGTCTGACAAAATTATAATTTAATTATCTCATACTTTTTCACTCACAACCGACTATTTTTTTTTCACATTCTCTTATCATATATTTATTTAAATATCACTTTTTATAATTAAGTTTGTTAGAAATTTAAAAAGAAATTATGTTGAAAACTAATTACCTACTTTTGAAACTAAACTTGTATTCTTTCTATAATAAAAAATAAAATTATTTTAAAAGTCTGAAATTCGAGAGCATTTTAAAAACATAAACATAGTATCAATTAAAAAATACATAAATTGGTCTCTTTTTTATTGAAAAACTTTATGTAATAAAAAAAGCATCTTTCGTTTTTTATAAAACTAACAATTGTTATATTTTAACATCGTTATAGGCACTACATTATTATTTTAAATACAAATAATTCTAGAGCAATAAGTACAAATTTCCTTATTAAGTTTTTATTAGCACTATCAATAGATTTTAATATGAAATGCTTTTCTTAAGAAATTTTTCTATTTTGCAATCTCTATAAATTTCTATATAAATTGTACTACAGAAAATTTTCCATACTAATCTCAATAGATTTCTATGTTTTTCTTTTTCAAATATATACATACCGGGTGTCCCAAAAAGGACTGACTGATTTTAAAATTCAATAACTTGAAAACGGTGACAGATATTTAAAAAATTCTTGCAGGAGGGTTATGCATAAGGTCAAAAGTTTTATTACAGTGATTTTCGATTTTAGTTCGAATTACAAACAATAGATGGCGCTGCGATCAATAGACGCTGAATTCAGGCTCGATTTTTGGTACTTCGTGGCCCGGATAATACATTTCCATCTCCTTTTTCAGCATGGAACAAGATAAAGGACCAGAAATCGAGCCTGTATTTAGCGACTATTGCTTACAGCGCCATCTATTGTTTGTAATTCGAACTAAAATCGAAAATCACTGTAATAAAACTTTTGACCTTATGCATAACCCTCCTGCAAGATTTTTTTAAATATCTGTCACCGTTTGCAAGTTATTGAATTTTAAAATCAGTCAGTCCTTTTTGGGACACCCGGTATATATATATATAAATAACTATAGATTTGTAAAGAAAATTTTTATATAACGCAAATTTCATGGCCAACGAAAACTATAAAAGTGGGCGGTCCTTCAGAACTTTCCATTCACTTTCGTCAAGATTACAAACTTCGTCAGATATGGTAAATGTCGACAGATATCTTGAAACGTCTGAAAAATGATATTGTTTTTACGAATGTCGACAGATATCTCTGAATGTTGAATACTAATATCATTTTTACGACATTGGCCAATGTAAATAAAATATCAAAAATAAGGCATTAAAAATACAAGTTTTCTAAAAAGGTTAAAATAGTTAAATTTTATTGTTTAGAATACTATTTACGTATTATAATGTTATAAGTAATGCAAAAAATTCGTTTGGATGCTTTCTTTTAAAAACTAATTTTAAGTTACATGTGTGAATATCGGCAGATATTGTAAATTTGACGTCTGACATTCAGTGACTTTCGCGATATCGGCCAATATTGATCGGGACATTGGCCGATATCTGTGTGCTACCTGGGGAGGTGCAATGACTGCAAGCAGAATATTGCTGGCACTCAAGGACAGTATTTCCCGTCACGCTCTCAACATTTTCAAGTATTTCCTTCGCGTGACTGTTGAACATGCATGCTATTTTGCGATTTAAAACAATACTAGATAATAATGGTGAACACATTGAATAGTTTTCATAAACCAATTCTACAATGTATAAAGCTTGTATCGTATTAAATTATTGTAAAAAATCAATAATACTCCCTATGGTGGACATTTTTGAAATTACATTTTTTTCAGCTAAATGTCTTCACCATTCCCTTTATACACATAACAAATGTCACACATTTCTGATGAATAGTTTCGACTACAGACAATTCTACTTCTACAGACCAACTACATCAACTACAGACATTTATGCTTCTTCAGACCAACTACATCGACTGCGGACAATTCTACTACTACAGAACAACTACATCGACTATAGTCAACTACAGACAACTTTAACATTTTCAGAACGGGCGGCATTTAATGATACTTGAAATTCTAATACCAGAAATTACGCATAGTATTTTTTGCTTTATTTTCCATGACTATTTTCATAGAATACTGCGATTTTACAGCACAAAGTTTTCAAATAAATCATTCTGATACTAAAAAAATAAAAACAATACGCATACGTTATGGGTAGGGTTGCCAGTATGGCATTTTTTTTTAAATTCCGAAATTTCACATTCATATCATAAATTCACTATAATATTATTTTTTTATATATTTAATCACACAGCTAGATTTTGAGATTACTGAAAGTAAAAATTCTTCTTTCAGAATTTCCGGTGTGAAATCGAATTTTTTGAATAATTAAAAAAAAAACAGGCAATCCTGTTTATGGTACGCATACGTCTCACCCGTTTTGAAAGGATTATTATTTATACCATGCATATGTTGAACACAATGGCGGCATTCACTATCCTTTGAGCTCTGGCGGGTGAATTTCTTCCCACTTAATTTTAATCTCCAAATGTCACAATGGCATCGGAATACTCCACCAAATTTATTTGAAAATAAATTAATTCTTTTTTTCGTGTATATAATAAACCGAATTTTTTATTGCAAAATACTGGTACCAATGTGACATTTGAGTATTTTAGAGAAATTAACCCACCTTATCCCTTTGAGGGGTGCCGTTTGCAGTCTGCAAACGGTTAATTTTAATGCCTAAATTGCCAAATGGAACCGTAAATTTTTAGTACAATTTCGATTTTATAATATACCTGAAAAAAATCTGTTGATTATTTTCAAATAAATTTGTTTGTTAATTGTGGTGCAAATTAATTATTTGAACATTTTTTGATCAAAAATGCCTTGCCCCTGAAAGGGTTAAAGTGTTAATTCTTATTTGTGCAAAAGACTTTTCCAACTGTTCTTTTAAATGTATTTTAGGATATATTAATAACCTTCTCCTTTTTTTCAAAGCAGTAAAAACTTTTTTCTTTCCTAAACAAATGCATATCTTATGACACATTATTCCTTTCGTCTCATTTAGTATTCATATATGCAAAAGACGCTGGCTAAAGAAAGCTTAAATTTTAGGTTTCAATTAGAATTTCGAATTTTATTCTTTGATGTATGAAAAATTAAAGAAGAAAAATTTTACTCCTTTAGAGCTAAAATAAATAAATAAATAAATAAATATTTTTACAGAGAAACTAGAAAAATATTAAATGACTGAAGAAAAGTTAACACAAGATAATAGTTTCCCAGATATATTATTCGCGTTATTTATTTATTTGGTATCGGCTTTGCTAAAAATTAATTTAAAAGGAAATACTCGTAATCATTCTTTAGTGAGGGAACATTAATTATTAAGTGATAGAGTTGCTTATTGTATCCAATCGACGAAAAAACATTATTTATAAAAGAAAACCACCACGTTGATCGAAAGAAACAATTGTTGTATAACTGTTACATCGCTGAAGAGGTTATATTACCGATCCATTTCTGCAACTTGTAATGTTTTTCTCATCTCAAATTAAAATTAAACTCAGGTAAATTTATTAAGTTTTATAAAAATTGTAATTGTATACGTTTTATGAGTCACTATAACTTTCATTTGCTGAAAAAATTGTTATTGTATGAAAGTTGTTTTATGCAAGTGTGCATACGTAAGTGACAGCTGCCAACAGCAGCGATTTTTGTAGCTACTTTTTCTGAATAGGATCTTTATCTAATCTCCCATAGCTGTCAGCTGTTACTTTTTCGCCACCATTTTTCTTAACCCTTTGAGCTCTGATGGGTGAATTTTCACCCACTTAATTTTAATCTTCAAATGTCACATTGGCACCGGAATATTCAACCAAATTTATTTGAAATTAGATAAGTGCGTTTTATCGTGTATCTGATAAGCCGAATCTTTTGTTTACAAAATACTGGTGCCAATGTGATTTTTTGCCATTTTGTAGAAATTCACCCCCAGAACTCAAAGGGTTAAGAGGCTACTTCAGTCAAATGAAAAGACCCGTTCGCTAATGCTAATCCTATGGAAGAAATTTATAACGATATCTCGGTTGCATTTCAATATTTTTAAATGATTTTTTTTTGTACTGGATAGCTGAGATCGATCTGTATGCAGGCCGTTTTTTACTTTTTCGATTTTTATTACAATTTTTTTTTTTATGAGGATGCTTTCAGTTTCAAAACCGGTTCCGAAAATGAAAGCGTCCTCATTAAAAATATCTGTGAACAAAATAGAAAATGTAAAAACCGGCCTTTGTACAGTTCGATCTCAGCTATCCAATGCAAAAAAAAAAAAAAAAAAAAAAATCATTTAAAAATATTGAAATGCAACCAAGATATCGTTATAAATTTCTTCCATAGGATTAGCATTAGCGAATGGGTCTTCTCACTTGACTGATGTAGGGCCTTAATAGAAATTTTCGTTTTATGTTTTACGAGCACTCAGTCTGCATACAAATCTTTGCTTCACCTCATTTATCTCAAAGATTTTAAAGGTATTGAGATTATATCATTTTAGAGATTATGATTTTCGAGATTAATAACAACTAATATAATCTGTAAGGCGAAAATTTCTAGTCAATAAAACTGGTGACAGGGGGTTAGATCAGTGTTGGAAATGGGCTACTTTTTTAAAATTCGGATTAACTGATTAGCACTACAATTTTGAAATTGTAAAATTCGCCTTAATTAATGGCATATTACGTAGGCCGAAAACTAGGGAGATTTTACCATTTTAAAAAAGTGGTACCAATCAAGAAATCTCAATTTTAAAAAAGTAGCCGTCTGGCAACATTGGGTTAGATGACGCGAAAAAAATTTTTGTTCAGAAAATTTTTTTGAAAAATATTCTTAATCGTTGGCAGCGATGATTAATCCTTTACTCGCATGTCCAGTCTAACTGGACATAATCTTTCTTTGCAAAATTTGTTTTTGGCAACAGTAGTAAAGGTTGGTTGGTTGGTTGGTTGTATTTATGTCGGCCAATTATCTGCACGTGGGATATAGGCCCTAAGGGGGGAGTGCCTTCCGTGGAGGTCTTTCTAAGGGAACCTAACCCGTATTAACGCTTGGAGAACCAAGGTTCGAAGAAAACCACGAAAACTCCGAACGATTAGGCCGACGGGCGCGATTGGGATCGAACCCAGCACTTCCCGTCTACCAGCTTCGACAGCAGAACCTCTCGGCCACTGGTGGGGCTCCGTAGTAAAGGAAAATAAATTTTGTATTATTCAATTAAAGCATTTTTGAAATTGTGCACGTGAAGGAAACTTCTTTTAAAAAAGTGGTGTCAACCGAATACAATTTTTGTAAGAGGCGCAGCGTCGAAAGGGTTGATCTATAAAATGTATGTAACATGAGTAAATACATAAAAAGGGGAAAATGTTTATTAATACTGTTAATTTGTTAAATGTTTATAGTATGAAATTTTCAGAATGAAGGTAACTTTAAAAATTAAATGTTCTTATTAATCTAAAGCTTAAATTAAATCTGCCAATGAGAAATATTTTTTAATAGCGACCAACTGTAACAGCTCATAATAACTCTGTAAAAATTCGAGCTACTTTTTCGAGGTGTTTTGTTAAATTTTTGCTATTGTACATATACAGAACACAAAAGTAATGATTAAACATTCTCTTTAATGTTTAGTTATAAAAAAGACTTTTACAAAAAGACTTTTGAATGTATTTTCCTTTACGATCTTAAATATGCTCTTTTACTTATTCAAAACCGTAGAAACAATATTTTGGCTAAACAAAAGCATAGCTTTCGATTAAGTTACTTTTTTTTAATTTACCTCATTTAGTATTCATATATTCTAAAGAAGCTTCAAGAGAAAGCTTAAATTTTAAGTTACCAGTCGAATCTCTCATTTTATTCTTTGAAGTACAAAAAATTAAATAAGAAAACTTTTACCGTAGTAAAATTTAAAAATATATATTTAAATATATTTACATATAAAACTTGAAAAATATTAAAAGTTTATTATAAAGGCAATGTAAAAATATATTTTTACATGAATTATGCATTTCCTTTTTATTTTGGATTTTCATTTATTTATTTTTTTTACATCAAATTTGTTGAAAAGGAACTTTGGGAAAGTTCATTGTTTGAGAATAATTTTCCAGCGAGTGAATTTTTCTTATTCAACGACACGATTGCTTGTTGCATTCAAAAGGCAATAACAGGTGGAGTTATTTACTATAAAAGTATCCCAACCATTAAAAAAAAATTTTGTTATACAACTGTTTAATTGATGAACAGGATTCATTGCAATAACCCCTAACCCTTAATAATTAAAACAAAAACAAAAAAAAAAACAAAAAAAAAAAACATATGGAACGCAACAAACTTTTGCACAGTCGTAATACAAATTTCTAAACCTAAATGTAATCACAGCATTTTTACGGGATGATTTGATGATTAAAATACATGTTTTTTTTTTTTTTTTTTTTTTTTTTTTTTTTTTTTTGCCAACTGCACAAATACCTGCCAACTTGGTAGTATTCTTCTGTAAAATGTGTGTTAATTTGACGCTGGTTAAACACTTTTCAAACCAGAAATTAACTTTTGAACTACCGGGAATTTTACTCAAGTGTTATATTTGTTAACCCTTCAACCCCTTCGGGACGGGAGCCTTTTACGAAATTTTTAATCTTTTGCCACCGTTTTTTAAAAACAGAAATTTATGTCTTCTTGAATTGAGAAAATGCGCTGATTAAATAAGGCAAATTTTACAGTAAAATATTACTGGTGAGGAAAAGCAAGGATTCTGAGCGCTTCATGCGGCACGTATGCGTGCCGCTCGCCCCCAAGGGGGCTCTGGTGTGTGAATATCTCTAAAATATGCAGATGTCACATTGGTACCAGTATTTTGCAAACAAAAAATTCGTTTTATTATATACAAGAAAAATGCAATATATTATTTTCAAATAAATTTGGCAGAATATTCCGGAGCCAATGTGACATTTGGAGATTAAAATTAAGTTGGAAGAAATCCCCCCACCAGCGCTCAAAGCGTTATGCTATTCTACATTTAAAGAACAAAAAAGTACTGATTAAACATTCACTTTAACCCCTTCGGAACGGGATCCTTTTACGAAATTTTTAATCTTTGGTCACCGTTTTTTAAAAACAGAAATTTGTATCTTCTTGAATCGAGAAAATGCGCTGATTAAATAAGGCAAATTTTACAGTAAAATTTTACTGGTGAGGAAAAACTAGGTTTCTGAGCGCTTCATGCGGCACGTATACGTGCCGCTCGTCCCCAAGGGGTTAATGTTTAGTTATGCAAAAGACTTTTCCAAATACACTTTGGTATGTATTTTCCTTTACGATCTTAAATATGCTCTTTTACATATTCAACACCGTGGAAACAATATTTTCCAAAACAAAAGCATATCTTTCGATTCAGTTGATGTTTTTTTTTCTTTCCTCTTTAAGTATTCATATATTCTGAAGAAGCTTGGATAGAGAGCTTAAATTTTAAGTTACTAGTAGAATCTCTCATTTTATTCTTTGAAGTAAGAAAAATTAAATAAGAAAACTTTTACCGTAGTAAATTTTATAAAAATATATTTAAATATATTTACATATAAAACTTGAAAAATATTAAAAGTTTAATATAAAAGCAATGTAAGGAAATATATTTTTACATGAATTATGCATTTTATATTTATTTTGGATTTTCATTTATTTACTTCTTTATATCGAATTTGTTGATAATCAACTTTGGAAAATGTTTGAGAATCATTTTCCAGCGAGTGAATTTTTCTTATTCAACAACAGGGTTGCTTGCTGTATTGAAAAGATAATAATATGTGATGTTATTTACGTTTAAAATATCCCAGTCAGGAAGAAAAACTATCGTTATACCACTGTACAAAATTGTTGAACAGAATGTGTTATTGATTCATTGCAATAATCCCCAACCCTTAATAATTAAAAAAATATGAAACGAACAAACTTTTGCACAGTCGTAATACAAATTTCTAAGTGTAAATGAACCCACAGCTTTTTTATGGGATGATTTGGTGCTTAAAATACATGGAGTGCTTTGTTTTCTATTTTGACCAACTTTGCAGTGTTCTCCCGTAAAATGTGTGTTAATTTGTCCTAGGTTAAACACGTTTCAAACCAGAAATTAATTAACCCTTACCGACGCAGTGTGGCCAGCTCGAGATACCTAGTTTTATTTCAAACTTTCGAACGGCACCAAGAATATTTTAGTCAAATTTTGCTTTTACTATAAACATGCCAAGTAACATATTTTTAATATCTAAAAAGGTCGTTTCTAAATTCCGGTGTCAGTCAGTCATTTCATCATTTTACAACAAAAATTGTCTGTGCCGGAAAGGGTTAAAGAAATGATACCAAAAGATTTCTACATAAAATCACGAAATTAGATATATAATGATACATTAAAAACATTTTTCTGTTTGGAGCATGTTTAACCTGGTTTAAATTAACCCACATCTTACGGAAGTTTAGTTGTAGATTGGCAAGTATGCTATACATAACACAGAATCCTCTGACATACATACTGTTAACCATTTGAAACAAACTGTCCAGTTAATCAACCATTTTACAGAAAACTGTTACAAAATCGTAATGTATCTCTATACGGATCCTAATATGGACAATAATATAACCAGAATATATTTAATCTACGGCTATATAGTAATTGTTTTCTATAGAAACAGACAAATGACTAGACAGCTTACTGCAAACTTGTAACATTGCATTACTGAACTAAGTCTTATGCAGAAATGAAAATGGCAGATATGAAAACATAGAACGCCAGAAAAATTAAGATATAGTTTCTAAAATGTACTAAATTTTAAAACATATTAAATAGCTATTGGGTCGTTCGGAAAGTCATGTCCGTTTGGAAAAATCAATTCGTACCGGAAAATTCTTCCCGCTAATGATTAGACGTCAGAATTGAAGTCTAACAGTTAAATGGTAGAATTTTCCGGTACGAATTGATTTTCCCAAACGAACACGACTTTCCAAACGACCCAATATATACATGTAATCTACATACGCTATTAAAAAACTGCAGAAAACTGTCTAGTCATTCTACTGTTTATATAAATAACGATTAAGTTTCCTTAACTTTAATTTATCTTGACCATATTAGGATCAATGATACATTAATAATACGGCCAAGAACCGTTATTTGCGAAAACGGTCGAATGACAAAACAGTTTACAACAGCTTAGTTATTCAGCGTTTTTATTGAAAACGGGTGCATAATCGTAATGTGATTATTATAAATATTTTAACCTGTATCATGACCAACATGACCAATGAGAATGATTTATAATGTGGTCAAGTAACAACTAGCATAGGTGCCAACCTCAGAGTAATCTTCCGTAATACTTTTGTCAATTTGACCCTGGTTTAACACATATCGAAGCAGAATTTTTTTAAAGAAATGAAATTAAATATGTTCCACGTAGAAACCTGGGATTAAATAAATAAGCATTCAAGAAATAAATTTTCTAGTTCGAAACGTGGTTAACCTGGGTCAAATTAATCCAGACATTACGGAAGATTAGTGGAAGGTTGTCAGCTATGAACTAGCTATAACTTTATATCACTCGTACTTTTTTTAAAGTTTTTTTCTTTTTCAACAATTATTTTAAAAATAATTTATATTTTTTTGAAAATCTTAATTGTTTGCGATATATATCGCTTAATATTTTTTTTCGTAAATAGATCAATAACAAATTAAAATTTAGACGTATCACACGTCCATGTTTAAAGTGGTGATATATAACTTTTTAATTAAATCTAAAATTGTAAATCTTCATGAAATAACTTGCATGAATTATAAATTATAAGGCAATTTTTATCATCTCTTATAACTTAAAATCAATGGAACTGAAAAAAATTAACTTACGGTTCAGCTAAAAACTTTATACTTTTGAAATTGAGAAAAAATTTACATAACAGAATTTAAAATCATATTTCTCGAAAAATTAAATAGAAAACAAAATCATATTAGCTAACATAGAAATGCTGCAACATCGATTCAAAGCAACATGTTATTTAGTGACGAAAATTCGAAAAATAGGTTCAAAAATATGTTTATAAGCTTCAAACTAGTGAGTTTTTCAAAAATATGAAAGTTAGTCTTAAACTATCATGACATATTTGAAATTTATTTATGTTGTACGAAAAATCTAGATTTTGTTAAACTAGAAGTGAAAATAAATTCTTTATTTTGGCATTAGGATAATTTGTATAGTTGGAAAAAAAGATTCTTAGAGCAGTCAATTTTTTTAGAATATTTTTATTCTTTCTTTCTTTTATTGTTAAAGGATGAGTTTAAATTCATACATATAATATATTATGTGCTTTACGATTCTTTACTTCGAATTAAAAAAATGTCATTCATTTTATAAATATTTTGTATTCTTTTCCTTAGATATTGTTATCACTAACAGTTAAAAGTGAGTTCATGTATGAAGGAACTTATAGTTTATTTTGATTTTGAAATTATCATTATTAGTAATTATCAATTATAATTATTAATTTGTTTGATCCGTTTTGAGTGTTTAATGAGAACTGAATGAATGAATAGAACACCCCTATAGATAAATTATCTAGGAGAATTAAGGTAAAGTAGAGCGCCGATTATCGGAACAAATCGGGACCGACTCTAGTTAGGGTAAGCAAAAGTTCGGATAAATGAACAGACAATTTAAGGGATGTTCCTGACTATACTAAAACCTTCACAATTTATCCAGGCTTAGGACAGGCAGCACAGTTAGTGCTAGCGTGTTTAAAAACTGTTTTTTTTTGTTTACTTTTTTATCATTTAATTTTTTTTCTCTTTTTAGCATTTTCTGAACTCCAGAGATTAGAATTTAAGTAAAAAAGATTTCAGTTGTTGCTTGCTTGAAAAAAGACGTTCTTTCTAGTGCTGCTATATCTCGAATTCTTCTTAAATACGTTAGTTGAATAGGATCAGAGTTCTTCTATCCTTCGAGCCATTTCATAGCTGTTTCCAAACATTCAAAGACTTCTTTATGTGATGGACCTTAGACACTTTCAGAGAATTCGTTTTCATTTCTTCAATTTATTTTTCATCTTAAATCTCATCCACAATCTCATCATCATTTAATTTTTTTTTTTTTTGAAAGAAATAGGTTGATCGGATAAATGGAAGTTCGGTAAAAAAAACGTTTTTGAGTGAAATAGGCTGTTCGGGTAATTGGAAGTTCGGTTAATTGAAGTCCCGATAATCGGCGCTCTACTGTATGTGAGTAACTTTTCATTTTTTTAATATAAATTAATGATGAAAAAAGCTGGTGTGTCAAGATAATGTAAAAAATAACTTCTTATAACATCATAAATTTTAGAAACGAGCAAAGCCTCATCAGGTGCAAAAAATGCGTCATATTTTTTCCCTCATTGTTGCTCTTGCTTTCAAAGTAGTAGCATATATTTTTTGCGCCTGATGAAGGAGGACTAAGTTCTTTTGAAAGGTCTTGCATATTTCTTAATTGTATGGTGTTTTAAAAAGTTCTTTTTTACCTTAAATTTATATTAACATTAAAATAAAATAATCCTCTAACTGTTCTTGTCAGCTTCACGTTGCACGTCATTGAAAGGACCTCTAGATTCAGATTTTAAGTAAATATTGCGACGTTATTGGGATCTAGAAGAAATTACCTGATCATAGAAAAAAATACCCTATCTCTAGTAATTTCCCATATGATAATAAAAACTTCCAAAGTTTTGTATCTCCTCAGAACTCAGAATAAACAGTTGGTCTTCTTTCTGAGGAATAAATATGTCAATAAAGCAACATGTCTCATATTATTTTCCTTTGAATGTTTGAGTTAACCGTCTAATACCCAAGGTAATTAAGGTAATTTGAATTTACACCAAAAATTTTCCCTTCATTTACTAACGGAATTTCTTCTATTAAATAAAGAAAATATTTCTATTTTAAATGTCTGGTATGAAATTGGAATATCCGAATTAAAAAATCCACTAAATTGGAAAGACTGATGGTAGCATATATGCAACCATGGACATTAGAGGGTTAACTAAATGTTGAATTCGTGTTTCTAGGATTTGGAATATTCGATTAATTTTTGTTTTTGTTATTTTGAAGTTGTGTGTCACTTGATAATATGTACTTTTTGATAAAAATTGATTTTTTTTCCTTTTTAGTGAAAACAATGCAATACAATCTATGAGTTTGCATTGATATATATATACTGTGTGGTGTGTCTGTATGTGTGTGAGTGTGTTTATATTAGGTCGTCAACAATGAAACTTGTGACTAAAAGAGGGCCAAGTTACCAAAGGGGCAAACTTCCACCAATACAAAAGAATAGAAATTTTTGTGCTATTCATGACAGGAATTTTTCAGGAATATGGCGTTATTATAAGATGACACTTTCAATTAAGATTTACAGGTGGAAGATTGGCCCGTTGGTAATGTGGCCCATTTGTCATCGCAAACTTCATAATTGGTGACCTAATATAAAGTTTTTAACTGGGGGTGAGTTTGGATGCTAGGGGTTATGATCGGCGCAGATCTGCAAAAAATTCCAACATGGAGGAGATTGTAAAAGGTACATACAATGTAAAAGTTTCATACTTGACGACCGGATATATTGTTTTAAAATAGTTAATAATTAAATAACTCTAATTAAATTACAAAACTAATTAAAATTATTAATATTAATTAATATCAATAATTAAACCAGGGTTCGTACGGGTCCTTCAATTTCCAGACCAAGAAATTCTTCGGTACCAGTATTTTTTTATGGAAAGTCTCCCCTAAAATAAGGCGAAATTTTGTCCATTTAAATTAGATCTATTTTTCCATAAAAAAAAATACTGATATATAGCCTTGAAAATAACGGTACTCGTACGAACCCTGTAAACAATTACAAATTAATGAAAACCGTATTAATTTATTATTTTTAAGATATTTTATTACTCTGAGTATGTATGAATTTTACTTTATATTTTTATAAATTTAATTCATATATTTTCCGTTTTTAGGCAAAAAAATCCAGATATTTTTTCAAAAAAATAATTAAAAATTTGTTTTTTGTTGTTGTTAGTTTGTGTAATTAACTTCATAAAAATTACACATACTTTTCAAAATGTTTGCATTTCATATTGTCGAACGTTTATATTTTTGTACTGCAAAGGTGAATCAAAAATTTAATTTAAATCAAAAATTTTAATCTTAAGCATGAATTATTAATTCCTACCATAATTTATTACAATTTAAAGCTCAAATCTGAAAAAAAGGTGTTTAAATTGTAACTGAAGTGCTATTCAGTAATTTAAAAATCAATGCAGGGCTGGCACAGGCGATTTATTTTTTATTGTATCTCGCACCACTGTCTTAAAACAAAAATCTGTGACACACAGTTTGCTAAAGAAATACGCTACAAAAATATTTTTTTTAATAGTGGTGCGAACAGAATAGAAAAATAATCGCCTCTGGCAGGCCTGCAATGCTACTGAATAGAATAATCTTGCTATTCAGGTAAAAAGTCATTACTTGGAAAATGGAAAATTTTCTCACACAACGAAATTTAAGAACCAGAACTTAGGGAAAACAGTATAAAAATCTTTTTACTTAACATAAAAATCAAGCTACATGGATTAAAATCTACACGTTAAAGAATTAAAATAATAAATAAATGCTTTAATGTATTCGGTAAAGAAAACTCGTGTTACAAGTTTTTTTTTTTTTTTTTTAATCTTTTTTTTTTAAACTTCAAACTTGTAATATCTCCTATACATTGAAGACTAGTCACAATTCTCATAAAGAATTTTTAAATTCTTTGAGATTTTCACAATCTTTATTTTTTGTGATTTTAAGCGAAAGTAAGAGGTATTTATTAGGACAATTTTGTAGTTTAAAAGACATGTTTAGGGCAGTCAAATTAGGACAGTCAGCTTTAAATAATATTTGATCGAATAGAAAAGTCTGGTACATAGGTGTTTTTTTTTTTGTAAGATTGCTTTACATATTTTTATGACTTACAGTTCATATTTAAATAGGTACAGTTTGCAATATTGAAATTACTTTACCTGTCTGAAGTTTTTGAAGCTAGATCAGTGATGATAAAGTGGCGCAGCGATTGGACATTTGTCACCACTAAAATTTAATAGTAATCTTCGTCTTGATCAATATCAGAAATTCTGTGCTGAAATTAGTTGACGAATACTAATAAAATTTTGCGGTGCCAATTTAATATTTGCTGCTACACTACTCCACCACTGAGACAGATTAATGTGCAAAATGATATTTCACTTTTCCACACAATTTATTTATAGTTTTTCTTCTTTCAGCATTAACTTTTTAAGGTTAAATATCAATGACAGAGTGGCGAGTGGTTAGGGAAAAACATAATAAAAAAAGAGGAAACTACCAGTAATTTCTTATAGAAAATACTTCGAATAGTATAAAGAGATTAAAGAAGACGACTCTCTCTTTAACAAAATACTGGTATTTAACAACTTTTTTTACTGTTTTTTTTTCCCTGACCACTCGCCATCCTGAATGAGTAGACTTTAACGGAGTTGTAGATCCTACGAATATTTGCGTTTAGAAATTGTGGTCTTACAAGCAACTTTTTTGTATGTTTAATTTAATCTAACGCAAGTATTTTCTGAATATTGGTTTCTGATGGCAATTTATTTGCAATGAATTGCCAGTATTTCTATTATGTACTACGAATAATTGCAAAAGCTAATAAATTTAGCATTGTTCAGGTTTGTCTACAGATCAGGGAAAATCACAGTCAAATAAGATAGGTAATACCAGTATTTACTTATAAAAAATTTCGCCTTATTTATTCGCGCGATTAAACAAGATGAATTTCTCTATAATAAAATACTGGGTTGTAACCCTTATTTTGACTGTGATTTTCCCTGATCTGTGTTTCCCTGATCCACCCTGTTGTTGCAATGTAAGTCCGATCATTTGTTTCATAACAGCAAGTGAAAATACCGAGTTAGTGAAAGTTTGTGATCAAGACTTTGGAAGATGTAGGTAGAATTTTGTATTTGAAACTGTGAAAAGGATAAAATGCAGTGTCCATAAAATTATAATAAAAAGTAGAATTCTTGAAGGGGACTATTCACACACTTGATAACACCGGCGCGGTAATGTTAAACCTATGAGCAGGTTGTTTTCAAATTTCTCAAAAGTTTCAAAAGTATGGCTGTTTTTTACTTTCGCGATTTCGGTTGCAGATTTTTTTAATAAAGGTACTTTCACTTTGGAAACTGGTTTCGAAAATGAAAGTACCTTTAAATAAAAATCAGCAATTAAAATTGAAAAAGTACAAATTGAGATCGAATATGAGATCGGTATTAGAGATCGAACTCTGCTATCTTATGTTACAAAAATCGTTTACAAATATTTAAACGAGAAATTCGAAAAAAAGGCGCCCATTGTTGTAAGATTACCGAGCGCGTATTTACAAGTGAGTGAAGAGTCCCCTAAAGGTCTGAGCTGGAACCTTTTTCATTCAAATAGATTATAGTAAAAACGAGAGTCGTGAAAGATAGAAGTGAAAATTTTCACATAAAATTTTGTTAAAACTGTGAAATGATTGAAAACCCATGCACAAAAAAATATAATGCAGTAAAATCCCAATAACTAACGTGCTGTTTAACACAATTACACAATTATTCTTTATTTAAATCGATAAGTGATATTCTTCTGCTCAACATAACCTTTGAAGTATTGTGGTGATATGTTTGTAATAATAACATTTAAGCATGTTATTGACTTTTAATATTTTTTCTTTTCAAATCGGATATCGTGACGTACAAACATATATGCTGTGACACCATTACAGTTCGTACACATTGTCATCTATATTCAGTGTACAATTTTTCAGATTAGTATTTTATTTGACGATGTTTTTGTACCAGAATATTAAATTTAATACTTTTAAAAACAGTAATCGCACCGTCCGCAGTTTTTTTTTAATCGGAATGAAATATTTCTCAACATATGTGCTCTTTTAATATTTCAACCAATTGTCGGGCAAGTCAATTCTGTGGCTAAAATATTGAAAAGATTCATTGCCACCAGAATCTACAAACAATTTGCGGACCTTTTCATCATGTGTATAGGGTGGTTACTAAATACTGTAACACCCCCCAAAATACGAATTAATTTTAATCGTATGGAAAAACAATTTATTACTCTATTTTAGCGTTTGGCAATCTTCTATTAGTGCAGACGAATTTTGTTATAAAGCAAATATTCAAAATTATTTTAAAGAGGGAAGCCAAAAGAATGACGATTAAACAGCTCTTTGATCGCAAATTTTCCGCAGGTAAAATCTTTAAGCAATTAAAACACCTTGGTTTTAATGGAACAATTATATATAGAACTATAAATCGATTATTGGATACTAATAGCTATGTAAAGATCGATCTAGCTCTAGTCGTCCACGCTCAGTTCGCACAATAGAGCGCATCAAAAAATTCGTAAAAAGGTGTGAAGAAATCCACAACGTTCTGCAAATAAAATGTCTGCAGAAGAGAACCTGATTCGCAGAACTATGCAAGTTATTATAAATGAAGATCTGGGTTACTGCCCTTATCGCAAAAGAAAAATTCAAAGATTGACTGCTGCACAAAGAATAAGAAGAATACAAAGAAAGATAAAAATTGATGAAGCGGCATGGTAGGAAAAGTGTTGACAGAATAATATTTCCTGATGGGAAGCTGTTTTGCACTCAACAGTGATATAATGCTAAAAATGATGTCGTATATTCAGCAACCGTCGAGGATATACCTGAAACCTTTCGAACTGTTAAACGCTTTCAGAACAAGAAGCCTGTTATGGATTTGGACTTCAGTGTCAAACAATGGAAAATGGCATTTGAAGTTCATCGATAAAGGGATAAAAATCAATGCGAATATTACAAACAGGACATATTGGCTACACATTTATTGCCACATGCTGACATGTTGTATCCCAAAAAGAATTGTATATTTCAGCAAGATTCTGCACCTTCGCACTGAGCTAAATCAACACAGGCTTAGCTCCGTGTCAATTGTCCGAACTTTATCATGCAAGAAGATTGGCCATCTTCTTCACTGGATCTAAATCTTTTAGATTATTGCGTCTGGGGGATTTTACAGGCTGAAGTAAATAGCAACAAACACAGAAGTTTGGACTCACTCAAAGCTTCCATATTGTGTGAAGGGTACCGATTACCTCTTAAAATGATTCGTGCCGCAGTCGGACAATGGCATAAGAGATTATCTTTGGTAATCGATAAAGATGGCGGTCAATTCGAGTAAAATCATTTTCCGGTACACTTTCATCTCTGATTTTCATCATATTAGTGTAGTTATCAGTTTCTATTTTATATATGTAAAATAAAACAACTGAACATTTGCAACAGTGTTTAGTAGCCTCCCTGTAGTATAAAAACAAAATATCTTACAAAAAATTCAGGTACCAATCAGTCAGTTGCCAATAAAAATTAAGTGGGAAGTATAGTTCCATTACCCGATAAAAGGTTAAAGTGTCTGTTTAGCATAATAATTTAACTCTTTCAGGAGAAAAGGACTTCTGTTGCTTAAATGCTGAAATGATTGATTGACACCAGGATTCACGAAAGCATTTATTTGAAAATAAGTAAAGCTTCATGAAAGTTATTGACCCCTTAATTCTCGCTCCCGTCATATTCACGGTCTGTGTCTTTTACTCAGACTGTTTGATTCCCACCAGTTTTATAAAATAGTGAAATTGGCAATTAGTATCGTTTTAGTATCGTTTTACCTGTCATTAAATAAGGTGAATATATCTTTTTTTAAAAAGTGGTGCCAATAAGCAATTTGAATTTTTAAACCGTAATTTAATTCGAGTGTTAAGGGGTTAAAAACAAAATTTTATTAAAAAATTCTAGTGTCAACTTGGCATTTGAGGGATTAAAATGAAGTAGGATATATAACATCTCTTTGGTCTTGTACGGGTTAATGGTTAAAATTCACAAACTGTATCTATTAATATTGTTTTAGATGAGTTTGATAAACTGTGCAATGCACGCAGCAGGATGATGCGCGCACAGCATATCCACATATGTGCCAACTTTAAACTTAACTTCCGTAAAATGTCGGTTAATTTGATCGATATTATATATCAGGGGTTCCCAAACTTTTAAACCCTCGTACCACTAAATAGAAGTTCATACTTCCGCGTACCACCCGGTGACAAATTCAAAGCTAATACAGAAAAACATTTATAAACGAAATATGTCTAAAACGAAATATTTTTCCGGTCTTTTCTGCTTCTGTCTAATCGGATTTTACTGTATTTAATTGCATAATTACATAATTAACCCTTAAATGCCTGATTTTTCAAAAATCATTGTAATCGTGTTTTTCGGCTTTCATTTTTTAAATAAATCATGGGAAAAATACTTTAAAAAAATCCTATTTTGATTTAAGTATGGTTTAGGGCCAAAAAACCGTTTGTTACTAATCGGCAATACTGGCCTTTAATTGAAAAAATAATTTTCCTTGATAAAATTCTATAATATTGAACACACAAGAATTTTAGAAACTATAATAAGAAATAAATTTTACTTTCTCACTGCAGAACAAAATAGGATATTTCGCAAGCTTCCAAACAAAACAAAAAGAACAAGTTGCAACAATTGAAAAAATAAATCTATCTTTATTGTTAAACAGCACAAGTGTTGCCATCTACATGTTGAAAATCTGTTTGATAATATTTTCAGATTGTGTTTTATTGGCAACATTAGGCATTATATCTTCAATATTATTCTAATAGTATTTTAGAGCCTAAATTGGGTATGTTGCCGAAAAGCAACACCAGGCATTTAAGGGTTAAATTGGTAGTTAGATTGACTGCTTCATTTTAACATAGAAATAAAAAGTATCACAATCATACTTTACATCATCTTTATATCACATCTCACTTTAATAATAAGTATATTATCAAAATACATTGTTTTAGTACAAAAAAAAGCTACAGTAATTAATCAGTTATTGCCGTAAATTGAATCAGTTATTGCCGTAAAATTGTGTATTTATCATTATAAAGTGTATCATTTTTGGATGGCAAATATTATTTAAATCTATTAATAGATCTATTTAAATAGAGAGCATAAATACTACATAGCTTTGTTAAACTTTAACATAATATACACATTTAAAGTCGCCTTGCTCGTCCATTTTTTGTTATATTAACAATATGTTAATATCAACAGTAAAATACACTTAAGAAAATGTAATAAATGAATAACCTACGTAAGAAATTCTCATACATTCTGAAATAAACTTTTTATTAATACCAGATAAAATATCACTGAAATAAGTATTGTACACACATAAAATATAGTAATAGAAGAAAACTTTTGTTTTTTTTTCAGGTGGGATGAAAGATCAACTAAATATGTAATTAGTTCCATTATCTAAAATTCTAATCGGAATTACGTTAAAATAAGATAAAGCAAACCGCTGTCAAAGCGGTAATATAACAGATTGAAGAGACTACGGGCCGTTTAACTATCAAATGAAAAAGAGGAGGGGGTATTGAGCTGTTTTTCGATTTCATATACTGTATATTTATTTCTTTACACTACCAGTATCAGATTTTTGCGTACCAGTAACCAGAGCTGTACGTACCGGTAATGGTACGCGTACAATAATTTGAGAACCCCTGTTATAGATGTTTGTAACTAGAAAATATATTTGATGTCGCAATATATATTTTATCTAATTTTACACGGAGAATCTGTACAAATTAATTTCTTTTAAATATTTCTGGTTTGAAATTTCTTTAAAACGGATAAAATTAATCGACATTTTACGGAAGTTAAATTGAAGTTTGGAAAGAATGTACCCATATGCAACTGATAATATCTTCATCAATTTTAATATTTACTATATAATGAAAATATTTTCCATCGAAAAAACTATGAGTAATAGTAAGTGTATAAATTCAGTTTTTGTGTTACTTTATTATTTCTATGAAAGAAAAATCTAGAATTTGACCTATCTTTCGGGCTGATAACTGGTATCCTCTCTTTAACCCTTTGAGGGGCACCGGTATATATTATATACCACCTACGATTAATAAAGGTTTACACCAGAAAAATTTTATTAAATTTTACTTTTCTAACTTTGATGGAAAAAAGCCGTAAAATTGCTTTTACTTATTTTGAAATAGAATTTCTCAAAGATTCCGGTGGGAATTCAGCATTTCACAAACGTAATTGCTTGCCCCTCAAGGGGTTAACACCAGAACCGCCGGCAAAAACGTATACCTATAACCACCAAAGCGCTCATTTTGACCGATGTGGATTACCATGCTCAAGTATTGTTTACTTGCCATTATTTACTCTTAGTATCGTTTATTACTATAATTACCACCATTGCCCATATAATAATATATATTTCACAATTTTTATTATAGTTTTTTGTATTTTATTATGCTATAATTATATTATATTGATATATATATATATATATATATATATATATATATATACTTAGGAATATTATTATAGTAAAAAATATTTTTCATGAGAAATCGAAATTGCTAAAAACAAGAATAAACTTGGTGAAAACAAATATTTATTTTTATACCGTGAGCAATACAATATTTAATGTGGCGAGTGGTCAGGGGAAAACACAGTCAATAAAAGTGGAAACTACAAGTGTTTTCTTCTAAAAAATACTACGACTAATATAAAGGGATTAACGAAAGCGGATTTCTCTTTCACAATATACTGGTATTCAACAACTTTTTTGACTGGGTTTTTCAGAATTGATGCCCACTAGATAAGAAAATTATAAAACACTTGTAGAGGTCATCGTCTAGGACTAGCTTTTGCAGAATACTTTCGTGTCCGCCGACGCTAAATTTTGTAGAATTATAGAACTTTACAGTTTCTGGTAAGTGTTTATCACTAATTTCAAATGTAAGTGATGGATTTCGGGAAGTTCGGATTAAAACATATTTATTTTTCTTCCCTTGATAAACTCAACGTAATATCATCTTTGGTAAGAATTTGGCTGCTGTACAAAGACTTTTTTTCAGATTTTATGGCCTGTGGAATTTTGTTTTTCATCCGCGATTGACTTTGCCAACAATGCTTGTCTTTAGTGACTTCAGCTTTTCTGCAAGGGGCAGTGAAGTAAAAAAGTTACCTGTGGTAATTGTGTAACCTTTGTTGAAGTATAGCTGTATGAAGTATGTACTATTTGCGGCATTTACTAGATAAAATGTGCATTAAAATTAACGGCGGTCATTTTGCCCGTTTCGGCGGTTCTAGGTATACTATTACAATACTTCATAAATTTTGGCTGACTGGAAAATTTATCACTGGCATATAATAGCTTTTCGAATTATAGGAAAAGTCACGGAAACTGAAAGTTATACTCTAAATAGAAAAAAATTGGTACGGAATGAAAGTTTCTAAACGGTCAAAATGACCACCTTGGCTGTTCTAGTGTTAACCCTTTAGTGCGCAGCTTTGCATATATGCAAACAACAGTGTTTTGAATTTAATAGATTTTTTTTTAATTCCCATATATACATAATTCACACCAGAAAATTAAAATAGCGATATTTATTTTATTTAAAAAACAGACATTTCGTATTTAAATAAAACGAAATTAACCATTGAAATTTTCTGGTGTGACGTCAGGTTCTCTGAACTACGTAATTTCTAGAGCGTATTCTATCATGGAAATTAAAGGGTTAAAGGTTAAGTTTTTTAAAGTAAATAATTATATAAGATAAGGTATTTGGGGACATACTTATTAAAGTATTTACTAATTTGCATTATTTTAGCGTAAAACAGCCACACAACAGTAGTTTTTACTTGTATTGCAGATGTGCAACAGAAGAAAAGATTGACGTATTATATGAAAAATATATCTCTGATTTTTTTCATTATTTTTCCTGTATAATAGACATTTCAGAGAACCATATATAATGTTTTCGAAAAAATATATATATAAAATCGTGCATTTAAGGTTTAAAGATACTTTTACAAGAATTTTCTTTTTCTAAGTCAAAAAAATATCTTTGAATACTTTTTGCTGCATTTGCGAACATATTCTACGGACACATATAAGAGATTTGAGATTTCCCAAGTATATCGAATTTTTGCGTCAAGAAGAAAAGAATGTACATAGTATTTGGTTAAATTTCTTGTTAGAAAAACAAATTTTGAGAAATAAAATCTAGGAAGTAAAATTTTTGGTTATTTTATATTTTTATCGTATTTTATTATACTTTATATTTTTGAGTTATTTCATTTTATATTTTTATTGTTATCGCATAATTGCGGATTTTTAGGTAAAATTGTTTGGTAACTTGTAAGTTTTTGTTTTTAGAAATTGGGAACATGGGTCATAAGTTCCATTACAGATTTTACAATTCTTTGAAATGTTCGAAATATGATTTTTTCACAGATCGGTTGAAAATAAGCAGTACTAGGATATTTTTGCAGCTTGAAAACAAACTCGGAACAATCAAATCCTAAAAGCAAAATTTTTCTGAATGGATATCACGTATTTTATAAGCTTTTTGTAAGATCTTTGTTACAAAAGTTATTCAGACAGTTTTAAGAGACGAAACCGTATTTCTGAAACTTTGTTTTAACAGAACTTTGATTCTCAAACGGAAAAGGTCGAATTTATTTTCCCTTTGTGTTGTTAGAAGATGTCGAATATTTTCCAACAGTGTTTTCGAACAGCGCTCAGCAGTTTCCGTTCAATTCATTGAAATATTCATGTATTCCTGGATCATACCATGAATGCTGAATATTCCAATCTCGAAGAAAAGTTTCGATTTCCTTTAGGAAATTTCCGTGCCTCAAACAATAAAAGAAAAGTGAAGAAACAATCACGTCCGACAATCAAAGTTACTGTAAAGCGCAAACTATCACGTTCGATAATCTATGTGAAAAAGGGGTATACAAAAATGGAAAAAGAAACTATAAAGATTTTAGTAAAAAGTTGTGGAGTCTTTTCGCTTCTTATTTTATTTTTGAAATTTAAGACTTTCTCAATAGATGAAGATAATTTTAAATTTCATTACAGTAGGTAAACTAGTTAGATGTGATAATCCCAAAACGTCCTTCTATCTCATACATCTTAAAATTTAAAAAAAGTACCGTAATTTCCGGCGTATAATCCGCAGATCAAACAATTCTGTTTGGACCCAGACAATTTATTCAGTAATTGAATACAAGCATTTACTGCGATTTATAAAAAGTTGCATTTTCTATGAAACAATTTCTGTGTCGAAACTTCATTGATTGATCTACGGATTATGCGCCGGAAATTACGGTAATTACTTCAATATTATTAGTTCAGTACTATACCAACATTGATTTTCATCTTAAAATTCTGCTTCAGTCAATTAATCTGAAAAAAAAGAGTTAATCTCGATCATGATATTTATTAAAATCAATAGTTTTTCATTATTCTGTTGTATATCAGATGTTTGTGAATAGAATTAGCAGGATGCGACGTTCTTGTCGCACCACGAGTCGCCTATGCAAAATCGAGAAAACGCTATTACAATCCTTCTTCCGGGGGAATATTTTCAAACTCAATGAGGTCCTGCTGGCCATAGCCAAAAACATACACCAAAAGATTTGGTTCAATTCTATGCATAACTTCATAAACTTTTTGATGGAACAATAATGTAAATGCCACAAAAAATGTTAGTACTGCACCCGCTTCCGGTAGCATATTTCGAAATTTAGGGAGGACCTGCTTGCCATAGTCAAAAACATACACAAAAAATTTGGTTAAATTCTATGCATAACTTCACACACTTTTCGATGAATGGTGACACAGAATCCAGACAGACATTTCGTATAAACATATTTTTGGGATCCTTGAGCCCTAAAATATGTAAATTCGTCGAAAACCGGAAGTCGGAAAAAATTTCGATTACAATACTTTCTTCTATTGAAGATAAAAATAAAAAATAAAAACGATGGAAATGCAAAGAGCAATTTTTTATAGTAACTAAAATATAGTAACTAAATACAATTTTTTATAGTAACTAAAATAGTAATTGAATCTACAATCTTAAATTATGCTCATAGTGAAAATGTGTGCGATCTTTGCGAATTATTTTATATTTAATAGTTTAAGACTTGTTCAATAGATTAAGGTCATTTTAAATTTCATTAGACTAGATAAAAAAAGGGGGAGGGGAGGTGAGTGAAGAGCAATTTTTTTTATAGAAACTAAAATATTGAGTCCTCAATCTTAAAATTTTTCATGGTTAAATTTTGTTTGACTAAATGTTCAAACGTGTTAAACTGTTTGACCTTGACCTAAATGTTAAATTTTCTTTGGTCTGTACGGTTTTACTTTATTCATCAAAATAACTTCAATCCCTCTAAACAGATTATTGAAATAATTATGTTATACAATTTACAGTGCTAAACAAAAGTTTAGACAATGATCGATTATTCTTCTGTGCTGAGAAGTATGTAACGAATTGTTGTAATTCAACTGTCATATATTGCTGGGGACTTATCTTTCATACACAAACAATAAATTTTAATTTATACACTTTACATAATATATAATGGCAAAAAAACTAATTGTTCCAAAAGTATAGACAATCTGTCTGTTAACAGAAAAATATCCATAAATTAAAATCGAACTTCACCTACATTGTCTGCTATTAATGCAAAAATGTGACTTTCCATCGAAGAAATTAAATCCTACATCATTTGGGGGTCTATTTCGCACCAAACACGTTCAACATCTGATCGAAGTTCATTTACAGAGGAGTATTGTTAAATAATTGCATAAACCGTATGAGATATGATGCCACAAAAGTTTTCGATTGGGTTCAGATTAGGGCTACACGAGGGCCAGTCGAAAATAGTAATATTTTGAGAGTTAAACCAATTTTTTGATTTGTATGCAACATGAATAGACGCATTATCTTGCTCAAATATATACTTCGGAAGAGGTAAAAGTTCACTAAATGGCAGTAAATTGTTTTTCAATGTATGTATGTAGTCTTACGCAGCTTGGCGACCATTGAGAAACTCCAGAGATACTTGAGAATTAAAACAAAGTGAGGCCCAAATCATCAACCCTTTCGAGGGCAAAGGACACCTAATTTTAATTCCAAAAGTGGCAAGAATATTTAATTAACATTTTCCTTTTATAATATACGTGAAAATAAGCAATTTCATATTTTCTAATAACTTTGTTTATAAATTCTGGTATCAGCCCATTATTTCATTAGTTTATAAAAAGAATTACTCCGCGACAGAAACTAGTTGTTTTATCCTTTTCATGTAAACTAATGTACATCTTTCTTTAATGCTTCTACGAAATTATCCGTTGATTCAGAAAGCTCTGACTCACTTTTAATGCGATTCACAGCCATCATTTGTCAAGATGCCAGTTTATGGATCCTTCTATAATCTCGTTTTCTGGCCACACGAGTCCTTCCAGATCTATGTTTTGCTTTGAAAGAGTCACCCTTAGACAGTACTTAATAGACAGACTTCTTTGGCCGATTCAAAGCAGCTGAAATTTCTGCAAGAGTCTTCCATTTCGATTTCAGCTTCCATACTTTAATTACTTCATCTGACTGAAAATTTCTTGCTTGCGGCATCTTCACTAAACGATGCTATCACGAGGTGCACTTAAATACTTCATGCATGTGACGTCATAAGTTTGAAATATGCGTTTTTCGTTGAACAATTGCCAAAAAATCCCAAATGTGTCTAAACTTTTGCAATATGCAAATTTCACTTTTTTCAGTTAAATTAAATAATATTCTATATTAAAACCGTTATTTCTGTCCTAAAACGTTTAAAATATATTTAAAAATAAGTACAGCTATTTGTATAACCCACGTGTTCGTATTTTTTATTTAAAGGTTAAAAATCATGTCTAAACTTTTGCTAAGGACTGTATTAGTATATACTATGCAATATTTTAATTGCCGAAACGTCAGTGAAGGCTTACTGTGGAGACACGAAAAGTTTTGGTTTCCGTTTGTCTGTCTGTCTGTCTGTCTGTCCGTCTGTTCCGCGATAACTGCCGTAAAAAGCATCCGATTAGCTTAAAATTAAGTATGCATGTTGGTAAAATCCCCGGATTTAGCTGTATAGTTTTTGGTTAAATTTGGTTCATGCGTTCGGAATATATAGAACATTTTATTTTGCGACTTAATGCTTTCCTATAGCAATTCAGACGATTTTTCCATTTTTATTTGTTGAAAGGAAATGGCTCATATGATTGAAGGATTTAAATAGTAAATTATGGATGATGTAATTTCTAATTAGAACCATACATTATTCATATTAGTTTGAAATTTTGTGTATACATTTGTCAGAGTTTTTAAATTCGGTGTTTAACTTATGGAGGTATTTTATATATGTGTTCCAATAATATATCTTTTTATAAATTTACTTTTTTTCAAAGCACATATTTCATTGTTTTATTTTCTTTTAACTGTTGCCTAGCGACGGAACTACACCTAAAAATATCGTAAATGTGAAAGTATTTGTAATTGTTTGAAGTCAATCAAAGTCAAAAGGGACGAATTAATGCCTTTGTGACTTTACATATAGATGAAATTTACCCCAGAAATAAAGAAAGACTATGTTATGCTTATTTTGTTCAAATATTTTTTCTTTTAAATTAAGAAGTTCGTTATTTTCATAAGGAATAATTTGACATTTTGCTATAAATTTAACAATTTTTTTTTTTTTTTTTTACCGTTGCCAAGAAAATCCTATCCCAGAATAATAATTTATCCTAAACAGTTAATTTTGATTTGAAATATTTTCATGTGCAAGAGGAAAATGAAATAAAAAATAGACATGAATACGTCTTCATATTGGAAATAAAACTAAAATACGAAAAGAAGGTGAATTTGATCTCATATATCAAATATAAAACTAATATGCTTTGAGGTTGAAATAAAAAGGGCTTGTGTTATGATATTAATTCTTATTATTAAAAGAAATGTTACTAATATCTCATGGTTTATCGTCTGCACACAGCTAACAGAAATGTTAATTTTTAATCGAAAATTTCAATGAGAAAAAAAAAAAAAAACTTTTGAAAATCAAATATATAGTAAATGTCAAAATTTTACACCGCAAAATTATCGCTGTCGAAAATGACGTCATTGTATTGGGAAATAAATATTCTCATTCTTAAAAACCAAGCATTAACTAGATTAGCTAAAAAAATATTTTATGACGAGTGTTACTTCTTAATGCCGTCTCATTTCAGAAAATATGAATGAAAATTATTTTATTTTTAAAAGGAAATTATATTTTCGTTCATAAAACCTAAACTTTTAATATAATTGCGTCAATGTGAATCATTTTCTGTCCACCAGTATTGAAAATTAAGGCTCGGAAGTATAAAAAGAAATTTAAGATTTGCGATAACCATTAGCGCAATAAATAAAAAGTTACATATGTAAATTAATGAAACCACGGGGAGTTCAGGAGGCGGAGCCCCCCCCCCCCTTGAAGAAATCTGTTTTATTATTTAAAAAAATATCAGAATTAGTAGCTCATGAAAATTATTTCAAAATATCCTTCCATAACAACGTTTTTAATTTAATGCTTCTAATGTCTGAAAACTTCGTATTTTTTATTCTTATAAATAATTACATAATTTGAAAACTTTAAATTGCGGTTTGCATGAAATTGAATATTACCAAAGTGTGTCTAAAAACAGTGACTTGCAGAGCTGACGTTGAGGCTCCTGATCTGCAGATTTACTAGTTATAGATATCTTCACACAAAACCAAAATAAAGGATTTTAATTTACTAAGAAGGTGCTAAAAATAGTTACATACAGGTTTTAAAATCTTAAACCATCGTAGATACGAAAACGATGTTAGAATTGACTACCCGAACACGTTCGACTGTTATTGCAGTCATCATCAGGGCATGTGATCATCAAGGTGTCTTTGTTTTTGAATTACCGATAGTTTTATACTTGCAGACGAGTCCATGTACTAGAATGAGGAGGCGGGGGTGTTCATTTATTGCGTTGCATATTCACCAGAAACAACTCATATGTTATACCAAATCTGATGTATATTGTAAGAGAGCATATTATTACGCATCTTTCTTCTTTTAGTTTAATATTTAATGATTCCCTGATTATGAATGTGTAGTAATGCCAAGTTTGGGCTATGATTTTTGGATTTCTGAAGTCTATGCCGATATGTTGCTTCCGATTAACCCGATCAGGACTGGCATCTTTTACACGAATTTTATTTGTTTCGTACCACTTTTTGTTAATTATGTGACTTAACTTTATAAATCGCGAAAATGTCGTAATTAAATACAATCAATTTAACTTTTATTTTTTACTGATATATCCAACTCAAGCGGCTTAAGCATTTTTTGAGGGTGCATACATGCACCCGTGGTCCCGAACGGGTTAAATCTTGATAATGCTGTTGAGGGTTTATTATTCTTGATATAGGTAGCATGTTCATTAAGTCTGTGCTTGAATTTTCGAGTTATCATTCCTATGTAAGTGAGTTTTTCTGTTTTACTTCATCTTTGAAAGGTGTTATGCATATGCCCGAAATTTCTTTATCAGGAATTGGTGGTACTTTTCTGTGTGCAAGTTCGAGTAATCACTGGACAACGCCCCCACTCCTTCTAGTAAATAGACCGGTTTTCAACTGAAAAAACAACGGTAATTCAAGAACAACGACGCCTTGGAGATTTCCTCCTTTCCTGATGATGACTGTAATAACATTCGAAAGATCTCGTATAGTAAAGTTTAAAATAGTTTTCGTATCTACGTCTGTTTTAAAATTTTAAATTCTATATTTAACTACTTTTAGCACCTTTTTAGAAGATTAAAATCATTTATGTTATTTTATATGATTTAATGTTTTTATACAGCCTCAATCAGAACACGACGTTTCTAAAATATAATATAGTTTAATATATTTATTTTATTTAGTAGATATATTCCTTAATAATCTTGTTTCTTTACAAAAATGAGAAGTCTATATTTTTATAATCCATTAAGATTCACTTGATTTTTTCCCCTTAACATTTTCTGGACAAGACCTTAACCCTCTCGCTGCGCAACCCGAGATTTTATCGGGGGTGCATTTTTTCCTCCAGTTAACCCTCCTTAATTATTCCCACCAGTTATTCTTTTATTGTAAATTTCGCCTTATTTAATCTGAGCATTTTCCCGACTAAATTAGATAAAAAATTTTGTTTTGAAAAACCGGTGACGAAAGAATAAAAATTTTATAAATACGCAATTTCTAAAGTTGTTTTGATAAAACAATTACGCAGCGAGAGTCTTAATCTCACCAGAAAATCAGAGTGTCCCAGGCTAGAACAACACTCATTTTAAATTATTATAAGTAAAGTTGTAGAAATTTTCTGCCAAATATCATTCAGTGGGAGAATTTGAACATATGGTATAAGTTTCGCTTAATCGTAGTCATATTGCTTTATTACCGAAACTTTTTCAAAATAGAAATTTTCACCTTATTTAATTTCAGACTGAATAAGGCATAGCTGCCAACTTGTACGGATTTTTCCTACCACTAAAATTTTATAGAAATCTTTGATTTATTTAAACGTTAAAATTGCTTGAATTTCAGGGATTCAATTAGCTAAAATTTTCTGTAAAATTTTAGTGGTAAGGAAAATCCGTACAAGTTGGCAGCTATGGAATAAGGTGAATATTATCGTTTAAAAATTTTTTGACAATCAAAGAATTTGATTTTAAAAATACCCGCTCACCTGCCAACTCTTATCACTGTTAAAAATCACAGGCACACGGTACAAGAAGTTTAGTTTAAAATAATATTAAACGAAGTGAGACAGAAAATTAATCCCCTGATTCATTCGTAGAAATTAAAATCTGAGACATGTATACAGTTTGTCTAAAAAAATAAAGCCAATCTTTAAAATTTAATAATTCATTAACGAAAAGAAATCTAAAGTTAAAAATGAGAGTCATCTTTTTAAAAGTTATATCAAAAACCTTGTATACAATAAATTTAAATATACGCAAGTTTTCGACAATATACTTAATGATCGCTATGATGTGTTAGCCGATAAGAGCGCTCAAACAAACGTGTAAAGCTAGATCAAAGTTCACTCACATCTTACGGTGCAATTCCGACTGGTTGTTCCAGGGCTCGAAACACATTTGCAAATTGAAGTTTAAACCTTCTTACAGTTTGATACCAGGCGTCCAGTCTGATATTTTTTATACAGGCTAATACTAGGAATTTCGAAATATAATTTTTGCTCTATTTAATGACAAAAATTTTTATGATTAGAAAAAAAATATATTCTTTCGGAATCTCCGGTATCGCATCGGGATTTCGGAATGTAAAAGGAAACCAATCCTGATTCAGACAGAAAAAATAATCTCTTTCTTAAAATGAATACATATTTCATAAATTACTGTGTACAAAATTTATACGCATTCTGATAAAAACATCTTATATTCTATCCTTATATTTACTACTGTTAATTAATATTTGAATTTTGAAGTTTCAGTATACTTTTTTGATATGAAAATATTGTTAAATTGTATTTATTCTTCATGAGAGAAAAACGCCTTTTATGTAAAACAAATCAATACAAAAACCCTTAACGGGTTAAAAGTTTGACGCAGCACTTTATTTTATGGCTATATGAATCTGAAATATGGGTCTTAAAAATTCTGATATCAAATTTTAAGTGACGCTGTGCTATTAAAATGAATTTATATATATTTAATTTTTCTTTTTTGCTGTATTTATTTTTAATCAGTGATACTTTTTTATTCAAAATATGAGTTTTAAAAGATATGATATCAAAATTCAAGTGACGCTGTGATCTGACTTAAATTAGTTAAAAAATTACTTTACACATACTTATGTTTTGCCTTCTGAAATATATTTAGAAATTGAAACATTTTTTTTTTCAATACACTATCAAATATGTCATACATTTTCTCAGCTGATGTTATGTATTAAATGTATTTAATTCAATAAATTTATTTATCTTTTGCGTCACGATATCCAGAACCATCCGTAAAACTTGTGTAAATGTTTATTTTGCGTCATAGTATCTAAACTGAGTAAATAGTATGAAAATAGATAGTGTGATGTAAAGAAAACATTTACACAAATTTTACCGATGGTTCTGGATATCGTGACGCAAAAGATAAATAAATTTATTGAATTAAATACATTTAATACATAACATCAGCTGAGAAAATGTATGACATATTTGATAGTGTATTGAAAAAAAAAATGTTTCAATTTCTAAATATATTTCAGAAGGCAAAACATAAGTATGTGTAAAGTAATTTTTTAACTAATCTAAGTCAGATCACAGCGTCACTTGAATTTTGATATCATATCTTTTAAAACTCATATTTTGAATAAAAAAGTATCACTGATTAAAAATAAATACAACAAAAAAGAAAAATTAAATATATATAAATTCATTTTAATAGCACAGCGTCACTTAAAATTTGATATCAGAATTTTTAAGACCCATATTTCAGATTCATATAGCCATAAAGTAAAGTGCTGCGTCAAACTTTTAACCCGTTAAGGGTTTTTGTATTGATATCATTACTTTTTTGAGGTTTAGGATCAAAAGATTAAAAAAGTACACCTTCATAGATAAAATTGGATTAAATTTTCCTAGAAACAAAATAAACTTAATGAAATACCAAAATTTTAGAAAAAGTGCATGAAAAATAGAATACTTTTAATTCATATCTTGGTACTACTTGCGGATTCGCCCGGAGTCCACCTTGTTTCTTTGTTGATCATCGCCGATGTTAAATTTATTTATTTTATGTTATGTTTGTTGTTGTTTATATTATGTTTGTTGTTGTTATGTTATTAAATTAAGCATAAAGTGATTATAAATGACCAACAAAGAAACAAGATAGCGGACTCCGGGTGAATTCGCAAGTAGTTCCCATATCTTTTTAAACTCATACTTTGAATTTATGAGAGATATGAATGATAAAGCATCAATGATTAAACTTTTATACATCTTTTTAAATTGAACATAATTTTTGCACATGCGATTATAAAAAAATAAAATGATGAAATATATATAGAGATTATAATTAATAGCATAGCGTCACTCAAAATTTGATATCATTATTTTTAAGTTCCATATTTAAAATTCTTAGAGAATAAGATAAAGTGCTGCATCACTAACTTTTAACCCATTAAGGGTTTCTGTATTGATACTACTACTTACAGGGATGGGGAATTTTCAGACAATCTTACCAAACAAAGATTTATTTTATGAGCCAGCAAGATACAACGTACAGTTCAAAAACAATGAGAAAACACACAGCAAAAATAGTTTACACTGTTACTAAGAAATTGTTACTATAGTAGTCACTGTAACTAAGAAATTATTAATTGTTATTAAAAAATATATACAACAGAGGAAAGTTTAGTATAAGATAGAACTTAGCATTATCGAAGTAAATTTGAAAAATATAACCAACTATTAAAAAAATGTTTTTGCCAGACCTTATATAGCCTGCAGTATTTTCAAAGATTGCCTAAAAATCCACTCGCCCTGCGAGGAAAGGTACTCGCCAGTGGCAAGCAAAATGATATATTTCCCATTCCTGACTATTTAAAGTGTTTTCAACTGGTTTTAATTGCAAAAGAAGATCTTTAACATTATAAAGATTATAGTCTGATAATTTCAAAGAAATGTTAATAGTGTATTAATAATTTTAGTATAATGGCTGTGGTTATTGATAAAAGTTTCAAAACAAGTTATCTGACTGTTCTAGTAAAAGTTGCAAGGTAAGAGTAGTGTAAAATGATCATTGCATTCTTTTAACCAAGCATATACAGCATGGTAATTGTGAAAGTACTTTTGTATTTCAATGACATGTTTTGTAATTGTTTGTGGAGTTATATTGTCACCTAGAAGATTTAACCAATGAGTAGAGCAACCATATGCTTTAAGTTTATCAGTATCTCTTCATTCTTGCCTCATGTAGTTAAAATAAAATCCTTAAAACCCTGTTTTAAAATACTAGTATAATTTTTGCCAGCAACAAAAATTGTGACAAAAGGTATTTTTGATGTGATGGTCTTTTCCACTTCGGCACAAATTGGCCATCAATGGTTGAAGTTCACAATAATTTTCAGAAACAGATAGGTGAAATTTGTGATATTTACTTTTGCTAAGCAACGTAGATTATAGAAAATTGCAGACAATGGATGCACATATTATTAGTGACATTTTAGATACCGTGTCCTTGCACCATTTAAAAAAAAAAAAAAGCTAAACGTAACTAGAGATGAAAAAGCTGTATTTTATTTGGCGATAGATAATAGATTTTTTAATTGCCACTTTAAAAACTTTAATTGCCATGCGGCAGGGTTGGCCTTTTATGACTCATTCGAGACAAATTATTAATAATCTAAAATATTTCTATAGCAACAGTAAAAAAGTCTTAAAGATTCACTAGATGGAACCCGTCAAAACTTGATGGCACCAAACAAAAAAGTCTAACTCTTTAAAATGTTATTTACTGACATAACATCAATAAATCTCTCATTATTTGGTACTAATTTCATATAAAATACATTCATATCTACTACGATCATAAAATCCTTATTAGAATCGGTAGATAATAAACTATGAAGTGCATACAAATGCATTTTGTGTGCACTAATGTTAGATAATGACGAAAATGTATTGTACAATATATATCGGTATCATGCTGATCGATGGCAAAGCACTTTTAAGTAGGGATGGGCAATGTCTAGAATTAAATATCATGATAAATCAGCATCTTTATATCATATTCCGATATATCGATTTAGGAAAGTGCCCCCGG
This sequence comes from Maratus speciosus, assembly GCA_963932465.1. Lineage (NCBI taxonomy): Eukaryota > Metazoa > Arthropoda > Arachnida > Araneae > Salticidae > Maratus > Maratus speciosus. Next base: position 138,470,066 of record OZ010793.1, read on the forward strand.
GGAGGGGGGGGGGAGCAAAGTGCTGGGCGGAGCACTGGAAGTGCATAAAATGATTAAGCAGTCACAGGCCTTTCCAACGATATGTCACATAACGGGTGTCAGCAAAATTTAGGAAAGTGCCCCCCATGGGGGAAAAGTGGTGAGCGGTGCACCGGAGGGCCATAAAATGATTAAGCGGTCACAGGCCTTTGCAACGATATGTCTTATGAGGGGTGATGGCAAAATATACAAAAAGACCCTCCCTCGGGGGGGGGGGGGGGACAGGTGGGGAGTGGGACCCTGATGGTGCATAACATGAATAAGCGTTCACAGGCCTTTCCAATGATGTCACATGATGGGTGCCAGCAAAATTTAGAAAAGTGCCCCCCAGGGGTGTCAAAGTAGTGGGCGGGGCACCGGAAGGCCATAAAATGATTAAGCGGTCGCTGGCCTTTGCAACGATATGTCACATAAGGGGTGACGGTAAAACTTAGAAAAAAACCCTCCCGCAAGGGGAGGACAAGTGGGGAGAGGAATGCTGAAGGTGCATAACATGAATAAATGGTCACATGATGAGTGTCGGCAAAATTTAGGAAAGTGCCACCTTGGGGGGCAAAGTGGTGGGCGGAGCACCGGAAATGCATAAAATGATCAAGCGGTCACAGGTCTTTGCAAGATACGTCACATAACGGGGAGGGGGCAAAATTTAGAAAAGGCCCTCCCACAGGGGGGATAGGGACACTGGAGGGGCATAACATGAATAAGCGGCAACAGGCCATTCCAACGATATGTCACATGAGGGGTCTCGGTAAAATTTAGAAAAGTGCCCCCCAGACGTGGAAGTGGGGGGTGGTCACCGGAGGTGCATAACATGAATAAGTGGTCACAGGCCTTTCCAATGATATGCCACATGAGAGGTCTCGGCCAAAGTTAGAAAAGTGGTTCTGAGGACCCAGCTATATAATTATTATTTCATTTGTCTAATTAAATCCACTGTTGCAAATAAAATGTTATATTTCATTTCTTTATCGTCCTGATTCACACATTGTTCAATAACAAAGAGCAAATATTCATCAACATCGCTGAAATCTAAATACCACAATGAAATGAAAGACATGGTGTCTGAAGCATAAAACGCATATGCTCAGAGATTCAGCTTACACCGTCAATACCATACATTATATATATATATATATATATGTATCATCTGATGTCAGTGATAACACAGAAAACTGCATGTACGATACTTATCACCCACCAAAACGAAATCACATACCATTAGTATCATGAACATGGAACCCGAGGAGTCGGTATTTAATATCACAATTTAGGCTGGCAGAAGTCGCACCGTTAATATCAAGAATACTGAAACCGAGGAATTTGTATTTTTAATACCACGGTTTAGACTTGAGAGGAGACACTCCGTTAGTATCATAATAATCAGAACAGACGATTCAGTATTTAATACCACGGTTTAGACTGGGTCGAAGCTGAAGAAGCGCTGCTTAATGTTGCGGTTTAATGAAGAACCACGATAATCACGGTTTACATCACGATTATGATATTCATGATATACCGTTTTGTAAGGTTTTTTAATATCATTATCACAATTACCATTTTATATCAATTTTATCAATATATCACCCAGCTCTACTTTTAAGTTATTTGCATTGAAGTACATACAGATTTTTGCCACAGAAAACAGCGAATGCTTACATGCATAAATATATAAATACACTAATTTTTTTTAATTACACAACATAAATCAAACGTCTTTATATTTATTGATTGGCCCAGAAGCAGAATTTTCTGCGTCAGTCTGCAGCAAACAAAAATTTATCTGTGACCCAATAAGCCTACTATCATAAGAAATAACAGAAACACTTAAAGTAAGCAAAATTTCCATTTATAAAGAATATATATAATATAAGGATACAACAAATACCATAAATGTAGAGACTTAAAGCAAATTTCAGCTATTTTTTAAGCCCAGCATTTATTTTTAAGTTGGTGGATTAATCTGCAAGGTTTAAAATAATCTGCAGCGCCCGCTTCCGTGCTGCACTGTTTCTGCTACTGGGTTGATTGGAATATATATATATATATATTTTAAACCCTGCGAGCATCTTGAAGGCGTTCCGGCATTTTCATAAAAATGCTTATAAAAATAATTTTAATTAAAATTTTCGTTTCCTGTTTGTTTCTAAAATACACTTCATGCTCCTTTATTTGATAGACATCTTGAAATACAATTCTGCTGAAAATATTTTTGTCTACAACAGATTAAAGTTGTTTTTGGGAAACTGAAAAATATGCTCAAACCGCTCAGAGAGTTAAAATATTTCTTAACTTATTTCTGAGTAATATTGTACTGAGTACTGTTTCGGCCAGGTGTCATGAACTGTGCAAATACCGAATTTAAAAAAAAAAACTTGTGCACGTTATAAGTGCACTCGCATATTAAAGAGTAAATTTTTTAAATATAAATCAGTGTTGATTTCAGGGGGTGACCCGGGGGGGGGGGAACACCCACCCCAGAAGATTTGAGATTTTGTGTTTTCAATGGTCAAAAAGTGCAATCCCTCCTGGAGAAAAGTGTCTGAATTCAACACTGATATAAACAATGATTAAAGAGATGACCTGTAATATGCAAAATGCTTAAAAACAAACAGTGCCGATTAATTTTCTTGTTTATACAGTACATACAGTGTTTAGTTTTGCTACTTTTTCGGCCAGATGTCATGCACTCTGCAAATACACAATTAAAAAAAAAAATCACTGGTGCACACATATGTGCACTTGCATATTAATGTATACATTTTAAAAATATAAACAATCAGTCAAGAAACAGTACAAAGTCTCTTAATTTTTAATCTGCATTACAACAATTCTTTAATTATGTTAGCTTACTTATCATAGAGTACTTTTTTAAATACACGACTTGATTAAAATATTTTGCATTACAGTTTAATTGCTTTAAACCTACAAACTGGTTAATTTATTTAATAGAAAACTTACCAATTGCTGAATAATGATCACCATCTTGCTGGGAAAAAAATAGTGTAACCAGTTTTGTGCTTCACACACTAATTGAGGAAGCATGTAAAACAATTTACTACACTAACTGAAAGATATCTGCATTAGAGTCCTGCATCAGGTCGGGTTACTTGCTTTTACCCGAACCGACTCTTGGTTCGGATCGGATCAATAGTAGATTTTTTGTTGCAGGCCGGGTTCACTTTCATTGCTTCGGTTTGGGTTTTGACTCTAATTGGTCGACCTGAATTTCAAATGATATCCAAAGTATTTTTTCAGGTTGAAGATCTATGTACAGGGGTGGGGAATTTCTAGAAAATCTTACCAGACAAGGATTTATTTCACCAGGCAATAAAATGCAATCTACAGTTGAAAATTTTTATGACAAAATTACGCAACTCAAAAATAGTTGGTTACTATTACTATAATGCATTAAAATAGAACTTAGTACCATGTTTACATCACAATAATTAGGAAAGTTGAAAAATATAGCTAACTAATAAAAAAAAAAAAGTTTTCGGCTTATCTGTATAGTTTGCAGTTTTCAAAAACTACCTAAAAATTCACTCGCCCTGTTAGAAAATTCACTCGCCAATGGCGAGTAAAATAATGCATTTTCCTACCCCTGTCTATGTACAATAAGACCTCCATAATGGCTTTTCTTTCAAAAGGCAGACATTTCTATTTAGCAAACACTTTTTAATTCCTAAACTTTATATATTTGAACTTTTATATAAGTTTGAATAACAGGTACCTCTCAATTTAAACACATGTAACATGTGTACATAAACTATCAAAAATATGATACATGTGGTTTTTGCGTGTATCAAAAACAAAATATTGATAATATTTTTCATATTTTGAAAATTATTTTTGCAGGTTCGGGTCGTGTTGACTTAAAATCAGGCATGGTACAGGCTCAGCTAAAAAAAAAGCTGAACTTTCACAGCCTCACAGACTTTTTACGAAATTCGAAATTTTCCGTAACATTTTGAGGAAATTTTCATTTATTCTGCGATCCCTTGACAGAATTAGTCTTTTTCTGTGACCATTTGGTGAATCTGACCACAGGAATCTTATTAATGCATGAATTTTGTCTATAATCACTGTAGACTGTATGTAGAGAAATTTCTAAATCGCTCTTGTGAAGGAAAAAATTCACAAGTTGGTTACAAGAAATTCTTCAGTTAGTCATGAAGAAAAAAAAAAAAAATCGATTAATTTGCCCATCTACTGCTTAAAAAAAAAAAAAAAAAAAATTCATCAATCAGTCGCAGATGAAAAAGAAAAATCGACAGTCGGTTGTTAGGGGAAAAATCATACAATTTGTCAAGTGGTCACATAAAAAACACACAAAATTGCCAATCGGTAGGAGAAAACATAGGATTCATTCATAATTAATATTCATTATGAGGTTTTTAGGTTAAGAAGGAATGATTTTTTTTTCTTTTTCAGAACTGAATGGCTGAAATTTCAGAACAGAATCACCCCTTGCTCTTGAAAATAAAAGTGATGTTCTCAGAAAATCATTGGCAAAAAAATAATCCCCCCCCCCCCTGAAATCATGCCATGTTGGGCAGCGCTGATAAAATACATTAAATGTTTTCCCACCAACCAAAACACTGATAATTTTATTGTCAGTGTATGTAAATGAATTCTTACTTTGGAAAAAAGCTTTTTAAAATAGGATTACACATATTATGTATTTTGAAATTTATTCATTCTGACTTTTTGGGAATTAATCGTGAACTTTTCTTTTGATTTAATAATCTTAATGGTCTTCAGATTTTCAAGTGGAAGCTGTTTAGAAATCTATTGGTATGTATCATATGATAGGGCATAGAGAATGTAACTTTGGTGGTTTTTAACACAAATCGCAACCGTCTGTCAACAAACAATGATAACTTAGTTTAAAATATTTTTTGAGTTATGGGGATCCCACAATAAACAATTTAATTAATTTGTAATTCTGACTTTGAATTTTAAATTTACTTTAGTGAAAGCATTGAAAAATCCATTTATTTGTTCCCATCAGAAACATTGTAATCTTTTCTAGCTAAATAGTTTTAAGTTTTTTTAGTACCTTTTTTCGCGAAAAATCAATCGGCAAAATTAAGAACTTCATTTTGTTTAAATTTGTTAATATTTAAAGATATTTTAGTTAAAACATTGTGATTAAACATTCATTGTAAGATATCTGCTTTAAAAATTTATATTTGTCTCAGCCTTTCCAAGTATTAAAATTTTCAGGCTTAATTTAACATATAATTTTTTATTAATGATTCAATTGTTAAAATTATCATTTTAGTTACATTTTCTAAAGAGTCAAGAACATATTTTTTGTTACTCGATATGTAATCAAAACAAAAGTTTAAGTTACTGCTGGATATTAAAACATTCCTATCGTAATCGATATGTAAACAAAAGTTTTCAGAAATTTCTGTTGCCCTTTTCAGAAGAAGCTATTCAACTATGAAGCCATAAGGTATTGTAAAAATAATTATTGATGCTGGATATTAAAACATTAATAGATATTTCAAGAGAAAATAAAAGGTTCGTAATATCTACAAAACGATAGCGTGGTTAGGTTAAATCGGCAGAAAATAAAAAAGGACACATTAAATCTAAGTAAATCAAAAGAAAAGTTAAAAATGGAATCGTAAATCAGATTAAAAAAACAAACAATAAATTAACAAAATACCTAATAAAGTGTAATCCAATAATTATGCAAAGCAATGAGAAATAGCAATGGTTGAGTTGAGTCACAAGTCGAAAACCTCGAGACACGATCATAAACAAAAAATTAAAAATAATTTTTTTTGAAAATTGAAAAAGAATGATAAATAACAATTATATTGAATACATATAATTAAAAAAAATTACCCCCTTTTTTAAAAATGAATCTAAATATTTTTTCGACAAAAAGCAGTAATATGGAATAATAATTTCTTCATAACAAAAGAGAAAGATAATATCAATCGAAATTTCATTTAATATATTTAATATTTTAAAACACATAATAATTAACATTTAAAATTTTAATATCTAAAAAAAAAAAAGATTTACTGCCTACATTCAGATTGTTAACTCAACTTAGAATACCTAAATTGACTTTGCAAATATCTTCTGATTTTATACCCACAGCAGATGGATTAAGACTCCTCCTACATACGAAGTGACGTCAAACCTATTCACCAATCACAGACGAGAAAAGTAAAAAAAGCGATTTTTTAAAATAACGATTTTTAAAATAAAACGAGTTTTACCAGAAAAAAGAAAAGTGTTATTCACCTCGTATTAATCAGATTTATATTATATATCAATTTGCAGAAAATCGTTAGAAGCGTTTTCGAGATTTTCATATTAGGAACTTCCTCGATAATCATACCAACGTTTTCACTTTAAAAATGGCTATTTAGATCTCAAAATATACTGCACGTAGAAATGTAAAAATTTCAGTATACGATTAGACTGCAGATATAAGACTGTTCTAGAAAATTCAGAACAATAGGACCTATATCTGCTGAGTTATTAAAAGGCGGCTTTTCGCGTTTTCTTTGATCTCGAGTTAGCTGTATATATGAGTCCTCCATCTACGAATTCTACGATACGATACGATACGATTTTAACGATACGATACGATACGATTTTAGGCTTAAGGCTGCGTCACTCGGAATACTACCGTCTTCCATGATTACAATCTCTACGGCTTGTAACAATGAAGCTATCAATAACGAGAAGGAAACATAGTCAGGTGTCTAACAGTTGCGAGTGAAGTAACTAGAAGAATTCATCTGTTCTTAAAATTTGAACATATTTTATAAATTATGATGTACAAAATGTATAGGCAACCCTTTAACCCTTTAATTCTCGCTCCCTTGATATTCACATGCTGTGTCTTTTTTCAGATTGTTTTATTCCCAAAAGTTTTATAAAATAGTGTAACTGGCTTTATTATGATATCCTTTTACCTGTAATTAAATAAGATGAATATTTCTTTCTCAAAAAAGTGGTGCCAATAAGTAATTTAAATTTGTAAACCGTAATTTAATACGACCGTTAAGGGGTTAAACAATGGAATTATGAATAAAGAGCAGCAGACATATAGTGGCCTGTCTACCAGTTGCAAGTGAAGTAGCTGAGGAGGTTGTTACAAGATGGCGGCTGCTTTTTCTATGTGTACCGCCGGGGCCAACTTCCCACCAGTAAAATTGAATAGAACATTTTGCTTTATTTAGGGGCCTTTTTCATGGCGCTGAACAGGTGCAGAACACAGTGTTGCCAGATGGGCTACTTTTTTAAAAATCAGATTCTTTATTGGCACCACTTTTTTGAAATTGTAAAATGTCCCTTATTTAATGAGATATTAATTAAGGCAAAACCAAAGTGAATTTTACACATTGGGAAAAATTTAATTGTAGTTAAGAACTACTTGAAAATTAAAATAAGGAATTAAAAGAGGAATTAAAAAGTTAAGAATTTAAAAAAAAAATGTTTAATATTAAGTTAAGAATAAATAAATAGAAATTATTTTAAAAGAATATTTAAAAGGGTCTAACTGCAGTTAAGAAGCTACTATAAAAGGATTAACCCCTTCGGACGGGAGCCTTTTACGATATTTTTAATCTTTTGTCACTGCTTTTAAAAAACAGAAATTTCTGTCTTTTTGAATCCAGAATATGCGCTGATTAAATAAGGCAAATTTTACAGTAAAATGTTACTGGTGAGAAAAAAACAATGATTCTGAGTGCTTCATGCGGCACGTATGCGTGTCGCTCGTCCCCAAGGGGTTAAAAAGAGAAAAAAAGTTAAAAGTTAGTACTGTTCAGAGTTACTCTCGCCAAGCTTGAACAGGAAAAGCTGAAAGGAGGTAGCAAAGCCACTTTTTTAAAAAACGGAATATTCAGGGCCATACATTTTTTTTTCTCCTATATACAAGTATAGTGAGAATATAGCTATATATATATATATATATATATATATATATGGGAATATATATATTTTTAAAAAGACATTAAAGAAGATAGAAAGAAGCAGTTTAGTGTGGTGTACCCAGAGATTAGTGGGTGTTTATAATAATGAAAACCTAGGGTGTTTACGGTGGTGGCCTTATTCGTGAAAATATTTTCTCACAAATATTGTAAAAACATAGTAATAATAAAGGACTTTACGTTGTAATATCGATACAAAACAAATAGGTGTTGCTATCCAACGTACAATTTATACACAAGTTTAACATAAAACTCTACGTTTCGGTTTATTCTTTAAAACCTTCATCAGGAGAAAAATTTTCTGAAATATAAATCGACAACAAACTCTTTACATGCTACATTTTGAAATCAATTCAAAATTCAAAACATTCTAACGGAAACCTCTTACTCCCAAATAAAGAGTTCAGTGGCGCCATCTTTTAATCAAAGATGCAAACGAAGAAAGACTAGCTGAAAAAATGGAATTTTCATTGACTTTTCAAAATTGAAAGCCATATTTCTGGTATGTGAAAGGAAACATTATCATTACACACTTCATGGTTTCTTAGACGAATTTCTAAAGATTCACGAATAATAGCATTGCGCGGAATAACTTGTTTGGAAATAACTTTAGCATGGTCAAAGTCTATAAATGAAATGAGTCCTTTATGGTAGCTTCTTGAGAGCGCTGTAGAAAATTTACGAAACTTCAAATCGTTTTTATGTTCTAGCAATCTTTCGAAAAATCGACGTTTAGTCATACCAATATAGGACGAGGTGGTCCCATCAGAAAATTTAAAGGGAATTTCATACACCCCAGAAAAAGATGAAAAAGGAATTGGATCTATTTTTTTACACAGGAGATTAAACAAAGTCATAGAATTAGAGGCAACAAGTTGAATGTTGAATTTCATGAAAGACTTTTTTAACTTTTCAAATAGGATAGGAAAATAAGGAACCTTTCGGTAAACTTGAAAACGATTTGAAGTTTCGTAAATTTTCTACAGCACTCTCAAGAAGCTACCATAAAGGACTCATTTCATTTATAGACTTTGACCATGCTAAATTTATTTCCAAACAAGTTATTCCGCGCAATGCTATTATTCGTGAATCTTTAGAAATTCGTCTAAGAAACCATGAAGTGTGTAATGATAATGTTTCCTTTCACATACCAGAAATATGGCTTTCAATTTTGAAAAGTCAATGAAAATTCCATTTTTTCAGCTAGTCTTTCTTCGTTTGCATCTTTGATTAAAAGATGGCGCCACTGAACTCTTTATTTGGGAGTAAGAGGTTTCCGTTAGAATGTTTTGAATTTTGAATTGATTTCAAAATGTAGCATGTAAAGAGTTTGTTGTCGATTTATTTTTCAGAAAATTTTTCTCCTGATGAAGGTTTTAAAGAATAAACCGAAACGTAGAGTTTTATGTTAAACTTGTGTATAAATTGTACGTTGGATAGCAACACCTATTTGTTTTGTATTGTAAAAACTTCCATTAATTTTTACTGGTATCAGTTTGACTGCTAAAACAGTACGTTTATTTCACCGGTTGTCACAACATGGCGGAAAAAAAGAGTGTGAATACCGCAAAAGTAAACTTACACCAGTAAAATGGGAAATATAGTTCTGCCATTATTTATAACTGAAATTTTGCATTAATAAGGCCTTTAAATACGGAGACAATTTCTATATAAATTTACTGTTGAAAGATGTCACCGGAGGTTTTCAGCCCTTACGAATGCTGTTACAGTTGAAGTTTCACTATTTTAAGAATGTGTCAGTACCTCTTTATTAATAGTTCCATGGGTTAAATACATTATTTATACCTTGTTTATATTTATTACAGTTAACGCCTTGACACTAGAAAGGCAGGAAATTTTAATCAAGTTTTGTAAAAATATTTCACACCAGAATTTTGATTTAAAACAGTTTAACTTTTTTATTTAACGTTGTTCTTCTTTGTGTCTTTTAAACTTATTTTATAATGAAATTTTTGGTTTGAACCGAAATATATTCATATAGTAGCTGTCAATATGACCGCTCACGGCCGTTCTAGTGTTAATTCTAGCTCAAGTGATATCCACGGTCTGTGTCTTTTACTCAGATTGTTTCCCCACCAGTTTTATAAAATAGTGTAATTGGCTTTATTACGGTATCTTTTACCTGTTATTAAATACCATAAATATTTATTTTTCAAAACAGTGGTACCAATGAGCAATTTGAATTTTTAAACCGTAATTAAGGGTCGTTAACGTCGTTAAAGTGTTAATGGATTTTAAAGTTCCGGTGAACATTTTCGAACTAAATTGTATTTATTGTTCATTAGTGAGAAATACGTTTTATAGGAATTAAATTGCATTTTCTACTGCGTGTAATATTGAAGCTATGAATAATGATGAGGAAACGTACAATGTAGTGTCTTTGCGAGTGGAGTAACTACAAGAATTGATCTGTTTCTTAAAATTTGAACATCCTGTAATGTATTAATTTGTACGAAATCTGTAGGCAATCCTATAAACATGTCATTTATACCATCTTTATATTTATTACAATTAATGAATATTTGAATTTTAAAATTTCTGTGTACACTTTGGATATGGGAATATTGCTAAATTGTATTTAATCTTCATCAGTGAGATACACGTTTTACATAAAACAAATTACATTTTCTACGGTTTGTAATAATGAAGCTGTGAATAATAAGGAGTAAACATATATTGTAGTGTCTACCATTTACGAGTTAAGTAAGTAAAAGAATTCAAATGTTTCCTAAAATTTGAACATATAGGAATAATAAATTTCTTTGGACAAAATGTATAAATAACCCGATAAATGTGTCATATATCCAACCTTTATCTTTATTATAGTTAACCCTTTGAAAGGCGCCGTTTGCAGTTTGTAAACGGTTAATTTTAATGCCTAAATATCCAAATTGCACCAATAATTTTTTAGTACAATTTCGATCTCATAATAAAGGCGAAAAAAGGCTTTTGATTATTTTCAAATAAATTTGTTTGTTAATTGCGGTGCGAATTAATTATTTGAACATTTTTTCAGCAGAAATGCCTTGCCCCTGAAAGGGTTAATAAGTATTTGAATTTTAATGTTTCGGTGCACATTTTGTATATACGTATAATAAATTGCTTTGTACAAAATGTATAAATAGCCTGATAACCATGTCATATATCCAACCTTTATCTTTATTACAGTTAATAAATATTTGAATTTTAAAGTTTCGGTGCACATTTTGTATATGCATTTATTCTGTATCAGTGAAAAACACGTTTTATATAAAGCAAATTGCATTTCGTACGGCTTGAATTAGATCAAAAATGCATGTATTGCACATTAGCATTTTTTTATTGTTAGTTTTGTTTACTGACCGAGGCTGTGAAATAAGACTACAGCGCTCAGCAGTTTTTGTTCCATTATCGAAGTATACATGTATTCTGTCATGTTACTAAAGATACAACACGTGGAAGATTTCAGTCTGGAAGAAAAGTTTCTATTTCCTTATCTTTCAGAAATTTCCGTGACTCGAAGAATAATACAAAAGTGAAGAAACTTTCACGTCTGATAGTCAAAGTTACGGTGAAGGGCAAACTATCACGTTCGAAAATCCATGTAAGGAAAAAAAGGGGGTATACTGAAATGGAAAAAGAAAATGCAGAGGTATGAGTGAAATGCTGTGACGCCTGTGCATATTATCTTATATGTAAAATTTAAGGCGTGTTCAATAAATGGAAAAATACAGGGATTTGCAAATTTCCATGGAAACAGTAGTTCTCTTGAAAAAAAAGTGGTGGGAGGGGACGCAGAGAAAAACTTTCTTCATAGTTGTTATAATTCTAATTAAAAAGTACTTGAATTCACCAATGAAATTTGCAACTTTTTTAATTTCCTTTTATCTACATGGCATTTTTTTATTTCAATGAAATATTAGAATTTTCATATATAAGATTAATTAAATAACTATCTTTCATAATTTAACAGATATCAGTGTTGTGGCTGTTGAGATGTTCTTCAAAACGTTTCCTACTAGATTGACTATTGAATACTTTTTCAACCAATATTTACCCAGCTACATTTAATTTTTTTTCAGAAAATTCCCGTCGAAAATCAGCTTTCACTGAATATGTGACAGGTCGACGATACAAGGAGTTTGGTTTAACCCTTTGGGGACGAGCGACAGGTATACGTGCCACATGAAGTGCTCAGAATCCTTGCTTTTCCTCACCAGTAAAATTTTACTGTAAAATTTGCCTTATTTAATCAGCGCATTTTCTTGATTCAAGAAAACAAAAATTTCTGTTTTTAAAAAACGGTGACAAAAGATTAAAAATTTCGTAAAACGCTCCCGTCCCGAAGGGGTTAATATAGTGCAGCCTCTTGAATACAATACGGCAGGGTTTGATGCCGTGTCTCATTATTCGTCTTTTGTTTTATCTTTCAATACCACTATTTCGGTATATTAATTTTTGTGACATTCAAACGCAGAATCTTTATCATTAAACTTTGCTATGCTGAAATATTAGTATAGGGTTACCTGTTTGGCTTCCAATTTTAATCCGAAAATTAAAATTCATACCGGAAATTTCGAAAAAGAATTTTTACTTCACGTGACAGCTCTCTTATTAAATAAAGCAGAAAATACAAGGAAGGAAAATAGAGGCTAAACTGGAAACCCTGTATTAGTGTTCAAATGAACACGTTGAAGACGGTATGTGGTGAAAAGCATATAGCCTGAATTACTGCATATTTTATTAAAATTGTATAAATAAAAAGAGGTAATTTCGAAAACACAATGCAATATTCGAGCTCGCAGCCAATCAAACGTAAGGATCAAAGCGTTATAAGTAAGCGAACAAACTTAATGCTGGAATCAGGCGTAAATTAACACAGTTGCGCCACCTTGTGGACGGAGTGATAATTCACATACGCGGGCTTTTAGTGTGGCGCGTATCTTCTAAATCTTCAGTCGCTCATGGAAATGAATTTTTTTTTTTGCCACATTTATTTATTGCAAAATAAGGGCGTAGCGAGAGGGGCATCCAGACGCACTTGACGCCACGAAGTTTTCTTCACCTTATCAAAAGCATTTCAGTTATTAATCAAGGTGAAAAAACTTTATAATTTTAGTGGTGTTAGTAAGAAAACAGTTAGGTATCTACCTGTAGTTCACACTCCATCCGCTACGTGGCGCATGACCTTGATTGATGTGACCTTGCTTTTAATCTTGCGGTTACTTCTCCCATTTAAGATAGGACGCTTACTTATATAACTTTGGTAAGGATGCTTGGATTACACTTTCATCTTTTATCTTTATAAAATATCCGGTACCAGTAATATTTTCTTCCACCAATCCATAAAAACGTTAATTGACGTGACACGTCTCCAACGGTTGACAAATAAAAAAAATGGAGTTATGAATAAAGAGGGAGAGACATATAGTATATTGTCTACCAGTTGCGAGTGAAGTAACTCAGGAGTTTATCACAAGATGGCGGCTTCTTCTTTTTTTTTTTTTAATCAGGTTTAACAGTGTCTTGTTAATACCGGGACAAACTTCCTACCAGTACATTTGAACAGAAAATTTCGTCTTAATTCAGCGCCTTATTAATGGAAATATTTTCTCATAAACATAGTAAAATTTTCTCTTTGTTTTTACTGATGTCAATTTGGCGAGAAATTATTATATTTTCCCTGACACTGACAGATGGTTGTCTAGATTAACACAATATTGCGGTAACGCAGGACCTGACTGCCGCCAAAGTAAACTTCCACCAGTAAAAATGGATATCCGTTTCTGTCATCATTTATGACTGAGCTTTTGCATTAATAAGTCATTTAAATAAGGAAAAATTTTCTATTTAAATTTACTGGTGGAAATTTCCCCGCCATTAATAAACTCCTGCAAACGCGGTTACAGTTGAAGCTTCACTATATTAAGGATATGTCAGTTCCTGTTTATTAATAGTTCCATAATAAAAAGCATGAAACCACGTTATCCATCTACAATGTGATAACACTAGAACGCCCGGAACTTTTACTTAAGTTTCATAAAAATATCTGACACCAGAACTTTTATTTAAAATTATTTGACTGATTTATTTAACATAAATCTGCGTCGTTTAAATTTAACTTATTTTATGAACTTACTTTATCTGGTTCCAGTTGATATTTAATCATATGGTCGGAGTCTGATCCACTCCTTCCGGGCGTTCTAGTGTTAAAAGACCGCAAAAAACCGTCATACTTTTAACCACGTACCCACATTACATTACAGTAGATTCATTACCAATGATAGTTTCATGAAGTACTTCATGTAAAATATAAACGATATCTCCTATGAGAAAATAACCGTAAAGTAATCATATTTTAATCAATTGTATACTACTTTGTTAATTGTAGTCACCACGCTAGAAACTTTTTCAAAATACTTCGGATATTAGAAATCAATAGATCTTATAGATCAATAGATCCGATCTTAGATCGGATTCCAACATATAAATGTTTTATATAATTACAATTTTATGCATATTACCGAATTAAAGGATAGCTATTGATTTCCTACGCTAAAGATTCTGCGATTGCAGTTGAAAAACTCAAAGATGCATAATTTATATACAACATGTCTCATTACTGGATTAGACGCAACACCTGTACAGAATTCTAATCATGTCGTAATATTATTAATGATTGCAAAAGCTGTTTTAAATAAATTTACAGTAATTATTAAATTCAACCTTAACAACCTAAATATAATTGCTCACCACAACCAAATATACAGGGTTCGTACAGGTACCGTTATTTTCAAGGCCAAATATCAGTATTTTTTTTTCTAGAAAAATAAATCTAGTTGAAAAGCGCGAAATTCCGTCTCATTTAAGAAGAGATTTTCTATAAGAAAATAGTGGTACCGAAGAATTTCTTAATTTGTAAATTCAAGGACCCGTTCGAATCCTGATATAATTATTAACGGCATTTTTATAGCTCCCCTTGATTTCAAAAATACTCATTAATATTAATATATAGCGTGAAGATTACAGCAGTATTTCTGTTTCTGATTATATAGCAAAATATTTTAAAGTAAAGAACACACATAGAAATAATATCATTATTTTATCAGCTACGAAATTTTTCTAAATTCTTACCATAGCGCAGCTACCAATAATTTAAGAACCTGTTCTAAATGCATTAATTTATATAATTCTGATGCATTAATTATTATCTTTTCTGGTTAAAAATCAAAATATTTTTAAGTAAATATTCCAGCTAAATATCTTATCATTAATTGATGCAGCACGAAATTTTTCTGAATTCCAATCATACCGCAGCTACAAATAATTAAACAAAAAACTGTTCTAAACAGATGTATAATTGAAGAGGCAAATTTTTAGTATTTATTAAATTGAAATTTAATAAAGCAAATATGATTGTTCGCCACATAAGCATGACTCATGTTGCTCTCAAAAGTACGTATTAATTTAAAATATAAATAATTATTATCTTTCTAATGAAAGTGCAAAAGTCTTCCATATTCAAATGCAGTTATTAATTATATTTTCGTGATTCATGATGATTTCAAAAATACGTATTAATTCACAGCTTGAAATAAAAGCAAATATGATTGTTCACCACATAAAAGGAAGGTATTTAATCACATAAGCATGACTCACGTTGCTCTCAAAAGTACGTATTAATTTAAAATATAAATAATTATTATCTTTCTAATGAAAGTGCAAAAGTCTTCCATATTCAAATGCAGTTATTAATTATATTTTCGTGATTCATGATGATTTGAAAAATACGTATTAATTCACAGCTTGAAAGACATGATTTTATAAAGGAATTTTTATTAAATTTTAAATTCAACAGAAAGTCAATCAAAATTAAAAGCGCATTTAACCCCTTAAAGGTTGCATTAAATTACGGTTTAAAAATTCAATTTGCTTATTAGCACCACTTTTTTGAAAAAAAAAATTCACCTTATTTAATGGCAGCTAAAACGATACCACAATAAAGCCAATTACACTAATTTATAAAACTGTTGGGAATCAAACAATCTGAATAAAACACACAGTCCGTGAATATCACGGGAGCGAAAATTAAGGGGTTAAAATGAGACTATACAGGTATTCTGTTAGGGGGCAGGGATAACAAATTTCCCCCTTATAGAATACCCATATAGTTTATAGTCTACGCTGTGAAATTTGTGACTCTGTTTAATTTGGTGAAACTGGGCGGAAATGCAATATTTTGTTAAAAGTTCATAAACGCGCATAACTTTTAAATGAATAATTCTCATTACTTGTTCACTACTAATATTTGCTGATTTCAAATCATAGTTTAGAAACAAATAATACTACTCCTGTGCTAAATAATTGCAAAATTTTAAAATTGTTTTAATCATTAAATCTCTTTTATCAAAACAAGTTCGACAGTCTATAATATATAACTGCAGTTATTGGTGAATGTTCATTGCATGATTCACGTTGTTTTCATAAAATGGTTTAATTTTTAATATAAAAATTCAGTAATAAAACACCTCGTTGTTTGTTATCAAAATATTTATATAGCTCATTTGTTAAAAACATGCCATTTTAATATTTTTTGAAATTTATATTATGAATTATAATGGATTACAATAGTAAAGATAAGTTTCCCTAAATATTATGATTTCAATTTGGAATAACAAAGACACACGAACACAAACAGAAGATTTTATGAATTATAATTAAATTCGGGATTTAAAAAATATAATTAAGGGAGAAAGTATTTTCATATTATCAATTTCTAAGTAGTGAACTTTAGTTCCAATTAAATTTATTTAAATGCAGTTTAGATGCTTTCTGTGGTTGGAAATTCAAATAATTTTTTCAATCTTCTAATTTACTTTATCAAACGACCTATGTTTTTGTGACAAATAAGTTTTGCCATTTACTTGTTCTGCCAAACATAAATTTGCCGTTTTAAATTATTTATGTCGCGCTATTATTAATTAACCTTTTAGTGCACAGCTTTGCATATATGCAAACAACACTGTTTTGAAACTGTTATTCGCAAAAACCTAATTCACACCAGATAATTAAAATCGCAATATTTCGTATAATTAAAAAAACAGACATTCCGTATTTAAATGAAGCGAAATTAACTATTAAAACCTTCTGGTGTAAAGTCAGATTCTCTGAAATACGTAATTTCTAGAATGAATTCTATTTTGGGAATTAAAGGGTTAAAGATTAAGTTTTATAAAATAAGTAATTATATAAAATAAGGTATTTGGAGACATATTTATTAAAGTATTTACTAATTTGCATCATTTTAGCGTAAAACAACCATACGACTGTAGTTTTTACCTATTGCAGATGTGCAACAGAAAGAATTGACGTATTATATGAAAAATATATCCCTGATTTTTTTTTCATCATTTTCCCTGTGTAATAAACGTTTCAGAGAATCATATATAATTTTTTCGAAACAAAATAAAAAATCGCGCGTTTAAGGGCGCATTAATCGCGCATTTTCGTTGTCAACCAAACGAATCCTTATAGGTAACATTTATTTTTTTAATCAATTTCTGATAAATGATCGATATAAAATATTTTAATGGTGATTATAGGATTTTAGTCAAAACAATTCACAATGGAAATATGAAAGAAAAGATTATTATAACAGTAATAATAAATTCTCTTGAATTATTGGGACTTATAATAGTAGATTCTACAACAACAAAAGTAACGACGAAATGAAAGATCACATATTACAAAGGTAAATATATTAACCGTTTCTGACTGGAGAACTCCGCTGAAAAATATTCACTGAGGTGTTAGAATGTGAAATACATTTTAACACTAAAACGTCCGGATGGAGTCGATCCGGTTCCGACCGTATGATTAAATAGCAACTGGAACCAGAACCTACTCTTAATGATAAGTTAAATTTAAAGAACGCGGATTTACGTTAAATAAATCAGTCAAATAATTTTAAATAAATATTCTGGTATCAAATATTTTTATGAAACTTGAGTAAAATTTCCGGGAGTTCTAGTGTTAACCCCTTCGCTATGTAAGTAATTCTTCGCGATGAGCGCCTTTTACAGAATTTTCAATGGTTTATCACCGGTTCTTTAAAGCAGAAATTTTTGATTATGGTAATCGGGAAAAATGTCCTCACAAAGTTTTCGCTAAAAAATAACTGATGGGAATAACCAAATAGTATTAATTAGACGGGGAAATGTATGTCCGGGTATATCTCGGGCTGCGCAGCGAGATGTAATGTAAAAAAAAATTAAAAGTTAGACCATGAAAAAAAAATGTCTAATAGGTACTTTTTAACATTTACAATTTACAGAAAATTACACACATCTCATACATATTGTCAATTTTCTAGTACAAAATTATAAAGTATACAGAATTGTCATTCTAAAAGATCTATTTTTGGTCGGCTCCAGCCTTTTTAATTAAAAAAAATTGCGAAATTATATTTAGCAATAACGATGTGAATCTACTCGAACGATAACCGAAACTTTGGCATGAAAAAATAACTCTAGTGCGAGCCGTGTGTTGAAAATTCTATAAAGAATTAATATTAACATCTGTGTTGGAAGATAGCAGCAAGAAAAAAATCGCCCCTCTTGAAGGGCACCGGTATATTATATATACCACTTAACTTTAAGGCCCAAATGCCACATTGGCACCGGAATTTAGAAATTAGATTTTCCTTAATATAATGTACGCTCGGAAAAGCTTTTACTTAGTTTCATATAAATTTGTTCACAAATACCGATGTAATTCAATCATTTGAACATTTTATCTAGTTGTGTTAATTATCATGTCTAAACATTTTCCTTATACCGAACATTTTATGAAACTTAAAGTAGCTCACCATTCATAAAAAATACCAGGAAGATAAAAAAAGAGGTACTTCTTCGTTATACCAACACCATTGTCTCCTAGCGTAATAATTATGGCAAAATTAATTTCATGTGAAATGGTACATTTGAAAAAAAAGTAACATTGCTTGTACAAAAGTGAGCATTTAAAAAATTTAACATTTGATATTATGAGCTATTTTATTAAGTCAATTGAAATGTTATACTTAAAGAAAAATAAATAAATATTATGCAATGAAGTAATAAAATAAAACTCATTTATATTCATTTATCATTCACTAGGAAGTTATAACATTATCTTAAAAAGCGCAAATAGTTTTGTTGCCTTTCTGAAAGGACATAGTCTGTGAATCCCGATTTTCGATTTACGTAGTCACCAGAACGAAATTAAATCCGGAATCAGAGATTCGTCTGCAATTATCAGCAACTGCACCGGAATTCAGACATTTGGGAAAAACAATCCAATCACAGATCTTACATTAAATGTTTATGCGTTATTGGTCGTCACACTATCAATGTAAAATTCCTTGTAAGGCGAATTCTACGATTTCTTGATTTTGGAGTATTTCTAAGCATGCAAACTTTGACAATATCATCTGTATGTAATGGTAATTGAAAATAAATTGAATATTAAGGTCAATCTTGAAAATATAATTTTATTCTTGGAACAATGCACAATTTTTAGATTACTATCCTTTAACTCTTCCTGTGCTCGGTATCAATGGACCTAAAATTACCTTGTAACATAAGATACAATAGTCATAAGGGAAGACAAGTTTGGGTGCAATCCTATGGAAAATATGCCAGATTTAAGACCCATTTTCTCGGAAACTACCCGATCGATTTTGGTTAAATTTGAAATCCATATTCACAGGATTATGCTCAAGGTTTATGGCGGAAAGTTTTGCGACTACAACTTTTATTGCCTGCGACTACAACTGTATAACCTGCGACTACAACTTTTTATTTTATATCAATGTCAGTTTTTTAGAAAAAAAATTATGAAACTTAATTAAAGTTTTTTAAAATTGTCCGTCATATATGATCTTATATTTATGCTCTTGCACCAAAAAAACATATCAAAATCTCGCGAGAACTGCATGAGATAATGGGATTTTTACCTGAAAAGTACGATTTTTCAACAGAGACAAAAAAGTTAGACACTTCTAACTTGTGTAAAATTCTTGTACTATTTTATAAAACACGTGAATTAAAGTATGTATAAACACTTGGATAAAATTTAGTTTCATATAATAAATGTGGTGATGTTTTAACTCTTATCGGTTCTACGTCACTTCCAGACCAGCATCTCTTACACGAATTTTATTTGGTTAGCACCACTTTTTTTATAAAGACTTATGCTTGTATTTTGACAACATGTACATACTACAAAATTTATTTTAAAAATATAGTGGTGCAAGTAGAGTTTAAAAATAGAAATAAGTATAAAATGTTAGCGTAAAATAAATGTGAATGGGCGTGGCGCCCGTGTCGGTGTATTTCCTTGAATTTTTACGATTATTTTTAATGGTCAGAAAAAATAACAATGGATTCAGGAAGGTTCAAAGAACGTTTTAAGCCAATAAAACAAAAATCAATTTTTTCAAAAAATTTCACTCATGTCTCCCTTAAGGGGCTTCGCCATAGAAATTAGAAATTCATTTTGTAAAGGGCTCCGTGAGTCAAAAAGTTTGGAAACCACGGTTAATTGTCAATATTACTCATACATTACATATTGCGTTGAAATGTTGTTTTATCTTTAGCAACAATATTTCATAATGCAGAATGAAATCTGAAAAACGTATCAGCATAATTTTAACATTTAGAAACATCACTTCAAATATAATGTAACTAGGTCCATACAAAATAAATATTTTCCCTTTAAAATATAGGAATATATTTTTGTTGCACTGTTTAAATTAATTAACAAATTCTCCACTATTTTAACACTAGAACGGCGGCGAGGGGTCATTTTGACCCTTGCCGAATGAATACATTTCGATTCTAACCAGAATTTTTTTTATTATATAAGATTAATATATGCTGCACAAAAATAACTTAAATAAATAAGTTTAATAGTTCTAAATAAAAATTCTGATGTGAAATATTTTTTATAAAACTTGAGCAAAATTTCCCGCCGTTCTAGTCTTAAAAAATATATAATAAAACATATTTATTTCGTTCAAGCAATAAATACTAATTTTAAAATTCAACAGTTAGTGGGACTAAAACTGTCTTGCAATGTGTCAATCAATAAAAATAAATTGCAGTTCATTATACAACGTACAACATATTAACATAATTGTTTTATAGATCAAGGATATTCATAAATTATATGTTTTGTTAAAACGTCGTTTCACATTTTGAAACAGTATTCATTAATCAGTTTAACATAAGAGTAAGAATGGTGTGCTTGTGTTAAAATTTTATAAGGTAGAAACATGACTTGAAATAAAACAAGAGTCATACAATGTAGTCCGATTATCAATTTCAGTATAGAGATAATTCTTTTTGTTTCACTCTTTGATTTTTTATGTCCAGTTTTCTCTGAAGCAATTAACCCCTTAACCTACTATTTATGTTTAACAGCTCCACGGTTTGGCAAATCCATAGCTACCACTAAAATTTAATAGAGATTTTCGTCTTGTTTAATCATGGAATCTCGACGATTAAATGAAATTATATTTGCTGGGAAATGTTAGTGGTAAGAAGAATTTACATTTTGCTCGATCATCGCACGCGGGCTATGCCCGTCATTGTAGGTTAAGGGGTTAATGAATAAAAATAACACAAATTGATTTCGTTTATAAGAATTTCTACCCCATAACAAATTTATATCAATATTCTCCAAATGATGAATATTCTAGTTACACGTCTCGTAGAAATATAATTTTATCTTCTGCAATACATGGAACCATTAATAAAGAGGAGCTGACATATCCTTCAAATGGTGAAGCTTCAACTGTAACCGCTTTCGCAGGGGTTGATTGCCGACGAGTAAAACTTCCACCAGTAAATTTAAACAGAATTATTTTCCTTATTTAAACGCCTTATTAATGCAAAGTTTCCGTAATAAATAATTGCAAAAACATATATTCATTTTCACTGGTGCAAGTTTACTTCGGTGGCAGCCAGGCTCCGTGTTTCCGCGATATTGTGCCAACTTAGACAATCCTTCTCAGTGTCAGTGAAAAATATTATTATACCTATGAATACTGCCACCTGTAAAAACAAATAGATATTTTAACATACTTGGAAGAGAAATTTTGCATGAATAAGGCGCTAAAACAAAGAGAAAGTTTCTATTCAAAATTTACTGGTGGATGATTGTTTCGTTGTAAAAAATCAGCCGTAATATTAAGACAACCTCCTCAGTTACTTCACACGCAACTGGTATACTCTACATCTACACTATATGTCCAGGGCCTGATTACCAACGGGGCACACTTACACCAATAAATTTTAAAAGAAAAGTTCGACTTATCTAAACGCCGTATTCATGTAAAATTTCTGCTATGAATGAGGCAAAATTTTCTGTTTATTTTTAGTGGTAGGAATTTGCCCCGTGGGTAATCAGGCTCTGTATATGTCTCCACCTTTTTATTCATAACTCCATTCTGCAATAACACTTATTAACACGTTCACGCTGGCGCGGTGAGTCACAATCCACTGTCTCAGAGTTATTAAGTCTCCGAATTTTTACTCACCACTGTTATTATTTTAGAGAAAATGTTGTTCCTTTAAATCGCCCAATTGTTCTAACTATATAAAACAGCATTTTCTGTATTAAAATACTGGTAACCACAAAGCCGGAGACTTGGCAGCTCTGAGACAGTCGAGTGTGACCCACCGCGCCGGCGTGAACGTGTTAAAGGAGAATAAACTGTGGATAATGCTGTGTTTTTACAACTTTCAAATTTTGAAACGTATGTCTATAAATGTAATGCAATAAGTTTCGTACAAAATAGCTTCACTTTTCGCTTAGAATGTAAACATTTATATTAAATATAAATTTATTATGCTCTATTTAAAAAAACAAAAAGAAAAAAAAAACAATGCGTAAGAAAAAAATTCTCTTCATTAAAATATAAATTGTACTGTAGCACAGTGTTTCTCAGATCACGGATGTTTATAAATTACAAGACTTGTTAAAATTTAATTTCTCATTTTTCTACTACATTTAATAATGATATTTAAACTGTGTATAACGTTTTATCAGTAGAATTACAGAAATTGGAAACATGACTTGAAATGCAATGCAACAAGATCGATACAAAATAGACTTATTTGCATTTAAAATTTATAAAATTCTTTTCGTTGTATTCTCTATTCATTTCCAGTGAATTGCAGTATTCATATATTCCCAGAACAAGCAGCAGTAAAAATACGGAATCACTTATTCCCGGTCTAAAGTTTCTATTTCCATGTGTTTTTCAAAACTTTAAGAAAAATCAGCGAAATATCGAGTGTTACTTTCCCCTCAAAGTTCCATTAAAAAAAAAAAAAAATTCATTGAAATGCAAGTCTGTTTGATATTTATGTACATAGATTTGGATATGGTTTTTCATTCCAGTCTGAAAGATAATAAAATTTTTAAATTTTGTACTTTAGTTTAAAATACCATAACGTCATTGAAAAATATTTGAAATAATTGCCATTCATGCACATTAATATTTCAGAAATATTTACGCGATTACATGAAAACGCTAAAGGTACCATCGGACGGGGGCTACTTTGGGCCACTTTAACCTGGTTCCACTAACATTTCCATTATTAAAAAATATTATATATGATTTTTCAACGTTGAAATTCAATTGTAATCAATTAACAGGAAACAATGAAGCAAACTATATGGTTTTAAAGAGGCAATTTCTTTTTTTTAACTATTTTTAATATTTTGGAACAAAGTAACTTGAACAAAGTAACTGGAACAAAGTAACAAAGCTGGGAACTTCTTTGGTCCATTCACATATTTTCATATAAAATGGGTACAATTCATATGTTGGAATGTTGAAACCAATTAGAAATTGATTGTAATAGGATCTGCTAATGAATTAACACTGCAAACTTGATAAACAAATGTTTTCTTTGTTTTTTTTCACATTTAAACACAATAAACCAAATGTAATATTAAAGACACAAGAAACATTTTTCATCATGTTATCCTCAGCAAATGGAACAAAAATAATTACTGTAACACTTTGCTAAAGTAACATTTGAAAAGAATGTTACTTAATACATTTTTTAAGAGATTTGATTGTATAAAACACATTTCTGAGTAACTGGGGCTACTTCCGGACCAAAAAAGGCCTGGCACAAAGTAGTCCCGATAAACTAGTTTTCATGTTAGCTTTATGAAAACGTAAACATTTTCTGCCAAAATAAAAAGTTAAAGGAAAAACTATGATCACACATGGGTTACATGTTACTAAAGCAGAGCTACCAAGTCTCCGGCTTTTTGGATACCAGTATTTTAATACAGAAAATGTCGATTTATTTAATTGGACCATTTGGGCGATTTAAAAGAACCAGATTTTCTCTAATATAATAGTGGTGTGCAAAAAGCCGGAGACTTGGCAACTCTGCTAAAGGTAATATTTTGACACATACCTTATTTGTATCTCTTATCCAGATTGTCTCAGTATAGAAAGTTTGGGGAGTTAAAATCTACACACGAAAACAGTTGTTTACAAATACATCCAATGTTGCCACTAAAAATTTTAATTACCCCCAAACTAATCAAATACCCTATAGTAGGGTCTAAAACATTATTCAAAGGCAAAAAACTAAGAATTATCTTATATTGTTTGTTCAATACAAAGAATAAAATCTTTTTTTATAGGCTGGTCCTTGCGGCAAAGTAACTCCGCTAGGACCAAAGTACATGACGGTAGTACATGACGGTAGTACACGACGGTAGTACATGAATTATTTTCATCGGGGCAGATATTAATGTCTGTATAAATAACAAGAAAGAAAAATCATGCTTCAAGCATAGAATATAAAACAATTTCCAACACATTCAGACGAATGTAACAAAACATCACCGTTTAATAAGTTGAAGTATGATGTCCAATTAATCCATTTGAAAACTCGTAACACATTTGAAATCCCAATCTCAGCAACTCCCATCTACAGTCTGAAAATTATCCGAATTATTTGAGCAGCCCTGCATGTGATATATGGGAGCTGGGGGATGAATGGGACAAGGGATGGATGGGACACTCTCAATATTTCAGACAATAAACGTTTTTTTTAGTTGTTTTGTGTTCTCATATATGGCACGACCATGGTGTGCTTTAGAACCAAAAGCAAAACAACACTGCTGTTTTCATTTTTCTGCAAAGTTGCATTTTCTGAAGCTCTGGATGAAAGGAAACCTTTTTTTACATTTGAAGTTGTCAAATATCTCATACAATATAAGCAAATAAGATATGTTGTTATTATTTATTTGACGTTTCAATATTGGTAATTAAAATGAATGAATATTAATCATTGTGACAAAATAATTTCTGCGTCAAAATGGCGGATAATTGAATTTATCCATCATGGGGATGATTTGGGACATTTCAAATGGGGATGAATGGGACAGTCTCATTCATCCCTAGAGATGCTCAAACATTTATTTATTAACTAAAAAATATTATATAAGTTTATAAATTAATAATTTATGTTAATTATTAGTATTAAACAGTACTCGTATTATATAGATTGTTTATTGTTTAAAATTATATTGAATCTTAACCCATTAAGGACGAGATTCTTTTGCATTTCTTTTAATTCTTCGACACCGGTTTTTTCCACATTCTTATTTTGATTTATTTAATCGCTCAAAATTTGAGATTAAATAATGTGAAAATTTCCAAATTAAAATACTGGTTTCCAAATTTAAAATTTTGTTCGCCTTACATGGCAAGTTTTCTTACCAACCGGCTTTAATGAGTTAATTATTGTATTGTAATAAAGGTTAAATAATTTGTCAAAAAATTGTTATTGAAACTTTATCAAAATTGATCAAATTGTTAAAAACAGTATATGTTTATTGATCAAATGGGGGGGGGGGGGGATTATATTAAATTTCGAACTTGTGCTTAAATAAATCCTATACTTGTGCTCGTAAAGTAAATCCGAACATAATTTCATTTGTGTATGATACCTAAGATACATTCAATTAATATTAATTAATAAGTCGTGAATGAAAAATATTAGCTATACCATACTTCAAAGACATATATTACTTTCATTTCACATCTAAAATGTTTCGTATGTGGGAAAAAGAAATAGATAGACAGCCGAAGTTTGCACTGCAAGTTAAAACTGCAGTAAAAGAAGTGATCAGCAACGCTGAGATATAATAGCCATATTATAAGATAATATATTACAAATAAAATTACATATAAGTTTATAATTATACATTTTAATTAGGTAAATTTGAATACAGGGAGGAAAATATATGTGTCCCATGCATCCCTATTAGTGTGCCATTCATCCCTGCTATGGGGATGATTGGGACAGAGAGGAACTTTTTTTTAAATTTTATAATATTTTACTGTATAGTAATAATATATACTAAATATGTGCATAGATCTAGTCAAATATCTAATGTATGAAATGTGATATATAATATTGATAATAACTTACAAAAAGTAATATTTTTATGATAAATAAATATTAAATAAATAGTTAAAATAAATATTTTTGTGAAAATGTCCCATTCATCCCCTATCTCCCCTATATATATATATATATATGTATCTAATTACTTTATGCATGCAAAAATTTTGTTCAGTTAGGAAATATATACCTCACTTGAAAATTTCCATTCAGCAATTTCCGCTAATAAGGAGAACGGTACGTGAATTCTTTTCTGAAGCCCTGTATGCGAAGTACAGAATTTATACAAACCGAGTAACATACAAAAAAATGTAAAAGCGCATACCGAAATTGAAAACGCTTTCCAGTAAGTTTTGCGCAAAGACGGTAATGTAACCCATTTCTCTTGTGTGTCCCCGTAAATGAACAAAAAATGCTATGAATGCCCTATTATATGGTAATCAACCACTTTGTTGTGAAATTCAGTAATTTGTAGCAATTTCAATACATGTGAAATAGCATGATGCCAATAAAATATTCTGCAAATGATTTTTCCCCATTGACTATAATGTAACGGATTTCTTTTGAGTGCCATTTTAAAAGAACTATTAAATCTACTCCACTTCATATTCAATACCGAACATGCCATGGTAAACGTAATTAACATATATTAATTGCATGAAAATTCGAGAATATTTACGTGAGTTAGAGCGTGGATAGAGAGACAGACAGGCGAATAGACAAACCGAATTCATAAAAGCTTTTCAATTTTGTTGGAAAATGTTAAAAAATTTAATTTTCGTTGAGTGTGGCCAATAAATTTATTAAAATGTACCTTAATCAACTGCCAGCTACAGTTACTAATGTACCTTCAGACTACTATGTCGCCAATAACACTAGCCTGCGTTTTTAAACTTTTTATCAGATGGTTTCTTATGAACTGGTTTTTCTGAATCAATTTTTGATGCTGATTCCGGAAATAACCTCCATTTTTGTCTATCACATCAGGATTTTACAAAAAATGAGAAGTTGTAATTTCAATATTTTAATTAATGCAATCAAAAATTTATCACAATTTCATACAAAGTATTTCATTAACCCCTTAATTCTCGCTCCCGTCATATTCTCGGGCTGCGTCTTTCACTCAGATTGTTTCGTTCCCACCAGTTTTTTAAAATAGTGAAATTGGCTATATCTTAGTATCGTATTTCCTGTCATTAAATAAGGTGAATATTTCTTTTTCATAAAAGTGGTGCCAATAAGCAATTTCAATTTTTTAACCGTAATTTAATTCGAGCGTGAAGGGGTTAAACACGTTAAAAATAATGTAAAAAACGTCCTTATAAGATCATGAAAGGGCATAGCCCGATAAGCATTGGAAACATGCCTTTCAATCAAATTTACTGATTTTTTACCCAGATGTGACTACATACGTGACAATGTATTTCCCCTAATATCACCCTATAAATATTGATATTTAATGACATAAAAATGTTTTTCGATTTTCTGGAAAACGGTTTTTCTCAAAAACTGCTGCGCGGAATTTCATGCCATTTACTGAGGATATATAGATGAAAAAGATGCATAACTGGTAATTTTTGTGTAATTTTCTGTTTATAAAAACTGTGTGAAATAGCGAAATAAAACTTTAAAAGAATAAAAATCATATCTTATGATTATCCGAAAATTATCATTTTCTTGTAAAAAATTCTCCATATGTGCCCGTATATTCTATATAAATGCTGAAAGTTTGCGTTGGGTACTACATATAAATATTTACAAAAATGTATATTAAAATTATTGAAATTCATTTTAAGGCATTATTTGGGGCGGAGATACATAACTTCACCATCCGAAGAATTTTTGGAACAAAGTCAGCAGACAATATGTCAATGGATGTATTTTAGATTCCATTTAGCATATAAGCTATGTTTTTGTACATCATGTTCATTTTGAAATCGACAGTGTTGAGAATGTTACTAATGTGTTCATTAAAATTTAAAATACAGCAATTCTGTAACTGTTTATTCCAAAAATTCTTCGGGTGTGGAAATTGAGTAGCTCCGCCCAAAATAACGGCTTAAAATGAATTTCCATAATTTTAATATACATTTTTGTAAATATTTATATGTAGTACCCAACGCAAACTTTCGGCATTTATATAGAATATACGGGCACATATGGAGAATTTTTTACAAGAAAATGGTAATTTTCGGATATCCATAAGATATGATTTTTATTCTTTTAAATTTTTATTTCGCTATTTCACACA
This sequence comes from Maratus speciosus, assembly GCA_963932465.1. Taxonomy (NCBI): domain Eukaryota; kingdom Metazoa; phylum Arthropoda; class Arachnida; order Araneae; family Salticidae; genus Maratus; species Maratus speciosus. Next base: position 138,498,811 of record OZ010793.1, read on the forward strand.
GTTTTTATAAACAGAAAATTATACAAAAATTACCAGTTATGCATCTTTGGTATCTATATATCCTCAATTAATGGCATGAAATTCCACTCAGCAGTTTTTGAGAAAATTCGTTTTTTTAAAAATCGAAAAAACATTTTTATGTCATTAAATATCAATATTTATAGGGTGATAATAGGGGAAATATATTGTCAGATATGTAGCTACGTCTGGGAAAAAAATCAGGAAATTTGATTAAAAGGCATGTTTCCGATGCTTATCCGGCTATGCCCTTTCTTTAACACGTTCACGCCGGCGTGGTGGGTCACATTCGGCTGTCTCAGAGCTGCCATGTCTCAGACTTTTTGGATACCAGTATTTTAATACAGAAAATGTTGTCTCATTTAATTTGAACAATTGGGCGATTTAAAATAACAACATTTTCTCTAAAATAACAGTGGTGTGCATAAAGCCGGAGACTTGGAAACTTTGAGACAATCGAGTGTGACCCACCGCGCCGGCTTGAACGTGTTAATAAAACGAAAAGCAAACAGTTTTCAATTAAACAAACTTTCTTCTTTTTGACTTTCTTGCGGATCCTCCTTCATCGTTTATGTCCCTCTTCAACGTCCAACAGTAGTCTGCCATCATATTTACATTCATCTTCCCTTGTGCTTTTCAATGTAATATCCCAGATTTTCTGGAAAGTTGTCGATATGCGAATGCAGAAATGCATTTTCCACTCATATTACAGCACAACTTCTTGAAAATTTCCAGCATTGTTTCAACAATATTCCTGAAATTTGGATCTTTCTTATTCCCTAGAAAGTTTCCGATAACACATTTAAAAGCGGCCCATGCGTCTTTTTCTGTCACATCCATCGTTTTTTTTTTTTTTTCCAAAATCCTTGTCCTTCATCAGTTTTTTGATTTTAGGACTAAAGGAAATTCCAGCTTTTGATTTTTTGTGTGTGATGAAGGGAAATTTACATTATGTATGACTACCACATACTGCTTGTTCTTAGCGATGATTCTTCGCAATCAACTCGGTTCGATTGCAAACAAACTATACATGATACAAGAAAACTAAGAACAGTTTTGTAATCACCATAAAAAATGTATTAAGTGCAGCCATTGGTTTTTAATCATCTGATACCATGCAGACTAGTGTAATGAGGGGTTGCACGCTTCAGGGAATTTTCCAGGACAAATATCAGTATTTTTTGACAGAAAAATTAATCTAATTTAAACGAGCGAATTTTCGACTTATTTAAGAAGAGCTTTCCTATAAGAATATACTGGTACCGAAGAATTTCCTGGTCTTGAAATTTCAGGACAAGTACGACTCCTGCAATAATATAGTATACACAATTAACCCCTTAATTCTCGCTCCCGTCATATTCTCGGGCTGTATCTTTTACTCAAATTGTTTGATTCCCACCAGTTTTATAAAATAGTGAAATTGGGTATATTTTGGTATAGTTTCTACTGTCATTAAATAAGGTGAATATTTCTTTTTCATAAAAGTGGTGCCAATAAGCAATTTGAATTATTCAACCGTAATTTAATTCGAGCGTTAAGGGGTTAATGAAAATCTTTAATATTTTTTTAACGTTTAACATTTTATTTTTTACACTTTTTTAAATTAATCTGAATTTTGTTTTGCAGTCTTAATTTTGTTTTATTGATTTTTTTATTATGATTAAGAACACCTTTTTCTAAGTATATCTCCGAAAATCCTGCAAAATGTATAGTTTTATTTCCAGTCCTAATAAACAAAAGTTATGCTTTTTCAGTAACATCAACCACTCCCTGTCTGTCTAATCATCTTTCTGCAGTTTACATCCTTTTTTCAGTCTTCTCTGTTCATCTGTTTTTAGTTCAAACGGAAAAAGATATTCAAGCTGTCAACACGATTTTCGAATAGTTGTGTAATTAGAGTTCAAAGCTACTAAAGCTTGAAATATTTCTTCCAAAGTCATTATAAGGATAAACAACCGGAAGCGGTTTCATGTGTCAACAACTTTCAGTATATGTTTATGTGTGAATATTTATGATATATATATCTATACTTAACCCCTTCAAGGGCGGTGGTTCATTTCTGGACCACCTAATTTTAATCGCTACATAGTACATTGACACCAGAATTTTAGTTTGAAAATTTTCGATTTATTACGTACGCGAAGAAAAGCTTTTACTTATTTTCAAATAAATTTGCTTCTAGATTCCGGTGTCATTCACTCATTTCATTATTTTACTAATAGAAGTGCCTTGCCCCTGAAAGAGTTAAAAAATGAAAGCTTCACTCCGTCTGTGTATCAATCTGTCGTCGACGGCTAGCGAAATCTAAAGCATCTAAAAGTCTGAAAATTTGTGTGAGGATAGTCCAAGGCAGGTCCTGTACCACCCGAGGCTCAGTTTTTTAATTTTTTGATATTTAACAGAGATTTCAATTAAACTCATCAAAAAGTGAAAAAATTGGTACACGCGCGTTCATGGACAAAACGCTTGATTTGCAGCGTGTTGGCAGCTGAAGCCAAAGATCCTGGTTCAAATCCTGGCCTGGATACTTTTTCAATTAGTTGAAAAAGTACAACCCATATTATATTTTTATTCAACTCATTGTTGATGCCCTTAATTTCCCTGGTAACTAAACATCTGCTGACAAATATGAGATATAGCATGTCGTTTATTGAATGTACCGGGTAACTTCTAGATATATAATGTATAGTTTGCATGTATATTAATGTAATATAAATAAATAATATCATTTACAAAATATTTTCGACAGAAAACATGCTTAATAATAAATCTAGATAAAACTCGTTCATCTCTTGTTAATCAATCACATATAAAAAATATATACTTTCAGTAAATGTTTTAATATTGCATATTTATTAATAAATGGCTACATTTTCTCTTACAGAAATTAATATAATTAGCTCTTTTTTGCCGAAATGTAATATTTATATTAGTACTTAACTCCATGCTGCTAAAAAAACTTTTATTAACATTAAAATAGTTAAGAACTTGAGAAATACGAGTCTGATAATTAAGCAAAGCTACGAACACATGAAACTACGTTTACCCATACTAAAACTGCACATGAACACAACAGAAAACAAAAAAAGCTCTTAGCTAAACTGATGGAATTGAGCTCACAGGCTATTCACACAAATTGTATATTAGACCCTGAATAATGTCGATTATTCATAAAATAGAACTGGATCTTTTTGAGAAAAACGGTAAATAATCAGGGAAGCGTCTTATCAGAATAAACCGGTGTACCAAATTTGAAGCAAATCAGATAATTCTGCATGAACAACCCATTTATCTAAGTTAAGAAAATGGGATTAGGCCTCCGTTCCCTTTTTCCCTATATATTTAACCAACGAACCTCCAAATCCAATGAGGCAAGCGCCTTATCAGAATAAACGGGTATATAAAAATTTGAAGCAAAATTGATGATACTGCATTAAAAGCCCGTTTATCTAAATTAAGGGGGGTTAGCCCCGATTCCCCTCCACCTTTATACTTTAGCAATGAACGTCCAAATCTAATCAGGGCAGCGACTTATCAGAATAAACCGGTATACCAAATTTCAAGCAAATGGGACATTTCTGCATGAAAAACCCATTTATCTAAATTAAGAGGGAGATTAGCTACCGTTTCAAACTTTACACTTAACGAATGAACCTCGAAATCTAATCAGGGAAGCGTCTTATCAGAATAAACCGTAATACGAAATTTGAAGCAAATCGGATATTTCTGCATAAAAAACCCATTTATCTAAATTAACAGGGAATTAGCCCCCGAAAACCCCTTTATACTTAATAAATGAACCCTCAAAACTAATCAGGGAAGTGCCTTATCAGAATGAACCTATTTACAAAATTTTAAGCAAATCGAATATTTCTAACAAGAGATATCGCGTTACGTACATTCGTACGTACAATCGTGGAAAAAAAGTAAACACTGTGAATTCTGCAACAAATTATCGTAGAAGAAAGTTACAGGTACTAGACGATTGGAAATAAAGTTTACTTTTAAATTATGTATATCAAATTTATTTAACCCTTAAATGCCTGGTGTTGCTTTTCGGCAACATACCCAATTTAGGCTCTAAAATACCATTAGAATAATATTGAAGCTATAATGCCTAATGTTGCCAATAAATACATTCTGAAGATATTATTAAATCGATTTTCAACATGTAGAGGACAACACTTGTACTGTTTAGGAATAAAGATAAATTTATTTTTTCAATTGTTGCTACTTGTTGTTTTTGTTTTGCTTGGAAGCTTGCGAAATACCCTATTTTGACCTGCAGTGAGCAAGTAAAATTTATTTCTTATTATAGCTCCTAACATTCTTGTGTTTAATATTACAGAATTTTGTGAAGAAAAACTATTTTTTCTATTAAACACCAGTATTGCCGATTAGTAACAAACTGTTTTTTAGCCGTAAACTATACTTAAAACAAAATAGGATTTTTTTAAGTATTTTTCCCATGATTTATTTAAAAAATGAAAGCCGAAAAACATTATTACAATGATTTTTGAAAAATCAGATATTTAAGGGTTAAGGAATCATCTACGTATGAAAATGAACCCAATTTTTTTTTTTTTTTTTCAATAGCGGTACCCAATTTTAACAATATAAATACATAATAATAAGCTTGAAGTAGCAGGAGTCGTTCGGTAGCTTCAGGTACCAGACAAAGCGATATAAGTAAGCATCCTATCTTAAATGGAAGAAGTAACCGCAAGATTAAAAGCGAGGTCACATCAATCAAGGTCACGCGCCACGTAGCGGATGGAGTGTGAACTACAGGTAAGTACGTAACTGTTTTTTACTCACACCACTAAAATTATAAAGTTTCTTTCAACTTGATTAATAAATGAAATCGATCTGACAAGGCAATGAAAACATCGTGGTGTCAAGTGCATATGAATACCCCTCTTGCTACGCCATTATTTTGCAATAAATGTGGCAAAACAAAATTAACTTTCATGAGTGGCTAAAGATTTAGAAAATATGCACCGCCCTAAAAGCCCGCGTATGTGATTATCACTCCGTCCGCAAGATGGCGCAAGTGTGTTAATTTACGCCCGATTCCAGCATTAAGTTTGCACGCTTACTTATATCGCTTTGGGTATCAGAGTTTGGTGTCTTTAACCTTCCGTCTACCAGACGGGTCCATTGGACCCGACATGTACATTCAAAATATTTATTCAAACCAGAAATTTCTTCAAAACAAATTAAATGTATAAATCAGACAATAATAAGTTAAATAAACAAATTAAATAGTTTTAAGTAAAAATTCTGGTGTAGAATGTTTTTATAAAACTTGAGTAAAATTTCCGGTAGTTCTAGGGTTAATTTGTGTAATTTCCTTTTTAAATCTGTCCGGTTTCAATTTTTGATTTTTTTTCAAACTGGCTTTCGCTGGTCTTTCACTCGGGACGTAGGGGGGACCTATGAACCTTGCTTCCGCAAAACGGTCGGGATAAGTAGAAGAATGAAGGGCTGCGGACGAAAAGAGGCCGCTCGCCGCGGTGGTAATTACCAATTCAAATGTCCTTACACGGCCACCTTACAATTAGCTTACATCCAAATTTTCATGATTAGTTTCCGGTTAGTTGATTATTTTAAAATGAGTCTATTTTAGAGGCTGTATTCAAACTGAAGTTTGCTACTCGATTGATTAAATGCTACAGAATGACTATGTCACTTCTATTCATGTATTATTTCTTGCCAATATGACCATTTCACTCGCTTAACATGTTTCGACTATTGACAGCCGAAAGGTTTCAATAAAATGAATAAAATATATTTTTTTCCAATTACGCATTTCTGCACATCATAGACGGCCCCTTAAACCATCATTCTGACGTTTTTTAATGAAAATTCGAAAACTACTTGAAAGAAAAATTTGAAATTGAAAATATGTCTAAAGCAAGGCATAATAAATATAAATCTATGAAAAAAATTGTAGTTTGCAATTCATATTTTTTTCGAAAATTAATTTCATAATTCATAATTCAGATGTTCATATTTGTAGATCACCCCTAAACAAATTTTATATACGTCATTTAAAAGTAGACTTCATTTCAAATTGAATTGTACTAGTAGTTTTCTTCTATTATAATTAATTACAGAATTAGTAGGGAGTATCTACTTTTTTTTCCATGACTGTACATACAGAACCTGCGGGCACATTAGTTTTCAGGCTTTGATAGCCTGTGAGCTAAAAATATCGGTCACATAAGATTTTTCTCTTTTTCTAAAGTACCTTGGAAATATACTTCTATGGAGTGTAGCTAAAACAATACAATTCACTAAAAATAACATTATATCTTAATTTCTTTCTTTAATATCTATTTGTCTAGCATTCACGTTTCTATTTGAATTTCTCTATCAAATTCTCACATAGCACTGTGAAGTGGTCGTTCGTGACTATTTCAAAATTAAAATTTGATTCATTGTTTTACATTGCAAGGATTTTGAATAACCTCAATTTTGACTTATGTTAAGCAATCTTAATTTCCCAAAGTGGATATACCTTCTGCATGTGCTTTGCAAATGTCATCTCTTTCTCAAATGAATGTAACTTTTGCTCTTTACATTTTAGTCGAGATAGTGATTTTACATATTAAAAAAAATGCACCGAATAATATCATTTGACCTTGGCAGTAAAATAATATCAACTTAACAAAGTACAGTTTTTGGTCATTTATTGTACAGTATTAGTTATTGGGATTTATATGAATGAAATACTTTATTTTAGACAATGATGAACAAATTTACTCAAGTAATTATGAAGGCTCAGAGGTCGCAGTATATAGGGAAAATTTTATTGCTGTTACCACTTTTTTTGAAAATAATATCTTCATCGTATCTTTCTCTGGCATATGATAAATAAAATGATCATGGCGATAACTGATTAAGGGTTCTGTTAGGAACAATAAAATTTCCCCTATATATTTTGACCCCTGTAGGTTAAAACAATTTTTAAAATCGACTAAAATTCAGATAGTACTAACAAATGTGGCTAAAACAATACAGCTCACTAAAAATAACATTACTTTAATTTCTTTCTATTTGACAAGCATTCACGTTTCTATTTGAATTCCTCTATCAAATTCTCACATAGCACCGTGAAGTGGTCGATCGTGACTTTTTCGAAATTAAAATTTGATTCATTGTTTTATCTTTGCAAGAATTTTGAATAACCTCATTTTCGACTTATGTTAAGCAATCTTAATTTCCCAAAATGGATATACTTTCTGCACGTACTTTGCAAATGTTATCTTTTCTCAAACGAAGATGACTTTTGCTCTTTAACATTAGACTCGCGATTATGATTTTACATGTAAAAAATTACGTCGAATAATGTAACTTGACCTTGGCAGTAAAATAATATCAGGTTAACAAAGTACGGTATTGTGTAATTTATTGTACATTATTAGTTAATCGGATTTATCTGAATAAAGTCAGAGCTGCGACAGGTGACAATTTTGACAATTTATATAAACTCTCACGAATTTCTCAAAACAAAAACTTTTGACACACAGTTTGTCAACATTTGCAAGAGCAACATAATTTAACATTTGAAAATGCTTTTTTTTTTAGATTGTGTTATTTTTTTGGTGCAGGTTTACTAATAGAATAACTAGATAGAGAAAACACGAATTTTTAAATTTTCCATAGAGCGAGTTTTGAAACTGAGATCCTCACATGTGAAAACAAAATGCGCCGAATAATGCAATTTAATCTTGGCAGTATCATAATTTGAACTTAACAACGGAGAGTTTTTGGTAATTTATTGTACATTATTAGTTATTGGGATTTATCTGAATATTGTATTTTAGACAACGGTGAACAAATTTACACAAGTATTTAGGAAGGATAAAACATTTTAACCCCTTAATTCTCGCTCCCGTCATATTCTCGGGCTGTGTCTTTTACTCAAATTGTTTGATTCCCACCAGTTTTATAAAATAGTGAAATTGGCTATATTTTAGTATCGTTTTTACTGTCATTAAATAAGGTGAATATTTCTTTTTCATAAAAGTGGTGCCAATAAGCAATTTGAATTAATCAACCGTAATTTAAGTCGAGCGTTAAGGGGTTAAACAAAAGTTTTTTTTTTATTTGCTTACCTAAATAGGTATGGATGGCCTATCACATTTGTTAATCCAATGGCAGATTTCCTTTTTTAAATTTCTCGTTTGCATTTCAATATTTTTAAATGTTTTTTTTTTCATCGCATAGGAGATTTTGATCTCTAACTATGTTTATTTATTTATTTTTTTTTCGATTTTCGTTGCAATTTGTTTACGTACTTTCAGTTTTGGAACTGGTTCCAACAGTGTTGCCAGGTTGGAGATTTTTTTTTGTCCCCAGATTGTTGATGGTCACAGCTTTTTTGAAATAGAAATATTCGGTCTGTTTAAAAATAGATTAAGAATTCTGAAAAATAAAGCGAATTGTACTATTTTAAAAAAGTGGTGACAGTCAAATAATCTGAATTAAAAAAGTCCCTAATCTGGTAACACTGTGTTCCAAATACAATGTTGGCAGAGTTGGACTTTTACATTCAGAAACCACCGGGAAACACACACCGGAAATTTCTTATTAAAATGTTTTAGTTTTAAGAATCAATAAATGCCTGTCATTAAATAAAAGAAAAATTATACTTAAAAATTTCTCGAGTACATTCAAAATAAAAATAAAAAACTTGCCAAACTAGCAATCTTGTTTCGGCCTCAAAAATAAATAAATAAATAAAAATAAATCTGCAACTAAAATAAAAAATGTAAAAAATTAACAGGTTAGAGATCGATCTCACCTATTCTGTGAAAAAAAAGGGATTTTGAATTAATGAAATTCAAACGAGAAAAATGAAAAACACGCTGCCATTGGATTAACATTAGAGTGGAAGTGTCCTCGCATAACAAGCTTAGGCACACAGAAATACCGTACAGCCCGTGGCGAAACAAAATTAATCATATCCGGGTTAGGGATGTTACTCCGACAACAGTAGTCGTCATCCGTAATCGGATTAATATTCATTTTTATTTAAAGTTATTTCAGCGATGTTGCTAAGTGTATCTTAACGGCTGGCAACATACCAGAATTCCGTACCCTTTTAATAAGTAAGAAAACCCGTTTTTAAAAAGATTCACCTTCTCAAAAACTATTATAAAAATCTTCACCAGGCCTGGACAGTTTTTGAATAACTTGTTTCGATATTTACTCTTTAGAATCGACTGAAAATTATAATTTTAGTTATACAATTACAAGATTAAAATAAAAAACCCACCAGAAAACTAATGTGAGATAAAGAAAGTTAAAAGTTTGCTATAGAACACAAATAAAAGAAAAAAAAAAGTAAATGCAAATGCTGCTAATTTGTTTCGGTTCATATAAAACTAAATCTTCTTCGGTTTCAAAAGCTTGATTTTTAAAAGAACCGTAAAGTAAAAGGTTAGACAAAATTATGTAAATACTTAAATCAGAGACACTAAGAACGTGTTACGAAAATAAAAACTAACTGGTTGTACTACATCACGTAAACTGTCACACATACGCAAAATAACAGATTATTTGAATTATACTCATAGTTTGAATTATTAAATTCTATGTTTATTTTAAAACCGAACAGATTTTTGTTAATGCGATTTTCCCCACAGAAACGTTAATATGAATAAAAACTTTTTAAATAACAGACATGTTCTTCGTACTCCCGTTTTTTTTTTTTTTTTTTTTTTTTGTTTTTTTTGTTTTTTTTTTTTGTTTTTTTTTTTTTTTTTGCAAAAGAAAGTCTGAAAAATACGCCATTACATACAGTTTAAAAATTACATTTAAATTTCATTTATTACGCTACATTTAAATAATATTTATTATGTTACATTTAAATCACGTTTACTACGTTTAAATGTTACATAAAACAACAACAACAAACCTGAATCATAATCTTAGCTTATGATAAGTATGTGATAAATTACAACTGTTTAAAGTTAATGTACTATGCTTTTGGTTTTAGAGAATGGGGGAAATTTGAGATACTTTCAATTGCATTATGAGATGTTAAGTATACAGAATCATAGCTGCTAACTTGTACGGTTTTTTGTTACCACTAAAATGTAATAAAAATTTTTGTCTTTTGTTTCATCGTTTGAAATCGTTCAATTTCGACTGTTGTTTCAGGCAAAATTTACTATTAAAGTTTAGTGGCGAGAAAAATCCATACAAGTTGGCAGCTATGCCGGATGAATGAGATCTCATAAATTTTCATTTGCTTGTCATTTAAATCGAATATCATATACCGGGTGTCCCAAAAATTACTGATGGATTTTAAAATTCAATAACATGCAAACGATGACAGATATTACATTTTTTTTTTTTTGCAGTAGGGTTATGTATCATGTCAGGAGTTTTTTTACTGTGATTCTTGGTTTTAGTTCGAATTTCAAACAATAGATGGCGCTGAGAGCAATAGGTGCTCAGTCCAGACCCGATTTTTGGTACTTCCGGATCCATTCAATACATTTTAATCTCCTTTTTTCGCATGGAAGAAGAGAGAGGCTGAAAAATCGAGCCTGGATTTAGCGGTTATTCCTTGCAGCTCCATCTATCGATGCTATTTGTAACTAAAGCTGTGAATCGCAACATAAAAACTCTTACATATTACATAACACTCCTGCAAGAATTTTTTAATATCTGTCACCGTTTGCAAATTATTGAATTTTAAAATCCATCAGTCACTTTTGCGACATCCGGTACTTTTAACTTGTATGGTATTATTTATCTGCTTCCCACTTGAATAACCCCACATCTTTATTCGAACTTTTGACAATTCACTGGTATAAAGGATAGGTGATTTAAAATCTCCTATAAATGCACCATATGGAGTAAACTCCCGTTTTTCGGTTTTTGTATATTCTCCAGTTTTGTATTGTAACTCGATTAATAAAAAAATGAGTTTCAATCACAAATAACATTATTTAATTTGGTTCATGGCTAAAAAGTCCTCAGTTATAAAATTGGCTGAAACATCCGAAATAACATACGCTATTTTTTGGTATAGAATCTGCACTTTTTTACACTTAAAACGGGTTTTTTAAAATGAAATGCATTTTAAACAATGAATACATAGATTATTCATTTATTTATTTATTAATATTATTATTATTATTGCAAACTCCTCTTTGTATGATATATTATGCTTTTGTTAGTGTTTTATTTAAAAAAAAAGAAAAGAAAAAATATATAATTAGTTACATTGAGTAGCTTAAATTAAATATGAAAAATTATAGTTAATTTTACAAGAAGACAAATTTCATAAGTTAATTTTAATAATTAGATGTACATGGGTTTCTCAATTTCTAACATAAAAAATTTTTTAATTTAAGTTCAGGAAATTATTACAGTAGACGTTCGTTTTTACGAACCTCTTTTTAACGAACACTTGCGATTTTACGAACTATAGAGTGGTCCCGAATGCACTCCCATAGAAGCAATGTAATTTTTCGCTCCCATTTACGAACTACAAAATATGAAAATCTCTCTTTTGCGAACTTGGTTTTCGTACTTCTGCATCTTTTTTTTTTGAATATCGGAATGCAGTGCCAACGTCTCTAAACTCTATACAGGTGCGATGAAACATAAGGTGCATTCCGAGAATGTGTTGGTTTCCACAATCTCTTTCGCAGGAAGGGGCATGGCAAAATTTTTAAGTAGTGATTGTCTGGACTAAAGCACTTTTTTGAATGAAACAATAACTGTGAAAAGATTTCAAGCATAGATAAAATAAAAACATATATTTTCCAAAATGTGATTAAAAAAAAAAAAGATAAGTGATTATTTCCATTCCTATTTTTTTATCTATGTTTTCATCTGTGTATTTTCATCTACTAAGCACTAATACAGTCTGTGTTTTCGTATGTAATGTTTTCAAAGGATGCTATAACTTATGTTTCTGTGTACTAACATTATTTTTTGTGCAAAGTTTTGCATTTATTTCCTGTATATTTAAAATACATGTATAACTTTATTAAATAATAAATAATCTTGAAATACTGATTCATCTATGGAGAGGATCAGTTTGATTCATATCGTTTTTTGTGTTTTTCTATTTTACGAACTTTCTATTTTACGAACTATTTGGGTGTTCCCTACGAGTTCGTAAAAACGAGCGTCGACTGTATTATGATTTCATTTAAATACATATTTCAGTTAAATTATTGAAAAATTATACCAAAAGTGATACCAGGGGGCGCATTGTATAGGGAAAATTTTATTGTCCCTACCAGAACCCTTAATAAGTAATCTTTATGATAATTTTAATTAAAATATGCTATAAAAAGTTGCGATCGAAATATTATTTTCAAAATAGTGGTAGGAACAATGAAACTTTCTTTATAGAATGGGACCACGCGATACATATTATTTCAGCAAATGCGCTTACATTTCGGGATGCGTCTTACAAACCATACAGTACGGTGAGTGTTAATTACATTGCATGGTACCTTCTAGTTTTTACCGAAGAATAACCTTGCATACATCATAATTTTCTATTATGTTATTACTAATCCCGGCTGCAGTTGTAAATAAGGATATACTCCTCACACATTTTAAATCTCATTGGAACATATAAATAAAAATTCCTTTACGCTAGAAATAATTTTATTTAGTTGTTTTCAGATTGCTGAAATTTGTTTGGATATTATATAAAGATTATGAACCAAACATGTTCATGAACTAAACTAGGATATCATGCTCTTTAAAAAACTGGATATTAAACTACATATGGAATAGCATAATGGATAAATAATAATACATATGCTCCAAGTTTATAATTGTTAAGCTACAAGTTAGGCAAAACAAGATTAATGAATGTTGCAATTATTAAAATATCTCCCTTTTCTAGTGCTTTTCAAGCGGTGAGAATGTTTGAATCCCATTTTATCATGTACAGAATACGGTATTTATAAACCGCTTTTTATTTGTTTGTATCTGAGCTTATTCCCAATGCCATTTTTTGATTTCATGAATGATTTTCTTATACATTGTTTAACAAATTATGTATCCTTCGTTTGTTTCGTATAAATGTAATACAAATTAATTTTCTTGTGTACTAAAAATCACCTTTCTGAATTCTATCTGTGCAATAAACGTTTGTAAAGAAATGGACATTTTAGCTTAATATTTTGACCTCTCTAACTAGCTCAAAGGCACCGTTAGGTAGTTCCATTACAAACACATTAATTGATGGCGTCTGAAAATATATTTGTTATTTTTATAAATATAATATTTATTTTAAACAAATTCTAGCTTCCATTTTCGGAATATTTTTCGATACAAAAAGAAAAACTCATAGTTTTAGATTTATTTCCGTGCGTTTTTCATTTCTGGTGTGTGGAACTGAATCAGCCTCTCGAATAAAATTTTCCTGTCGTTTGCTGCGAAGGACGTGGTCTTCTTTGCACACATATTGGACGTGGTATTTGAATATTCGTTGTTGTTTGTAAAATAATTCCTTTCTTTAGCTGCAAGTATTTGGGATTTTAAAAACGATAGAGCCGATGAAGGGCCATTTTTATCCTCTGAAGTTCGGCAGAAGCTATCTTGTTTTTAAATCAATGCACGACAACTCAGGAGTAATTTCATCCTCTATTACTAACGGTTCAAAACAAGAACATCATTTTCCCGTGTCCCGGGAGAGTGTCAAGTCCAATCTTCTGAGAAAGGCTGTCGTAAAATATCTGGATGACTAACATTTTTCTGCTGAAGTGATCGATTTCGCCATAGAATCGTTATTTCTGGCGCTTTGAGAAATAACATATCATTAGCTGAATTTTTAAAAAATATTAATCTTATTTATTTTATTTGTCTTTTCAGTGAGAATATATTTCTGAAGAAATAAACGTGCATTTATTTTTATTAGCCTTGACACCTTGTTAAGGGGTTTCAAAACACTTAAAACTTCAAAAAGTTCGATTTTTTTTTTTTTTTTGTCTTGATACCTTGTTAAGGGGTTTCAGGATTCTTAAGGCTTCAAAATGTTCGATTTTTTTTTTTTTTTTTTTTTTTTTTTTTTTTTTTTTTTTTTTAGATGTTAAGCGCCTATTTTTTTCGAACATTTTGATATAATTGTTTCCTTGAAATTCCCATTGCAACAGAAGTTATGGCTTTTAGAATTATACCCGATCAATAGCTGAAGCGGCGTTTCCGGAACTTTGAAGTCATTTTTCTGCAAATGACGTTTTTGGGCATAACGCGAACGATATCTAAAAAACTTCTGAATGAATTCATGAAATTTCCAAAACGTATGTTTCATATTATTCTGTATAAACTAAACCTAAAATTTATTTTTTATTGTTCAGAAAAATATTTTTTTAGGTGATTATTGCTGTTGAATTTTTCGAAATTTTGCATTAGCTAAATGCAACTTTGTATTACAAATATAGAAATAGTTTAAATACAAATTTATTCATGTTCAGGGCAATCATTATAATCGGAAGTATAAGTAGGCACCAAAATTTTCATTTTAGTTGCAATATTTATTTTTTAATCCTGCGCGTAAGCTGTTATACCAATTTGCCGCTCGTCAAATATCTGAAAGTTTGGAGCCCGTTACATATGCTAATTCTGCATCTTGCAATTTTTTAAATACATGAAAAGAAATATTATTCTTATACCTTTTATTCCAATAAAAGTTGTGTTTTAAAATTATTTATAAACATTTTAAGCTATTAAATGTTGAAAATGCTATTTTTTTTTCTTTTTTTTTTACAATTTTATGACTTCTGAGACCCCGTAAAGGTTATTGCAGAAATATTCATGACAGAAAACAAAATGTCACCCTAAATCATGTGACCTTAAAACCAGTGATTATTTATATGTTAAAAAGTTTTATTTAATGTTTCGTATTATAGTAATAAATATATCGGCTAAATTGATGTTTTAGAATTAAAATTATATTATTTACAATTTCTTATATTATTTACATTTCTTTCTTATTTATTATATTATTTACCATTTATTAATTTTACTGTCATAAAAAAGAAAGGGAAATCTCGACAAAAGAAACTTGCTGAGATTAACACGCCAGCAATGTCCACTGATGACCTCCTACATTTGGACACCCGACAGAAGTCATAACAAATGAAAGGGGGTGAGTATCACATAAAACGTTGCGATGAAAAGTACGACGCGGCAGACCAGTCATTCCTTAATCATCGCTTAATAATCTTGTCCTACACCAGGATTTCATGTCGTAACCCGATGACTTGTTAAAACCGCCAAAAGTAGGAATTGGTGCCCCGCTCTGCTCGTCTCATATTAAATGACGTGCCAGACTCAAATATTCTTATTGTACTGATATGTACCTTTAATGTGCCAAAATGTCAAGCTGTTACTCGATGACTTAATTATACCACCAAAATTAAGAATTGCTTTGAATTAAGCTCTGCTTATCTCTTAACAAGATATGACGAGGCAGACTGAAATATTCGTTTCGTACCAGTACCTTCAAGGTGCCAATATTTCAAACCGTAACTCGATGAGGTCATAGTATTGTCAAAATAGCGAATTGGAAAACCGTTTTCCTCGCTTTGTCCCGAGAAAAATCGTGCCGTGAAATTTATCCCAAATATGCCACACGCCGCATTCCAAGAAAATATGGGGATCCGTCCCATTGTTTCTCAAACCTTTTTTGCTTGCGATATTACATTTTTGTCCCGCCAAGACATTAAAATAGTGCAGCTTTAGGTTTGTATCTAAACAGAAAAACTTCTCAGTATCCGATAATGACTTTTCCACTTCGTTGTAAACGATCTCTTTAATATTATTAAAGTATTGTAGATCCAGAAACGCACCGAAAACAAAATCGGTACTTTTCCTTAACGACATCATCATTGTGAACTAGCCCAGTACTAGTTGGCTTTATTTACAGTCACATTAACACGTTCACGCCGGCGCGGTGGGTCACACTCGATTGTCTCTGAGCTGCCAAGCCTCCGGCTTTTTGTATACCAGTATTTTAATAAAGAAAATTTTGTTTTATTTAATTAGAACAATTGGGCTATTTAAAGGAACAACGTTTTCTCTAAAATAATATTGATGAGCAAAAAGCCGGAGACTTGACAACTCTGAGACAGTCGAGTGTGACCCACCGCGCCGGCGTGAACGTGTTAAATAAACACTAAAAAAAACAATATAATATTGTTTGTACAAAAGTGAGATTTAAAAAAATATAACATTTGGAAATTACAGGCATTCACAAATTATCTTATTAAATCAATACAAATGTATACTTACTTAGTAAACTTTTCATTGTTTGAATGAAAACATTCATTGTTTTCTGAACGGAAATTTTTTATGTATATTTCCAAAGCCCCAAAACAACTTTATTGTAGCTTCCTCACCATTAGGTAATAGCCAAATGCCATCTCAGCATCATTAATAAATGTTAAGTTATAACTTAATCTGTATAACAAATATTTTCAATTCGGAACATACCAAATTAGGATGATTTGAGAAGTTATAATTAAAAGAACACGGATTTACGTTCAATGAATAGAAAATCGCAAAGTTTGGAATGATTTGAAGTAAAAATCATTTTCAGTGTTGGAATAAATGGCACATTATCATGCATTTTGCCATGGTGTCTAAATTTCATATTAACCCTTTGAGGGGTAAGTAACTGTATTTCTGTAATGTCGAATTCACACCGGAATCTTCAAAAAATTTTATGGAAAAATAAGGAAATGCATTTTTCTCACACTGCACTAAACCTGATTTTACTGTAAATGGGCTAGACTGTATAAAAAAACAGATTAAGCATGGTGGATAACAAATAATTTGAGAAAAGATTTACATTACCTTATACAACTTAACATTCTAAAGGAAAATAAACGTTACGCTTACATTTTCTTTCGTCAGTCATTAATTCTTTAAAACCTTTCAAGGGCGGCGGTCACACGTTGTGACCACCTAATTTTAATTCCAAAACTGACAAACGGCGCCAAGGCTATTTTAATAAAATTTTGTTTTTATAACGTATTTAGAAAATCAGGTTTTTATTTTCTAAGAAATTCGTTTGTAAATTCTGGTGTCAGTCAGTTATTTTATCATTTTTCGAACAGAATTTTTTTGCCCCGGAAAGTTTTAAAGTACGCTTTTTATTTAATACTAGAAAGCCTGCGAGCAGTCATTTTGACTGTTACCAAATGGATATATCTCGGTTTGAACCAGAAATTTTTTTATAAAATAAGTTTTAAAGATACAGAGAAAAAAAAAAACCTAGTTAAATGGATAAGTTAATAATTTAAAATAAAAATTCTGGTGTGAAATATTTTTCTAAAATTTCGGTAAAATTCTTGGTCTTTCTAGTGTTAAGGAATTTATACCAACAAACTATAAAGTCCCTTAACCCCTTGAGGGGCAAGCACAAATACCTCTAAATATTGAATTCTCACCGGAATAATCGAAAATTTTTATTTTTAAATATGGAAAAGCAATTTTTCGATGAATTTCCTCCATTAAAAATGTAAAATTTAGTTAAAACTTTCTGGTGAGAATCTTGTTTAAATTAGGTGGGATATATTTTATCGCACCGCCTCTCAAGGGGTTAAATAAATAAACAATAATAGAATTTCGGAATAATTCGTGCAATGGGAATGAGAATTTGTATGGCATGATGGAATAAATTAAAATTTTAGAAAGAAAAATTGTGAAGTTTTGAATTATATGGTGGCATTGTGATTACCTAAACGTCTATGATTGACGAGTACAGTTCAAAGAGTTTTCATCAATAAAATTAATTTGTGATGAGAAAAGTATATTGCACGATTCAAAAGATTAGAATAGCTAACAATTTTTGAAACTTGGGTAGTGACCAGGATTTTTTTACTGAATGAACAGATTTATTTATAAGAATATCTAAAAGGAAAAGTAAAAAAAAAAAGGGATTTTTTTAGAACAAAATCAACAAATCTTATAACAGCTTTTTAAGGGTATATTTTCTAAAATGGTGAGATAATTCGAAATTTAGCAAGTCAGATAAGAACACAATAATATGGATTATAATTATCAGAATTGTTGCTAAGTCTCCTGCTTTTTGCACACAACTATTATCTTATAGAAAATGTTTTTCTTTTAAATCGCCCAAATGTTGCAATTAAATAAAATAACATTTTCTATACTAAAATACGGGTAATCAAAAAGCTGGGGAGGCCGCAGCTCTGAATTATAATTATAAAGATTATTATTATAACAACAATATGATGATGATAAGAATAATAATAATAATAATAATGATAAAATAATAAATAAGTATTATTATAATTATTTTATTACAGTAATTATGATTTTAATAAAAGTCATATTTTATTATTATTATTAATAAAAGTTATTTACATTAATCAAAGTTCCATATCGAAAATTAAAAAAAAAAAAAAAAGAATCAGCCATTTTGTCACGGTAATACCTTCCCGTTTATAACTGTATTTTTGGTTTTACAAAATATTAAAATTTACTCTTTCAATGTATGTATATATGTATATCGGTAGTCGTTCGTTACCCTCGAAGTTTTTTTCTATAACATTTTCTCAGTGTCTTCATCGTTGTACCAGGGTTTTGTCGATATTTTCGTTGTTCCATTTTGAAAAGTCAGGTATTGTCATTTTGCGTTTTACAACATGGCAAGATATTGTGAGGTGATTATTTTTTTTCGCTGTAAAAAAAAAAAATGTAAAATGATACAAATCCGGGGTTCTTTTGCAAAAGCAGACAGGAACGTGCGTAGAATATACGCTGAAAAAGGCAGTGGCTGAAAAGGTTCCATATGTAGAGTTTTTATGAACCTAAAATTGGATAGATTTTAATTTGAAAGTACAATATCATAGAAATTTGAGCTTGCGTGTTATCGAAGACATTGAGGCCTTGAACATTGAATTCCTTCTTGAGAAAATTGTCTGAATTCTACACTGATTTTAGATATATTATTGTTTATTCCCTCTGGCGTGGGTAACGTTGGTCTGATCAGATATTAATAATAATTAAAGCATCTGCTTTTAACAGAATAATAAATAAGAATAATCGTTTTTGTTGTTCTTGTTGCTGAAATATGTCAAAACTCGTCGAAGAAAATCACTAAGGGTAAACGTTGAGATGTTGTTTACTCGAATAGCTAGCGTTATGTCTTAGCCAGATCTATTTTAAATTTTTGAAGAACTCTACACAAAAAGAAATAATTTAAAGGAAAAAACAATTATTGACTTACAAATGAATGGTAGCATTAAGCATAATTTGTATACTAATGAAATATTGCACAACAAAAACATTAAACAAAACAATAAACTTTAAATAAAAAATATTTTATCTAATAGTTATGAAGTGCATTATGAATTTCTTTGTTCAAAAATGTTCAACACAAATAAATGTGAAGTATGAGCTGACCAATAAAATTTGAGACAAATATCACTCTAATGCAAATGCTAACAGATCTATACACGTTATATAAATTATATATAACAATAAATTGTAATAGAATGATAATTATGTAAGATGCATAATATACATATCTTAGTTCGCAAATATCTAATGCATACACGAAGGACAGACAAATATTTGAAATACGCTTCTTAATTTAAAATTCTTTTAAATTTAGAAGATTAAACATTATTTTTACATTTACTTTCGGCAGACTTTAATCAACTCAAATACTGTTTTAAATTCATGTTATTTTTTTTTCCTGTTAAACTTCAGACTTTCTAAAATAAACAAACAGCATAGTAGATTATGCGAAATAATTCATATAATGGGAATTAGAATTCTCATTAAATGACAGAATACATTAATATTTTATAAAGGAGAAATAAGAATATTTGAATTTCATGACATTGTGAATGCTTAAAACGTGTGTTTGAAAAATACCGTCCAAAGTCCTATCATCAATTAAAATACATCAGTAACGAGAAAAGTATATTGCGCATTTCAAATGATGTGATTAGCTATAAAATTTTGGAGCTTGGATAAATGAAAAAATGTTTTGCGGAAGTACTAGAAAGATTAGTTTTGTTGATTCGTTTCTTTTTAAGACTAGATTTTTTTTGTATTAGAACACAGTCAATTAATAACTCAGTACACACTTTATGTTTATCATTTATTAATAAAACAAGTCAGAAATTGTACGTCAAACGTGGCAAATGAAGTGCGTTCGTACTATAACTAGTTTTATAATTATTCTGATCTTGGTGCAATTGCTGATGTACTCGAATCGAAAAATGAATGAATATAAAAGTTATTACGATTATATATATTAAATTCAGTAATACGTAAATAATGACTCCATTTTGAATAGGACGTAATCGCCATGGCACACTAGAATCATTACCTTTCGTGGGATATCAATGAATTAATTACGTGTGATAGGATTTAATAGAATGAAGAAAACTTTTTTAAAATATTTTAAAGTTTTGATTCGATGTTCATAAAATTCGAAATGACTCGACAAAATTTAGCAATGATTATGCGTATGAAATTTCAAACCATTCGTTTGGGTAGATTTTGCGCTGTTATATGCGGACAGACGGACAAACAGGGTACAACGGAACAGACGAAGGCTATACGTGCTACGTATTTATATAATTACGAACGCACCTAAAAAGTATTGTTATGAGATTACTGTTCAAATTTATGTTTAAAGCAATGTTACGGTTTTCAAGCTAGCGGAGGAAACATTCTCTAATAAGCAGAATAAGGCCGATATAATAATAATAAGAAGAAGAAGAAGAACTTATGTAATAAAGGTGCTGTGAAAGAAACACAAGTCTTTATTTATTTGTTGTTATTCTTCGAAAATATCTTACGATTAAAGTTCTCAAATTACTAAAAAAATTCTATTAATTCGTTTGTGTAACAAAATTTCAATTTCGCGCCATTTTTCTATTGTATTTTCTATTTTACATAATTGTATGTCGTATTATAAAAGTAATGCACAAATGTATTAAAAATCTCTTTTAACTAATACTAGGTTGAGCAAAAAGTTCTGGGAAATTTGTGAAAGTTGCATTCTTATGCGCTAATTAACAACAAAGGCAACAAGAACTAGTCTTCAAAGTAGAGACCATAATAGTCCACGACTTTTTACCATCGTTCTGTTAGATTTCGGATTTGAATTCTTCGAATCACTTAAACCATCTGCCCACAGTCGATTTTATAGCCATACCAACACCTTCACCCTCATTAATCTCATCGACGGCTTTGAGAATCAGACTTTTTCTCCAATAATGTAGGATCAACAGGCGTAAATCATACTGTTCAATAGGCAATTTGGAGCCGAAATATACCGCTGGTAATCCTATATACGATACAAATTCTGGTAACTATTAGATTAAAAATTTCCCAGAACTTTTTGCTCAACCTAATAAAATGAACGCACCATTTAAATAAATATAAAAGTAAAATATGTTTTTTTAAAACACTGCATTAACCTTCCGTCTACCAGACGGGTCCATTGGACCCGACATGTACATTCAAAATATTTATTCAAACCAGAAATTTCTTCAAACCAAACTAAATGTATAAATCAGACAATAATAAGTTAAATAAACAAATTAAATAGTTTTAAGTAAAAATTCTGGTGTAGAATGTTTTTATAAAACTTGAGTAAAATTTCCGGTAGTTCTAGGGTTAAAGGCAGAAATATTCAATGTTCATCTTGAAAATTACGCCAAATTTGTTCGCTTCATGTATTTTGTTCAAAATTTACGTTCCAATACATTAATTAGGCCTGAGCACCAAACACAGGGCTCTTACTCGGTTCATTTTTTGAACACCACTTCTTTTAAAGGACAATCGTGTTTATAAATTTCGTAGAACCGTACCGGGAAGAGCGTTCTTCTTGTAATTGTTGCAGAAACCTACCACGAATTTCTTTCTAAAAAATTACTGGTTTTCGAAAAACGGACCAATGGGAGCCCTGAAAACACGATTGTGAATAATTCATTTTTTTATTATAAAGTTTTTTTATATACGTTTGGCTGAAAGCGCAAGAAAGTAAATTTATTAAAAAACATATACATTTTGCTCTGGTCCTTTTTAACAGAAAAGGAAAAAGAAAACATTATTAAATTATCTTTTTCAAAATGCATATCTCAACCTATAAATGAAAATTAATTAACATTAAACCAGTTTTCCTCACATAAAAATCATTTAGATGTTATTTTTAAAAAGCACCTAACTTTCCTCCGAACAAGAGAAGTCGCTCTTTAAAAACAGTCATATGTGTTCGTAAAAATGTAAAAAAATATTTTCACGTTTTCCCCAGAGTAAAGGGTTAAATGTTTTTAAACCTTTTTACGAATATATATATGACTGTTTTTAAAAAACTGACTTTTCCTGTCCAGAAGAAATTTAGGTACTTTTTAAAAAATGATATCTAAAATTATTTTTATGTGTGATAAATTTGCTTTAATGTCTGTAAATAGGTAAATATTAGAATAAAACTATATATAATTTAACTAAAAAATGATATAGATATGGAAATAAAAAAATCGTTAGTATTTTATGATTGTACTTACTGGAGAAATTTTGTATTTTATGAGTGTTTTTTAAATAAAAAAGGAAGCGATTTATCGTTATTCCTATGATAACAGGATTAATAACATTAAGTTATTTTATCTCACAGCACATAAGTAATAAAAACAGGATCCATTAGAACTACTAAGAAAATGTACACAAGCACAAAAAAGATATAATGTCTCTTTCCCGTTTCTGGTGTTGGCAAACCCATTTCATGTTATGGGATCAATTCTAATGCTAGTATTAAGCTTCCACGTAATCTGGACACACGTCTGAGAAATTGCGAAGACGTGACTAAAGGAATTCTCTGTTAGAAACATTAAGCATTGTTTGGATTTCTCATCTGGTGAAAAAAAAATTGTAATTACGCAAACACAGTATAGCATTGTATGATTACATTTAATGTATTTATTTCTGCAGCACTTTAACCCTTTGCGATCGAGTATCGGCAAATAACAGCCCAAGCTTTCTATACATGATTCTATTTGCACCACTATATTATAAAAGTATATTTTTTGGTAAATTGCTGTTGCACATGTAAAAATATAATTAGAAATGTTTCTTTAAAAAAAAGTGGTGCGAACCAAATAAATTTTTGCACGTGATGCATGTGCCTGGGTACTTGGACTGCAAAGAGTTAAATTAATTTATATATGTCCAATCATTTTAAGAAAATCACATTAAGATAACCGATTACTGTGGATATTTTCAATCAAAATGTTCTGCACAGATAATTTTTAAAAACATAATAAATATACAGGGTTTCCACAAAGTCTATTTACAATTTCAAGCTTTTATTTCAAACACAAATGACCTATATAAATAGGTACATAATTCCTGTACGGAAATTCTTTACAATATTAGGAGCATACATTGAAGTTTTCTTCTCATCAATTAATAAACCTCTATACAGCGTGAGTCTACAGTCATGGGACAAACTTTGAGGGTTGGTAGAGTTCACTATAACAAACGATTATTGTATAGGAATATATGACCAGAAGTGACGCGTTGAGGTGCAAACACCAGGGGAGGGGGGAATTTAACGGGGGGGGGATTATTTCAAAATTTCTCATTTACACCCTAAAATTCCTATACTATTATTTTCTTTATTTAAAACAGAAATTCCATGATTATACAAAAAAAAAAATCTTCTTTGAAAATTTCCGGTATGGAATCGAAATTTTTGAATTTAAAAAATTCCATTTCTATTTCTTTTCATGTATTTTTTGTGTTTGACAGATTTGCTAGTTTTGTGTTTTTTTTTATTCCAAAAATTTCGATTTCACGCCCGCTGTATTTAATCATAAAATGTTTGTCTCAAATAAAGAAAAGAATAGTATAGGAATTTCCTGGTATGAATGAAAAAAATGGTTTGAAATAAAAAAAAAAGCGCCAAATTGTCACTGTGGTGTTTGTACCTAGACGCGTCACTTCCGCTCATAAATCCCTATACAATAATTGTTTGTTATAGTGAGCTCTACCACCCCTCAAAGTTCTCCCATGATTTTACACTAAACCTGAATGTGCGCACCATTGGTTGCATGAAGCACGTGAAGGCGATACACGTTGACGTTTTCCTCTGATACTTCTTTTTGGCTGCTTTCTCCAATACTGCGCCGATTTCAATGAGTTTCGTGTGTCGGCGCCCATGAATTTGTGAATAGCACAATAAATTCATGAAGAATGGCTCAGTGTTGGATAGAAGTGACAGAAAAATAGTATCAGAGGAAAACTTCGATGATTATCGAGCTTCGCGGCATTCAAGCAACAAATGGCATATACAGTAGAACATCGATTATCCAAATTAATTGGAACCGACCCTCTTTCGGAAAAACGAAATTCTCGGATAAACGAGAATGTTTCCATTTTAAAAATAAGGAGAAATATATGCAACATTTCTTACTATGGTAACAAGTGCTTAATAAAAAAGCAATAGCAAATAGAAACCAGAATAAATTACCTGAAATGTTAATTTTGAAATTACCTTTTACACATATCACAAGGGTTTGAAAAATGTTTCGTTTGTCGCAGTTTCGATTGCCGTTTCTTTGCAGCTCTATCAGGGAGTTTTTTTTAATGCTATTAGTTCACCAGTTTTATCATCTTTCGCTGCACCAGCCATGCCAAACCTTTTGCAAAACATCCAAAAGCTTCAGAATTGCTAATTTGTTCGTTTTGTTCGTTCCACTCCGCAGCTTACGGGAGCTCAAGTTAAATTCAAAGGAACTATAAGAATAGGGATCGAAATATTTATATGCACCCGTAGTTTGAAAAGGAACACTTGCACACCAGGAATATGATAGTTAAAAAAAAACTTTTAAAATGGATTTTGCATATAAGGAATGCGCTTAGTTAAGCTTTAAAAATGCATTTCGGTTAAGCGATATTTTCGGTTAAAAGAGTTTCGGATAAAAGAGGTTATACTGTATATAGAGCTTTATTAATTGCTGCAAAAAATACTTTAACATATACCGGATGTTTCATAATTTCGGTATATATGAGTCATATATAAGATATATGAGTCGGTGAGGCATGAGGTTCGCAGATAAATATTCAGCGTGTTACGGGATTTTGTATGACGCCAACAAGAAAATTACTTAGAAATCTCGACAATAGAGGGCCCTATTGTAGATAATTGCATGGAATACTTCCATATTGCTCACACAACGAAGGAATGGATACGAAAACCTTAGAGAATGCTGCATGTACACTTTCATCAACAGATGAAAAATCTGATACAAATCACTATAAAGTATAAACACGCTGTTTTACGCAGAGTATTTGTCTGTTTTTAATAAATTAGGTGTCTAGTTTTAAAAATACGGCACGATTTTCTTGATTTAATGTGTTAAATTGAATTGCTCAAAGGTGTTTAACACTAGAACGGCGGCGAGGGGTCATTTTGACCAGGGATGTAGTGGAGGGTATACGGGGGTACACGCCGTATACCTTCTGGATTTTTTTAAGGAACACCGTATACCCTCTGTTTCTGAAGAAAGCTATAGTATATACACTCTAGGGTATACGCTCTGCCTTGAGCGTATACCCTCTGCTTAGAGCGTATACCCTCTGTTTTTTTACGACTACACCACTGATTTTGACCCTTTCTGAATGAATACATGTCGATTCGAACCAGAAATATTTTTGTAATATAAAATTAATATATGCTGCACAAAAATAACTTAAATAGTTTTAAGTAAAAATTCTGATGTGAAATATTTTTTTTTAAAACTTGAGTAAAAATTCCCGCCGTTCTAGTGTTAACAAAACCCGGCAATGCACCTATGGTGGAAAAATACCAACATTTTAAATATTTTAAATAAATGTATTTTTTTTCAATATAAAACTAACGAAGCATTAAATATGTTTTAAAAGAATACATAAGGCATGAACTTTAGTCATACATTATTTGTTTATATTAATAATATCCATATCTGTTCATACAGCATCTTATATAGTACCCAGAAAATTAAACTCGAAAGGAATTAATATATTTCCTCTTCGTCGATAAACTTCGAGTAATAAGCTAAAACGAGAGCGAAAAACATTTTAGTTAATTATGTTGCATGGCAAAAGAGGCATATTTCCGTTGAATAAAATCACTTCTGTTTATTTTTATAGCTTTAATGAAGCACTTTCGAATGAAGCGATACGGAGTTGGTACGTGTTTTCAAGAGGAAATTAAATAGGATGTCGTGTTATTTGGAAGGAAATGAACTCTCAAGAAAGGCATTGTTTATGTTTCTAGATAACAGCACGTGAGCCAATTAACAAATGATGCTTGTAAAAATTGATATTGAGTTAATTAAGGAATTTCGCAAGAATTTCATAAGAATTTCATATACATTTTTTCGATAGATTGAATATTACTTTTTTAACCGATTTTAACTTGTGTAACTTAATTTTTTGAATATTTCTTGCATAAAGTAATTTTTTTACTTGTCAGTTAATAAATGTAATAAAGCAAAAATTATTTCTTTAACCCTAGATCTACCGGGAATTTTATTCAAGTTTTAATAAAACGTTCTACACCAGAATTTTTATTTAAAACTATTTAACTTATTTATTTACCTTATTTTTGTCTGGTTTATATACTTAGTTTATTTTAAAGAAATTTCTGGTTTGAATGAATATTTTGTATGTACCTGTCGGGTCCAATGGGCCCGTCTGGTAGACGGAGGGTTAATCCTTATCGGTCCTGTATTACTTCCCACATGACATCAAGAATAACATCTCTTACACGAATTTTATTCGGATTGTACCACTTTCTTTTTAAGAAACATTTTTATTTGTATTTTAATAACATATCAGAGAGAAAAATGCTATAAAATTTATTTTTAAAATAAAGTGGTGCCACATAATATAAAAATAGAATCATGTATTAAAAGCTTGCGTCCGAAAAGGGTTAGTATTTTCTGCGTTTGTATGTTAGACCAGTACAAGTCATAAAACGCCAAATATTGTTCCAACTACCATGCTTCGTATAACATTCATTTGATTTATAATATACACCTTTTACTTATTTCTTTTAAAATACATAACTTTCATTTAAAATATGTACATTTAAAAATATATATCACACATGCATTTAAAATACATGTATTTCACGCATTGCATTAAAAATACAAAAAGAAAAATAAATAATGCCATAAAATTAAACATTTTATTTCGATATCAAAACATTTACAATACTGCAGTTCACTATTACTATGTTTAATCAATTTTAATTGCAGTATTTCGTTAGTATAAGAACCAGTACTATTTTTCAAATCATTATTTTTTTCCATTCACTTTTGAAACTTTTGAAGATTTTTTAAATTGCAAGGTTGTATGGCCTTAACAAATATTTGCGTAATATGTAGTTTTGGAAATCTTACTAAGCATATCTCATCTGAGAATGAAATCTCAGAAAACTGCAATTTGTTTGCAACACTTATAAAAAAAACAACTAGAAATTATGAATGGAAATGCTTTCGCTATTAAAAAAATTAATAATTATTGTTATTGTTTTCATTATCATTATTTCAATATACTAAAATTTCCATTCAGCTTCCATTACATGCTAAAATGTACATTATATAAATTAATGTCAAAATTTCATAAAACATTATTAGAAAATTCTTTGATTATTCTCAAATATAACAAGAAGAATTCGAATTTCTGAAAAAAGTTGTTAAATGTTGAAAAAATGTTAGAGAAAACTTTAAAGGATAAATCTGTGGAAAAGCTAAAACGAAAACGTTTTTAGTAATTTCTGGAAGCAACTTTGCGCCTTTACCCAAGTGGAAGTGCCAAACTTTATTAATTTATCACACACGTTTTCATTTCTATGATGTACATACAAAGCAATCTTTTTTCAATATAGAACTTTGAACTCTTCTTTAATCACAAATATTTAGACAGATAACCGCCTCGGGAACCCAACTTTCGCTTTAGATTTGTAGCGGAACCCCGGGGGAAATACAATCCAGCATCTTAAAGTTTAATATGGTTTATCTTACCCTTAACGGTCGCTTAATATTTGGAAAAACCATCAAAAGGGTATCTAGTTTTTTATTTCAGAAACTGAATAGTTATAAGGTTTTTATATAAAATATGCAATTAGTTTTTTTTTTTTTTTTTTTTTTTTTTAAGGCGAAAAAAAAAGATGTTATAGAACAAATTCACATTTGTAGAAAAGCCATCATGAGAGAATTCTGTGTTTTAATGTTTGTTTTACCCCATACAAATTAATGAGAATAAGACCTTTATTTTTCACAACTTAGATCTTTAATTATCACCATCAAACAAATTTTTACAAACAATATAACACACATTAAATTTTGTTTCTTAATGATTTTTTTGAGTGTGATATACTTCAAATCATGCAATACCAAGTTTTACTTCTCAGTCAACGCGCTCTAATATTCGAAGACTTCACACGGAAATGCCAGTTAAATTTTTCTGGTTTCAGAAGTTTTTTCCAGCAATAAATCTCCAGCCCGGAAGTATGACGGGTATGAGAAATAACGAACGACACCTCAGCCCGTGATATTGACGGGAGCGAGAATTAAGGGGTTAAGATCAGTTAGAAAATTGACCAAACAAAGTATTTCTGTGTTAAGTTTGAAACTTATAAGTTTTTTAGTCATTTTTTTTTAACAGATGACCGTGAATTTCTAAGTATTTGACACTTTTATGCAGAGTGTAAGGTCATTTTGAGGTTACACATGACCATTTTGCTCAACCGACAAAATATGAACTTCCTTAAAAAAAGACATATTTAAAACCACCAATACATAAAATTATTAATATTAGAAATATGAAAACTACAATACAATACCAATACTATATAACAATACAAGTACTACCGAAAAAAAATACTGATATAAGACAAAAAACAATGAAGTGTTTTTTTTCTTCTTTTTGAAATAGATACATAGAGTAAGGTGCGAACGAGAAAATATAATTATATGAATGCACGTACAAATTAATATCAATAGCAATACAATAATACAGTAAATACACAATTTGCAACTGGAATACTGAGCTTTGAACCCAATTTTAATTTATAGAAAACACATTACCAATTTAAAACAAGATTCAACAGACTTATATACTGGGAAATTATAAGTCGTTTGTCACTACAATAAACACATAACGTACTAACGTACAAAACTAACGTACTAAAACGTGCAAAAAAATTTTTTATATATAGTCCACGTACTCTAGTAATTTAATTACCAAAACTACACCAATATCGAAACTTAAAATACCAGAATGTGAATACAATAAATGCAAGCGTTATAGTTGGAGACAAAAATTTTAAATAATTCCTATTTACATAATTACAAAAAATACCAAACCACAAAACTCAAACCCAGAAACCCGGCTGATGGTCAAGAAGGACAAGGCGCACCGGATGACATGACTCAGGAAGGAAGAGTGTTCGTAAATAAAAATTCGATATTTTCTAAAAAAAAAAATTATACACTCTATTATTTTAGACAATGTCGCGTAGTTTAAAAATTCATATTCCTTTTTTACAAAATTTTCATATATTCTATCAAGCTACGAAAATTTCAATACCCAGTATATAAACTATCGCATAAAATCTAGTAATTTTTGTTTATACCTCGTATAATATGTTTAAGCTTGCGAGTAAATAATATGTAAGTATAAACATTTCTTGAGGTTCTTAGATTTCTAAAGAGGAATGTGTACGACTAATGCTTATTTTGTAACGATAAGATCATTTTGAATTACAGAAAACTATTTTAATTGTTTTGTCGGATTAAATAGTTAGGATGCTGGTTGTCTTTATTCAAACTAAATATTTGGGAATCAAGAAAAATAACTTGAAATTTCGTTTTATATTAAATGTGTTGTATAGTTTTATATTAAACGTGTAGTGTTAGTCTTAAATTTAACGTGAGCTGATATCCTAACATTTGAACTATGCTGATTTATACTATTTTTTTTTTCAAATTAATCGTCCGTTTATTTTATTTGAATATTTCTGAATAAAGAATGATATACAGGGTGATTTTTTTAAAGTCGTGAAAGTAAAATCCTATAACAAAATAACCACTTATCCAAATGACCTGAAATTTCACCAGTATGCTTCCAAAGCAATGGGAATTTTTTAGTAAAAAAAAAAAAAAAAAACTTAAAATCGCACCGACAGATGGCGCTGTATATGCATTTAAGCCGGGAGACGAGCTAGCGCGCGACACACGCACAGTGGCAATAAAAACCTGAAGCACGTACACCTCGTGTTCATTATTCTGACCTCAATCCCTGCGATTTCTGGCTCTGGGGGTACCCAAGAATGTTGTGTATTGTGGTGGTTTTTCGAGCTTAACTGACCTGAAAGCACGCATTGTGCACCAGATCCACAGCATCCAGCCGGATATTCTTTGCTTTGTTGTGAAACATGCGGTTTCACGTTTCCAACTCGTAGCTGAAAACGGGGGACAGCACATTGAAAAAATCTTGTTTTAGTCGTGCAGTTCCGTAAGAATGCTTTGCTCCATATTTTTATTTCGTTCTGTTTCTGCGAAGGCGTTCGCAGTGTCTTTACCCAATTATTGCATTCCGTATGTTTTTGATATGCCTAATAAAATGTTCGTTTTTCTTGAAGTGCCGTCCATTGTTTTCCTCCCACTGACGATATTCTTTGTTTCTGTGAACTTACAGCGCCATCTGTCGGTGCGATTTTAAGTTTTTTTTTAACCACGCCAAAGAAATTCCCATTGCTTTGGAAGCATACTGGGGAAATTTCAGGTCATTTGGATCAGTGGTTCTTTTGTTATAGGGTTTTACTTTCACGACTTTAAAAAAAAATCACCCTGTACAATGCATTTCTGAACTATTAAATGAAGATTACTAATATACAATAAAAGGCCGACCTCTCAATTTTTTTGAATACCAGAAAATTCTTACAAAAACGTTAGCTTTATTTAATTGTAGAAATTGTGCTATTGCATAAAACAAGTATGTCATAAAAATATTTGCGTTAACCCATTGCCCCTTGCAATTACGTTTGGGTAATGGCGAATTCCCACCGGAAAATTAGAACAATTTTATTTCAAAATAAGGAAAAGCAATTTTTTGACTTTTTTTTTCCCGCCAAAGTTACAAAAATAAAATTTCATATTTTTTTTTCTGGTGTAAAACTTCATGAATCGTAGGTGGGATAAAATATATCCCACCGCCCCTCAAGGGGTTAACCGCTAAAACTATATCGTTGAGGCTTTCAAATTTTTAGCTGAGCATCGATTGCCACCTCAAATTATAAAGGATAATTTTCGCTTTGTTTGATCTTAAACTTTTGTGTCTGTAAGAAAGGCTGAAAACGGGGTTCGATCCCGATTTTAAATTTAGATTTCTTGATTGACATCACTACTCTGGAATGGTAAAATTCCTCTAGTTTTCTCCTTAATTAATATATCACTAAATAAGGCGAATTTTACTATTTCAAAAAACTGGTGCCAATCAAGAAATCTGAAAATTTTTAATTAAAAAATAGTGGTAGTTAAGTAAATAATTTGAACAAGCGCATTTATTTTGACAGTTGCGTCAACGCAATAACAGCGGGTAATGAGTTAAAAAAAATCGGGAGGTTGGCAAGTACGAGTAAGACATATAAAAACGTAACCTAACTATAACTAAACATATTTATTACCCCGGTGGAAAGTATACGGTACTTTTATATTAGCCGGGCGCAACTCTTGCCTGGAAGCTTTTTTTATTCTCTGCCAGTGTTGCTAGTGGGTTACTTTTTTTAAATTTAGATTTCTTGATTGACATCACTACTCTGGAATGGTAAAATTCCTCTAGTTTTCTCCTTAATTAATATATCACTAAATAAGGCGAATTTTACTATTTCAAAAAACTGGTGCCAATCAAGAAATCTGAATTTTAAAAAAGTAGCCCACTGGCAACACTGTTCTCGGCATGTGTAAATTAGAAAACGACGTTTTATTTTGAAATAAATTGTTTCAATCCTTCACTGCACGACGTGCCACATTGCACATACCTAAAAACACTTTAATTCTTATTATGTGCCATGAATTTGGCCAACATGATCTCTATTCCTGATCAAGAATAGTCCAAAGAATATAATAACACTTATTTTGTACATGTCAGATGTCTGCATTTGACAAAAATTAGAATTTGTTCTTTGGAAGACAAAAAAAAAAAAAAAAAAAAAAAAAAAAACAATAATAATAATAATAATAATAAATCGATCAAGCTATTAAGGTAAATTTTACTTTCATTATTTTTAGTGAATGCTTAAAAATATTAATATAAAAAAAGTTGCAGAGTGTTAAGCAGATAAAATTAATTAATTTAAGCTCATTTAGTTGTAAAATATAGCAATACAATATCTTAAAACTCTAATTGTGTACATAGAGTACACACCATAAAATATCAAATTTTAGCTGAAAATTTGAAATTTAATTACCGTATATACTCGCGTATAAGTCGACCCCTAAATTCGTGAAAAAAAATATGTTCGATACCAGTATTTTCTTGTAGCCATCTTCAGCTTATTTAATATTAACAAATTCTGCATTTAGATAAGACGAATATAACTTTTTTTAAATACTGGTATTCAGAGCCTGATTAACCACGGGGCAAATTCCTACCACTAAAAATAAACAGAAAATTTTGCCTCATTCATGGCAGAAATTTTACATGAATACGGCGTTTACATAAGTCGAACTTTTCTTTTAAAATTTATTGGTGTAAGTGTGCCCCGTTGGTAATCAGGCCCTGCTGGTATTCAGTCTGTTATTCCTCCCGAATTTGGGGTCGACTTATACGCGAGTATATACGGTATTTTACTATTTTTCCTATTGTTAGACCGATATATAGATTTCAAATAATTCTTATCATAAAAAAAGAAAAAATTCGTGAAATGAAGGGATAATAAAACCACAAGACGAAATGCAATTTTCCACCTTCATTCAACGTAAAATATATAATGTGAACTTTAAAATTTCACAGTCTTACTTAACCCTCCGTCTACCAGACGGGTCCATTGGACCCGACAGGTACATACAAAATATTCATTCAAACCAGAAATTTCTTTAAAATAAACTAAGTATATAAACCAGACAAAAATAAGGTAAATAAATAAGTTAAATAGTTTTAAATAAAAATTCTGGTGTAGAACGTTTTATTAAAACTTGAATAAAATTCCCGGTAGATCTAGGGTTAAAAGGCGACTAAACTAATGAAAAAGATGTTACAAGTTTAAAATATACATTTTATTTAAAACTTCTCCTTCTCTAAAAATCTTCCGCTTCTCCTTTTTTAAAATGAGAAGTTTTAAATAAAACGTATATTTTAAACTTGTAACATCTTTTTCATTACTTCAGACGCCTTTTAAGTAAGACTGTGAATTTAAAGTTCACATTATATCTTTTAAATTGTTTTAGTTTATGGTATTTTTTGTTATTTTGTTTATTTAAAATGAAATGAATCTTAATGTTTGAATCTTTAAGAATGCCGCACAGTTGGTCTGATAAGAAAATCCAAAAATTACGGTCGTGTGATCCTGTAAGCGATCATTTTCTCAAAGTTATCCCCCATTTATCCCATTGTATGAACAACAGCGAAATCACATCTATAACAATTACAGTGGATTTCAGAGAGGTAGTAGTTTTATTGACTACAAACAGTGTTTTGCCTCACAGACTGACGAAGGAAAAAATTTAAACGCCATTACCACAAAACACTGGTTTATCACAGGTTTTGTCATGATGACTTTGCACGTTTACGGATTTACATATTTCATTTTTTTTAAATAGTAAAGCAAATTCTCCACAAACTATATCGGAAAAACACGCAAATATTTTTTTTTCAAGTTATAACAAAAATTAGGATAAATTTTTATGGGTTTTTTAATTTTTATTATATATTTTTTAAATATTTTACAAATTTCTCATTGTTCTTCAGTTATAATCGAGAGACAATTAGGAATATAAAATAGCATGACGGCTAAAAAATATGGAACCTGCACTTCAGAAAAGTGCATGGCAATAGTAGGGTACCTTGCCAGTAAGTAAGTAGTAACCTCGCCAGTAATTCATACCCCTCCATATGTAGATCAGATTTTTGAAATATTGCTCCATTTCAGGCGGAAGTTAGTTTTAAACGTAGCACTAGACAGAGCAGTTTTGTTTGAATGTTTGTGCACCTGTTATCACATTTTCGTAGGCTGCGTGCTGTAAGAGAAGCCATTTTATGAAATTTTTATATTAGAAAGTGTAAAGATTTAGTTTTCGATTAGTTGGAGACAATTACGGTAAGTTAAAATAATCTACTTCCATCTTGATTGTTTCAACTAATATTTTTATATGATTATTGTTAATCATAGTCCAAGGATGAGATTTTTAAAATTAATATTTAGATTTTCGATTTACTTCTTTCGCCTGATCAACCACTGGGAAAATGGAAATAAAAAAACTATTTATTTATGATTTTGTGGCTATTTAATTTCAGCGGATTTCATTTTTGTCCATTTCCAATCACGTTAGTATACTTCTAAAACGTAAATGGAAGAAATGTAATAAAACCCCCATAACATTGGCTTTATTTGATCAACTACTGGCTGGATTACCCTAGTTTTTCAAGATAAATATTGTCGTATAATATCAAAACTGTCATTACTTATAAAAATTTGATTTTTTAAAAATAAAAACATTATTAAAATAATTATTTACATAATTGTTACAGTCATTCAGGGTAACTTTGATCCGCATTTTCTCTATTTTCATATGCCACACTCTTACTTTAAGAACATTATTGCAACTAGGGGCATAAAAGGGAAGAAATGATCCTAAATTTCTGTTTGACTATCAAACATTAAGCAATAAAAAATAAATTTTAACCTGGTTTAAAGTTACCCAGGCATTTAGGGTAACTTTGCACCATATGATAAATATTATCTAAAATAATTAATTATAAAAAAAAAGTATTATAGTTAGGACAACTTTAAACCCCAAAAAATGTTTTCAGATATGTAAAGATTCCGAATTTAGATTTCCCAACATCACAAGATTTGTATAATTTATGATATTACAACAAATATTATGCATAAGAAAAGTGGAAGAAAAGAACCACCAATATTTAGAAACAAAAAAAACTGTTTATTGTTCATATAAAAATAAAAATGCAGTGAAAAACAATTTTCAATGTTTTAACTCAATAATATATCCATAGTTACAGTAATACATACTTGTACTAGTATTATTCAAACAAGAATAAAAAATGTCGAATGTATGAAATGTCAAATTTGAGTAGCTCCGTCCCGAAAAACGCCTTTAAATGAATTTTATGTATTTTACACATATTTGTGAAAATATTTACATGTTATATCTAATGCATACTTTCGCCATTTATATAAAATATACGTGCAAATATGGGAAATTTTTGACAGTAGCACTTATAATTAGTAAATTATAAACATCAGTATAACTTTGAGCCGGCTTAATGTTACCCTGAAAATGTGGTAAAATGTTAGTGCCTTCTTATTTTACATTTTATTAACTATTAATAAATGCATAATCACAAAATATTAACACATTTGCAACATTTAGATAATAATATGTCTTATAAATGAGTATATTGTTCAATATTAACTTATAAATATTGTATAATATAACAATATTGTTCAATATATATTCAAAATTAACTTGAAAACAGTACTTCACAAAAATAGTTAGATGATGCAATTAATTGCGCATAATGTTGCTAATTTATTTTCTAAAATAATGAATAGAAATCCCAGTTTAGAACCTTGCCAACAGAGCACAGTTCTGGAGTTTATTTAGTCTTTTGGAGCCAAAAATATTGAAAAATACGAGGTGGTGCAAAGTTACACCCCATGGTTCAAAGTTACCCTGAATGACTGTATTATAAAACATAAATAAATAAATACAAAAAGAAGTAACAGCTAAATTAATTACAAGATTCCTAATCCATGATCAAATTTCAATCAATCTTGGTGATTTTGAATGTTTTTGGTCTTCTTTATCATAAAAAATTAAGCATCCACAATCTAATTACGTGTATGCTGCAAAAATATAAAAAAATAATAAAGTTTATTTTCCCAAAGAGAAAATAGACCTGTAAACTGTATGAGCGTATTTTAACTATTTTGTTAAATTAAGAATTTAGCATCATTATTCTGCTTGCTTTATCTCTTAAATGCGAGATTTTTTATTTTGCTTCGAAAATTTATACAGTCGGACCTCGTTATCCTGACACCCGGTTTCCACGTCAGTTTTTCAAAGTCCAGATTTTCTGTATATAATTTTAATGTAAATAAACTCCGGATTTTACGACGTTGAATAATTTTCAACTCCAGATATCCCGACGGTTTAGGAGAATTGTCCATTTTTCATAATCCATCTTATAAGCACGGAAATTAAGCGGTAAGAAATGTCTTAGCCAAACTTCTCACAAAAGTGTCTAAAATACCCATTGAGATAAATGAGAAATTTTACTTCAATCCTTTATCTGAATAAATAAACCCACACACTATGAATGACCTACTTAAGTTCCCGATAGACATATCAGTCTACTCGAGGTCTTTTTGTTCTGGTCATGCTGCGCTTTCTTGTGGTTACACGGTCTTTTCATCTGACTAAAATCGAAGCATTGCATTGCATTGTAACGATCAGAAATTATCTAACATCCATTTCTGAAACAACGAATATTGATTACAATTCATTGTATAATATTGAAAATAGAATTCTAAGAAGCACATCTAGGGATAAGCAAACCCTAATTCCTCAATATTCATGTAACATAAAAAAAACAAGTGGTCATAAATCTGATTTTTATTCTTTTCAATTTTGTTTTTGCGTTTATTTTGTTTAATAATAATGTTTTATTGCTTAAAACTGCAAGAACAGTTATGAATTTAAAATTGTCTTAAATTAATTAAAAATAATGGTTTTCATAAACATATTTTTCTCCAACTCTGGTTACCGCGACACTCCGCTTATGACGACACTTTTTTCTGGTCATTAGAGTGTCGGGATAACGAGGTTCAACTGTATATGATTCTCTGAAAGGTTTATTACACACCGAAAAATATTGAAAAAAAAAATCAGAGATACATTTTTCATATAATACGTCAATCTTTTCTTCTGTTGCACATCTGCAATATAAGTAAAAACTACTGTCGTGTGGCTGTTTTAAGTTTAAATATTGCAAATTAGTAAATATTTTAAGAAGTATGTCTCCAAATACCTTATTTTATATAATTATTTATTTCATAAAGCTTAACTTTTAACCCTTTTATTCCCATGATAGAATACGTTCTAGAAATTACGTAGCTCAGATAATCTGACTTTACACTAGCAAATTTTAATAGTTAATTCCGCTTTATTTAATTACGGAATGTCTGTTATTAATTAAAGCAGATATTGCTACTTTAATTTTCTGGTGTGAATTAGGTATATACGAATAAAAAAAAATCTGTTAAATTCAAAACACTTTTGTTTGCATATATGCAAAGCTGTGCACTAAAGGGTTAACTAGATACTTCCAAAACTACATATGTATATGATACATATAGCGCCTTTTATATGAATGATTATCATTATATGGCAATTTATTTTTACAGGTGGAGTGTAAACACGGATACAGTCAAAAACGTATAAACTTGTAAACGGATAAAAATAAAAAAACGTTCAAAAATCGATAGACCCAATTTGGAAGTAGAACTGAAAGCAAGGTCATCCGATAAATCAGCAGATCTTACCATACAGAAGAAACTCTCCATCAAATGGAAGGTCCTACAACATGGTAGTAGTAGCAAAGAAAACAGCCACCATTCAGCACTGCGTAGGGGTGATCCGCCCTAAGAATCGGCCGCAATCGTAAGTCCCACTAGCACTGGTATACCGCGTTCACATTATGAAAGATGGGTCACTTCGTTTAACTTTTTTGAACCGAACAACACGGAATTAGGCTACACATTTTCAAACGTTTTAAGTGGCTTGACTTAGCCAGACAAATGTTTGGGCATTCGCATAAGTTGTTAAATTTGTAACTACAATTTTTGACTGTACATAGTTCATTATTTTTTTATTATTATTTGAAGCGTGTTAAATAAAAAAAAACTATTGAAATGATCATTTTAAAAAGTTGATTAATTATTTGTAAAACTCAACTCGAAATATAAGAACAATTTCATATAAAACAAGAAGTCAGAAGGCAGAGTTCCACTCAGCTCATAGTTAAGATAATATCGAAATTTAAGTGAGTTTCCGAAATTTGCTGATGTGGAAAATTTTGATTCTTGATTGCGGGTCGTCCGCTTGAAAAAGCTGCATTATCTCCAAAGACTAATATCTGCACGAGATGGTAGATTAAAGGGTTCGTACGGGCCCTTAAATTTCCAGACTAAGAAATTCTTCAGTACCAGTATTTTTGTATAGAAAATACTTCCTCAAATAAGGAGAAATTTCGCGTGTGTAAACTAGATGAATTTTTCTATAAAAAAAAAATACTGATGTTCTTCCTTTAAAATAACGGTACCCGTACAAACCCTGGCTTACAATGGCAGCAACCAACGACCACACTGCAAATCAGAGACTGACTTCTATGACTCGAATTTTCGTTACACACAAGGAAAAATCCTGAAATTCGTATGAGATCACCACATCCGAAGCACATTGCGACGACGGCTTCAGTGTAAAAAAATGAAGATATACTTCTGAAACAAGTTTCTTTCTAAAATAAAACCACTGTGCGCTATTATATGAGAGTTGGTGCAATACCCTTAGATCGTGAAATCCAGTGTTCACTTTGAAAGCAAGGTTCGCACACTCCTTGGAATTTCCAAGGACTCTGACACCACTATTAATGATAAGAAAATTTACATTTAATTTTTAGAACACAGAATTCGCAACCACCACCTTTATTCGCAGATTTAGCAATATTTTTCTACAATTAAATACTTTGAAAATACTGTTAAAATTTAGTGGTATATCTGTGCGAACCCTGCTTTGTATGCTGCAAACTTATTTTTACGCGTAGTCATTTATTAGCACGACCATTAATCTTATTTGTCCAATTTCCAAATTAATTCACAAGTTCATACACTACCTTTATTTTCACAAAACATTTCTGAATAAAAAAGGTGTGGAATTCATTTTAATTAGATCAAGGATTTTTTTTTAAAAAAACAATATAGTTTATTATTACGTTTAATGTATTTAACTTTTTGAAGGGCGGTGGTATGTTTATGAAACCACATAATTCTAATTTCAAAATGCCACAAAGGCACCAGAACTGTGGTGAAAATATTTTAGGTTTATTATTTATATGAAATATAGCTTTTCCTTATTTACAAATTAATTTGTTATTAAACTCCGGTGTCAGTCATTCATTCCATT
Source organism: Maratus speciosus (assembly GCA_963932465.1). Taxonomy (NCBI): domain Eukaryota; kingdom Metazoa; phylum Arthropoda; class Arachnida; order Araneae; family Salticidae; genus Maratus; species Maratus speciosus. Next base: position 138,538,287 of record OZ010793.1, read on the forward strand.
ATTTTAGCAATGGGTGCTTTACCCTGAAAGGGTTAATTCAAACCATTTCCTAAGTATACGAACTACGTTTAAGAGTAGAGGGTTTGTACTGTTCCGCTATTTTCCAGGCAAAATAACAATATTGTTTTATTAAAAAAAATCTGTTTCAAACGCGTAAAATTTCGCTGTATTTAAGGATAGATTTTCTATATGAAAATACTACTACAGAAGAATTTCCTGATCTGGAAATTGCATGACCCGTACGAACCCTGTTGTACTGTGAATTTAAAGACCCAAAATTTTTATTTTCTTGAAATTCAGTAATTTTTGGAGCACAGGGACATCTTAAATTTCAAGGTCAATTTCGCTCCTTATAAATATGCGGTTAATAGGTAAATTGAATGGAAACCAAAAGAAGCAGCATCTCAGCGTTTATTTTAGCCAGTGTACGTGTACGATTACAACAAAAGTAATTAAAATAGATTGTATTGCTTGCTAACTGCTTCGATTTTTTTGCAATTACATCACTGTATTTCATCATTTGCATTTTACATCACAAAACTTGAAAAATAACCAATCAGATATTGGATTTCATTTATTACATTTTACAAGAATATTTTCTTTCTTTTTAAGCTTCAGGTCGAGCAAAAATCAGATAAAACAAATTGTAGGGACAAATTATGTCACGCCCGAGTTTTCTCAGGATATAAATTAATTGTTATACATACGAAACCGAGATAACTTGGGATAATCAGGGAAAAGATTAATATCCTGTTTATCAGAGAAGTAATTATTATTATTGAAATTAGTGAGATTTATTATTGAAAAATTCTGGTATGAATTCATATTATCTGACTTACGGAATTTCTAGAACGTATTCTACCATAGGAATTAAAAGTTTAAAGAGAGCTTACTAAAAAAATATTATAAAATTCGTTTATTGGGTTCAAATATAAAACATTTGAGTTCTAATCTTTTTAAAAAAAGATTAACATAAAAAAACACTTTTAAAATAAACTATACATTCTTTCTATTAATATCTTGAAGCATTTTTGCCTTTATCTATCCAACTACCAAAAAGTTATTAATAGTTAATCACATCTTTTGAAACGCGTAACATACATTTTTCTCCATAAAGCCATTTTTTTTTATAAAAGCTTTTTGAACTGCATTCCATAATCATAAATGTTTAAACATTCACAATGTTATGTATTTTTAAAATTAATATATCAATTTTTTAAAAAATATTCATATATTCTACGAAGCTATGAAAATTCTAATAACCATTGCAAAAATTATTCGATGAAATCTACTCTTATTTATTTATTCTAGGATAGGTTAAGTTAGATGATGAAGAATTAAATGAATATAAAACATTCTTTTGATATTTCCATGCAGGATGGAAGAATGTGTATGAGTAATTATTTTCCCAAGGAAAAGATAGTTTTCAATTATAGATGCATATTTTAAATATTTTGCCAGGTTAAGTATTTACCCTTTTCATTATGTTTGTTTGTAGAAGAAATATGCTAATCCTGTTGAATATATTACGCATCTTGAAGTGAAAAGATTTTCATAGTATGACAATTCATTTTCACGTTATCATTTTCAATTTAATTAAAGTATATATTTTCATTAATATTTGCATATATGTTTTTACTATAGTAAACACTGTGATAACTTAACCTATCTGTAGTGAGATTCTGACTCCTGCAGAAACAAATTCGTTATTCCGGTAAAAAATAATACGATACAATTACAAAGGACAGTACACTTGTCTGAAACATTTAAAAATGTGTTTTAGTCTCGTGTTATTCCCATTGTATTTTCATGGAACTATTAATAAAGAAGAAGTGACATATCCTTAACCCCTTCAGTACGACCGTCTTTTACAATTTTTTTTTATATTTTATCACCGTTTCTCAAAATTGAAATTCTTGCCTAATTCAAACGGGAATATGCTCAGATTAAATAAGGCTAAATTTATAATAAAAATTTACTGGTGAGAATCACAGATTCTGAGGAACTTGCGCGGCACGAATACCGGTCGCTCGTCCCCAAGGGTTTAAAGTAGTGACGCTTTAACTGTAACCGCTTTCGCATAGGTTGATTATCGCCGAGAAAACTTCAACTAGTAAATTTAATTAGATTTTCCCCTCTTATTTAATTTAAACACCTTATAAATGCATAATTTCAGTTATAAATAATGCTAAAAACATATTTTCATTTTTACTGGTAGAAGTTTACTTCAGCGGTAGTCACAACCTGCGTTTCCACCATATTGCGACAACCTAGACATCCCCTTGTCAGTATCAGCGAAAAAGATTACATTACCAGGGAAAGACACCAATAAAAACAAGTAAAAAATTTCAACATCTTTGTGAGAGAAATTTCCCATGAATATGGCGCTTAACCCTCCGTCTACCAGACGGGTCCATTGGACCCGACAGGTACATACAAAATATTCATTCAAACCAGAAATTTCTTTAAAATAAACTAAGTATATAAACCAGACAAAAATAAGGTAAATAAATAAGTTAAATAGTTTTAAATAAAAATTCTGGTGTAGAACGTTTTATTAAAACTTGAATAAAATTCCCGGTAGATCTAGGGTTAAATAAGACGAAATTTTTTATTCAAATTAACTGGTAAAATGTTGCTCCGGCAGTAATCAGAAAATGTTGATCCGATTTAAAAAACAGCCGCCATCTTGTGACAACTCCCTCAATTACATCACTCGCTACTGGTAGGCAATACACTATATGTCTCCTGCTCTTTATCCATAACTCCACTGTTATTCCCTCATAACAGACTTTACAGTTTTCGGTTCAATATAAATTATTCCGCTACATATCCATTATATTCAGACACATTTGAAAATCACTTTCCGCGCAAAAAAAGTACTAAACACGTAAACTGTGAAGCCGATACCTAGTGCAAGTGACGTATTCTAATAAAATTATTTTACAGTAGAGCATTACATATGTCCTTATCAACGCAAAGTAACAGTGCAATTTTTACACATGTTATGCAGAAGGAGATTGAAGGTAGAGTGGTAAGTATGGATTCCTCATTTGAAAATTCCGAATTCATACCACAAATTTTGAACAGTAGTTTTTTTATTGAAATACGGACATTTTATAATTACTTAACCCTTAAATGCCGGGAGTTGCCTTTCGGCAACATACCCAATTTAGGCTTATAAATACTATTAGGATAATATGGAAACTATAATGCCTAATGTTGCCAATAAAATACATTCTGAAAACATTATTAAATCGATTTTCAACATTTAGATGGCAACACTTGTGCTGTTTAACCCCTTGGGGACGAGCGACAGGTATACGTGCCGGAAACAGGCCTAAGAATCCTCTCTTATCCTCACCAGTAAAATTTTACTGTAAAATTTGCCTTATTTAATCCGAGCATTTTCCCGATTTGAATAGGCACAAACTTCTGTTTTTTAAAACCGGTAGCAAAATAATAAACATTTCGTAAAAGGCTCCCGTCGCGAAGGGGTTAAAAATAAAGATAGATTTATTTTTTCAATTGTTGATACGTGTTGTTTTCGTTTTGTTTGGAAGCTTTCGAAATACCCTATTTTGTTCTGCAGCGAGCAAGTAAAATTTGGTTCTTAACATAGTTCTCAAAATTCTTGTGTGTTTAATATTATACAATTTTATAAAGGAAAATTATTTTTTCAATTAAACACCAGTATTGCCGATTAGTAACAAACATTGTTTTAGCCGTAAACCATACTTAAAACAAAATATGATTTTTTTAAGTATTTTCCCCATTATTTATTTTAAAAAAGAAAGCCGAAAATCATTTTTTAAATGATTTTTGAAAACTCAGGCATTTAAGGGTTAAAGTAAAAATTTATCTTTCGGAATTTCCGGTGTGAACTCCAAATTTTGGCATAAAAAGGGAGGCGAAATTAGCGATCCTGATTGGAGGTAGAGTTTTATGCTTTATTTTCCTTTTAAAAAATTAAATCTAGAAAAAGAAAAAAATGACTTAATTTCATTCTTTGCGTACTTATTACTCTAAGTTGGTGCTGTACCAATTATTGAGATTTTCCTTACAATTATTGTATTATGCGATTTTTCTCTCGTAGGTATAAATTTCAATAATTTTTCGTTATTACGATCTAAATAAATTGACTACAAAAAGCGTTAGAATCCATTCACTGACAGGAACAGAGTAAGATAGTGTGCAGATAAACGATTATTCATCTGAATAATTTCTTCCCATTAATATTTTTTGTATTTGTGCAGTGTTGTGTATAAGAATAGGCAGAATGACAAGAATAAACATAACAAATAGATATTGAGACTAATTATTACGAACAGCATTGCTGTAATTAATACAAATTAAAATTACGTTGCAAGTTGTAGTGTTTGCGTAGATTCTGAATATAATAAAATTGTTTCGAAAATATGAATTTCAGCATATGGCGGAAAAAAACTGTTCTCATCTGACAGTCAAAGTTATAGTGCGTTTTTTATAGTTGTAGCTTACTTCAAGAATTAGTTGAAATTGAAGCATTAGTTGAAATTGAAATATAAACAGACAAATAATTTCAGAAAACAACATATGGGCAAAGCAGGTTTTTTATGTCAGTTAAAAATAAGGAATTTTTTTACAACGTTAATTCTAGCAAAATAAATTTTTCTTTATTATCCCAAGCGCCTTAAGAAACTAATTCTCTAGAAATATATCCCAAAAAGAAATCTACCATTTTACTAATTACTATCTAAAGAAGACACTGAATTACTGTAATGACTCAAAACTTGTTTCAGACATGGATAAATTTGTGTTAACGTAAATTAAAACTAAACAGGACAGTCTCAGAGACCCCAGAAGTATTATTTGATGAAAACTAAACTCGAAAAATTGCATAAGAAAACAACAATACATCATCTAACTTGTGTTTTCCTTTGATAAATCTTTCAAGGAAACGCTTCTAAAATTTAGTGTTTAACACATTCACGCCGGCGTGCATCACCGGTGGGTCACACTCCACTGTTCCATAGAAGGCGTGTACTACAGGTGGGTCACACTCGACTATGCCATAGTCGGGGTGCACTACAGGTGGGTCACACTTGAATATTCAAAAATTCAGTAGTAAAAACAATTCAATATTATAAATCTTATACATTCACGACGGGAAACGAGAATTCTCGTTTTCATTCAAAAGATATCATTAACTAAGGGCGTGGCTTCGACCTTACAGAAAATGCATTTATATGATGTTGTCCATAATTCTTTAGATTTTAAGACATTTTATGCTAAATTCGTATGTATGCAGTCAATAAAATCATGTCTCTAATTAATTTGCTTACTCCTTACGAACTTTCAAACATTCACAATCAACTCTGCTTGTTATATTTGAGTTCAATGTAATAAATATGAGGTAGGCGTGTCATTACATACAGTGTCTGAATAAGCGAAAGTACCGCGCCGCCAGATGAAGCAAAAGATGAATTCAAGAGCCGCCTCACAGCGAAAAACATGAATATAGGCGCCGGCGTGAACGTGTTAAATAAAATTGGATTAAATACATATTATTATATATTTGTTAGTACTTAAATCCTTAATTCTCGCTCTCGTGATATTCACGGGCTGTGTCTTTTATTCAGATTGTTTGATTCCTACCAATTTTATAAAATTGTGTAATTGGCTTTATTCTGGTATCATTTTACTTGCCATTAAATAAGGTGAAAAATTCTTTTTATAAAAAGTTATGCCAATAATCAATCTGAATTTTTAAACCATAATTTAATGCGACCGTTAAAGGGTTAATTAATTTTATAAGGTATTCAGAGCTCGCAGCGTTCTTAACCCTAGAACTACCGGAAATTTTACTCAAGTTTTATAAAAACATTCTACACCAGAATTTTTACTTAAAACTATTTAATTTGTTTATTTAACTTATTATTGTCTGATTTATACATTTAGTTTGTTTTGAAGAAATTTCTGGTTTGAATAAATATTTTGAATGTACATGTCGGGTCCAATGGACCCGTCTGGTAGACGGAAGGTTAAGTTTTCACACATTGCTACCACTATTTTAAAACGATAATCTTTATTGTATAATTATATTATAGATGTCAAAGGCATCTACCACGAGGAATTTTTACTTAAAATACTGGTAGCAAAGTGCGAAAATTTTAGGGGCGCTGTCAGGTTAAATACTGAAATATACTCTGAGAATATAAAAAAGGGATATCTTTACATCATTAATTCCAATAAAAGAGAAGAATTTGACCTAATTTCTTTTCTCTGGTGTCCTTAGAAAGATAGATTTGTCTACTAGAGAATCGTTCCGCTTAACTGCGAAATATATCCCAACACAAATCTATTGCTTTTCCAGTCTTTTCTCCATTAAAAACGGAAAACATTGTAATAATTCAAAACTTTTCAGACATGGATAATTTATCGTATCATAACTCAAAGCGCTGCGAACTTAGTAAATTTCTTCAAGGGATTTTTTTTCTTTTCTAATAGAAAATAATTTATTTAATATTTCAAAAGTATATGGAGTTTTGGAGTACATTTCAGGTGCGTCCTAGTCAGTATAATGAAGAGTGCTCAACATTTTCCTGAATTTAAAGTGCGTTATCTAAATTTATATATTCAAAATGTATCTAGCCCGTAAGCACTCGATTCGGGGTAAATCTCATTCCAATAGCATTTTTTCTTCAAAAAAGAAAAAAAAAAAAAAGTATAACTGTTTTTAGAACGCTTCTGACCTGCCTTGTACCCTGTCTTTTCTTTGTTTACTAGGAGGAGAGAAATTTACCTCTTGGGAGTATATAATCCTGCGTGTGTACGAACGTTTCATTTCAATACGTTCATTTCTTATTGGTTACACACGCAAATAAAAATTTAATGAAAGAGTAATATAAAAGATACTTATATATATATATTGATTAAAGGGTATTAAATTTAATTTATATCAATTTTGAGAAATAATTCATGTTTTAAAGTGTAAAATAAATCGTTTGCTTATTTTCAAAAAAATAAATAAATAAAATAAAATACAGAAACTGCTACAAAATCTAAAATTAAAAATGAAAAGCATGTTTTTTTTTCTTAAAACGAAGTAGAAATGTTGCATTTTATAATATAGAACAGTAGATTTGTTTTTAAAACATATGTAGCCAAAAGAATAACGGGAAACAAAATGGGGAATTTATCCCACGCGTTTGCTAAGGTTATGAAAGTAGGTGCGTTTGCGTATGGGTTAAGAGACACTATTACTGATACTTTGAAACAGTTCAACATTGTTTAAGGGGTCTCGTAGTAAACAATTACTTTAAACCCAGTTGATAAAGAGATTTAGCAAGTATGAGTTCGTACGAGAAAAATGGTCTAACTGCAGAGAAATATCAGCTATAAGTAGAAACAGAAAAACAGCAAAGTGCAGGAGAAATTTGATTAGACGAGACCCGAAAGTCCCGCCCCTCTCAGGCTCTGAAGAAATGAGAATGAATGAAAGACAGACAATAAGTAAATTTTATCGAAGTAGAAGTCGAAGAGTTGTGCTTTAGACTGAAAATTGGGAAAGAAAGTAAATGTTACGCAAAAGTTTCAATGTCACTCGGGCAAAGGAAGCCGCCAAGGCCGCAATATCTAATAAACAAAAAAGCTCTTTACAGGAACCATACATTTCAAACCCTTGAGGGGCAAACAAAAATGTCTCTAAATATTGAATTCGCACCGGAATAATCGAAAAATTTTATTTTTAAATAAAGAAAAGCAATTTTCAACGATTTTCCTCCAAAGTTAAAAATATAAAATTTAGTTAAAATTTTGTTTAAATTAGGTGGAATATATTTTATTTAAACGTTTTTTAAGAAGTAAAATTATATGCAATTGTAAGTAAAAATCATTAAAAATCTTACTTTTTAATTATAGTGGTGCGAATAGAATATAAAATATAATTATATATTTAACGATCTGGACCTTTAACCCCTTAACGGTCGAATTAAATTGCGGTTGAAAAATTCAAATTGCTTATTGTCACCACTTTTATGAAAAAGAAATATTCACCTTATTTAACGACAGGAAAATCGATACTAAAATATAGCCAATTTCACTATTTTATAAAACTGGTGGGAATCAAACAATTTGAGTAAAAGGCACAGCCCGAGAATATGACGGGAGCGAGAATTAAGGGGTTAAAGGTTAGAAAAGGATATATTTAGCCCCTTAATTCTCGCTCCCATCAATATCACGGGCGGAGGTGTCGTTCGTTATTTCTCGTGCCCGTCATATTTCCGGGCTGGAGATTTATTGCTGGGGAAAATTTAACTGGCATTTCCGTGTGAATTCTATGAATATTAGCGGTTGGGTTTGGTTTTTGGCGCTGATTGTGATGTTGGGCTCTGTATTGCATGTTTCGAAATATATCACACTGAAAGAAATTATTAACAGAGTTGCCAAGTCTCCAGCTTTTTGAACACCACTATTATTTTAGAGAATCTAGTTCTGTTAAATTTTCGAAATGTCCGAATTAAACCACACAACATTTTCTGTATTAAAATAGCGGTATCCAAAAAGCCGGAGACTTGGCAGCTTTAATCAAAATTAAATGTGTATTATATTATTACAAATATTATTTGTAATAATTTATTTGAAGATGATAAATAAAGATCTAAGATGTGAAAAGAAAGGTCTTATTCGCATTAATTTGTATGGTGTAAAACAAACACTAAAGCACAGAATTGTTGCATGATGGCTTTTCCACAAATCTGAATTTGTTCTATAACATCCTTTTTTTTCGCCTTAAAAAAAAACTAATTGCATATTTTATATAGAAATCTTATAATTATTCAAGTTCTGAATAAAAAAAGGTACTTTTTTGATGGTTTTTCCAAATATTAAACGACCGTTAAATCATGACTTCCAATAAAAGAGAAGAATTTAACCGAATTTCTTTCCTCTAGTGTCCTCAGAAAAATAGATTTTTCTGCTAGAGTATTCGTTCCACTTAACGGCGGAAATATATCCCAACACAAATATATCGCTTTTCCAGACTCTCTCCATTAAAAACGAAAAACATTGTAATAATTCAAAACTTTTCAGACATGGATAATTTGTCGTATCATTACTCAAAACACTACGAACTTGGTGAGTTTCTTCGAGATATTTTTTTTCTAAGTAGAAAACAATTTATTTTATATTTCAAAAGTATATTGAGTTTTGGAGTACATTTCAGGTGCAACCTAGTCATTATAATGAAGAATGCTCAACATTTTCCGGAATTTAATGTGCTTTACCTAAATATGTATATTCAAGAGAAGTAAATCATGCTTTATAACTGGGCCAAATGTAAACTAGTCGGATATGCTTATCCAAAAACTTTCTTCTTTCTCATACATATCAATACTTCAAAAAATTTTTACACATTTTAATCCTTCAGTGTTATTACTCCAATACTACACCAATTTTGATTTACAATTAAGTTGCTGCTTCATTTTACTAATCTGAGTAAAAACGAGTTAATCTCAATTATAATTAAATATTTAATATCAATATTTATTACTATTCTCTTGTACATCAGCTGCTAATAAAAGACGGGCTAGATGGATGCGAATTGCCCGTGCAACGCAACTATGCGCGCAACGCGATGTGCAACAGAACTATGAAAAATCGCTATTACATTGGACCCTGCAGCAGGGATAGTTCCAAATTCAAGGAGGATCTGCTTGCCATTGCCAAAAACATATATATGAAATATGGTTCTATTCTATGCATAACGTCCTGCACTTTCGATGGGAAAGTGGGCACAAAAATCGCTATTACAGCGCTCACATCCAGCGAAATATTTCCAAATTCAAGGAGGACCTTCTGGCCATTGCCTAAAATATACACAAAAAAATGGTTTGATTGTATGCATAACTTCATACACTTTTCGATGGTACAATAATGAAAATTGCACAAATACAACGGTCCCTTCTGGTGGAATATTTTGAAATTCAACGAGAACGTGCTGACCATAGTCAAAAGCATACAAAAAAATTTGGTTCAACTCTATGCATAAATTCATTCACTTTTCCATGGTACAATGGCGACATATGCAGAGACTGACATATTGTATAAATATGTTTTGGGGAATCTCTGAGCCCTAAAATATGTCAATCCATCGAAAATCGGAGGTCGGAAATAATTTCGATTACAATACTTTCTTCTATTGAAGATACAAAAAATAAAAATAAAATGGGGTAAATGCAAAGCGTATTTTTTTTAATAACTAAAATAGTAGTTGAATCCTCAATCTTAAACTCCTGTGAAAAGGTGTGAGATCTTTGCGAATTATTTTACATTTAGAAGTATGACTTGTTCAATAGATTAAAATCATTATAAATTTCATTAGACTAGATAAAAAAAGGGGGGGGGGGGTGAAGAGAAATTTTCTGTATGGAAACTAAGGTATGGAGACCCCAATCTAAAAATTTGTTCGTGGTTAAATTTAATTTGACAAAATAATTTACCTGGACGTAAATGATCAATTTTCCTTGGTCGAAAAAAATTGTTCAATTCTATGCATAACTTCATACACTTTTCGATGGTACAAAGTGGACATACGAACAGACGGACAGACCGACACCTCGTATAAACTTGTTTTTCCCGATCTCTGATTTCTAAAACTTGTAATATCGTTGAAAACCGGAAGTCGAGAAAAAAAATCTTGATTACAATATTTTCTGCTTTAGATAGAAAAGTGTAAAAATGGATCTTCTGAATGTAATTTTCGTTTTAAAGTCAGGCGAATATCTTAAGCGGACTGAGAAAGCCCTATCTCCGCCATGTTAAATTCATCAACTTTATGTACCTTTTTCTCAGAAATGGTGAAAGATAGAGGTCTAGATTTTTTAGAGTAGTTAGAATTACATGATTTAAGTATTTTAACAGACCATTTTCTTTCTAAGTGAAACTCAAAATTAATTATTAATTATTTATTGAAAGTTATTTTTAAACTAGCATTTTTGGTAAGATTTCACTACCTAAAATAAATAATTCTCAACAAATCATTAAATCCCTGTTTTAAACTATACAATATAACATAATATTAGTATTAAAAAAATCTGAGTTCTTAAGTTTAATAGATATTGAAAAAAAAAGGAACATAAACATGAAAATCCAAGTTTTGAGAAAAAGTCAATTAAAGATTTAAATGGCCATTAAGCTGTGAAGTACTTTTAGAAAAGAATGAATAATTTCAACACTTATTTTTTATATATATAAACATGTGCGACACATCATTGGAAATATAAAAGTTTAAACTATTTAATAATATAAAAAAGTAAAAATCGATTTTTTGGTTGAATTTTGCTTTCCCGGTCTCCTTAAAATAAAAATCCAACAATCCGTATACCGTATAAATATTTAACAAGCAAATTTACCGATCACTTGTTTCGTATAAAATTCTTTAGATAAATTTTATGAAGAAACACTACAATAAATCGCAAATACAAAATCTTTTGGATATATTATTTATGGTTAATCTAAAAAGAAACCCTTCGTTACGTAAGATTTCAAATATTCATTCAACATCAAAGATGCACGTTTAGGATTTGAATTTTAAATCAATGATATATGAATAATATAAAGTCTCGTTTATATATTATTCAAAGAGAATGGCATTTTATTGTTGCTTTGGTATCACATTTTATGAATAAGTTAAAAAAACATGTATAAAATCAGAGCAGGCAAATATATCGTTACATTTTAATTTAAAGCGGCATACTTTAAATTTTATGAAGTTGTTATTTTTTATTTTAGGGTAAGAATTCTCAAAATAAAAATATTAAATATGTATGAAGGACTATTTTATTTAGAAATTCTTTTTATGGCGAAAGAAAAGGCACCTGGAATAATTCAGACTAATATAATTTATTATGAATATTAATGAATAAATATATATATTCCCGATTATTTATTATTACTAAATTTGCTCATTAATAAATTTTGCATTTTACATATTAAATTAAATTAGACTTAAAATTGATTTCAATCCAATTATCCTCTTGAGGGGCAAGTAAAATGTCTCTAAATATTGAATTCTCACCGGAATAATCGAAAAATTTTATTTTTAAATAAAGAAAAGTAACTTTTCAACGTTCTCTCCCAAATTTAAAATTATAAAATTTAGTTAAAATTTTCTGGTGAGAATCTTGTTTAAATTAGGTGGGATATATTTTATCCCACCGCCCCTCTAGGGGTTATATAGATAAAAAAATGGACATATATTAACACTAGAACGCGCGGAAACATTACTCAACCTTAGTGAAAACATTTTACACCATAATTTTTATTTCAAACTACTTAACTTAGTTATTTAACTTAGATATACGTGGTTGATATTTAGCTTATTTTCGACATTTAAACATATTATTAATCGACATTTAAACATATGGCCGATCGACACCAGCAGACATTCTAGTATTAAAAAAGATCCATACGATGGGCTAGCTCTATGGGTAAGTCACATAGCTGATAACCGCTATGCTTTTGGGTGACCGTTATTTTCGAAAAGTTTTATTCGCCTTACTGAATCAATGAAATACCTCCGATAAAATAAGTCACATTTTTCTGTTCTGAAATACTGGCAGTCAAACATCGTAGCAATCTGCACTTATGTGACTTACACTATAAGTACGCATGGAAATACCCAATGGAAATTGCTTACAGCGTATCTTAACCTTGTTGCTCAGTGTTCCATTATACGAAACATTCAACTTGATTCCCAAACGCCACAATAGCACCAGACTCTTGGTACAAGTATTTTCCGTTCATTACGTATGTGAAATAAAGCTTTTTCTTATTTCCAAATAAATTTGTACGTAAATTCCCGTGTCACTTATTCATGTAATCATTTTAGCAATGAAAGTACTTTGCGCCTGAAAGGGTTAGGGAGAGGCATGATAATTATCGTTATACGCTGTTAACCCTTTCCAGTGCGGAGTAATTCTGTTTATAAACTGATGAAATAATGGACTGACACCAGAATATATAAATAAACTTATTAGAAAATATACGAACTTGCTTACTTTCACGCACATTATAAAAGGAAAATTTTAATTAAATAGTCTTGGTGCCATTTGTCAGTTTTGGAATTAAAATTGCGTGTCGTTTTCTAAGGACACCGCCCTCAAAAGGGTTAAAAAGTTCGATTTAACCGGTCTTATATTAATCGGGTTCAGGTACATATACGAGAGAACAAGTTAGAATATTTTGTGTTCAATCAATCATTTATCAGTTACAATTATTTGTAATTGCGCAGACATAAGGGCTCCAGCGAAATTCATATTACATTGGAAAACTTTAAGAAATAACAACAGATTTCAACTTCTTTTGTTTTTATTTATACGCTTATTATTTTTTACTGCCAATTTGCCGTATACTGTTTAGCTCAATTTCTAAAGTTAAGTAAGTAAATTTTTTAAAGTAGCTTTTCGTAAAAAAAATATGCAATCGAATCTTCCTTTAAAACATTTATAAAATAATTCACGGGGTGCAAATGTAAGAAATAAATATGAAAATTTTCACTCGAGAAAATGACGTCATACTCTCGTGGAAATATGTGTTTCATTCGTGAAACTAATACTTTTTTATTGTAATTGTACCAAATTGATGAAACTGTCGTTGGTTTTTTACGATGCTCTTCAAGTTTGTTACAATGAAACTATATTTATGATTTTTTCTTCTAGTCCAAGAGCGTTAAACATTTTAGGGAAGGTATTTGAGGCACCCTGAAAATTTGTGCAACACTTCTTTTGTAATGCCTGAATACAAAATCGAATGTCTGGCTGAAGGATCGTGGCCCAAAACCTGTGCCAGACAAAAAATGGCACTTGACACGTGTCTGGCACAGTTTTTGTGCCGACTAAAGTGTCTGTCATTTTCAAAATATTTTTTTCTAAGCATAAATATTATTGTGCCTCAATCTCAGCGTGCCTCAAATACCTTTTTTGGGTAGTCAAAAAATGGCACTTGACACGTGTCTGGCACAGGTTTTGGGCCGACTAAAGTGTCTATCATTTTCAAAATATTTTTTTCTAAGTATAAATATTATTCTGTTTCAATCTCAGCATGCCTCAAATACTTTTTTTGGGTAGTGTCAAAAAATGGCACTTGACACGTGTCTGGCACAGGTTTTGGGCCACGATCCTTCAGCCAGACATTCGATTTTGTATTCAGGCATTACAAAAGAAGTGCTGCACAAATTTTCAGGGTGCTTCAAATACCTACTCAAAAATGTTCAACAGCTCTCCTACTATTCACTAGAAGTGAAAATGTTTGTTGGCGTAGGAAACGCATTTGTTGTTTTTTATTTCATGTAAATTTATTATTTATTTATTTTATTTTGTTAATGAAAACCGGAAATAACTAATTACAAAATCTAAAAGTAATTTGCAAAAAGTTGAAATAGATATACAGCATTCAAGTACTTCGCCATTTTTTTTTTCAAAGTAAGAAAAAAAAAAAAAAAAAAAAAAAAAAAAAAAAAAAAAAAAACCACTTTTATTTAAAGCGGTTGTTCCATAGTTTTGAATTTTGATATTTTTTAATCTGTAATGTTTAAGACAGATTTTAGTCTTTTTTTTTTTAACGAACGTTATAGTCATATGAATTATACAACCTTTTAGAAACATATTTTATTGCTTCATGACTGGTGAATGCACTATTCAATATAGTGAAATACAGTCGAACCTCTATTTAATGAGGTCTCTAAATCCCGGAAAAAGTTCGTTATATGGAAAATTCGTTAAATAGAGATTCACCTTTTAAAATACTTTAAACTACATAAAACAGATTTTAAATTCATAAACACTAAATATTTTTACTAAAAGTAATTAATCGCATTTTTTTAAATAAATTATATCGATTCGTTTTATTTATTTTACCCACCAATATCCATCATCAATTCATTTTTTCTATGTGTTTAAATCTTTGAAATCTGCAAAGAAAGCAAAACATTGCCCGGGAATACACTGTATTTTCTGTTTAAATTAAATAGTTTTACATTAAAAATAACGAATTTTAATGACATTATCGTATTTATTATTATTATAACAAATAATTTTAACCATACATTAACATATGCGTCCTTAAATTTAATTTCTGAAAATCTCTGTTAATTTTGCCAGAGTTTTTTATTTAAAAAAGTGCTTTCTCTTATAATACGTCTCGCATCTTTGCAATGCACCAAAAAAACCCCTTCATGCGTATTTTCTTCTAACTATAATTTGCGTTGGATTGTTTCAAATGATTTTAGCATTTCATCATACGAAGTTTTGTTAATTCCTGCATAATGACCATTTCCATCACCATCATATTCGTCTTCGTCGCAATTCACTGCTGTATTGTTTTTATTTTTCACACTGTCGAAAATATTCAATTCGGATAGTGTTTCCGAGGTCTCAATTTCAGAATTAAGTGAAATAGAAACATCAATCAGCATATCATGGTTAATTTCTTCTTTTTTTCTCACTGTATCTACATTTTTTAAAGTTACTCTAAGGGATTATCGTCTTCGTCCACCATACTTACCCAATTCTCACTGCTGACAACAAAGGCGCCTGGTAAAAACATGTTCAAGGCCATTGAACATCACGAAATGTGTTTAAAGAAAGAATAAGTTTGAAATGTCCAGAAATATTTTGAGAAATGGGGAGAAAAAAAAATTTTTGATCACAAGAAAAAGTTTGTTAAATAGAGAATGCACTTCGCTATTTGGGGGTTATTTTACGAAGAAATTCGCAAAATATTCTTGGTTCCAAGGAAAAGTTCGCAAAATAGAGGTTCTTTAAATAGAGGCTCGACTGTAATTACTATTGATATTACAATTTTTTCAACAGTAATTTTTGAACATGTAGTTAGGCTATTTGAGAAAAATAATGACGTTTTACGAATATAATCAGGGCTGGACAGCGTTCCTAATTTTTTTCTAATTTTGCTATTACTATTTCATAACACTTGTTTAACTATTAAAATTGATATAAATTGCATCAACTGCTAAAAAATTGGTATTCATAACTGTTTATTCAGAGTTCTAGTACATATATAAGAACACAAGTTAGAATATACGCATTCGATGAATAATTTATCAATTACAATTATTTGTAATTGCGCAGAAATAAGGATTCGAGAGAAATTTATACTACATTAGAAAACTTTAAGAAATAACAACAGATTTCAACTTCTATATTAAATCATATGCTATATTAAATCATTAATCGGATCTAAAGTCACGCTAATTTGCAATTATTTTACAAATAGAAAAAAAAAGAAAACCTAGTATCTTAATATTTTAAAGTATCAGTAATTCGAAATTTTATCCTGTTTCTTAATTTTTTTTTCATTAAATACTTAACCCTTACCGTCGCTGAGTAATTCTGTTTATAAACTGGTGAAATAATGGACTGACACCGCAATTTATAAACGAATGTTTTGGAAAATACAAACTTGCTTATTTTCATGTACATAATAGGAATTTTTTTTTTTAATATTCTAGGTACCGTTTGTCAGTTTTTGAATTAAAATTAGGTGTCCTTTTTTAAGGACACCTCGCCGGAAAGGGTTAACAGCAGCACCGTATTTTTAAAGTTTTATGCATAAGTTGTATGTATCGTATTACACATATACGAATATAATAATAATTTTAAAACGAATTAGAATAATACAATATTTAGAAAGAAAACACACTAAAATCCCCTCTACAAATACTTCAATCCAAGGAAAAATACTTTTCCTAGCATCTAAGAATAATAATTTAACTTAAAAATTACCTTATTAAATAGCTTCTGTTTTATAGCCCCTAAGATTTTAAAAATTAATCGTTTTTTAAATCCACTTCAGTTAAAATGGGCGAACTTACTTAGAATCCATTACTTGAGTAAAATTATTTAGAATAAGATGTATACAATCATATTCCATGGTGTTTAATTTACAGCAGATATTTTTTTTTCAAAATTTTGTGGAAAAAGAATTTAACTTCTCTATTATCAATCTGGACATATACGGAGTAAAAAGTCTCCAAAAATAATGATTTTATGATAACAGCGCCTAGGAGAAAAGCAAATTCAAACCGCTTGCGACTTTTCCCGGACACTGTATCAATGATTTGATTTAAGTTTGATAAAAATTCTTCTAAGATTTTTAAAATGAATGTTTTTTCTTTTAATCCACTTCAGCTACAATTACTACCAAACTTTCTTATATTTCATTACTCTATTACAATTATTTGAAATCTGAAGAATACCATTTATTTCTATAGTGTTTTATTTACGCAGTTTAATTTACAGTAGATATTTTTGTTTCATATGCTTATGTGGAAAAAGAGTTCTTCTCTTTTATCTATCTAGACATATACGGCGTAAAAAGTCTCCAAAAATAATGATTTTATGATAACAGCGCCTAGGAGAAAAGCAGATTGAAAGCTCTTGTGACTTTTACCCCGACGCTGTATCAATGATTTGATTTAAGTTTAATTCTTCTAAACTTTTTAAAATAAATTGCTTTTTTAATCCACTTCAGTTACAATTACTACTTAACTCTCTTATATTTCATTACTCTATTAGAATTATTTGAAATCAGAAGAATACCATCATTTTCTATAGCGTTTTATTTACGCAGTATAATGAACAGTAGACATTTTTGTTTAACATTTTTTTTTGAAAAAGTGTTCGCTTCTCTTTCATCAATGGAGTAAAAAGTCTCCAAAAATAATGATTTTATGATAACAGCGCCTAAGAGAAAAGTAGATTCAAACCTCTTGTGACTTTACCCCGACGCTGTATCAATGATTTGAATGAAGTTTGATATAAATTCTTCTATGCTTTTTTTAAATAATTTTTTTTTTTAATCCAGTTCAGTTACAATTACTACCAAATTTTCCTAAATTCCATTACTCTATTAGAATTATTTAGAATAAGAATATTACCATTCTATTCTATAGTGTTTTATTTAGGCAGTTTAATTTACAATAGACATATTTGTTTCATATTTTTTTGTGGAAAAAAGGCGTTCACTTCTCTTATATCAATCTGAACATATACGGAGTAAAAAAGTCTCCAAAAATAATGGTTTTATGAAAACAGCGCCTAGGAGAAGAGCAGATTGAAACCTCTTGTGTCTTTACCCAGACGCTGTATCAATGATTGAACTTAAGTTTGATATAAATTCGTCTAAGTTTTCTTAAATAAATTGTTTTTTTAAATCCACTTCAGTTACAATTACTACCAAACTTTCTTACTCTATTAGAACTATTTAGAATAAGATTACCATCATATTCTATAGTACTTTATTTAGGCAGTTTATTGAACAGTAGACATTTTTGTATCACATTTTTTGTGGAAAAAGAGTTCACTTTTCTATTTTAAAACTGGACATATAGGGAGTAAAAAGTCTCCACAAATATTGATTTTATGATAACAGCGCCTAGGAGAAAAGCAGATTTAAAACTCTTTGTAGCTTTACCCCGACGCTGCATCAGTGATTTGACTTATGTCTGATATAAATTCTTAAATCGGCGTTGTTTTTAATTATAAAAATAGTTTGTTAGTAAGTGAACGAATGAACCTACTCACCATTTTCTAAATCTGTCAATTAAATTGACTAGTTGCAAGAAAATTCTTTTAATATGAATGTAAATTATCAAGCGGTATGAAGCCAAATAAATATACCAACGTTATAAATTCTGATTCCAAAGTTCATGATGTTTTAATAATTTAACACGTTCGGGACGGGAGCCTTTTACGAAATTTTTAATTGTTTGTCACCGTTTTTTAAGAACAGAAATTTGTGTCTTTTTGAATGGAGAAAATGCGCTGATTAAATAAGGCAAATTTTACAGTAAAATTTTACTGGTGAGGAAAAACAAGGATTCTGAGCGCTTCATGCGGCACGTTGTACGTGTCGCTCGTCCCCAAGGGGTTAACATCTAATTACACTTTTTTTTTAGAATGGGTGTAGGACACAACACATTTTTCTTCGAAAGTTCAGATATACAAAATGTAAATTGGTAAAGTTTAAAAGCAACAAAACTAAAAATGGGGAATCACGTTTCTTAACAAATACTAATGAGACACAATTCTTTATTACTTAAAAGTTTTAGACAACAAAATAAAAAAATAACGAATTTTAACAGTAGCGAAGTTAAAAATGGTGATTTATAAAAAGAAGCAAAAGACAAAAAACATAATAGAGAAAAATGAGTATTTATTTTAAAATTTAAATAAACTTCTTCCATAAAAAATTTGTCCATTGTCTTGCGTCCATTGTTTTTCATTGTAAACCAAGATTTTAGAATGCTAGAAATACACGATAAAACTAGTTTTTTTGCAGATTGTAGTGTTTTTTCTATGCAGGTTGACCAATAGGATAAATGAATAGTGAAAACTCGATTTTTTTTTTTTAATTTTGGATAAAGTATGTTTTGAAACTCATCCTCATATATATATATATATATTAGAAGTATATATATAGTATCGTATAAAACCATTATAGAATATTAGAATTCATCATGAATTACGAACAAAGTTTGTAAACTGAGCATCAAAGCATGATACAAACATCACACATATCAAATTTGAATCGAAAATCACTAAATCAACCAATCACCAATGAACCTTTTAAAAACCACATCCAATCATTTATAAATGAAGTATTAAAATTTATAACATTTAAAATTGGCGAAAGGTCAATATTAACAGGAAGGCGAATACATAAAAAGGATAAATAATTAAAGATAAATATGTAGGAAATCACAAATATCTGATATACCCTGTCAAACCATCTGCAACTAAAACATTTCAACCAACGAAAAAAGACGCATTTTTTTGGATAGTCTGAAATAATGAAATAGGGTTTCATATTACTCTAAACGCATTTATTCTAGATCAGGTTTTTGATTTCATCATCCAATCTAAAGTCAACTTTCACCCTTATTCTGTGTATCCAAAGGATTCATATGGTTCTTTGTTTCCAGTAACTTTCGTTTCCGTCTACTCCAACAGCGCATTTTATTTTAAGATCAATAATACTGCATCAATGAACGCAATATGATAGTGTTTCTTACCGAAAATTAACCAGATTAAGTAAAGACATTTGAAGAATATTATTAATCTGCTAATTTATTTTCACATAGAACCTCGCAGTAAATATTCAGAAGCAATTGAAAATTCTCAAATAATTATTCGAAATAACTCTTATAACAGCCCGATTCCTGCCATCATATACTAAAAATATTAATATTATTGACCTTTTGATACATATTGACACAGAACGTCGTATGTAATACTAGAAGGGCCAGAAGTTTCATCCAAGTTTTATTTAAAAAATGC
Organism: Maratus speciosus; assembly: GCA_963932465.1. Classification (NCBI taxonomy): domain Eukaryota; kingdom Metazoa; phylum Arthropoda; class Arachnida; order Araneae; family Salticidae; genus Maratus; species Maratus speciosus. The sequence continues at coordinate 138,558,623 of OZ010793.1, forward strand.
ATACCAGAATTTTTATTGAAAGCTTTTTATATTTTTATTTAACTTATTATTGTGTTACATATGTAGAACTCTTTTTTTTTTTTAAGAAATTTCTGGTTCAAATTGAATTATACATACTTGGTAGCAGTAAAATTGACTGCTCTTGATACTTCTAGTGTAAATAATTACAAAATAATTTTAATGCTCAATTAATTATTCATCATAACTTTCATACGGATTTAACTCCAGTCGTTCAAACAATGTTATCAACTTTCAGATATATTTTAGCATAAATGAACTAAATAACCGGAATAAACTTTGAGAAATATTTAATTAAACATTTATTTTATTTACAAGCGGGTTGAATTTTTGTCATTACATTTGTCATTCATTATAAATTTCTGAAACTCTAGCAATCATATTAATGTTATTTACTTTTAACACATTTTAATATATAACTTCGTATTTAATTTTTAGGAACTTTATAAAATACTCAATTATTTATTTAAATTTTTACGCGGGCTTTAATTTCTGTCATCATGTGTTAATCATATTATATTTTATATCAACTCTTCTTTAAAAATCTTTGCATTCAGTATTTAAAAACGTTATAAAATACTCAACTAATTTTACTCAAATTAAAATACTCCATTACTCAATTTACTCAAATTTTAAATTAAATACTCAATTAACGTTCATTGCAGTTTTCACACGGATTTTAATTAATGTTACCTAATTTTGATGTAATTGAATGTTAAAATTTGCACTGAATATTCAAATTTATTTACCGTATATACTCGCGTATAAGTCGACCTTAAATTCGAGAAGAATAACAGACTGAATACCAGTATTTAAAAAAAGTTATCTTCTTGTTATCTAAATGCAGAATTTGCTGACATTGAATAAGATGAAGATAGCTACGAGAAAATATTGGTATGAAACCTATTTTTTTCCACGAATTTAGGGGTCGACTTATACGCGAGTATATACGGTATATGTAAATTCAAATTTATTTATATGTAAAATGCTCAATCATTGTAACCTTTATACAAGTCACCACATCAATGTTTAAAACATTATAATATATTTTAACATAGAACTTCGCATTTTTTATTCAAACGCATTAACCCCTTAAAGGGCAGTGGGATATAATATATCCCACTTAATTTAATTCCAAAATGCCACACTCACACCAAAATTTTAAAATAAAACGTTGCTTAAATAAGATACGAGGAAGAAGAGTAAAAGCTTTTACATATTTACAAATTAATTTGCTTACAAATCCTGGTGCCAGTCAATCATTTCAACATTTTACTAATATAAGTACTTTGCCCCTGAAAGGGTTAAAAATATTAATTGATTATAACTTATTCGCGGAATTAAGTTCCGTCACCTTACATTAATCCATAGATACCAACATCTCTTAATTATTCCAGGGTCTGATCCAAGACGAGTAAGTTTTCAACTGGAAATTTTATTTAATGAAAAATTTTACGATAAAATCTAAAATGTACCTTGTAATATGAACAGAGAAATCCATATGTATATTTTCCGGTTTAAAGTATGCTTGTCGTAGATCAGACTCCGGAATAATTAAGAGATGTTGCCATCTATGGTTAATCACATCAATAATTTCGTCCTCCTGATACATTTTAACAAGGGTAGGGATTGTGTTCTGGCGTTTTGAATATCACTATTTGCGTACAGTACGCTTCGCCTTTTTAAATGGCAGAATTCTGCAATAAAATAATGCGAATATTATTTCACGAGAATGGTAGTGTCCAAAATAGCGGAACACAATTACATCTATCTCATTTTAAACCTTTCAAGGGCGGGGATCAGACAGCATGACCACCTAATTTTAATTCCAAAACTGACAAATGGCACCAAGAATATTTTAATAAAATTTTGCTTTTATAATGAAAGTGCAAAAGAGCTGGGTTATATTTTCTGAGAAACTCTGGTGCCATTCAATTTTTTTATCATTTTACGAACAGAACTTTTCTGCCCCTAAAAAGGGTTAATACATTTAACCCTTTGCACTTCTTTGTCGCCTCTGACGCGACATCATCTTTCTTTGCAAAATTTGTTTCTCGCACCAGTAATACAGGAAAATAAAATTTGCCTTATTTAACCCTTGAGGGACAAGCAAAAATGTCTCTAAATATTGAATTCTCACCGGAACAATCGAAAAATGTTATTTTTAAATAAGGAAAAGCAATTCTTCAGCAATTTTTCTCCAAAGTTATAAATATAAACTTTAGTCAAAATTTTCTGGTGGGAATCTTGTTTAAATTACGGGGGATATATTTTATCCCACCGCCCCTCAAGCGGTTAATCAGAGCAGAGCTGTGTACTTGAAGAAAACTTATTTTAAAAAAGTGGTGCCGATCGAATAAAATTTGTGTAAGAGATGCCGGAATCGGTATTGTGGAATCGCTGTGTGGCCGGCCGGAATTGTGTAAGAGATGCCGGTTAATATCTATAAACTTTCTGAAATAATATTTTTTATTTTAATGCCTGTGATTATTTGCGTGAATACCTGTGATTATTTGCGTTCTGCTTATTTTGCTACATTATATTGGCATGTTTCATCAATATGTGCATGACGCATTATTTGGTTTATTTTATTAAATTCTTAAATTAATTTTTAGATTTTTTTTTAAAATATTGTTTTGCTTTTTTTGTCAAAAGAGGTAATTAAAATAATTTAGACTGTAAGAAATTACAATAAAAATATTTTTAAAGATTCACATCAGTAAAAGTATAAAATTTTATTTTAAAGGAATATTTGATGTATCTCGAAACTCTTCTGGATTAGGTAATTAATCAATCTAGAAAACATTGCCTCTCCTTGCTGGAGACGACATTACGTGGAAACGAAAAACGTGACAGGAAAATGTCTATGCATCCGTATTTTTTATATTTGCATTTAGTTCAAAATTTAGTAAATCTTGCATTTAAAAATAGAAAATTATGTAATTAGCAACAAAAGAATACCTTCAAATATCTTTTGAGGTGCGTTTAATTAGCGCATGTTGCATGTTTTTTTAGGCCTTTGCAAAATAAATCTTACTAAAACAATATTTTCTTTACTAATTCAGATTTCAAGTATCCAATGTAGTATGTTAGTGTGTGGTTTAGAACAATTTTGGTTTGCTGTTGCTGGATCATTTTTAGAATTGTACTTCACAGTTCCATTTAACCCTTTCCGGCACAGTGTGCCCGGGTCGGGATGCCTAATTTTAATTTCAAACTTACGAAAGGCACCAAGAATATTTTAGTAAAATTTTGCTTTTACAATCAACACGTAAAGTAACATGTTTTTAATATCTAAAAAAGTCGTTTTAAAATTCCGGTGTCAGTCAATCATTTCATCATTTTACAACAAAAACTGCCTGTGCCGGAAAGGGTTAAGTGGAGATACTAGATATGAAAACTCTGGAAATTGTGGTAAGAATATCCGGATTGGCATTTTTAAATGGCAGAAAATCTACAATTAAATAAGAATGAATATTCATGAAATTAGTTGTGTTCAAAATAACGGAAGTCAGTCACATCTGATTTTAATACATTTAATACTCACAAACTTTCTGAAATAATCATTTTTTTCGTAACTTTCACGGCTTAATTCCAGTCATTAATATAACAAACTAATAATTACTTAATTATTAGTAATACTAAAACTTATTTAATTATTAATAACGTAATAGATCAGCCTCTTACTAAATATTCAGATTTTTTATGTATAATGTTCTGAATCCTTAGAACGTTGATGTAGTTCGCCATATCAATGATTAAAACGTTTTAATATTTTAATATTATTCTTCGCATCTTATGTTCAGACATTTATAAATATTAACCATACATTGTAACTTAGACAAGGACATATTTTTCTTTACCTTACGTTAATCACATCAATATTATCAATTTCCTGACACATTTTAACCCTTAAAGGCGCGATTTTTTATTTTGTTTCGAAAAAATTATATGTGATTCTCTGAAAGGTTTCTTACAAGGGAAAAATAATGAAAAAAAATCAGAGATACATTTTTCATATAATACGTCAATATTTGCATCTGTTGCACATCTGCAATACAAGTAAAAACTACTGTCGTGTGGCTGTTTTACGCTAAAATATTGCAAATTAGTAAATATTTTATGAAGTATATCTGCAAATACCTTATTTTAACCCTTAAATGCCTGATTTTTCAAAAATCATTTTAATAATGTTTTTCGGCTTACATTTTTAAAATAAGTCATGGGAAAAATACTTTAAAAAATCATATTTTGTTTTAAATATGGCTTATGGCTAAAAAACAGTTTGTTACTCATCGGCAATACTGGTTTTTAATTGAAAAAATGATTTTCCTTAACAAAATTCTATAGCATTAAACACGCAAGAATTTTAGGAACTATAATAAGAAATAAATTTTACTTGCTCACTGCAGAACAAAATGGGGTATTTTGCAAGCTTCCAAACAAAACAAAAAGAACAAGTAGCAAGAATTGAAAAAAATAAATCTATCTTTATTCTTAAACAGCACAAGTGTTGCCATCTACATGTTGAAAACCTATTTGATAATATTTTCAGAATGTGTTTTATTGCAACATTAGGCATTATAGCTTCAATATTATTCTAATAGTATTTTAGAGCCTAAATTGGGTATGTTGCCGAAAAGCAACACCCGGCATTTAAGGGTTAAATAATTATTTATTTTATAAAACATAACCTTTATCCCTTTAATTCCTGTGATAGAATACGTTCTAGAAATTACGTAGTTCAGAGAATCTGACTTTACACCAGAAAATTTCAATGGTTAATTTTGCTTTATTTTAATATGTAATGTCTGCTATTAATTAAAGCAGATATTGCTATTTTAATTTTCTGGTGTGAATTAGGTATATATGAATAAAAAAAATTATTAAATTCAAAATACTGTTGTTTGCATATATGTAAATCTCCGCACTAAAGGGTTAAGAAGGGAGAGGACTACTTTCCGGTGTTTGGGATATTACTATCTCCGTGTAGATAACTACGCCTTTTTAAATGGCAGAATTCTGCAATTAAATATTAAATTAAAATTGTTTCACAAAAATAGTTGTGTTCTAAATAACGGAAAACAATCAAATCTTGTTTTAATACAATTAATATTCATAAATTCTCTGAAATAATAATTTTTTATCGTAACTTTCACACAGACTTAACTCCCGTGATCACCTATTAAAGCTACACGGGCCGGAAACAGTGTTACCAATTCTAATGGGTTTTTTATTCAGAAATTTCGAGTTCACACCAGAAAATTTTTAAAACTAATTTTTGTTTATTTTATACACTTATAATAAACAAAATTAATCTAAAAAAATTATAATTTCTTAACTATAGCTTTATAAATGATGCATATATTGCGTAAGTCGGCTTGTATAATGGTAATAACACAGCTTATGAATCTCTCAATATATTTTGACGCATATAATATTCAGAATTGTTTATGAAATATTCCTCTAACTTGTTCATTATAACTTTTGCACTCATGTCATCATATGTTATTCACATCAGTGCTGTTGACTTCCTGATACATTTTAATTCATTTAAAATTCATAAACGTCATAAAAGTAATTGTGTTTTATTAAAACTTTCGCACGGATTTAACTGCCGTCAACCAATGCTAATAACAACAATTTTCCCAACCTCCTGATATATTTTCACACATTAAATATTTTGAAACTTTATATAATATTCATTCATTTTTCTCTATAAATTTTACACGAACTTTTTGACTGTCATTATATATTATTCACAGCAATGTTATTAACTTTTTAAAATGTTTTAAAACACACTTTTAAGTGATCTTTTTAACGTGTCGAAAAATGACGAAATGATTGCTTAAAATGTATTTACTTATCCTTAGTAAATACTGGCGAAGTTATGTAAGTACCCAATCGTTCTATATAATTAAAAAACGTTTGTTACTGTATCCATTTCCTTTAAATGATTCAGAGTTTTAATTTTAAATCTATTGTTCTTACTTTCTTTTACATTAATATATAAATAAGATCAAATGCTATAACTACAACCAGAGTTCGTACGGGTATTTCCAGATCACGAAATTTTTTGGTATCAGAATTTTCTAATAGGAAATCTCTCCTTAACACCTTCGCGACGGGAGCCTTTTACGAAATTTTTAATCTTTGTCACCGTTTTTTAAAAACAGAAATTTGTGTCTTTTTGAATCGTGAAAATGCGCTGATTAAATAAGGCAAATGTTACAGTAAAATTTTACTGGTGAGGAAAAACAAGGATTCTGAGCGCTTCATGCGACACGTATACGTGCCGCTTGTCCCCAAGGGGTTAAATACAGCGAAATTTCGTGCGTTTAACGTAGATTTATTTTTTTTTTATAAAAAATGTTCTGATAAATTTCCTGGAAAATTCTCTGAAGCATTCGAACCCTGTGTATTATTTTAGTATTACCAATTAAGTTGCAATTCGTAAAATTAGGAATCGGATTCTTAGTAATTTAAATAATTTATACCTTTAAAATGTAAAGGTTATGTAAGCAGTCTTTTACTGGAATTCTACATATGTCATGAGATTTTATTTTTTTCTGAATCTTATTATTAATTTTAGAAATATGGTTCTTATAGTTACAGTCATTTAGGATAACTTTGATTCGCATTTTCTCTATTTTCATATGCCACACTCTTATTTGAAAAATATTGTCGCAACTGGGGGCATAAAAGAGAAGAAATGATCCTAAATTATTGTTTGACTATAAAAAATTAAGGAATAATAAGGATAAAAGCAATAAAAAATGGAATTTTAGCCTGGTTCAAAGTTACCCAGCCATTTAGGGTAACTTTGCACCATATGATAAATTTTTATATAAAATATTTCATTAAAAAAAAGGATTGTAGTTAGGACAACTTTAAACCCCCAAAAATGTTTTCAGATATGTAAAGACTGCGAATTTACATTTCCCAACATCACAAGATTTGTATAATTTATGATATTACAACAAATATCAGGCATAAGAAAAGTTGAAGAAGAGAACCATGAACATTTAGAAATTTAAAAAAAACCTGTTTATTGTTCCTATAAAACATAAAAATGCAGTGGAAAACAATTTTCAATGTTTTAACTCAATAATATATCCATAGTTACAGTAATACATACTCGTACTAGTATTATTCAAAGAAGAATTAAAAAATGTCGAATGTATGAATTGTCAAATTTGAGTAGCTCCGCCCCGAAAAATGCCTTTAAATGGATTTTATGTTTTTTACACATATTTGTGAAAATATTTACATGTTATATCTAATGTTCATTTTCGGCATTTATAAAAGATATACATGCAAATATGAGAAATTTTTGACAGTAGCACCTATAATTAGTAAATTATAAGCATCAGTATGACTTTGAGCCGGCTCAAAGTTACCCTGAAATTGTGGTAAAATGTTAGTGCCTTCTTATTTGACATTTTATTAACCATTAATAAATGAATAATCACAAAATATTAACACATTTACAACATTTGGATAATAATATGTCTTATAAATGAGTATATTGTTACTTACTATAAAAATTTAATTGGATTACAGTAACTTCAAAACTGCATTCAAAATTAACTTGAAAACAGTACTTTACAAAAATATTTAGATGATGCAATTAATTGCGCATAATGTTGCTCATTTATTTTCTAAAATAAAGAGTAGAAATCCAAGCTTAGAACCTTGCCAACAGAGCACAGTTCTGGAGTTTATTTAGTCTTTTAGATTGAAAAATATTGAAAAATAGGAGGGGGTGCAAAGTTACACCCCGTTGTTCAAAGTTACCCTGATTGACTGTACCACACTTCTAAGTAAGCATGCAAAAAAAGTTTCAAAATATTCGAAATTAAAGACGAAGTACGGATTTAAAACTTTTCTAATATTTTCACATTTTACCATAAGAACTATATTTTTCTTTATTAAATAATTTTACTTTGTGAAAACATTTAATAATATGTCAAAAAGGTACAAAGTACTCAAATAAAAATTAAGTTTAAATGTTACTAAATTTTCTTAAACTTTGCCATAAACGCAACAATGTTATCATCTCTCCGATACATTTTTAAACATATAATATTCATAAACTGTATAAAGAGATAATTTCTTATTGTAATTTCCACATGGACTTAAATCTCGCCATCATTTATAATCGCCCAAATTTCATCAACTTCGGATATACTTTAAAAGATATTTAACCCATAACGGACCAATGCCGCCATATAATCGGCATTGTAACCTTAACCAAATGTATTCGTTTGGCATAACTATTTTGTTGTTGTTGTTAAGCAACGTTTTTACCCGTTCTTTGACATCATGTAGAGGAGAAATTTACTAAAATATTTACTTTTAAAATATAGTGGTGCAAATAGAATATAAAAGTATAATAATGTAGTTAAAGTTATCGTTAAAATTTCTACAGAGACTTTAATCCTCCTGTCAACATATTATGCTACTTATTCAGCTGTTCGCTATTTTTATGTATTTACTGTATTATTAATATTTACATACAAGTTATTCACAACGTTGTTATTAATCTTTCAAAATATTTTTAGATACAATTTCGAAATTAATATTGAGAAACTGTATAAAATACTCCATTAAACATTCATTACAATATTTAATACTTACACGTTTTTAGCTCCAGTCGTCATATTAAGGTTATCAATTATTTGCTCTACTACTTGCATAGAATTTCACTTTTTATATAAAGCAAGGTGCAGACGCTCCTTAATATTTCTAAAGAGTATAGCACCTTTATTTTTGAATAAAACTTTTCTGATTAATATTTAAATTCCAGTATTTTTAATCGCCGAATTTTTAATATTTTCTAGTATTAAATAAGGCGAAAAATTTAATAAAAAAGTTATGGTAGAACAGTACATAGTCTGAATAAAATACTTTTTAATTATTTTAAATATTATCAAAATAAAATATTAATCATTAAAATTTTTATTTGGGCTCAATTACAGCCATTATATATTAATCACATGAAAGTTATCATTCTAATGACATATGTTACCACATGTAATATTCAGAAACTTTAAAAAGTATTCAATTATTAATTCATTATAACTTTTACGTGGGCTTGACTTCTGTCATCATATGTTATACATATCAACGTTATCAATCTCCTGATTCATTATAACACATTAAATATTCAGAAACTTTATAAAACATTCAAATTAACTCACCGTCCCTGTCATAATGGCTCCATACTTCCATAAACTGACTAGCTGTCAAATTCTTCAATTCTCGCGTGTTTTTGTCGCGAAATTGTCGCATGAAATTACATGAGTTTGACTTCCGGGGTTTTCGTAGCTCCTCCATATTCTCTTCTGCTCGTCTATTACTCCCCTTTATGTATAGAAAGGTGTAAATCAGAGGAGCGGTCAGCCCGCTTGTTTTTCTCTAATCTAATCCCTACTATATCTACTTGAATACACGTTAGTTTTAATTTTCGTACATCTGTCGCATCAGCTGCGGAGAAATGTATCGCTACCTGAAGCGGTTACCTCACGACTGGCTCAGTTTCGCTCTGACGGGACTTATTTAAACACAGCGAGGTTGCGCATGCGCGGATCGATGGCTGGCACACCTGCTGCAATGCTTACAGAGAAAACCCCGGGACGGTGTTGAGGATCTCCCTTTGATATCTTTTTCGTATTATTTTTTATATCCTTTCTAAAATTAGCGAAAAATTTAATTAATGAGTGTGAAATGTAATTATAATCTATATCATTCTAATTAAAAAGGTATTATGAAAGATTCTATAATTATCTTTATCTTTTCTTTGCCTGAATAAAGATAAGCTACCCTTTGCGGATGAGTTGCGAAACGTCCCAAACATTATTTTTCCAGGGGTGTTTGAGTGTATCGGAAGCAACTTTTTTGCAGTTTTTGTTTCCAGAGTAGTTGTACGATTTTAATAATTCTAATTTTCCTATCATATAAATGATTATCTGTCTTTATCATAATATGTTGATATATATATAAAAAATTGGGAATTTTACTGAAGATTTTTGTAAGTGCGTGTGTGTGGGGGGGGGGGGGGGTGAGATAGATGGTTGAGGTAAAATGAAACATAATATATAAGACAACTAAGTGAATGAGATAACCAAAAACCATAACGCCAATTTACCGATAATTTCCGTAAAATTGTTTCCGCGTGACTCAGGTCAAATAGGTGATTTTTTCACCGAAAAAAAAATATTATAAATAATTTTATAGAAGGAACAGAATGAAACAAGACACATTTAAATAAATAATTTTTCTGTTTCTGTTTCCGTGTTTATTTACTACAGGAGGATATCGGTACAGTTTCACGTAAATTATCGGTAAGTTGGCATGTATGCCAAAAGATTGTTTTTTTTTTTTTTTTTTTTTTTTTTTTTTTAAGTTTTTGACTCTTTATTTTATAGTAGACTCAAACTCATTGAGATCGTTATCTTTCAGATTAGCAAAATTTTGCATTATCCGAAATTTTAATAATAATAGAATAAGAAAGTGAAAAAGGAAAAGAGACTGAAAATTTTGTATTAAAAATGTTTCTTTCCATACCTTTTCATAAAAGTAATACAATATATACTGTATTACTGTTATTGTAATACAGCACAATACAGTACAACACAGTTATTGTAATACGGTATTGTACTAAAGTTTTATTTATATTGCAATACTTTTGTATTACTATACTATATGTACATATATTACTGTTAAATGACATTTTTAGTTTTTAATACTTTTTAATACATTTTTAATTTTTCTTAAACAAACACGACGAAATATCTGGTATTACTACGAAATATCTGGTAAATTTAGGTTCCATAGCGGAGCGTAAATGGTTTCTGCATTTCTTTTCTTTTTTTTTTTTTTTTTTTTTTTTTTTTCGGTTGTGTCGGTTTCATTAGCATAACAAAATAGATGATTATTTTTGTCCGAATTCTCTGAAATTTTAATGGATCGTAAATATAACTAAAACTAAGCCGTTTTTAAAATTTCATAAAAAATATGTATAGCGTTTAACCGAGGGTAAGCGTTTGACCGAAATGGAAAGAATTCGCACCTAAATGTAAATCCTCTTTATGAGGCGTAAAAATAGTTACTTAAAATAGTTAAACACTAACAGGAAAAAATATGATTGAATACAAATTCTAAAGCAAGAAATGCATATATTACTAAACTCTGAAGACTCTTTCTACGTGCTCATTAAAAGCTGCAGACTTAACTGTAATAGAAAATTTTTAGTTTGAAACCACAGAAGTGTTTCGGATATTACTGGTTGACAAAAAAAAAAAAATCCTCCCTGCAAACTAAACATGTAAAGTATACAGATTTAATTTTCCTAATTCTAAATATGTTATCCAAATTGCTCCAGCACGTAGCATTTTCTCAAGAAACACTTTTATAATAATAACAATGAGTGAAGGATTATTATTTTAAATTGCAATGGTAGATAAAATTGAAATCATGAAAAATGTATACTTTCACTGTCTTAGATATCAAATTGATAAAATATAGAATGAAAATCTAGTTTGTTGATACTTGTACCGTGCATTTTCCTTTTTATGTCCACCCCCCTTCTTTTCGTGTCCGAATTTACTATTTGCTATCCACTAATATATTTTCATTCCTTATGCCGCTGTAACTCGGGCCTGTTTAAAATACTGTTTAAAATATTTCTCTTCATTTTCAAAGATTTTTGAAGTTCATATTTTTGTCACACTGTGACTTACAATATGGGTTTTTTTTTCGTCACATATGTGATGTGACGTACGATGTGACATAACAGTGACGTCACAATTTTTTTTTAAACTGCCAGAAGAAATAAATAACATGTTTTGAATATTTTTTGTAATTATTTTAAGTTTTCTAAGAAGTTTACATCTCAGTCACAATGTAACATCACTGAGTGGTGGCATTTTGGTCACAGATGTGACGTGACCACAGTGTCTTACAGTGACGTCACTGTGACCATGCATGCTATGAGGGTAACGAGCGTTGTATAAAATCCGTTAACTCTGAGACTAAGGTGTCTCTACACTACAACATATATTAAAATAATCAAAATCTGCGATTACCAAGGTTGGCCCTCTCCTTGTAAGTGGACAGATCTTGTTCATAACATGCCCCTATTTTTGGATTTCGATTTCAGATTACCGCTTCGTGTATTTCAGTGATTCTGACTATTCGAAATAAATTCTGATATTATTGAGTGCTTCACAGTAGGGTATTTGAAGAAAAAATCTGGCCAAAGATTCAAAAATAAAAATTTGCTCAGCAACTGTAAAGCGTATATTTTATAATAGCTGACGAACTCGTACATCGTTCTATGTCTATTCCAGGAACATGAGGTGATATCCGATGGCTCTTATCCTCAGTTGAAGAGGAGGTTTCTTTGCGAGAAGACGTGCTATATTTTTACGGTTCAACTTTGTTATTATGTTTAATTATATTTTTATGTATGTTTTTATGTTTACATGAATTGAACTCACTATCGTTTTTTAAATATAATAAAAAAAAAATGCGTTCTTTAAAGCCTTTTTAACTCTAATTTAGATATATAGATTTTTAAATGTGCATCTAAAAGTGTTTGCCGGACCATTCTTAAAGTATAGTCGTATTGCTTATAGTTTTGAAGCTTCGAAGCTGTTTGCTTATAGTTTGTAATTAAAAAAAAAAATCTTCGCATATAGTTGCCATTTTTAAATATAAATTGTTTTAGTAATCTCTGAATAATACTGAAAAACCAGAATATCTATACTACAACTCAATTTTAGAGACCCAACTTTGCTAAATATTAAATGAAATTAGTATATACAGTAAAACATCACTAAAGCAAGCACATTCCGTTCCAATAAAAATTGGTCGCTCAGAGAGGGTGGTCTCTTAATGCAGGTCATGTTTAAATCTAGATTTTAGTTGTTGAAAAAAAGATAAAAATTAATGTTACTTAAATTTATTTTTCATATTAGGAAAAAATATGAAAATTTAAGTATCAAAACAAAAGTAACGTAAGTTAAGTAACAACATGAGTTAATTACTTCAGAGCTTAAAAAAGGAATATATTGACCTTTGCTTTCGTTTTACGGTTTTATCTTTTATAACTTTTATTTCCAAGCCCTTTCGAAATCCAGTAAATAAATGCAACTTCTTTTGTACAGGAACAAATAATGACGATTCCATTAATTTATCTATTTCTTTGAGAGTTTCTCGACAGAATAGCACAGGGGAGTTTATCAACCGTCATTCTTAATTTGTCACCATAGTTCAATACATTGCCTAAACAGGCACAAAGGTCTTCAAACACTTAAAAGTTACTGGAATAATAAAGAAAAATTTCTAAACTTAGTTTAGAAGTTTGATGAATAATGCGCTCACCGGAATTATTTTTCTAATGAAACCTTCTTGAAGCAACCAGGAGAAAACGGGTTGGGTTGAGTTGATTTTTGACGGCCAATTATCTACACGAGGGATATAGGCCCGGGGGGAGTGCCCTCCGTGGGCGTCTTTCTAAGGGAGCCTAGTCCGTATTAACGCATGGAAGATCCACGGCTCGAAGAAAACCACGAAAACTCCGAACGATTAGGCCGACGGGCGCGATTGGGATCGAACCCAGCACCTCCCGTCTACCAGCTTCGAGAGCAGAACCTCTCGGCCACTGGTGGGGCCCAGGAGAAAACGGAATTTGTTTCATTTTCTTCAAAGAAATGGGTCGCTCATGGAGGGAGTTCAACTGGCATGATCTCTGAATGGAGGTAAAATTAGTATTGAGCCTATGGGAATAAATTTCGTTCTATGAAAATATGGTCACTCATGGAGGTGGTCGCTTAACGGATGTGATCGCACAGGGTGGTTTTACTGTATAATAATATTGGTTTATATAAATAATTGAAAGTTTACATATAGTAAAATTAACTATATTTAATTAAACGTTACTTCTAAATAAAACAATTCTGTCGAGTATTGCTTTCCTCTTATAAACAATAAAAAGTTAAATAATTTTTGAATTATATATTTATTTTTTTTAATTAAATGCACACTTTTATATGCATATACCATTAATTAGGTGTATTTACTAATAATAGATCAACAGCAAGGAATTTAACTGTATATCACATGAAAAACACCCATAAGGACAGCATTAAACTAATGCTACCATATATACAGGGTGTAAATAGTTATCGTTGACTAATAGCTATTTCCTAAACCACTAGTTTTGGAAGTATCGTTCTGATTAACCCCTTAACGCTCGAATTAAATTACGGCTGAATAATTCAAATTGCTTATTGGCACCGCATTTATGAAAAACAAATATTCACCTTATTTAATGACAGCAAAAACGATACTAAAATATAGCCAATTCCGAGAATACGACGGTAGCGAGAATTAACGGGTTAAAGAAATATTCCAAATGTTGTATATCATATGAATCATTATCTACGTTAAAATATCTTTCCTTTTAAAATTTTTGTATGATTCCTGAGTATAAAATTAATATTTAGAAAAAAATGTCCATGTTCAAACAAGTAAAAGTATAAATGTCCTTCTTCTACGACCAAAAGTTACAGAGTTATGATACTTTGACCATTATGAATTTTTAGCAATTTCAGGTATTAAAAATGCTTTTTTTTTTTTTTTTTCGCAACTCTTGAAAATATGACTATTTTAACACTGCTGAATTTAAATTACACTTGAAAATGTTTTCTATTTGGAACTATATTTGTAAACAAAATGGTTTAGGGAATAGCTATTTGTTCAAAGATACACTGTATAAAAGTTATACCTTAGACGTTTGTTACCAGATGTCCGTGCCAGACTGCATTCCGCATGCAACTACGCCGGGTTCGGTTCTAGTGTTTTTAACCTCTAACGATTCTGCATCACTTTTGCTACAGTAAACAGTTCTTCATTGTTCTTTATGTCCAGACGTTTTGTTTTCCTAGGTGCGTGATTTTTTTTTTTTTTTTTGCTATTAGAATGTGTTTAATTCTGTTGCTACATTAATGAAAGTTTTTCCGAATATAATAATAATAAAGATAACGAAATTACGGTAGAAAGAAATGTGAATCTCTTAACCCCTTAATTCTCGCTCCGTCATATTCTCGGGCTGTGTCTTTTACTCAAATTGTTTGATTCCCACCAGTTTTATAAAATAGTGAAATTGGCTATATTTTAGTGTCGTTTTTCCTGCCAGTAAATAAGGTGAATATTTCTTTTTCATAAAAGTGGTGCCAATAAGCAATTTGAATTTTTCAACCGTAATTTAATTCGAGCGTTAAGGTGTTAAAAGAGTTTTTCTTTAATCTAACGAATTTAAATGCATTTTTATTTCTGAGGGAATACCGCTAATTAATTTTTATCATAAAGAAAAGTTTTTAATAAGCAAAATGCAGAAAAATATTAAATGTTATAAAAAGGAGCTATTTTAAAGCAAAGCATAAAACACTGGGCTACATTAATTAATGTGTGTTTATTATGAAATAAATTTATATAATATTTCTACATTTTACAGAATTTATTTTTTTTATAATCCTTTAGATTGGGTATAGAATTTCGTGCTTAGTAGTATATGATAGTAAAGGCATAAATGTGGATAATTTTCTTAGCCCCTTGGGGACGAGCGGCACGTATACGTGCCGCATGAAGCCCTCAGAATCCTTGTTTTCCTCACCAGTAAAATTTTACTGTAAAATTTGCCTTCTTTAATCACCGCATTTTCTCAATTCAAGAAGACACAAATTTCTGTTTTTAAAAAACGGTGACGAAAGATTAAAAATTTCGTAAAAGGTTCCCGTCCCGAAGGGGTTAAAGACATTTCTTGGTGGATATTTTCTTTTAAGTTTTGGATACAATTGCTTAAATATAATTCTTAATGTTATTGGACATTAAAAAATATGAAGTAGGTCAGGATATCAATGAGACATCATATTCCAGACTAGTAGATGAAAAGTGGGGCTCCGACCTCAGGAGGAGGTGTTGAGGTGCACGAGAGGAGGTGCAGGTGCAGGTGCAGGTGCAGGTGCAGGTGCAGCACCTCCCGTGCTCCTCCTCTCGTGCTACACCTCCCGTGCTCCTCCTCCTCTCGCGACTCTACTCTTGGAGGAGGGGTTAATGCGATAAGGATTTTTTTTAGATAAAAGCGGGAATTTTCGGGAGATTGATTTTTTGCTGTGTTATAGTACGAGGGTTATTTTTTTCGGTTACATAATTTTCGGGCGTTATTATTTTGAGTGTAGTATAGTATGAGGTTTAAATGAATAATTAATTAAAAAGTAATTAAAAATAATGAATGAAAAATATTAATTTAGAAATTTTAATGAGGGGACTTAGAATTTTTGAGTTTGAAATTTATTTTTATTCAGTTATAGTACGAGGGGGTATTTTTTTTACTGTCGGTTTACTAATTAGTAATTAAAAATAGCAATTAAAAATTTAATGAGAAAATATTTAATGAAGCGACTTAGAATTTTTCGAGCAATTTCATTTGTTAATTAAAGTATAGTATGATGTATAGTATAGTATGAATTAGTAAAAATGGAAATTAATTGAAAATATCAATTCATTAAAAAAGTAATTAAAAATAATTAATGAGAAAAATTAATTTAAAAATTTTAATGAGGAGACATAGAATTTTTAGGGGAGCAATTTTTAAGTGTGTTAGAGTTGTGGTGCTGCCATCTAGTAACGATTGATAGAATTTAGTTTCGGAATTGGTATTTTTACGAAAAGTTGTGAGGAGGATTGAACCTGCAAAATGTAATCGTGGTTGAATAATAGACCGTTACCTTATCGATTCAGCCACGATTACATAGTTTTGAAAGAAAATTTAAAGAAGTGCTACTTCCTTTTTTTTTTTTTCGAAAAATTAGACTGATGACGAAGGGGTTATTACGTAATGGGAAAACCCTGTCACGTGGTATGTGATAACAATAATGACGTGGTAGACTAGATTGGGGAAACCCAATTGATAAGGACTTGTGAGATTTTTCATTTCTAGTCAAGTAACTGAGGCTATAACAAGTGTTTCAGGTAAGCTTGTTTTAATTTATTTCTTTTTCAATTGATTAAATAAAATTTGGCGAAGGATTTTCTTCTGTTAAATGACATGTTTTTCAAGACATTTTTTCGAAACGCAGTCATGTTTTCACAAATATTTCTCGGTTATATATAAATGAATTGACTAAACTTTACTTATTTAATGAAAAAATATATATGTAACTAGAAAATTTGATGAATGTTTGTAGAAAAAAATTAAATTTTCAGTGATATTTTAATCTAGTCAATGTATGAAGCGAAAATAAAATTTTAATTATACTTAACAAACATTTCAAAACACATCATTCATTTATAATAAATATTGAGAGAGTTAATATCGTTACAAAATTTTTTTAAAGAGGGATATATATTATCTGATTTCGTTTCATGTAACATCGAATTTTAGCATGTGCACGTATTTCCCGGGTGGAAAAACCCTTTGGTAGATAAGCGGCTCAACAGTTCGCATGATTAGTATATGACTCACTTTACTTGAAGGTTTATTTATTTACGGAGTGAGGAATAGGGATTAGATAATTGTTTGTAGTTAAATATTAATTTAAAGGGAATTAGAAATTTGATTATGGATTTTATTCTTTTAAATGACCTGTTTTCTAAAGGTAATTTTTAGAAATTGCAGTATTTTAAACCATTTTTTAGTTATGTTTTTGAATTTCAAGAAATGTTTTTGACATTTATCGATTATAAGTTTTGGTTTAGTCAATGTTATTAATGATTTCATTCATATATGCTCAATAAGGAACCTTTTGGAAATATTTTTCTAAGAATTTAGAACATATGAAAGTTTAATTTTTTAAGGTTTTTGTAAGTATCATTTTTTTTTAAGGAAATGTATAATGTTATAGAACGACCAGAATTTGAAAAATTTCGTCAAAATAATTTACATATTAACTCACATACATAATTTTTTTTTAGTAACTAACTTGTATCACTTATTACAACCCTGATTTTTGTACGGCTTTTTAAGATATATTTATCTCACATATTTAAATTTAAACTAATTCTTAAGTTGTTGATTTAGTTTTAGAAATGCAGATGCTTCAACAACAAATATTTTGCATAAGAGAAATAAGTATTTACATAAAAATTATACTTACCTTTTACGAACACATCTGTTTCACACACTTTCTCGAAAAAATGGAGAAGACAAGTCCTTATCCAATTGAAATGACTAACAAGTTATGAGTCATTCGTGGGTTTTTCCTACGTAGATAACCTCACGGATTAGGAATGCATTTAATTTTCGACACTAGATTTATATTATTTAAGTTAGAATTGCAATTAACACATATCCTTTAATTGATATTTAGAATAATTAAATTAATAATTCAATTAATCTTTTAAAAATTTAGTTTTTTTTAGTTTTATTCATTCTTAACAAAATATACAAAATTAACAAAGTCATTTTAAATACAAGTGAACTATTCACCCTATTGCTATACTCGACTTGCGCGAAATAAAATACAACCTGCTACTACTCTTACCTGGAGCGCACTGACTGATAACATCCCCGCTTTTCTACTTAAGCAAGATCACGTGATATCACCGCGCATGCGCTATGGTAACTAGTGACATAATCGATCGCTGATAAGATTTCACATGACTGGATCGTATAGGATAACGAGGGTTTTAGGTTGAGTTGTTTTTTTACTGAATGTTGAGTTGTATTTTGCAGGATATTTAAGGGGGGAGGAAGTGGGGGAAATGTCACGTGATGGTTTGTATAGGATAACAAAGGTTTATTAATTAACGATGACATAATCTCCATGTTGGAATATGCATGGGTTTTGAATGACAATAGCCTTATTGTGTATTCACTTTTAATGAATTTAATTAATGACTCTTATTCAATTTTTATTTTAATTGGACTTTTGTACGATCACGTGGTGTCTACTTGAAGTTTCGTTGTGGCAACGTGACGGATCTTCTGCTCCATGACGTCACACATTCCTTTTGGAACATCATCTTTCATGTTAGGACTGGAAAACTGCCCACGTGTGCTATGACGTCATACGTGCATTCTTAAACATAAAAAATATAGATTAACCGGAATCGATTGTGAAGTTGAGTTGTTTTTTTATGCTTTCGGTGACGTTTAACTGTAACCAATCGTGATAAAAGTTTATTATTCAGCAATTGGCAACAGTTGTGTTTGTCAGTTGATTGTATTTTTCTTGTGAGTGTAGCATCGTTTGTGGAATTGCGAATTTTTTTGGTGTTTGTATAGATCTTAACCAAATTAAAAATGAAACGTCTTAATTCGGATATCTGCAATTTGGAATCCAGAATGCGGAAAGAAGCTGCAAACGAGTTGCATCAAAAACTTCGTCTTCAGAACGAAAATAAAAACAGAATTGCGAAAAGAATAAAAGTGGATGATGCCGGCGAAACATTTTTTACTAGAGAATCCTTACCGAGCCATATGTTTCATCTTGGTGACGACAATTATGTATCCATTGTTTTTTTCCTAACCCACATACGTGTGCATATTAGAAGATTTTTAACTGATGAAGAAGGATTTCTTCACCCATCTAAAAATGGTGTTTCGCTTTCTCCTTCAGTGTGGCATTCTTTTCAACGAAAATCGTATAACTTTGCGGAACAAGTTATTATTATAGACAAAGACTTATGTGTTACACGAGAAATTAAAGATGAAGGAAACCTTTATCTTTTTCAGAGAATGTTTCAGCGAAAAAATCTGAGTTTTCAGTTTTTACCTGAGAATGTAATTCTTGCTGGATCACACATGGCTAATCTGCAGGATCTTTTTTCTACCATTAGTGCGAAAGTTAAAGAGTGCCTAATTCAACAGACTCTCGGATACTTCGTATCTTTTGAACATACTCATGCTGAAACAATACCGGATAGCAGCAATGCTAACATCTTTTGTGATTTTCACGATTATGCCAATTTGACCTTTTCATTAAAAAAGTGTTTGACAAAATCGGTTAGTGTAAAAATTTGTGAACTTTTTTATTGTTTTGCATGCAAAGCAGACTATCCAAAGTCGGATCTTCATTCCTGTATTACCTTTTCTCCAACTGAAAAATTTGAAGGATATTTTGAATTGGCATTTTATAAACTGGACTTTCGTCAACTAGCAAAAGACTTTTATCTCGAAAATGCCAATGACTTTTCAATAGTGCCTGTAGATAATTTTTTTTCAACTTTAGATGTTTCATGTGTACTTGAAGACATTAAAAAAATGTATATTGAAAATGAAGAAACTGTGTTTAATAATGTAATTTCGTCTAATGAATAAATTTATATATGTTGATTTTATTTTAGTTTGTGTTTTTTTTCGTGTCATGTCCTGATTTTTTGCCTGAACTTGAAGTAGATTATTTAGGTTAACTGCTGCTGGCTACATTTTAATACTACAGTGCCACGTGTGGTTTTAACTCCGGGTTAATTTATATTTCATGAATAACAAGTTCTAAAAATTTACACATAGAATAATAACTTTGTTAAAATTTTGTTTTAAGTTAAATTATGTGTTAAACTAAAATTTCATTCGCTTCAATTAAAAAGATATATTTAGAATGACTCATCATTAGTATGAAAAGAGAATTTCTACCAAAAATACGCATGAAATGAATAAAATATTTTTCACATGATATAAATACATTTAGAATAGAGCATTCCACATAAATAATATCTTTTTAAAATATCAATTTACTTTTTAAAATCATTCAAAAGAGAACATTTCACATAAATAATATCAATTTACTTTTTCACACTATTAATTCAACAAGAAAAAAATGAGTAATACTTTTTTAAGATCGATCGCTGATAAGATTTCCTAATTAAAACTTGTATTCATTTCTTCCCAAGCAAGTGTACGAGGTGCTCGTGTCTTGGTAAGTAGCATTTAAAGTTATTTTTGTAATGTGTTTTAATATGTAGTGTAGGTGAAAAGGAATACACAGTTTTTTACAATTTTAATTCATTTTTTATTAATATAAACTTGTCCAAGTAGGATTTAGTAATACATTGTTAGATCTCTTCTTGGGTTTTACAAAGTTTCTTCTGGGTGATACAACTTTCGTTATTTTCTTCATTGAGGCAGGAGATAAATATTTATTTTTAACAATACTTGAAGGTACTCCAATTTCATGAAGCGCATGGAGAAATTCTGTAGGGGTTTTCACAGGTTTTTTATTCACATTAAAAATGAGATGAAAGAGTTCCGCTAAATTCGTATCTTGTAAGGTGTTTCCATTATAAGTGACTCTTCCAGTTTGATCCCAGGTCATTTTGCTTGATTTCGATTTCAGTAACCTGAGTAAAGATCCAGCTTGTTTCCTCATATGTGCTGGTGTTGAGGTTATCACAAATGTGTCGTAATCATCTTGAGATATTTCAGGGGGTCTTTCTGTATGTACCGGTTCCGTCTTGGTAGATTCCGTTTGGACAGGTTCCGTTTTAACAGGTCCTGTTTTGACAGGTTCCGTCTTGGGAGGTTTGGACTTTTTTTTCTCTTCATCATCATCAAAAGGCTTTGATCTCCAAGGGACATTAAATTCTTGCAAATTCATTTTCCTTTTTAAAAGTTCATAGTACTGTTGAACTTTCTCATGATCGGGAAGTGAACTATTGAGTATATTGGACATTGCCACATCAAACTCAGTCATTTGCTTTTTCGTGGGTACATGTCTAGTCAACTCTTCTTCTGGTATGAGGGCGTATTTAGTAGCGAGCTCCATTGATAAGACCCGTTAACACACTTAGGGCCGCAGGAATTAAAATATTTAAAAATCCTCCGTGTTGCACAATCAGTTTCTTTTTTGAAAAAAGAGTTCCCTTTTTCGTGCCGATTTTTCGAAGAGGGTTTTTATACTTCTTCAAAGACTTCTTTTGATTTGGTGAGAGAGGTACGTTTCCTTTCAATACGTTGTGAGTACACTCACAAATGGCTTTCACCGAGCGAGAAGGTAATTTTTTCAAAAGTTGCTTGCGTAAAGTTTTAGGACATGTCTTAATGAGCTCTAAATCACGCAGTTGTTTCTCAGTCAACGTCATGATCGCAACTGAATTAAGAAGAAAATGTTTTTCTTTTTAAACCTTTTTTCAAAGTGTACACGTATTGTCTTTGTCCCGGTAACACCAGTGTTCTTAACCGTAGTTCTTCTGGGGTTTCATTTCTTAAATCGACTAATAAATAAGAAAACGGTTTTCTAGTGGCATCAGTAAACACTTCTTGAAAAAATTTAGTGTTAGTTGGGTATAATTGTCGACCCAAATGAGTGATTTGACTCATGTCACGACGATTTTTAAACAGGATCAAATATTGACTGTTTAGGGAAACGTTTCTCATTTCTTTCCCTTTATGAAAGAGATTTTGTGTAATAAATATCACGCTCACGTTTAAATGGTGACTTGCCTTTGTAAAGAGAAAAGTCATACGCTCGTCTGATCCACATTCCACCATGAGATCGTCTAAGATCATTAAAGAATTTGTTCCTAAATACTCGGTGTAATTCGAAGGAAAGCCTTCTACAAAGGTAACATCTGGTATTTCATTATACAGTTTTTGATAGATACCGTAAAACCAAATCACTTTATCAGGAGGAGGGTCAAACATGACGTTTCTTTCCCTTAACAAATCACGTAGAAACCAGCTTTTACCCACTCTTGTGGGACCTGCAAGGAGCATCGTGCAAGGGTGTTGAAAGCGTGGAAACTTCATCGTTAATAAACATACACTAGTAAAACACACACTTTAAATAATCACAGACACATGATTCACAGTTAAATTCATATTTATTGATAAAAATGTGCACGAATGCCAAATCGTTTGGCTACAAAATTATAGACTCGTCGATCGTTCGACAATTCTGCAGTGACAAAATGTGATAAAAAATCCTTTAGGGTTTTACCTTGACATCGAGAATATAGATAAAATACACAATACTGCCCGCAGACGGCAGTCACGTGAGTTTGTAATACGAGTGGATTAAACATAACTCGTGAAAAACGGGATACATAGTTCGATAGGGGTCCTTTAAAAAAGGAAGGCTCGTTTCCATAGGAGTCGAAGAATTCCACTTCATCAGGCGAAGATAAGTAGAAAGCCACCCAGTGACTTCCAGGCTCTGTAGACTTGTCCACGTTACAAATAAAACAGACAGGATACCGCTCGGTTCTTCTTGGTAGCTGATCACTTGGAAAAACACCCAAAAAATAGTTTCGGGTCACTGCTTCATGAGATAAAATGGTCTCGATTTGTAATGAATCCATTTAGTTTGGAAAGTCGCAAATCACGTGACGTGATTTACTTATTTCAATAATGTTTTCAAATTCCGCATAAATCAATACAGTCGTTGTTTTTTCTAACGCTTCAGCGAATTTGATTTCAATTCGTAAATTTCCTTGATGCTGTAAATTTAGATGAGGTCCGTCACACAGGTCAGGGCTTAAGTCGAAATTATATAAGGTGTGTCCATCAGCAAATTCTTCACGTGTTAAATAAATGCCAGCATCATGATTAAAACCAGAGAACAGTCGATGATAGGCTCTTATATAGTTGTTTTCGTCGAAATCCAATTCCAAAGGTTTGCTGGGTACAGGTTGACCATCCACATAGACACTTAAAAAGTTGACTTTGTGATGATAAAAGTAAAAGGGATTCAAATCGTATTGTCCAGCATAAGCACTGTTGTCTAAAAGTCCAACAATGATACGTTTTGGCATCGCCCCTAAAAACACATTATCTTGCATGAAAGATTTACTTCCAGTGGAGATTGAATAAGTCTTGCATAACACTCGATCAATAGGATATTTTGCAGAGTTTTTTTCCAGGGCTTTGGCATGTCCCAATAACACGCCGGGACTCACTTTCACTTTGCGAACAAACACAGAAGCATGTTCTAAAATCACTTTATAGTCGTGAAAAGTTTTAGGCGGTTCTTTCTTAGCCATCAAACAAAAGTCTGATTTGCTGCGAGTCATTTTAATTTTCAGATCGACCATATTCAAGAGTAGTCGATTTTGTTGGAAAATATCACAATGAAGGGGACCAATCATATCCAATGTTTTGCTAGTTTTAGTCAGTTCATAGCGTTTCTTCAATCCAGGGTTTCCATTGGTGGTGGGGTCTGTTTCGGTCAAATTCGTGTCTTTGTAAAAACATTCACATCTTAATAAAGATTTCTTAGCGTCTTCTCCATAGTTCAGCAGGGTTTCAATATAAGCACGATAAGGATATGTGTTACTCGAAGAAGAGATGGCTCTTTCATTTAAACTGATATCCACTTGCGAAAACAAAGCTTGTAAAAACAAATTGACAGGAGCCACAGGTTCGCTTGCAGGTAAATCCGTTCCGTCTGACTTGGTGATTTTCACTTTGACGTAGAGGTAGGAAGCCGACAAATCAATATAATCTTCGCCGTTCCCAGAAATGTTAAATTCCACAGGTCCTCCATCTCGAATATTGGCAAGGGGATGATATTCGATGAAATATCCTTTTTCAATAGCCGTCTGGGTAGGTGGAATTAAAAACAGATCCAATTCGGATTTAGCACAAGCGGCAGAATCTTTATGAATGAGTCCAAACATCTTTAAGAGAAAATATCATGTACTTTCACTCTCTTGGCTTTGCGAGGAATGATGACATTGTGAGAACGTTTCCTCTTTTTATACTGATGACCCGATCCAATCATGGTCTTCATTTTAGTAGCTGCTTTATCCGTCAAGTTTTGACCGGCTTCTTTTAACCGCCGCTTGGCAGCTATTTTAATATCTTCTCCTCGTGATATATCACTGAGGACGTTCACACCGGAATGAAACAATTGTTTTCCCACGGCTTTCGCTCCAGACTTGAAAAGGGGGACCGCTGCACGAAACAGCGATCGAAACAGTCCACCGAATCCATATCCTCTTTGTAAAGTAGTTCCTTGATAATAGTTTAAGCCGCTACCCGACTGATGAGTATAATAATCTTCAAAAGATTTCGCACAACACTGATAGGGAACAAACATCACGAGAGGTATTTTTGACGAAAATGAAGTTTCACGTACGAGCGACCCCGTTCAAATGGTGTTAATTCACCCAGGTGGTTCCTTATAACGATTTCTAATGAGTCGAATGATTTTCGACTGATGGGTAAGTAATGGGGTCGATCAAATTTCACACAAATCACTTCTCCGTCTTTTCCGGTGACATTCACAATTCGTAACAGGGGTGCCAACACATCACCGATAATTTGAGGCTCTACTATGTCCGAATAAATCATTAATACTCTATAATGAGCACACGGATCTGCCACATACGAACTATCGACAGTTTGTTCAATGTTATTATCTAAGGAAGCAATCTCACACGGTTCGAACCCCAACATTTCAGATAATCCAGCTTCTAAAATCACTTTAGCATTATCTCGCACGTTGATGGTGACTCTTTTCGTGATGGGATTGTAGGAAAACAAAATTTTTTGTTCCATGTCTTTGATAGCAATAGCTTTCAAAATATCAGGTACCGTCTCATAAAATCCAGGAGGGATTCGTCTACCAATGATCCTTCCATCGTTAAAGTCGAATCCAATTAAGTTTGTGTGTTGATTCACATTATACCAGGTATGTGGGTAAATAAATTCCACGAGACCCACTTCCCATTCCCCTTTCAATTCAATAGGGGCGGGCAATCGTGTAATGAAATGAGAAATTTTATTCTCAGGAAAGAAATTCCTGGAACTGTCCGAAGGTAACGTCAGGTAGAAGGACATGTTAGCAAATGATCTTGTATCATTCTTGCACTGACTTATAAGGAAGATAAATCTGAGGAGGGAATCCATTGATTGAATTTGCTGGGATATCCCTTATACTTCACAAAATATTCCACTTGACTTTTTCTCGTGCGCTTCTTTAAAATTTTTTCAATCGTATAAGTTTCTTTCATTTGCACTTTTTGAAGTTCTTGTGGGTAAAAAGTTCCTTGAATAGGTTCGTCTAACAAGTCCTTTATTCGATACACGGGAGGGTCTCTGAGTACACACTCCGTCACCACAAACAATTCCTCCGTCCAATTGGTTTCATATCCTTTTTCAAAGGTCATTTTCTGTTTCGACACACGCACCACATCTCCCGCTTGAAACACACAGGGTTTTCTTTTCACATGTTCCATCTCTCCATAAAGAGTAAACCACACATCGCTTTCATTTTCCGCCGTCACTTCTACTGGGGGTCTCTTGATACTCGAATGATAGGTATGGTTATAACTTTGTAATAACTGGTCCAATACATCTGTATAACGATAGGTATGGTTATGTGTGAAATATTTCCACATTTTCGTTTTGAGAGTACGGTTAAATCGTTCGACCACCGACGCCTTGGTATTATTATTCGTCGTGAAAAATCGAACACCTTCTTGTTTTAAAAATCTTTGAAACAGTCGGTTCTTAAATTCTTTTCCGGCATCAGATTGAAGGGATTTGGGCTTTCTGGTTGAAAAAATAGAACGAAAGGCTTGTACAATTTCTTCTCCTCGTTTCGTTTTTAAGGGAATCGCCCACGCATATTTAGACAGAATGTCTATACACGTCAGGAGGTATCGAAATCCTTGATTGTGTTTTTGTAAACTGATAAGATCAACCAGGTCGGCCTGCCATTGTTGATCGATCGAATAAACGACCACTCGGTTTTTTGGGAAATTTCTCCGAGCCGGTTTGTGAAGCGTGTAGGAATCGACTCCGCTCAACCATTTCTGTATCGTCTTTTTCGCTACTTTGCCTTTGGCAGCACGATATAAAGCATTTACACCACCAAAACTTGCTGCGTGACTTGGAACCGGATAAATCGCCCTCATTACAGCATAAAATTTGATTATTTGTCACATTAACTCGAAAACGCATCATCTTCATTCTAGTCTTTCTCGCATGACATCATCTCATAGACTGAACCCCTACCCGACCTACCTCTTGTTTAAATACTCTTTCGTAAACATTCAATCACGTGATAACACAAAACAAACATGGTGTGATTTTATTTACCAAACCTCAGTAAAACTTTCAAAAGAATAATATTCAAACATTTTATCAATTATTTTTATTCCGGTCATTCACTTCTCCAACAAAATACATTCAGTTTCGTATCTACTAAATCCTACTTGATCGAGTTTATATTAATAAAAATGAATTGAAATTGTAATAAACTGTGTATTCCTTTTTACCCACACTACATATTAAAACACATTATAAAAATAACTTTAAATGCTACTTACCTAGACACGACCAACTCGTACACTTGCTTGGGAAGAAATGAATACAAGTTCTTATCAGGAAATCTTATCAGCGATCGATTATGTCACTAGTTACCATAGCGCATGCGCGGTGATATCACGTGATCTTGCTTAAGTAGAAAAGCGGGGATGTTATCAGTCAGTGCGCTCCAGGTAAGAGTAGTAGCAGGTTGTATTTTATTTCGCGCAAGTCGAGTATAGCAATAGGGTGAATAGTTCACTTGTATTTAAAATGACTTTGTTAATTTTGTATATTTTGTTAAGAATGAATAAAACTAAAAAAAACTAAATTTTTAAAAGATTAATTGAATTATTAATTTAATTATTCTAAATATCAATTAAAGGATATGTGTTAATTGCAATTCTAACTTAAATAATATAAATCTAGTGTCGAAAATTAAATGCATTCCTAATCCGTGAGGTTATCTACGTAGGAAAAACCCACGAATGACTCATAACTTGTTAGTCATTTCAATTGGATAAGGACTTGTCTTCTCCATTTTTTCGAGAAAGTGTGTGAAACAGATGTGTTCGTAAAAGGTAAGTATAATTTTTATGTAAATACTTATTTCTCTTATGCAAAATATTTGTTGTTGAAGCATCTGCATTTCTAAAACTAAATCAACAACTTAAGAATTAGTTTAAATTTAAATATGTGAGATAAATATATCTTAAAAAGCCGTACAAAAATCAGGGTTGTAATAAGTGATACAAGTTAGTTACTAAAAAAAAATTATGTATGTGGGTTAATATGTAAATTATTTTGACGAAATTTTTCAAATTCTGGTCGTTCTATAACATTATACATTTCCTTAAAAAAAAATGATACTTACAAAAACCTTAAAAAATTAAACTTTCATATGTTCTAAATTCTTAGAAAAATATTTCCAAAAGGTTCCTTATTGAGCATATATGAATGAAATCATTAATAACATTGACTAAACCAAAACTTATAATCGATAAATGTCAAAAACATTTCTTGAAATTCAAAAACATAACTAAAAAATGGTTTAAAATACTGCAATTTCTAAAAATTACCTTTAGAAAACAGGTCATTTAAAAGAATAAAATCCATAATCAAATTTCTAATTCCCTTTAAATTAATATTTAACTACAAACAATTATCTAATCCCTATTCCTCACTCCGTAAATAAATAAACCTTCAAGTAAAGTGAGTCATATACTAATCATGCGAACTGTTGAGCCGCTTATCTACCAAAGGGTTTTTCCACCCGGGAAATACGTGCACATGCTAAAATTCGATGTTACATGAAACGAAATCAGATAATATATATCCCTCTTTAAAAAAATTTTGTAACGATATTAACTCTCTCAATATTTATTATAAATGAATGATGTGTTTTGAAATGTTTGTTAAGTATAATTAAAATTTTATTTTCGCTTCATACATTGACTAGATTAAAATATCACTGAAAATTTAATTTTTTTCTACAAACATTCATCAAATTTTCTAGTTACATATATATTTTTTCATTAAATAAGTAAAGTTTAGTCAATTCATTTATATATAACCGAGAAATATTTGTGAAAACATGACTGCGTTTCGAAAAAATGTCTTGAAAAACATGTCATTTAACAGAAGAAAATCCTTCGCCAAATTTTATTTAATCAATTGAAAAAGAAATAAATTAAAACAAGCTTACCTGAAACACTTGTTATAGCCTCAGTTACTTGACTAGAAATGAAAAATCTCACAAGTCCTTATCAATTGGGTTTCCCCAATCTAGTCTACCACGTCATTATTGTTATCACATACCACGTGACAGGGTTTTCCCATTACGTAATAACCCCTTCGTCATCAGTCTAATTTTTCGAAAAAAAAAAAAAGGAAGTAGCACTTCTTTAAATTTTCTTTCAAAACTATGTAATCGTGGCTGAATCGATAAGGTAACGGTCTATTATTCAACCACGATTACATTTTGCAGGTTCAATCCTCCTCACAACTTTTCGTAAAAATACCAATTCCGAAACTAAATTCTATCAATCGTTACTAGATGGCAGCACCACAACTCTAACACACTTAAAAATTGCTCCCCTAAAAATTCTATGTCTCCTCATTAAAATTTTTAAATTAATTTTTCTCATTAATTATTTTTAATTACTTTTTTAATGAATTGATATTTTCAATTAATTTCCATTTTTACTAATTCATACTATACTATACATCATACTATACTTTAATTAACAAATGAAATTGCTCGAAAAATTCTAAGTCGCTTCATTAAATATTTTCTCATTAAATTTTTAATTGCTATTTTTAATTACTAATTAGTAAACCGACAGTAAAAAAATACCCCCTCGTACTATAACTGAATAAAAATAAATTTCAAACTCAAAAATTCTAAGTCCCCTCATTAAAATTTCTAAATTAATATTTTTCATTCATTATTTTTAATTACTTTTTAATTAATTATTCATTTAAACCTCATACTATACTACACTCAAAATAATAACGCCCGAAAATTATGTAACCGAAAAAAATAACCCTCGTACTATAACACAGCAAAAAATCAATCTCCCGAAAATTCCCGCTTTTATCTAAAAAAAATCCTTATCGCATTAACCCCTCCTCCAAGAGTAGAGTCGCGAGAGGAGGAGGAGCACGGGAGGTGTAGCACGAGAGGAGGAGCACGGGAGGTGCTGCACCTGCACCTGCACCTGCACCTGCACCTGCACCTCCTCTCGTGCACCTCAACACCTCCTCCTGAGGTCGGAGCCCCACTTTTCATCTACTCAGACTGTTTGAAAATGTTGTTCTATTCCTCCCTCGAAAGGAGCTCAAGGTATAGAGCATCTCTATATATATTTCGCGATCGTACGTGGCACAGAAATCGCGATTATTTGTTAATAGTTTAACACTAGAACCGCCGGAAATTTTACTCAAGTGTTATAAAATTATTTTACACCAGAATTTTTATTAAAAACTATCTAACTTAATTATTTAACTTATTTCTCCGTGATACATATTTAACCTATTTTAGAAAGAAATTTTTGGTTCGAATCGAAGTATTTTTATTTGGCACTGGTCAAAATGACCACTATGATGGTTCTAGTGTTAACGGCAACGCCAGAATGCCTTGATGAAACGCTACTTGCTTACAGAAAATCAACAAACTGAGATATTTTATGCAAAAAAGACTAATATTAGCTTAAGGAATTATATTAATCATATTTAAGGGAATCCAAGTGAATTAAATTATGAATAAAAGTAACATGACACAATGCTTAGAATGCTTTCCCAAATAAAAATTTTAAGGTGGACCGAACTGGTCTCCAAAAGCGGCTACTACAAATAAATTAGGGTAAAGTATATAAACTTGCTTTTTATTTATTATACTTTTACAGATGTTAGTTAAATGAAAAGCATGATGATTCTTGATTATCTGTTCAAGTATCACAATTCAGAGCCACAATATTAAAAATATGTCTCATTCAAAAATTTCATTTTTACAGGTCAACATGAAGTATGTAAAATGTATTTCGAGACTGGTTTTGACATTTTTTTTTTTTTTTTTTTACAAAATATATAATACATTTTTTTTTAGATTACAAAAAAGTTTAAAGTCAAAACACTGTATTAAAAATCTAGTGTCGTGAAGGAAATTTTCACCTTGTTATTAATAAACTTTACAATATACTTATAACTACTTAAAAGGTGACACAATGATATAGAAATATTATTTAATGCAATCCTGAGATCTGTCGAACACACACGCGTTCATTTTCAAAGGGAAAAGATGACTGACTGAATAGAAAATAAATTTTAAAAACAAAAACAAAATATTACGCATACGCAAGCGGGGTTCAGTCCGTTTCTCTGCAGAGGGATAAAAAGATCAGTTCATATTATCGGGAGTTCTTGAAATATTTAGGATATTATACCCAAATCGCGGGAATATAATTTATACCACCGCCCCTCAAGGGGATAAAGTGTTAATGTTACGGTAGTATTTAAAAAAATTATTAATACCAA
This sequence comes from Maratus speciosus, assembly GCA_963932465.1. NCBI lineage: Eukaryota > Metazoa > Arthropoda > Arachnida > Araneae > Salticidae > Maratus > Maratus speciosus. The sequence goes on from OZ010793.1 coordinate 138,589,935, forward strand.
AAAATTGTTGCTGTCAAGTGTTATTATTTAACTTATGGTCAGAGAGCAACGTGTTTGAAGCTTGAAATATCGTCAATCAATATTCACGGAAAATATATAAAGTACGCTAGGAAAGTAAGTTGATATCACAAGTTGCACTCAAATACAAAATAGTATTTCATAAAATGATTATGCATTTATATTAATTCATATTAAAAATTTCCGATGCGTCTTCCGTAGTTGATGCTTCCCGTAAACATCCGCCGTCCAATTTCCGTCAGCCTTTCGCTGTCTTCTGACATAGTAAGGTCTTTTTTCTACGATTATTTTTTGTACTATGTCGATTAGTAAGAGAAATAAACGCTATATTTAATTGATTGCTAATAGGCATTAATTAAGCAGTAAAAACAAAAAAGAGCAAAAAAAAATTATGTACATACAGACTATATATTTGTGTTTTAGTGAAGCCATTTCCAAGACATATGAGATTATCGTATAAACATATGTATTAGATATGTATCTGTATGTATGTTTACAAGTATTAGAACATTGAAATCTATCCAAAATATGAGAATCAAAATTAATCGTTTTAATTACGTACAGCTGTAGCATATCTGACATAATGAAGTATAAGAAATCATGCATACTTAACCAAAATAAGACGAAAATTGTATGTCAAACGTAGAAAATGATGTGCGTTTGTACTATAACTAGTTTTATAAAGATTCAGACCTTGGTGCAATAGCTGTTGCTCTTCTATGAAAAAATGCATGAATCAAAATTTATTACGATTATATATATTAAATTCAGTAATACGGAAATAATATGACTCCCTCTTAATTAGGACATAATCACCATGGCAACATAGAATCATTACCTGACATGGATATCATTGAATTAATTACGTATGATAGGATCTAATAGAATGTAGAAAATTTTTATTAATATCTTTTTAAGTTTTGATTCGATTTTCATAAAATTTGAAATGACTCGAGAAAGTTCTGCAGTATATTAAATTTCAAACCATTCGGTTAACCCCTTAACCTACGATTTACTTTTAATAGCTCCACGGTTTAGCAAATCCATAGCTACCACTAAAATTTAATAGATATTTTTGTCTTCTTTATTCATGAAATTTCAACGACTAAATTAAATTACATTTACTGTGATGTAAAATTTTAGAGGTAAGAAGAATTTACATTTGGCTCGATCATCGTACGCGGGCTATGCCCGTCATTGCAGGTTAAGGGATTAAGGAGTATTTGCTGCGCTACATGCTTACAGACAGACCAACGGACGGAACAGATGATGACTATAGGCTGTGCGTATTTATATAATTACGAAACACCATCAGCGACTCAGGAGAGGGTCGCGACCAGTCAGCGTGGAACCGCAAAATTACTATATTACTGTATTAACCTTCCGTCTACCAGACGGGTCCATTGGACCCGACATGTACATTCAAAATATTTATTCAAACCAGAAATTTCTTCAAAACAAACTAAATGTATAAATCAGACAATAATAAGTTAAATAAACAAACTAAATAGTTTTAAGTAAAAATTCTGGTGTAGAATGTTTTTATAAAACTTGAGTAAAATTTCCGGTAGTTCTAGGGTTAAATGCCTTACGGAATTACTGGTATTAAAAAATTAAATGTAGTTATAATGACGCCCGTCCTGAATGCATTATTTAAAATGCGCATCTTTACAAAATATGATTAATTATTAAATTACGGAACTACTGCAATAAGATGATTTATCTATCAGTAACGAACCGACTTTCGTGAGAAATTATAAATGATTTGTTATTAGAAAACAACATAGGCCTAAATTATAAATACATTGTATTTAGCATTTTTACCCATACGGAAATTATATCGTGAGGTACTGTGCATTTTGTTAATACATCCAGCGCAATTACCCAGATAACTTAAAATTTTAAATGGCTTTTTCTCCATGTTCATTTTTTGCCATGTTCATTTTGTCACATTTTTTGTCACGTTTGGTACCTGTTTTAAAAATACTAAGGATTTTTTAAAGTGTGTTCGTAATAATATAAATACGTAGAACCTGTAATCGTCGTTCGGTCCGTCTGTCTGTCCGCATATAACACAGCAAAAACCACCCAACCGAAAGGTCTGAAATTTTAAATATATGATTGTTGAAATTTTTTGCCGACTCATTTCAAATTTAATAAAATCTGGATATATAATTTAATTACAGGGACAGTCAAAAGTTTTCTATTACATTACGTCCAATGGGAAAAAACATTTCAAGTGCAGTTTAATGATGTAACAACCCTTCGAACAGAATGGAATTGATATGCACTTATGAAGTGCAGTAAAACATACATTCAGTACAATATGCGGTGCAAAAAATATTTAAAAAACTAGTTATAGTACGAACGCACATCATTTGCCACGTTTTGTGTGCATTTCCAACTTGTTAAAATTCTAACTTAGGGGAAGCACATTCTCAGTTAAAACACATACCATGCGCTTCGATTTCCGAAAAATAACCAAAAAGTTTGCAAATTTTTATTCAAATACATAGCTTAACACTGTATAGTTGGGAAAAATGCACCTACGCAGATTTCTTCTTTCACAAAATTGGCGCATATAGTTTAACCCTTCTGCTACACAAAAAAAGACTATGCAAGAATTAACGGTTAGGTCCTTTGGATCGATATATAAATTTATAGGATTACTAAAATATGAATACTAATTTATAATGAGTACTAGCGGAGTGGCAACCCGGTGTATAGCATTTGCATTCTATAAGATCTTTCGATTTTTAGAGAGGGAAAAAAAATCTAATTTTATCGTATAATTAAAAATTCGAACAAAAAATCTTAGATGTCCAGAAATTGTGATTTAATACACTGTCAAGATGTGCAGCCGAAGTGGAATAATTCAAGATGTATTATGCCTTTAATAGAATTTATCGACATTAACAATTCATTCTTTCAAAAATGGGGAACTTAAACAGGGTCTTTTCAAAATTTTAACTTAGGGAACTCGGTTAAAATACACCCTAACCTCTTATTTTTCCAAAAGAATAACCGAAAAGTTTGTAAATTTTTATGCAAAATGATAGTTTAACTTTGTTTCGTTGCACAAAAATATAGAAATAATTTTGTATTGTAAAAATATAACACAGATTTTCTCTTTCACAAAACTAATGCATAAAGTTTAACCCTCCGGCTACAGAAAAAAAAGACTATGCCAGAATTGAGAGTCAGGTCGATTTGAACGATATTACTAAAATATGAATACTATTTTTTAATGAATACTAAGGGATTGGCATCCCGATATGTAGCATTTGCATTTCATAAGATCTTTGGATTTTTAGAGAAAAAAAAATATGAAATTTTATCGTATAATTAAAATTCTAATAAAATATTTGTGCATAATAAAATATTTATGATAATAATTAATTGCCCAAATTAATTATTAATGTCATTGTCAGAAGATCAATATTTTAATTATTTTAGAATAGAAGATTTAAAATACTGAATTCCAAAGTACTGAAGTTTTCAAATTATTAAGGAAATAGGGGCTCTAAAAAAATCCATAAAAAAGATGTCTTGAAATATCAGTGCAGCAAGTATAAGTCACCCGATACCTCAGTGACTGAAGTATCAGCTCTTGAACAATCTGGGCAAATTAGAGCCAAGATTCACATTTAAATAGATATCATAATCACCCTCTAAAATATATTGCTGCTATACATTTATGCCTTGTTTTATTCATATTCGTCAACATTAATTCAAAATTTATGCAAAAATAAATATAATTTAAAAATATATATGTATATTTTTTTTTGTATACCGGAAAAATGTCATAATAACATTTTATATTAAGTACTACAAACACGTAAGACTATAAGATTTCATCGCAAAAAATTTTAATCGTGCTATTGAGCTGCTGTCAACGGCAGCTTGAAAATAATGAAAGAAAGCTATAAAAAATGCCCTGTTAACCCTTTCCCGGCGCAGAGCGCTTCCATTATTAAAATGATTACATGAAAATGAGTGAAACCGGAATTTACGAACAAATTTATTTGGAAATATGAAAAAGCATTATTTCACATACATAATGAGCGAAAAATACTTATAACTAAATTCTGGTGCCAATGTTGAATTTGGGAATCTATGTAAAGGAACACTGAGCCACAAACCGTTAAACAAACGCAATTATGAGAGTAGTAATTAAATCTGTAAACAAACGAAACACCAAGTTAAAGTAATGAATGGGTACCAACATCTGGCTTTTATAGCTGATATTCTGTGTACATTGCATATTTAATTGTTTACTTTTCGTCTGCATAGTTATCAGTGGTGGAAAATTGGCGCAGAGGAGGAGCCTATTGACACCACTAAATTTTTATGGTATTATTCAGTTTAATAACAACTCAGAAATTTTATCTTTAGATAAGAGGCAAAATACTACTATAATTTAGTGGTGTCAATAGGCTCCACCTCTGCGCCAATTTTCCACCACTGTAGTTATCCATCATTTTTATCTGTTTTATAATGTATTGGGTCTACCGGAAAGTTCTGTCCTATAATGTTATTTCACGCCTACTTTTTAAAAATTCAGATTTCTTCATTGGCAGCACACTTTTGAAATTGTAAAATTCCCATTGTTTTTCACATTTCACATTAAAGTGACAAGAATGGGAATTTTAACATTTCAAAAAAGTGGCGAAAATGAAGAAATCTGAAGGCGTGAAATAACATTATCAGACAGAACTTTCTAGTGGATCGAATAATTGCAAAACTTTGTTGTTTTAATGCTTTTCCTAGTAATTTCTTTTCTGTTTCATTATTACTTTTTATGGGAAATAGAGAAAGTAGTGGCATCGGTTCTTTTCTGCTATGTTAGAAATTACATATGTAAATTCATATAGGGCTCCATGAAAACATGCCATATCTGTCACACAGCTGAATATCTCTATGCTTGTTGACCACCGTTATTTTCGAAGTGTTAGCTTCGCGATATTCAATTGATGAGATATCTCCAATAAAATAAGTCACATTTTTTCCGTTCTAAAATGCTGGTAGCCAACAAGCATTGCAATTTTCAGCTGTTTGAGAAACATGATAAGTCTTCATGGAATTAGCCATAGTACATATGTGGAGATGCTAGAGAACATGTCCTTAAAATATTAGATTCGCTTAACTAAAGGACTGCTAACAACATCGAAACCTTACAAAAAAGTTTTTTTAATTTAAATTAAAATTTAATTAATAAAATTTCATTTTAATAAATAATTTTTAATTTTCAAATTTGAATTTTTACTCATTTTTCATGTGTAAAATAAAACTATGCCAATTTAACATTTTTTAATTGTTAACTTGCGAGCGTCTTCTCGTTATTTAGCATTTTTCAGAGTTTAAACTTTATTTGAACTATCATGAGGGTTTTCTGTTACGAGAATATTTTAGGCATAGTGTACTGATGGTGCTTTTAAGTACCACTTGAATTAACTATCTCTAACGAATTAAATTTCTCAGGGGTGAGATTTTTTTCTGTAAATCCTTTAGTTTTCATTGCAGTAAGTGAAAAAAAAATTACATAAAAAAAATTGCAGTAGATCAAAATGCAGTAGATAAAGGGTTAAACTTAATTTCATTCTTTATAAAGAAATTTCTTATTTGAACCGAAATATATTCATGCGGTCTTTCGGTCCTTCTAGTGTTAAGGGGACATTTTAATCCAAAATTGTTCAAAATGTCGATTTTCATTTTTAATATTCAATGAAAGCTTGTTTATTTGTGAATATTTTGACACCTCATTTTTAGCCATACGGAAATTATATCGCGAGATATTGTACATTTTGTTAATACATCCAGCGCAATTACCCAGATAACTTAAAATTTTAAATGGCTTTTTCTCAATGTTCATTTTTTGTCACGTTCCTGTTTTAAAAATACTAAGGATTTTTTAAAGTGTGTTCGTAATAATATAAATATGTAGAACCTGTAGTCGTCGTTCGGTCTGTCTGTCTATCCGTCTGTCCGCATATAACACAGCAAAAACCACCCAACCGAAAGGTCTAAAATTTTAAATATATAATTGCTGAATTTTTTTGTCGAGTCATTTCAAATTTAATAAAAATTGGATATATAACTTAATTACAGGGACAGTCAAAAGTTTTCTATTACATTACGTCCAATGGGGAAAAAAACATTTCAAGTTCAGTTTAATGATGTAACAACGTTTCGAAAAGAATGGAATTGATATGCACTTATGAAGTGCACTAAACATACATTCAGTACAATATGCGGTGCAAAAAATATTTATAAAACTAGTTATAGTACGAACGCACCTGATTTGCCACGTTTCGTGTGCAATTTCCAACTTGTTAAAATTCTAACTTAGGGGAAGCACATTCGCAGATAAAACACACACCATGCTCTTCGATTTCCAAAAAATAACCAAAAAGTTTGCAAATTTTTATTCAAACACATAGCTTAACTCTGTATAGTTGGAAAAAATGTACCGACGCAGATTTCTTCTTTCACAAAATTGACGCATGTAGTTTAACCCTTCGACTACACAAAAAAGACTATGCAAGAATTAACGGCCAGGTCCTTTGGACCGATATATAAATTTATAGAATTACTAAAATATGAATACTAATTTATAATGAGTAATAGCGGAGTGGCAACCCGATGTATAGCATTTGCATTCTATAAGATCTTTCGATTTTTAGAGAGGCAAAAAAATCTATTTTTATTGTATAATTAAAAATTCGGACAAAAAATCTTAGTTGCCCCGAAATTGTGATTTAACCCTAGAACTACCGGAAATTTTACTCAAGTTTTATAAAAACATTCTACACCAGAATTTTTACTTAAAACTATTTAATTTGTTTATTTAACTTATTATTGTCTGATTTATACATTTAGTTTGTTTTGAAGAAATTTCTGGTTTGAATAAATATTTTGAATGTACATGTCGGGTCCAATGGACCCGTCTGGTAGACGGAAGGTTAATCCACTGTCAAGATGTGCAGCCGATGTGGAATAATTCAAGATGTATCATGCCTTTAATAGGATTTACCGACATTAACAATTCATTCTTTCAAAAATGGGGAACTTAAACAGGGTCTTTTTAAATTTTTAACTTAGGGAACTCGGTTAAAACGCTCCACAAGCTCTTAGATTTCCAAAAAAATAACCGAAAAGTTTGCAAATTTTTATCCAAAAACATAGTTTGACTTTGTTTAGTTGCACAAAAATATGGAAATCATTTTGTACTGTAAAAATATAACACAGATTTTCTCTTTCACAAAACTAATGCATAAAGCTTAGCCCTCCGGCTACAGAAAAAAGACTATTCCAGAATTGAGAGTCAGGTCGATTGGACCGATATTACTAAAAGATGAATACTATTTTTTAAAGAATACTAAGGGAGTGGCAACCCGGTATGTAGCATTTGCATTCCATAAGATCTTTGGATTTTTAGAGAAAAAAATATCAAATTTTATAGTATAATTAAAACTCTAATAAAATATTTATGTATAATAAAATATTGATGATGATAATTAATTGTCCAAATTAATTATTAACGTCATTGTCAGATGATCAATATTTTAATTATTTTAGAATTGAAGATTTAAAATACTGAATTCCAAAGTACTGAAGTTTTAAAATTTTATGGAAATAGGGGTTAGGGGGGGCGGGCTCTAAAAAAATCCATAAAAAGATGTCGTGGAATATCAGTGCAGATAGTAGTATAAGTCAGCTGATACTTCAGTGACTGGAGTATCAGCTCTTGAACAATCTGGACAAATTATTGCCAAGATTCACATTTAAATAGATATCATAATCACCCTCTAAAAAAATGTTGCTACAATATGTTTATGCCTTGTTTTATTCATATTCGTCAGCATTAATTCAAAATTAATGCAAAAATAAATAATATAATTTAAAAATATATATATATTTTATATATACCGTAAAAATGTCATAATACAATTTTATATTAAATACTACAAACATGTAGCAACATAGGTCTCTGCCTAAGAAAATTCCAATCATGTTATCGAGCTGCCGTCGACGGCAGCTTGAAAATAATGAAAGAAAGCTATATAAAAAATGTCCTGTTAACCCTTTCCGACGCAGAGCACTTCCATTGTTAAAATGATTATATGAAAATGATTGAAACCGGAATTTACGAACAAATTTTCATGAAACTAGTAATTAAATCTGAAACCACACGAAACACCAAGATAAAGTAATGAATGGATACTAACATCTCACTTTTATAGCTGATACTCTGCGGTCATTTCATATTTAATTGTTTGCTTTTCGTATGCATGGTTCTCCATCAATTTTATCTGCTTTATAACGTATTGGATCTACCGGAATGTTCTGTTCTATAATGTTATTTCACGCCTACTTTTTAAAAATTGAGATTTCTTCATTGGTACCACACTGTTGAAATGGTTAAATTCCCATTGTTTTCACATTTCAGATTAAGGTGACAACAATAGGAATTTTAGCATTTCAAAAAAGTGGTGCCAGTGAAGAAATCTGAATTTTTAAAAAGTAGGCGTGAAATAACATTATCGGACAGAACTTTCTGGTGGATTTAATAATTACTAAATTTTATTGTTTTAATGCTTTTCCTAGTATTTCTTTCCGTTTCATTACTACTTTTTATAGGAAATCGAGAAAGTAGTGGCACCGGTTCTTTTCTGCTATGTTAGAAATTACATATGTAAATTCATATAGTACATATGTGGATATGCTAGAGAACATGTCCTTAAAATATTAGATTCGCATAACTAAAGGATTGCTAACCATATCGAACCCTTACAAAATGAGTGACACCGGAATTTACGAAAAAAATTATTGTGAAATGTGAAAAAGGCTTTATTTCACATACATAATGAGCGGAAAATACTTGTAACAAAATTCTGGTGCAATTGTGGCATTTGGGAATCAATGTAAAGGAACACTGAGCCACAAAGCGTTAAACAAACGCAATCATGAGGCTAGTAATTAAATCTGTAAGCAGACGAAACACCAAGGTAAAGTAATAAATGGATACCAACATCTGACTTTTATAACTGATATTCTGTGTACATGTCACATTTAATAAGAAACTATTTAACCCCCTGAGGGGCGGTGGGATATATTTTATACGATTAATGAAGATTTACACCAGAAAAATTTTATGAAATTTTGCTTTTCTAGCTTTGGTGGAAAAAAGTCGTAAAATTGCTTTTCCTTACTTTTGAATAATTTTTTTTCTTATTTTCCGGTGGGAATTCAGCATTACACAAACGTAACTACTTGCTCCTCAAGGGGTTAAATACTGTCGAACTCATTTAATTGAAGCAAGTCTAAAACGGGGATACGGTTAATAAGAGCAATTTGCGCATTCAACATTTAAACGATTTAGAATTTTACGAGCTACAAAGATAGACCCCTTTATAATACGATCAAAATACCTGTTCATTTCAATGTGATTTCGGCGAAAAATAGGTATAATTAGGCATGGAATCTCTTTCTTATGAAGCACTGCTCTGTCTCTGCGATAATATTTCTATATTACAACTGTCTCTCAAAGTTTAATAAATTATCAATTTTACCAGATAGAATTTCAACCTTCAAGAAGGTTGAAATCATACGCACACACAAATCCTAGAAAATGAAAAGTAATATCATGAAGTCATAACCCCTTGAGGGCAGTGGGATACATTTTATCCCACCTACGATTAATGAAGATTTGCACCAGAAAAATGTTATGAAATTTTGCTTTTCTAAATTTGGTGGTGGTGGTGGGGAGTCCTAAAATTGCTTTTCCTTATTTTGAAATAAAAATTTTCTAAATTTCCGGTGGGAATTCAACATTACACAAACGCAATTGCTTCCCTTTCAAGAGGTTAAGAGCTCACACTAGCCACGGGTAGAAACGATAACGTTAATGTTAAATCTATGGGAACGTTATTTCAGGGTTCGTTCGTTATTAAGCCACGCCCTATTTTGTAAGGACTCAACCACTAGCATTATTATAAAGATAATTTTCTTCAGGATTCATTAGATAGAAGATAGTTTTATTCGATTACTGGTGGTAGAGTCTTTACAAAATGGGGCGTGGCTTAATAGCGTGCGAACCCTGTATTTTCAAATATCTCGCTTGCATTTAAATATTTTTAAGGGTTTGCTTTCTTTTTACATAGGATAGCTCAGGGCAATTTGTAAAGGGGCTAATTTTTACTTTTTTGATTTTGGTTATAGATTTTTTATATTTAGGATAGTTTCAATTTCAGAACCGGTTCCAGAGTTAAAGTAATAATAAAATAAAATCCGTAACCAAAAGCTAGAAAGTAAAAATTAGCCTGGTTACAGATCGTTCTGAGCTATCCTATGAAAAAAAAATTAAAAAAAAATTAAAATCTATCGAGAAATTGGAAAATAATTCCCCATAGGATTAACATTAGCGCTCTCGTTTCTTCGTCCCGGGATTAGTGTAGACGTTTAAGAGACTACTTCAGTCACGCGAAAACACCCTGTCGCTAACGTTAATCCAATGGGTGACATGTTTCAGGATACCTCCTTTGCATTTGAATATTTTAAATGATTTTTTCCTCATTAGATAGCTGAGGTCGATCTGTACAAAGGTCATTTTTCACTTTTTTGATTTTGTTCACAGGTATTTTAAACTAGGACACTTTCACTTTGGGAACAGGTTTCAAAAGTAAAAGCATTCCCACGAGTAACCTTGCAAAGAAATCGAAAAAGTATAAAACGTCTTTGTATATTTAAAGTTTTCTCCATTCTATTTAATCCTATCATACGTAATTAATACAATGATATCCCATGATGATAAATCCCCAGGTGATGATTCTACGTTGAAATGCTGGTGACGTGCTCTTTAAGGTGGAGTCCCATTATTTTCGTATTACTGAATTTAATACATATAATCGTAATAAATTTTGTATTAATGTATTTTCGCATTAGAGTGCAACAGCTATTGCACCAAGATCTGAATATTTATAAAACTAATTATAGTACGAATGCATCTCATTTGCGACGTTTGACGTACAATTATTGACCCCAGCTACCCCCTGAAAATAAAAAAAAATCATTTCAAAATATTGAAATGCAAACGAGATATCTTACAAAATTTCTCTCATTGGATTAACATTAGGAAACGGGACTTTACGCATGACTGAAGTAGCTCCCCAAGAGCCTACAATAGTCACTCAAAAAGACCCGGATGATAATGTTTATCCTATGGGGAAGTTATTTTCAAATATCTCGCTTAAATTTTGATATTTTCGAATTTTTTTTTTTTTTTTTTTTTTTTTTTTTTTTTTTTTTTTTTCATAGGATAGCTGAGGACGATCTACAACCGGGCTAGTTTTTACTTTTTCGATTTTGGTTATAGTTTTTTTTATATTAGGATAGTTGTAATTTCAGAGCCGGTCCAAACCGGTTCCGAAAATAAAAGTAATTAAAAAAATATATATGAAACCAAAATAAAAAAAGTAAAAACTAACCCTTTTGTAGATTGTCCTCAGCTATCCTATGGAAAAAAATCATTCGAAAATATCAAAATTCAAGCGAGATATTTGAAAATAACTTCCCCACAGGATTAACATTATCATTCGTATCTTTTAGAGTGACTAGTGTAGGCTCTCATATATGCATAGGACGCTCCTATCACGAAATAATACACTAATGAAGCAAAAAGATGCCGTCATTAAACAAACTCGACAAAAAAAACGGCTATCTAATTATTCAAATGTCTTCATTTGTTTATAACATTAATATAGATACTTAAAACTAAATATAGTTCATAATAGCTCCATGCTTTAACAGAAACCATTCGATTATATTTTGTCAAAATAGCACGTATTTTAATTACATTTATTTTCTCTTGTTATGAGAAAATGGCAACAAAAAGATATAATTACTATTTTACAACATTTTTTCCTTTACTTTCTTGAAAAATGGATTACTTCCGTTGTCAATATTAAGCAAATGGCTCTAAAAGCTACAAAAAAATTTAATATTTCAAATATAAATGGAGATGCAGTTCCCAAACAAATTGCTTTGAAAGTACTTTTTTTTCCAGATACGACGATCTAAAAATTGAAATGTGCGATGCTTAGAAGTTTAAAAAATTGCTGTAGAGTATTTAATCTTACAATGATACATCTGCTTTGTTTTACGGCTGGCTTATACAACGCAACGTTATTTTTTGGACACGACACAAAATAAGCTGGGAGAAAGAAATAGCATACCGGGAGCTAATAAAAAGAATCTTTAGAAACTGATAATGATATCATATGGGGCAGGGGGGGGATTGAGGAATGATAGCGTATCATATCGAAAGGTGGGAGGGGATTAAGGAATGATAACTTATGACATCGAAAGGTGGGACGGGCGTCCAAAATTGCCAAAAAGTTGATAACGTTACTTAAGTACAACCCCTTAAATATTTAAAAATATGTATGAGAAAAAATATAATAATATCTTTCTAAAGTATCACTTTCTTAAGTATCACATTTCTAAAAATAAAATTGTCTAACTGAACATAAACACCTTCCGCCCGTGTCATTAAATCGTAAAAGAGCAATTTCTAAAATTAAACAACGAAGATAGCAATATAAATGACATTTACAACACGTAAAGATACTGCGTAAGTACTTTTTTTAAAGTTCGTGATAAAGAAACTCAATTTTCAGACATTTGGAGAATAGATTTGAGAAAATTCATTTGAAGGGCATAAATCTTGTCAACTTACACTTTATAAACCTTTATATATTCCCGCTTACATGTAATTAGTAAATACATATAACTCTTTTATTCAACGTGTAGCTGAAGATAGCATATCCAAAATACTATAACATAAAACTTTAACTTAAGATATGAACTTGATTACTTTTATGGTGCAGATATGATAGTTTAAATATTAAAAAAAGTCACGAATTTTTAATATTTATATAGTTTTAATCGTGGTAAATTTTTAAGTTGAAACGGAGTGAAAATCTGTTGTAAAAAATAAACTGATTTACATTGAATATGCGACTTAAACGAATTACGAAATAAGAGTTTGTGAGATTTCATTTCATACGTATCTTAACCCCTTGAGGGACGGTGGGATACATTATATCCCACCTAATTTAAACAAGATTTGTCCCAGAAACTTCTAACTAAATTTTATATTTTTAACTTTGGAGACGAAATGTTGGAATATTGCTTTTCCTTTTCTTAAAATCAATTTTCTCGATTATTCCGGTGAGAATTCAATATTACAGAGACATTCTTGCTTGCCCCTCAAAGGGTTAAATCTATACTAATATTATAAGAAGTAAAGTAAGTTTGTTTGTTTATTTGTAGGAGGTAATCTCTGGAACTACCGAACCGATTTCAAAAGTAATGCGTTAGTCCCCGTTCAAATATAGGCTGTATCTTATGTCCATGCTACTAACCCAAAGGAGGTGCATGAGCAAAAAACGTTCTAATAATGCAATTTTTGTGTTATTAAAGGACCTAGAAACATGCAATTTGGCATGGTAGTTACTTATAAGACATAGGGTAGACCGGGGTCAATTGGCCCGCTTTTTCTTCTTATGATTTAAAAAAATTTTCAATTCAACATTTTAAATTTCTTTTTATGTTACCACTATCAGTGTATTTTCAGGAAGAAGTCCAAGGGTCAGCTAGGTGGGGAGGCCTACCAAATGGCTTAAGCACTCACAAGCCCCACCCACAGGAAGAAGTCCAATAGTAAATCTTGAAAATATTAACTATAAGTATTTGTTTAGAAGCTCAAACTGACACCAAGTCGCTTGGGCCAACCTGCCCCGATTGCGGGGCAAGTTAGCCCATGTCACTTTTTAATGTTTTGATAGTGTAAAAGTTTGAGAAAATTTCAAAATTTTACCAAATCTTAATTTTTATTTCGTGGGAAAGAAAGCACAATATAGCCTAAAGAAAATCTACCCTACACCGTTCCTTAATGAAGCCATTAAAATTATAAAAATGTAAAATTATTAATTCGAGAAAAAAAAGACTAAAGTTTTAAAAAAAAGTCAATTCATAACTTCGTCAGTTCGCGAGATATCAAATTCACTTAAATATATTATAAATCCTCTTAATATTATCTACAACTTTTCTATTGTCAAGTTTTTAATAGGATCAACTCTTACAGCAAAATTTAAATTAAAAAAAAAAAAAAAAAAAAAAAAGGTGAGTCTAAAACGAAAAAAATTTATAACTTCGTCAATGCACATGATATCAAATTCACTTAAATTTATTATAAATCCTCTTAACACATCGTCAGTAAAGTTCTCAATGCAACTTTTGTATGGACAAGTTTTTGGTAGGAGCCAACTATTAAAACAAAAAGATTTAAAAAAACTGGTTTGAAGAAGAAAAAAAATCATGACTTCGTCAGTTCACAAGATATTAAATCCGTTTAAATTTAATATACATCTTCTTAATATTATCTACACCTTTTATACTGACAAGATTCTGATAGGAAAAACTATTACAGCAAAAAAAAAAAAAAATTAAAACAAAAAAAGGGGGGTGTTTTTTAAAAAAAAGTCACATTTCCCTCAATCCGTTAAATTGTTGGTGAAATTAGTACCTAACTTCGAAATCTACCTGTGCCTGTAGGCCAAGCTAGCAGGGATTTTCTATAATTATGAAAGTTATAAATGTTTTTGTACAACAGAGAATTTGATTTAATGTGGGGAGGAGGTAAATAACATTATAATTTCATTTTTTAACACTAGAACCGCCGGAATTTTTACTCAAGTGTTATAAAACTATTTTACACCAGAATTTTAATTTAAATCAATTTAACTTATTTATTTAACTTAGGGGCCATTCAAATATTACGTAATCAGCTATAGGGGGGGGGGAGGGAGGGGGTTAGCGATTTGCTTATTTTTGCTGACAAAGGGGAGGGGGGGGGTTGAATGATGCTTACGTAGGACATTTTCAAAATCTATTAACTTGATAAAAAAAATATATTAAAAATTTCAAATTGAAGAAAAGAAATAGCAAAAGAATATTAAACTTGAAGTTCTGATGTCAGCTACTTTGACCGTACAAGGAAAACATAAACGATCTCTTTTATCTAGAGGTGAATGTTCATGTTTGATGCATGAGGGCTTATTATCTCTGAGAACTTACTACTATTTCCAATTGTGAGAATAGAATAGAATAGAATTGAAAGGACTGATGCGATATGTTTTATTGTGGCAATACGAGTTTTCCGGGAAAGTTTCCAAAACATAAGTAAAATTCCATTTTCTTTGTTTCCACCTCTCCTCTGTCAACATCAGTCAAACAGGCTCCGGTACTGATGCATATGGAGCATCGTGTATCCTCACCCAACCACGACTGGGTCATCACTGAACGCCACAAACGTATCCCATCTGTTTACGCTGGTATTGTGATTGCTCCCAAAATGGCAGGTCAAAGTAAAGTCATAGGTTATTCTGGTCCAACGTTTATAGCTATGAGAAGTGGGAAACACAGTTCTTCCACAGCAAATACTCATGCTAAGGATTTTGAAACTATTAACAATCAAAGACTTTGAAAAATTAGTGAAAACAGAAGAGGGTTTCGTCAAACCTGCACGATTACATAGTTACGGTTTAAGGAGGTCCAGACGAGGATTCCGCTACCAGAAAGTTATTTTGTTTGTTATTAACCATTTCAAAAAACAAGATTTAGATGGAATTTTCATATCGTGCAATGCTCCTGGAAGAAGTGCATATAATCAAGTAGAAAGGCGTTAGCAGATGTTATATATTCCCGCAGCCGCCATCTTGAAGTTTTTCTTGGCGTGAAAACCCCTTTTGCGCAAAGTAGTAAATGTCGCCAAGCAGCGATTTATACTCATGTCAAGCTTCACGGGGTTGCCAGAACACGTCACTCGTTGGGGTTGTTTTATCGATAAACGCCAACAAAAAATCGCCAAGAATTCCAAAATGGTGGCCGCGGGAATATATAACATCTAAGCCTAAAGGCGAATGGCACCATTCAGCCGAGAACTAACTTATACTCCCTCATGACCATTATGGCTCCCATCTCGATGAGAATGGTCGCACTATTGATGAAGAAATGGAGCAAAATAACTTTGCATATGCTGGCAAAACTCTCTCAGAAATCTGGAACTCATTAAACATTGACGGTTATCCCGTTACTGCCACATATGTTGATTCAGGCGATCCAGACTCTCTTGGTTATGACTTGGATTGATATTCGAAGCACGTACAAGAAAGTCAATACTTACTGCAAATAGTAAAATGCGAAGAAAAGAATTTTTGCTCTCCTGCACGTAGTGGATTATTTCGTATATTAACACTAGAACGGCGGGAAATTTTGCTCAAGTTTTAGAAAAATATTTCACATCAGAATTTTTATTTAGAACTATTTAACTTATTTATTTAAGTTATTTTTGTGCAGTATATATCAATCTTATATTATAACAAAAATTCTGGTTCGAATCGAAATGTTTCCATTCGGCAAGGGTCAAAATGACCCCTCGCCGCCGTTCTAGTGTTAAAAGGACGATTCATTCCTCCTCCAATTAAAATGATACAATCGTCAAATGACATCATTACAAGTGAGGAGAAGTAATTTATATTTATAGATTTAAGTCTCTGTCTGGCCTTAAATCTGAATATTACAGCAAAGGAATTTTTAAAGATGCTTTATGACTATTTTGTCCCTCCCATAATGTCCTAATTATCCGCAAGAACTTGTGGAAGTTGTGGCCAATATCATGCATCTCAGAAGTCAGCAAACAGACACAAAAAAAGGGAGAAGGCCTGCCTTATACGACCATTGAGAATTGCTGCTCATCGAGCAAATGAACTAATGCGCGTCGTAAAATTCGTGGAAGATATGGAAGATGTTGAGTGGAAGATTGCATTTGAAAAGGAAACGATGAAGACAATCAAGTAAAACTGGAAACCAATATCATAACGGATGTGGAAAAATGGCTTGAGCAGCCGTGGTCGGCATCTGAATAGATATGGGCATGTTCAAATTTAAATTTTACAAATGGCTAAGTTCTTCTAAAATTGGGATCTAAGAAATTTTCTTAAATAGGATTGTAAGGAAATAAAACAAGCATTTTATTATTATTTTTTTTTAAGTCGAGTAGAGTTTTTTTTTTTTTTTTTTTTTTTTTTTGAATTGTCTTAACTTTTTTAAATGAAATTATTACTGTTTAAAAAAAGTGTGTGTGTGTGTGGCGGGGGGCGTTGCAATTTGCTTACGTAATTATTAAGGGGTTTGTGATTTGCTTATTTTTGCTGACACGTGGGGAGTGGGGCGTCAAAAATTGCCAAAAACATGCTTACGTAATATTTGAACAGCCCCTTATTTCTCTGTGATACATATTTAAGTTATTTTAGAAAGAAATTTCTGGCTCGAATCGAAATATTTGTATTTGGAACCGGTCAAAATGACCGCTATGGCGGTTCTAGTGTTAAAGGATTGACTGGAATAACCAGGAATTCAATTAATAAAATAATCACTTAATATTAATTAATAATAAATTAATTAAAATAATAATAAATGTTTATTAAAATAATTCATTAAAACTATCAAAATTCCAATCCTTAAGAGCCAAATTCCTACGGGGCATTTTGGCCCGCCGGGCGAACCTGCCCCGTGTCAAATGGGCCAACTATATCGCCCCATATATCACCCCATATATGGCCTTATATCGCCATTATTATTTTTCTTGACTGTAAGGAATTATTCTGAAAACATTTCAATAAACAAACATGCCTTACAATAACTACGAACAATTGTTTTTTTTTAATACTATATATTAAAATTTAAAATGCAATCTACAAAGAAATAAAATACGATTATGTATTGGAGGTATGATACACTTTTTTTTTAACTAATTTTTTACAACCCTTAGAAAGCTATTTTTAAGCAAATTTTTCGTGTTTTCTTATAAAGTGACCTTTTATTCATTTATTAAAAATATTGTGAATTTAAAAAATAGTCATTCAAAAAATATATCCCAATTATTTTGAATGGCTACTACTGTATCAAATCTCCCCATTACTGGGGAGGATTGATACACTAGCAAGGGAGGTTTGATACAGTGCTATGTAAATTGAAAAAAAAAATGCAGACAATTTAATTTATGCGTCATACAATTTTTTATGATAAATCTTGAAACATTTAAGTAAAATTTGAAACGAAATGACATTGGCATATTTTGGTTTCAGAAATGTTTTTTACAAAAATATTTAACCCTAGATCTACCGGGAATTTTATTCAAGTTTTAATAAAACGTTCTACACCAGAATTTTTATTTAAAACTATTTAACTTATTTATTTACCTTATTTTTGTCTGGTTTATATACTTAGTTTATTTTAAAGAAATTTCTAGTTTGAATGAATATTTTGTATGTACCTGTCGGGTCCAATGGACCCGTCTGGTAGACGGAGGGTTAAACTATTGCTATTATTTAAACAATCCTATTACCACACTTTTTAGAAAATAAATAATGAAAAAAAAACCCCTAGAGATCTAGCTGCAAGGAAAAATGAAGTGAGCATTGCTGATTTGCAAACAATTTAACATAAATTTAGCACATTTAAGATTCCTTTAACCCTTTCAGGGGTACAGCATTTTCAATGCTAAAGTGTTGAATAAATGAATGGCACCGGAATTTACCAACACATTTGATTAGAAATAAGACAAGGGATATATTTCACTTTCATACTAAAAGGAAAATATTTTACCCAAATGCTGGTTCCAATGTGGCGTTTGGGAATTAAAATTGAGTGGTTTCATAAACATACCACCACCCCTGAAATGGTTAAAAGAAAAACTTATAACTCTATCATTTTGATAAGTAAAATCGGGTAGATTTAAAGTTTCTTCAATTTGTCCTTCGTAAATTATAGAAACATTTTCCCTTTCAGGCCATTTAAACTTTTTCCCTTCTACATGACGAGCCAAGCGAACTAACCATCTATCATCGCACTGCTTTTCTATGTAACCTACATAATGTCTATGAATAGTCTCTTTGTTCTTCCTTACCAATTTCAGTAGCTCTTGCTGTAAAACAATAATGAATATTACAGTCCTATATTAGTTTGCAAACTTAAAAAAAAAACTATTAAATTTCAAATATACAAGTGTATCATTTCTCCCCAGTACTAATGTATCATTTCTCCCCAGTACTAATGTATCATTTCTCCCTATTATGCCTTACTGGATTTTCAATCACTTTGTACAAATGCAGATGCAAAATGGTAATCTACTTTCTAGTAAAACTAATCCTAACAATGTGCTTTATAAATAAAAAAAATTACGAGATAATCTTACGAGATATCTTCACAATAATAAGAGTTATGAAAGAAAATCAATCAATGAAAAAATTTACATTGACATTCCAAAAACCTTCAATATTAAAAGAAAAGAAAAGTTGTCAGTTCTTCACTGATTAGTCCAGCTAACGATGGCTTCAGCAAATAAAAGAAGCCTTCACATGTGTTAGAATAGCTCTTAATGCCATTTGTTGAGAAAAATTGTCAATGTATCAACCCTCCCTATGTATCAAACCTCCCTTACCTCCCCTATATGAGAGGAAATTTACTCACATTAGAAAAATTTTGAAAATTCTCGCTGGTTCTTTAATGGGCGCATCTTCAGTGGCGCTGATGTTGGAGGAGGAAAGCGAAGGAACGCATACTTGGCTGGACTGACTATCGCATCTAACAGAAAATTAAAAAAATATGGCCTCTGGCCCCCCGGTCTACCCTAAATGATCTATAAGAGCACTTTTCAAAACATTCCAAATTTAACCCCTTAATTCTCGCTCCCGTCATAATCTCGGGCTGTGTCTTTTACTCAAATTGTTTGATTCCCACCAGTTTTATAAAATACTGAAATTGGGAATATTTTGGTATCGTTTTTACTGTCATTAAATAAGGTGAATATTTCTTTTTCATAAAAGTGTGCCAATAAGCAATTTGAATTATTCAACCGTAATTTAATTCGAGCGTTAAGGGGTTAAAATGGGTGAAAATGCACGAAAACAGTTCTAAAAAACGTTCAAAATGGCGATTTTTGCGCAATCTCAGAAAGTACCGAACCGATTAAAAAAATAATCGTATGAAAATGATGCTGACAGTTCTTACTAAAACATAGGCTATATTTTATGTGGGTGCAACTACCCCAAAGGGGCAACAGGAGCAAAAAACGTTCTAAAAATATGATTTTTGTGTTACTGAAAGGCTTAGAGACACGAAATTTGGCATGGTAGTTACCTATTACATATAAATGATCTCTAAGAACATTTCTTAATAAAAAAAAAAATCGAAACTTAAAATGGGTTATAATGCGCGAAAAGCGTTCTAAATGTCGATTTCTACGCAATCTCAGGAAGTATCAAACTGATTTCAAAAGTAATGGTTGGAAATTGATGGTGACAAACACCTAACATGGGCATTATTTTATGTCGGTGTCACTACCATCTTCGGGTTGCAGGAGCAAAAAACGTTCTAAATTGGGCTTTTTATGATACTAAAGGGCCTAGTAACAGGCAATTTAGCATGATTGTAACTTACAGCATATAAATTATCTCTAAAAACGTATTCTAAAAAATCGAAATTTAAAAGGGGTTATAATGCGCGAAAAGCGATCTAAAAAATGTTCTAAATGGCGATTTCTACGCAATCTTAGGAAGTATCAAACTGATTTAAAAAATAATGGTTGGAAACTGATGATGACAGTTCTTGCTCCAATATAGGCTACATTTCATGTCGGTGTCACAACCACAAAGGAGGTGCAGGAGCAAGAAACCTTCTAAAAAACGATATTTGTGTTACTGAAAGATCTAGATACATTAAAATTGCCCTGGTAGTAACTTATTAGATATAAATTACATCTGAGAACATTTCCTAAAAAATTCGAAATTTATAAGATGTGAAAATGCGCGTTCTAAAAAAGTTCTAAATTGCGATTTCTACGCAATCTCAGGAAATATCAAACCGATTTCAAACGTAATGGTTACAAATTGATGGTGAAAGTATCTGCTACAACACTGGCTATATTTTATGTTGTTTTCACCATCACCTGGGGGTTGCAGGAGCAAAAAATGTTCTAAATTGCGTTTTTGTTATACTGACGGGTCAATCGTTTTGAAAATTGGCATGGTAATTACTTAAAAGAAACAAAGGCTTTCTAAGAACCGTCGCGTCGGAAGAAAATTCTAAATTTAAAAGGATGAAGTGAGCGAAAAGCGTTCCAAAAACGTTATAAAAACTAAATTATGATTTTTATGCAATATTATGAAATATTAAACCGATTTCAAAAATAATGGTTGCAAATTGTTTGTGATAGAACTTGCTGAAACATAAGCTATATTTTATGTCGGTGCCACTACCACCAGGGTTGCAGGAGCAGAAAACATTCTAAAGTGCGATTTCTGTGATACTGAAGAGGCTAGAAACTTTAAATATGGCATGGTGATTACTTATAAAATATAAATGTCCTCTAAGAGCTGTCTAAAATAAATTTGAAATGCAAAGGTGGTGAAGCGAAGACAAAGAGCTAAAAGCGTTCGAAAAAAGTCCTAAATTACGATTTCCATGCAATGTCAGTGAAATAATAAAGCCATGTAATAATTTCATGCCAGTGCCTCTACCATCTGGAGTTAGCAGGAACAACAAATTTTCTAAAAAAGCCCTTAAAAACTTTCTGAATTGCGTTTTCTATGGAATATTAGGCAAATACCAAACCGATTTCAAAATTAATTTTCGCAAATTAATGGTGATAGCCCCTGTTTCAACATCCATGTTAGTGCCACTACAACCAGAGAGGCGGTACACCGTTAGACAAGAAGCTTAGAATTTGACATGGTGTTTAATTTTAAGATGTAAATGCGTACTAAGAACGGTTTCTAAAAAATTCAAAACTTCAAATGAATAGTGAAATGAGCATAAAAGCTTCAAAATATTTTTCTAAATTGTCATTTATTTAGAATTTGTTTTAGTTCTTTTTATTAATTTACGTCTGATTTCTACCTAATGCAGTGTAATAATGAAGTTTAGCCAAACTCTGTCTTAATTAGTAATTTTTGAATTATTCCTAAAAGTATAATGTATTCTAATAAAAATTAGACATACAAATATCACTTAGCATATTTCAACTATTACGCGGGCAGAGCCATAGGTTTTGCTAGTAGTAAATATTTGTTTTATTCAAACGGCACATTTTTGCATTGCAATTAAATCGTATTTACTAGTTATCACTATGATCTTCATATTAAATATTATGTATTTGTTTTTTAAACTACACCGTGTCCATAAAAGTATGTTCCAGTTATAAATTTTAATAGTATCAGTTGTAAAAGTTGCAGAGTGTTGGACCAAGGTCACAAATAAATAGTATCTAAAACAGTTTTAGATAAGCGCATGCGGGAGTACTGTTTTGTTATTTGCTCGCTTGCAGTGCCACAGACGGAAAATGACGATTCCTGAGGGTAAATCTTTATTGCTGGACTGAAGATTTAAAAGCCGTTAACTCTTTGGGGGCAAGCAAAAATGACTCTAAATATTGAATTCTCACCGGAATAATCGAAACATTTATTTTTAAATAAGAAAAAAGCAATTTGTGTAACAAGTTTCCTCCAAAGTTAAAAATATAAAAGTTAGTAAAAATTTTCTGGTGAGAATCTTGTTTAAATTAGGTGTAATATATTTTATCCCACCGCCCCTCAAGGCGTTAAAGCTATACGATTTTTTTCCTTTCGGGATTTGTAAAAGATCGTGCCTACCTTCCGCCGCTACCTAGTGATTTGTCAGAGCTGAGACACAAAATTGAAGAGGCTATTGCTTCCATTAATCCTGATTTGTTAACCGAAGTGAGGGAAGAATTGGACTTTAGGTTGGAGGTGTGCCGTATAATTAAAGGTGCATTTATTGAACATTTGTAAGAAAAACTGGGTTAGTTTACCTTGAATTTGATGTATGATTTCTTGTAAAAGTCACAATTAAACTGTTAAATAACATTTAAACTAGCACATACTTTTATGAACACACTGTATTGCCTTTTTGTTTATTTAACCCTAGAACTACCGAAAATTTTACTCAAGTTTTATAAAAACATTCTACACCAGAATTTTTACTTAAAACTATTTAATTTGTTTATTTAACTTATTATTGTCTGATTTATAAATTTAGTTTGCTTTGAAGAAATTTCTGGTTTGAATAAATATTTTGAATGTACATGTCGGGTCCATTGGACCCTTCTGGTAGACAGAGGGTTAAAAAGTGGATGAGAAAGAATTAAATCTCGTATGTCAAATAACTCTTTTTCAAAAACAAAATTGCCGAATTGATCTTAAACAACTTTTACGATTATTAAGTCCTAAAATGATCGAAATTCTGCTTTTAAAAGACAAACTTCGGAAACATTGCATAGCACCTCATTTAAAATTTCGAAAAGAATTCGTAAAGCAATTTTTAAAGTTCATGACAAAGAATGTCAATTTTAAAATATTTGTATAGCAGATTTAAGGAAGCTGACTTAGGGAGCGTAAAATTCTTTTTGAATTTGCGCAACATAAATTTTTATATTCCTTTCACAAGAAATGCTTAAATATAAAGCTTTTACTTTACATACAACTTAATTTAGTGCATCCAAAATTCTCTGACATTAGCGTTTATTTAAAATATAAACTTGAGTGCCTTGATTTGAGAGATATCACTGCATACATATTCAGGAAGTCACTTATTTGAATATTTACACTATTTTATTTAACTTAACTGGGTTTTTGCATGTAAAGATGGTATTTTGCACTTGTTTTTTAAACACTTCCTAACACGCTAGAAATATAAATGTTATCTACACAGATGTGTGAGGATCGAGCACGACTGTTTAACCCTTTTGCGACGGGAGCCTTTAACGAAATTTTTAATCTTTTGTCATCGTTTTTTTAAAAACAGAAATTTGTGTCTTCCTGAATCGAGAAAATGCGCTCATTAACCCCTTGAGGGGCAAGCAAAAATGACTCTAAATATTGAATTCTCACCGGAATAATCGAAAAATTTTATTTTTAAATAAGGAAAAGCAATTTTTGAACGATTTTCCTCCAAAGTTAAAAATATAAGATTTAGTAAAATTTTCTGGTGAGAATCTTGTTTAAATTAGGTGGGATATATTTTATCCCACCGCCCCTCAAGGGGTTAAATAAGGCAAATTTTACAGTAAAATTTTACTGGTGAGGAAAAACGAGGATTCTGAGCGCTTCATGCGGCACGTATACGGGTCGCTCCTCCCCAAGGAGTTAAGAGGGTAAGATACCTTTAACACTGGAACTACCAAGACTGAAAACCGTCGTTTTGACGGTTTTCAAATTTCCTGCTTAAAAATTTTATATAATATATGTATTGTTCTATAACTTTATGATACGGCTTTTAATGAAATATAAGAAAAATTAAATATTCCTATTCGATTTACACTCACCCACTTTAACTTTCATAATCTGTATGACCTATACCTATTTATACCAAGACCCATCAAAATGACGACTTTGGCAGGGCCGCCACAGATGACTAATTTTCTATTCTATTCGCACCAGTCTTTTGAAAAAATAAATTTTGTAGTATATTTCTCCTGCAAATGCTGTCAAACAGTATGTCAATAATGCTAGGTTCAATGGTGTAAGTATGTCAATGGTGCGAGGTTCAATTAAAAAATAGTCGCCTTTGGCAGCCCTGCTTTGGTAATTTAAAAGTTAAAGGATCCAAAGTTTTCGGCATCCGTTATAACGGGATCTATTTTACTCCAATTGCGATTCAGTTTAGAACTGAACGGTCTGACTGGTAAATGTAATCAGGACGCAATCATTATCAGTTTTACTTCTAACGTGATAAAGTAAATACTTGGTGAAACGTGCAATCTGTGCAAAGTGTAATCTGTAAAAAGTCCAATCTCGAAAAATAGTACTGTAGGAAGGCTAATTGCTTTCCATTAACACTAGAACGCCCGGAAGGAGTCGATTCGACTCCGAGCATATGATTAAATGTCAATTGGAACCAGAAATTCTTTCGCAAAATAAGTTAAATTTTATAATCGCAGATTTAGGTTAAATAAATCAGTCAAATAATTTTAAATAAAAATTCTGGTATAGAATATTTTTATGAAACGTGTAAAATTTGCGGGCGTGCTAGTGTTAGGACATGCACAGCTTGATTTCCGACAGCCGATATCATTCACTAATAGAGGCACCCTACAAACCGTCGGAATACCAGAAGGCGTGTCTTATCAAATGTGCTATACTATAAATTCAAATAGAAACTGTTTTTTTATATGATTAATTAATGAATTATTATATTAAATGTTGTTTTTGTTAGATTATATTCTTTTATTTACATTAACTAAGTCAAAAGTTACAATGAAAGCCATGATCAAAAATCCGTCAACTTGACGGTTGCGGTAAAACTAGGTATATATTTAACATCGGTAATTTTAGTGTTAAACTTACAAAATTTTCGATTTTTTAAATACATATTTTGATTCCGTAATCATTTCTGAACAATATGAAAAAAAAACGGATTTAAAAAATTCCCATTAGTTTACTAATTATTGCAATTTTATTAAGACTATATATTAAGACTACATAGGATAATTAAACTTTGCGTTGCGTTTATTCAAAACGATGAATTTTTGATACTGCGCACAGTGTTCCTAAAAAACTATGCATGGCAATCAAAAGAAATTTTCAAAACATATTCATTTCTGTATTATCTACAACTTAAAAACAGAAAACGGTAATATTTTTTTTTCTGTTTTTTTTTTTTTTTTTTACTTTGAAAATATTTTTTTTAAGTAAAAATTTATAATTTTCTATTAATTTTTTTATTTAGTCAATATTTTATTTCAAATATTCTGGTTTTAGTGTAAAGGTAACACTATTATGTATTTACTTTCACCCAAAATTTCCTCTTGATATGCATATTTTCAGATTTTATCATGCGCGCAAGATTGTTTTTCTCTTATCATCATATATTTTTAAACTTATCATTTCAATATTTATTTATGAATTGCAAGTATATATATATCTTTAAATATAAATTTAAATATGAGCGTTATATTTAAATGAGGTTTGATTTTTATTTTTGCATTTTTACACATGTTTCAAACTTGGAACTTAGTGATATTTTTTACTTTTTTGACGTGTTCAAAGGTATCCTATACACTTAACACTTACCGGTGCGGAGTAATTCTGTTTATAAACTGATAAAATAATGGACTGAAACCAAAATTTATAAGCAAATTTATTAGAGAATAAGAATCCACTTATTTTCACGTACATTATAAAATGAAAATTTTAATTAAATATTCTTGGTACTGGTTGTCACTTTTCGAATTAAAATTACGTGTTCTCTTTTAAGGATACCACCCTGGAAAGTGTTAATTAACACACTCCCCTTGAAATCACATCGAGGCTAGCGGTTTGCAAAAGTAAAAGCGAACATTTTAAATCGGGCCGCAAAGAAGCTTCTCAATTTCTTCTTTAAGAGGGAGAGGATTTACCGGATCTTGTAATTCGCCAGATTACCATATTTCAAAGTACACTAGAAATTTTTAAGGGACGTTATACATTTTTTAATATTGCTTTTATAGATTTGAAATTAACACACCTACTCATATTTTTTTTAAACGCCGGATCCTTCCAAATATCTAATTTTCTTTGAAATCTGACCACAGTGGATGAATATACTAATTAACAATTTCACTTTTTCGAGCGCTTTTTATCTGTCAGCTGTTTGATAAATCATTAGAGCAGCCCGTGCGCGGCAAATATAAAATCATACAAATTTAAGGTTTATTTAATAATATTATCATTGGGCTGGGCAACGCCGGGCGGATCAGCTAGTTATAAATAAATAAATTTTAAGGTTTTTTTCCGTTAGCTTTCCTTAACCCTTTAATGCATAGGATAGAATGCGTTCCCGAAATTTCATAATTCAGACAATCGGAATTCATACCAGAAAATATAAATGGTGAATTTCGGTTTATTTAATAACGAAATGGCTGTTATTAAATGGAGTGAAATTTTCTTTTTTATTTTTCTGGTGGAAATACGGAATATGTGAATAAAAAATCCAATAAATAGGGAACAATTATGGTATCATAAACGATAGCATATGCATTTAAGGGTTAAGGACGGTAATAAATCGCTAAATAATCATTATGGTTACAACTGTTGCAAGAGTAACAAAAGCAATGGAGTCAATTATGCGAAAATCACCCTCGCCAAAATAGGTCAACCGCTCGTGAAACTGTAACAAAGAAATATTTTAAACAGTAAAACGTAGAAAATATAAATGAAAATTGAAAAGTGTAATTAAAAAAGATACAAAAATACAATGTTTATTTTTTGTTGTTGTGGGTGTTTGGATAACAGGATAGCAAAAAGGATTATTTGTAAGGTTCATGCGATGAAAACATAATAAGAATGTCCTCATTTCACCTATTATTATTATTCATGAATCGCTCGTTAAAGGTCAAGAAATTGCAAAGAATCTGCCGAAACCTGCAGTTTTATAAGAGAACAGACCAGACACAAAAATCTTTTAATATTTGCTAATTTTAGTAGTCATTAAACTTACATTATAAAAATGAACTGAATTTATTAATAAATAAATATAATGCATTCTTTGTTTTGTTCTATTAACCCTTTATCTCTGACGGTACTTATAAGTGCCATTAAAATAACTTGTTATAAAATTCCTTTAATTTAGTAGTAATGCAGTTTAGAATGAGTTATAGATGCATTAATTTATCTTGTTCCAAAGCCATTATTGGTTACACAAAACAAAAGATATTTTAAAAGGACAATTTATTTTGCCTTTGCCTCAGCTTGGGGGGGGGGGAGGTAAATTTTTCAATTCGGAAATATTTCTATATTAAGAACATTATATTTGTACATTTCCTAATTCTACAAAATACTAAGAAAAATATAACAAAATCCCTATAAATTCAAATTTAATTAATCCTTCTAAAATCCTTCTAAAATTTATTAAATGATTATTGTAAATCTTCTAATGTATTTTAAACAATTCACGAAAAATGCTTTAGAACACAAAATGTTCATGAATTCATAATTCAGCACATAAAGGGTTAAAAAATGTAGTACTGCATAAGTGATTTTTTTTTTTTTAAATTTATTTGTGTTCCTACCATTGTACTCCGGAATTGGGGTAGAATAGTCCTTTTTGTCATTTGCTGTTTAAAAATATATACAGTGAAACCTCTTTGAACGGCCACCTCTAAACAACGAAACCTCCGAACACCGGCCACATGTTAATGGAACCAAATACGTTCCATAGCATTAACATTAGTACGAACCTCTAAATAAGGAATTCCGAACAACGGTCACTCAAAAGTCATGAGAAAAAAAAATTTACAGCTCCTGGTACAATTTCATATTTATTTGCAAATCGAAATGTGAAGTAGATCAAACAAAATTTACTTGCTATGTGAACAAACAGAAAATGAAGACATTAATAATAATGGGGAGATTTTATATACGAGGGTGGTTTAATAATTATTGTCCCTAGTGTATATAAAATACTTGTACTCAGATGTTTGTTGTGGAATATCGAAGCCTGATGTCTTAGATGTCTATATGCTCAATTTCAGAAACGTAGCTGCTATATTCACATAGTTTTAGAGAGAGGAGTGAAAAGGGGGGAGTGGGGGTGAAAGGCGGATTTTTAGCTTATGGGTCTAGACTTGTGACAGTGGATGAGACGTAACTATTGTCTTTTGCACTCGGGATCATAGTGATGTAGTCACATCTCATCCACTGTCACAAATGTAGCCTCATAAGCTCCAAACCAGCATTTTACCCTCACCTCCTTAAAAACTCCCCCAAAAATATGTCTTTAAAACTTCACCCCTCCCTCCAAAACTATGTTAATATAGCAGCTACGGCTCTGAAATTGAACGTATGGGCATTTAAGAGATTAAGCTTCGATATTCCACATCAACCATCGCATTACAAATATTTTATATACATTCAGGGCCTGATTACCAACGGGACACACTTACACCAATAAATTTTAATAGAAAAGTTCGCCTTATCTAAACGCCGTTTTCATGTAAAATTTCTGCCATGAATGAGGCAAATTTTTCTGTTTATTTTTAGTGGTAGGAATTTGCCCCGTGGGTAATCAGGCTCTGTATACATTAGGGACATTAATTATTGAACCACCCACGTAATATTCTTAGAACGGCAGGCATAACTAACATAAAGGCCAGCTTGTTTGTATCTCTGGTAATAAATTTGGCAGTTATATTGTCACATTTGATTCCATACAGCCAATGGTGGAAGATAGAAGAGAGGAATCGGAAATATATAACAGAATCACTCAAAATTTCCAGTATTAACACATATTCCGCAGATTTGAAGAACCTTCCTGAAATCCGAAATTTCTCATTAAATTATAATTAGTTGTATAGTAAATCAAATCATATTTTCTTGTTTGGAGAGAGACATTTGCAGCAAAAAAAAAAAAAAACAAAGCAACTGCAAATAACTGATTTTCTTAGTATATTAAAACAATGATGATTAATTAAAATAACTGTGTGTATTTCTATTTAAATTTATGTAATTTCGATTTTTTAAAATGAAACCTCTGAATAACACCGACCTCTGAAGAGCGGTCCATTTTCACCGGTCCAAGGGGTAATCGTTATTCAGAGGTTACACTGTATATTAAAATGTATAATTCTTGGTTGTGTAAAGTATGCGCAATTATTGGTTTTGAGTGGAACAACTAAATCCTATAATATATAGATAATATGCATATACTTTTTTAAACACATACACACACACAAAAAAAAAAAAAAAAAAAAAAAAAAAAAACACTAAGAGGAATCAGTCAAAATTTACAAATGTGGTCCATTGTAGCCCGGTCTTCCCTATTAGATTATTACTGTTTTAAAATGTCTTTCATGTCTGTACTAAACAAAGAACTGTAAAAATAAACAGGATTTGCTTATTTTAACCCCTTGGGGACGAGCGACACGTATACGTGCCGTACGAAACGCTTAGAATCCTTGTTTTTCCTCACCAGTAAAATTTTACTGTAAAATTTGCCTTGTTTAATCAGCGCATTTTCTCGATTCAAGAAGACACAAATTTCTATTTTTAAAAAACGGTGACAAAAGATTAAAAATTTCGTAAAAGGCTCCCGTCCCGAAGGGGTTAACAGTGTATCAGATATTACTATAAAAAATAGCTTATATGTTTGTAGCGAACAATACAGGGTGTATCGGAAATGCTTCAACAAACTTAAAGGGATGATAGTACTCATCAAGACGAACAGAAAATACAATGGGACATGGGGTCTCAAATAACGTTTAAAGGGTGAAAATTACAAAACTAATAAAAATATCGAAATCTCGCATACTGCTTTTCTGCAGAACTGGCTAGTAACACGAAGCTGATTTTCCTTTCACTTTGCACATATCCGGTCAGAAAGAGATAACAAAAACTTGGAAGAAATCCAAACAAATCTGTGAGCAGGAATCCACGGATTCAAATTTGAGCGTATCCTCCAGTCGTTCCTCCGCAGATGTACTTTGTGTAATAATGCCTGCTGTCGACATTTTGAACAATTTTTGTAAAATATTTGTTTTCTCTGGACATCACGAGCTGTGTTGTACCTATTCTGTGCAATAAATAATTTTCTGGCAAGTTTCTTTCTTGACTCACTTTGTCCATTTCCAGACGCATTTTCTCGATTTTCATCCTTTAATTGTCATTTGCGACTCAAAGTTCCATTGTATTTTTTGTTCGTCTTCATGCGTACTATCATCCCTCTAAGTTTTTTGAAGCATTTTAGGTACACCCTGTATTTTGTTTTAACCCCCTCGCTGCGTAATTGTTTTATCAAAATAGCTCCAAAAATTGCGTATTGAACTCCTTCGCGACGAACGTCTATTAAGAATTTTTATTCTTTTGTCACCGGTTTTTCAAAACAAAAATTTTCGCCTGATTTAATCGGGAAAATGCTCCGATTAGATAAATCAAAATTTACAATAAAAAGTTACTGGTGGGAATGATCAAGAAGGGTTAATTAGACGGAAATAATACATCCCGATGAAATCTCGGGTTGCGCAAATTTTGCTACTTTTACGTTGCCCGAGAAACTTTAGGGTTACGCAGCGAGAGGGTTAACACTAGAACTACCGGAAATTTCAGTCCAGTTTTATAAAAATATTTCACACCAGAATTTTCATTTAAAACAGTTTAACTCTTTTATTTCACGTTTTTCTTCTTTGTATCATTTAAACTTATTTCTTAATAAAATTTCTGGTTTGAACCAAAACATATTCATATTGTAGCCGTCAAAATAACGGCTCACGATAGTTCTAGTGTTAGATGGTAAATATTACTCATATTTATATCACTACATATTTATATCACATATTTACTCGTTTAGTTAGCACGATGATCTTCAAATTAACAAAATTTTTAATGATGTTTATTTTTACTTTAAAACCCTTTCCGGCACAGTGTGCCCGGGTCGGGATACCTAATTTTAATTCGAAGTTTACAAACGGCACCAAGAATATTTTAATAAAATTTTGCATTAACATTGAAAGCGTAAAGTAACAACTCTTTAATTTCTAAACAAAGTCGTATGTAAATTCCGGTGTCAGTCGATGATTTCATCATTTTACAACAAAATTTGCTTGTGCCGGAAAGGGTTAAAATGTATGAGAAAGAATTAAATCATTTATTTAAAAAATCACCTTTCTAAAAATAAAATTGTCTAATTTAAATTCTTAGCAATAAAATTTGCTTTTGCGTTATTCAATTATGTAATCTTTAAAATAAAAAAAGACCCAGCGAAACCGCCTTAACCCTCTAATGCCCATGGTAGAATGCGTTCCTTAAATTACGTAATTCAGATAATCGAAATTATTACTAGAAAATCTAAATAGTAAATTTCAGTTTATTTCATAACAATATGGAACAATGTAGTCATTTTCTGAATTCCCTACCTGTCATGCAACTTTACATCCGGTGTAGAGGTAATACGTTTTTCAATGCAATGGGAGCCATGAAGAATGTTTAGACGCGGCTGATAGCCACAAAAAATTAAAGTTTAAGAGTAAGTAAGAGTCTTACAATGGAATTGTTAATATAACACTATAAGAGAAAAACTGTCCATTAGTTCCTAACATACCTGAACAGTCTGTGAACAGGTGAAAAGCTACCATAGGGACCCCAGCATAAAAAAAGACTCTTTTCAGATACCATACATTATATAGTTTAATTCAATATATAAATGCTTAGCAATATTTCAAAAAGAGGAAAAATTTAAAACTATTGACGTATTTACAAGTGAAAATTATGATTAAACACATGAATGATTAATAAAAATCGGTAATAAAAATTATAAATAAGGAGAGTTCAAACTAACTTTACAGTTAAACACATAAGACAAAGGATAATTTAAGAGAAAAAGAGGACGGCGCCCGCCCAGTCTGGTAACTCTAAGAGTATAGTAGATAAACAGTAAATAAGATAAGAAAAGTTATAAAAAGAATAAAAATAGAACGGTAATCAAGTTTAAAACAAGATTTTTTTTTTTTTTACAAATTAAGACAATACAAAACATGGAAAAAAGGCAAAAAAGTTTAACTGAAAAGAAAAAAAATAATTTTCGTTAATGTTGAGTTGGTAAGCAAGTTTATCAAATTCGGTAATTATGACTAGCAATTTTTGGATTGGGTTATAAAGTTTTTTGGTTTGGGTTGAGAGTTTTAATACCGCTTAGAAATTTGGTTATTTGTAGAACTTCTTTGATATCATTGAAAGTATTGAATATTTTTTGGATGTCGGTAGAGTAGCTTTTAGGAATTTTAGAGGAATTTGGAGAATTTTGAGTCTTATTGTAAATGTCTGTTATTGAATAAAGCAAAAGTTTCTATTTTAAATTTCAGGTGTGAATATGGAATAAGTGAATAGAAAAATCCACTAAATCGGGAACACTGATGGTACAGCTGATGGTACACAGATGGCAGCACAAATGCTGCCATGGACATTAGAGGGTTAAATGCTGCATTTGAAAAGCATAACGTTCGCAAAGATTCCATAAGACATTAGGTTCAGTTTTTAATTTATTATAAAGTATGTCACTTTTAGGATATATGAATACGGGATTTGAACATGTTCACCCAGAAAGCAAATATCTTTTCTGAATGTACACCCCATAAAGTTTTACATTCCTTCCACGTGCAGTATCTAAATAAAGCTTTTTCTGCAGCTGACTTTCGCGATTCCAAAATCCTTTGACATAAATATTTATTCAAAATATAAACTCGAGTGACTTGAGGTGAGGAATATGACAGTATAAATACTCAATGTAACGAATTTGAATATACTT
Source organism: Maratus speciosus (assembly GCA_963932465.1). Classification (NCBI taxonomy): domain Eukaryota; kingdom Metazoa; phylum Arthropoda; class Arachnida; order Araneae; family Salticidae; genus Maratus; species Maratus speciosus. The sequence goes on from OZ010793.1 coordinate 138,623,364, forward strand.
ATACATATAAATTTTCAAATGTTTATACAATCTTTATATAACATTACCCATGATAAATAAACATGTAAAAATGTGTTATAAAATTGAACAACTCGGTAAATATCTGTATTTAGAAAACAATGACTTCATACATTTTAAGTAAATTAAATATAAACTAAGTTAATCTGTTATCATGACCTTTAAATTAAATAGATTTTCTTAAATATGTACTCTCTGTATTAAAAAAAACTATATATATAAGAAATAACTAATTCAAATATTTTAAATAGAAAATTGTCGAATTGAACGTAAGCAGTTTTCTCATCATTAAGTCATAGAACAGTAACAGCCGAAATTAAATAAAGCAATAAAAACTACATAAAACACATGGAGATTAAAAAGAAACATTTTCTTGCTCATTATAAAAAATGTCAGTTTTAATACATATGAATAGAAGGTTTGAAGAAATTGACTCACAAAGCATAAAATTCTTTCTGAACTTGCATTCTATTATTTTTTATTTTTCTTCCATATGCAGTACGTAAATAAAAAGTTTTTACTCTATCTGCAACTGAATTTATTGCATCCAAAATCGTTGCTTGTAACATTTAATCGAAATATGTACTTGAGTCCCTTGATGTGAGTTATGTGACTTTATAAATATTGAAGAAGTAACACATTTAAATATTTGAATAATTTTACCCATAGCAAATTTTCTATGGTAAAAGCAAAATGTGCTGTAAACGAGAAAAAGTGTGCTGTAAATATATAAAGAAATGCATCATGCATCCAATTAGACAGTACAATTTTTATGTATGAATTCGCTTCAATTCTCACGACTGGTTAGAATTCCTGCTTAATTTAATTTTTAATGATAATAATAATACAGTAGACTCCCTCAAATCCGTAACCCTAAAATCCGCGAACGCGTGAAATCCGCGCAACATCGCAGATATAATCAATGAAACTTTCAGTTCAGATGTAGGGGCAAAGTTACAGAATTTCTTTTAGTTTTAAATCATTCCGTTTCTAGTTTAATATGTAATTAATTCTCTATAATATGACTGAACTCATGGTTTTTCATGAAGGAAGTAAAATTTATTTCTCAAAAATAAAAATAAATATATTGCTGATATCTTTGGTAATCACAATCTTTTTACCTAATCTTTTTATGTATTAATAGAGATTTTTTGGTTATTAAGAATGGCTAAAACAAAAAATAAAACTTCCCTAATTTATGATTTTGATATGAATTAATAGGGTACCATTATGAGGCAAGTTTCATTCAATAATTCAAGGAAAATGTATCTTATGTTCATTATGCAGATTTAATTATACATTACTAATTATTATCTTGGCCTTTACTTTTAATAATTTATTAATAATTTTTTAAATTATCTTATTTCTTATCATTTTAGTTTATTACTTTGCTCATTTATTTTAATATTTTACTATGTTGCAAGGATTCTTTATAATTTTGAATTGCATTATCACATTCAAATTATTGTTTAAAAAGTGTAAACAAAGCAATGACAAGAAATCCGCAAAAACTCTGGTCCCAAGCTGTGTGGATTTGAGCGAGTCTACTTTAATAATAACTCAAAATTATGCATATTTTAAATGCAATTTCCTCAAAACCAGTGTGTCCACTAAGGCCATAGATGGCTAAGATAGATGGCCATAGATTTTAAAGATTGAAATAAAAATTCTTAGAATTCAACTACAAGAAATATTTATGCATATTTAAAATTCTTAGACGTATACGTATAACATTTTATGCAAAAAATAATTAAATATTGAAAACAAAAAGTGTTAAACAAAATTGAAATTAAAATGGCAGATGGCCATCTCTCCTTAACCCCTTAACGCTCGAATTAAATTACGGTTGAAAAATTCAAATTGCTTATTGGCACCACTTTTATGAAAAAGAAATATTCACCTTATTTAATGGCAGGAAAAACGACACTAAAATTAAGGCAATTTCACTATTTTATAAAACTGGTGGGAATCAAACAATTTGAGTAAAAGACTCAGCCCGAGAATATCTCGGGAGCGAGAATTAAGGGGTTAAAGCCGAGGAGAGATGGCCATCCAATACAAGAAAGAAAAAGTGAAGTTAAATACAAAACAATAGCACATTTCATATAGTTAATCATGAAAAACATATAGCAATTTGTAAAGAATGATGGAAAATGAGTAAATAAAAGTCGAATAAACAAAATTTGAAGTATAATTTCGGTATACTTAACTTTTCGTAAAATCTTACCACATGTTTGGCAAAGGTCTTGATAATTTGTACACGTTTCATGGATCCATTTCAAGTACCTTATGCATTGTATCCAGACATCGTTTTTGGATGTGATATTATATTGTTTTGCAAAACCAACACAGTGATCCTAATCCAATTCTATTTACTCGGAATCTGTAGTGTCTGATAATTTTAAATGTATTTCGTTTTCTTCGCTACTGAAAGTGTTGTGTTTTTTTTTTCTCGTGTTAATTTTAGGTTAATTACGTTTATTTATCAACTTTATCAGTTTCTGTTATGAAAGTTTCCGACGTTTTTCAATATTTTCTGAAACAAATAAATCGTTAGACCTTATTATATTATTATTATTATTAAAATAGTTATATTAGTTAAAATTAAAACAATCATATCAATTAATATTTTTATAAACATGAACGTTATATATTTATTTTAAATTTAATTATATTTAGTTAAAATCATCACTCTGTATAATTTTGAAATATTAATTAAAGATGGCCCTATCTCCTCCATTTCATGTGGCCATCTCTCCTGAAATTGAAGGACTGATGGTCGCCCAATTTAAAGCATCAGTAGCCCTTGTACGTCTTTGTTTTAGGCTTAGAATTAAAGATTAGATTATTTACGTACCTTAAACGTTCATATAGTAAAACAAATATATAACGTACGTTCTGCAAAACATTCAGATAACCTAAGTCAATATATGTATATATATATATATATATATATATTCAACGACTAATTTAAATAAACATTAAAATTAAACTTACATTTTATAATCGAAAAATACAGCTACACGTCGCACGTAATAAACTCGTTGAACTATTTTATACGAACAAAGTTTATGCGTGCAATCTATGATGAAGTTTTGAAAATATTTAGACTGGCCATCTCTCCTAGAGTTACCCTATATAATAGACAGGGGGCGACTGCACATACCAACACTTAATCGATTTGGCGGCTGAAATTCCAGGATTAGACAAAACTTTATTGTCATATTAAAGTGCAACTGGTCTGCCGAGTCATATCTTGATAGAAAACACCTGCAGATCCGATTTTAGAGGTTGATCGGTAGGTTTATCATTGTGTATTCTTGCACCCAAAGGTAAAAAAACAGGGAGGAATAGAAGCAGGAAAACACAATGGTAAATCTACAGGTCAATCAATAAAATCGTGTTTTCAGGTGTTTTCCACCAAGATATGACTTGGCAGAGTACTGGTATCTCCATATGCGAATCGAGTTTTAACTAATCCGAGAATCTCAGCCGTTAACTCGATGAACTGATGGTTTGTGTAGCCGCCGCCTGGTCTAAAATTAAGCATACATATTTAAAGATTGACTAATATAATCTCTTATAAATATTTCCCATATTATCCAGTATTTTATCATAATCCGTAACATTTTACATTAAAACATTTTACATACTAAATATTTCAAGAGAAATTGCTTAATAAATATACATCTACAATTTCGAAATAATTTTCCCTCTTATTTAGAAAAATAAATGTTCTGCACTTAGCAGCCTTTTTAACACTTCCTAACATAGTTGAAAAATATTTATGAATGCGCTTCGCCTATTTGTATGTTTCCGCGTTTTAAATCTCGTAAATGTTTTTCAATTTCTACGTTATGGATATATGTTAATGAGATTTATCATGACATATTCCAAACTGCAATAGGTAGTTGAAATTGTGTAGCTGAATTGAAACTGAAATATATAGCATTTATATTTCATTTACATGGACTCTCAAAATAATTCCGTTACATTATAACATATTTAGAAGAATAGCTCAGAGAGTATTTTGATGGTTCACTATTTCAAACACAAGGAAATTGATATGTATTTATGGAGTGCACTAAAACCTGCTATCTGTAGAACATAGATTGCAAAATAACTATCATTCATTTGCAGGATCATACAAATGAATTTGATTGCAGAATTCTGCAGGAATCGTTTGCAGCGTATTTTAATATGCCGCACTATTTCAAACATAAGGAAAGTTATATACATTACTGCGGTTCTCTAGAAGATTCCTACTGCATAATATAGCATACGTAGAATTTTCTCGTTTATTTATAGTGACACTCAAAAAAGTTGGTTAAATTACCGTCTATGAGCGATAGTTGCTGGAAATTCGTTTTTGAATTTTAGGTAGCTTTATAAGTTAAATCAAAATTTTGAATATTACATGGTGTGTATAATTTATAAAGGAGATACGCAGCACTGCACAGAAGAATTCGAAAACATTACTGTCTATGAACGTGGTTTGCTTAAAGGTGTTTTTTAATTGTGTAATGTATGCCAGCTCTGTGTAACATATGTCATACTTGCCAACATTCAGCTAAACTTCCGTAAAATGTGAGTTAACCCTTTCCGGCACGGGCAATTTTTGTTGTAAAATTATGCAATAATTGACTGACACTGGAATTTTAAAACGAATTTTTTAGAAATTAAAAACATGTTATTTTAACTATTCATTGTAAAAGCAAAATTTTACTAAATTATTCTTGGTGCCGGTCGTAAGTTTGGAATTAAAATTAGGTATCCCGACCCGGACACACTGTGCCGGAAAGCGTTAAATTGATCCAGGTTAAACATGTTTCTAACCAGAAAATTTACTTGATTAATCAGTATATATTTAATAACACATTTCACTATGAAATCTATTTGAATTAATTCCCTTAAAAAATTTCTGGTTCGAAAAGTTTTTAACCTGGGTTAATTTAACTCGCATTGTAGGAAGTTTAGTTCGAAGTTGGCAAGTATGATATGTAGCCATATTTTAACAATGTATTAAATTATTACTGCAATAAAATGGCATAATATCATTATTAAACACACTTGTTAAAATATACACTTTTTTAAGTACCTATTTTTAACAGTGTACTAGATTATTATTGTTTTAAAATGCCTTTCACGTCAACGCTAAACAAAAAACTGTAAAAATACACAAGTTTTGATTATTTTTAAGTACTGATTTTAACAGTGTATCAGATACTACTGTAACAAAATAGCTTACATGTGAGTAGCGAATAATATATTGTCTTAAATAGTAAATATTTTTTTTTTTACGAAGTAGGTGATTCATGAATTTTTAGTAGCTCTGATTTACTAGTTTAGCACCATGATCTTCAAATTACCAAAATCTTTAATTATGATTGATTTTATTTAAAAAATGTATGAGAAAGAATTTAACGCATTCTGGTGCGGATAATTTCTTTTTATAAACTGATGAAACAATTGACTGACATCAGATTTTATAATCGAATTTATTAGAAAATACAAACTGGCTTATGTTCAAGTATGTTATAAAAGAAAAATTTTAACTAAGCATTATGGGTGCCAATAAAATAAAAATTAGGTGTCCTTTTTTAAGGCCACAACCCGCGAAAGGGTTAAATAAATTCTTATAAATAAACTTTATTTTGCACTTTTATTTTATATTAAATTATGAAAACTTTCAGATAAAAAAGCAAGTCGGAAATTGTACGTCAAGAGTGGCAGTTCAGGTTCGTTCAGATCTTGGTGCAATAGCTGTTGCACTCTTATGCAAAAACGCATGAATACAAAATTTATTTCGATTATCTATATTAAATTCGGTAATATGGAAATAATATGACTATCTTAACCCTTTCATTTCCATGGTAGAATACGTTCTAGAAATTACGTAGTTCAGAGACTCCGAATTTACACCAGAAAATTTCTATGTTAAATTTCGCATTACTCAAATACGGAAATGGTCTGTTATTAAATTAATCAAATATTGCTATTTTAATTTTTTGGTATGAACTTGGAATATCCGAATTAAAAAATCCACTAACATCATGATGTCATTTGGACACACTGGGAGTGAAAGGGTTAAATAGGACATAATCACTATGGCAACCTAGAATCATTATCTGTCATGGGATATCAGTGAATTATTTAAGTAAGATAGGGTTTAACAGGATAATCACCATGGCAACCTAGGGAAATTACCTACCATGGGATATCATTGAATTAATTACGTACGATAGGATTTAATAGAATAATCGCCATGGCAACCTAGAAACATTACCTATCATGGGATATCTTTGAATTCATTACCTATGATAGTGATTAATAAAGTGAATAAAACTTTTATTAATATCTTTTTAAGTTTCGATTCTATTTTCATAAAATTTGAAAAGACTCGACAAAATTCTGCAACGATTAGATATATTCAATTTCAATCCATTGGGTTGGGTAGTTTTTGCGTTGTTATACGTGGACAGATGGATAGACAGACGGGCGGACCAGACGACGATATAGTTGCTACGTATTTATATAGTAGCTCTCAAAACTATTTTGGCAACCTTATACTCTCTCTTATTTTATTTAATATAAAAATGTAAAAGAAAATATATTCCCTATAATTGAGAACACTGTGACTGCAGTTATTCAAATGTATCAAGTTTCAACTTGTTTGTTTACATTCGGCGCCACCGAAGAAATATGACTCCTCCTTAGCTCAAAAATGTTTTGACAATTAGTTTGCATTTAATTGTTGAAGGTGTCAGTGGCGCTATAGTTTCGGTTAGTGTTTATATTAACTTATTGTGATTATTTTTAAACGCCGAAATGTAAAAAATATTGAAGTGATACTAGAAAAGCCGCTGTAAATTCATTTTAAAAAGGTAGACAGCAAGCAGAATTAGCTCGTTCTTTTAACGTGTATCGGTAACTTGTTATTACATGGAATAAAGTTTTTAATAAACAGAATTACGTCAAAAATAAACCTCATACTGGTCATCTGAAAAAAAACGACTTGCAATGTTGACTGTATTATAAAAATGATATCTACAAGTGATTGTCGTAAGTCCGCTGTAATAATAAAAAAGGAATTGAAAGAAAATTACGGCATAGACATACACGTTTCATCAGTCAAACGACGCCTAAACCTCTATGGTTTACATGGCAGAAGCCCAGCAAAAACACGTTTGTTATCTACTAAGAATAGGTAGGCTGGAGCTGCATTTGTAAAACGGCCTATCCCTTTCAGGGACAAAGCAATTCCATTGCTAAAGTGTTGAAATTAATGATTGACACCGGAATTTGAAAACAAATTTATTTGTAAATAAGAAAAAGCTATATTTCACACACATAATAAACCGATTTTTTTTTTTAACCAGAATTCTGGTGTCAATCATTAATTTCAACACTTTAACAATGGAATTGCTTTGCCCCTGAAAGTGTTATGGTGTTTTACAAATGCAACTCTAGCCTTCCTATTCTTAGTAGATAACAAACGTGTTTTTTCTATTCTTCTGCCATGTAAACCATAGAGGTTTAGGCTTCGTTTGACTGATGAAACGTGTATGTCTATGCCGTAATTTTCTTTCAATTCATTTTTTATTATTACTGCGGACTTACGACAATCACTTGTAGATATCATTTTTATAATACAGTCAACATTGCAAGTTGTTTTCTTTCGGATGACCACTATGAGACTTATTTTCGATGTATTTCTGTTTATTAAAAACTTTATTCCATGTAATAACAAGTTGCCGAGACACGTTAAAAGAACGAGCTAATTATGCTTGCAGTCTACCTTTTTTAAGTGAATATACAGGGCTTTTCTAGAATCAATTCAATATTTTTTACTTTTCGGCATTTAAAAATAATCACAAGTCAATATAAACACTAATCGAAGCTATAGCGCCACTGACACCTTCAACAATTAAATGAAAACTAATTGTCAAAATACTTTTGAGCTAAGGAGGAGTCATATTTCTTCGGTGGCGCCGAATGTAAACAAACAAGTTGAAACTTGATACATTTGAATAGCTGCAGTCATAGTGTTCTCAATTATAGGGAATATATTTTCTTTTACATTTTTATATTAAATAAAATAAGAGAGAATATAAGGTTTTCAAAATACTTTTGAGCGCTACTGTATATTTGCGGACGCACCAAAATTTCAAAAACCTAATGTTCGTAATGATCACATAAGACATCAGTTTTTATTTTAATTCGATATAAAGAATGTCACTTTTAAGGTTACATGAATACGCGATTTGAAGTAGTTCACCCAGAAAGCAAAAAACCTTTTTTGAATGTACAGCCCATAAAGTTTTATATTCCTTTCACATGCAGTATGTAAATATAAAGCTTTTTCTGCAGCTGAATTTAGAGCATCTAAAGTCCTTTGACATATGTATTTATTCAAAATATAAACTCGAGTGCTTTCAGGTGAGAAATAGGACAGTATAAATACTCAATGTTACGAATTTGAATATACATATAAATATAAATATTCAAACGTTTATGCAAGGTTTATATAACAGTACCCATGATAAATAAACATTCAAAAGTTTATACAATCTTTATATAACATTAACATGATAAATAAACATATAAAAATAATCTTATAAAATTGAACAACAGAGTTCGTGGGGATTTTAGATGTTTTAGTACAAGAAATTTGCTAAAGTACTGGTCTCTATATTTGAAGATAGATTTTTTATTTTCATTAAATAAGGTAAATATTTCTTCTGGTAAAAGTTCCTTGAAAGTCCTTGAAGTGTATGAACCCTGACAAATATCTGTATTTAGAAAACAATGAATTCATGCATTTTAACCCTTTAGGGTGCAAAGTAATTCTATCCGTAAAATACTGAAATGATTGAATGATACCGGAATTTACTAACAATTTTATTTGAAAGTAACTTAAAGCTTTACTTCACGTACTTAATAAATGGAAAATTTCCAATCCAAAATATCTGGTGTCAATGTGCCATTGTGGAATTAAAATTAAGTGTTCCAAAAATGAACCACCGGCCTTGAAGGGGTTAAGTAAATTAAATATAAACTGATTTAACCCGTTATCATGATCTTCAAATTAAATACATTTTCTTAAATATGTACTCTCTGTATTTAAAAAAAAATTAGGAGAAATAAAGCTCAGCCTTGCTTTTTCTAGCACGCTGTTCTTTTTCCCCCTATTTTGTACTGAAGAAGAATCTCGCTAGTAGATTCGAAACAGCTGTTTGCTGCTTTTCTTGTATTATTTGTGCATTTTAAACGCTGGTTTTTCTGCTTTTTTAATATTGTTGCACAAAGGCTTTAATTGCTATTTTTATACAAAATCAAATATTTTAAATACCATTTTTCTAAAATTAAAATTGTCTAATTGAACCTAAACAGTTTTGGCATTTTTAAGTCATAGAACAGTAATCACTAAAATTAAAAATAGAGAAAATAGCAATAAAATCTAAAAAACATGAAGTTTAAAAAGAAACATTTTCTTAAGTTCATGATTAAAAAAAAAAAAAAAAAAAAAATGTCAGTTTTAATACATATAGATAAAAGATTTAAAGAAACTGACTCAGAGAGTATAAATTTTTTTCTGAATTTACACTTCATTGTTATTTATTTTCCTTCCACATGCAGTGCGTAAATAAAAAGTTTTCACTCTATATGCACCTCAATTTATTGCATCCAAAATCGTTAATCATAAATATTTAATCCGAATATATACTTAAGTCTTTTGATGTGAGGAATGGGATGGTAAACGTAGTGAAGAAAAGAAGTAACATGTTTAAATATTTATGTAATTTTATCCATAGCAAAATTTCTAAATTAAAAGCAAAATGTGTTGCAAGCTTGTAAAAATGTGTTCTAAATATTTAACGAAATGCATTCGGTGTACATTTCCAACTGTGGACGATAATTGGAAAAATTGAGTTTTTAAATGTTTTAAGCGTTTCCTAAATGTTTTACTTAACGATATCGTCCTTCACTTTATTAACCCTTTCCGGCACAGAATAAGACTTTTTGTAAAAGGATGAAATGATGGACTGACACCAGAATTTACAAACCAATTTATTAGAAAATAAAAACAAGCTTGCTTTCCCGCACTTTATAAAAGGAAAATTTTAATTAAATATTATTGGTGCGGTTTGTCAGTTTTAGAATTAAAATTAATGTCTTATTTTGTGGACAAAGGAAGTTAAAGGGTTAAACGTTGATGACCGAATGCCGCCATATATGCGAGAACGAATATTTATTTTCCAAATTTCTCATTTCCTATTACTATTATTTCGAAACCATTTTTTTTTTACAAACATCTTTTAGACTAATTATTTGCTAAAATTTGGAATTTATGTAACACAAAATTTTCTGTACGAAAATACTCGTGTTCCGATAGAAAAAACACATCTCCACACCAAAAATTAGTTGTTGCGAATATGCTGACATCATTTGTTAAGGTTGCTGTTTGTCAGATTTGGAATTCAAATTAGGTGTCCTTTTTTGTGGACACTGCCCGTTAACAGGATTTACGGTGACGTTTCGTTAAAGTACCGGGTGATCCAAAAGTCAGGACGAACTTTCAAAATGAATAATTCGAAAACGAATCAATATACAAAGATACGGTTTGCACCAAACGGATAGAAAAGAATCCGAGGTTTATGTGGCAACGAAAAAAATAATAGTTCTGTTGGCGACCAACAGATGGCGCTATAGTGTTTTATTGCACCAAAAGATGATGATTTACAAATGAAAAAATGTTGACAACTTACAAGTCAGCTTAATTACAGTTAATTAGTACTGCAGTAAATGTTCAATGTGCTGTCCAACTGTCCATCATTCAGAAGTACAGCTGTGAGACGAGGCACGGCACCGTTCACAGCTTTTAGTAGCATTTCTTGCTCTATGACAGGCACATTTTGGCGGATGGCATCTTTCAGTGCTGCTAGTGATGCCGGTTGGTCGCGGTACACTTTTGACTTCAAGAATCCCCTCAGCCAAAAGTCACAGGGTGTCAGATCGGTAGATCTTGGAGGCCATGCGTGATTAAAGTAGCGACTGATAATGCGATTCTTCCCAAATGTTGAGCGTAGCAGGCGTTGCACAGGCAGAACAATATGAGGTGATGCTTCATCTTGCATAAAGGTGACTGTTTGAAGTGCCTGTCGCGCTTGCAGTTCAGGAACAATGTTGTTCTGTAACAGTTCTACATATCGCTGATCAGTGGCAGAAAGTGTTTTAAAACCCGTCTGTGTGACTTCCACGAAAAAAAAATGGACCAATTATGAAATCAGCAATGAATCCACACCAGACTGTCACTTTAGGCTGTGTTGAGGTACCCTTACACTGCAAGGGTACCTCAACAAATACATGTGGATTTTCTGTGGTGCACACTCGAGAATTGTGGGTGTTATCAGCGCCAGAGAGTGTGAAATGCGCTTCAGCTCTCCAAAACACAGTGTGAAGCCAGTCGTGCTGCCCTTCCATCTTATTGAATACCAAATTCGCGAAATCTCGGCGAGTTTCGAAGTCAGGAGGTGTCAGTTCTTGGTTATGTTGCAATTTGTAGGGATACCGTTGCAAAGTTATTCGCAGTGCTCTCCAGACACTTCCGTACAACACTTCTGTCTGCCTCGAAGCTTCTTGAGCACTGCACTCCCCATGTGCAGCAACCGCCGACATGGATTGCACCATCTGCTCCACTGTCGTGGCAACAGCAGCGGTTGTTGAAGGACGTCCACTTCTTTGACGTGAAGCCAAATAATCTGTAGCTTCAAATTTCTTCATAATTTTGTTCAATGCAGAAGACGTTATTGGTCCTTTGCTATCTCGCGTAACCTTTGATGTAGCGATATGCTCGCAATGCCGCAATGGCACTTTTCGAATTCTTATAATAAAGTTTAACTAAGAGGGCTTTCTCAACTATGGACAGCATTTCGATGCATACAAGCTTCGACTACCATTAACTGCTGCAGTTGCTCCTTTTGATAGTGTTTGTTGCTTTGCATAATCCTACATCAGAAATCCGACAGCGCCATTTGTTGGTCGCCAACAGAACTAATTTTTTTTCGTTGCCACACAAAACCCGGTTTCTTTTCCATCCGTTTGGTGCAAACCGTATCTTTGTATCTTGATTCGTTTTCGAATTATTCATTTTTAAAATTCGTCCTGACTTTTGGATCACCCGGTATTCTAAAACAGTTAGAAAGTGTTTTATGATCTGCGCTAGGAGCACGATTTTTCTTTGTTTTTTTAAAGTTTATGATAAAGAATGGATATTTTAAGTCAAATTAATAACGGATTTGAGGATCATCGCTTAGAAAGAAAAAAACTCTTTCTGAATTTTTGTCATATAAATTTTTATATTCCTTCCACATGCAATACGCAACCATAAAACTTTTATTCTACGTGCAGCCCAATTTAGTGCATCCGAACTCTTTTACATAAATATTCAAAATATGAACTTGAGAGCCTCGATGTGAAAGATATTACTGTAGATTATTTCGAAAATTTATTAATTTCAATTTTAATATAATTTTATCCATAGTAAAATTATTATTTTATAGCATACAAAAATGCGTTGCAAAAGATCAGAAATTTGCTGAACATTTATTTATAAAAAGCAACTTTACAATATTTTCCTGGTTTCTTCGAATGATTGAAATATAAACTCAAAAAATACTATATCTCCGTTATTCCAAAACCTTCCGTAAAGTTAAAAAAATGTATGTAAGAAAATAGATCCAATAGCACAAAATCAGTTATCAAGGATGAAATATTTTCACTAAAGAAGATGGAACATGGCAATTTTATACATGAATGACAAAGAGAAAGCTTAAAACTAGGACCAAAGGACATATAGCAGACATGAAATACAACAAGAAAACTACAGCTTTAGTCAGACTATATAACAAAGAACCTTTACAGATTAATTTTTAAAATAGTAGAATAATATATACATCGAGATTTTTTTTTTTTTTGCCATCCATTATCCGAGAATCAATAGAGATCTTTTTACGCAGTAAGAATATGTGCAATGATTCAGCCTCCATAGAGCTTCAAAATTTTTGGAAAGAGATGCTCTGCAGAATAATGAAACAATAGTATAAAATAATTCACGTTCACTAATATCCATTTTTAATATTGCAGTTAATTTCATTATGCATGAGTTCGCGTGATTTTTGTTTACCAGTTTTCAATTTAAAATATTTTTATCATTATGGATCTTGAGATTGTTGCCGTAAGATCAATGAACTATGTCGATCTGAATAAATGAAGATATTTATTTGCCTCTTAAATGTATTATTATCATTTTTAGAAAATATTAAGTTAATTTGAACGGCAACTTATTCATACATTTTAAGTAAATTGTATAAACTAGTTTAAACTCTTCAAAATAAATAGTCTTCAAATTCAATAGAATTTGTTAAATTTTACATTTCAATCATTTAAAAAGTTAATAATTAAATCACAGATTTAAATGTTTCTTTTCTAAAAATAAAATTGCCTTATTGCACATAAACAGCTTTTGTAACTTTAAGTCGTAAAACAGTAATGTCTACAAAACATCAAAAATAGCAATGAAAAGGCATTAAAAGACGCAAAGTTTAAAAATAAGCTCCGCGGAAAGCATTTTTTTCTTTATAAAATACGTCAATTTTAATACATATGGATAGCAGATTTCAAGACGTTGACTCGAAGAGCGTAAAACCTTTTCTAAATTTACACCCCATAAATTTTTATATTCCTTTCACACGCAGTAAGTAATATATAAGGATTTCGCATTGCTTGCAGCTGAACTCTATACATCCAAAATACTTTAACATAATATTTATTCACAGTATAAACTTAAGTGCCTTGATGTGAATATGTATGGTGACATCCTAGATATTGAGGAAGGCACAAATTTGAATAATTATGTAATTTTATTCATACAGAAACTACTGTATGGGAACATGTATGAATGGGAATAAAATTTCAACAAAGTAGGAACCAATGAAAATGAAAAACAGATCTTTTGTATCTTGAGGAGAGAAAAAAAGTTTAATATTTTATATTATTTAGAATTATAGCGCATTAAATGCTGATTTTGAAAAGTAAACGTTATCTATTAAAATTGTATCATATTGTAATTCAATTATCGGTATTAATTTCTAATATAAGTGAAATTACATTCGATAAGAGGTTTCAAGCCGAGTACAACCGTTTTAATCACATAGGCTGCTCTCTAAAAAACTGAAGTAAGATTTTTTTCACTTAAAAAGTAAAAAAAAAAAAAAATAAATAAAAATTTCAATACAATCTCGTTGTGTTACGACTTTAGATTCAAAAACCTGTAAAAGAAGAACCAATTAGAGTTGACGGGAGCAAATAGATTTTTCAAATTAAGGGGAGAAGTCCCTTTAGACGCCTCAAAATCGGTCGTTTTTCGTTAATTTTTTTAAAGGTGATAAAATAATCGAATCATTTTGAAACTGTAACATAATTTTATTACATCTTTGTAAAGTACAAAATATTTTTTCTTTATTATTATTATTTTTTAAATGGCGTCTAATCAAATTTTTTTTTCTTTGGACGTCTCAGTCGCGAGGCCCGAAAGTGCTGCACTTGTCACTCTCTTTCTATTGATTTGAAAAAAAAAAAACAAGTTGTTTTCTTTTTCTATTAGATGTCATTATATTTAAAGGTGGCATCATTCCCTTTCTAAAACCAATTATAATCCATTACTGTCCAACTGCGATATTATAATAAATTATTGTGAACATGCAATTTAACGCAAAAAAAAGTAAAAATCAATCCTTCATATGATAAATTATTTTTAAAAACAACATTTTGCGGGGAAGAAAAAAATAGATGATATAAGTAACATTTTAAGTGCGGTTTTTCTTGCATTAGAATAGAGAAATGAATTATTTATCTCTGCTTGAAAAATGTCATAAAATCTTTAAATAGGTATGAAATAAGAACGCGAATTAATAAAATATTCAGAAAGTAATGGTAATATATTCTGTTCTTTTTTGTGTTATATTACAACAAAAAGAGGTTTATGTTTATTGGATTCTTAATTTTCAAAGTAGAAATGTTTTGTATAGTTTGTATTGATAAAAGAGAATTTCTTATTAAATTAAATATAACTCTGTGATGTTGAATTCAAAGCAAAATGTTTGAAAATAAGGAGATGCAGACGCTATTTTATTGTGGAACAATGGAACAATGTATGTATTCCCGTGGAATACCTAGTTGCGCTGCAACTTAACATCCAGTTGTTCAGTAAGCAACTTACTCTGTCATAAGAGAGCCAGAAAAAAGATTGCGAAAAGATAAGCAAAGCAGGAGTCGAGCTGAATGCATTGGTGTCTATGGGTACTATTTGCTGAATGTGGGTATTTAGATTTGCTATGCGTTTTTTATCGGTTTAAATTTTAACCTAATGTGCGGTGCTTGTAAAAACCTGTAGAATACTTACAAGGTTCTACAAAACAATTCGAGTCTTGTCCAACTATTGACGGCAATTTCTGAGGCTGACTTTTCAACAGTGTAATGCTTTTTCTATCTAGACTGAATAAAATAGTATGTATGCTGAACTTTTGATTGTATCGTCGGTACCATGTTAAGCTATCCAATATGAAAACAGTATTGCCAGTGGGCTCCATTTTTTAAGTTCAGATTTCTTGAATGGCACCACTTTTCTGAGATGATAAAATTCCCCTTGTTTCCGCCTTAATTAAGATGTTATTAAATAAGGTTAAACAAGGCGATTTTTACTAGTTCAAAAAAGTACCGATCAAGACATCAGAGTTTAAAAAAAGTTGCCCACTTGCAGCACTGTTTTCCCATTGGATAATTTGACATGGTACCGACATATACAGCGCTACAGAAAAGAATTCGAGTACATTTCCAACCGGGGTTGCCACTTTGGTCTTCATTTTTATCCCGAAATTCCAACTTCAGACTGGAATTATCTAAAGAAGAATTTTTACTGTAAGTAATCACGAAAAGTCCGTCATTAACCACTTAATTCTCGCTCCCGTGATATCCACGGGCTGTGTCTTTTATTCAGATTATTCAGATTTATTTCATTCCCAACAGTTTTATAGAGTAGTGTAATTAGCTTTATTCTGGTATCATTTTACCTGTTATTAAATAAGTTAAACACTTTGTTTCAAAAAAGTGGTGCCAATAAGCAATTTGAATTTTTAAACCGTAAATTAATGCAACCGTTAAGGGGTTAAATAAATCTGTAGATATTGTTTGTATATTCCTGTATTAATCCAAAGTTTCTGTTTAAAAATGGAGGCTAAACTGGAAACTCTGTTTTTAACTGTGGACGATAGTTCATGAAACTGACTTTTAAAATGTTTTATAAGTTTCCTTAAATGTTTTACTTAAAATGTCTTCCTTCACTTTATTAACTCTTTAATTCTCGTTGCCGTCAATATGATCGGCTGAGATGTAGTCGTCTATTTCTCACGCTCATAATATTGCTGTGCTAAAGTTTTAAAACCGAAAAATCTTCTTAAACAAGGTTCGTACGGGTACCTTTATTTTCAAGGCCAATTATCAGTATCTTTTCATAGAAATATAAATCTTGTTTAAACGCGTGAAATTTCGCTTTATTTAAGAAGAGATTTTGTATAAGAAAATACTGGTACAGAAGAATTTCTTAGTCTGGAAATTCAAGCACCTGTACGTACCCTGTTAAACCAGAAAAAAGATAACTGGCATTTCCATATGAAGTCTTTAAAAGTTCTATTTTGAGTTAAGTTTGTACGATCTATGTTTGAGTAAATTATGGATTCTAATGAATCAAGCAATTCTGATGATAATTTGATTTTTATTGATAGTCAGCATTATATGCATTATTTAATATGTATTATTTTAAATATTATTTTTAAACATTTGCAAAGCAATACAAATTTTAAAAATAAAGATCTTATTCGTATTTATTTGTATGCTGTTAAAAAAAAAAAAAAAACATTAAGCTGCGAAATTCCCGCTTGATGGCTTCGCGGGAAATGTCAATTTGTTCTATAACAACTTCTTTTTCGCCTCAAATATACAAGTAATCGCATATTTTATTTGGAAATCGTATAATCACTTAATTTCTGCAATAAAATATTGGTACTTTTTCAATGATTTTTATAAATATTGAGCGATCGTTAAGGGGTTAAACTGTGACTTTTCTTTACAGTATTCTAAAAATGTTAGAAAGTATTTTATAATCTATGCTGAACGCATAATTTTTCTTTCTTGTTTTTTTAAAGTTCATGATAAATAATGGATGTTTTAAGTCAAATGGATAACAGAATTGAGAATCATCCCTGAGAGAGGAATAAACTGTTTCTGAAATTGTGTCACATAAATTTTTATATTCCTTCCACAAGCAGCACGCAACCATAAAGCTATTCATCTAGATGCAGCTCAGTTTAGTGCATCCGAAATCTTTTACATAAATATTCAAAATATAAACTTGAGTGCCTCGATGTAAAAGATATGACTGTAAAAGATTTCGAAAATTTATGAATTTCAATATTTGTATAATTTTATCCATAGTAAAATTGTCATTTTATAGCATACTAGCAAACCCCGCGGCTTTGCTCGCGTAATATTTGAAATATACCAAGTGATATTTATGTGTCTTTTAGGATTTATACTTTTAGGAATAGTTCAAAAATTACTATTTAAAACACAGTTTGACTGAACTTAATTATTACACTGCATTAGGCAGAAATGAGACTCAAATTAATAAAAAGAAATAAAACTAAATAAATGATAATTTAGAAAATATTTTGAAACTTTTATGCTCAATTAATATGCTCATTTCAGTATTCATTTGAAGTTTTGAATTTTTTGGAAACCACCTTCTTACATCTTAAAATTAACCATCATGCCAAATTCCAAGTCCTACCACCTCTCACAGCATAAAGGGCTATTTTGAAATAGGAACTATCACCATTAATTTGCCAACATTAATTTTTAAACAGGTTTGTTATTTCCTAATATTCCACAGAAACGTAATTTAGAATGCTTTTAAAGGCATTTTTAAGAACGCCTGTTGCTCCTGTGAACACTAGGTGGTAGAATCATCGGCATAAAATATAGTCTGCGTAGGATCAGAGATTCCCAGCAAAGAGGAAATTGCTGGTCAGCAACAAGATAGGTGCTGGCAATGATGGAGAAGTGCTAGCTGATGGTCTACCACCGCATGATCACTGTTGGACACCTTCTTTCAACTTTGCTGTTGAAATCATCAGATAAAATTCTGGTGGGCATCCGTTTTATCTCATGCGCTGGCCCGCCACTACATGGAAGTGCACGAACTTTTGCAGTATTATTGCTGGGAGGCCTTACGCTTGGTGGCGCTGCGAATATAGAAGACATTGAGTATTTGAACACAATTTTGAAATGAATATCTTAACACAATTTAAGCTGTGAAGCTATTTTTTTTAAACTGTAAAAAATATAGCACCAATGCCACCAACAAAATAAATAAGTAAATGAATAAATAAATAAATAAATTCTTAATTTTCAACGCATTTTTTTCTTTCCTTAAATCTAGTTTTACTAGTTTACAAAGGATTTCGGTTTTTATAATTTACACAGTTCAGAATCAATAATAAAACAAGTTGGAAATTGCTCGTCAAACGTAGCAAATGAGGTGCGTTCGTACTATAACTAGTTTTATAATTATTTTGTGCACCCCATATTGTACTGAATGTATATTTTTTGCGCTTCATAAGTGCATAGTCTGTAACATCATTAAAATGCACTTGCAATAATTTTTTCCCATTCGCCGTAATGTAACAGAAAACTTTTGACTGCCTCTGTAATTAAACTATTCATCCGATTTTCATAAAATTAGAAATGTCTCGATAAATTTTTGCAATAATTATATATTTAAAATTTCAGACCATTCAGAAGGCTGTAACATCATTAAAATGCACTTGCAATATTTTTTTCCCATTGGCCGTAGTGTAACGGAAAAATTTGACTGTCGCTGTAATTAAACTATTCATCCGATTTTCATAAAATTGGAAACAGCTCGACAAAATTTTGCAACTATTATATATTTAAAATTTCAGACCATTCGGAAGGCTGTAACATCATTAAAATTCACTTGCAATAATTTTTCCCATTGGCCGTAATGTAAAGAAAAACTTTTGACTGTCCCCGTAATTAAAGTATATATCCGATTTTCATAAAATTTGAAATGGCTCGACAAAATTTTGCAACAATCTTATATTTAAAATTTCAGACCATTCGGTTGGGTAGTTTTTGCTCTGTTATATGCGTACGGACAGACGGACAGACAGACGGACTGAACGACGACTATAGGTGCTACGTATTTATATAATTACGAACGCACCTAAAAAAGCGTATAAAATATATAGGATTTCTATACAATAGAATAATTTCTATACCAGTTTAATGATTGGGAACAAAAGAAACAAACTTGAAGTAGTGTAATGAGAGCTTAAAACTATGAGCAGTCGTAGCGTACGTTGAAAGTACTGGTTCATGTCCGATCACGAAAACCAAGCAGCATCGAACGCGGTCAGTACTTGGGCGGGTGACCAAATGGAGGTTCAGATATTTTATAGACATTTCTATTATAGACACTTCTACAGATATTTCTATAGCTCTTGGTGAAACTAGCTAATAGGAAAAAGAGTCATAATTATATAATACTTTGTTATTTTATAAGAAATTTTTGTAAGGGAAAGTGCTGGGCCAGCAAAGGAATAGCAGTGGGATAGGTGCTAGCACTGCAGGAAAAGTGCCGGATTGAAGTAATGTGATGGCATTCCAATGCTGCCCTACTGTTGGCCATCACTGATGGGCCAGCTGCATTCCGCTCGGACACTTTTCGACACGTTTAAGTAATGGCGCCATTGCACTTTACTGCTGATGGCAGTGCTGGCTGCCGTCTTTTTTCCAGCTGATGGCCCACTGTTTCTTTCTTTGCTGGGTTACCATTGATTCGCAACTATTACTTTTATAATCGGTTTATATTCCCTGAAATTGCATAGAAATCGTAATTTAGGACTTTTTTAGAACGCTTTTCACTCCCCCCCTTCGCTTCACCCCTTTTTAATTCGAATTTATTTTCGGCAGTCCTTTGAGGGCATTTATATTTTATAAGTAACTACCAAGCCATATTTAAAGTTTCTAGCCTCTTCAGTATCACATTATTCGCAATTTATAAAATTGTTTTGCTCCTGCAACCCTCTAGTGCTGGTGGCACAGACAAAAAATATAGCTTATGTTTAAGCAGGCTCTATCACCAACAATTTGTCACCATTATTTTTTAAATTGGATTGGTATTTGATAAGATTGCAGAAAAATTGTAATTTAGAACGTTTTTAGAACGCTTTTCGCTCACTTCATTCTTTTAAATTTGGAATTTTCTTTCGGCTGTTCTTAGAAAACAGTTGCATCTTGTAAGTAAATACCATGCCATATTTTAAAATGTTAGAGCCCTCAGTTGGGCAAAAAACGCAAATTAGAAGATGTTTCGCTCTTGCAACCCGCAGGTGGTAGTGACAGCAACATAAAATATAGCCTATGTTGGAGCAGGGACTGTCACCATCAATTTGCAACCATTACTTTTGAAATAGGTTTGGTATTTCCTGAGATTGAGTAGAAATCGCAATTTAGAACATTTTTAGAACGCCTTTCGCGCATTTTCACCCCTTTTAAATTTCCAATTTTTTCGAAACTTTTCTTAAATATCATTTATATCTAATAAATATGTATCTTGCCTAATTTCAAGTTGCTAGCCCCTACTGATCACAAAAATCGAAATTTAGAATGTTTTTTGATTCTCTAACCTCCAGGTGATAGTGACACCGACATGAAATAGCGTCTATGTTAGAGCAGAGGCTGTCAGCATCAATTTCTTACCATTACTTTTGAAATCAATTTGATTCTTCCTGAGATTGCACACAAATCGGCATTTAGGTTTTTAGAACGTTTTTCGCGCATTTTCACCCATTTCAAATTTGAATTTTTAAAGAAATGTTCTTAGAGATCCTTTATATCTAATAAATATATACCATGCGAAATTTCATGAATCTAGGTCCTTCCATAATTCAAAAATCGCATTTTTAGAAAGTTTTTTGCTCCTGCATCTCCTCTGGGGCAGTGGAAACAGACATAAAATGTAGCCTATCGTGGAGCAAGAGCTGTCACCATCATTTTTACACCATTATATTGGAAATCCGTTCAGAACTTCCTGAGATTGTATAGAAATCGCAATTTAGAAAGTTTTTTACAACGCTTTTCGTGCATTTTCACCCCTTTTAAATTTCGATTTTTTTTAGGAAATATTCTTACAGATCATTTATTTCTTGTAAGTAACTACCATTCCAAATTTCATGATTCTAGGCTCTTCAATAATGCAAAAATCGCATTTTTAGAACGTTTTATTCTCCAGCACCCCCTTAGGGGTAGTGGCAACGACATAAAATGTAGCCTATCCCAGCAAACACATACCTTTCGGCACACGATCGGACCGCAGCCGGCAGTGTCGGTTAAGTGTCGGCATGGGCACAGTGATTTCGGTGAAGTATCGGCAGCATGTCGGCAACTGAAACATAAGAATCTGCTTTTTCGACTGCCGGTTACCGTAATCGGTCCCCTTAGGGTTATATATCGGCAAGCGACTTACTCCGGCAAGTGACGCAGGACCGATATGTGATTTCTGATAGTGGCCCGATTAGATTTGCCAACATTGGCCCGAATTTGGAATTTTTAGTCTTAGCCGACATTTTTTTTTCTTTTTCTTAATTTTGTTTGAATTTGAGTTTTGATAACATATGTATATTTCATATATTTTATATGAAATTCTAACAGTGATAAAAAAAAAAAAAATAAATAAATAAAAATAGATTATATATATATTTTTAAAAGCTGTAATTAAATTCGTTTTAAAAAGTCTTACAATTATTTGAATCATCAAAAGAGTTTCTTAAATCGCCCCTTAAAATTATTATTCGTTATAAACTTAATCGTAGAAAAAAAAATTCATAAATTAGTTATTTTCTAACTATATATTCATTTTAAAAGCAATAGCTATGTTTCTTATTTTATTTAAAAATCAAATTATTAAAAAAGTGCTTAAAATTATTTTACAAGCTATAAAAATATAAAAAAACTACCTAACTTTTTAGTATTAACATTTTAAAGAAAGATTCAGAAATCTCCCACTTCTAAAAAATTATTTACCGAAAAAAAAGAAAAAAAAATAATATTTCTTTTTTATTTAATGATTAAAAAATGTTGATAAGTAAAAGAATCATTTTTTATACTTAATCACTAAAAATATATTCTACATTAAATCATCAAATGATAAAAAATGAACTCTTATTCTAATTAAAATTGATTAATTACCCACCTCTTTTTTTATTAAAATTAGCTTTTCTATGTTACAAATATATGTTTCTTGAATTAACGCATTTAATTACATTATAATTCCTTAAGAGAAAATTTTATTAAGAGAAAAACCTCTCAAAGTCACTTATTTTATTTAATAAGCATTCTTAAATTTATAAGAAAGATTAAGAAATATCCCCCATTTAAAAATTATCTTCCAA
Organism: Maratus speciosus; assembly: GCA_963932465.1. NCBI lineage: Eukaryota > Metazoa > Arthropoda > Arachnida > Araneae > Salticidae > Maratus > Maratus speciosus. The sequence continues at coordinate 138,645,974 of OZ010793.1, forward strand.
AAGAAAAAAAAATGTAAATTAATATTTTTATTTTATTTTTAAATTAAAAATATTGATTAGTAACAAATTAATATTGCAACATACTCATTAAATATATGTTCTACTTTAAATCATCAAAACGACACAGAATGAATTCTTATTCTAATTAAAAGTTAATAATTACTAACTTTTTATTTATTAAAATAAATTTTTCCATATTAAAAATATATATTTTATAAATTAACGCAACGCATGTAATTACATTATAATCCTAATTAGAAAATTTGATTAACTGAACTAGACCCCTAAAAATATTTTTTTAATACTTAATTATTCTTAAATTTATATCTATTCTTAATTATTCTTAATTATATCTATATCTTAATTAAACTTAAATATACTCTTAAATTCCTTTGCTTTCACGAATTCGCTAAGATAATTATTTCATTCATTTAAATATTAAATTAATTTTAAATAAACGCGCGTAAGATAAATAAATAAATAAAAAATAAAAAATAAAATAAAAACACTTCAAAATTCTAATTTTCCCATCGACCATTTACCTTTAATGAGAAACCATTACGTATAGATAAAACTTCCCCTTATTACCTCATACAATCCTCCCCCGATCAAGTCTGAGTGGCCAAGTGGTTAAGGCGTCTACTTCCTGTCCGTGAGTTCGTTGGATCAGACCCAACCTCATCCAGCGCCGAAACACGTTCTTTTCAAATATGCATTCCGCGATGGCTCATAGGTGGCGCCATCAAAACAGAATTTTTTTTTAATTGATGCTGGTGTCGGGCTGCGACCGGCATTCGTATGGATAGCTATCGGCGTGCTGTCGGCATAGTATTTTGCCGATACTGGGCCGGCTGTGCGCCTATCTGTCGGGCGTCACTCGCCCGGCGCGGCGTGTCGATTTTTCAACATACGGAGCCGGCACGACAGCCGGTATCGTGCCGATAACATCGGTAACGGCAAAGCGGCTGTCGGCCGATTGTTTACCGATAGCTCTGTGTTTGCTGGGATGTGCTAAGTTGGACTAACACCATCATTTTGGCACCATTATTTTTTAAATCGACATGGTATTTCTTTAGATTGTGTAGAAACCACCATTTAGAACGTTTTTTAGAACACTTTTCACGCATTTTTACCCCTTTTAAATTTCGAATTCTTTAAAAACTGTTCTTAGAAATCCTTTATATCTAACAAGTAACTAATATTTCAAATTTCATATTTCTAAGCCCTTCAGTAACGTATAAATCGCATTTTTAGAACGTTTCTTTCTCCTGCACCCCTTTTGGGGTAGTGGCACCGACATAAAATATAGCTATCGGGGAACAAGGGTTGTCACCATCATTTTGACACCATTATTTTTAAAATGGTTTGGTATTTCCTGAGATTGGGTAGAAACCACCATTTAGAACGTTTTTAGAACACTTTTCGCGCATTTTCACCCCTTTTAAATTTAGAATTTTTTAAGAACTGTTCTTAGAAATCCTTTATATCTAACGAGTAACTAATATTTCAAATTTCATATTTCTAGGCCTTCAGTAACGCAAAAATCGCTTTTTAAAAACGTTTTTTGCTCATGCACCCCCTTTGGGGTAGTGGCACAGACATAAAATATAGCCTATGTTCTAAGTTGGACTAAAACCATCATTTTGATACCATTACTTTCAAAATCGGTTCGGTAGCTCCAGAGATTACCTCTAACAAACACACAATTTTTATTTCTTTATAATATTAGTATAGATAAAAATGCGTTATAAAAGATTAAAACTTTTTTAAACATTTATTTATGGAAAGAAACTTATTCATACATTTCAAATGAATTATATAAACTCGTTTGACCTCTTAACACTAGAAAGACGGGAATTTTTACTGAAGTTGTATAAAAATATTTAATACCAGAAGTTTTATTTAAAACTCTTTAGCTTATTTAATTAGTCCTTTTTTCCTTTGTTTCTGTTAAACTTATTTTATAAAACAATTTCCGGTTCGAACCGAAATATATCCATGTGGTTGGGGCCAAAATGGCCCCTCGTCGTCATTCTAGTGTTATAAATAAATATTCTTCAAATTAAATAGAATTTCTTAAACATTATTTTTCCAAATAAAATGAAATCACGACGAAATGCAATATTCCATCTTGATTCAATCACAAAATACACAATATAAACTTTAAAAAGCTCTCATCGCTTTACTTAAAATAGGCGGTAAAGATAATAATGATACAGATGTTACAAGTTAAACGCATACATTTTATTTAAATTTCATAGTACTTTCGGCCAGCAATCCCGCGGCCATCGCCAGGGATTATTTTTATTAGTTGTTGTTCTATTCATTCAAATACGTCACTTCGTTTAAAATGAGAGAGTCTATACTAATTAGGGTAGCTGGAAGTAGTGTCTTGGATTGAACTGATGCAGATAAAAATATTTAACTGTCGATCCAATTTTTTTAATATGCCACTTTCTTTTTAAATGCATAGCCCTCTACTATTACTGTGTACTTCTACTGCTGTACAGTTACGCATTTAAAATGAAAGTGAAATATTAAAAGAAATGGAACGACACTTAAATATTTTTCTCTGCATAAGTTCAACCCAACGCACTGCTACTTCTACTTGCAGCTACCCTAATGACTATAGACTCTCCCATTTCAAGCGAAGTGACCTATTTGAATGAACGGAATAGCAATTAATAAAAATATTCTCTGACGATGGCCGCGGAATAGTAGGCCGAAAGTTGCAGTAAATTTTAATATAATTTATATTTTTAACTTGTAACATATATGTTATTATTATCTTTGCGGCTTTTCAATAAAGTTTTTTAAACTTCATATTGTATATTTTGTGATTACATTTCTTTTATTTAAAAAATGCATAACTGAATCATACATTCTAAACCTTTCTTTTCTTAAAATAAAATTACTTTATTGAACATAAACAGCTTTCGTATTTTAAATTCGTAAAAGAGTAATCTGTAAAATAAAAAGAAAACAGCAAGCATAGGAATAAAAATTCATAAAAAATGCAAAGTTTTAAAATAGGCTCTGCGTAAGGGTTTTCTTTTCTCGATAAAATATGTCGATTTTAACACATATGGATAGCAGATTTCAAGACGTTGACTCAAAGAGCATAAAACCTTTTCTAAATTTACACCCTATAAACTTTTATATTCATTTCACACGCAGTAAGTAATATATAAGGATTTCGTATTGCTTGCAGCTGAATTCTATACATCCAAAATGCTTTAACATAATATTTATTCAAAGTATAAACGCAAGTGTCTTAACCCGTTCGGGACCAGCATCTTTTGCGTGCATTTTACCCTGTTGACACCACTTTTTGTTAAATAATTAAATTTAGTTTATCAATCAATAAAATGTCTTACATTAAACAAATTTTACTTTAATTTTTTAGTAGTATCAAAAACAAGCGCTTTAACCCTTTCCGGCACAGACACATTTTGTTGTAAAATGATGAAATCATCGACTGACACCGGAATTTACATAAGACTTTTTTATAAATTAAAAACTTATTTATTTATACTTTCATTGTTAAAGCAAAATTTTATTAAAATATTCTTGGTACCATTTGTAAGTTAGGAATTAAAATTAGGTTTCCTGACCCGGGAACACTGCGTCGGAAAGGGTTAAGCACCTTTTGAAGATGCATACATACACCTATGGTCCTGAAGGGGTTAATGTGATTATATACGGTGACATCATAAATATTCAAGAGGACACAAATTTGAATAATTACGTGACTTTTTCATATCAACATATTCGTATGAAAGTAAGTAAAAATGTATTAGAAAATTTCAACAAAGTAGCAACAATTCGAAAATAAAAAATCATATATACCAACCTCCGGCTATTTTTAAACGAAAAAAACATACTTTGAACAACTGAAACAACATTGAAACAACTTTGAAACATACTTTGAAAATTTGTTTAATTAAATGCGGCTTGGATTAAATATTGTAGGCAATTCAAAACTACACATTTCCACTTATTAAATAAATTTCTGGTTCGAAGTATAATCTTTTGATTTAAAAAAAGCTGGAGATTGGCATGTATAAAAAATGCATTAACCCCTTAACCCCTTGGGGACGAGCGGCACGTATACGTGCCGCATGAAGCGCTCAGAATCCTTGCTTTTCCTCACCAGTAAAATTTTACTGCAAATTTTGCCTTATTTAATCAGCGCATTTTATCAATTCAACAAGGCACAAATTTCTGTTTTTAAAAAACGGTGACAAAAGATTAAAAATTTAGTAAAGGGCTCCCGTCCCGAAGGGGTTAATCATCGTGTCCGATAAGTGCAGGCTACTTTTTTAAAAATTCAGATTGTTTCACTGCCACTACTTTTTTGTAGAAATATTCACCTTATTTAATGGAAGATAAAATGATACGAGAATAAAGCCAATTACACTGTTTAAAAAAAAAAAAAACTGGTGGGAATCAGACATTCTGAATTAAAAAAAAAAGTAGCCTACACTGCCCGTGAGAGTCACGGGCGCGAGAATTAAGGGGTTAATAACATTAGTGTTGCTCCATAGATCTACTTATCTCGAGGAGACAAAAATCAGCATAATATTTTATCTTATTTACAATTACAACGTATCAAATGCTGATTTTGAAAAGTAAAAGTTGTCCTTTAAAGTAGAATTATAACATAATCCAATTATCTGTATTAATTTCTCATATAAATAATTACATTCGATAAGAGTTTTCAAATCGAGTACAACAAAGGACTGCAGTAAATGGTTTCTCACATTAAAAAAGTTCAAGAAAATACAATGTCACCTCGTTGCTACTTGAACGTTGTTTCTTGCCTCGTTGTGTTGTGAATTAAAAAACATAGTCTGTAATAAAATAGATCCAATAGAAACAAATCAATTATCAGGTATACATGAAATACATTTCACCAAAGAAGCTGGAACAGTGCAGTTTTATATCCCCTTAACGGTTGCTTAATATTTGGAAAAACCATCAAAAAAGTACCTATTTTTTATTACAGATTTTGAATAATTATAAGGTTTGTATATATAATATTCAATTAGATTTTTTTAAGGCGAAATAAAAAGATGTTATAGAACAAATTTACATTTGTGGAAAAGCCATCATGCGAGAATTCTGTGTATTAATGTTTGTTTTACACCATACAAATTAATGCGAATAAGTCCTTTATTTTTCACATCTTAGATATTTATTATCATTAAAGAGATTTTTACAAATAATATTTGAAATAATATAATATACATTAAATTTTGATTATTAATAATTTTTTTTTTGAGTTTGATATATTTCGAAACATGCAATTCAAAGTCCAACATCACAATCAGCGCCAGACTTGATATAAGTAAGCGTACAAACTTAATACTGGAATCGGACGTAAATTAACACAGTTGAGTCATCTTGTGGATGGGGTGATAATCCACATACGCGGGCTTTTAATGTGACGTCATATATGACAGGATATCTACCATCTGCGCATATTTTCTAAACCTTTAGTCACTCATGTAACTGAATTTTGTTTACCACATTTATTGCAAAATAATGGCGTAGCGAGAGGGGCGTCCAGATGCACTTGACACCACGAAGTTTTCTTCGCCTTGTCAGAGACATTTCAGCTGAAAAGGTGAAAAACTTTACAATTTCAGTGGTGTGAAGTAAGAAAGAGTTCAGCATCTTCCTGTAGTTTAACCCCGTCCGCTACGTAGCGTGCGACCTTGATTGATGTGACCTCGCCTTTAATCTTGCGGTTACCACTCCCATTTAAGATAGGACGCTTACTTATATCGCTTTAGCGCCCGAAACCAAACCCACTTAGTCAAAGCGTTATAAGTAAGCGAACAAACTTAATGCTGGAATCAGGCGTAAATTAACACAGTTGCGCCACCTTGTGAACGGAGTGATAATTCACATACGCGGGCTTTTAGCGTGGAGCGTATTTTCTAAATCTTCAGTCACTATTGGAAATTAATTTTGTTCGCCACATTTACTGCCAAATAATGGTGTAGAGAGAGGGGCTTTCAGATGCACTTAACACCGTGAAGTTTTCATAGTCTTAACAAAAGAACTTCAGTTATTAATCAAGGTTAAAAAAACTTTACAATTTTAGTGGTATCAGTAAGAAAACAGTTAGGTATTTACCCGTAGTTCACACTCCATACGCTACGTGGCGCATGACCTTGATTGATGTGACCTCGCTTTTAATCTTGCGGTTACTTCTCCCATTTAAGATAGGACGCTTACTTATATCGCTTTGCCACTTAGTAATATTCAAAGACTTCAGACGGAAATGACAGTTAAATTTTTCTGGTTTCAGAAGTTTTTTCCAGCAATAAATCTCCAGCCCGGAAATATGACGAGCACGAGAAATAACAAACGACACCTCAGCCAGTGATATTGACGGGAGTGAGAATTAAGCGGTTAAAGGAACTAGCAGACCCGGCGGCGTGGATCGGAATTTCTAAATAATAAGCTTAAACAAAACTCAAGTTTGTGCGATTTTATATCTTTTGAAATTCTTTTAAATGAACCTAACTTCGGAGTCCCCATTGTCCTCCGCAGCGTCTAGTGTGTTCCCAACAAATTTCTTTCTGAACGAACCTGTAATCTGGGTCTCCGCTATGTATGACAGCATTTACGGAAAGTGCCGGAGACAGTCGAAAACCAAACTGAGTGAGCCAAACCTCGTAGTAATCAAGTTGATAGAATAATAATAAAAAAAAGAATGCACCATTAATGTTCGAAAATGTTTGTAACTGAAGTAAAAGAATAAAATTTCATAATACAGAGAGTAACTGAATTGTAATCTAAGTTGAATGAATCAAATCCCGTTGAAATTGGGCACTTAGAACCCGAGGAAAGAATGTGTCCCCAAACGATGGAAGATGCCCCATCCCCTTGTAAATTTCGTGAATTACTTTTAACATTACACTTTACACTAACATTACGGGCCCTGCGGTTCCCTAGGGGGGACCAGGGTTTTAACTGGAATGTAGAAACGTGATAATAACTAAATGGAAAAAGGATCCCAAAAATGAAGATCGGATTAAAAGGAAGCAATTTATTAACAATTTATTATCGCAAAAACATCGAGGTGCCTTGTATCGCGTCCCAAGGATCCAGGCACATAACTACAGAGTAGAATGGCGAGAATAAATATATGGTGAAAGCTGCACCAAAATAAAGAAGATTGGACTAGTATGTTGTGGCCATCACAAAACTTTCTTCTATTTAAATCATATAAACAGCCCTAATTTATATCAAGGTATACCTGAATCTGAAGTTTGATGAAAATTCGTACCTCAGATCTTGAGTTTTAACTATAGTAGATTTTTAGAACTATTATAGAACTACATGAGAATAATCATAGATTTTAAATGTTTCTTTTCTAAAAAATAAAATTACCTTATTGAACATAAACAGCTTTTGTATAATTCAGTCCTAAAAGAATAATCTCTAAAATAAACAACAACAAAAAAATAAAAAAACCCAGCAAAAACAAGCAATAAACCAGCAATAAAAAATTCATTAAAAGACACAAAGTTTAAAAATAGGCTAGGCGTAAGGTATTTTTTTTCTTGATAAAATACATCAATTTTAATGCATATGGATAGCAGATTCGAAGACATTGACTCAAAGAGCATAAAGTTTTTCTAAATTTAAAGCCCGTGAATTTTTATATTCCTGTCACACTCAGTAAGTAATATATAAAGATTTCGAATTGCGTGCACTGAATTCTATGCATCCAAAATACTTTAACATAATATTTATTCAAAGTATAAACTTAAGAGCCTTGATGTGAATATGTATGGTGACATCATAAATATTCAAGAAGTCCTAAATTTGAATAATTGTGTAATTTAATTCAAAAAAAAATTATTTGTTTGAAACAAAGAATGTGCTAGAAAATTTCAACAAAGTAGCAACCAAAGAAAAATAAAAAATGCAGTAATCACATAAGAGTTGCTGCATAGATCTTTTTATCTTGAGGAAAGGAAAAATAGAGTTTAATATTTTACCTTATTCATAATTATAACGCATCAAATGCTGACTTTGAAAAGTAAATGTTATCCGTTAAAATTGAATTATAATATACCGTAATTTCGGGTGTATAGCCCGCAGATCAAACAATTCAGATTGGACCCAGAAATTTTATTCAATATTTGAAGAGAAATATTCACCGTGATCTAAAATGTTACATTTTATTTTTAAAAATTTCTGGGTCGAAACACAATTGTTTGATCCGCGGGCTATACACCGGAAATTACGGTAATTCAATTATGTGTATTAATTTCTAATATAAATAATTATAAATAATTACATTTGATAAGAGTTTTAAACATAGTACAAGTGTTTGAATCACATAAGCGTTTCTCTAAAAGACTACAGTAAAAAATTTTCAAATAAAAAAAGTCCAAGAAAATACTATGTAACCTCATTGTGAACCTCAATTTACGAAACCTTCTCTTTAGCCTCAAACATCTGCAAAAGAAGAACCAATAATAAGTGATCGAAGTAAGTAGTTTTTTGAAATTAAATGAAACGTCATTCTGAATTCATGGACAGAAAAAATATCTTTTCATTTCAATAACGTGTCCACAAACCTCAGACTAAAGTTCCTCTCATATTTTGGATCCGTAAGATCACAGAACTCTAAAAACATAGTTAAACTTTTGAGTACCAGTCATTTGACTACTCCTTCTGAGAGGTGTATGTAAAACTTTTCAATAATTAATATCCACTAATACATTTATTTATCACGCCACAACACAACTAAGACGACACAAACGTTTAGAAATTTTCACTAATATAAATGTTAAAACTTTAACGTTCCATCATCGCACATTGCTCCATCTACTTCGAAAGCTGTACGGTCAATCAGGGTAACTTTGATCCGCATTTTCTCTATTTTCATATGCCACACTCTTATTTGAAGAACATTGTCGCAACTGGGAGCATAAAAGAGAAGAAATGATCCTAAATTATTTTTTGACTATAACAAATTAAGGAATAATAAGGATAAAAGCAATAAAAAATGGATTTTTAGCCTGGTTCAAAGTTACCCAGCCATTTAGGGTAACTTTGCACCACATGATAAATTTTATATAAAATAATTAATTATAAAAAAAGTATTGTAGTCAGGACAACTTTAAACACCAAAAAATGTTTTCAGATATATAAAGACTGCGAATTTACATTTCCCAACATCACAAGATTTGTATAATTTATGATATTACTTCAAATATCAGGCATAAGAAAAGTGAAAGAAGAGAACCATGAACATTTAGAAAAAAAAAACTGTTTACTGTTCGTATAAAACGTAAAAATGCAGTGAAAAACAATTTTCAATGTTTTAACTCTATAATATATCCATAGTTACAGTAATACATACAAGTACTAGTATTATTCAAACAAGAATAAAAAACGTCGAACGTATGAAATGTCAAATTTGAGTAGCACCGTCCCTAATCACGCCTCTAAATGAATTTTATGTATTTTGCACATGTTTGTAAAAATATTTACATGTCATATCTAATGCACACTTTCGGCATTTATATAAAATATACGTGCAAATGTGGGAAATTTTCGACAGTAAATTATAAGCATCAGTGTAACATTGAGCCGGATCAAAGTTACCCTGAAATTGCGGTAAAATGCTAGTGCCTTCTTATTTTACATTTTATTAACTATTAATAAATAAATAATCACAAAATATTAACACATTTACAACATTTATATAATAATATGCCTGATAAATGAGTATATTATTACTCACTATGAAAATTTAATTGGATTACAACAACTTCAAAACAGCATTCAAAATTAACTTGAAAACAGTACTTTACAAAAATAGTTAGATGATGCAATTAATTGCGCATAATGTTGCTAATTTATTTCTAAAATAAACAGTAGAAATCCCAGTTTAGAACCTTGCAACAGAGCATAGTTCTGTAGTTTATTTAGTCTTTTGGAGTCAAAAATATTGAAAAATAGGAGGTGGTGCAAATTTACACCCCGTGGTTCAAAGTTACCCTGATTGACTGTATTGAACTTACTTCCTCGTTGGCATTTGTGGATTACTAAATGTTCAGCAGCCGGGGAAAGAAATGCAATTTCACAGACCCTATTTTATTTTGGAACACTGAAACAATCTATGTATTGCTGTGGAATGCCTAGTTGTGGTGCAACTTAACAACCAATTGATAAGTAAGCAACTTGCTGTCTCATAAGAGAGCCAGAAAAAAAATTGTGAAAAAGTTTTCGAACCAGGAGTCGAACACACAAATTTTGTTTTAAATTACCAATGAACTATCAATAGACATTTTCAATCGGTGGTGACATTTTGCTTGGAAACTGACTCCAAACAAATGGTTTCTACGTGGTATTTTCTACTTAGTTTTTGCATTATAGATATATCTTATAACTATATACCAAAGATAAGGGTTTAATTCTTTATATGCATAATAACATTTTCTAAGTGATTAATTCTTTATATGCAGTAGTTACATTTTCTATCATTCATATTTAATAAGAAATGAAACATACAACCGCTTGTTTGGAGTCAGTTTTCAAGCAAAACGTCATGACTGTCATCACACTGGAATCGTCTTTAGACAGCTCACAAATCAACTCAAGTTCGAAGAGTTGGTTAATTTTAAAATGAATACATATTTTCGGTAAGCTACCAATTTAATGAATTAAAAATTTTCCAAATGAGTGAAAAAGTGTCTAGCCCCCCTCCCCTCTCCAGCAGTCGAAAACAGAAACTCTGCTTTAACCCTTTAGGGACAAAGTATTTCTATTCGTAATATGCCGAAATGATTAAATGCCATCAGAATTTAAAAACAAGTTTATTTTAAATTAAGTAAAAGCTTCTTTTCATGTATTTAATAAAATTAAAATTTTCATTCCAAAATTCTGATGTCAATGTGGCATTTCGCAACTAAAATTAAGTGGGATATATTATATCCCACCGCCCTTAAAGGGGTTAAAGTGCCAAAGCACCCCATCAGTTGTGCCGTCATAGGGACTAAACTCCACGTATGAACAGAAAATTGGATCCATACAAAACACAGGACTCAGATAAAAATAGAGAGGACATGTATTGTCTTGCCACGGAGCTAAACATGCAACCAGGAAACCTTTTAAAACCGGTCACAAATCGGCCCAAACACTTGTAGCTCGCTTTGAAAAACTCACCTAGTCCAATGAATTTTGTCCTTGTTCGGGCAGAATTATTTGAGCGATAATTGCCTTTATATTGCGATCGTTTTGATAGCGTAGTGCTCCTCTAACATACTCTGTTCTCTGTAGATTTGTATATATACAATTTGCGGTTGATATGCAATGCTCAGTTGAATGTGGCGTCACACTGATGGGGTCCATGCTGTAACAGCTGAGTAACCTGGAGTATGCACAAATTCATTCAGACAACATTTTGGCCTGTTATATGACTCAGCTCAACACAATGAACAGCAGATAACGATACTTCAATAAACGATGCATGCGTAAATGGCACTTGTTAACCTTCGATATGCAATTTCTTTCGGGCAACGATTAAAGTGTAGTCCCTAAAAATTAACGTTACCTTATATAAGCCAACCAGCCGTAGAACAAAGCAGATGTATCACTGTACCGTTAAATAATAATAAACTCTACTGCATTTCTTTGAGATTCTAAGCATAGCACATTTTAAATTTTTAAACCTTCGTATAGGGAAAAAATGTACTTTTGAAAACAATTTGTTTGAAAACCGCATCGCAATTTGTTTTTGAGATATTAAGTTTTTTGTAGTTTTTAACTCCATTTCTATAACAGTGTCAACTGAAGTATTCCATTTCTGTAAAAAGTAAAGGGAAAATAGTAGATTACAATATATTTTTGTTGCCATTTTCTCATGACAAATGAAAAAAGAATTGTAATTAAAATACTCGCTATTCTAAAAAAAAATAAAAAAATAAAAAAAATAAAAAATAAAAATAAAAATAAATAAAAAATAAATAAATAAATAAATAAATGATTTCTGGTAAAACGTGGAGCTATTATAAACTATATTTAACTTTAAAAATCTATATTAATAATACAAACAAATAAAGGCATATGAATCATTAGACAGCCGATTTTTGTTTTCGAGTTTTTGGAATGACTACATCGCTTTTTGTTGGGTTTGTGTATTATTCCGCGATAGTGGCGTCATATGCATACTTTTCTATAGATGTTGTTTACGACTAGATCGTAAATGTGGAATTCTTCAGAAGATGCGAATTACGTCATTTTATGTAAAATAAAAGCGTGTATTTTAAGTCTTAAAACTGAAAGTTTTGTACTATCTAGATGCATATGTTTATATATATATGTATATACATTGTTTTTCATCGGGGGCGACACTAAATTCTGACAAAGCAGAATTCCTGTTTGAATGTGATACTTTGGCACCCTGTATATTCCAATGTAGATGTCATATATTGAAAGATGACATGATTCAGCTTCTAAAACCAATTATAATCCATTATTATCCAATTGCGATATAATAATAAACTATTTTGAACATGCAAATTCAACGCGAAAAAAATCACTCTTTTGTATGATAAATTATTTAAAAGAAAAAAAAAACATTTTGCGGCGAAGAAAAAAATAGACGATTTAAGTAAAATTCTAAGCGCGGTCTTTTCTTGCATTAGAATAGAGAAATGAATTATCTCTGCTTGAAAAAAGTCAGAAAATCTTTAAATCGGCATGAAATAAGAACACGAATTAATAAAATATTCATAAAGTAGTGGTAATATATTCCTTTCCTTTTGTTTTATATTAGAACGAAAGAAGGTTTGTGTTTATTGAATTCTAAATTTTTAAAGTAAAAATGTTTTTTATAGTTTGTATTAATCATGGTTCGCACATTTTTACCACTAAATTTTTATAGTACTTTCAAAGTATTTCACTGCAGAAAAATATAGAAAAATCTGTGAATAAAGGCCGTGATTGCGAATTCTGTATCTTAAAAAATAAATGTAACTTTTCTTATCACTAGGACTTCCCTCAGAGGAATTAGTCTGAGCGATATTACTGAGAACATAGATTTAATAACATGTGGAAGCAAAGAAAATGAGATGTTATCTTTAATTGTCCATATACTGCGAAAAATTGAAATGATGAAAATAAACGAATTGTAGAATTACAAAATCTTATATATAAATTCGTATACACTGTTTAAAAAAATGGGAAATCAAACCATTCAAGATAGCCATGCATGGATATAAAATTGAAAGTACGCAATATATTAAAAGTAAAATAGAAAATGAAACACTAATTTACTTATATCGGAATTTTAACTGTATAAAATGATGTCAAGAGCATAATCAGACGCTCCGCACCAATTTGAGTAACTTTAAATGACAAATATATGATGTTTAAAAAGAATGGACTATACTTTATATGGTGTGTGCTACCCCGGAATAGTTAATATTGTACAATATCTGTTTTCCACGGATGCAATGAGGTTGTCGATAACATTTAAGAAATTCTCTTCTCAAAATCTAATATAGTATCAAAGTACCGAATACATCAAAAGTGTCATGCAATGCTACGTTAGAGTGTGTTTTAGATATGCTCGATCGGATTTAAATGATGAGTGTATGCTGGCCACTACATACGCTGAATTGTTTTGTTTTCAAACATATTCTGCACAAGTTGAGCTGTATTTAGCATGTATTAAATAAAAGAAATCGGCAATGATTACAACATAAAATATGACACAAGATCTGAATATATCGTTTGCATAACTTTTGAGCTGTCAAAGTGTCATTTGAATCATTTGAAGTAATTTACAAATCCATGCATATTTATTCAGCAAATCATGCAAGCTAACATACGCCAATATGAACCCGATTACAAAATTTCACCAGAATAAGTTAATATATAAAAAATCTACTAATGATAATTGAGAATATGACCTTATGATAAAATGTCTAGAAAAATGAATCGATAAAAAATTCATATCACACTTAAAACGGCACTTCCCTCTGTTAGTGGCCTTGGCGAGAGAGAGAAAAGCCTAGAGAAGGAACACTTTAACAAGTACTTTCGGGCAACCTACTCACTGTTTCATACAGGTCTTTATCCAATATTTACACAATTTATTTAATGCTAGGTGGGTATCTATCAGATTTGTTGCATTTAAATCGCATGTTTTGCGGAGGAAATGCAGCATTATGAAATATTTAAATTTGCTGTACCTAATAATTCCAAATTAATGGTAATTGAGATCGCTTTCCGTTAATTTCATCTTTTTAAATTTTAAATTTTTTAGAAACCATTCATAGAGACAATTGTATGTTTTAAAACTAACCCGAAGCAAAATTTCAAGATTTCGGGCTCAGCAGTAACAGAGAAATAGAAAATTTTTGAAAGTTTTTTGTTTCTGCACTGTTTTTTATAGCGGCATTTTTAGAAATTGTTCTATTGCGAGAATTTACGCCATGATAAATACAGCCATGTCAATTTTCATGTTTATATTCCTAACAGTTCTATATCCTTCGTTACTTAGATCATCTTTAGATCTTTTTCCGCTTTGTTTAGTCTTTCTATTTTTTAGAATTCGTTCTACAACGAGCATTTACATCTTATTAATTACTACCATGCCAAAGTTCTAGTTTCTAACACCAACAGTATCCCAAAAATTTCAGTATCCCACATAAATCATAGTTTAGAACCGTTCTAGAAATTTTTACGTTTATCCGTCAAATTGAACCATTTAGAGAGCGTTCATTACGAGTATTTACATCTTAAAAGTAACTACCACACCAAATTTAAATTTCTAACCCAATCAATATCGCAGAAATCACAATTTTAGAACTTTTTTGCTCCTGCAGTGATGTAGGTTCTTGCACTGACATAAAATAGTCTTTTTTTCGGAGCAGAGATGGCCACCAACATTTTTTTCAGTTGGCTATGTAGTTTCTGAGATAACACCTCACAAACGTGCAAGCATTAATAATATTATATACTTTATAATATTATAACGCTTTATAATATTAGCATTAGATGTACAGATACAAAAGCCATTTATCTGTTACAAGCTAAAGTGCCGGCGTTGCCCAGAATTTCAAGGATGTTTCTTCTGAAAAATCAATTTCAAAATTTAACATACAACACAAAACAAACATTAAAAAAAAGCAGTCGAAATGTTGTTGAATGAATCATATACATTTATACATTTTTTATGTAGCGTTTTCATATAACAGACGCAAAAGAATACAGCTATAAATGAACTTATTTCAATTTATAATTGGAGCAATAATGTTAAAATACGCCAATATTTCCCTAATCGGGTTTTTATTATGCTTCAATACATTTTCACACTCACATGACGTTATACTATATCCACCATGCCCTTTATATTTCCAATATGACGTAATATTTTCCTCTTTCACGTGGAAACCTTGAAATAGAAAAGTTATGAAGTTATATTCACTTTCATTTAAATTCGTCAAACCGTTTATTTCATTTTCATATTTCACGTGAATATCTTGCAATAGAAAAGTTATGACGTAATATTCACCTTTTTTTTAAATTCGGCAAACTATTTATTTCATTTTCATTTTTCACGTGGTCTTGCAGTAGAAAATTAATTGTTGTAGTAATAATTTTATTGTGTTTTTTAATTGTTAGCAACTGCTATAACGAAAAATGTTTAAATTTGATAAGAAATTGCTTGTAAATTGGTGGTTTTTTATTAATTAAAAATTAACTATAAGTTATTTCGATTCCGGATTACTTTAGTTGTCTCGGCCATGTTTTAATACACATGTACGTATCTCTTCACAATTTTGGCTTCCAAATTGTGGATTTTTTATAGAATTACAAACAGACAGATAGACAAGTTTTCATTTTTATATATCTCTCTATTCTATGAAAAGTAACTAACGATGTCACCGCCGCCGCCGGTTTTGAATTTTTTGTGACCGGAGGTCTTTCATCGTTAATATTAAGAAAACTATAGCATACAAATATATGAAAATTGGTGTGTATTATAGCGAAATGTTTGATCAACACACTAATGCCTACAGTTTTCAAATCGAAGAATTATTTTAAGAGATATTTAATACTAAAGTTGGACAAAATTGTTCCATTAAAAAAAAATTTAAGAGCAAAAGCTATACATGGGAATTTAATCATTTTTAGATCATTTTATTCAATAGAAGATCCCGGTCTGCAGATTTCATTAACTTTTTTTTTTTAATTTGACTCATTTTTTGAGGTTTTATTTCTATTTTAAATTCAAATATTCAGCATTTTGACAGATATTTTTTACATATTTTAGAAAATAGTATTAATTTAAACTGTTGCCAACTGTATAAATAGCGCAAACAATAATGTTTGCTTCAAATAAAAAATTATTTACACGTTACTATTATAAACAGAAAAAAACCTTCAAATTACAATTAAATAATTAGGTATAAAAAGCAGGCACTTATTGGAAATTACGCCATAAAAACTATATTTACATGTGGATTTTAAAAGAGAAAGGATATTGTAAAATAAATTCATTAACATGCGTTAGAAATCTGAAATAGAACAAATTACGTCACATTACACTTATTATGCAAAATGAACAAAAAATAGTATTGCAAAACAGTTTAAATTTAAAAATTGCGCGAGACAAAATATTAGAGGTTAAATATTAGATTTTTTCAAAATTTTATTATTTGTCGTTTATGTGAGGTGTTCAGCTATAAGTATGCAAATTTTTATGTTTCAACATAATTAGGGGCTGAGTTAGAAAAATTGCTTTAAATACACAAGTTAGAGCCCAGAGGGTTAAATATTATACTTTTTCAAAATTTTATTATTTGCTGTTTGATGTGAGGTGTTCAGCTATAAGTATGCAAAATGTCATGTCTCCAACTTAATTAGGGGCTGAGTTAGAAAAATTGCTTAAAATACATAAGTTAGAGACCGGAGGGTTAAATATGACTTTTTCAAAATTTATGATTTATCGTATTATCGCAAGTGTTCAGCTATAAGTATGCAAACTTTCATGTCTCCAACTTAATTAGGGGCTGAGTTAGAAAAATTGCTTTAAATACACAAGTTAGAGCCCAAAGGGTTAAATATTAAGCCTTTTTCAAAATTTTATTATTTGTCGTTTGATGTGAGATGTTCAGCTATAAGTATGCAAATTTTCAAGTCTCCGACATATATAGTTTCTGAGAACGGGCTCTGTGACAGACGGACAAACAGACAGACAAAGGAGTGAGACAGGTAGGGTTTCGTTAGATTGACGAAACTCGAAAAACATGCTGCGGATGACTGTAACAACATCCTAAAATTACATTACCATCAGCGATCTACCAATCCCGAATTTAGTTTATATTCGTTTCATATATTCTTATTCTTTTGTGCGGCCCTGTAAAATAATTATCAATATTATATATAGTAAAACCTCTGAATAGCGGACACCCCGAGAATGCAGAATTTGTCCTCTATTTAGAGGTGACCGCTACTGAGAGTAAAACATGTACAGTTATTTAAGAGTTGGTAATCGAAAAAATGTCCGCTAAATAGAGGTATCCGCTAATCGGGTGTTTCCGCTATGGAGGTTTTACCAGTAAAACTTCTGAATAGCGAACACCTCGGGAGGGCAGAATTTGTCCTCTATTTGGAGGTGTTCGCTACTGAGAGTAAAAAATTTACAGTTATTTAAGGGTTGGTAATCGAAAAATGCCCGCTAAATAGAGGTCTCCACTAATCGGGTGTGTCCGTTATGGAGGTTTTACTGCATAATAATATCGTCCTTTACAAGAAAATTGCATGCTGTATGATAGACAGACAGACATCCAGAGAAAGATAACCTCCGGATCAATAACCACTCATGTCTTTTGTTTTAATCATCCACAATTGTATGTCATACAACGTACCAGATTTTATACAACAGGCTAAAAAAGGTCACCGTGGTACGGAATACTGTATTATTATATGTTTGCCCACCAAAACTGGTTGCCACGGGTTGTTGCAAGGTTTGTGATCACGTGGTTGAAACTGATCTATTCAATATTACTGCGTGCGTATTTTTTGTTATTTGCTCCATGTGTTCAAACCAGTTGTCTACGAAAACATCAACCGGTGAAAGTGACGCACACCAAATTTCTGTGACGTATGTAGATAAATTGTGCTTTTTTAAGAGTTTTTTCTATATAATTTTTAAACGGTTTGGAACTTATTTTTCATAGTAGGTGCATTCAGTAGGCGACCCTCATAGGTACCTTCTGGTGCAATCAGAAACGAAATCCGACAAATATTTTTTGAGTTATGCTTGACGAAAGGTTTTTATTAGGCTTTTTTTTTTAGTAGGACATGGCGTTAATATCCATCGTAGTAGTAAAGTGTCCGGACAGTAATATTTCGCTGAGTATTAGCCTTCGCTTCGCTCAGACAATTAATAGTGGTGCTAGAGTCCTTGGAAAATTCAAGGAGTGTACGAACCTTGATTAATACAAAGAGAATTTTTAATAAAAATAAATATAATTCTTATGGTGTTGAATTCACAGCAATTTTTTCAAAAAAATTATATGGAAATAAGGAGATGGAATTTTACAGACCCTATTTCATTTTGGAACAATGGAAGAATGGGTATATTCTTGTGGAATATAGAAGACTTGTTACATGGCATATTGCAATCTGTAATCCAGTTCGTTCCAAACATTTTGTAGCATCACTCTGTCAATAGTTCTGAATTCTGCACAAATGTGTTCTTTAAGTTCTGGCAGTATCAAAGACATTGTTTATGTACGAATGCCGAAAAAAAGTGTTCAGAACTTAGAGAACGCATTTGTAAAGCTTTCAGAACCATTGACTGAGTGATACTACAAAATGTTTGGAACGAACTCAATTACAGATTGTGTGCCGTGTAACAAAAGAGTCACACATCGAACATTTGTAACTGAAAAAAACTTAGTATATTTCTCTTTAAATTCATGTACCACTTATTGCAATATGTGCATCAGTTTCGAAAATATTTTTTTTTAATCGGATCCATTACTTGTAATAGCCCAGTACCTAGTTGCGATGTAACTTAATATCCAGTTGATAAATAAGCAAAATACTGAGTAATAAGAAAACCAGAAAAGAAATTGTGAAAGAGTTTGCAAACCAAGAGTCGAACCAAGAAATTTTGGATAAAATTAAAAATGCTCTAGCAACTGGACGACTCACAAATCAATTCAATTTCGAGGAGTTGGTCAATTTTAAAACTTCTAATTTTTTGGTAAAGTACAGATTTAATGATTTCAGTTTTTTCCAATTCAGCAAAAGAGTGTTTAGGTCAGTAGTTGAACGCAGAAACTCTGGTTTAAATTGCCAATGGACTCCATCAGTGATGACGTCACAGGCAACTCAAGACCGCGTGTCCACTAAAAATTTTATCAACACAAATCACAAAGTTCAGAGGAAGATAAAGAGGAAACAGTCCTGCCAGTGGGCTACTTTTTTTAATTTCAGATTTCTTGAATGGTACCACATTTTTGAAATGATAAAATTCGCCTTATTTAACCCCTTGGGGACGAGCGACATGTATACGTGCCGGGAATAGGCCTAAGGATCCTCGTTTATCCTCACCAGTAAAATTTTACTGTAAAATTTGCCTTATTTAATCCGAGCATTTTCCCGATTTGAATAGGCACAAACTTCTGTTTTTTAAAACCGGTAGCAAAGTAATAAACATTTCGTAAAAGGCCCCCGTCGCGAAGGGGTTAATGACATATAAATTAATGTGAAAACAGGGAGAATTATTTCACCATTTCAAAAAAGTGGTGTATGGAAAGGAATCTGATTTTTTAAAAAAGTAGCCCAATGGCAATACTGAGAGGAAATGTGATGGTTTGGGCGTGAAGCTAACAATCCAATCAGGAAACCTTTCAAAAACCGGTCACAATTCGGCACAAACACTTACGGCTCGCGGCTGAAAACTTCTCCCCCATCCTACGAGTTTGTCTTGTTAGGCAGATTGATTTGAGCGGTAACTGGCTTCATATTGCCATCATTTTCACGGTATAGTGCATCTCCAATATACTCCAAACTCTTCGGATTTGTATATATCTAATTTGCGTTTAATTCTCGAAGTTGCGTTGCCTATGACGTCAAACTGATGGGGTCCTTTCTCTAGCAGATAAACTACCTGGAATATTCACAAATAAATCAGACAACTCGGCCTGTCGTACGACTCAGCTCAACACAATAAACAGCAGTTAAAGATACTCCAATAAATGCATACGTAAGCGACACTTGTTATTATTTTAAATTACTCATACTGATTGGTAAAATAAACCATACTATTTCATAATATTCTAATTAAGTAGAATAATATGCAGACCAGAATAAAACCTCCTCATCCCTCATTCCCCATCCACCAAAAATGAAATCTGATGATTTCTTTACCAATCAGTATAAAAGAGTTAAGTTAATAATAAAAAGAGAAGTGTCCAGTTAAACTGATGGCATTGAGCTCACAAGCTATTCACACTGATTGTATATTATAGTATTATTTCAAAGAATAATTTCCCTCGAACAATAAATTAAGTGGGGGATTAACTCCCATTTTCTCCCCTTTATAAACCAAAATACCTCCAAATCTAATCAGGGAAGCGTCTTATCAAATTAAATCCGTATACCAAATTTGAAGCAGATCGGATAATTCTACATGAAAAACGCATTTATCGAAATTAAAGGGGGATTGCCCCCGTTCCCCACTTTATACTTAACCAATGAAGCCACAAAATTAATCCAGCGAGCGCCTTATTAGAATGAACCTAGAAAAAAATTAAGCAAATCGGATAATTCTATCAAGAGTTATTGTGTTACGTACATACATACAGGGCCTGATTACCAACGGGGCAAGCATACACCAATAAATTTTAAAAGAAATGTTCGCCTTATCTAAACGCCGTATTCATGTAAAATTTCTGCCTTGAATCAGGCATAATTTTCTGTTTCCTTTACTGGTAGGAATTTGCCCCGTTGGTAATCAGGCCCTGCATACATACATAAGTGCATACAGCACCTGCGTGCACATTAGCTCACAAGCTTTGATAACCTGTGAGCTAAAAAGATTCTGATATAATTTGGACATTCGAGGACTTTATGGAATGCGTATCACATAGCTGCACTATGTAATTTGTATACATTATAGACTAAGGATAGTGAAAATTGTAAGCGGGCATTCGACAGCACTAAGCCCTTAGCAGCAGAACTAAGAGTTTTGATTTATGCAGTATATTCACTCTCAACGGTGTCCAACGGCTAATTCCTAATCCGTTAGTGATGGACATATAGTTCCAATCATAAAAATGTTTTAACCCCTTAATACTCGTTCCCGTCATATTCTCGGGTTGTGTCTTTTACTAAAATTGTTTGATTCCCACAAGTTTCATAAAATAGTGAAATTGGCTATATTTTAGTATTGTTTTTCCAGTCATTAAATAAGGTGAATATTTCTTTTTCATAAAAGTGGTGTCAATAAGCAATTTGAATTTTTCAATCGTAATTTAATTCGAGCGTTAAGGGGTTAAATGAGTTGAAGAAGTAATTTAAAAGCGATTTGTATCAATAAAACATTCCTTAAAAAATTACGAAATTTAAATTTTTATACGGTGCCCTGGTCCTATAAGTTATATTTAGTAAAAATATCCTATTACTCTCACAAGTAGGACAAAAAAAAGAGCACCATTCTTCTACGATTAAAACTAACCTAATAATAACTGATTAAAGTTGAAGTATCTTTTCTGCTGCGAAATAGGAGTTTTCGAAAATTTACTAGAAATATAAATAAACGTCAGATATAAAAAAAATAATAGGTGAGAGTGAAATTAACAGAATAATATAAATTTGAAATCTGTTTCCATTCTGATATATTAGGTTGAGCAAAAAGTTCTGGGAAATTTTTAATCTAACAGTTACCAGAATTTGTATCGCATGAGTACTAGTGGTATATTTATATTGGGGATTCGGGAATTCGATTATGGCCTATTTCGATTAATGCAACACTGTTTCAAGGACCGTTGTTTTGAATCCTTTAATGAAGTTAAAGAAGCTTGTCAAGAGTTATTTCATTCGAAGGAGCCGCTGTGGTACTTCCAGCAAACCTGGAATCTGGCAGAACGATTGCGGAAAGTCGTGGACTATGATGGTCTCTACTTGGAGAATAGTCCTTGTTGCTTTTGTTGTTAATTTGCGCATAACAACGTAACTTTCATAATTTTCCCAGAACTTCTTGCTCAACCTAGTATTAAAGATAAAATGTACTACTTGTACTGAAAATATAAGTAAAAAAATAACAGATTTTTTGTTAAATGAATTGATGAAAAGCAAAAATCTCTACAAAATAAAACGTATGTTAAAATATAATTACTTTAAACAAGCTAAAACTTAATTAATAAAATTTAACACTATCGTAATACTTGTTTGATGTGATTAGATACAAGCTAGTGCATTTGCACGCAGATACTAGTGAAGATACACGCGAAATAAATTCTTCTAATATTTTAAGCACTTTGTGTACGATAGCTGAGAGCATGGCCCAACTCTGTGTCCAGATGCAGAAATTTGGTGTAAGTCATGCAATAAAAGTTGATGCAATACAATTTGGTGTTAGGTGAATGAGAATTTTTTAACCATTTGGAAAAATGGTTATTGTCTTCCGTCAAGGTAGGAAATCAAAAACATATTTGAAGAGTTTTAATGGTTTAATCCGCATTTTATTCGTTTTCTGATTGGTCCATACAGTAATCTGTATTTTCCCTTTACTTTCAACAGAGATGGATACTTCTGTTGCCACTATGACAAAAAAGTAATAAAAACTACAAAAAAAATTAATAACTCAGAAACAAAATGAAATACAGCCTTCAAACAAATTGCATTTAAAAGTGCTTTTTTTTCTCTATACGACGGTGTAAAAAAGTAATATTGTGGGATGTTTAGAAGTTAAAAAATGAAGTTTCATTTAAAATTGGTTTAGGAATATTAATGTTTAATCCATGGCATACGTAATGTATGACCAGCTCCTTAGAAGTTTAAAAATTTACAGTACCAAAAAATGTAAGCCATGGCGTACGTAATGTATGATCAACTCCGTGCGATTTTTTATCTTAAATTTTAGTCTTTGAAAAAAACATTTTCCAAATGGTCGTTGTAATTTGTTAAATTGCATTTTTTGTTTGTTTGTTTATTTTAGTTGTTAGAGTAATAGGAAATTTTTACTGAATATCACTTACAGGACCGGGGGGTGGGGGGTGGGGGCGTATAAGAAGTTAAATTTGGTAACTTTTCGAGAAATGTTTTTATTGATCCAAACGACTTTTTAAAAATATTTTTCACCTTATTTAACACATTGTATTCGGGCAATTTTTCAAAAATGAGCACCAAATTTTTGTTCACAAATGCCACTGTAAATTAAAACCTGCTCACAACCAATAAGAAGCAGTGCTGAACAGTGAAGCAGCGTTGAGAGGTTACCTAGTTGCCAAACAACTTAACACCCAGGCTGAAGAATATGATGTCTAACATTTTTATGAACCATTGGCAAAAAATAAAGGTGTAATTGTTTACAATTACTAAAATAAGAAAAATTAATTATAGTTACTAGCATAAGTGCTTTAATAATAAGGAAAAATAGAAGTTAAATTAACTTTAAAACTTGGAAAGTAAGATAGATTTATATTAAGATATAGGTTTAGCAATAAGAAAGAAGCATGCTTGGATTACACCTTCTTTTTTCGTCCATACAAAATTTTCGGTACCAGTAATAATTTCTGTCCCCAACCCACAAAAACGTATTTTTACGTGTCCCGCATACAATGTGTTAAAACATTGTTTAACCCTTTGAGGGGAAAGCAATAATGTCTCTGTAATATTTAATTCCCACCGGAATAATCGAAAAGAAATATTTCTAAATTAGGAAAAGCAATTTTTCAACATTTTGCCCACAACATGTTACATAAAAAATTCAGTTGTAAGTGTGTGGCGAGAATCTTGTTTAACCCCTTGGGGACGAGCGACACGTATACGTGCCGGAAATAGGCCTAAGGACCCTCGTTTATCCACACCAGTAAAATTTTACTGTAAAATTTGCCTTATTTAACCAGAGCATTTTCCCTATTTGAATAGGCACAAACTTCTGTTTTTTAAAACCGGTAGCAAAGTAATAAACATTTCGTAAAAGGCTCCCGTCGCGAAGGGGTTAAATTATGCCCCTCAAAGGGTTAATCGAAACCATATGTCTCTGACTAACGGTTTAGGAACTAGCCGTTGGACACCGTTGAGAGTGGAAACCCTCTATATGTGTAATGTATGTCGTTCTTATACGTTATATGTCATTATATGTTATGTGTGTCTTATATGTTATCACTTGTGGTTATATGTTATCACTTGTGGTACACAGAAAAACGTTTAACACGTTAACGCCGGCGCGGTGGGTCACACTCGATTGTCTCAGAGCTGCCAAGTTTCCGGCTTTTTGGATACCAGTATTTTAATACAGAAAATGTTGTTTTATTTAATTAGAACAATTGGGCGATTTAAAGGAACAATATTTTCTCTAAAATAATAGTGGTGTGCAAAAAGCCGGAGGCTTGACAACTCTGAGACAGTCGAGTGTGACCCACCGCGCCGGCGTGAACGTGTTAAATACATTGGCGTGAATGGCTACTTTTTTATTTATTATTATTTTTTTTTTACGTTTTCACCGCTATCAAAAGTTTCTTAGATGAACTGCAATTGATTATGGAAAATACTGCGTACGTTGTCTAGGATTCCTATAGAAAACCGCTAATAATAATTCGTATACCTTATAATCTGTGGTTCGTTATTGCTTTTAAACATATTAGGAAATGTTATACTTTTTGAATTCGGAACGAAATGTTGTTGTTATATTCGTCAAAATACAGGGTGTCCAAAAATTCCCTGATACATTTTTAAATTCAATATAAAATCAAGTAATTATCGTAACGTAATGCGGTTGATTTAAAATGCTTCTCAGGATGAAACGTTTTCTTCAAGCGTATGAAAATAATTAGTTCGAAATTTCGATCATAGGCCATTAACCTGGGTGTCGTCATTCCTGTGCACAGCGTCAAAATTAATTTAAAAATCAAAATAAACGCATGTGTAAGAAGCATACATACGGACAAGTGGCGCCATCTACGATCAAAATTTGAAACTAATCTTTTATGAAGATAACTTTTCACCCTGAGAAGCAGTTTTGTCTAAAAAGCACTGCCATTCATGCCATTAAAATGAGTGAATTGTATTCGCCACTAAATAGGTCGATCTTAGTGATGAAGATGGTGATTTTAGTACAAAACGTAGCCTGAAACCTTTTTAGAAATCAAGGCTTTACAACCCATAGTAGTCGAGCAATTCAGAATTATTCAGAATAGCACTCAAATATCTTATAAATGTTGTACGTCAAAAATGGGAATACATAAGATTGTGTGACAGAAACGAATAAGTAGCGAGCACTGCTTAGACCGAGAGGCGCCTCCAGAGATCATCACGGTTATGGCTGAAATTCCAGGATTAGACAGAAATCGATTAGCATATTAAAATGCAAATTGTCTGCCAAGGCATGTCTTGGTTGAAACTACCTGCAGACCCGATTTTGGAGGTTGATCGATAGATTTATCATTGAGTATTTATGTACCCAAGGTATGAAAACAGGTATTGGGATCAGGAAAATACAATGGTAAACCTACCAGTCCATTAAAATCGAGTTTGCAGCTGTTTTCCACCAAGATATGACTTGGCAGACCAGTTGCATTTTAATATAAGGATTGTGTTGTAACTAATACTGGAATTGCAGCCGTCAACTCAATGAGGTGATGGTTTGTGGTGCAACACAAACGAATTAAAGATGATTCGTTGAGTTAGTGTTGATGCTTCCTAGCAGCTTATTAGTCTATGGAGTGGGTTTTGAATGCTTGCGATTCCTTATATTCTACAGATTTCCCAACTCTATATTTGTACATTTCATCAATGTGCCATGACCGTGTAAAATTTTCTCTATGGAGCAGGTTTTTTATTGAGTATGTATCAACTTCTTTGTTTACCGAATGATAATAATTTCGCAACGATATATTTAACACTTTCCAACAAAGTTGAAAAATGTTTATGACTTCGGTTGTCTGTCCGTCTGTCCGCGCTCTAACTCTCGTAAATATACTCCGATTGTTCTGATATTTTTTAATGTTATTGACCTCTACCATAGCACGATCCTTATTTCAAATTAAGTTTGTAGCATGTTTAGTTCATTTACAGGGACAGTCAAAATTATTCCGTTACATTACGGCCAATGGGAAAAATCGTTTCAAAGGATTTTTAATGGTGCTATACCCTTTCAAACCTAATAAAATTTATATGCATGTAAGAAGTCCACTAAAATACTTATTCTGTAGAATATGCAGGGCAAAGAATAGTTATTATTCATTTACAGGGCCACACAAAAGAGATCCGTTTACATAATGGTATAGGGGGGGGGGGGTTGTTTTCGGCGTATTTCAATCATTTTAAACTATTTCATGTGTAATGAAATTTATATACGTCGCTGAGGTTTACTATAAGTTATTTCATGTATAATACGAAGTGCATAGCATTTACAGAGACACACAAAAAATTTCAGATAATATATTGCATCCGAAGTATTGTATGTTAGCAATGATTGCTGGAAATGCATTTTTAACATATAGATTTTAATTATGATAAGCGTTCTTAAGTTTCACTATATTTTTGCACACTATATAGTGTGTATAAATGCTATAGTTCATGTACAAGACTACAGAAAAGAATTCGTAAGCGTTACTGAGTATGAGCTTAAATTGCTTAAAGGTGGCTTTTAAATGAGTTATGCATTTGTAAGCTAAACTGCATTTAATTTACAAAGAAATGTTTCTAGAATATAGATAAAATGATATACAGGGCCACGCAAAGAATTGGATACATGCCCGTCTATGGATGATAATTTCTGTAAATGTGATTTCAGTAGTTTTAAAAGTGTTTAATTTGAATCAAAGTTTAGCTAAATAGTGGCGTGTAATAAAGGTACTAGGTAAACTATAGAGCTGTACAAAAGTTTTCAAGTATGTTTTCATCTATTAGTATAAAGTGCTGAAAGAAAAATTTCAACCTGTTATGCGTTTTCTTGCTAAACTAAATATTCCCATTATATAGTATACATATCCAATACAGGACTGTTCAACAGAATTGAAATACATATTTGGCTATGGACGGTAACTGCTGAAATCAGTTTTTCAAATGTTTCATGCCTTTTTTAAAATGTCTAATTAGTTATCTTACATATCCTAAATAACGAAGTTTAGTTAAAGCATTCAGGAAGTGTTGAGAAGTGTTTCATAATCTATGCTTAACACATGATTTTTCTTTCTTGTTTAAATGTTAGAAAGGATTTCATAATAATGCGTATAAAGCATGATTTTTTTTTTTTTACTTTTTAAATTTTAAATTAATTTCTAGATTTTTTTTGAATTTCCGAATCTTCAGTGAAGGCTTAGTGTGAAGACATGCAAAGTTTTTCGTTCCCATCTCCTAGTTAGTTAGTTAGTTTGTTTGTCTGTTCCATAATAACTGCCGCAAAGATCACCCGATTAGCTTGGAATTAAATAGGCATGATGGTAAAGTGCCTGGATTTAACTGTATAGTTTTGGTTAAATTTCGTTCATTCCTTAGGGAAATATAGAAAATTTTCTTTTGAGTCATAATGCTTTTCTACGACAATTAAGACGATTTTCAAATTTCCATTTGTTGAAAGAAAATGGCGCATTTCATTATTGTATTTAAATGATAAATTATGGATGCTAAAATTTCCCAGTTAAGGGTTTTAAATTATTCCTATTAGTTTGAAATTTTGTCAATATATTTCTCAGATTTTTTAAATTATGTTTATAATTTTTGGTGGAACTTTAAACAAGTTTTCCAATAATATAAAACCTTTTTTTTATCAATTTACTTATTTGGCATGATATTTATTTAATTTTTTAGCCTCTCCGATATGCTATTTCTTTCGGCTAGTAATTAAAATGTCGTCTCTAAAACATAACGTTACGTTATATCAGCCAGTCGTAAAACAAAGCAGAATTATCATTGTACGGCATAATCTCTACTGCAATTTTTTAAACTTGTAAGCATCGCACATTTTCAATTTTTATACCGTCGTATACGAAAGAAAAAGTACTTTTGAATGCAATTTGTTTAAAAACTGGATCTCAATTTATTTTTGTAATATTAAATTTTTGTAGTTTTTAACGAAATTTTTTTAATGTTGGCAACTGAAGTACTCCATTTCTGTAAAAAGAAAAGGAAAAATAGTTGGAAAATAGTAGACTATTGTAACTTTTTGTTGCCATTTTTTCATAATTACTAAAAAAATTTAATTAAAATATGTGCTATATTAAAAAAAAATAAATGAATGATTTCTGATAAAATTCAGAGCTATTATAAATTATACTTAAATTTAAGTATCTTTTTAATTTTACAAACAAATGAAGGCACATGAATGATTAGATAGCCGATTTTTTTGGTCGAGATTCTTGAATGAAGATATCGCTTTTTGCTGGAATTGTGTATTATTTTATTACGTCATATGCATACTTTTCTGTAGTGTTTAAGACTGGATTGTAAATGTTTAATTCTTCAAGGGATGCGAATGACATCATTTTATGTAAAATGAAAAGTGTGTGTTTTAAGTCTTAAAACTGAAATATGTTTTGTACTATCTATATTTATCATACATACATTTTTTTTTCATCGGGGTCGACACTAAATTCTGAAAAAGCAGAATTCCAGTTTTCTAATTTTTCTTTTGTCTGTCACTCCATTTCATAGCCTAACAAAAAGAATTCATTTAAATAATCCCGATTACGAAAAATTAAGCAGAAAGACTGGCCGAGGGAATTAAAAAGTTAGTTAACCACTTCCCTTACAATTTTTTTTTTAAACTGCAAAAAAATCATCATACTTTTTTATTCCATTACATTTACTTATTTTTTAATTCCACATCGCACCGTTTTCTCAGAGCAAAAATCTTTTACATGCTGTTTGACAATATTTGCTAATAAAATATACCAAAAAATTATTTTTTTTAAATAGTGGTGAGAATAGAATAGAAAAATAATCGCCTGTGGAAGCCCTGTATACGCGAGTATTCTCGGGATAATAATTATTTGCATGATATACGAAACCGAGATAATTGGAGATAGTAAAGGAAGCGGTTAATTTTTGATAAACTGGTCTTCAATATAGATTTGCGTCAAATATTAAATGCTGTTAGCAAGATTACATTTTAAATTGAAAGTAGATACTATTAAAAGGATATCACAAAAAATACTTTATAGCGACAAATCGATACGATTGTGGCATTTAGCAGTGGACACTACGATGAATGATTAACCAGTATGTTTAAAGGTCTCCAAATATGCCTATATTTTTGATTGATTTTAGTATGTTAATCCTATCAAGTATACTATAATGTATTTAAATTATAGTTTTACCATACTAAAAGTGAAAAAAGTTACACTTAAAGACATAAAAAATATTTTTAATAAACTAATCTGAGAATATGGAAAGAGATGCTATACAAAATTAAAACAATAGGAGAAAATAAGTCACGTTCACAGATGACGCTTTTTAATAGAGTCAAGCAAGACTTGCTTTCATTGATGAAATCATTGATGATTTCATTGATGAAATGAATGATGATGATTGCTTTCATTGATTGAATGAAAGCAAGACTTGCTTTCATTAAACCTGTGATCTCGTGATTTGTGTTTTATTAAGTTAATTTTTTAGATTTTGCGGAAATAGTTTTCTTATCTACATTTATTTTTAAATAAAAATATTTTTAAATAAAAATATTTATGTAATTTAAAAAATAATAAAATGCGGATTGTAGGATATTGAATATTAAGCAGAGTTAGATTAAAAGGCAATGACTTGCAGAGCTGACGTTGAGGCTCCTGATCTGCAAATTTATTAGAATTATATTGTTTTTCGGTAAAAAAGGGAAAATAAGATGATTTAGACCTTAAGAAATTATAATATAAATGTTTTAAAAGACTGTTACCAGAAAAAATATGTCATTTGATTGCAAATCAATATTTAATGTATCTTAATTTTACCTGTAAGATTTTTCAAAAAAATCGTGCACAAATGACGCTTTTTATTAGAGCACTTCCTTTCAAACCTGTAATCTCGTGATTTGTGTTTTATAAAGTTCATTTTTTAGATATTTGCGGAAATAGTTTTCTTTTCTAAATTTATTTTTAAAAGGTTACCGATTATGCGTACAAACCTTGCAGATCAGTTTTTCAACCCCTTAAGTCGTGTCCGAGGACGCGACGATTAATCGGTTCAAAGTTATTTATATGTCCTTAATTGTGTTTTATTTTCTTCCGTTTTAGCTTGTTACAATTTTAGTTTAATTATAATAAGTGATTTTCTTGCGTAATTTTAAAGGATCTATTTAGATAAGATCTTACATCTATAAATATCAAAACTGTTTTCGGAATCAAAAGGACAATGTTTCTTATTTAGATATAATAGATTCAGTTTAAGTAAATATTGCTACTTGGATATTTGTTTCGGTTATTTATTTCTATTGAAACCTGCCTAGAATTTTATACGCTTAAAAATATTTATGTAATTTAAAAAATAATAAAATGTGGATAGTAGGATGTTGAATATTATGCAGAGTTAGATTAAAAGACAATGACTTGCAGAGCTAATGCTGAGGCTCCTGATCTTCAGATTTACTAGTATGATATTGTTCTTCGATAAAAAGGGGAAAATAAAATGATTTAGACCGTAAGAAATTATAATATAAATTTTTTAAAAGATTTTCACCAGAAAAAATATGTCATTTCATTATAAATAATTATTTAATGTAATTTAAATTTAACCTGCAGCATTTTACAACAAATTCGTTCCAGAAAACATCGTCTATCCTAATTGGAGACGGCGTTAGTTCAAGATGAAAATGAGAGATAACATCCGGACCGGAACACGTGCGTACATAGAACTTTTTCCTTTGCCGTCGAAGCCTTTATTATTTTATGTGTAACCAGATATGTTTTATACTTATGAAAGACACAGTAAAAATGCCATACCAGTGGCCGAGAGGTTCTGCTCTCGAAGCTGGTGAACGGAAGGTGCAGGGTTCGATCCAATCGCCCCTGTCGGCCTAATCGTTCGGAGTTTTCGTGGTTTTCATTTTTGCGAAAAATTTTGTTTTGGTTTTTATAATTTTAAATTAAAGTTCAAACATTTAGGATTCCAAAAATGCCTTACTTTTAGCTCAGCGATAATTTGAGGCAAAGTTATAGCCCGAAAGATATACCTTTATACCAGTGGTGGAAAATTGGCGCAGAGGTGGAGCCTATTGCCACCACTAAATAGTAGTAGTATTTTTCGGCTTATCTAATGACGGATTTTCTGAGTTTTTATTAAGGTGAAGAATGCAATAAAAAGTTAGTGGTGTCAATAAGCTCCTCCTCTGCGCCAATTTTCCACCACTGCTTTATACATAAGTTTTTGTGCTATATTAAAATCTTAACTTGCGTTTTCTGGAAAACAGCGTTTTTCATGGTTTACGTTTACAAGAATCTCATTTCCTAAAAAGATTTTAAGATATTGAAATAAAATTTGGTCACGATGTTCTGCTCATCTATTGCAGTGTTGCCAGATGGGCTACTTTTTTTAAAATTGAGATTCTTGATTGGCACCACTTATTTCAAATGGAAAAACTGTGCCTTATTTAATGACACATTAATTACGGCGAAAACAAAGGTAATTTTACCGTTTCAAAAAAGTGGTGGCAATCAAGAAATCTGAATTTTAAAAAAAGTAGCCCACTGGCAACACTGATCTATTGGTATGTTATGAAGCAAAATGCAGCTTTTAAGCATGTATATATTAATTTAAGAGCTGTTTTATTCAAAAATACACATTTTATGCAAAACAATCATGTTTTGAATACTTAATTTAGTATATGTTAATAAATTTAAGAGGTATTGAAAATCTTCTGCTTCATAATACATATAAATGGTTTGCTAATATATTGTTGAAAAAAAGAGTGAAATATATTGAATAAATTTTGTTACAGAAGGTTTGGCATAAACGCAAATCTTTGCTATAATTTGAAAAAATATTGCCTAAATTTATTAAAATTCCATTAAAAGTTTATTTGAATTCATATAGTTTTATTCCCTGTTTTAACTAAAAACATATGTGTTTAATAAAAAATTCACGTTTTACAAAAAAAGTGCCCCGAATGTAAGCACATACCTTAAAATAGAGAAGCAAAGCGATATAAGTAAGCGTCCTATCTTAAATGGTTGAAATAACCGCAAGATTAAAAGCGAGGTCACATCAATCAAAGTCATGCGCTACATAGCGGATGGAGTGTGAATTACAGGTAGATACCTAACTGTTTTCTTACTCACACCACTAAAATTGTAAAGTTTTTTCACCTTGATTAATAACTGAAGTCCCTTTGACAAGGCGCAGAAAACTGCGTCTAGATGCCCCTATCACTACGCCATTATTTTGCAACAAATGTGGCAAACAAAATCATTTCCCTAAGTGACTAAAGGTTTAGAAAATACGCGCCACGCCAATAGCCCGCGTATGTGAATTATCACTCCGTCCACAAGGTGTCGCAACTGTGTTAATTTACGCCTGATTCCAGCATTAAGCTTGTCCGCTTACCAATAACGCTTTGTAGAGAAGTTTCAACTGTAACCGCTTTCGCAGGGGTTGCTTAAGCCGCTGGAATGTTCCACCGGTAAATTTATATAGAAATTTTCTCCTTATTTCAACGCATTATAAATGGTAATTTTCAGTCATAAATAATTGCAGAAACAGCTTTTCATTTTTACTGGTGGAAGTTTACTTTGTCGGAAGTCAGGCCCTGCGTTTTCGCCATATTGTGAGAACCAGTGAAACAAACTCAATGTTTAACAGGGAAACTGACACCAGTAAAAGCAAATAGAAAATTTTACCATATTTGTGAGAAAATATTTCCATGGATAAGACACTAAAATAAGACAAAATTTTCTATTCAATTTTACTGGTAGGAAGTTTGCCCGGCGGTAATCAGAAACTGTAGATCCGATTTAAAAAAAGCAACCGCCATCTTTTTAAATAGTGGTGTGAATAGAATATAAAAATAGTCGCCTGTGGCATCCCTGTGTGAGTCATCACTATAAAATTTTCAGAATAAACGTATTGATTTTAATCTGAGTTTTGATATTTTCTGAAAATACTATTTTATGGCTATTTTTATCGCTAGTTTGATGGAAAAATTGTAATACAGTGGGTGATCCTTTAGCGAAAAGTTTGATTTAGGAACACTTTAGCGAGAGATTTTTATGTTCGGATAACGGACACATGTTCGGTTAACGAACTCTTTACAAAACAAAGCCAAGGAGAAGCAATGCTGTGTTTCAGATTTGCCGAGCTGTATTTAATTGCATCTATAGTCGACTTAGAGAATATTTTAACAGTTTTAAACGTATGTCTAATTAATCCATGGACTACCGGGGGTTCGGACACTACATTTTAGGCTCCCAAATTAGAATGAGATTAATTTTCAGAAACATTAATTTTTATATTTTGTGTCTCGTTTTGAAGAAATATTTTTAAATTCAAATTATTTTAATTGAAATTTAGTACACAAATTATTAACAGGCTCCAGGCTCCACTTGAGCTATATCGGTGCCTTCAGTAAATATAATCTTTTAGAGAATTAAAGAGTTTTTTAAAGGTCAAACTGACAAATTGATATGATTTAAAGTCATAGTCAAGGAATGTAATCCTATAAGTTATTACAAGGAGCATGTCATTTATTATTTCTTTTAACCCCTTAACGCTAGAATTAAATTACGGTTAAAAAATTCAAATTGCTAATTGACACCAGTGTTTTGAAAAAGAAATATACACCTTATTTAATGACAAGTACAATGATACCACAACAAAGCCAATTACACATATTTATAAAACTGGTGGGAATTGAAAACTCTGAATAAAAGACAAGTCCGTGAATATCACGGGAGCGAGAATAAAGGTGTTAAACACCACGACACGGATAAAGTCAGCAAAATAAGATCTGTCCTTATTAAATAATCAGGTATATTAACCAAAGCGATATAAGTAAGCGTCCTATCTTAAATGGGAGAAGTAACCGCAAGATTAAAAGCGAGGTCACATCAATCAAGGTCATGCGCCACGTAGCGGATGGAGTGTGAACTACAGGTAGATACCTAACTGTTTTCTTACTCACACCACTAAAATTGTAAAGTTTTTTTCACCTTCATTAATAATGATCACTTTGAGTGTACCTGATAAGGCGAAGGAAACATCGTGGTGTCAAGTGCATCTGGATGCCCCTCTCGCAACGCCATTATTTTGCAATAAATCGTGGCAAACAAAACTGATTTCCATGAGTGACTAAAGATTTAGAAAATACGCGCCACACTAAAAGCTCACGTATGTGAATTATCACTCCGTCCACAAGATGTCGCAACTGTGTTAATTTACGCCCGATTCCAGCATTAAGTTTGCACGCTTACTTATAACGCTTTGATATTAACCCTTACCGGCGCGGAGTAATTTTGTTTAAAAACTCATAAAATAATGGACTGACACTGCAATTTATAAACGAATTTATTAGAAAATAGGATCTTGCTTATTTTCATGTACATTAAAACAGGAAAAATTTAGTTAAATATCCTTGGTGCCGGTTGTCAGTTTTGGAATTAAAATTAGGTGTCCTTTTTTAAGGACGCCGCGCCGGTAAGGGTTAACACTATTATAAAGGGAAGATTTATATTATTATTTTTTTTTCATTATTGAGCTTTTAAGAACGAATTAATGGAATTCCCATACAAATCAATACAAAATCTATAATCGATTAATTGTTTTGGAACGGATGAAGTTCGTTAACTGATCACCCACTGTATTTGAAAAATTAAAATTATTTCACATGTTGTTTAAAGTTTGAGTCACGTTTCACAATAATATGCACATTACTCGTAGAAGTCAATTTTTGAAATACAATCGAACCTCGTTATCCCGACACTGTAACGACCAGTAATAAGTGTCGTCATAAACGGAGTGTCGCGGAACTGGAGTTGGAGAAAAATATGTTTATAAAATGCTGTATTTTTAATTAATTTAAGATCATTTTAAATTCATAACTGTTCTTGCAGTTTTAAGCAATAAAACATTATTATTAGACAAAATAAACACAAAAACAAAATTAAAAAGAATAAAAATCAGATTTTTTAAATTGTTACATGAAATATTGATGAATTAAGGTTTGCTTATCCCTAGATGTACTTCCAAGAATTCTTTTTTCAGTATCATACAATGAATTGTAATCAATACAAGTTATTTCAGAAATGGATGATAGATAATTTCTGATCGTTTCAATGCAATGCGATGCTTCGGTTTTAGTTGATGAAAAACCCCGTGTAACAACAAGAAAGCGGCACCTGACCATAACAAAAAGACTTCGAGTAGACTGATACGTCTATTTGGAGCCTAAATGTGTCATTTATAGTGTGTGGGTTTCTTTATTCAGATGAAGGATGGAAGTAAAATTTCTCATTTATATCAATGGGTATTTTACACACTTTTGTGAATAGTTTGGCTAAGACATTTCTTACCGCTTAATTTCCGATCTAGATGAATTATGAAAAATGGACAATTTTCCTAAACCGTCGGGATATCCGGAGTTGAAAATTGTTAACGATGCAAAGTCCGAAATTTATTTACATTAAAATCATATACCGAAAATCGGGACTTTGAAAAACTGACGTGATAAGCGGAGTGACGTGAAAACCGGGAATCGGGATAACAAGGTCCGACTGTATTTAAAAAAATCATACTCGAAGGTAGTTGGATACTTAATGTTCAAAAAATAATACAATTATAGAACGTGAATTTCAAAATTCACCTTATCCAAAATTTAAAAAAAAATGTGTTTTCTCTTTCAATATCTTCTATTGGTAAACCTGTACTAAAAAAATACAAAAATCTGCAAAAAAACTAATTTTATCCTGTATTTCTGCCATTGTAAAAACCTTGTTTACAATAAAAACCAATTTACGCAGATGGAAGATTTTCAAAAAGTGTCGTGTTTTACTGTCCTTTCACATTTGCACAGAAAAATAGTTAAATATCATAATATTAATTATTGCGTTTTAACTATCATGTTTTTTAATGATAATTTATAGATGTATTATTATTTATAAAAAATGTGAAAATAAGAAATATATTCTCTTGTAGTCAAAACGTCATTACCATAGGTTATCACAACACGTAATGTATCAGATAAAGATTTGACTAACAAAGTTCTATTTAAAACAGATGGTCATAATTTTTTAAATATATTTTTATTTATTAAGATACTACTAATTAAAAAAAATATTTATTTTCATAAATTAAACTTATCTACAATTCTTAATATTTTTTTAAAACCATGTCTTAACCCCTTCGCGACGGGAGCCTTTTACGAAATGTTTATTACTTTGCTACCGGTTTTAAAAAACAGAAGTTTGTGCCTATTCAAATCGGGAAAATGCTCAGATTAAATAAGGCAAATTTTACAGTAAAATTTTACTGGTGAGGATAAACGAGGATCCTTAGGCCTATTTCCGGCACGTATATGTGTCGCTCGTCCCCAAGGGGTTAAGAAAGAGTGTCATTACCATGCTTCCGGCGAAAAGTTCATCTGGATTTAGAGGGCAGCACTTGCCTTTTTATCAAGGCAAAAATAATACTTAAAAGTCAATTTGTTATCAGGTTTAGTGGAACAGAGTAAATAGTTTTATAGTTTCAATAAAACAAGCAAAGACTTTGAATGTTTTGGTGAGTATATAATTAAATGAACTTTTATTTCTTAATCTGCTTTTATTATACAGGGTGTTTATAAAGTCGCGGACCCATTTTGATGTTTAATAACGCATAAAATAATAAAGATAGATTAAAATTAATAACATAAATGGTTATATAGACTCAAAAAGTTTCATGACCCTTGTCAATGAACTTTCACGTGTGCCCCCTTCGTCGCACGGAGAATATCAAGTCGATAGTTAATTTCACGCCAGGTAACGCAAGCATGTCGGCATCCACAGAAGCTATTGCGGTTGTAATTATGGCTTTTAAGTCATCAATGTTCGACACTCTCCTCCTGTAAACATTGTCCTTTACAAATCCCCAAAGGAAAATGTCCAGCGCCGTTATATCAGGTGATCTGGGTGGCCAAGGAATTGGACCTCCTCGCCCGATCCATCTTCCTGGAAAATGGTCATTCAAAGAAGTACGAACGGTGGTACCCCAATGAGGTGGTGCACCATCTTGTTGCAAAATGACATGTCGCTGAAGCTCTTCTAGTTGTGGAAATACGAAGTTTTCCAACATGTCTAATTGATGACTGAAAAGCCAGAATTACAACCGCAATAGCCTCTGTGGATGCCACATGCTTGCCGCTACCTGGCGTGAAATTGACTATCGACTTGATATTCTCCGTGCGACGAAGGGGGCACACGTGGAAGTTCATTGACAAGAGTCATGAAACTTTTTAAGTCTATCTAACCATTTATGTTATTAATTTTAAACTATCTTTATTATTTTATGAGTTATTAAACATCAAAATGGGTCCGGAACTTTATAAACACCCTGTATAAGAAATAGAAAATCATTATATGGGCTAGAAGATATAATGGCTGCCATTTATGCCTGGGGGAAAATAAAAATATTTTCCTTAATTTGTCATTACCATAGATGTTATTACCGTGTTCCCTTATGTCATTGCCAAGTTCATTAAAATTTAAAAATTAGTTTAAACATGGTAAATTAGCAATTTTTGTCTCTGCTGATGCTTGTATATTAATGTTTATGAGATAACGTAATTATTTACAAAAAAAATTAACTTTCTGATTA
Organism: Maratus speciosus; assembly: GCA_963932465.1. Taxonomy (NCBI): domain Eukaryota; kingdom Metazoa; phylum Arthropoda; class Arachnida; order Araneae; family Salticidae; genus Maratus; species Maratus speciosus. Next base: position 138,683,975 of record OZ010793.1, read on the forward strand.
TTTCTAAAATTTGATTTTGCTATTCCAAAACATGGACAGATTTTGAAAATGACTCAGTTAGAAGTTTTACGTGATTTCTCGAAATTTGATTTTTTGGATAAGGTGGGGTTTTAATTCACGTTTTCATATAAGATATAAAGAATTAAGAAATATTTCCTTATCGGTTTTGCATGTTGAATGATAGAAAATTAAATTTAGAATAAATTAAAACATCATATTTTTATACACAAGGCGTAAGTTCATTCTTAAATATCCCTTTTAAAGTCAAAAAGTATAATGAAACACAAATATATTCTTTGTCATAGTCTAAGGTTATCGTTTTACATGAATTTACACAATGAAATTTCAGTGCAAGTTGCATTTAAATTTTAAATATCATAAAACGCAAAAGAATACATTATGCGTTTAGTGCAAAACTCATAATAAAAGTGTAGATACTTGAATCAGATACATAGTAGCATTTTGAGGTACTTGACTTTTGTGTTAATTCTCCGAAAATTTTATGTTCTCTTCACCTGTCGTATTACGTACTAAATTTATATGAGCTTTCATTAATACAGCTGAACTTAGAGCTTTGTAAATATTTATAACAGAAAAATTTATTTTAAATGCAAATTTTATTAAATGAATGCTGTGATGTAAGAGTTATTTTTGCGTAAATGTTCAACATAAATGAGCGCGTTGGATATTTAAACAGTTTTACTAATTAGCAGCTGGTCAAGATAAAAAGTGCAACTTGGAGTAAGTGGTTAATTAAAAGTAATAGACAGTATAATGTTGAATTCAATATAGGGTTAAATGTTATATTAATTACATCGCTGCAGTTTATGTGCGTTCGTTATTATATTCATTGAAACCTCCCTGTGCAACCACCTCCATTAAGCGATTGCCTCCAAGAACGACCATTTTTTCATGGAACGAAATTTGTTCCCATAGGGTCAATAATAATTTTACCTCCATCCAGAGACCATCCCAGTTGAACTCCCTCCATGAGCCACCAATTTCTTTCAAGGAAATTAAACAAATTCCGTTTTTCCAGGTCGCTTGAAGAAGGTTGTATTAGAAAAATAATTCCGGAGAGAGCATTATTCATCAAACTTCTAAACTAAGTGTAGCTTTTTCTTATTATTCCGGCAACTTTTAAGTGTTTAACCCCTTCAGGGGCAGAGTACTTCTGTAGCTAAAATGATAAAATAATTGAATGACACCGGGATTTATGAACAGATTTTTATGAAAGTAACTAAAAGCTTTTCTTCGCGTATATTATGCAAAGAAAAATTAAATTTCTTTATTCTGGTGCCAATGTGTCATTTGGGAAAGACAATTAAGTGGTATATATAATATACCGGTGCCCCTCAAGGGGTTAAACCTCTTTGAGTCTTTTTAGGCAATGAATTTAACTCTGATGACAAATAAGAATGACAGTCAATAAACTTACTTGCCCTATTCTGTCAGGAAACCCTCAAAGGAATGGATAAATTAATGAAATCGCTATTATTTGTTTCCATACAAAAAAAAAAAAAAAAAAAAAAAAAAATTGCATTTATTTACTGAACTTTAAAAGGATTTGGAAATAAAAATGATAAAAGATAAGACCGTAAAACCAAAGCAAACGTCAATGTATTCATTTTTTAAATTCTTCAGTAATTAAAGTAATTAACTTTTATTTTGATACTTAAATTTTTATATTATTTCCTAATGTGCAAAATAAATCTTAGTAACTTTAATTGTTACTTTTTTACAACAATTAAAATCTAGATTTAAACATGACCTCCATTAAGAGACCACCTCTCGGAGCGATCAACTTTTATTGCAACGGAACGTGGTCGCTTTAGGGAGGTTTTACTGTAAATGTGTAGCACCTATAGTCGTCATCTGGTCCGTCAGACTGTCCGTCCGCATATAACAGTGCAAAAATTACGCAACTGAATGGTTTGAAATTTAATATATATAATCGTTGAAGAATTTTTTCAAGCCAATTCAAATTTTACGAAAATAGAATCGAAACTTATAGAGATATTAATAAACCAATTTTCTTTCCCACCATAATACACTTACTTCTCTGTTACTGAGCTTTACCTTTCCTATAATTCCAAATACAAACTGCCAATTTTATATGTGTGTCATATTGTACACTTATCTACTGTGCGTGGCACCTTCACCAGAGCCATAAAATTTTAACACGCTACCTTCTATAATGTCCATTTGAGGTATTATTAATTTCCTAAGGTTAGTTGTACTCCGTTTAATTATTTCGAATGTTTTACGGTTTAAAGCGTTTAATACAATCGGTTTTTGATATAGCTTCTTTGAAACACTTATTTAAATACCAAAAAAAAAAAAAAAATAAAATAAAAAAAAAGAACACTATTGAATGATCATGTGGAAATTACTAATTTATTAACTCAACAAACCTTAATTAAACACAATTTCTACTTTAGATCATTTTAATTTAATATATGAAATTATCATACAAACTTACCTCAGTAAATCTCGTAAAAGTCTCTACGCATTTGAGGGATTCAGCTCGTCGCTAATGGATCTCAGAAAAAATCCGTTTCCAAAATGCATGAAATATTTTAGAACTTTAATTTGAAAACTTGTAGCCTTTTAACACGTTGAGGAGCGGTGGGATATATTATATCCATAGCTGCCAACCTTCCACTAATCTTCCGTAATACCTGGATTAATTTAACCCAGGTTAACCACATTTCGAACCAGAAAATTTATTTAACGAATGCTTATTTATTTATTTCCAGATTTATACGTGGAACATATTTAATTGCATTTCTTAAAAAAATTTCTGGTACGAAACTTATTAAACCAGGGTCAAATTAACCCAAATATTACGGAAGATTAGTTTGAGGTTTGCACCTATGTATATCCCACATAATTTTAATCAATACCTGCACCAGAAACTTTTAAATACATTTCACGTTTATAACTTTGGCGGAAATATCTGTGAAATCTCTTTAACTTATTTGGAAGTAAAAAATTTCGCAAATTCCGGTGTGAGTTCAACATTGCAGAAACACAATTGCTTGCCCCTGAAAGGGTTAACGATCTTCCACTGCAGGTAAATGATACAGACGTTCAAGACCTTGACCTTGATACAGTTATTTAATGTTCAAAGTTTAAATAACAAAATATTTTGACCTTTTACGACATTATTCGTCGCATTTAGGCACTTATGGGGGCGAGGAATAATGAACGATGTGTATTTTAATGGAAATTTTTTTAAGAAAACGTTTTCAATTAAATGAAATATTTCGCGTTTTGTTCATCAAGTTCGGATATTTCATTGTATAGCATTTATATGCCATTCTTGTCTCAATATTTTAAGAAAAAGAAAATCGTCGCATTTATGGGTTGTTACATTTAGGCACAGTGCACTTACTGAAGAACAGAATGCTAAAAAAAAATTAAGCATATTTTTGCACATTTCGATGGATATATACTGCAGGGCTGCCACAGGCGACTATTTTATAATTATATTTCGCAAGAGAAATATAATATACAATGTATTTTTTTTAAATAGTGGTGCGAACTGAATATAAAAATAGTCACTTGTTGCAGCCCTGATACAGTGTAAAGCAAAATTTAACTTTGAAACGATCTTCATATTAAATGAATACAGAAAATAAAGCAAAGCCTTTTTTCCCCTAAAATGCGAAAAATTTATTATAATCTATAGTAACAGGCGTACAGTAGTCAGCGAATACTTCATAACCAAATACTCAATATAATGCTTGCTCATTTTTTTTTCATTCACGAAACAGTTGAACTTTTTCTTCATGTGGAATTTAAGTCTTTGGCTATGGGCAATAATAGTTTTCACCAAAACATTTAAGTGTATACCGGTTGTTCGTAAATTGCTTTTGAGAAACAAGAAATATGACAATACCTAAAATTATGAATTATTTACGTACAGAAATGCAGTGCCCCGAACCACTAATTCAAATATACATGTCCAAACTACAGGTTGCCTTATTCAAAGATTAACAAAGACATTTATTTCGGCGACTTTTTCAACAGAATAACTTTGGTTTTTGTGAAAAACAAATATTATAATTTAAAAGAAGTGATAGAATACACTGTAATTTCATGACACAGTATGTACTGACAAATATTCGGAATTATGGAGCGTCTAGCTGTCTGCAGTTGGGATACGAATTATGGTCATTCCCTCAGGTCTAAGAACTAAATCTGCGGCTCTACAATCTGTTAAGTATTATGGCTTGCAGTGTCCAGTTTTTTTTTACCATGGGCCCTAAGGTGCTGTACAGCATAGGTGTCGGGCAAGTGGTCAGCCTACCGCTGGAGCTTCAGCCTTTAGTTCACCAATCAAGCTTGGTACTCATTTCATCGACCCAGAAGGGATGAAAGGTTTAGTAAACCTTGCCCAGCCCGCAGTCCGGAATGGAACAGTGCACCTGTAGCTTTCGATTTCAGCCATCCCAAATCATAAAGAGAAAAATGCTGTAAACGTATGATAAAATCGAGTTTAGCTAAGAGAAAGATAACTTGGATTTTTGACTCAATGAGTGAGTTAAGACCTGCTTTCCTATATACAAGTTCTTCACATAGCTGCCAAAATTCGGAGTTTCTTTTAATCAAATTGTACCATAAATATTATTAAATAAAAAGGAAATTATTAATGAACACATAGATATAGTTAACTTTTATTAAAAACTTTTTTATGAATAAAATTTTTTATTCGGTCTGAAAAAAGTTAGGAACTTTTCTATTCATCTCTATGATTATTGTGACCTGTGCTATTTTCTAAAAGCTGTTTACGAACACCGTATGTACCACTCTTTTCCTGCACGTCATTGGAATGGATTATCAGGTGCGAGTTTTATTAAATACAATTGGCATTCTGTGAGAGCAGTCGAGATCATTAACGTATTTCCAAGAACCATGCTGCTCTACACCCTATACCATAGTAAGGTGTTTCTAGTTTAAATTTAAAATGTATACATTGCAGCACCACAAAATTTCCCTTCTATTCATGAAAATTACTTGCAAAATGTAAGTAAATACCAGTTCTAGAATGTCTTGTGTTATGCACTTGTGTTTGTGTGTTGATGTTATAATTAAATGTTAAAATATGTATTTTGGTGCTACCTCTTCAATTAAGTCTGTGATGATTATTAATTAATTAAGTTAAAATACATGTTACTTGGTTTTCGCCTGGTTCCACAAATCTATTTCCTGTTGAAAAAAAAAATCCATTTGTGCCTTAAAATTCATTTACCCTGAATGTATCTATCTGGTTGACACATAAAAGGCATAAACAACAACTTTGACGGTGTTCGTTGTATTAAATATAGCCCCATACCTATGAAAATGACGTTAAAGAATAATAAAGGAACCATTCTATGGTAACATTAACTGTGTACATAGTGTCCTGCTCTACTGAAGACATTCTTATTTCTAGGTATTCTTTCTAGGTATTCTCTATTCTAGGTCTCCTAGGTATTCTTCTTATTTCTAGGTATTCATGTCAAACAGAAGGTACTGTAAATCGCAATACTAGACGACTTTACTTTCATGTTTTCATAGTTTAATCATGACACTGTTTACATATACATTGCAGTGGAACCGGGTGTCCCAAAAATAACCGATGATTTTAAAATTCAATAACTTGCAAACGGTGACAGATATTTAAAAAAAATCTTGCAGGAGGGTTATGTATGATGCCAGGAGATTTTTTACTATGATTCTTTATTTTAGTTCGAATTTCAAACAATAGATGGTACTGAGAGCAATAAGCGCTCAGTCCAGTCCCGATTTTTGGTACTTCGGGATCCATTCAATACATTTTAAACTCCTTTTTTCGCATGGAAGAAGAGAGGGACCGAAAAAGCGAGCCTGGATTTAGCGGTTATTGTTTGCAGTGCCATCTATCGGTGCTATTTGTGTCTAAAACTCAGAATCACAGCATACAAACTCCTGCCATCTTACATAACATTCCTGCAATCATTTTTTTTTTAAATATCTGTCACCATTTGCAAGTTATTGAATTTCAAAATCATCGGTCAATTTTGGGACACCCGGTAAGTGTCTATGGCATCCAACCAACAAAGGCGATTTTGAATTTCATCTTACTGTTAAATCGAATTAAGTACGATTAAATTTTTTATACTAACGCTTGTATATTGTTCCAAAATTATTATTAGTTGTTACCTAGACTTTCACCATTTGTAATTTTGCTAAACGGATATTCTGCGGCATTCACATTCTTTCATGAAGTGCGGATACACAAATCTTTACATTCGCATGTACTTTTATTATGGCTCTATCAAATTAAAAAGATTATGCAATGTCTTTTAGTAAAAACATGGAAGTCGCTAGTCTTTTGCTTTTTACCCAAACTGAGTCGCCATAATTGTAATTCTGTATTTCTTAATTTATCTGTTGCCAAATACATCAGACAGATGTTTAATTTCTTACTCATATTTAATTCCAATATATATACAGGGTGTTCGAAAAGTTTGGAAACGGTCGAATAACTCGAGAAATGCATATCAGTCACAATACATATCTAACTAAATCTGAAATTTGATGAAAATCTGTGCATTAGTTATTAAGGTATAGCTATTGTGGAAATCTTGAATATTGCAGCATAGAAGCGCCACCTGTTGTAAATACAAAAAGTAATCAGCAAAATCAGGGATTAACTGAATCTAAAGTTTTATTAAATTCCGTACATTTGTTCTTGAGATAGAACGCCCACAAAATTTGTGTCACATACAGACAGACTCACAGACGACATTTTCTAAAAATAGTCAAATCGTGTTCAGGACCTTCAAAAATGTATAAATCAGCCAAAAACCGGAAGTCGAAAATTTTCACGAATCTAATAATTTCTTCTTGTAAAGATGAAGAACGTAAAAATACAGATTTCAACTTTTAAAAAATGCTAAGTCATATTTTAATTCAAATACAGTAAGAAAGTCACTATCTATGCATTAAATGAAATTCTTAAATCTTTCATTCGATAAAATTTCTTTAAATAATTACTTATGGAGAATTAGGATATTTGAGTTTACTGCGGTATTATTTTAAATTCAGACCTTTTTCTTGGATTAAAATATTTAAAGGCATTATTTGTTAACGCTTCAGAAAAGAGGAAAATGCCAGAATCTGCTCAAAATAAGGCGTAATGAATTACCAAAATCTTCTTAAAACATCAACGATAAGGAATTACTCATTAAAATAAGCTGATCAAAATACGATTAAGAAAACAAACATATTCTTTAAAAATACATTTAATTTCTATTAAAAAATACTTCAAGGCATTTGATTACTAAAATGCTTTATAATAATATTAATAATAAATGCAGCTTTCAATAATAATAAAAAAATACTAAGTCATATTTTAACTCAAATGCAATAAGAAAGTCACTATCTATGCATTAACTGAAATCCTTAAATCTTTCATTCGATAAAATTTCTTTAAATAATTACTTATGGGATATTAGAATGTTTGAGTTTACTGCGGTATTATTTTAAATGCAGTCTTTTTCTTCCTGAAAATTATATAAATGTAATTTTTATTAACGTTTGAGAAAAGCGGAAAATTCCTTAATCTGGACAAAATAAGTCATAATGAATTTACGAAATATTTTTAAAGCATTAATGATAAGGCATTATTAAAACAAACTGTTCGAAATACATTTAAGAAAACAAACATATTTTCTGTAAAACGTATATTTAAAATATATAATGTGAACATTAAAAAGGTCCACAATCTTACTTAAAAGGCGACTAAAATAATGAAAAAGGTGTTACAAGTTTAAAATATACATTTTATTTAAAACTTCTTAGTACTTTAAAGCCTTCCAAGCTCATCATCAGAGAATTTCTTAATAACTAAATGTTGTTTATTTATACAAATACGTCACTTTGTTTTGAAAATGAGAGATCCAATAATTACTAGAGTTGAAAGTAGAAGTAGCAGTAGCAATTTCTTGGATTGAATTTAATTAGAGGAAATATATATTATTATTATTAATTGTAGTTCCATTTATTTTATGACATCAGTCTGTTTCTCATACGTCACTTACCATGGATAGAAGAAAATATTTAACTGCCGTACTTTAAATTTCAATACGTCACTTTGCTCAGGTTTTCAGGATTTATTTTCAGGATATTGAACCATAAACTGGGGATATTGTACTATAGGGCGTCGTTACATACTTGACTTTACATATAATTTCTATGGATTCTCTTATAGTGGATGCGTAATAATTGGATGTTGGGAATATGATTTTTGCATGATCAAAATCTATTGCGATATTCTGATTGAAACCTAAACGAGAGAGAGCTGTGGATTGACGGCAAAATTTTATATCTGCTTTATGTTCTTTTATTCTTTCTTTGAGTTTTATTTTGGTCATTCTGATGTACTCCATTAGTCTATTGCTGCCAGTTCTAAAAGAAAGGAAAGGAAAGGAAGAAAACCAAGAAAATTAAAAGAGTTAATTTGTACGAAAATATATCCAACACAGAAAGAACCAAGAGAATTAAAAGAGTTAATTTGTACGATAATAGATCCAACACCGAAAGATGAATTAGTTGGTGTATATACACCAAGAAAATTAAAAGAGTTAATTTGTACGAAAATAGGTCCAACACCGAAATATGAATTAGCTGGTGTATACACCATTCCTTTTAGAACTGATAGCAATAGACTAATGGAGTACATCGGAATGACCAAAAGAAAACTCAAAAAAGAATAAAAGTACGTAAAGCAGATATAAAATTTTGTCGTCAATCCACAGCTCTCTCTCGTTTAAGTTTCAATCAGAATATCGCACTAGATTTTGATCATGCAAAAATCATATTCCCAACATACGCATCCACTATAAGAGAATCCATAGAAATCCTATGTAAAAACAATCAAGTATGTAATGACGCCTTATCGTAGAATATCCCCAGTTTATGGTTCAATATCCTGAAAACCTGAGCAAAGTGAGGTATTGAAATTTAAAGTACGGAAGTTAAATATTTTCTTCTACCCATGGTAAGAGACATATGAGAAACAGAGTGATGTCATAAAATAAATGGAACTGCAATTAATAATAATAATATATACTTCCTCTAATTAAATTCAATCCAAGAAACTGCTACTGCTACTTCTACTTTCAACTGTAGCAAGTATTGGCTCTGTCATTTTCAAAACAAAGTGACGTATTTGTATAAATAAACAACATTTACTTATTAATATATTCTCTCATGACGAGCTTGGAAGGCTTGAAAGTACTAAGATGTTTTAAACAAAATGTATATTTTAAACTTGTAACACCTTTTTCATTACTTTAGTCGCCTTTTAAGTAAGATTGTGGACCTTTTTAATGTTCACATTATATATTTTATGTTGAATCAAAGTGAAAAATTGCATTTCGTCTTACAATTTCATTCTTATATTGAATTTCTATTAAAAAATATGTTAAAGCATCTGCCTTCTAAAATTCTTTATAATAATAATAATAAGAAGAAAAATACAGATTTCGCTTTAAAAAATATACTAAATACATTAAATGAAATCCTTAAATATTTCGTTCGATACATTTTCTTTAAATAATTCCTTATGGATAATTGGAATGAATAATTAATAATAATAATAATTATAAAAGAAAATACAGATTTCACTTTAAAAAAAAAAAAAAAAAACTAAGCGATAATTTAACTCAAATGCAATAAGGATATCACTATCTCAGGGCTCCCAAATGGTCCGCCAACTGAATACCAATATTTTTTTAGAAAAGTTTTCTTTTTAGATTTTTCTTACAAACCGCCCCGAAATCACCTTTGAAAGTTAATTCTAGCGCAAACCTACCATAAAATTGTCTGTTAAAATTTATTGGTATTTAGTTGGCGGACCATTTGGGTGCCCTGGTATCTGTGCATTAAAAGAAATTCTAAAGTCTTTCATTCCATAAAATTTCTTTAAATAATTACTTATAGGGGATTAGAATATTTGAGTTTACTGCGGTATCATTTTAAATGCAGTCTTTTTTATGCATTGAAATATTTAAAGACATTATTTATTAACGCTTGAGAAAAGAGAAAAATCCCAGAATCTTCTCAAAATAAGACATAATGAATCACTGAAATATTCTTAAAACATCAAACATAAGTAATAACTAATAAGACTAAACTCATCGAAATACAGTTAAGAGAACAAAGATCCTCTTTAAAAATATTTCTATTAAAAAATTTTTAGACATTTGCTTACTAAAATGCTTAATAATAATAATAAAAGAAATCACAGATTTATCTTTTATTTTTAAAATCTAAGCCATATTTTAACTTGAATTCAATAAGAAATTTACTATCTATGCATTAAATGAAATCTTTAAATCTTTCATTCGATAAAATTTCTTTAAATAATTACTTATAGAGGATTAGAATGCTTGAGTTTACTGCTGTGTCATTTTAAAAGCAGTCTTTTTCTTGCATTAAAATACATAAAGACATTTGAGAAAAGAGGAAAATTCCCGAATCTGCACAAAATAAGACATAATGAACTACCGAAATATTCTTAAAACATCAACGATAAGGAATTACTTATTAAAATAAATTGATCGAAATACAATTAAGAAAACAAACACATTCTTTAAAATTATAGGGTAGCTTGGGGTAATTTTCAGACAAAAACAAAACTTTTGCAGTTACTCAAGAATCAATAACTATTTCTTTTAACTTTCTCTTGGTAAAATCATCACATGCCTGGTGATTATTTTGAAGCATTTTCAGATGATTAGTATTAATAAAAAAAAAATAAAATTATAAAAACATGTCTGAAAATTACCACGTGGTTTGGGGTAATTTTGAGATACCTAAGGGGTAAACACCAGACAACTATTTGCTGTGCTATTTAAGGGCCAGGTTTGAACATCAACTACAATAATTAAGAGACACCATTGTAAAATACAAAATGGGGTATTTATTAGACCTTTCTGAATACAGTAAAAAAGCATGAAAACGCAATTGTAACTGTACGCCTGAAATCCATTTATAGTTTCGCGAATAAAAGTAAATTATATGGTACTTTTTCACACATAGCTACTGTAGCTATATCAGTTGTATATAAATTTATGTAACTCAGTAAAGAATTTCAGACTTTTTAAATAGTCCTGGTAGTTGAATTTAACATTACATCAGAACATAAAACCGACATTAGTTTCGTTTTAAAAATAAATAAATAAATAAATAAATAAACATTTTAGTAGACTAACATGCTTTTTCACACTACAATACAATTCTTACAAAGCACTACTTTCCACACCCTAACCATTTTAGTTTTCTTTGACAGTAAAAATATCACTGTAAAATTTTTAACATTATTTTACAATTCTTTCTCATCTTCAATAGTTTGAACATGGAAAGGATCAACAAACTTAGTCTTAATAAGAAAAAAAAAAGTACTTGGCAACAATTTTAACTTGATCCTTTTTTGGCCACCAATATCGATCATTCTCAAGCCAGTTTAAAAATTTCCTTTCAACTTCCAACAGATTTTTCGCATAATCATCTTTTTGGAACAACTTTTGTACCTATCCCAGATAGAGTCTTTGGTCATAATATAGAGCATATATTATATATTTCATTCTAAAATGGCATCTCTCACTTTCTTCATAAATCTCTATCTTTCATCATAAATCTACCATTTTAGCTTAAACTCCACCCAGTATTTTCATTTGAACTTACAGATGGCCTTTTGAAATTATATTTCAATATACAACCCTTTTTAGGTCACTCACAAACAATTAATTTACCATGTAGGATCACTCAAAACACATTTTGTAACACATATTAGTGTCTGGAAATTACCTCGAAGGCTGTCTGATAATTACCCCGGTGTTTCTTAACCCCTTAACAGTGTGGCCCGAACTGGATTCGGGCAAGAACACTTTGCTTGCTTCGTTATTAAAAGCATTTTGATACCACTAATTTGTAACTGTATAAAGAATAATCTTCATGAATTTCAAGAGATTTCACGTTTTTCTTAATTTAAATCAAAGCTGGTAGATCTTAGATGAAAACTTCACGATTCATGTAAAATCACATTAAAAAAATCAAGCATATTTCACAACTGAAAGTGGCGCAGGTGTTGTTCAGTATAAGTAATCACAGGAAGATTAAAAACTTTGATTATTCTATTTACACTTTTAAATATATACAGTATATATACAACGAAAACATTTAAATAATTTTTGTTAAATAAATTCCACACTGGGAATCCAAGATGACCAATCCAATATCAAACAAGAAACATTTTTTTAAGTGAAAAAAATAATTTTTTTTTTAAGTCAATAAACAAAAGAGTTCAAGATTTTTTTAAAAAGTCAAATGTCAGTGAGAGTTTTTTTTTTTTTTTTTTGAGTCTCTTAATAAAATGAAAGTTTTTTTTTTTTTTTTTTTTTTTTTTTTTTTTTTTTTTAGTTTGTGAGTTCAAGATTGTACAAGAGATTAATAGGTCGTTTAATAAATGAATTATTTGTTTTTAACTCACAAGATCTTATATTGCCGTCTCTGCCCATAAAGGTTTTAGTAACTTTTCCTAACTTCCACAAACTTCGGGGTAAGTGTTCATCATGTACAAGCACCACATCATCCACTTTAAAGTCTGAAGCTCTATTTTGGTCCGTGTAGTGATCAGATTTTAAGTTGAGAAGATACTCATTTTTCAAGCGCTTCCAAAAATGATTCAGAAGTGTCTCGCGCAAACGGAAGCGTTTTACTAAGGATTCCTTGGTTCCAGGTAAGCACCAGATATGTTTTAGAGTTGCTATAACTAGTTGACTAGGGCACACTTTAAATTTTTCGCAGATTGTGCACTTGTTTACGATTGATTTTATGCACTGTCTTAAAATCGGAAGCTTTTCACGAGCTTGTACTAATGTACTGGAAACTCTTGAATGAAAAACATTTTCATGTGCATCTTTCACGCTTATTTCAGTAAGTTTATGCTTTGTAGGAATCTCAACAGGATGTTTTTCATAAAATGGAGAATCAGACTTTTGTAACAGCCCTCGTACCAACAGCAAATCTTCGCCTGACAACATAGGATTTAACTGAAGAAGATTCGACTCTTTAGGGATACTCTTGTTACATTTCAAGGATTTTATAACTTCAGGGAAACTTTCTTCCGGCACCAGCTTTAACCAAAAATTTTCAGCATGTAACATTTCCTCAGCTGATAATTCTGAAAAATCTCTTTTTTTTACCTTCAATTTTATATTAGAAATAAATCTGAATACCCATGCAGTTATTCGATACAATTTCTTGAGGGAGCTATACTTTTCAAGATTAAAAATGGGAATTTCATCAGATTTATTTGTTTGAACAACACAAGAGATGGTTGCTGATTTTCAAGACTTCACTTTAGAAACATCAGGTAATTGTGTAGCAACAATTTTAACGCTAGGCCACTGATCTTCGGGCAAGGAAAGAAATTCAGGAACATACACATAAGGGTTAGCATCAGGAAAAATATGCAACTGGAGATGCTCCTTTTCCATGATCAGGTTGCTAAAATACTGCCAGGGAATTTTCAAGTGAGCGAGAGCCGGGATTTCTGAAAGCCAATTTTGGCAATCATTTTCTAGTTCACCAGAAACAAAAGGGGCAATAAATCCGACTGAATCAAAGAACATAGTTGCAATTTTCAAAACATTGCGTTTAGTAGAAGAATCATTATTTAATTTTTCTAACAAGGGTCGTAATTCTAGTCCTAATTTATCTTCTGTATTGTTCCAGATCAATCCTAAAATTTTCAAGGAAGTATTTGGGGGTTCGAAACTCGAAACAGGAATGTTTTTATCAAGCCATTTTTTCCTAATTTCATCAGAATTAATTTCAAATCTTCTTAACTTCATCCCCCCTTCATTCAAAATATCAACAGCTTCTCTAGTCGAGTTGAAAACTTCTAGAACTTTCCTGAAAACAAATCCTCAACATAAAAAGAAGAATTTAAGATTTCAAATGTTTTATTATGAGAGTTTTTATATTTATTAATATGTTGCTTAATAGTACAAGCGAGGATAAAGGGACTGCAGGTGACACCAAAGTAGCTCTGGTCATTCTATAGGGTACTATGTTTTTATTCTTATCAAAATCTTCATAATATAAGAATCTAATATAATCGCGATCTTCCTCGGCTACAGATATTTGCAGAAAAGCCTTTTCAATATCAGCCGAAAAAGCAATTTTATGCAAACGGAATTTCAAAATTATATCTAAAACATTAGGATTTAAGTTAGGGCCGTGATTCAAACATTCGTTTAATGATAGAGAATCACCATATTTGGAAGAAGCATCATAGACTATGCGCATTTTTGTTGTAGTTTTATCGTCTCGGATAACAGGTCTGTGCGGCATGTAATAGGAATTATTAGAATCTTTCTCGGTGCACAATTCTATTACACCCTCATTAAACTGCTCTAGCAAAATGGAGTTATATTCGTTAAATAAAGAATCGTTTTTCAAGAATTTATTTTCTAAACTAGAAAACCGCTTCTTTGCTACTTCAAGATTCTTTCTAAGCAATGCACGAGAATTTTTCCACAATAATTTTGCTTCATAACGCCCATTTACGAATTTAAAATTTTCTTTAAATTCTTTTATTACTTCAAGATCGGTAATGTTCTTTTCTTTGCTTTCAGCAATGCCAATCGCTTCTAGATCCCAAAATGCTTTCAGTTGAGTATTTATATTTTCAACTGAAACACGCAAACAAGCTACTTCTTTTTTATTCGACTCTATCTGCCCTTGCACCGTATGACCGAAAATAGTTTCTGCAATGCATAATTCTTTTGTCAATTTTCCCCCGATTCCCTTTAATATTTTCCACAAAAAGTCAGACCCTAGCAAAATATTTATTTCCTGTTCAAGACCTGTATCAGCAGGCTTAAAGCCTCTTGTTCTCATTATGTCTAGAAGTTCTGGTTCTAGGGTTTTCACAGAAGCTCCAGTTATATTATCAACCACAAGTGCTTCGATATTTATCGAGTTAATAGGTTGCACAACACTGGATAATTCAAGAGCAACTAATTCATAACAAGATTCATAAGGGCGTCTCCTCCCAAAAGGATAAACTAATAAATTTTCTCTTCGCAATGGCTTCAATTTTAATTTTTGTACTAGAGATCTCTTCACGAAGCATTTTCTAAACCACTATCACATAAAACGCGAGCCAACAAACATCGTTTACCAGCAGACACAGAAACTGTACAAGTTTGCAATAATATTGCTTTATTTTGTTTATATTTTTGTTCTGACATCATAGATACAATTGCACCTTTCTTTTCTTTTTCAAGATTTTCTTTTGTTGTTTCTTTAAAATAAAACAAAAAACTATGGGTGTTGTTACCACATTTGGAACAAGGATTAATTTTTGTTCTACAATTTACAGATAAATGTGACTTATAAAAGCATTTGTAACAGCGACCTTCTTTCTTTAATTTATATCGTTTTTGTTCATCAGTGAATTTCGAACAATTTAGTCCTACATGATCAGAAGACTTGCAAAATATGCAAAACCCTTTTGTAGATGTATTTAAAGCAGCAGCTGAAGGTATATTTTTCTTTTGTGGAAAATTTTGATATTTACTTGAAGAATTTTCATATTTGGTTTTAGAATTTTCATAAGCCTTGCTTTGCGAATTATTTACTAAATTAGTATCTTCACGACATCTTAATCAGAGCCTGATTACCCACGGGGCAAATTCTTACCACTAAAAATAAACAGAAAAGTTTGCCTCTTTCATGGCAGAAATTTTAGATAAAATAGGCGTTTAGATAAGTCGAACTTTTCTTTTAAAATTTATTGGTGTAAGTGTGCCCCGTTGGTAATCAGGCCCTGATCTTAATTCCGTTTTAATAAAATTTATTAAATCGGTGACTTCACAGTCCTTATCGGGGTCATGTTTTCGATGGAAATCTAGTATCAAATTTTCGTGTAATAACCTTGGCGTAATATTCCGTTCACTAAGCTCCAGGTTTCACAGCAATACAAGCAATATTTAAGATAATATAATTCTATAGATTTAATGAATTTTAAATACATTGAAGAATGATTAATACTCTCAAGGATTACATTCATATTTGTAATTGAGTTTTTTTTTATAATGTTGAAAGAATCATATTTTCTTAGCATTTAAAACAAAATGCAAAGAAAACAACATTACAATTTTACCCTTTTCCAAGACGCTCGGAGGGTTAATAATATGGGTAGTAATAAATGGCTGTAGGAGCCTGATGTTACTCGTAACGCATCAAGATTTCTTATACTAGTTTCGATATTATCATACAACTTTCTTAAAGAAGTAACATTGTTAGTGGATTTCACTGGTTCAAGATTTAGAATTTTATTCATGTAACAATTTATTATGTTTTCTCGCTTCCCATACCTTTCTTCTAACAACTTTAAACACGTTGAATAATTTTGATCTGCCAGCTCAAAACCAGCTACAATATTATATGCAGGTCCAGACAACAAAGATTTCAGGTATTGGAATTTTTCAATTTTTGATAACGATTCGTTTGAATCTATCGCACTAGTAAATAAATTAAAAAATTCTAAGAACTGGCTTGCATCACCAGAAAATTTTTCTATGTTAAGTTTCGGAAGCTTTACTGCCGAAACTGGTTTACTACCGATTTTTGAACCGTTACTTGATTCTAGTAAAACTTTTGGTTCAGTTTCGATTTTACATTTTTTAAGCCTCATCTTAATTTTAAATTTCAAACTTGATATTTTTTCAGAATATTCTTCTACCGATTTTAGTTCTTTTTCATATTCAGTTTTTTCCTGAATTAGCTCATCTATTTCGGAATCTAATTCCTTTAGTAGAGCTTCCTTTTCATTTACGAGCTCTAATGATTCCATTAAAGAATCGCAATCAGTTTTATCCATATCAACAGATAATAATGTATCACATTTTGTGATTAATTTTGTAACTGCTACGCGAACAGTAGCTCTTTTACTTTTAAGCTTATCAGGCTTATCCATGTTTAAAATTTATTTCAATTTTCAAAATAAATTATTATGAGAAAGCGTTATTTTCAATAAATCAAGAGTCAATAGTCATGCAGAATAATAAAGGTATTTCTTACCTTTTTTGCGGGTTGTTGAGGCACCAAAAAATAAAGAATAATCTTCATGAATTTCAAGAGATTTCACGTTTTTCTTAAATTAAATCAAAGTTGGGAGATCTTAGATGAAAACTTCACGATTCATGTAAAATCACATTAAAAAAATCAAGCATATTTCACAACTGAAAGTGGCGCAGGTGTTGTTTAGTATAAGTAATCACAGGAAGATTAAAAACTTTGATTATTCTATTTACACTTTTAAATATATACAGTATATATACAACGAAAACATTTGAATAATTTTTGTTAAATAAATTCCACACTGGGAATCCAAGATGATCATATTAAAATTGCAGCAATCATGTTCTTCTATAAAAAAGCCAAGAAAATAGCATGATTTCATATTCGAAAATAAATTTTCCTTTTCAAAATCAAAACATCATTCCTCCTATAAAGACCATGACAAAAAAACCTATACGCAGCTTATTACTTGCTGCGTTCAAGATTCACATTCACAACAAAACTAAACTAAAAAAGGAACAAGAAAGAAAACATGTTTTTTAAATATCAATTCTCTCGAAGGTCACGTGATCCTTCGCAGCGCCTAAGCAGTCTGGCTGACTGCTCGAGAGAGGAAGGGGTTTGCGAAATTTCACACTGTAAATTTATCTTTATTGATTGTCAGATATTTTTCGATTAAGTAAGGTAAATATTTTAGTATGGAAAAAGTGGTGACCAGCCCCATTTTTAATGTTTTTGTAAGAAAACAAATGTCACTGTTAAGGGGTTAAAAGCTAAACTTTTTTTTTTATAATTCATTTTTTTCCCAGATGGACATCTAAATACTTATATAATATATATTAATAAAACGTGCAATGAATTACATTAAAAGAGCTTGCAATGAATGCCAGTGCCATCTGTCGCATTCTTTACAAGAACTACTCTCTACATATCAGTTTATTTTTGACCTTGTCCCCTTACGGACATGTGTTTACTTTAGATGATGACGAGCTGTTAACATTTTTAGCTTGAAATGCGTCCTATGTATTGTTTTTATTTTATGGTGATTTTTTACAAAGTTTTATTATTTTAATTAAATGCATTTTTATTTTCTGAAGTTTTGGAAGTTTTTATTTACTTATTTATTATAGCTAGCACAAAATCTTTTCGAAATCTGGAAATGTTGCTTCTAAAATAAAGCATTTAAATTTGTCTATCACAAATAAAGTGGACTTAATAAGAAAATTATCATAGCTTAGTGAAAAGCTGTGTGTGAATCGTCGACAACGTCTGACCTTGTAAAACAGAAGCTAAAAATACTGCAATTTTATACAAAAAGTGACGTCCCGAAGTGTTAAAGAGAAAAAGAACTCATGAAGGGAAAATTTTCCATTGTTTATTAGAACTTTTTCTTATTTATTATTATTAGTATTTTTTTTTTTTTTTTTTTTTTTTTTGAAACATAGAAAATTTCAATTTAAAGTAGGGTTTTTTTTTTTTTTTTTTTGTAATATTTAGTTTTTTTTTTTTTTTTTTTTTTTTTTTTTTTTTTTTTTTACCACGTAATCATCACTTGGTTATGAATTAAATTGTGACTAAAGCCGCCATTAAGAATATCGGAAGTACTTCTGATAATCTTTCAGAAATCAGGACTTTTCAAAAATCATTCTTTGTCTCGGTCTCAATGATATTATACTGTATCTGTTTATTAAGTTGATTTCACTTTATTGGGAATGATTCACATCATGTGTTTAAAAAATTTAATTCGGCACATTAGTTTAACAAGGTTTCACGGGCTTCCAACTGCCTTTAAAATACATAAAGCCATTATTTATTGATGCTTGAGAAAAGAGGAAAATCCCTGAATCTGCACAAAATAAGTCATACTGAATTACTGAAATAGTCTTAAAAAGTGAAATATAAGGAACTAGTAGACTTTGCCGGCTACGCAAGTCGGTTTCTTTAAAAGTAGCTTGAATCAAACGAAATATATATCTACCAAAGGAGAAATTAAAAAAAAAAAAATTTTTTCGTAATATCTATCAAATACCCATAATTGCTGTCTAATTCGTATAATCTTACAATATCCAGTTAAAGTTGATGTTGGCGCATACTAGACAAAATAGCAATAAAAACACTGAAGTACCTGTGTTTAACTATTTTTTAGTACGTTTGTTATCTTGAATTTCTCGCTTTTACCTAAAACCGCTGCTGTGATATGGTGAAATCTCCTAAAATTTTCTACCCCCCCCCCCCTTTAACTTCCTTAGAGCGGTGTAAGGGGGTTTATAAAATAGCTGAATTATGTGTTTAATTATTTTTTATTAGATTTGTTATTTTAAATTTCTCCCCCCCCTCCTAAAACCACTGCTAAGGTATCCCGAAATGACGTATAACTTGCGACCAACCCATTAAACAACGTTAGGTGGAAATTTCTCAAATCGATAAAATACCTGCTTAAATTTTGGTAGGTTAGTTATCCTGAAATTCATGCCTCTATCTAAAATTGCTGCTCAGATTTGGCAAAATGACCTAAAAGTTTCTACCCTCCCTTTAATCCTCTTAGAAAGTGTGTGTGTGTCGCGGTGGGGGGGGGGGATTTAATATCGTTGCAATACGTGTTTAACTATTCTTTTAGTAGATTATTTTTCTGAAATTTATTGCTCCTATCTAAGACTGGTGAGATATAGCGAAATATCCTAAAATGTTTGACCCACTACTCCTTTAACCCCTTAATTCTCGCTCCTGTGATATTCACGGGCTGTGTCTTTTATTCAGATTATTTGATTCCCACCAGTTTTATGAAATAGTGTAATTGGCATTATTATGGTATCATTTTACCTGTAATCAAATAAGGTGAATATTTCTTTTTAAAAAAAGTGGTGCCAATTAGCAATTTGAATTTTTAAACTGTAATTTAATGCGACCGTTAAGGGGTTAACCCTCTTAGGTAGGGATTTCAAAAATTGTTGAAATATGTGAATAATTATTTTTCAGTAGATTTATTTTCTGGAATTTCACGCTTCTACATAAAACTGCTGCTGATATTTGGCGAAATGTTCTAAATTTTTCGATTCACTTCCCTGTAACCCCCCTGAGTGAGGGAATTTTCAAAAATCCTTTCTTATCTGTGCCTACGCAATGTAAGGAACACGTGTTCCAAATTTCATTGTCCTAGGTGCAATGGTTCAGGCGTTGATTATGAATCAGTCAGAACAAACTCTTTTATATATGTATAGATAGATAACTCTTCAAATTAAACTGATCGAAATACAGTAAAGAAAACAAGAAGCCTCTTGAAAAATATATACAGGGTGTATCTGAAATGCTTCAACAAACTTAGAGAGATGATAGTACTCCTGAAGACGAACAAAATATGCAATGGAACATGGGGTCGCAAATAAAGTTTAAAGAATGAAAATTGAGAAAATGCGTCTTGAAATGGACAAACCGAGACAAGAAAGAAACACTCTAGAAAATTATTTATTGCACAGAATAGGTACAACACATCTCATAATCTCCAAAGGAAACAAATATTTTACAACAATTGTTCAAAGTGTCGACCGCGGACATTATTACATAGAGTACATCTACGGAGGAACGACTGGCGGACACGCTCGAAGATTTCGATAGTCCTGCATACGTGGATTCCTGCTCACAGATTTGTTTGGCTTTCTTCCAAGTTTTTGTTATCTCTTTCTGACCTGTTATGCACAAAGTGAAAGGAAAACCAGCTTCGTGCTATTAGCCAGTTCTACAGAAAAGCGGCATGCGAGATTTTGATATTTTTATTGCTATTTTCACCCTTTAAACCTCTCGCTGCGTAAGTAATTCTTCGCGATGAGCGTCTTTTACAGAATTTTTAATCGTTTATCAACGGTTCTTTAAAGCAGAAATTTTTGACTATCGTAATGTCATGATTAAATTAGAGAAAGTTTTCGCTAAAAAATAACTTGTGGGAACAACCAAATAGTATTAATTTGACGGGAAAATAGCGAGAGGGTTAAACATCATTTGCGACCCCATGTTCGATTGCATTTTTTGTTCGTCTTGATGAGTACTATTATCCCCCTAAGTTTGTTGAAGCATTTCTGATACACCCTGTATAATTTTAATTGTAAAAATCTTTTATGGCATTTTTGAACGAAAATACTGTTATGATTAAAAAAAATAGTGATTTCACTTTTTAAAAAAAAGCCAAGACATATTTTAACTCAGATGCAATAAGAAACTTTCAATTCATACATTAAGGGAAATCCTTGAATCTTTCATTCGATAAAATTTCTTTAAATAATTACTTGAACGTTAATTATTTGAATTATACGAATAATTATACGAATAATTATTTGAACGTTTGAGTTTACTGGCGTATCATTTTAAATGCACTATTTTCTTGCATTGAAATACATACAGACATTATAGATTGATGCTTAAGAAAAGAGGAAAATTTCTGAGTCTGCTCAAAATAAGCTATAATAATTGATTACTGAAATGTTTTTAAAACATCTGAAGGAATACCATTCCAGCTCTCTCTAACTTATTATTCATTGTAAAGAATAAGAAGTTTTGAAATTTCAGATTTTCCACGGGAAAATATTTTATTCTTTTTCGCATTTACAGAGAGTAAACAATTATAATTAATTTTTTGAATAAAAATATTTTCCTTTTAATTTTTTAGGGCTTAAGATCATTGGATATTCGACTAAATAATTTAAGTTAAATTTTTTCAAAAGAATTGTCTCCGTAATATAGTTATTGTCTCCGTTAATAGAATAGTCTCGTAATATAGTTATTGTCTCCGTTAATAGAGTTGTCTCCGTTAATACAGTTGTTTCCGTATTATTTGTTTCCGTTAATAGAATTGTCTCCGCAGATACATTTTAGGTGTGTTCGTAATTCTACAAATACGTAGCACATATAGTTGTCGCCTGGTCCGTCGTCTGTCTGTTCGTCTATCCGCATATAAAAGCGCAATAACTAACCAACCGAATGTTTCGAATTTTAATATATATAGTCGTTGCAGAATTTTCTCGAGAAATTTAAAATTTTATGAAAATCGAATGAAAACTGAAAAGGATATTAATAAAAGTTTTCTCCATTCTATTAAATCCTGTCATACGTTGTTAATTCAATGATATCCCACGATAGGTAATGATTCTAGGTTGTCATGTTTGTACGATTGTGCCGTTTTATTTACGTATTACTGAATTTAATATATATATTCGTAATCAATTTTGTATTCATGCATTTTTGAAAAAAAGTGCTACAGCTGTTGCACCAAGATCTGAATATTTATAAAATTAGTTGTATTACGAACGCACCTCATTTGCCACGTTTGACGTACAATTTCAGACTAATTCAATAAAAGAATGCTAATTATTATTATTTTTTTTTATCTCGATACTTAATTTCTTGGTGATATTTTAAAATTAAATTGTATTTATTTAAAAAGTCTTTAGGGATATTTTACAATATTACATCTTACTATATGTCCTTGTGAAACGATAGTTGATGGGAAACAGGATTTTCAGATCTTCAAAGATTATATGATATTATGGTGTTTTGTAGTTATCGATATGAAACTTCCTTATTTTAGGATACGTAACCTTAGGTTTCAGTTGCTACAGCTTAAGATTATTGGCACTTTTATTAAATATTATAATTTTAAACTGCTCAATAAAATTATGTGCAGAAAAAATTGTCCATATAATTGAAAAAAATATCGATTCAATAAAATATTGCCTATTTAATTTCAACTGGGCAGTAGCTTTCTTCGCATTGTTTTAAATTTCCATTATATTATTTTAAACAGAACAGTAAATATAAAAATATTATTTGCATGATTGTGGGGCTGCATTTTGGGGTGTTACCCTTATGCAGGCCTGAGGAAATATACTTTGACATTGCTTTTTTTAAAAACTCCTTTTTGAAGAATTTCTAGAATTCAGTTGACTTATATATATATATATATATATATATATATATATATAATAAATGGCCCAATTGCGGCATAAAGTACTCTAAAAAATATTTTTGCCAAATTGTTAACATTGATATCAAAATACTATTTAAACAGTTATTTTTACTTATGCTAATTTAAGCATTGGCGAATTAATTTTTTAAAGAATGTTTGATGCATTGTATGATAGACTTGCTACATGAATTAAAGGGGTAGCACTACTTTTACCGGTTAAAAATTAACACAAATTGTTTTGCCGGTTAAAATATTCTTTATACACACGAAAATCATATTATATAAATTAAAAATCAATGTGGAAAGTGGAAGGACAGTGCATGAGCTATAGAAAAACCCAAATTACTTCATTTTTCCTACAGTGCTAGCACCTATCCCACTGCTATTACTTTGCTGGCCCAGCACTTTACCTTAAAAAAATTTCTTATAGAATTCTATATAAAAAAAAGTATTATATAATTATGGCTCTTTTTTCTATAAGCTAGTTTCACCAAGAGCTATAGAAACATCTGTAGAAGTGTTCATAATAGAAATGTCTAAAGAAATATTTGAACTGCATGATGGTCACCCTCCCAAGTACTGACCAACTCGACGCTGCTTGGTTTTCGTGATCGGACATGAACAAGTGCTTTCAGCGTACGCTAAGATTGCTCGTAGTTTTCGAGCTCTCATTACAGTATTTCAAGTTTGTTTCTTTTGTGATTTACGTTCCGAATCATTAAACTGGTATAGAAATTATTTTATTGTATAGAAATCCTATGTATTTTATACGCTTTTTTTTTATTGTTGATTCTGAATTGCGTAAATTATGAAAACCAAAATCCTTTGTAACCTAGTAAAACTAGATTTATGGAGAAAAAAACAGTGCGTTGAATTAAAGAATTTATTTATTTATCCATTTACTTATTTATTTTGTTGGTGGCAGTGGTGCTATATTTTTTTACAGTTTAAAAAAATTTAGCTTCACAGCTTAAATTGTGTTAAGATACTCATTTCAGATTTGTGTTCAAATACTCAATGTCTTCGATATTCGCAGTGCCACCTAGAGTAAGGGTTCCCAGCAATAATACTGCAAAAGTTCGTGCACTTCCATGTAGTGGTGGGTCAGCGCATCATATAAAATGGATGCCCACCAGAATTTTATCTGATGATTTCCAACAGAAAAGTTGTCTGAAGCTATCCAGCAGTGGTCATGCAGTGGTAGACCATCAGCCAGAACTTCTCCATGATTGCCAGCAATTTCCTCTTTGCAGGGTAGGTGCAATATTTAAGGAAATAGGCTATTTTTTCAATCTTTATGAATCACACTGTATAAAAGTTAGAGGCAGGGTGAACGGATAACTTGGTCTGTTCTGACTTCAAGCTCTTGATGAGCGATTTAGGCAAAATTTCGAAGTAGCATTGTGAACTTAATGTTCAACAATGATATTAAGTTTGGGAACTTATTTTACTCTGAATTTTAGGGTTTATAACATTTGTATACACAATGTCTTGCATACAGTTGATTGTCTTGAGATAATGTATGGTAATTTTAATAATAATAATAATAATAATAATAATAATAATAATAATAACGAGTTTTCCGCGTATAAATCTGTAGATAGCGACAGAAGCTCACCTGGAACGAGGAGGAATATTTATTATATTTATTAAAGACTTAAACTAAAAGGATTAAAATAATGTCCAGCTTTAACTTGATTAATTTTGAATTCGACCCTTTTTTAATCCCCTGACTACCCAGCAAAATGGCGAAACTGTAATGTTCTTTTCTCCGTATTTCTTTTTATGCTGATTAAGAGGATTTCTTCAACCTGATATAAAAAAGCTAATTACGTATACGAATTTAACTCTTGAGAGTATTAATCGTTACTCAGAGTTTTAAAACTGCATTATATTTGATGAATTATATCATTTCAACTAATGCTTGTATTGCAGTCAAACCGAAAGCTTAATGAACGGATTCACGGATTCAACATTTCACGGTGCTATGAGTCCCAATCAGTGTTGACAGTTTGGCATCCATTTTTATGTAATCCCAAAATTTCATTCATTAAATAAAGCAAAAAATACTATTTTGTTAATTTCTGGCACGAATTCGGTTTCCCTGACTACAAATGGAGGGCAAACTGGTAACCTCAACTACTGGGATTGATGACTGGGATTGACAGTGACGATTCAATATTTTATTTCTTCAAGAGCTGTCTCTTAGGACATCTTATTTCTTGAATGAAATATGTTTAACGGGAAACCATTGTATTTCTGAAGAGTATTGTATATTATATAAAGGAAAGTGTTTAATTTTTCCGGTATAGATGTAATTACCACCCAATATTAAATTAGTTAAAATATAAAACTAAGAATTAGTCAGTGAACCAAACTAAAACACAATGAAAAATGATTAGAACAAGGAAGGAATTGCTTGAAATTTCTATATTTACTCAATATATTTTTATTAATTAATTTCTTAAATACAACACCACACACAATACTGTGCGATTTATTTTCAAATAACATATATTTTAAATTCATATTCGAAAAAAAATGTTCCATGAATTTTCTTTAATCGGGAAACCCATAACGTAAATATATAATTTCCGGGGGTTTTTAACACCTTGTGGGGCGGTGGGATATATTATATCCCACTTATTTAGAAACTACTTATTTAGAAATACAAATTTTCAAACTTTCCGTTGGGAATTCAGCATTACACAAAGAAATTGCTTGCCCCTCAAGGAGTTAAGTGTGCTCTTAGACCTTACCTTTTTCTTGTTTAGGAAGGTTCCTATAGGTTTTACTTTCAAAACCTGGAGAGTACTTTCAGTTAACGTTTAACCTTGAAATTTGCACAAAGAAAGATTTTATGAAATATGCAAAGGAAAAATCCAAAAATAATTAATTTATAATTCTATATTGATTTATTACATGGAAAACTGACAATTCTCTATAATTAGGAATACCGAAAAAGTGTGGGGGTTTCATATTAGTCTATTAAAAGAGTCATCAAAATCTGCAATGTAATAAGTGATCCACCGAAACAGGTTCTTAAGACCGAAACAAAAACTAGAACAGAATTTCGGTAATCTTCCTATTTTCAGCCAAAAAAGAAAACAAAAATGTCCCTAAAAATGTTTTAAGTAAGTAATGCATACACAAATATACATAAATATTAATTAATTATACATGTTTATTAAATATACATAATTATTAATTGATTATACTTGGGGCCCAGGTTGGCTCTCTTTGCCTCTGACCAAAACTTTTTATTTTTGTATAAAATAAAATGTAAAGAATTCACCAACAACACAGAATCATTTTCTAACTATAAGAGTTTCATCTAGTTAAAAAATGTTTTAGGTACACATACGTCGATTTATCCTTTATAATGATTTTTGTACATGATCACCTGTTATACTAGAACTTTCTCAAAGAATATTTGAAACACTTCTGCGTTTTCAAACTAAAAGTTTTCTATTACTTTGAAGTCTGCAGCTTTTAATGAGCCCATGAAAAGCGTCTTCAAAGTTTAGTCATATATCCTTGTTTGCTTTATAATTTGCACGTCTCGAGTGAGCCATGACTTATAAACAGTGAAATTTATAGCAATAAATAAAAAGTGTCTCATTTTAGCCGATAAAGCTCAAGTGAAAGAATAATGTAGAAAGTCTCTGAAGAACGAAACGAGATTTTTATAACACAGATAGTTTCGCCGATAGGCCGAATTCTCAGAAGCATTTTCGCTGAAACTCAGATTTTATGTCGAAATCGAAAACGAAACCAAATTTTCGGTCGATTTCTGTTAATAAGTACCGAAACGCCATACGTCGGCGCATACATATGCAGGGCTCGCAGCGTTCCTAAAATTTTCGCACTATACTACCACTAAATTAAAACTGTAATCTTTGTTGCATAATTCTATTATAGATATTAAAGTAACCTGCCACGAAGAATTCTTATTTAAAATACTGGTAGAGAAGTGCGAAAATTTTAGGAACGGTGCGAGCCCTGCATATGCTACATTGTCATTTGGCTTTGTTTGGGGAAAAATCCGTGATATTCTTTCATGTTGTAGGGCAACCAATATGTCCCATATTAAAACTACTGCCGCGCCCATCACAGCCTGTCACAATAAAATGCTTTTATCATGCCAAACATTCTATATTATGATCATTATCTCACCGTCATCTAAAGCTCATGGAAAACAATCCTTTGTTCCATCGCCAAGCAAATTATAATATCTCTCTAATATAGCAAGAAAAAGATAAGGTATGGGCACAAAAAAAAAGAAACTTTCGTCTCAAGATTCTTCAACGTGGGAATCTTTAAACAAAAATCAAGAATTTACGAGGTAATGTAAAAAAAATTCTAACAGCTTCTGCGCTATGCGGGAGAAGCTATGGAATCTTAAATTTATAATTCAGATACATATCAGGAAATCCTGTTTTTTAGGAATTTGAGACTACTTTTTATTTTATTAATCTATGGTTCTATATAAGCATGTTTAACCCCTTAATTCTCGCTCCCGTCATATTCACGGGCTGTGTCTTTTACTCAGATTGGTTGATTCCCACCAGTTTTATAAAATAGTGAAATTGGCCATATTTTAGTATCGTTTTACCTGCTATTAAATAAGGTGAATATTTCTTTTTCATAAAAGTGGTGCCAATAAGCAATTTGAATTTTTAAACCGCAATTTAATTCGAGCGTTAAGGGGTTAAGCTACATGATTTGGACTTTTTATACTTCGTTTTTCGACAAATTATCATTGTACTGATTTTCATTATCTAAAGTTGACTTCTTTTTTAATATTATAGTATGATTTCATTTAATGTTACAATTACATTTAAAGTTATTTTACTTTTCTCGTAAAACTTTTGTGTGCTTTTTAGACACAGTTTTGAGATAACTTTAAAAAGGAAATTTTATGTTGTGCTGTGACTACTTTTTTGGCGCAGAATATCTCTAAAAGCGACATTGTCCCAATAAGTTTTATTCAATCAGCCTGTCAACCAAACAATTATTTAAATTATAACTAATCAAACAAGTGTATGGGTATTACAGAGGCATTTATGAGATCAACATAAAGGGCATAAAAAATAGCAAAAAGCGTATAACATTTTTATCTGAAAATGTTTGGATAACATTTGAAAAAATTGTGCTTAATGATACAACATAGAAAGGAAATTCTGACTCGTATTTCACTGAATGTAGATCGATAAAAAATTTCTACTTTCTCGGAAAGCGTCTGCTCCCTTAATCTTCGGATTACTAGATAGCAATAAAGGATATTGAAGAGACGTTTAATAGAAGAATGGTACAAAACACAACAAAATAAAGACATCACAATATATATATATACACTGGTGGCCAAAATTGTGGACACTTTTTGAAATTTTCACGTTTCATAACATTGTATGCTTATAGAATATATTAATTTTCACTTAAATACAAATATTTATATATCAAATTCAAGAAAATTTAATGTAGAATTTAATAAAAAAAAACACAATTAAAGTATCTGCATTACAAAGAAAGTTACACTTGCTTTAGTCTAAAATAAAAACACAATTAGTCATGAATGCTGCAGTGTATTGTAATAACCACAATGACTGTTCTGAGAACCAATCAAATGTCAGTAACTAAACTGTAGTATGTTTTGATTTGTAAATGCGATATTTTTCTGGAATAAATTTTGCAGAAGCGTGAATACTAGTTTTTCTGAATGCAAATAATTTAAAACAATGTCATCAACAACAAGAACTGATTCGACACCTACAAAAAGAAACAGAATTGTCATATTGAGAGAAAAGGGTCTCTCTTATGCTAAAATTGCAAGACAGGTTGGTGGATCAGTCACTTTATCTGGCGTGCGAAAGTTGTAGTTACGTTATGAAGAAACTAAATCAGTGATAAATAAGGCAAGATCAGGCCGAAAAATATGCACAAGTGCTTCTGACGATAGAAAGATAAGAAGGATATGCATCAAAGATAGAAGAATTTCATCAGATGCTGTTAGATGTGAAATGAGCGCAATGGGCATTTCAATTAGTTTAAGAACAAGAGAAGATTAGAAGGTTTCGGACTCAAATGAAGAATTCCGCATGAAAAACTTCTTAATGTGAAACCTACGTTAATAAAGCAGCGCACGTTAACTGAAATGTTCAATAGTTAAGTAAGTTACAATTCGTTCTTAAGCGCAAAAAGTTTTGACACATTTACAAATTCATTTTTTAGCGGAAAAATATAAAACTGGATGTCTGACTATGGAAGTGATTTGGAATCGATCTTTGTTTTTCATTACTTTACCTATTGAGTTATAAGCGATTGTTATCTCGTGACAAAAACGTTTCTCGCCATCTCTTGAGTGGTTATTCTTCTTTCGCGCGGAAATTCGTTTCAAAACGGCCTCTTTGACACTATTTTCTGAAAGATCTATTACGTTTTTTTAAAAAAACGGAAAAACAGTTTACATAGTTTCTGAATAACAACACCTGCTAGTTTCATGCATTTCCAAACAAAAAATAAATTAAAACATGTCATAAAGTTGCCCTTTTGGATTTGAGAACAGCCTTAAAGAAAGGTTTTACTTTTTATTTTGTTATGACTTATTTAATGAAAATGGTTGGTTAATTTAGTATTAAGAACTGCTATATGCTGTTTTTAATAAATGAATGTCATATTTTGCATTTTTAAGTAGTGAAATTAATTTTTCTTTTTCTTGGAAAAGCACATTTTTGATGACCCAAAATTCGGAAAAATCCGAAGTTCGGAATTGGTAAAGTCCCGAGGATTCCGGACTTTAGACTTTGTACTATATTATCATATTTCTTGTTTCTCAAAAGCAATTTAAGAACATCCGGTATACGCTTAAATTTTTTGGTGCAAACTATTTTTGCCCGTAGCTAAAGACTTAAATTCCACATGAAGAAGAAGTTCAAGTGTTTCGTGAATGAAAAAAAGTTGAACAAGCTTGAGTATTTGATTATGAAGTATACGCTGATTGCTGTACGTCTGTTATAATACAATTTTCGCATTTTAGGGGAAAAAAAGGTGAGGTATATTTGCTTTTTTTTGAGTATTCATTTAATAAGAAGATCGTTGCAAAGTTAAATTTTGCTTTACCATGTATGAGGTCTGCCACAGGTGACTATTTTTATGTTGTGTTCGCACCACTATTTAAAAAAAATACATTTTATAGTATATTTCTCTTGCGAAAACTGTCAAAGTGCATGTAAAAGTTTTTTGTTTTGAAAAAGTAATGCAAATTGAATTAAAAAATAGTCACCTGTGGCAGCCCTGCAGTATATATCCATCGAAATGTGTAAAACATGCTTAAAAATTTTTAGTATTGTGTTCTTCAACAGACTGTGCCTAAATGTGGCAACCCATAAATGCGACTACTTACTTTTTCTTAAAATATTAAGACAAGATGATATACAGGGTGTCCGAAAAGTCTGGAAACGGTCGAATAACTCGAGAAATACAAAGCAGATTGAAAAACAAAAATATACGTGTTAAATATTTTTAAAAAAGCTACTCAATGATACCAAATTTGATCCCAAAACCGACCCCCCGGGGGTCAGAGGGGGTCCAATTTTGAAATCTTGAATGATAACCCCCCCATTTTTTATTGCAGATTCGGATTTTACGGACAAAAATACGTAGCTTTTGTATTTAACATTTTTTTCTAATCCTCGTTGATCACGGTGTAATTGAGCAAATAAAACAGATACATATTTTGGTTTTCCCAACTAGGTTTTGACATCTCGAAATCTGATTGGCCAGAACTTTTAACGTCAAAGTTGCCGTCTTTTGCGGAAATAGTGTTTCTCAAAAACCATCAATGGAGATTGTTTTCATAGAGCTTTATATGCCTTTTCCATAAAAATTAATAGAAATATATTAAATTAGTTTTCTATTTGCATGTCTTTTTATCAGGTCGATCATTTTTAAATAATAAACTGTGTATTTTGATATTTTAACGAGTAAATAAGCACCTCCCCTCCCAAACAGAAAAATTATAGAATTCATTATTTGGGGGCGGAGTGTGTTGATATTCTGTGTTTCGATGTCTTCTGCTGTAAAAAAAAATCACTTAATTCGGGGCCGGATGGGAGCGTATAAGTTTTTTTTTTAATTATTACTATAGAATAACACAAAGAAGCAAAAAAACTAACAAACATATAAAATCTTTTTGTGCTGGCTGATCAAAGGATGGGAAGTAGCGTAAATCTCAGGTGGAGGAGGGTGGGATTATAGGTTTTGATGATTGATTAGTTACTGCAACTTCTGACTAGCAAGTAGGGCAGAAAACATTCAAAAATTCTAATAAATGTAATACTTTTTTGTAAATTAATATGTTTTTCCATTTTAACATTTTTTTCCTAATTTTAAATTTATTATTGGGTTGTTCGGGAAGTCGTGTCCGTTTAGAAAAGTCAATTCGCACCGGAAAATCCTGCCTGGAAATTATTAGACATTAAATATAGGAATCAATGTCTAATTATCAAATGGTAGAATTTACCGGTACGAATTGATTTTTGCAAACGGACACGACTTTCCGAACGACCCCATAGGCGTAAACAGCCTTTTGAACAGGTGGGGGGGGGGGGTGCCCAGATTTTTTTACCTGAACATGTTGGGTACAAACAATATCTTATATAGTACAACCTGCTAAAACGAAACCCCATAAAAGCGGTTGATTTTCCGTTTTAGACAGGTTTTTATCTTAGAAGGTAAATTGTGTGGTATTTATTTTAAAAGGGGCCCAGAAGCAATTTTTCTTAGCGTGAGGGGGGGAGGGTGATGAGAATGTGTTCAAAACTAAATATAATGGTAAAAAAAAAAGGTAAATAAATCTTCATGCAGCAGTAATATAAGACAATGACTGTGGACACAAATGTAAAACCTTTTGAAAAATTTTCCCTATAAGCAGAGCCTGATTACCCACGGGGCAAATTCCTACCACTAAAAATAAACAGAAAATTTTGCCTCATTCATGGCAGAAATTTTACATGAATACGGCGTTTAGATAAGTCGAACTTTTCTTTTAAAATTTATTGGTGTAAGTGTGCCCCGTTGGTAATCAGGCCCTGCCTATAAGTCAAATTTCGATAGTTACAGGTATTTCATAGGTTTACCATGATATTTTTGAAATGCTGTTCAAAAATAGCACAAAATTCAATATTCATAATGCACGAATACTTTAAATAATCATTAAATTATAAAATACAAGTGCCATAAAGATATTTCAGTAAGAACACAAATGTATTGGAGTATTAAATTAGTTATCTTAATTTTATTGCATTTTGAATTTTCAGTCTTTATAGAAAAAATATGATGTTTATTTACAATTTTTTTTCTTTTCTTTTGTTTAAATAATAGGTTTTCTCATTCACCGAATTATGTTTTCTTAAATTAGTTTCTAAAATTCCTTAGCAATATTTACATTTCATAGAGAAGTACTTCTTTTTATTTGAAAAAAGAAAATCAAATCACACAGCAAAGTAATCCGGATGCATGGCTGCTAATAAAACAAACAACTTGACTTTATTTTTAAATATTGCTATCAGTGCCATAGGTATTAGTGCTTAAAAGTAAAAAACACCAGTTTAAAATTGTAAGGATATCAATTATTTAAGACACTGAAAATAAACTTATAATCTGCTATTTTAAAGAACATCATATCTTACTTCATGTCTACTTATAATTAATTGTTTATTTTTCCCCCCTCTCAGAATAAAATGTGTTTTTCCCATGTCCTTAAGACAACTTTTTGTGTCGTGACAGTTTTTTCTGTTCATGAAAGTACTAATATAATTTTCTTTGTTCTAATAATTTATAATTTAAATTATTCTAATAATTTATAATTTAAACTATCGGGTAGAAGGGAAGAGCCATGGTCACTTTCAAATAATACTTCAAGGCAGATGTAGGCACCTCCGTCGCTTGTCATTTTGTTTTGATTCCTTATGTATGCTTTATATGCCTTTGTTTGCCGAATTTTTCTGGATCAAACGTCTTTGGACAGCACCGCTAAAGGCCGACCGGCGTCTCTTTTGTTTATCACCCTTCCTGATCATGAAAGTTATCGAAAGCTATTGCCTTTCTACAATTCCTATGTAATATACTACTTTACTGGTGTGACCAAGATTGACTGTTCTTTATAGGAGGTACAATAGGAGGTCCTAACTGACCTGATTACGGCCGTCATTAGTACCGGCCGAGTAACTCCTGTTTGTTAGGATGGTGACTTAGGACAGAATTCATAACGTCAGATCACAAAAGACGTCCTAGGCCCGGGATAATAAAAAAGAGTTTTTGTTGACCAATTGGGCCGGCTCAGGAAATATATCAGCATTTGAAAACAGATCAGCAAATTTAATGCGACATGTTTTCAAAAATATCGTCATACTCAAGAAATTATACTCTTCTATTCAGAAAAAGTCACAGTATAAAATAATTGATTATTTTTAATTTTTTATGGCATAGACTTGATTCTTTGTTTTCCTTTCTGCAGTACATTTTTTGACTGTGCGTGGATGTCGGTTCTCTTATAACTCTGCGCTTGTTTGGGTGAACGGGGGGGAGTGAGGCACCCAGGGCAGATACATAACATTCCTGCAAGAATTTTTTTAATATCTGTCACCGTTTGCAAGTTATTGAATTTTAAAATCATCGGTCATTTTTGGGACACCCGGTAAGTATCTATGGCATCCAGCCAACAAAGACGATTTTGAATTTCATCTTACTGCTAAATCGAATTAAGTACGATAAAATTTTTTATACTATCGCTTGTATATTGCTCCAAAATTATTATTTGTTGTTACCTAGACTTTCATCAATTGTAATTTTGCTAAACGGATATTCTGCGGCATTCACATTCTTTCATGAAGTGCGGATACACAAATCTTTACATCCGCATGTACTCTTATTATGGCTCTATCAAATTAGAAAGATTATGCTGTGTCTTTTAGTAAAAACATAAAAATCGCTATTCTTTTGCTTTTTAACCAAACAACGTCGCATAATTGTAATTCTGTATTTCTTAATTTATCTGTTGCCAAATACATCAGACAGATGTTTAATTTCTTACTCAGATTTAATTCCAGTATATATACAGGGTGTTCGAAAAGTTTGGAAACGGTCGAATAACTCCAGAAATTCATATCAGTCACAATACATATCTAACTAAATCTGTAGTTTGATGAAAATCTATGCATTAGTTATTGAGATATAGCTATTTCGGAAATCTTGAATATTGCAGCATAGCAGTGCCCCTGTTGTAAGTACAAAATGTAATCAACAAAATTTTGATCAGGGACTAACTGAATCTAAAGCTTTATGAAATTCCGTGCATTAGTTCTTGAGATAGAGCGCCCATAAAATTTGTGCCACGTACAGACAGACAGACGCACAGACGACATTTTCTAAAAATCGTATTCAGGACCTTCAAAAAGGTATAAATCTGTCGAAAACCGGATGTCGAAAGTTTTCACGAACCTAATACTTTCTTCTTGTAAATATAGAAGAAAGAAAAAATACAGATTTTAGCTTTTAAAAATACTAAGCCATATTTTAACTCAAATACACTAAGAAAATCACTATCTATGCATTAAATGAAATCCTTAAATCTTTCATTCCATGAAATTTCTTTAAATAAACTTATGGATGATTCGAATGTTTGAGTTTACTGCAATATTATTTTAAATGCAGATTTTTTCTTGCATTAAAATATTTAAAGACATAATTTGTTAACGCTTCAGAAAAGAGGAAAATCCCAGAATCTGCTCAAAATAAGACTTGTAAATTACCGGAATCTTCTTACAACATCAACGATAAGGAATTACTCATTAAGATAAAGTGAACGAAATACGGTTAAGAAAACAAACATATTATTTCGAAATATATTTAATTTCTGTTTAAAAATACTTTAAGGCATTTGCTTACTAAAATGCTTTATGATAATAGTAATAATAAACACAGCTTTCAATTAAAAAAAATATACTAAGTCATATTTTAACTGAAATACAATAAGAAAGTCACTATCTATGCATTAAATGAAATCCTTAAATTTTTCATTCGGTAAAATTTCATTAACCCCTACGCTCGAATTACGGTTAAAAATCGTTACGGTTTAAAAATTCAAATTGCTTATTGGCACCACTTTTATGAAAAAGAAATATTCACCTTATTTAATGACAGGTAAAACGATACTAAAATATAGCTAATTTCACTATTTTATAAAACTGGTCGGAATCAAACAATCTGAGCAAAAGACACAGCCCGAGAATATGACGGGAGAAAGAATTAAGGGGTTAAGTAATTACTTATGGGGGCTTAGAATGTTTGAGTTTATTGTGGTATCACTTTAAATGCAGTCTTTTTTTTTGCATTAAATTTATAAAGGTAATTTTTATTAACGTTTAAGAAAAGCAGGAAATTCCTGAATTTGCACTAAATAAGTCATAATGAATTAACGAAATATTTTTAAAACGTTAATGATAAGGCATTATTAAAAGAAACTGATCGAAATACATTTAAGAAAAGAAACAGATTTTCTGTAAAACGTATATTTAAAATATATAATGTGAACATTAAAAAGGACCACAATCTTACTTAAAAGGCGACTAAAGTAATGAAAAAGGTGTTACAACTTTAAGATACACATTTTATTTAAACCTTCTTAGTACTTTCAAGCCTTCCAAGCTCATCATCAGAGAATATCTTAATAACTAAATGCTGTTTATTTATACAAATACGTCTTTTTGTTTTGAAAATGAGAGAGCCAATAATTACTAGAGTTGAAAGTAGAAGTAGCAGTAGCAGTTTCTTGGATTGAATTTAATTAGAGGAAGTATATTATTATTGTTATTAATTGCAGTTCCATTTATGTTATGACATCACTCTGTTTCTCTTATGTCTCTTACCATGGGTCGAAGAAAATATTTAACTTCCGTACTTTAAATTTCAATAACGTCATTTTGCTCAGGTTTTTAGGATTTATTTTCAGGATATAGAACCATAAACTGGAGATATTGTACGATAGGGCGTCGTTACATACTTGATTGTATTTCATAGGATTTCTATGGATTCTCTTATAGTGGATGCGTAATAATTGGATGTTGGGAATATGATTTTTGCATGACCAAAATCTATTGCGATATTCTGACTGAAACTTAAACGAGACAGAGCTGTGGATTGACGGCAAATGTTTTATATCTGCTTTATGTCCTTTTATTCTTTCTTTGAGTTTTCTTTTGGTCATTCCGATGTACTCCATTAGTCTATTACTGTCAGTTCTAAAAGAAAGGGAAAAAAAAGGAAGAAAACCAAGAAAATTAAAAGCGTTAATTTGTACGAAAATACATCCAACAGTGAAAGAACCAAGAAAATTAAAAGAGTTAATTTGTACGATAATAGATCCAACACCGAAAGATGAATTAGTTGGTGTATATACACCACGAAAATTAAAAGAGTTAATTTGTACGAAAATAGATCCAACTCCGAAACATGAATTAGCTGGTGTATATACCATTCCTTTTAGAACTGATAGCAATATGCTAATGGAGTACATCGGAATGACCAAAAGAAAACTAAAAAAAGAATAAAAGAACGTAAAGCAGATATAAAATTCTGTCGTCAATCCACAGCTCTCTCTCGTTTAAGTTTCAATCAGAATATCGCAATAGATTTTGATCATGCAAAAATCATATTCCCAACATACGCATCCACTATAAGAGAATCCATAGAAATCCTATGTAAAAACAATCAAGTATGTAATGACGCCTTATCGTTGAATATCCCCAGTTTATGGTTCAATATCCGGAAAATAAATCCTGAACACCTGAGCAAAGTGAGGTATTGAAATTTAAAGTTCGGAAGTTAAATATTTTCTTCTATTCATGGTAAGAGACATATGAGAAACAGAGTGATGTCATAAAATAAATGGAACTGCAATTAATAATAATAATATATACTTCATCTAATTAAATTCAATCCAAGAAACTGCTACTGCTACTTCTACTTTCATCTGTAGCAATTATTGTCTCTCTCATTTTCAAAACAAAGTGACGTATTTGTATAAATAAACAACATTTACTTATTAATATATTCTCTGATGACGAGCTTGGAAGGCTTGAAAGTACCAAGATGTTTTAAACAAAATGTATATTTTAAACTTGTAACACCTTTTTCATTACTTTAGTCGCCTTTTAAGTAAGATTGTGGACCTTTTTAATGTTCACATTATATATTTTATGTTGAATCAAAGTGAAAAATTGCGTTTCGTCTTACGATTTCATTCGTGTATTTAATTTCTATTAAAAAATATTTTAAAGCAACTGCCTTCTAAAATCCTTTATAATAATAATAAGAAGAAGAAAAATACAGATTTCGCTTTAAAAAATATACTAAATACATTAAATGAAATCCTTAAATATTTCGTTCGATACATTTTCTTTAACTAATTCCTTATGGATAATTAGAATGAATAATTATTAATAATAATAATAAAAGAAAATACAGATTTCACTTTAAAAAAACAAACTAAGCGATACTTTAACTCAAATGCAATAAGGATATCACTATTTCAGGGCTCCCAAATGGTCCGCCAACTGAATACCAATGTTTTTTTAGAAAAGTTTTCTTTTTAGATTTTTCTTAAAAACCGACTCGAAATCACCTTTGAAAGTGAATTCTAGCGCAAACCTACCATAAAATTGTGTGTTAAAATTTATTGGTATTTAGTTGGCGGACCGTTTGGGAGCCCTGGTATCTGTGCATTAAATGAAATTCTTAAGTCTTTCATTCCATGAAATTTCTTTAAATAATTACTTATAGGGGATTAGAATATTTAAGTTTACTGCGGTATAATTTTAAATGCAGTCTTTTTCATGCATTGAAATGTTTAAAGACATTATTTATTAACGCTTGAGAAAAGAGAAAAATCACAGAATCTTCTCAAAATAAGACATAATGAATCACTGAAATATTCTTGAAACATCAAACATAAGTAATAACTAATAAGTCTAAACTCATCGAAATACAGTTAAAGAGAACAAAGATCCTCTTTAAAAATATTTCTATTAAAATATTTTTAGACATTTGCTTACTAAAATGCTTTATAATAATAATAAAAGAAATCACAGATTTATCTTTTATTTTTAAATTCTAAGCCATATTTTAAATTGAATTCAATAAGAAAGTTACTATCTATGCATTAAATGAAATCTTTAAATCTTTCATTCGATAAAATGTCTTTAAATAATTACTTATAGAGGATTAGAATGCTTGAGTTAACTGCTGTGTCATTTTAAAAGTAGTCTTTTTCTTGCATTAAAATATATAAAGACATTTGAGAAAAGAGGAAAATTCCCGAATCTGCACAAAATAAGACATAATGAACTACCGAAATATTCTTAAAACATCAACGATAAGGAATTACTTATTAAAATAAATTGATCGAAATACAATTAAGAAAACAAACACATTCTTTAAAATTATAGGATAGCCTGGGGTAATTTTCAGACAAAAACAAAACTTTTGCACTTACTCAAGAATCAATTACTATTTCTTTTAACTTTCTCTTGGTAAAATCATCACATGCCTGGTGATTATTTTGAAGCATTTTCAGATAATTAGTATTAATAATAAAAAATAAACTTATAAAAACATGTCTGAAAATTACCAAGTGGTTTGGGGTAATTTCGAGACAGCTAAGGGGTAAACACCAGACAACTATTTGCGGTGCTATTTAAGGGCCAGGTTTGAACACCAACTACAATAATTAAGAGAAACCATTGCAAAATACAAAATGGGATATTTATTAGACCTTTCTAAATACAGTAAATAAGCATGAAAACGCAATTGTAACTGTACACCTGAAATACATTTATAGTTTCGCGAATAAAAGTAAATTATATGGTACTTTTTCGCACATAGCTACTGTAGCTATATCTGTTGTGTATAAATTTATGTAACTCAGTAAAGAATTTCAGACTTTTTAAATAGTTCTGAGAGTTGAATTTAACATTCCATTAGAACATAAAACCGACATTAGTTTCGTTTTAAAAATAAATAAATAAATAGATAAGTAAATATTTTAGTAGACTAACCTGCTTTTTCACACTACAATAAAATTCTTACAAAGCACTAATTTCCACAGCCTAACTATTTTAGTTTTCTTTGACAGTAAAAATATCACTGTAAAATTTTTAACATTATTTTACAATTCTTTCTCATCTTCAATAGTTTGAACATGGAAAGGATCAACAAACTTAGTCTTAACCCCTTAATTCTCGCTCCCGTCATATTCTCGGGCTGTCTCTTTTACTCAAATCGTTTGATTCCCACCAGTTTTATAAAATAGCGAAATTGGCTTTATTTTAATGTCGTTTTTCCTGCCATTAAATAAGGTCAATATTTCTTTTTCATAAAAGTGGTGCCAATAAGCAATTTGAATTTTTCCACCGTAATTTAATTCGAGCGTTAAGGGGTTAATAAGAAAAAAAAGTACTTGGCAACAATTTTAACTTGATCTTTTTTTGGCCACCAATATCGATCATTCTCAAGCCAGTTTAAAAATTTCTTTTCAACTTCCAACAGATTTTTCGCATAATCATCTTTTTGGAATAACTTTTGTACCTATCCCAGGTAGAGTGTTTGGTCATAATATACAGCATATATTATATATTTCATTCTAAAATGGCATCTCTCACTTTCTTCATAAATCTCTATCTTTCATCAGGGTTCGTAGGGGTACCGTTATTTTCAAGGCCAAATATTAGAATTTTTTATTGAAAAATAAATCTAGTTTAAACAGACGAATTTGCGCCTTATTTCAGGAGAGATTTTCCATAAAAAAATACTGGTACCGAAGAATTTCTTAGTCGGAAAATTCAAGCACCCGTACGAACCCTGTTCATCATAAATCTACCATTTTAGCTTAAACTCCACCCAGTATTTTCATTTGAACTTACAGATGGTCTTTTGAAATCATATTTCAATATACAACCCTTTTTAGGTCACTCACAAACAATTAATTTACCATTTAGATTCACTCAAAACACATTTTGTAACACATATTAGTGTCTGGAAATTACCTCGAAGGCTGTCTGATAATTACCCCGGTGTTTCTTAACCCCTTAACAGAGTGGCCCGAACTGGATTCGGGCAAGAACACTTTGCTTGCTTCGTTATTAAAAGCATTTTGATACCACTAATTTGTAACTGTAAATTTATCTTTATTGATTGTCAGATATTTTTCGATTAAGAAAGGTAAATATTTTAGTATGGAAAAAGTGGTGTCCAGCCCCATTTATACTTTTTTTTTTGTAAGAAAACAAATGTCACTGTTAAGGGGTTAAAAGCTAAACTTTTTTTTAATTAAATTTTTTCCCAGATGGACATGTAAATACTTACATGTAAATATCTCTCAGTTTATTTTTGACCTTGTCCCCTTACGGACATGTGTTTACTTTAGCTGATGACGAGCTGTTAATATTTTTAGCTTGAAATGCGTCCTATGTATTGTTTTTATTTTATGGTGATTTTTTACAAAGTTTTATTATTTTAATTACATGCATTTTTATTTTCTGAAGTTTTGGAAGTTTTTATTTACTTATTTATTATAGCTAGCACGAAATCTTTTCGAAATCTGGAAATGTTGCTTCTAAAATAAAGCATTTTAATTTGTCTATCGCAGATAAAGTGGACTTAATAAGAAAATTATCATAGCTTAGTGAAAAGTTGTGTGCGAATCGTCGACAACGTCTGAGATTGAAGAACAGAAGTTAAAAATACAGCAATTTTATACAAAAAGTGACGTCCCGAAGTGATAAAGAGAAAAAGAACTCACGATGGGAAAATTTTCCATTGTTTATTAGAACTTTTATTTATTTATTTATTTATTTATTTATTTTTGTAACATAGAAAATTTCAATTTAAACTAGGGTTTTTTTTTGTAATATTTAGTTTTTTTTATTTATTTATTTTTTTTTTTTTTTTTTTGTAATATTTAGTTTTTTTTTTTTACCACGTAATCATCACTTGGTTATGAATTAAATTATGACTAAAGCCGCCATTGAGAATATCGGAAGTACTTCTGATAATCTTTCAGAAATCAGGACTTTTCAAAAATCATTCTTTGTCTCGGTCCCAATGATGCCGGATTTTTGAAGTTATACTGTATCTGTTTATTAAGTTGATTTCACTTTATTGGGAATGATTCACATCATGTATTTAAAAAATTTAATTTTCTTTAGTTTCTTGGCACATTAGTTTAACAAGGATGGTATACGGGCTTCCAACTGCCTTTGAAATATATAAAGATATTTATTGATGCTTGAGAAAAGAGGAAAATCCCTGAATCTGCACAAAATAAGTCATACTGAATTACTGAAATAGTCTTAAAAAGTGAAATATAAGGAACTAGTAGACTTTGCTGTCTACGCAAGTCGGTTTCTCTAAAATAAGCTTGAATCAAACGAAATACATATCTACCAAAGGAGAAATTAAAAAAAAAAAATGTTTTTCTCGTAATATCTATCAAATACCCATAATTGCTGTCTAATTCGTATAATCTTACAATATCCAGTTCAAAGTTGATGTTGGCGCATACTAGACAAAATAGCAATAAAAACACTGAAGTACCTGTGTTTAACTATTTTTTAGTACGTTTGTTATCTTGAATTTCTCGCTTTTACCTAAAACCGCTGCTGTGATATGGTGAAATCTCCTAAAATTTTCTAACCCCCCCCCCCCGCCTCCCTTTAACTTCCTTAGAGCGGGGTGAGGGGGTTTATAAAATAGCTGCAATATGTGTTTAATTATTTTTTATTAGATTTTTTATTTTAAATTTCACTCTCCCCCCCTAAAACCACTGCTAAGGTATCCCGAAATGACGTATAACTTGCGACCACCCCATTAAACCACGTTAGGTGGAAATTTCTCAAATCGATAAAATACCTGCTTAAGTTTTGGTAGGTTAGTTATCCTGAAATTCATGCCTCTATCTAAAATTGCTGCTCAGATTTGGCAAAATGACCTAAAAGTTTCTACTCTCCCTTTAATCCTCTTAGAAAGTGTGTGTGTGTCGCGGTGGGGGGGGGGATTTAATATCGCTGCAATACGTGTTTAATTATTCTTTTAGTAGATTATTTTCTGAAATTTCATGCTCCTACCTGAGACTGGTGAGATATGGCGAAATATCCTAAAATGTTTGACCCCCTACTCATTTAATCCCTTAATTCTCGCTCCCGTGATATTCACGGGCTGTGTCTTTTATTCAGATTATTTGTTTCTCACCAGTTTTATGAAATAGTGTAATTGGCATTATTATGGTATCATTTTACCTGTAATTAAATAAGGTGAATATTTCTTTTTTTAAAAAATGGTGCCAATCAGCAATTTGAATTTTTAAACCGTAATTTAATGCGACCGTTGAGGGGTTAACACTCTTAGGTAGGTATTTCAAAAATTGCAGAAATATGTGTATAATTATTTTTCAGTAGATTTATTTTCTGGAATTTCACGCTTCTACATAAAACTGCTGCTGATATTTGGCGAAATGTTCTAAATTTTTCGATCCACTTCCCTGTAAGCCCCCTGAGTGAGGGAATTTTCAAAAATCCTTTCTTATCTTGCCTGCGCAATGTAAGGAACATGTGTTCCAAATTTCATTGTCCTAGGTGCAATGGTTGAGGCGTTGATTATGAGTCAGTCAGGACAAACTCTTTTATATATGTATAGATAGATAACTCTTCAAATTAAACTGATCGAAATACAGTAAAGAAAACAAGAAGCCTCTTGAAAAATATATACAAAGTGTATCTGAAATGCTTCAACAAACTTAGAGGGATGATAGTACTCATGAAGAGGAACAAAAATTGCAATGGAACATGGGGTCGCAAATGATGTTTAAAGAATGAAAATCGAGAAAATGCGTCTGTAAATGGACAAACTGAGACAAGAAAGAAACACTCCAGAAAATTATTTATTGCACAGAATAGGTACAACACAGCTCATAATGTCCAGAGGAAACAAATATTTTACAACAATTGTTCAAAGTGTCGACCGCGGACGAACGACTGGCGGAGACGCTCGAAGACTTCGATAGTCCTGCATACGTGGATTCCTGCTCACAGATTTGTTTGGCTTTCTTCCAAGTTTTTGTTATCTCTTTCTGACCTGTTATGCACAAAGTGAAAGGCAAACCAGCTTCATGCTATTAGCCAGTTCTACAGAAAAGCGGCATGCGAGATTTTGATATTTTTATTAATCGATATTTTTATTGCTATTTTCACCCTTTAAAACTCTCGCTGCGTAAGTAATTCTTCGCGATGAGCGTCTTTTACAGAATTTTTAATCATTTATCACCGGTTCTTTAAAGTAGAAATTTTTGACTATCGTAATCGAGAAAATGTCCTGATTACATCAGACAAAGTTTTCGCTAAAAAATAACTGGTGGGAACAACAAATAGTATTAATTTGACGGGAAAATAGAGAGAGGGTTAAACGTCATTTGCGACCCCATGTTCCATTGCATCTTTTGTTCGTCTTGATGAGTACTATCATCCCTCTAAGTTTGTTGAAGCATTTCTGATACACCCTGTACAAGTTATATTGGAAATGTCTTTTATGACTTTTTTAAACTAAAATGCTGTTGATATTTTTAAAAAAATACTGATTTCACTTTCTAAAAAAAAAAAAAAAAGCCAAGATATATTTTAACCCAGATGCAATAAGAAACTTTCAATTCATACATTAAGGGAAATCCTTAAATCTTTCATTCGATAAAATTTCTTTAAATAATTACTTACTGAGGGTTACAACGTTTGAGTTTACTGGCGTATTATTTTAAATGCACTATTTTCTTGCATTGAAATACATAAAGACATTATAGATTGATGCTTAAGAAAAAAGGAAAATCCCTATGTCTGCACAAAATAAGCTAAAATAATTGATTACTGAAATATTTTTAAAACATCTGAAGGAATACCATTCCAGCTCTCTCTAACTTATTATTCATTGTAAAGAATAAGAAGTTTTGAAATTTCAGATTTTCCACGGGAAAATATTTTATTCTTTTTCGCATTTACAGAGAGTAAACATTTATAATTAATTTTTTGAATAAAAATATTTTCCTTTTAATTTTTTAAGGCTTAAGATCATTGGATATTCGACTAAATAATCTAAGTTAAATTTTTTCAAAAGAATTGTCTCCGTAATATAGTTATTGTCTCCGTTAATAGAGTTGTTCTCCGTTAATACAGATGTCTCCGTAATATAGATATTTTCTCCGTTAATAGAATTGTCTCCGCAAATACTTTTTAGGTGCGTTCGTAATTCTACAAATACGTAGCACATATAGTTGTCGCCTGGTCCTTCCGTCTGTCTGTTCGTCTGTCCGCATATAAAAGCGCAATAACTAACCAACCGAATGTTTTGAAATTTAATATATATAGTCGTTGCAGAATTTTCTCGAGAAATTTAAAATTTTATGAAAATCGAATCAAAACTGAAAAGGATATTAATAAAAGTTTTCTCCATTCTATTAAATCCTGTCATACGTAGTTAATTCAATGATATCTCACGATAGGTAATGATTCTAGGTTGTCATGTTTGTGCGATTGTGCCGTTTTATTTCCGTATTACTGAATTTAATATATATAATCGTAATAAATTTTGTATTCATGCATTTTTGAAAAAAAGTACTACAGCTATTGCACCAAGATCTGAATATTTATAAAATTAGTTATAGTACGAACGCACCTCATTTGCCACGTTTGACGTAAAATTTCCGACTAATTCAAT
Organism: Maratus speciosus; assembly: GCA_963932465.1. Classification (NCBI taxonomy): domain Eukaryota; kingdom Metazoa; phylum Arthropoda; class Arachnida; order Araneae; family Salticidae; genus Maratus; species Maratus speciosus. The sequence continues at coordinate 138,728,868 of OZ010793.1, forward strand.
AAAAGAATGCTAATTATTTTTTTTTTTATCTCGATACTTAATTTCTTGGTGATATTTTTAAATTGTATTGTATTTATTTAAAAAGTCGTTAGGTATGTTTTACAATATTACATCTTAATATAGGTCCTTGTGAAACGATAGTCGGTGGGAAACAGGTTTTTCAGATCTTCAAAGGTTATCTGATATTATGGTGTTTTGTAGATATCGATATGAAACTTCCTTATTTTAGAATACGCAACCTTTGGTTTCAGTTGCTACAGCTTAAGATTAATGGCACTTTTATTAAATATTATAATTTTAAACTGCTCAATAAATTTATGTGTTTTTCCATTATATTCTTTTAAACAGAACAGAAGAATATTATTTGCATAATTGTGGGCTGCATTTTGTGGGGTCACCCTTATGCACAGCCTGAGGAAATATACTTTGACATTGCTTTTTTTTTTAAACTCCTTTTTGAAGAATTTCTAGAATGCAGTTGACTTATATATATATACTTATACCGGGTGTCCCAAAAAGGACTGACTGATTTTAAAATTCAATAACTTCCAAACGGTGACAGATATTTAAAAAATTCTTGCAGGAGGATTATGCATAAAGTCAAAAGTTTTTTTACAGTGATTTTCGATTTTAGTTCGAATTACAAATAATAGATGGCGCTGCGATCAATAGAGGCTCAATTCAGGCTCGATTTTTGGTACTTCGTGGCCCGGATAATACATTTCCATCTCCTTTTTCTGCATGGAACAACAGAAAGGACCAAAAATCGAGCCTGTATTTAGCGACTATTGCTTACAGCGCCATCTATTGTTTGTAATTCGAACTAAAATCGAAAATCACTGTAATAAAACTTTTGACTTTATGCATAACCCTCCTGCAAGAATTTTTTAAATATCTGTCACCGTTTGGAAGTTATTGAATTTTAAAATCAGTCAGTCCTTTTTGGGACACCCGGTACTTACTTATACTTATGACTTATATATATATATATATATAGTATAATAAATGGTCCAATTGCGGCATAAAGTACTCTAAAAAATACTTTTGCCAAATTGTTAACATTGACATCAAAATACTATTTAAACACTTATTTTTACTTGTGCTAATTTAAGAATTGCGAATTAATTTTTAAAAGAATGTTTGATGCATTGTGTGATAGACTTGATACATGAATTAAAGGGGTAGTACTACTTTTACCGGTTAAAAATTCACACAAATTGTTTTGCTGCTTAAAATATTCTTTATACACACGAAAATCATATTATATAAATTAAAAATCTATATGGAAAGTGGAAGGACAGTGCTTGAACTATAGAAAAACCCAAATAACGAGTAAACAGTTACAAAAAAAAATAAATAAATAAACGGCTTTTTTTTTTCACTAGTATTTTAAAAATCGGTGGAATCTTTACCTTTGCTAATTTTCAGTGAATGAAATTGATGTTTTTTTTAAAATTAGTGGTCACGTATTTTCTAGTAAAATGCATATGGTTTTTCTAAACATTTTTATTTGGGTAGAAAATGTACATTTTAATTTTAATTGATGTCATTGCACTAAAAATTCATAATTTCTAGAAGGCTTCTTATTTACTAGCTTTAGTGCTAAAAATTTTATTTTTTGTCTTATTGTTCTAGATTAATCCTACTATTGGTTACTGTGATCACACCTTCACCCACGTTTTAGAACCGTTCCCGTCCCTCTGCTCTCTATCTATCATTTTTTTAATGTTTTAAGTTAAAAATATTCTGTTCTTTATTCTAATGTATGTAGAAGAATTAAATATTAAAAAATCATCACATTTCTTCAAACAAATTCCCGAAAATAACATTTTAGGACTTCAAAGTACTGTTACCCCTTAAAACTGTTAAATAAGTTAAATTTGGCATAAAACCTCTACGTAAGTGATATAAGTCATGAATTTTGGATTTTAATATCTTTTTGAGTTTTGAAGATATCAAGATGGAATTCTTTGCGCTTAATTCAGGACTGGATAAATAAATTTTTCCTAATTGGAAATTTTACCCTATGGATGCCGTATAAAAATGTAGTTTTTATATTTTCTCAAATAAACCCCTCACCATGGAGTTGAAACCTATACAGGGATCGTACGCATTCTGAAATTCCAAGAACCATGAAATTCTTCGATACCAGTATTTTCTTTCAGAAAATCTCTTCGTAAATAAGGCTAAATTTTGCGTGTTTAACCTAGATTTATTTTTCTGTTAAAAAATACTGATGTCTGACCTGAAAAACCCCCTGAAGTGTACAACGCCTACTTGTGTCATCAAATTTTGCACTCTTTTTATAAAACTTTGCAATTAGAAGTATGTGTATAGGCATAGCTGCCAACTCTTCCGCTTTTTCAGACCACAAAAATTTAATAGAAAATTTTGCCTTCTTTAACCCTATATCTACCGGGAATTTTATTCAAGTTTTAATAAAACGTTCTACACCAGAATTTTTATTTAAAACTATTTAACTTATTTATTTACCTTATTTTTGTCTGGTTTATATACTTAGTTTATTTTAAAGAAATTTCTGGTTTGAATGAATATTTTGTATGTACCTGTCGGGTCCAATGGACCCGTCTGGTAGACGGAGGGTTAATAGGCAGATAACGGCGATTTAAAAAGATAAAATTTACTATAAAATTTTTGTGGTCTGAAAAAGCGTAAGATGTTGGCAGCTATGGTATAGGTGCAATATTTAAGGAAATAGGCTATTGTTTCGATCTTTATGAATCACACTGTATAAAAATTAGAGGCAGGGTGAACTGATAACTTGGTCTGTTCTGGCTTCAAGCTCTTGATTAGCGATTTAGGCAAAATTTTGAAGTATTGAAAATTTTGAAGTGAGCTTAATGTTCAACAATGATATTAAGTGTGGTAACTTATTTTACTCTGAAATTTAGTGTTTATAACATTTGTATACACAATGTCTTTCATACAATTGATTGTCTTGAGATACTGTATGGTAATTTTAATAATTAAAGAAAAAAAGAAGTTTTCGGAGTATAAATCTGTATATAGCGGCAGAAACTCACATGGAACGAGGAGGAAAATGTAGTATATTTATTAAAAACTTAAAAAATTTAAAACAATGTCCAGCTTTCCCTTGATTAATTTTGAATTCGACCCTTTTTTAACCCCCTGACTACACAACAAAATGGTAAAACTGTAATGTTGTTTTCTCCTTTTTTTTCTTTTTTTTTTTTAATGCTGAAAAAAGTGGATTTCTTCAACCTGATTCAAGAAAGCTAATTACATATACGATGTTCCTCTTGAGAGTATTTATCGTTACTCAGGGTTTTAAAATGCATTATATCTGATGAATTACATCATTTTAACTAATGCTTGTATTGCAGTCAAGCCGACAGCTTAGTGCACGGATTCAACCTTTCATGGTGCTACGAATCCCCAATCAGTGTTGCCAGTTTGGCATCTATTTTTAAATCGAAATTTTAAATGCATACCAGAAATTTTTCAAGAGGAATCCTTACTTTACGTATCACTAAATAAAGCAAAAAATACCATTTTTTTAATTTCTGACGCGAATTCGGTTTTTCTGAATACAAATGGAGGCCAAACTGGTAACCCCAACTGCTGGTCTACAATGACGATTAACTATTTTATTTCTTCAAAGGCTGTCTCTCGGGACAGCTTATTTCATGAATGAAAAACGGTTAACAGGTACAATATCACTTTTCAGATGTGTATTGTATATTATATAAAGAAAAGTTTTAATTTTTCGGGTTACAGTGTTATATGATTGTACAGAACGAAATATTTAGAAACTTAATTAATCCCTTAATTCTTGCTCCCGTCATATTCTCGGGCTGTGTCTTTTACTCAAATTGTTTGATTCCCACCAGTTTTATAAAATAGCGAAATTGGCTATATTTTAATGTCGTTTTTCCTGCCATTAAATAAGGTGAATATTTCTTTTTCATAAAAGTGGTGCCAATATGCAATTTGAATTTTTCAACCGTAATTTAATTCGAGCGTTAAGGGGTTAAACATCCAGTGATTTAGTAAACGGTAATAACTAATTAAAATATGGTATCACTCAAAATGATAATAACTAGCTGTATTGTTATCGGATTTTTATTACACTCTAGGATATAAACACACAGGCATTAGGATGTAGGGTTAAGATGTAATTTGCTGAGATTTTAATAATATTTAAAGTAATTATTCCTATAAAATATATAAAATAATTTATTTCTAAAATACGTTATGCAGTAGAAATATAATTATAGATTTATGGAGCATGAAATCCAGCATTGAATAGATGTAAGTACCACCCAATATGAAATTAGTTAAAATAACTAAATATTAGTCAGCGCGCTAAACAAAAACACAATGAAAAATTAATAGAATAAGGAAGGAATCGCTTAAAATTTCTATATTTTCATAATATATTTTTATTAATTAACTCCTTAAATACAACACCATACACAACACTATGCGATTTATTTTCAAATAACATATATTTGAAATTCATATTCGAAAAAAAAAATGATTCATGAATTTTCTTAATTTGGAATTTCATAACGTAAATATATAATTTCCGGGATTTTTTTTTCTTTAACCCTTTCACTTCGCAACCCGAGATTTCCTCGGGTAACGTAAAAGTAGCAAAATTTGCGCAACCCGAGATTCATCGGGGATGCATTTTTCTCGTCTAATTAACCCTCCTTGATTATTCCCAACAGTTATTTTTTTATTGTAAATTAGGCCTTATTTAATCGGAAATTTTCCCGATTAAATTAGACAAAAAAATTTTGTTTTGAAAAACCGGTGATAAAGGAATAAAAATTCTTAAGAGACGCTCGTCGCGAAGAGGTTAAATACGCAATTTTTGAAGCTATTTTGATAAAACAATGACGCAGCGGGAGGGTTAACGGGATATATTATATCCCACCTAAGTTTAATTAAGATTTGCACCAGAAACTTTAAACTAAGTTTTACTTTTATAACTTTCAGGAAAAATAGTCGAAAAGATCGCCTTTACATATTTAGAAATTAATAAATTTAAAATTTTCCGGTGTGAATTTAGCATTACACAAACTCAATTGCATGCCCCTCAAGGGGTTAAGTGTGCTCTTAGCCTTTTTCCTTTTTAGGGATGTTCCTACAGGTTTTACTTTCAGAACCTAGAGAGAACTTTCAGTTAACCTTTTACTTTGAAATTTGCACAAAGAAAAGTTATATTGAATATGTAAAGAAAAAAATCCAAAAATCATTAATTTATATGTTAATAATTAATATATGTCGATTTATTACAGGAAAAACTATTAAATCTTCATAATCAGGAATACCGAAAGAGTGCGGTTTACATTCTAGTCTCATTAAAAGAGTCATCAAAATCTGCAATGATAAGTGATGATCCACCGAAACAGGTTCTTAAGACCGAAACCAGAACCGAAACCGAATTTCGGTATTCTCCCTATTTTCGGCCAAAAAAAAAGCATGAAAATGTCCAAAACTTTTTTCGAAAGTAAGTAATGCATATATAAATATACATAATTATTAATTAATTATACATGTTTATTAAATATACATAATTATTAATTTATAATACGTGTGGCCCAGGTTGGCTTTCTGTGCATCTGACCATAACTTTTTATTTTCATATAAAATAAAATGTAATTATTTCATCAACGACACAGAATCATTTTCAAACTATACGAATTTCATCTAATTAAAAAAGGTTTTAGGTACACATACGTCGATTTATCTGTTATTTTTGTAAATGATCAGCTGTTATACTAGAACTTTCTCAAAGAGTATTTGGAGCACTTCTGCGTTTTCAAACTAAACGTTTTCTATTACTTTTTAAAGGGGTCTCAAGACTCTTAAAATTTGAAAAAAATGAAAAAAAAAAGATAGACAATATTCAACATTTAATATCTTAAAATGTATCTGATTTTAAGACAAAATTTTTATTGGGATGAAAGATATAAGTATGTTCTTTCATTTGATATATTAAAAAAATTTTAAGATACAGAATTAGCATTTACAGGGGGCTCCAAACTGTCAGATTTTTTGCGAGCAGAAAATCGGAATAACAGATTACGCGCTGGATTGCAAAATAAATTTTGCAAATAGAATAAAACTTTTAGTATTTGCTTATACTTCAGATTGTAATAATTACCCTGAACCGAAATAAATTTGCATTTAAAGTATTGTTATATTTTTAATATTAAGTTGTGTTCAGCTAATGCAAAATTTAGAAAATTTTAACAGTATTGTCAACTAAAAAAATATTTTTTTTGAACAGTAAACAGAAAATTTTAGGTTTAGTTTATACAGAGTAACAGGAAACATATATTTTGGAAATTTCACGAAAAAATATTCAGAAGTTTTTGAGATATCGTGCGCGTTATGCCCAAAAATGTCGTTTCGAGAAAAATGTATTCAAAGTTTTGGAAACGCCGCTTCAGCTATTGAGTGGGTATAATTCTAGAAGCCATAACTTCTGTTCTAATAGGAATTTCAAAGAAACAATTATGTCAAAATGTTCAGAAAAGATAAGAGTTTAACGTCTAAAAAATTAAATTTACGAAAATTTTAAAGCTTAAGAGTCCTACACCCCTTGAAACTGCAGCATTTAATAAGCACACGGAAAGCGTCTTCAAAGTTTAGTCATATATCTATTGCTTGCTTCAGAATTTGCACGTCCTTAGTCAGTCATGACTTATAATTATAAACAGTGAAGTTCATAGCAATAAATGAAAAGTGTCTCCTTTTATCCGATACAGCTAATATCAATGAATAATGCTAAAAGTCTCTGACGAAATAAACGGATTTTTAGAATACAGACAATTTCGGTCGAGTTTCAATAGGTCGAATTCACAGAAGCATTTTCACCTAAACTCAGATTTCATGTTGAAATCGAAAACGAAGCCGAATTTTCGATCGATCTCTATAAACCCCTTGAGGGGCAAGTAAAAATGTCCCTAAATAGTGAATTTTCACCGGAATAGTCGAAAAAATTTATTTGTAAATAAGGAAAAGCAATTTTTCAACGACTTTCCCCCAAAGTTAAAAATATAAAATTTAGTTAAAATTTTCTGGTGAGAATCTTGTTTAAATTAGGTGGGATCTATTTTATCCCACCGCCCCTAAAAGGGTTAATAAGTACCGAAACGCCATCTTCGCCGGCCGACACACATGCTACATTGTCATTTGGTACTGTTTGGATAAAAAATCCGTGATATTCTCTCATGTTGTATGGCAACCAATATGTCCCATATTAAAACTACTGCCGCACCCATCAGAGCCTGTCACAATAGATGCTTTTATCCTTCCAAATATTTTATATTATGATCATCATCTCGCCGTCATCTAAAGTTCATCGAAAACAATCCTTTGTTCCATTAACTCCTTGAGGGACAAACAAAAATGTCTCTAAATATTGAATTCTCACCGGAATAATCGAAAAATTTTATTTTTAAATAAGGAAAGCAATTTTCCTCTGGTTCTACTCCAAAGTAAAAGAAAATATAAAATTTAATTAAATTTTCCTGGTGAGAATCTTGTTTAAATTATATTGGATATATTTTATCCCACCGCCCCTAAAGGGGTTAAGCAGCTCATAATATTTCTCTAATACAGCAAGAAAAGGAAAAAGCATGGGCACAATAAAAGAAAACTTCATCTCAAGACGGTTCAAAGTGGGAAAAATTAAACAAAAAACAAGAATTTACGAGATAATGTAAAAAAATATCAAAAATTCTCCACTATGCGGGAGAAGCTATGGAATCATAAATTTGTAAATCATTTACATGTTAGGAAATGGCATTTTTGAGGAATTTGAGACTACTTTTTATTTTATTAATCTATGGTTTAGTATAAACCTGTTTAAGCTACATTATTTGGACTTTTTATACTTCGCTTTTCGACAAATCATCATTGTACTGATTTTCATTACGTAAAGCTGTTTTCTTTTTTTAATATTATAGTGTGATTTCATTCAGTGTTGTAATTACATTTATCGCCATATTACACTTCTCGTAGAACTTCTGTGTTTTTTTATCACACGGTTTTAAGATAACTATAAAAAATAACTTCAGATAACTTTAAGGGGGTCCGGGGCTAAAAATTCTCAAAAAATGCATTTTTATATTAGCTTCAAAAACGATATTGAGTTTTTAGCGTTAAATATCGCAAACCGCATACTTTTATCTTCATTAGATCGAGAGATATAACACCTTTTGCCTTGAGAAGAGATGCATCAGCTGCCCGCTAACGAGAACTTTAGCTCTTTTTATCTAGGAACGAATTTTTTCACGATTTGTCAACTTTAAAAGAATATATCTAAAGTTCCTTGCAAGATATATGTATGAAATTTTTAACAGAAATTTTATGCTATATTTCAAAAAAATTGACTTCAGGATTTTTAATTTTGAGTGATAATTGTGAAAACATGCTAATTAATGCAAAACTCACTCATAAAAAAGCTTCATTTTTTTACTTAATTTTTTTTTTATAAAATTCCTAATCAATAATTTAAGAAATCCTGAAGACAAATTAAAATGACACATTTTCTGTACACAAAAGTGTAAAAATTTTGTAAATCGAGTGAGTACTTACAGAGTTATATCAAAAATTATATATGTTTAAAATTTTACAAGTTAAATTTAAAAAATATTTAAAATTTTTCAGATTTTTTTAGATGCAATATTCTTATTATGTTAAAAGATATTTCAGAAAAAATTTCATAACAAAATCTTTATAAATAAAAAAATAGAATTTTGAGCCCCGAACCAAGAAAATTCATGTTCTGCTGTGACTTTTTTTGGCGGGATGTCTCCCTAAAAGCGACTTTGTCCCAATAAGATTTATTCAATCAATCAGTCAACCAACCAATTATTTAAATTATAAATAATCAAGCAAGAGTATGAGTAACATAGAAACATTTATCAGTTGGATATATAGGACATTTAAAAAAAAATAGCCAAAACCGTAGAGCATTTTTACCTGAAAATGTTTGGATAGCGTTTGAAAATATATCCCAAAATGGTGCTTAGTGATACGACATCGAAAGGAAATTCTAACTCGTATTTCACTGAATGTAAATAGATAAATCTTTCTACTTTCTTGGAAAGAGTCTGCTTCCCTGATCTTCGGATTACTAGATGGCAATAAACAATATTGAAGAGTCGTTTAATAGAAGAATGGGACAAAGCACAACAAAATAGTTGCATATATATAGGTTGTCCCAGCTAAGATGTTACAAACTTCGAGGGGAGGTAGGGTACACCTAGGCGACTCGAAATCACATAGGAATGTCGGGTCCGAAACAGCTTCCAGATTTGTTAGAAGGCATTGAATCAATGTTGCCAGTGGGGTACTTTTCTTTAATTCCGATTTCTTATTTGCATCACTTTTAGGAAATGGTAAAATTACCTTTATGTTCAACTTAATTAATATGTTAGTAACCCCTTGAGGGGCAAGTAATTGCGTTTGTGTAATGCTGAATTCCCACCCGAAATTTATAAAAATTTTATTTCAGAATAATAAAAGCAATTTTACGACTTTTTTCCACCAAAGTTAGAAAAGTAAAATTTCATAATTTTTTCCTAGTGCAAATCTTCATTAATCGTAGGTGGGATAAAATATATCCCACCGCCCCTAAAGGGGTTAAACAAAGGGAATTTTATCACTTCAAAATAAAGGTGCCAATCAAGAAATCGCAATTAAAAAAACGTAGCCCACTGGAAACTTTGCCAAGGCCAAAGATCAGCTTTGTGTGATCCAGCCTTTTCAATGCGCAGTGTTGCCAGTAGATTACTTGTTTTTAAATACAGATTTCTTGATTGGAAACAGTTTTTTGAAATAGTAAAATTCGCCTTATTCAATGACATATTAATTAAGATGAAAAGAACAGGAATTTTACCATTTCAGAAAAGTAGTGCCAATTAAGAAATCTGAATTTAAAAAAAGTAGCCCACTGGCAATGCCCTTACTGGGTCAGGAAGGCATTTCCGACCCGGCATTTATATGTGATTCCAAGTCTTCTAGGTGTACCCTACCTCCCCTCGAAGTTTGTAACATCTTAGCTGGGACACCCTGTATATATATATACATATATATATATTAGATCTACGGAAAGTTCTGTCCGATAATATTATTTCATGCCTACTTTCTTAAAATTCAGATTACTTCATCGGCACTACTTTTTTGAAATAAAAAAATCTCTTTGTTTTCATGTCTCACATTAAGGTGAAAACAATGGGAATTTTACCATTTCAAAAATGTGGTGCCAATGAAGAAATCTGAATTATAAAAAGTAGGCTTGAAATAACATTTTCGGACAGAACCTTCCAGTAGGCCTATACATTGTGATGTTATTTATATGCTGGCTATTTATATCTTCAGCTTATTGAATTGCAGTGAAAGACATTTAACACTTTGCAATGAAAAGGTTACTCTCACGCACCACTAGTGCTGGCAGATGTCATGTAATTTCCTAGAGTTTATTTCGACCTTTTTAATCGCAGATAATTTTGCCGTTAAATAAGGCGAAGAAAATTCACTTTAAAATACTATAGTCCAGAAAATTTGGGATCCCCAATTTACGCGGGACACCTGCCAGCACTACTGGTGAGCAGAGCCTGATTACCCACGGTGCAAATTCCTACCACTAAAAATAAACAGAAAATTTTGCCTCATTCATGGCAGAAATTTTACATGAATACGGCGTTTAGATAAGTCAAACTTTTCTTTTAAAATTTATTGGTGTACGTGTGCCCCGTTGGTAATCAGGTCCTGCTGGTGAGTGAGAATCACTTCTCGAGTGCAAAGGATTAAAAGACTTTTGTAAGAAAATGTGTAACAAAATTCAAAAATTAAAAGGTGTCTTTTGCAAGGTGTCTTAATACATCTATATTCGATTATCGTGTAACATATGAATTTGCATATTGTTAGATTGCATTATAAAACACAGCGTCCCCTGAATACTAGACCTGACCGCTCTCACAAAAATGGCGGCTTTCGTAGGCGGATTTTTTAAGCGTTTGTACGTTCCCTTGAAATTAGACACCTGCATTTTCAAAAGTTTTCTTTGACTTATTTAATCTCAGAAAAATAAAGCTGAAAAAACTTTAAAAAATTGTTGGTGTTTAAATGCCAGGGACCTTAAAAAACGCTAAGAAAAATCCACCTACGCCATCTGCTATATTTGTGTCAGCGGTGAGGCCTAGGAGTAGCGAACAAGGGGCGGTTGATAAAGCATTTCAGTGAACATGGCTCGCACGCCTCCTTGAATTTTGCAGATCAGAAATTTTTTCGGCACCAGTATTATCTTATAGAAAATATCTTCTTAAATGAAGGCAAAATTTTGCGCGTTTAACCTAGATTTCTTTTTCTATAAAGAAATACTGGTTTCCGTGGAGAAATAACGGTATCCGTGCGAACCATGGTGAAGAATTTAAAAAAAAATGTTACATAACACATCCAAATATGTCTGAAATGTAATCGCAAAAAATAAATAAAAGCGTTCGAATAAAATTAAATAAGTGAAAATAAAATATTTTTATAAAGAAAATGCACAGACAAAATTGTAATAGGCGATGCTTAGAGAACACGAGAAAAATTTCGAAAAATTTGCAAATCGACAAGCCATAAAAGGAAAACTCTGACTCTTATTGCACTGAATGTAAATTTATGTAAGCGGACTACTTTTTGGGGAAAATCCTACGTCCCTAATCCATGGATTAGTGGATTGTCATAAAGAGTAGAGAAAAGAAGTTTTATTAAAGATTCTCACATAACAGAAGAAAAATGTTTCCTAGAAAAGAAAGATAGAACACATAAGGAAAAAGGGTCTCTTCTAATAAATGTAATGTTTTTTGTTACCAATTTTTCCCAACAGAATAACATTCATTTTGTAAAATGTAAAAGTAAAAAGTAAAAGTTTTGTAAAAGTTTTTTGTAAAAAGTTTTTGAGTTTGCGCTTTGTGAGATCTTCCTCGTCAGTAGAAAAAGCTGTTGTGTAACAAAAATTATGTTTCGAGAAAAAATGAAGTAAAATTTTTCGTTAAATTTTTTATTAATATATTGTCTTTTTCGTAGCACATGTTTAATATGTTAACAGCCGGTACTATACTCTCTCAGAAAAAATTAACATTTGATTTTCAAATATGTGCTAAAAATGTTTAATATTATTTAAATATTAAAATATATAAAAAAATCTGTTATTTTGAAGACTGATTAGTGTGAGTGTTTTAGCTATACTATATGACACATTCCATCATAGTACAGTGTGTCCCTAAAGTTCCCGTACTGCAACTTAAAGAATTCATTCTCCGATATATTTTTTTTGAAATTGTAAATTTTATCGCCTGCTCATTGCATCAATTCTTGAGTTTTTATCGTTTGGTTCATTTCGCTCTCGGTTGGTGAGAGAATAAAGTTCTATGTTATTTTGTTCTTCATAGCGAAATGAATTTATCACACATTCAGAAAATTGCGTTGTTAGAAACTTACTTTTGAATGTAAATTATAAGAAAAGTGCAAAGATATTTAGTGAAATAAATATCCAAATGATGCAATACCGACTAAAGATATCCTTTATCGGGTCGTTCGATGATTTAAAACGCGTTTCTACAAACATGCGCAAACGAGTTTAGTTTTGTTTCCTAATAAGGGGACCTCATTTGCCACGTTTCGTGTACAATTTCCGACTAGTTCTTATTTAATCCTGTATAAAGTTATCTTCTTATAATTGTATTTATTGATTAGCATTAAATTCATTCTTAAAATGTGGTTTTCTGTGCGAAAACCACATGCTTTAACAAAGTATGTTGAAACTGTTGGCACCGAACTGTATTTTTATTTGAGAAAATTGTTTAATTCCCACGTGACATTTTAACTTATCTTCGAAAAACTGACTTATATTGATCCACCTGGTCAAAAACTCTACCTTATTAGCTTTATCAATTTTAACAACTTTCGATACTATCGAATTTCTTTATCTCTTATCAGTTTTCACCAAATTAAGATTTTAAAATATTTAAATATATTTTATGTTCTCTGTGAAGGACATTAAAAGAAGTTTTTTCCCACAAGATAAATTTTGTGTCACAAATCCATTTCGAAGGTAAAAGTACCCAAAACATTTCTAATAACTGATACGATGTTGTGAAAAAATATCTCATTTTGTCTATTTTTATTATTTCAAATTATACAAAACGTTTTCGAAAAAGAGAAAATACGGTGCGATGCGATTTAGACTTTTAGAAACGTATCAACTATTTTAAGACGGTCTTTTTCTCTTTACAATATGTACAAAAATAAAATTCTGCTATTTGAGATATTTTTTCTGGTTTTAGTTTTCGCAATTTTTTTAATTAAAAATAAAAATTAACCGCTTCAGTACGCCTACGTATAATGTGTATGTGGTTGAAAGTACTTGCGTAACAACGGCAACGTACGCTGTGCATGTTTTTTCCCAGTGTTACCGCATCTGGCTGACTTTTTATTTAGGCATTCCGAATTCTCACCATTAAGTACTAACAGATTTTTGCTTTATAAAATCATAGTTGTTTCATAAATAAAGTACAGCAAAATTGCTTTTCAAAATTTTCTGTTTTGAATTCAATATTTTTAAAGTCGTCCGCATTTTTTGACGACGCACACAAGGAGCTACTACTAATCTACAATTTTTAACAAACACTCCAATTTCTGAATATATATTGAGAGTTTCCTGTACATTTTAAGGCACTAAAAAAGAAAATACTGTGAAATATTTTCTATGCATCTACTATTAATAGAAATTTACTTTTGAATTTCTGGACTGTATGGGTATGGGAGCATGTATCGGGATTGCCAGTTCGGCTTGTTCTTTTTTTATTCAAAAAATTTCGAATTTACACCAGAAATTCAAAATAGTCTCTTTGCATTCTTTGAGGACGAGCATTCCGTTTTTATATTAGGTACAAATTCTTCTTTTGGAATTCCCGCCATCTACATTGAAATATTTTCTATGCTGTCTTATAGGTGTTTTTCCTTACATGTGCGAGGCATGTCAGGCAAAGAAAAACGAATTTAGTGTTTCAGTCAGGTTTTAAAAATAAAAGGTCGTCTTTTTTTTTTTTTTTTTTTTTTTTTTTTTGCAAATGTAAGTAAATATGTTTTGAGAGAATTAATAAAGGAGAAATAATTTATTTATACCTTTTAGGTTGAATCAATTATTTTGATTGTAGTTAAATTATTTTGATGTATTCTAATATTTTGCGTAAGAAGCTTACAAATACGAAATATGTATTTATCACAAGGTTATAACAAATAAAATGTTTAATAATATTTTTGAAAACAAATGAAGTTACGTAGTACAGAAAGATCTTATTAATCGTGACAAATTTGCGAAATACGACAGTTTAATTCCTTTTAAACATTTTACTTCGAAATCTCATCACATTTTCATGCACTAATTTAAATATTTTAGCTTTAATTATAAACGTATTATGCAACGCGTCTTTCAATAGTGTTAGCAGGAGAATTTCTGAGGAATTTGCATCTGCTTTTAGACAGAAATTTATATCAAGTCAGCTATTAGAAACTATTGCATTTATTTTTAAAACAACTATACATTAACTAGAATATATCTTCCCCTTTTCAGAGCTGATCCATTTGAAGAAATTATTTAGTTGAAAGAAATTTAGCAGTTTGATTACAAAGAGTAATATTATTTTGAAATGAGTGTTGTAATAAGATTTGAAGGAATTTTCAATTAGGCAATCTCATGACGATTAGAAATTTCAAAAGTACTGAAAATTATTCCATAAATTTTACCCATTTATCGAAAATATTTTTTCACATTTATTTCATTATTTTTTTTGCTTTTTACGAGCTAATAAATTTATATGAGTAATATGCATGTATTACAAAATTGTCTCAAAACATTAAAAGGAAAGATATTACGCGTTCCTTTTTAATAACATTGTATGCTGTTAAAAAATTTTTGCATCACCAAAAATTGGCCAAATTTAGCCAGTTTACCTAAAACCAATATGCAGAGAAATTGGGCGAGAAGTTTCAACTTTCTTGTGGTACTTTCACAGTTACGTAAACCAAAATAAAGGTAAAATTTCATTTCTCTAAATTCTTTCATTTTCAATCAAACAGCAAATACGGTGAAGTAAGTCATTGTGGAAATATTCTGCATTCCTTCCTGTGTGTATCTTCATTGGTAGACCAAAATTAATTATAATACAAGTGATTGGACATGACTGGCGTCGTCGAACTGCGGAAGTAATAAAATTAATGTCAATTTTTAGTTTATAATTACTTTTTAGTTGAAACTTCGTCGATAAGAGTAAGTAAAATACCCTATATTAAGTAGTGCTTGAAACATTATTACTTGTTCAATTTTATTACATTATTACACTACATTTAACAAAGCTACTCCTGCATGTCTTCTGCAATATTCAATTCTCTTGAATCTCCACCTATTCATATAAACATGTTTTATATGTTAGGCAAACTGCTCCAAAACTGTGAATATTTTCTTTCAATTGTATCTCTCTCGGTGGCGCACATACGACGAATGTTAACCCCTTAACGTCGCATTAAATTACTGTTTAAAAATTCAAATTTCTTATTGGCACCACTTTTTTGAAAAAGAAATAATCACCTTACTTAATGACAGGTAAAATGATACCATATTAAAGCCAATTGAACTATTTTATTAAATTGGTGGGACTCAAACAATCTGAATAAAAAACACAGCCCGTGAATATCATCAATTAGCGAGAATTAAGGGGTTAACGGATTTTAGTCAAAGGCATTCACTCTGAGTTTTAAATTAGCAAACACTTAGGAATATGATTTAAAATATGATTCAAAGAATTTAGAATATACTCCATGACAAATAGTAACCTGTATTATAAATGCTACTAAACTATGTGAATTATTGGAATACAATCAAGATCTTAATAATGAAATTTTCTGGAAAGCGATGTAAAATTGGGTGCTATTCAGTAAGGAATGATAATGTGGGCACTAAGAGCAAAATGATTTACGAATGTACGGCAGTCATTAATATAACTGAAAATCATTTAGGTTACACACACAGTTATTATTTTCGTGAAATGAATTCATGTGATTGCCCATAGGTGATACCTACTGCTCATACCCGCTTACCCACTGTATTACTTATTTTCAGTGAGATTGCTTGATATAAGTATCAAAAGTCAAAATAGCACCAAACACATTAGATCTAGATTACCACTTAATTTCTATGATCTTGTGCAGTTCAAACTCGTTCCCTAAAGCTGTCGAGTCATGGTTCCGAATCCTAAATCTTACAAGAAAGGTACTCTACCGGTTCGAATGATTATTTTTTAAAGTAAACTCAAACCAAAATCACGCCTAGAAATACTAGGGGACGCTAAGCTTTGCTTCGCAAATTAGTGGAAGCGGAAATACGTTTTTTTTTTATTGCTGTTATTACTCTCATATCTTAAGTTACTTGTTCCTTGTAGCTTTCTAACTAGTTTGTAACTCTTTTAACAGTGTTCTTTCAGTCCAAACTTCGTAAGTCTGTTAAAATACTACAGTGTGAGGTCATACACTAAACACTGGTTTTAAGAACCATGCGACTTTACGAACTAGCAAATAGTTCCGAATACATTACCATACACAGAACGTAATTTTTTGTTCTCATTTACGAACTTGAGGAAATGAGGAAAATGTCTTTTTCTCCATCTCTTTAGTTCATCGACAATCAACATAAATGTCAAATGAACTTTCAACTACTTTGAGGTATCAAATGCGAACATTTCGACAAAAATAAATAGCATACAAGGCAATTTGCCTTTCAGTCAGTACGCCATACGAAAAGCCCTTTATTTTACCTTTATCTACTTCAGTCAATGATTTTCCACTACCCACGCTCAAAGCAACAGTTGCATATCCCCAAAACATCATATCTAACGACTCTAACCGTTACCACCTACATAAGAGGTAGTGCTCTAATCCGTAAACATCATCCCAGATGAGCCCTGCATAAAATACTACGGTCATGATCATGGCCTGATTACCAACGGGGCACACTTACACCAATAAATTTTAAAAGAACAGTTCGACTTATCTAAACGCCATATTCATGTAAAATTTCTGCCATGAATGAGGAAACATTTTCTGTTTATTTTTAGTGGTAGGAATTTCCCCCGTGGGTAATCAGGCTCTGGTCATGGTGTCATCTCATTTAGATAGATTTAAAAGAAGCTACTGGTCCTAAACTTATTTCCATTTGTTAATATTGGTTTAGGTCCAAAACCCCTACTTCCAGTCTGTGACTACGGATGATTTGAAAAGTCAACCCGCAAAATACTCCATCTTTGTTGAAATTTATCTCTAAAACCATCGAACAAGGAAACCACTTATCTCATATCTACGTCCCCGCGGTTGGGGGTAACAGACGGTCTGATTGTTCAACTGGAACTTCTGCAGATGTCAAAAGTGTAATTAACCATTTCGAACCTCTTTCAAGAAATGAAATGCGTGTTTCACAAGGCATTATTTAAAAATTCTGCCAATTCAGGATTGTGATCACTGTCGCTGCAGTAATTAAATTAATTGTATCCGGTGTTCTTTGTTGACTTACAATAAGAAAAATATTGCATATAAAAATATGAAAACTGAAAATTTTATAGTGAAATGTACGATAAACCCTCTGAAGCAAACAAATTTTAAATCGAAGAAATGCTCTTTGATGTTAAAAAAGGTAAAATAGTTCAATTAAAAAGTTTTATAGTATTAAAAACTGTAGCATTTTAACAACCTTTTTCAGGCGCATTTTTTAAGTTTATACTTTCAAAATTATTTTCAAAATTAAACTATCTCAATTCATTTTGCTTCATAATTCAAAAAAGTAATTTAGTTACCAATTTTTTCATAAATTTAAAAAGCACTAATAATAATATTTCCTAATAAATAAAGACACACAATATTGCTTTTTGGTACACAAAACACGAACTTTAATAAGCTAAAAATTAACTTTATTTTCACTAGATGGCAACACTACAGTTTTGTATTCAAATCATTGGTGAAGTTTCGACTAATTATTTCTTGCACAGGAAGCGTTCGTCTCTGATTTTTGAGCCTTTTTTTTTACCTTTTGTTTAATGTCTCTGCGATGCCCCATAATCCTTACAGATAACTTGCGTTTTGTCATGCCGATGTAGACTTTTTCAACATTATTGGATAAAGTTATAGGGATTTCATATATACCAGATTTTTGATCCATTGGGATCCTATCGATCTTATTATTGACGATATCAATGAGGTAAAGAGGTGAATAGCGACCAACTTTATATTATATTTCTCTATGATCTTTTTTAGCTTTTCGAATATAGTGGGAATGTAATGAAATTTTCTGTAGACCTGAAGCTGATTATTATCCTATCGTTGACTTGAAGGAGGGGAGCGTTGTACTTCTGAATTGTCTTATCTATATATTTTGATGGAAAACCATGATCAAATGCTATTTTCTGTATAAACTCGATTTCTTCATTTAATTGGTCATATGAGCAAATCATAAATGTTCTTTTAATGAATGACTGAAATGCAAAGATTTCATATTGAAAATGTCTATAAATATTATAATAAAAATAATATCAGGATCTTTTTTCAGTTTCTTTAACGTATTTAAAACTAAGGTTTGCTCTTTATTTTGTTTATAAGAGATTTGCTTTACTAACTTGTACATTGCTGCGCGCTCTTCGTCTCTATTACTCTCTGGAATGGCTTGAATGACGTTTTCACAATCTGCAATAATGCTATTATGGTTTACTTTACTATTAAATACAAATTTTGATCCAAGCGAAAGGACTCTGTCTTCAATGCGAGAAAATATTTTACTTGAATAGTTAAGGTAAGAAACAGGTTTAGTGGAGGGAAGGGTTGAAAAACGATGTCTCCGTTTTATTAGAAGTTGGAATTTCCGTGAGTGGGTATTAGTTTTCTCTTTTTGCTGGATATAAAGTAAACTTGATATTATAAGCATTTTATGGTCGGAAACATCAACCGGGGTATTATAAACAAATTCGCAATAAAGATGAAAACCCTTACCCGACAAAAAGTTGACGTATGCGAATTTATCTCTAATATATAGATGCATAAATATATATATATATATAATACATAGATGCTCATATATACATTGCAGCACAAAACTCAATTTGTTATGCGGAAATCTTTTAAAAATGCAATTATCCTTAATAGCAATAAATCTTGGGATAACTTTTTCTTTCTTGCATTGCTGGAGGAAGGATAAGTTCAAAACTTCACGGGCAAGTCGCAATCTCTCTGCTTTGAAGCGCTTAACCCTTTCCCGCACGGGCAATTTTTGTTGTAAAATGATGAAATGATCGACTGACACCGGAATTTTAAAACGACTTTTTCAGGAATTAAAAACGTGTTACTTTAACTATTCATTGTAAAAGCAAAATTTTATTAAAATATTCTTGATACCGTTCGTAAGTTTGGAATTAAAATTAGGTATCCCGACCCGGGCACAGTGTGCCGGAAAGGGTTAAAGATTAAATTAAAGTCCATAATTTAACCTAGCATTGGTATATTTCAATAATACATACTGGACAATTGCACCATAAAATATAATAAATAAAGACACAATATTGCTTATTGGTACACAAAACACGAACTTTAATAAGCTAAAAATTAACTTCTACGTTTCGAGCTTTTTTTACAGCCGTCTTCAGGAAAATATGATGGTAAAAAAAAAGGTTCAAAAATCAGAGACGAACGCTTCCTGTGCAAGAAATAATTAGTCGAAACTTCACCAATGATTTGAATACAAAACTGTAGTGTTGCCATCTAGTGAAAATAAATAATTATTAATGAAGTGAGATCAAATGAATCAAAAAGGTCGATTTAAGAAATCCCGAGTGGCCGTCATCTACACAAAAGGGACAAAACCCGGTACAACTGAGTTTTCATTCAAGTTTTGGCAGCATAATAAAAGTTTAAGCTGAAATATTGTAATTAGATGTACAATTATGACTTTCTGATATTGTGCCAGATTTTTAAGATATTATAGGGTAAACTATCGTTACAAGGTTTATCTTCACGTGCAATGATTTCAACTGATTCTCTAATTTTACTTTCAAATGGGTTATTGCGCGGAACTATAATTTTTGCTTCACCAAAGTTAATATGGCAGACTTCATTAGCTAAGTAGAACCTAGAAAGAGCTGTATTGTGTTTACGAGGTTTAATGTCTCTGTGATGCTCCACAATCTTTACAGATAACTTGCGTTTTGTCATGTCGATGTAGACTTTTTCGACATTATTGGTTAAAGTGATAGGGATTTCATATATACCAGATTTGTGATCCATTGTGATCCTATCGATCTTATTATTGACGATATCAATGAGGTAAGGAGGTGGAATAGCGACCAGATTTATATTATATTTCTGTATGATCTTTTTTAGCTTTTCGATTATAGTGGGAATGTAGTGCAATTTTCTGTACACCTGAAGTTGATAATTATCCTGTCGTTGACTTGGAGGAGGGGGAGCGTTGTACTTCTGAATTATCTTATCTATATATTTTGATGGAAAACCATGATCAAATGCTATTTTCTGTATAAACTCGATTTCTTCATTTAATTGTTCATCTGAGCAAATCATAAATGCTTTTTTAATGAATGACTGAAATGCAAAAATTTTATATTGAAAAGGAAAGTTTGCTGATAAAGGGATAACAGTGTTTTCTTTAACAGGTTTTCTATAAACTGAAAAGTTTAATACAGAGATAAATCTATTAATTTGAACATCTGAAAATGGAAGTGAAGCATTTTCTTCGATTTCAAGTGTGAATTTTACACAGTTACTTACTTTATTAATATCTTGAAGAAAATCAGTTAAATCAGATAAACTGTAGTTCCATAAGATGAAAACATCATCAACATATCTTAACCAACATTCGGGTCTCAAATTAAACCTATCAAAGATCTTATGTTCTAGAGGTCTTAACCCCTTAACGCTCGAATTAAATTACGGTTGAAAAATTCAAATTGCTTATTGGCACCACTTTTATGAAAAAGAAATATTCCCCTTATTTAATGACAGGAAAAACGATACTAAAATATAGCCAATTTCACTATTTTATAAAACTGGTGGCAATCAAACAATTTGAGTAAAAGACACAGCCCGAGAATATGACGGGAGCGAGAATTAAGGGGTTAAAGCAAACTCTGTAAATAAACCGGAAACTGGTGATCCCATCGGTGCACCATGTAGTTGTCTATAAATATTATTACTAAAAACGAAAATGTTACTGTAAACTATGAGGTTAAGTCCAAATTTTAGTGAGGTTTTTATATCTTGAGATATATTTGAATTTTTATCTATGATCATATTAATGCATTTTATGACTTCATGCATATTGATGGAAGGATATAGAGATACTATGTCTAAACTTGCCATAATGGTGTTTGTATTAATTGGAAATTGTTTAACTTTATCAATAAAATCTTTTGTAGATTCAATAGCAAAAGCTGAATCAGGAAGTATTGACTTCAAGAAGTTCACGAAAGCTTTTTCTAAAAAGTATGTGGTTGCGACACAGCGGGAAACGAAAGGTCACAACGGTAAATTTGATTAAACTTTTCAGTTTATAAAAAACCTGTTAAAGAAAACATTGTTATCCCTTTTTCAGCAAACGTACCTTTTCAATATAAAATTTTCGCATTTCAGTCATTCATTAAAAGAGCATTTATGATTTGCTCAGATGACCAATTAAATGAAGAAATCAAGTTTATACAGAAAATACAGTTGCGCTCAAAAGTATTTTGACAACCTTATATTCTCTCTTATTTCATTTAATATAAAAATTTAAAAGAAAATATAGTCCCTATAATTGATAACACTATGACTGCAGTTATTCAAATGTATCAAGTTCCAACTTGTTTGTTTACATTCGGCGCCACCGAAGAAATATGACTCCTCCTTAGCTCAAAAGTATTTTGACAATTAGTTTGTATTTAATTGTTGAAGGTGTCAGTACCGCTATAGCTTCGATTAGTGTTTATATTGACTTATTGTGATTATTTTTAAGGATCATGAATGCCGAAATGTAAAAAATATTGAACTGATTCTAGAAAAGTCGCTGTAAATGCACTTAAGAAAGGTAGAGAGCAAGCAGAACTACCTCGTTCTTTTAACGTGTCACGGCAATTTTTATTACAGGGAATAAAGTTTTTATTAAACAAAAATACATCGAAAATAAGCCTCAAAGTGGCCATCCGAAAAAAAAACAACTTGCAATGTTGACTGTATTATAAAAGTGATATCTACAAGTGATTGTCGTAAGTCCGCTGTAATAATAAAAAATGAATTGAAAGAAAATTACGGCATAGACATACACGTTTCATCAGTCAAACGACGCCTAAACCTCTATGGTTTACATGCCAGAAGACCAGCAAAAACACGTTTCTAATCTACTAAGAATAGGAAGGCTAGAGTTGCATTTGTAAAACGGCATACCCGTTTCAGAGGCATAGTAATTCCATTGCTAAAGTGTGGAAATTAATGATTGACACCGGAATTTGAAAACAAATTTATTCATAAATAAGAAAAAGCTATATTTCACACGCATAATAAACCGAATTGTTTTTAATCAAAATTCTGGTGTCAATAATTAAATTCAACACTTCAGCGATGGAATTGCTTTGCCCCTGAAAGGGTTATGCCGTTTTACCAATGCAACTCTAGCCTTCCTATTCTTAGTAGATTAGAAACGTGTTTTTGCTGGTCTTCTGCCATGTAAACAATAGAGATTTAGACGTCGTTTGAGTGATGAAACGTGTATGTCTATGCCGTAATTTTCTTTCAATTCATTTTTTATTATTAAAGTGGACTTACGACAATCATTTGTAGATATCATCTTTATAATATAGTCAACATGGGAAGTTGTTTTTTTCGGATGGCCACTTTGAGGCTTATTTTCGATGTATTTCTGTTTATTAAAAACTTTATTCTATGTAATAACAAATTGCCGAGACACGTTAAAAGAACGAGCTAATTCTACTTGCAGTCTACCTTTCTTAAGTGCATTTATAGCGGCTTTTCTAGAATCACTTCAATATTTTTTACATTTCGGCATTCCTGATCCTTAAAATTGATCACAATAAGTCAATATAAACACTAATCGAAGCTATGGCGCCACTGACACCTTCAACAATTAAATGCAAACTAACTGTCAAAATACATTTGAGCTAAGGAGAAGCCATATTTCTTCGGTGGCGCCGAATGAAAACAAAAAAGTTGAAACTTGACACATTTGAATAACTGCAGTCATAGTGTTCTCAATCATAGGGAATATATTTTCTTTTACATTTTTATATTAAATAAAATAAGAGAGGATATAAGGCTGTCAAAATACTTTTGAGTGCTACTGTAGCATTTGATCATGGTTTTCCATCAAAATATATAGATAAGATAATTCAGAAGTACAACGCTCCCCCTCCTTCAAGTCAACGATAGGATAATAATCAACTTCAGGTCTGCAGAAAATTTCACTACATTCCCACTATATTCGAAAAGCTAAAAAAAGATCATACAGAAATATAATATAAAGCTGGTCGGTACTCCACCTCCTTACCTCATTGATATCGTCAATAATAAGATTGATAGGATCCCAATGGATCAAAAATCTGGTATATATGTAATCCCTGTCACTTTATCCAATAGTGTCAAAAAAGTCTATATCGGCATGACAAAACGCAAATTATCTGTAAGGATTATGGAGCATCGCAGAGACATTAAACATCATAAACAGAATACAGCTCTTTCTAGGTTCTACTTAGCTAATGAAGTCTGCCATATTAACTTTGCTGAAGCAAAAATTATAGTTCCGTGCAATAACCCATTTGAAAGTAAAATTTGATAATCAGTTGAAATCATTGCACGTGAAGATAAACCTTGTAACGATAATTTATCCTATAATATCCCAAAAATCTGGCACAATATCAGAAAGTCATAATTCTACATCTAATTACAATATTTCAGCTTAAACTTTTATTATGCTGCCAAAACTTGAATGAAAACTCAGTTGAACGTGGTTTTGTCGCTTTTGTGTAGATGACGGCCACTCCGGATTTCTTAAATCGACCTTTTTGATTAATTTGATCTCACTTCATTAATAATTATTTATTTTCACTAGATGGCAACACTACAGGTTTATTCAAATCATTGGTCAAGTTTCGACTAATTATTTCTTGCACAGGAAGCTTTCGTCTCTGATTTTTGAGGCTTTTTTTTACCATAATGTTTTCCTGAAGACGGCTGTAGAAACAGTTCGAAACGTAGAAGTTAATTTGTAACGTATTAAAGTTCGTGTTTTGTGTACCAATAAGCAATATTGTGTCTTTATTTATTGTATTTTATGGTGCAATTGTCCAGTTTGTGTTAATAATATTTCCTTTCCATAAACAAGAATATTTACACACGAGCATTGAAACAGAATGACTGCTTTAGAATAATTATATTTTAATGTGAGAATAACATTATATGCAAAAAAATTACGTCATTAAAATATTATAACATTGAACTGCCGTCGGAAACACACCTTTGAACAGGGGTATCCGGATATGATTTAGAAAACTATTAAAAATTTGCATCTTTACATACACAAATGAAGTTGAGTTCAATAAAACAATGTAATTAGGATTGTCTGTTTTTATTTTCAAACTTAAAAAAAATGTATCTTCAATACATGAAAGGTTTCTAATTCAGATTGAAGCTGAAAGTTTTACAAATGTATTTCAAAACACGCTGGTGCAACGAATGATGGGGTGAAGAGTTCGGCATTAAAACCCCTCCCAGAGCTGCGATTTTGTATGTTTATAAAAAACTCAAAGGTTTATAAAATCTTACACATTTTGCTAAAATGTACCGTCACCGTTAATAATATAAGATTTTAACAGTGGTAAATAAAATGTACTTTTTTAATATGTACAATTGAATTAAATTCACATGTTATATCATATACAGAGTGTCTGAAAAGTGTAAAAATGGTCGAATAGTTCGAAAAACACATGTCAGATTGAAAAAAGAAAAAATACGTGTTAAATATTTGTTTTGAAAAGCTATTCAGTGATACAAAAGTTCACCCACCACACCACACCCTGGGGTCAGAGAGGATCCAACTTTGAAATCTAGAATGATAATCCCCATTATTTATTGCAGTTTCGGATTCTAGGGGATAAAGTACGTAACATTTGTATTTAACACTAGAACGCCCGGAAATTGTACACAAGTTTCATAAAAATATTCTACACTAGAATTTTTATTTAAAATTATTTGACTGATTTATTTAACGAAAATCTGCGATTTTAAAATTTAACTTATTGTGTGAAAGAATTTCTAGTTCCAATTGACATTTAATCATATGGTCGGAATCGAATCGACTCCATCTGGGCGTTCTAGTGTTAACACGTTGACTGCCACGCTACGAGTATATTCGTAGCTTTAATTTATTACTTTCTCGTCATTATTTGAAAATTTAAAAAAATGCCTTATTTATTGGCAGAAATTTCGCTGTATTAGTAAAGCGAAATTTACCTTTCAGAATTTGTGGTGGCAAACGACTTTCAAGAAGAAATTTGAAAATTCTTACTTTTTGCGGCAGTCAGCGTGTTAACATTTTTTTGGAATCATCGTACATGACGGAGTAATCGAGCAAAATGCGTCAGATACACATTCTTTTCCCCTAATCATGCTTTGCCATCTGGAAATCTGATTGATCAGAGCTTTCGCCGTCAAAGTGCTCGTATTGGCGTGAATTGTGTTTGGCGAAAACCATCAGTGGCGCTGTTGTTTCGATGGCAAAATTGCTTTATATGCTTTTATCATAAAAGTTAATAGATGTACCATAAATATTAGTACCATAAATATTAAATTACTTCTCTATTTGTCTTTTTTTTTTTATCTTTTAACCCTCTTGCTGCGTAACCCGAGATATCCTCGGGCATGCATTTTCCGTCTAATTAATACTATTTGGTTATTCCTACCAGTTATTTTTTTAGCGAAAACTTTGATTTAATCAGGACATTTCCCCCGATTACGATAGTCAAAAATTTCTGCTTTAACCCCTTGAGGGGCAAGCAATTTCGTTTGTGAAATGCCGAATTCCCACCGGAAATTTAGAAAAGTTTTGTTTCATAATAAGGAAAAGCAATTTTACGACTTTTTTCCACCAAAGTTAGAAAAGTAAAATTTCATAAAACTTTTCTGGTGCAAATTTTCATTAATCGTAGGTAGGATAAAGTATATCCCACCGCCCTTAAGGGGTTAAAGAACCGGTGATAAAATTTAAAAATTCTGTAAAAGACGCTCATCGCGAAGAATTACGCAGCGAGAGGGTTAATGTGTAAATATGCCCCTCCCCTCTAGAACAGAAAAAAGACATTCGTCATTATTTGGGGGCGGGGGTGTGGCTATTCTGCGTTTCGATGGCTTCTAATGTTTGTTTTTTAAATTATAAATCGGGGTGCGGATGTGGGTGCACTGTATTTTTTTTTCGTTTTTTTTTTACTACAGAAAAACATATAGCACAAAATATTAAAAAAAATACATATAACATATTTTTGTGCTGGCAAAGCAAAGAATGGGGAAATAGTGTAAATTTCAAGTGTGGGTGGGATTCGAGATTTAGATGATTGATTAATTATTGCACTCAGAAAATAACAAGTAGGGAAAAAAATAATAATAATTAAAAATTTCTAATAAATGCAATAATTTTTGTAATTAGTGTAATACATTTTTTCATAATTTTAAACTTAATAATTTTTACCAATTTAAAATTTTTAATCTTTTAATCATCTAATACATTTTATATTTAAAAATAATTTAACTCTTTAAGCTCTTGTGATTATTTGCTGGGCTAGACGAAGTTTTAATTTTTATAAGGGAAGGTTAATCTAGAAAATTGTTTATTTTTTTCTATTTATTATTACAATAAAATAATAAATTCGAAAAAAAAAATATCAAAAAATTATAAAAAAGAGGAAGGAGGGAATTTATAAATGTCCAAATTTTAGTGGATAAATACCGTGTTCTATCAGAACAACATATTAAAATGTTGTAAGCATTGGGTTATGTTTCTTTAAATAACAGAAATAATCGATTATACCATATTCTACGATAATTCGAAAAAAAAAATGTTTAATACAAATGTTCCGTATTTTTTCCCGTAGAACCGGAATCTGCAATAAAAAATTAGAGTTATCATTTAAGATTTCAAAGTTGAACATAATCTGACCCCCAGGCGATCGGGGTCAAATTTGGTATTACTGAATAGCTTTTTTAAAAAGATTTAACACGTATTTTCCCTCTTTTCAATCTCACATGTATTTCTTAAGTTATCCGATCGTTTCCAGACTTTTCGGACACCCTGTATATGTGTCTACGTAAATTCAAGATATATAACTGTTTTCGGAATTTTATTCTATCGAAAAGAAAAATTTGCATGCGGTGAAACTTTTTTCCGGCACTGTATATGTGTCCTCAAAAATATTCATCTTTTTATTAATAGCATCTAATCTAACAAAAAGTTACTTAACACTAGAAAGTCCGAAAATTTTACTCAAGTTTTTTAAAAATATTTTACACCAAAATGTTTAAATTTAAAACTGTTTAACGTGGAATATATTCCCTTGCTTGTGGTATACATTCGTGTAAGATGTGCCGAAAATGGGAAAAAAATTTATTTTTAACCCTTTGAGGGGCAAACAATTCGTTTGTAAAATGCTGAATTCCCACCGGAAAATTAGAAAAATTTTATTTTAAAATAAGGAAATGCAATTTTACGTCTTCTTACCACCAAAGTTAGAAAAGTAAAATTTAATATGTAGGTGGTACATAATATATACCGCCGCCCCTCAAGGGGTTAATTGTGTACGTTATTAGCATCAAAATTGTTAGAAATAGATTAATAAAAAAATAATAATAAACGAACTAACTGCCATATTCAATATTTTAACATGTATGGGAAATGTTAATGGATTACAATAATATTTGCTCAAATTATAGCAAAATAAATGAAAGACCATAATTTTCAAAATAAATATAACAAACAAATAAAACAATATTATTATTTATATGAACTCTCATGAATTCCATTTCCTTCAGATTCCTTTGAATTTCACAAATAGAAATACTTTAGAGTGTGGTATATGAATCATTCTCTGAAAAGTGGCGATTTTATGTCACAGGGATCTTGAAGACATATTATTAAAATTACAAAAAGAAAAGGTGATTTAAACTATCGATATTAATCAGCAGGGCTCGCACCGTTCCTAAAATTTTCGTACTTTGCTACCACTAAATAAAAACGATAATCTTTGTTGTATAGTTCTATTATAGATGTTAAAGGAATGTACCACGAAGAATTCTTATTTACAATACTGGTAGCAAAGTGCGAAAATTTTAGGAACGGTGCGAGACCTGAATCAGTTATACCTATAAACTGTAATTATTTGATGATTGAAATTGAAATATAATATTTTAAATATTTCTTTAAATGCAAAGATCATTCCCTCACTATGTCTCTATTCACATATGTAGAAAAGAAAATGCTTTTACGGCCATTGCAGCATGTATGTTTAAAATATTTTTTTTTAATCCAATTAATATAGTTAAATAAATATTTAGCCATTTAATTATATTTATATTTTATGTAATGAAAGAATTAGGTTACATTTTTAATAATGTCCCTAGTATTTGTCATCATTCCCTCACATAACTATAAATTTGCCTCTATTTACTTAGTAGAAAGCAGCACATGCATTATATAGGTCAAGGACAGTTTGTACATGAGCAAAGTGAAGCAGCAATCTTGGTGTTTCCTCAAAACCATTCCTGAATAGCTAGCACATGGATTTCAAGTACTAGATCAAAGTAAGTATTTTTATTACAGTCAATCAGGGTAACTTTGATCCGCATTTTCTCTATTTTCATATGCCACACTCTTATTTGAAGAATATTGTCGCAACTAGGGGCATAAAAGAGAAGAAATGACCCTAAATTTTTGTTTGACTATCAAAAATTAAGGAATAATAAGGATAAAAGCAATAAAAAATGTATTTTTAGCCCGGTTCAAAGTTACCCAGCCATTTAGGGTAACTTTGCACCATATAATAAATTTTTATATAAAATAATTCATTATAAAAAAAGTATTGCAGTCAGGACAACTTTAAACCCCCAAAAATGTTTTCAGATATGTAAAGACTGCGAATTTACATTTCCCAACATCACAAGATTTGTATAATTTATGATATTACAGCAAATATCAGGCATAAGCAAACTGGAAGAAGAGAACCATGAACATTTAGAAATAAAAAAAAAACTGTTTATTGTTCATATAAAACATAAAAATGCAGTGAAAAGCAATTTTCAATGTTTTAACTCAATAATATATCCATAGTTACAGTAATACATGCAAGTACTAGTATTATTCAAACAAGAATAAAAAATGTCGAACGAATGAAATGTCAAATTTGAGTAGCTCCGCCCCTAATCACGCCTCTAAATGAATTTTATGTATTGTAAACATATTTGTGAAAATATTTACATGTTATATCTAATGTTCATTTTCGGCATTTATATAAGATATACGTGCAAATATGGGAAATTTTTGACAGTAGCACCTATAATTAGTAAATTATAAGCATCAGTATAACTTTGAGCCGCTTCAAAGTTACCCTGAAAATGCGGTAAAATGTTAGTACCTTCTCATTTTACATTTTATTGACTATTAATAAATGAATAATCACAAAATATTAAAACATTTACAACATTTAGATAATAATATGTCTTATAAATAAGTATATTGTTACTTACTATGAAAATTTAATTGGATTACAACAACTTCAAAACAGCTTTCAAAATTAACTTGAAAACAGTAGTTTACGAAAATAGTTAGATGATGCAATTAATTGCGCATAATGTTGCTAATTTATTTTCTAAAATAAAGAGTAGAAATTCCAGTTTAGAACCTTACCAACAGAGCACAGTTCTGGAGTTTATTTAGTCTTTTAGAGTAAAAAATATTGAAAAATAGGAGGTGGTGCAAAGTTACACACCGTGGTTCAAAGTTACTTTGATTGACTGTATCTATCATTCCCTCATCTATTATGAATTTAATAAAAACTAATGAAATGCCTTTTTATGTTGTTATATTATTAGAAATGTGTTTCAAAAGATATTTAGTAACTGAAAGTATACCTTAGACCAGTGTTGCCTGTCGGCTACTTTTTTTTAATTCAGTTTTCTTGATTGGCACCCCTTTTTTGAAATGGTAAAATTTGCCTTATTTAATGACATGTTAATTAAGGCGAAAAAAATGGAACTTTTACCATTTCAAAAAAGTGGTGCCAATCAAGAAATCTGAATTGAAAAAATGTAGCCAACTTTCAACACTGCCTTAGACTAATTATTTTTGTAAACATTGTTTTCAGAAGTATTTCATGATTCCCTCATAATTTTAATGTATAAGGGAATGATCTGACTCCATTTATATATGTACTAAACAGTAAAATAAGAAAATCTAATGTAATAAAATGCACATTAAAAGACTGATAAGATTTTTAATTAAAGTAAAGTTAATTCATTTATAATTTATATTATGTTATTGAGAGAAGTAAAAAATAAGTTAAAAAAATCTATTGTACTAAATCAAATAAACATAAACTCTGCTAAATGTTAATGCTTTATCTTTATTTTTCACTTGAAATAGAGTAAAAAAAAATATTGACAGTATGACTTCTAATTATTATTTTTTTTTAACCCGGGAGGACGTGTGCCGGAGCTGGTAGACCCAGAGTGCGTATAGTTTTATTAGTATTGTCACCACTACCATTTTAAAAGTAATCTTCAACTTATTTTATCGCAAAATGTTTAATATTTGTCTCCAACTGAATAAGGTGACGATTATTATTTGTATTTATTGGTGACAAAGGGAAAACAATTCATACCCTGGGTATGCTCGCATTCTTCCGGGTTAAATAATAAAACTACGATGGGGAAATTATGTAAGGAAGAATTAAGGCTGAAAAAAGAAAGAATATGATAGAATGAGAAGAGAAAAAAAATCAGATATAGTGTTGCTTGCAAAATTAAGAGAAAAGAGAGAGACTAAAATATTTAAAAAAAAAAAATGAGAATTGGCACGTCAAAATAGTAAATAAAATGACTCCACATAAATTACGGCAAACAAAAAAAAAAAAAAAAAAAAAAAAAAAAAAAAAAAAAAATCCAAAAATTATTGACAGAAGAAATGCAGCGAATAGGCTATAGATACAGATAATGTGCAACAGCCAACATGTACCAAGAATTCAAATTGTATTTCAGTCACACCCCAAATAAATGTTTCATTTAGTAAGGTATCACACACAAGAATTGTTTCCAGGCATACAAAAATGCCTCGTCTACTCCTTGCAACATGCGAGTATAAATTTGATAAATAATTCTTTTATTGATAGAAATGACACTATAATCAAATAAACCATTTTAAAAAATATGTTTCATTCTTGTCTACTAATAGTTACATCAAAACTAGTGTGTTATATGAAAAGAGTCAATTTTAACGGTGATCTGTCATTCCCTCATACATAGTATCATTCCCTCATTTTTTTTCAATTATTAACCCTCTCACTGCGCAGCCCGAGCTATGCTCGGGCATGCACTTTCCCGTCAAATTAATACTATTTGGTTGTTCCCACCAGTTATTTTTTAGCGAAAACTTTGTGTGATTTAATCAGGACATATGCTCCGATTACGATAGTCAAAAATTTCTGCTTCAAAGAACCGGCGATAAACGATTAAAAAATTCTGTAAAAGACGCTCATCGCGAAGAATTACTTGCGCATCGAGAGGGTTAAAATAATTAAAATCGCAGAAGATCTATCAGGTACAGTTTGATTCATATTATTTTTTGAAAAATACAGCGATAAGGTACTTGCAGGCTAAATTTTGAGATTTTTGAGGCAATTTTATTGGGGCTCAATTTTTTTAAAACAACCACTTTTCAGAAAATGACCCATATACAGAAACATGGCACGGTACACAAGCCTACATCACGGTCTTTACAATAACCTCGAGTCTCGCATTGTATCCTCTTTCCCTTTTCACCAGTTTTACGACAACAAAGGAAACAATGTCTGGTTGGAGTAGTCTTTTTCTCCGTTGGTAGAATATTTTCAGGAAAGTGTCGACCCGTATGTTGCAACAAGTTCATATTAGGACGCCCTGGTCCTGTCCGCTGAATGTATGGCTTATTAACTTCAATGATTTGTTCCACAATTGAAATTCTGTAGTCCATATTGCATTTTCCACCGCCTGACGACAGATAAATAATAAAGAAATTCCAAAGTTCTTGAACCAGAAGATGGAAAAATATCTTTACGTAGTGTTTCTTTCCACGTTTTCTGGCAATGGGATAGTCTGTAAGGTGTTGATCAACTTTTTCAACACCTCCCATAGTGTTGTTATAGTCAGCAGCTACTTTAGGTTTCAGTTTCTTTTGCTTCTTCTATTCTTCCGTTTCAATCATTTCTGTACTAAAGAGCGAAGAAAGCTGGGAATTTTTATTCTTGTCGTGCCATTTCAGGACTGTGACTTTCCCACGCTGGAAAGCCAGAACGTTCTGGTTCGAACAGAAATATAAAAAAATAGCAAAAAACTTGAAGGGTAATTCCATGCGCAGATTTGTTACAATTTGAAATACAAAAAAAGTCTTAGCATTTTTAAAACATGAAAGCGAAGACTTTAAAGTTTTCATTTGTGTGGGTAATTGAGCTGGGTGTATTGATAAAATTTACAATATTTCGCAATATAATTGCAGTATGTGTAAAAATAAAGTGTCAAAATATTCACATTTAAACAGGTTTTCATGTAATATCAGGGCTCCCAAATAATCCGCCAACTGAATACCAATATTTTTTTAGAAAAATTTTCTTTTTAGATTTTTCCTACAAACTGCCTAGAAATTACCTTGTAAAGTTAATTCTAGCGCAAACCTAACATAACATTTTCTGTTAAAATTTATTGGTATTCAGTTGGCGGACCATTTGGGAGCCCTGTAATATGTAAGTAAAATCGACTTATTGACCAATTTTGAGGTAAACCATAGCTGCCAACCTTTACGCTTTTTTGCTACCACTAAAATGTAATAGACATTTTCGCCTTTTTTTATCATGAGATTTCGACGGTTAAATCAATTAATATTTTCTGTAAAATTTTAGTGGTAGATAGAAAGCGTAAATGTTGGTAGCTGTGGATAAACTGTCTTTATAACGTTTGCAAATTATGACGTTATTTTTAGTTTAATGACAATCTGGAGCAAAAAAAAAGGAACCAACATCGGTAATTTAATCACAAAATCCATCTAAAATTGTAAGTCTATGATAATTGCAATTGTTGTCAATTGTTAAATAGTAAAACTAAATTTATTCAATTACTGTGTAGTTTTATTAGGCCTACTTTTATATAAGTAAATGATTAGCCTGATTTATCCTAATGTAGTAACACTATTTCGTACAGTATTTCAATATGTACACTAGAAAAATAATAAAAGCTATGATTCTAGTAAGTGAAACCTCACCCGATTTTTTGTTGTTGTTGTTGTTACAAATTTACGCATTGAGTGCTATTTTCACAAGCAAATGGTAATCCCGGTCAAAATCAAGTGCAGAATATACCTTTTCACTTTCATGTAGTTTTAACACAAGAAATTTTAATTTTGACTTGTAGGGTTGAAATTTTCGTAGGTTTCAAATTTTCATTTCCTCAATTTACTCTATTGCAATGTATTATTAAATGAATATAATTGAACTTTGACGAAATTATTTTATTTGCAGCTGGATACTTTTCCTTTTTCCGAGAAAATTTTTATTATTGTACAAATTAATTGTTAAAAAGAAGTTTCTGGACCGCATAGCTCTGGCGCTTAGCGGAAAGTACGTGTTTATAATGTATAAATTTATAGAGTAAATTTTAACATTTCACACCAGAAAACATAAAAAGTTATTTATTAAACTTTTTCTCTTTCCACGATAGCGGAACATTGCGTAATCATTTTGAAAAAAATTCAAGATATCATTGCCTTTTCCGTTTGTGGATGGCATTGATTGTAAAAGAAAAAGAACAAAGCGTTATAAGTATGCGAACAAACTTAATGCTGGAATCCGCATTCACGCTGGAATGCTGCAATTGCGGTTACTTCTCCCATTTAAGATAGGACGCTTACTTATATCGCTTTGAAAAAAGAAGCTAATCGTAATGTTATTCAAAATCAAAAATTGATGCTAGCTGAATGTTTTAGCTGCTTTTACACTCATTAATTTGATAACATACATAGCTCCCAACTTGTACGGATTTTCACTACCACTAAAATTTAACGGAAATTTCTGCCTTATTTAATTATCAACATTAGTTGCAATTCGGCGATTGAATTAGGCAAAATTTTCTATTAAATTTTAGTGGTAGCAAAAATCCGTACAAGTTGGCAGCTATGAACATACATTGAACTTTTTAGTTACTTATGCAAATATATTTCTAACTACAACAATAAAAAAACCCACCTGAAATCTTTTATTCCCCTTTTTAAAATATGTTATATTAGCTTAAGTTATTTTTTAAAGTTTGAGTTAGTGGTGTATTACAATGCTGTACGTGAAATTTTAATGGTAATCTTAAAGACAAGCGAATATTTTTTTTAATTTATGCTTTTTGGCTACACACAAAAAATATTTGATCAAAAGAAGTTTGGGGAATGAGATAGGAAACGTACAGTATTAATTGCATTTCCTTCTGATTTTAAATTTGCTACTCGAAGAGTGTCGCATATTCTTCATTAAATATTTTATGACTTTATTGTAATAAAACTGTGGTATAATAGGATAGAAGTTGTAATATGACTCTATTGCCAACGTGATAGAAAGGAAAATATATTATATTTAATAATAATATACACAATTTTATTAAACTAAATAATGAAGGAAATTACAGAACTCTAATGGTGTACAATCGTGGAAAAAAAGTAAACATCCGCTACTAACTCTGCACTTAATTATAATAGAAGAAAGTATCTGCTACCAAACGATTAGAAATAATGTCTACTATTATATGATAATATAAAATTTGTTTAGGGAGCCATCTACAAAGCAAAACCAGATCAAACTTCGTTTTTTTCAATGGTAACACCCATTTTTGACAATATCTTTTAAATCTTCGGTTGAAACCTTTATACCTAAAAAGGAAATTTCAAGTCTTTTGGATGGTATATTTATGATTATAAACAATAAAAATTCAGAGATTCTAATGTTAAATCACATTTTCATATATTTATTAATATCTCCTGAAATTATAACCTAATATGATATCTTTTTCTGTGGTTATAATAATAAAAAACTCAAACATAAATACATTGAATTGTAATTAAAAAAAAATTATAATAGGAATTATGAACTACGAAACTAATATTCGAAAAAAAATAATATGAATTGCAACTTACAATTTTTTTGATAGGTTTATATTTATTATGCCCTGCTTTATGCGAATTCTCAATTTCAATTTTTTTTTCAACTTATTTTCGAATTATGATTAAAAAATATCAAAATGACGGTTTAAGGGCCGTTTATGATGTGCTGAAAAGCATAATTTTCAAAAAATATATTTTACTCATTTTATAGAAATATCTGCGCTGGCAATAGCCGAAACTTATTAAGCGAGTGAAATGTTCATATTGGGAAGAAATAAGACATTGACCCCTTCGGGACAAACGTCTTTTAACGAATTTTTTATGATTTATGACCGGTTTTTTAAAACAGAAATTTTTGCCTGATTGAATTGGGAAAATGCTCGGATTAAATAAGGCAAAATTTACAATAAAAATGTATTGGTGAGAATAATCACTGATTCTGAGCACCTTACGCGGAACGAATACCGGTCGCTCGTTCCCAAAGTGTTAATAGAAGTCACATAGTCATTCTGTAGCATTTCAACAATCGAGTACTGAACTTCAATTTGGATACAGCCCCTAAAATAGACTCATTTTAAAATAATTAATTTCTCTGAAACTAATCATACGAATTTCTTGAAAATTTGTTTTTAGGCTAATTGAAAGATTTAGAATCTATTAATGGTGTCAGACTTTGGTATTGCTATGTTTAGGTTCGTTTTGATATGTCGATAGTTCCCTAAGCAAATTTAATAAACAGCATTTAATAGTAGACTTTATATTAATTCGTTTGGTTTGATTTGATTTGAAATCCGCCGTAGTGGAGATTGCTTTGAGGCCTGTAGCAACAATGGTTGTCGCCTCGAATGATCCTTATTTATACGCAGAAATTGTAACACAAATCAGACACGACAATTTTTATTTCTCTACATTAAATATATATATTATTTTGAAAACACAATCACAATTACATCCATGTCTTACCCAGGGACTGGAACTCGGACCCTCAGCGTGACAGCAGCCTCCGCTTACCGACCACACCACCGGACGACAATTCGTTTGATATCAGAAACTTTGTTCTACAATAATTTGTTGCAGAGTTAGAAGGGGTTGTTTGCACTTTTTTTCTACGACTCTACGTATATATGTGTATATCTTAAAAGTTTAGAAATAAAATAGTAACAGTATATTTTCTTCCCTTCAATCATACTCTTGCAGTATGTTTCGTATGCTTAATTAAGAGTTAAGTAGATGTATCTTTTTTTTTTTTCTCATTCACATGTTTTTAATAAAAATATCTGCATGTTAACACTTTCAGGCTCAAAGTACTTTAATAGATAAAAGGTTGAAATAATTCAATGACCCCGGGATTTACGAACAAATTTATTTGAAAGTAAGTAAAAACCTTTTCACGCACAATCTAAAAGGCAAAAAATCGTTTTAAAATACTGGTGCGTCGTGGCATTTGGGCACTAAAATTAAGATGGACAGAATTTATCCCACTATGCCGGAAGAGGTTAACACATTACCGATGGTATGTTTTTTGTTAAATCCAGATTTAAAAACAGTAGGAGATTCCACTTCTTCTAAAAGCCTGTAAATGAGTTTCAGAGATGGGCTTATCAAATTTATGCATCAGTAATAATCTTTCAATCTGTGGAATGGTTATAAAATAGATTACAAACTCAACAAATATATAAACATTTTGTATATGAATAATATGCTAAAAATGTATTTCTTATAAGGTAGAAGCAACGCTCTTAGTTTTCTGAATAAAAACGTGATTTCTTGATAATATGTAATTCGATAATGTGCTAAGATGTTGCGCATATTAGACAAGGGAGTTTTGAATAAAGAGGAGGTGACATAACGTAGTGGCTAAAGGTTGCGAGTGAAGTAACTGAATGAGGTTATCACAAGATGGCGGTTGATTTTCGACATCGGATCAGCAGTTTCGGATGATCACCGAACCAAACTTCTAGCAGTAAATTTTGAATAGAAAATTTTGGCTTTTTTTACCTGTTTATTCCTGCAAAATTTCTCTTACAAATATGGTAAAAAAAATTATTCGTTTTTAGAGGTGGAAGTTGGCCCGGTTATTATAGTCTCTTTCCCTGACACTGACAGGAGGTTGTTTAGGTTTTCACAATATGGCGAAATCGGAAGGCCTGACTGCCGCCGAAGTAAACTTCCATCAGTAAAACTAAATATCTGTTTTGGCCATAATTATGACTGAAATTCTGATTTTGATAAGAAGTTTAACACTAGAAAGACAGGGAATTTTACTCAGATTTTATAAAAATATTTGGCACCAGAAATTTTATTTTATATTATTAACTTATTTATTTAACTGGATTTCTTTTTCTTTGTATCTTTTAACCCTTTCAGGGGCAGAGGAATTCTGTTAGTAAAATGATGAAATACTTGACTGACACCAGAATATTCAAACGAATTTCTTAGTAAATAATAAAACGCTATTTTGCACTTTAATTAAAAAAAACAACATTTTATTAAAATATTCTTGGTACCAGTAGTCAGTTTTGGAATTAAAATTAGGTGGCTAGACCCTCTAGCCACTGCCCTTGAAAGGGTTAAACTAGTTTTATAAAGAAATTTCTGGTTCGAACCGAAATACATTCATTTAGTAGCGGTCAAAATGACCGCTCGCCGACTTTCTAGTATTAAATAAGAAGAAAATTTTAATTCCAACTTGCCGGTGGAGGTTTGCCCCTGCAATAATGAGGCACTGCGAATCTGGTTACAGTTAAGTCTTCACTGTTTTGAGGATAACGTTTCATAAGTCGATTTTAAGTTGACTTTATACGCAGAATTTGATCGAGTTAAAATTTTTTCTAATATCAAACAATTTAACTTTCAAGAAACAACTATAGCAGTAAGAAATATATACACTTCTGAAGTGACGCTTATAAAAGTTATGTGATTATATCTATTTAAATAAAAGATATCAATGGAAATGTGTTTATTTTTTATGTATCAATTGAGTTAATAAAATTTGATTTAAAATTATGCTTGGAGTGTTCAGTTTTGAGTACCAGTATTTGATGATAATAATCTGCGATTCTCTAATTGTCTTTTTGTTTATTAACTGAATTTTGAATGCGTTTTATTTTTTTTTTTTTTAGAATATATTAAACTAAGCTTTAAAATGAACAAAAAAAAAAGGTTCAGTCAAACTTTAAATTTTGAAGAAAATGTACTTATTTCACTCTTAAAACTGGAAATTTAAGTTTAAAATTTCAAGTGATGAAAATAAATGTATAAATTTCATCTTACGATATAATGATTTTCAACTTTTACTACTTGCGCAACTATACCGATTTATTCAGATAAGCCGCTGCTTCCCTCATTAGATTTGAAGGTTTATTGGTATAAAGTATAAAGGCGCTTAACCACACAAATTTTATTCGGTTAGCACCACTTTAAAAAAAAAATTACTTTTACTTAAACAATCATGAAACGTTCCTATCTTTATTCCTTTTTACTGGTGCCTAAAACAAATTCCGTATGCTCTTTTTGAGGGCGCATATATGCACCCATGATCCTGAACCGGTTAAGGGGGGTGGGAGTTAATCCCCCACCCCTAAATTTAGCTAAATGGTTTTTTTTGAGGTGCATTATTCTTTGCAATAAGAGTATAATATACAATTAGTGTGAATATCCT
The DNA here is from genome assembly GCA_963932465.1 of Maratus speciosus. Lineage (NCBI taxonomy): Eukaryota > Metazoa > Arthropoda > Arachnida > Araneae > Salticidae > Maratus > Maratus speciosus. The sequence continues at coordinate 138,768,044 of OZ010793.1, forward strand.
GTGAGCCCGATACCATCAGTTTAACTGGGCACAGTTCTTTTTATTTCTTTTATTGAAACATATACAGTCAATCAGGGTAACTTTGATCCGCATTTTCCCTATTTTCATATACCACACTCTTATTTGAAGAATATTGTCGCAACTAAGTGCATAAAAGAGAAGAAATGATCCTAAATTATTGTTTGACTATAACAAATAAAGAAATAATAAGGATAAAAGCAATAAAAAATGGATTTTTAGCCTGGTTCAAAGTTACCCAGCCATTTAGGGTAACTTTGCACCATATGATAAATTTTTATATAAAATAATTAATTATAAAAAAGCATTGTAGTCAGGACAGCTTTAAACACCAAAAAATGTTTTCAGATATGTAAAGACTGCGAATTTACATTTCCCAATATCACAAGATTTGTATAATTTATGATATTACAACAAATATCAGGCATAAGAAAAGTGGAAGAAAAGAACCATGAACATTTAGAAATTAAAAAAAACCTGTTTATTGTTCATATAAAACATAAAAATTCAGTGAAAAACAATTTTCAATGTTTTAACTCAATAATATATCCATAGTTACAGTAATACATACAAGTACTAGTATTATTCAAACAAGAATAAAAAACGGCGAACACATGAAATGTCAAATTTGAGTAGCTCCGCCCCTAATCACGCCTCTAAATGAATTTTATGTATTTTACACATATTTGTGAAAATATTTACATGTTATATCTAATGTACACTTTCGGTATTTATATAAAATATACGTGCAAATATGGGAAATTTTCTACAGTAGCACCTATAATTAGTAAATTATACGCATCAGTCTAACTTTGAGCCGGCTCAAAGTTACCCTGAAAATGCGGTAAAATGCTAATGCCTTCTTATTTTACATTTTCTTAACGATTAATAAATAAATAATCACAAAATATTAACACATTTACAACATTTAGATAATAATATGTCTGATAAATGAGTATATTGTTACTTACTATGAAAATTTAATTGGATTACAACAACTTCAAAACAGCATTCAAAATTAACTTGAAAACAGTACTTCACAAAAATAGTTAGATGATGCAATTAATTGCGTATAATGTTGCAAATTTATTTTCTAAAATAAAGAGTAGAAATCCCAGTTTAGAACCTTGACAACAGAGCAGAGTTCTGGAGTTTATTTAGTCTTTTAGAGTAAAAAATATTGAAAAATAGGAGGTGGTGCAAAGTTACACCCCGTGGTTCAAAGTTACCCTGATTGACTGTAACGAACAATTTTTCATTCTATAAGAAATTCAGAAAATATTTAAATTTGCACAAAATAAGACGTAATGAGATAACAAAATATACATAAAACACTTGCATGAATACTATTTTCTTATCTCACGGCCTTATTTCTATAATATATTACTGTTCATTTTAAGGAAAATGTGATTTATGTTTTCTAAATTTCGATTTTTAAAGAAAAAAGATTTTGTGCTCTTTTTTTTAACACGTTCCAACAAAGTTGAAAAGTGCTTATGCATTCGGTTTGTCTATCCGTCTGTCAGTCTGCCCACGCTCTAACTCCCGAAAATATACTCGGATTTTCATGCAATTGATAAACATTATTTAGGTTCACAAAGTCATGTTTGGTATTGTATATGAAGTATGTGGGATTAATAGTTCATTTACAGGGGCACTCAAAATAATTTTATCACGTTACGGTATATGGGAAAAAGGCGTTTGCAGAGTATTTTAATGAGATTACGTTATCTTAAATGTATTGAAACTGATATAAATCACTGAATTTCCCTACAAGATGATCACGATAGAATAGGGCGTTCAAAGCATTCATCGTTCATTTAGGGACACACAAAATAAATCGGTTATAGTACTGTCTTCGTGTACTAATTGATAAAAATTGCTTTTAAAAATCTGGTATGCACTTTTAAATTCAACTAATTTTTTGCATGTTATTCGTTATATCTAAATTTTATACCTCATGTACAGGGCTGCACAAATGAATACACGTGCCATTCTCCTTATTAGCGGAAATTCCTTAACCCCTTGGGGGGCAAGCAAAATGTCTCTAAATATTGAATTTTCACTGGAATAATAGAAATTATTTATTTTTAAATAAAGAAAAGCAAACCTATAACGAATTCCTCCAAAGTTAAAAATATAAAATTTACTTAACATTTTCTGGTGAGAACTTGTTTAAATTAGGTGGGATATATTTTATTCCACCGACCCTCAAAGGGTTATAGAAAATTTACAACTGAGGCATATGTATTTCTTAACTAAATTTTGGCAAGCATATAGTTAATAGATACATATCTATATATCATATACAGGGATGTTCAACTTATTTCGATAATTTTCTGATTGTAGACGGGAATTGCTGAAATTGGGTTTTCAAATGTGTTATGCGTAACCATACGGTTGAATTAGACATAATATTTTAACTTATTAAACAGTGCAGTATTGTTAGATTATTTTGAATGTGTTGGAAAGTGTTTCCTAATCTATGCTTGACGAATGATTTTTTTCTTTCTCGCTGTATTTCTAGACAACAAAAGAATATAGATGTCACTCTTACACAAAAATTACAAAGACAAAAATGCTCTATTCTAATAATTTATTGAAAAACTTATGTTCAACGCTTTAAAGAAAATCTTTTGGTCCTTTATTCGAAATCGTTACTTGCAATATAAAGTTTCTGCGGATTATAAAAATTGAGTTTAGGGCCGTATCGTTTTAAATGCGACCTTTTTCTTTCATTGGAATATAAAAATGGATTATTGATATTAAAAATGGATTATTGCTTCAGAAAGCGAACAAATCTCTAAATACACAAAAGACAAGAGGTAAAAAAAAAATGTATAGTTTCTAATGTGAATATCTCTTTTCTATGCATATATAAAACGCACAACCTTGGACGAGATATCATTCGAAATGTTTTTGATCCCGTTTTCGACTTAGTACAATTCGTTGAAACACGTGTTTGATGAAGACATTGCAGATAGTGTAAAATTCTAGAAAAACAAGTCGGAAATTGTACGTCACACGATGCAAATAAGGTGCGTACTATAACTAGTTTTATAAATATTCAGATCTTGGTGTCATAGCTCTAAAAATGCATCAGTACAAAATTTGTTACGATTATATGTATTAAATTCAGTAATACAGTAATAATACGACTGCATCTTAGATAGGGCGTACTTGCCATGACAACCTAGAATCATTACCTATCATGGGATATCATTGAATTCATTACGTAAATAGTATTTAATAGAATGCAGGACACTTTTAATAATATATTTTTAAGTTTTAATTCGATATTCATAAAATATGAAATGAGTCGACAAAATTCTGCAACGATTATACACTGACGGAAAAAAAATCCCAACACCAAGAAAGACTTGTGTTAGATAAACGAAACTTGGTAGGCGTGTTTATACATCTGAAAGATGACATCGATTGAAATTTCGCGCTTCGCGCATAAGTGTGGCGCTAGTAGCGCCACTCAGAACTTGCAGATCAGGTTTACTTTAACTCTTTCCGGCACACTGTGCCCGGTTCGGGATACCTAATTTTAATTCCAAACTTACGAGCGGCACCAAGAATATTTTAGTAAAATTTTGCTTTTACAATGAATAGTTAGAATAGCATGTTTTCAATTAAAAAAAAAAAAGTCGTTTTAAAATTCCGGTGTCAGTCCATCATTTCATTATTTTACAACAAAATTGCCCGTGCCGGAAAGGGTTAAATGCGTGCTGTAAAGTTCGTGGGCGTTATTTAGCTTCGAAATGTGACGTATTGAGTTGATGTTAGCCATGAATGCCTTTAACAAGACGAAAAAGCCACTGTCAACAGCTCACCGAATTGGAACGAGGCCGCATATTTGGGCTACGAGAAGGTGGATTTTCTTTCCGCGATATTGTAGAAAGACTTGGCTGGAATGTATCCACTGTGCATGATTGTTGGAAGCAGTGGTCAAGGGATGGTACTGCCTCAAGTAGACCGTGTTCCAGGCGGCCATGTGCACTCCTGAGAGGGAAGATCGCCGTATTCAGCGTACGCCTGTGGCGCATCGTACTGGTCTGCGGCAGAAATTCGAGCTGCAGTTGGTACCACAGTGCCACAACGAACATTTAGAAATCGGTTACTTCAAGGACAGCTCCGAGCGAGGCGCCCTGTAACGTAAATTCTACTGAATCTAAGCCATTGCCGTTTGCGAAGCCATTCGTGTCAAGCCAGAGCTCACTGGTGGGCAGAGTGGAGATCTGTTGTGTTTCTCTTTCATCAGAAAACACAACAGATCTCCACTTCGCCCTACAATGAGCTCTGGCTTGACACCAATGGCGTCGCAAATGGCAATGGCTTGGAGTCAGTAGAATTCATGTTACAGAGCGCCTGGCTCGGAGCTGTCCTTGAAGTAACCGATTTCCAAATGTTCGTTGTGTCACTGTGGTACCAACTGCAGCTCGAATTTCTGCCGCAGACCCAGTACGATGCGCCACAGACGTACGCTGATTACGGCGATCTTCCCTCTCAGGAGCGCCACGTGGCCGCCTGGAACCCGGTCTTCTTGAGGCAGTACCATCCCTTGACCACTATTTCCAACAATCATGCACAGTGGATACATTCCAGCCAAGTCTTTCTGCAATATCGCGGAAAGAAAATCCACCTTCTCGTATCCAGAATATGCGACCACGTTCCAACTCGGTGAGCTGTTGACAGTGGCTTTTTCGTCTTGTTAAAGGCATTCTTGGTTAACATCAACTCAATATGTCACATTTCGAAGCTAAATAACGCCCACTAAACTTTACAGCACGAATTTAAAGTAAACCTGATCTGCAAGTTCTTAGTGGCGCTACTAGCGCCACACTTATGCGCGAAGCGCGAAATTTCAATCGATGTCATCTTTCAGATGTATAAACACGCCTACCAAATTTCGTTTATCTAACACAAGTCTTTCTTGGTGTTGGAATTTTTTTCCGTCAGTGTATATATTCAAACCATTTGGTTTCAAACCATTTTGTATTTCAAACCATTTGGTTGGGTAGTTTTTGTGCTGTTATTTACAGATAGGCGGAAGAAAGACGGACGGAAAAAACGACTACGTATTTATATAATTGCAAACGCGCCTAAAAGCATATCAGCAAAAAATGTCATAGATTTCCGTGTAAAAACATCGCACAGGTCTATTGGTAATTGGTGATAAAAAATTCTTGACTCTTTCAGGGACAAGTAATTGTGTCAAATGTATTCAAATGTTGAATTTACACGTGAATTTCGAAAACTTTTATTTGAAAAAGAAAAAAAAAAGAAAGAAAGAAAAAGGACACGCAATTTAAAGTTATATTTTGTTGAAAATTTTAAAAGAAAATGTCTATTTAAATATTCTGGAAATAAATTTAGATTAAAATAAGCGTTATAAAAATCATACAGCCCTTCAAAGGGTTAAACCGCTTTTATGAATATAAATCTATTATCACACCCTCACTTCCCTTTCTATTAAAAAAAAGAATTGTTCGCTTTAAAGAGTAAGAAGTGTTGCAGTTTTAAAATACAAGTAGATTTTTAAGTGTATTTCAAATTTTTATATACAAAAAAAAAAAAAAATGCTCTTTCTTCTATTTTTTAGAACAAAAATGCACCAATTAGAGAATAAATTTTTTGTTTAGTTCCTAAGATAACTTCGTATTCATTTTTTTTCTCCGCGAAGGGTGAAAGGCTGAATCAATCTTGCCTAGCCTGCAGTCGAACTCTCGAAGTATACTAGTTCGGAACTTTCAATATTTGTTACAATTCCGTATGTAGACGGCCCTCTAAGAAAAAAAAAATATGTGCAATATTACTTAGCAGACGCTATTAGTAGTTGAAAGATACCACTCATGTAATTTGCACAAAAGTAAGACATAAGGAAATAAGGAAATATACATAAAACACTTGTATGAATATAATTCTCTTTTTTCTCGTCCTCGTCCTCATTCTATTGAAAATAAGCTTTATGTTTTCTGAATTTCATATTTTTACAGGAAAAAGATTTTCTTTTTTGTATTTATGGACAACAAAAGATTATAGATGTCACTCTTTCCAAAAAAATACAAAGACAAAAACGCTCTATTCTAATAACTTATTGAAAAACGTACGTTCTACGCTTTAAAAGAAATCTTTTGATCCCTTATTCGAAATCGTTATTTCCAATATAAAGTTTCAACGGATTAGGAAAAGTGAGTTTACTGCCGTATCACTTTAAATGCGTTCTTTTTCTTTCAAGGAAAATAAAAATGGATTATTTATTTGTGCTTCAGAAAGCAAAAACGTCCCTAAATATATAAAAGATAAGACGTAAAAAATAATATATATAATTTCTAATATGAATATCCCTTTTCTATGAACACATAAAACGCACTATAATGAATGAGATATCGTCGGTACCATGTCAAACTATCCAATATGAAAACATTACTTCCAGTGTGCTACTTTTTAAAAATTCAGATTTCTTTATTGGCACCACTTTCCTGAAATGGTAAAATCCCCCTTGTTTTCGCCTTAATTATTTTGCCATAAAACAAGGTTAAATAAGGTGAATTTTACGATTTCAAAAAAGTGGTGCCAATCAAGAAATTTGGATTTACAAAAAGCAGCAAGCTCACTGTTTTCATGAGTCATTCTCTGAAAGTGGCAATTTTATGTCCCAGGGGTCTTGAAAACATATTTTTAAAATTACAAAAGGAAAAAGTTATTTAAACTATCAATATTAATCAGTTGTACATATAAACTGTAATTATTTGCTTATCGAAATTGAAATATAATAAATTAAATGTATTTTTGATACAAATATCATTATTCCCTCAATATGTCCCCTGTCACACATGTAGGAAAGAAAATGCTTTCTATGCCATTGCAGTCTAGGACGATTTGTACATAAGTCAAGTGAAGCACCTATCTTTTTGTTTGCTCAAAAACATTCTTGAATAGCTAGCACATGGCTTTCAAATACTAAATCAAAGTAAGTATTTTTATTATCCGTCATTCCCTCTTCTATTATAAATTTAATAAAAACTAATGAAATGTCTTTTTTTATGTTGTTATATTACTATAAATGTGTTTCAAAAGATATTTAGTAACTTAAAATACACATTAGACTAATCATTTTTGTATAAAATGGTTTTCAGAAGTATTTCACCATTCCCTCACAATCATTCCCTCATAATTTTAATGTAAGAGGGAATGATCTAAATCCATTTATACATGTACTTAACAGTAAAACATGAAAATTTAATGCAATAAAATACACATTAAAAACTCATTAATTAATTAGCGTAATTAAAATATTACATTTTTAATTTTTATTATTTTACTGTGAGAAGTTAAAAATAAATAAAAAGAAATTTTGCACTAATTCAAATAAACATTAACTCTCCTAAATGTTAATGTTTTATCTTTAATTTTTCAATTGACATAGAGTAAAAAAAAATATATTATTTATTGACAGTATGACTTCTAATTATAATTTCTTTTCTTTTTTAATCCTTTCAAGGGCGGTGGTATGTTTATGAAACCACATAATTTTAATTCCCAACTTTTTTCTATTTAACATTCATGTGGAACATAGCATTTTTCAAACTTACAAATAAATTTGTTCTTAAATTACGGTGCAAATCATTTATTTGAACATTTTAGCAATGGAAGTACTTTGAAATTAAAATATCAGAAGATCTATCAGGTACAGTTTGGTTCATATTATTTTTTGATAAATATAGCAATAAGGTACTTGTAAGCTAAATTTTGAGATTTTTGTGGCAATTTTATTTGGCCGCAATTTTTTCTTTTTAAACAGCCACTTTTCAGAGAATAACCCCCATGTAGGATAGTTTGACATGATACCGACGATATGAGATGTAAATTTTCAACTAGGAGAAAAATGTCCGGATCAGGGGACGAATCAGGGAAGTTTTGGCTGAAGCTGACAATGTTCTACCATCTGAGCTAACCGGGACAATATGGTGGATCTAATTCACCCAGCTAACCTTATTGATTATCCTCTTCAGTTCCGAAGCTAAAATAATAATACAAATGCGTATTCATTAGTTTTTTCCAAACAAAATGACATCATAAATGACAGAAAAACTATGTTTTCTGAAATGATCCCTTTAAGCGCTTAGTAATTTAGGTTCAAAAATGTGGATCTAAAACTATAAACGCCCTCAAAATATCAATTTAATAAACATTAACCTAAAATAACGCAATTTTAAGAGCTTTACTCAAGTAAATAATCCACAAATCCTCAAAATTTTTTATTGAAAAAGATTTAAGTTAAATACTTATGAAAATGTCTTACTTCCTCGGTCATATTGTCTTTTGGGCATTTTTAGGCATTTAGCAAACTCAGATGAAAATTACTTTTATTTTATGTGGGTATCAGCTTGGATGCTGCCATTTAATCGTTTGCTTTGAACGCAAAAAAAAAAAAAAAAAAAAAAAAAAAAAAAAAAAAAAAAAACATTCAGCTATTAATCCCCGGGTGGCCAACTGTGGCACGACGCACACCACTAAAATTTTACAGAAAAAGTCGACTTTTTGAATCGCAGAGATTCGACGATTAGATAAGTCAATCATTACTATAAAATTTTAGCGGTGTAGGGCGTGCCACAGTTGGCCACCCCTGTATTAATCCCTTGAGGGGCGGTGGGATATATTTTATCCCACCTACGATTAATGAAGATTTACACCAGAAAAATTTTATGAAATTTTACTTTTCTAACTTTGGTGGAAAAAAGACGTAAAATTGCTTTTTCTTATTTTGAAATAAATTTTTTCTAAATTTCCGGTGGGAATTTAGAATTACGCAAACGCAATTGCTTGCCCCTCAAGGGGTTACGAAGTGATGTGAAAATATAAAAAAATCGGACATTTTAGTTTTTATAAGGAAAATAACAGAGGTCCCCGTTTGGGGACCCAGTGACCGAAGAGCTTATAGCATCTGGTCTGATATCTGTATCAGCTCAACAGAATAAATCGCAGGTAATAGAACTCCAGAAAATGCTGGATACGCAATTACACTAGATTAAGTTTACCATAACTATTCTAATTTCTAAATACATCATATTCAAGAGATCACTGGTTCGTATGCTGGTCCGGACAGTTTTCGGCCAGTTGGAAATTTACGTCTCATAGGATTTATTTGCCAATTAGAACAATTGTGTTAAAATTAATCTAGATGAATGACATATCATTCGAAATGTTTTTGACCCTTTTGGCATAAAACAATTCGTTGCAATACGTTGTTTGATGAATTAAACGCAGTTAATGTAAAATTATAGAAAAACAAGTCGGAAATTGGACGTCAAACGCGGAAAGTGAGGTGAGTTCGTATTATAACTGGTTTTATAAATATTAATATCTTGGTGCAATAGCTGTTGTACTCTTATGCAAAAATGCATGAATACAAAATTTGTTACGATTATATATATTAAATTCAGTAATTGGGAAATAATAGGGCTCCATCTTAAATAGGAAAACATCACCATGGCAACCCAGGATCATTACCTATCGTGGGATATCTTTGAGTTGATTACGTATGATAGGATTTAATAGAATAAAGAAAACTTTTTTTAATATCCTTTTTATATTTCGATTCGATTTTCATAAAATTTGAAAGGAGTCGACAAAATTCTGCAACGATTATGTATATTAAACTTCAAATCATTCGGTTGGGTAGTTTTTACGCTGTTATACCTTTGGTTTAAACTATGCGTACATACGAAATTTCAAGTCATTTGAATGATATTTTTTTGAATTATAAACATTCAAAATTTAGTGCTTCTAATGTTAAATTACATTTTTATATTTTTATTAATATCTCCTGAAATTGTTCTCCTAATGTGCTAATTTTTTGTGTAGCAATAATACTAAAATACCCAAACATAAATACGTTGAATTTGCACTTTTTATCATTTTATTATATGAATTCTGAATTATCAAATTAATATAAAAAAATTATGAATTGCAACCTTCAATTTTTTTTTTATGGATTTAGATTTATTAAGTCCCGCTTTATGGAAATCCAAAAATTCACATTTTTCTTCCAAGTAGTTTCCAAATTATGCTTAAAAACGGCAAAATGATGGTTTATAGGGCCGTCTATGATAGAAGTGAATAGATATTTTGAAATTTCTTATGCTATCCTGTAATCCAGCAGTCTTCAATGACTGCTTGAATGTCGCTTAACATGCCTTGATCAAGAAGGGGGGTTCTCTCGGTCAACAACCGAGATCCGAACTTCAATTTGGATACAGATCCTAAAATTCGCTTGTTTTAAAATAATTAATTCCTCGGAAACCTATCGTACGAATTGCATAAAAATTTGTTTTTAAGCTAATTCAAGGGTGTAGAGTAGGGTGGGTCGAAAAAACCGAAATATTTATAATAGAAATGTAATGGAGCGGAAAAGTTGCCTTTTGTAATAAAGAATAAATTCGTAAAATATTACACCAATCGGTTAATATCTTTTACCGCCGCAAGGGGGTCAAAAATTCCAAAAATCGCAATAAACATGTTTTTTTTCTATTTTTTTTTAATTATCCAAACGTACGAATACAATTTCTAATAGGACGCAATAGCTACATCAAGATATAAGAAATGTCCCGGTAAATACTCATTATGATAAAGGCATATCTTTTACTGCCTCAAAGGGACCATATTTTTAAAAAAATTGCAAAACTTACAAATTTTCATTTTTTCTAAATTTTTCTAATTTCTATAATATATCTATAAGTAAATAAATTTACTTTATATCTATTAATATGTCATAAATTTTGTTAACTATTTGTTATAGACTGGAAAATAAAAACGGTAATCATTCATTTTTCTTGACAGTCGCTTCATTTACTGCTGTCTTGCTGCATATCAGCAGTTCATATATCAAAAATCACAAAAATGATATAAAATGAACAAAATATTTTAGTATTTTATTAATTAAAATACAGAGATGTTTATCCGAAACAGATTATATAAACTTAAAATGAAAAAGTATTTAAATAATTTAATTTTATTATATGACTTGCTTCCAAATAAAGCTATTGTTCCTCGAGAGCCCGAAATTGATCATATGTGATACCCCTTGTGTTCTGGTCCACAAACTTTACCAGCACTTCAGAGACTAATTTCACGCATCTTTCTTCTGACTGAGTGGGACAAGGAAAAGTATAATAGCTGGTATCTTTAATCGAACATTCTAAACGCACCAGGGTCGTTAGATCGCCAGTCGATAGACAAACCGTAACAGGTGGTTTCGTTAGTTTACAGTTTTGCCACTCGATTAAATCCATACAATTTTAAGCTTCAAAGCCCAAGTCTGGAATGACGAAGTGTCGGATGGCACTATTCGTGTCCACAGAACTTCATGCTTTGGCACTTTTCTTTATGGATGGGGTCTTGATGTCCTCTTCTTCATATGCTATCATTCCAATGAGGCTATTTTCATGATTTGCGAAACAGGTATTTCGTGAAATTACAGGAACTAAAATATTTCGTAGATGATATGGCAAGCAACTGTGGTTAATAATTATAGTCCACAAAAACAGGAAAATACAATGGATTCATTTTAATTGTGAACCAACTGATGCAGTACACTTTCAGGATGTTCTCATTGAGTACATCCTGAAAGTGTACTGCATCAACCGATTGCCAAAATTGAAAATTGCCAAAGCACGAAGTGCTGTCGACACGAATAATTGTCGACATGGCATCCGTCATTTCGTCCTTCCACACTTGAACTTTGAAGCTTGAAATTGTATGTCTTTAGTCGAAAGGCAAAACTGTAAACTAACGAAACCACCTGTTACGGTTTGCCTATCGACTGGCGATCTAACAACGCTGGTGAGTTTAGAATGTTCGATTAAAGGTACCAGCTATTATAAATTTCCTTGTCCCACTCAATCAATAGAAATGAAATTAGTCACTAAATTGCTGGTAAAGTTTGTGGATCAGAACAGAGTGAGGATCATATAGGATCAATTTCGACCTCTCGAGGAACAATGACTTTATTTGAAAGATAGTCATACTATGAAATTCCTTTACTTTAAATATTTCTTCATTTTAAGTTTATTTAATCCGTTTAGGTTAGACATCTCTGTATTTTAATTAATAAAATGGTAAAATATTTTGTTCATTTTATATCATTTTTGGGATTTGTGGTATATGAACTGCTGATTTGCAGTAAAACAATAGTTGATGGAGCGGTCGTCAAGAACAATGAATGATTACCGTTTTTATTTTCCAGTCTATGACAAACAGTTAACAGAATTTATGATATATTAATAGATATAAAGTAAATTTATTTACTTATTGACATATTATAAAAATTTAGAAAAACTGAAAATTTGAAATTTTTACATTTTTTTTTTAAATATGGTCTTTTTGCTGCAGTAAAAGATATGATTTTATCATAATGAACATTTACCGGGACATTTCTTATATCTTCATGTAGCTATTGCATCCCTTTAGAAATTGTATTCGTACGTTTAGATAACAAAAAAAAAATATTGAAAAATACATTTTTTTTTTGCAAATTTTTGAAACTTTGGCCCCCTTGCGGCGGTGAAAGATATTAACCGATCGGTATAATATTTCATGAATTTATTGTTTATTAAAATAAAGGCAACTTTTCCGCTCTATTACATTTCGATTGTAAATATTTCGGGTTTTTTGACCCACTCTAGTGTAGAGTTGATTTACGCTGTCAGAATTGTGTACTGCCATTGTAAAAAAAAAAGATATGGTTCGTTTTAATATGTAGAAGGCCTCCTAAGCAAATTGATAAACATCGTTTAAAAGTAGACTTTATTACCAATCGTCTGGTACCAGTAACTTTCTTCTACCGTATTTTTTTGCAGAGTTAGTAAGGGATGTTTACTTTTTTTTTCACGACTGTACATACTGCTGGTGCGCATAATGGAAACTTCTACCACTTTTTTTTTATTATCACATTTACAACAAAGGGGAGAATGTCTATTAACCCCTTAAGGCGCGCCACACACCAGCGAGACATGCAACAAAAAAGCGTAAGGCATGCGACAATTTCACCTCGTTATTAAAGAAAAAACCGGTTTGAACAGCAGAATTTGTCTTCTGTCTCACCATTATTGTCGCATGTCTCTCTGGTGTGTGGCGCGCCTAACGCTCGAATTAAATGACGGTTTAAAAATTCAAATTGCTTATTGGCACCACTTTTTAAAAAAAGAAATATTGATCTTATTTAATGACAGGTAAAACGATACCATAATAAAACAATTACACTATTTTATAAAACTGATGGGAATAAAGCAATTACACTACTTTATAAAACTGATGGGAATAAAACAATCTGAATAAAAGCCACAGCCCGTGAATATCACGGGAGCGAGAATTAAGGGTTTAAAAGCTTTATTATAATACACTTCAGTTTTCTAAAAGTTATTACCATCAACACGAATTGAATTAGTACAGAACACCCTGTATTTTTGATTAAATACGTGGTTGGTTTTGTTCTATGGTAATTTTTCATCCTGTTTATGCCTTTTATCACCCCTCTTAATTTGTTGGTCGAATTTTGAACACTCTGTATATGTTTAAGTACAAACAAAATTTTGTGATTAACCCCTTTACCTACGATTTAACCTACGATTTGGCAAATCCATAGCTACCACTAAAATTTAGTAGAGATTTTCACCTTGTTTAATCATGGAATTTCAACGATTAAATTAAACTATATTTACTGTGAAATTTTAGTGGTAAGAAGAATTTACATTTGGCTTGATCATCGTACGCGGGCTGTGCCCGTCATTGTAGGTTAAGTGGTTAAAAGGATCATCCCGATCTTAATGCAACAATACCAACCGAAACAGAACCAAACTATGAGAGAATACGGTTTTAACCCTTTATCTACTGACGGTACTTATTAGTACCATTAAAATATCTTGTTACAATATTCATTTAACCCCTTGAGGGGCGGTGCGATAAATTTTATCACACCTACGATTAATGAAGATTTACACCAGAAAATTTTTATGAAATTTTACTTTTTAAACTTTGGTGGAAAAAAGTCGGAAAATTGCTTTTCCATATTTTAAAATAATTTTTTCTAAATTTCCGGTGGGAATTCAGAACTACACAAACGTAATTGCTTGCCCTCAAGGGGTTAATACATCGATTAGTTGTAATACAGACTACAATGAGTTCTAGATACATTACTTTATCTTGTTCCAAAAGCATTATTGGTTACACAAAACAAAAATATTTTTAAAAGGATGATTTCTTTTGTCTTTGCATATTTTCAGCTTTCTTGGCGTTGGGTGGTGTGGGGAATTTTTCTATATTTCTATTGTAAGAACATTTTATATGTACATTTCCTAATTTAAAAAATCCCGGAACTTTCCTTTGAAATAATGGTCTCATCTTGTTTGTTCAAAATCAAATTCTTGGAAAATTCTGTATTCCTATGTATAGAATAGAACACAAAAATATATTTCGACACCGGAAAAACGTAACAGATTTAGCTTACATTTGTTTAAAAATGAAATTTTTTTAAAACGTTTTTATCAAATATTTAATTTTTGTTCCAGATGATCCAAAGCGTTATAAATAAGCGAACAAACTTAATGCTGGAATCAGGCGTAAATTAACACAGTTGCGCCACCTTGTGGACGGAGTGATAATTCACATGCGCTGGCTTTTACTGTGGCGCGTATTTTCTAAATCTTCAGTCACTCATAGAAATGAGTTTTGTTCGCCACATTTATTGCAAAATAATGGCGTAGCGAGAGGAGCATCCAGGCGCACTTGACACCACGAAGTTTTCTTCGCGTTACCAGAACTGAACAGGTACTGAACAGGTAATCAGCATTGAGGGGTTTCCTAGCTGTTATCAGCTTAACACCCAGACTAGGAAATTAGAATGTCTTATGTTTTAATGAGCCATTGGGATAAAGTTAAACTGTAGCAATGCTACTATAAGAAATTAGAAGTTTACAAGAGAAAAATAAGAGAATTAAGGAAAAAAGAAATAAAACTAAATTTAAGTAAAAACTTAAGAAGAAAGTAAGTTAACAATAAATCTTAAGAAAATTTACAGGAGTCTTAAAGTAATTAAAGTCAAACTGTAGTTGTAGAACTACTATATGGATTTTTAAAAGTTAAAGTTAGTACTGTTCAGTGAAACACTCACCAAGCATGGGCAAGAAAAGCTAGGGTGGCAAGACCACAACATCCAACCAAAAAAAGGGACAATTCAGGGCCATACATTTTATTTTTTAAGTTTTTCTGTTTTTATGGTCTCTATGTATATAGAGAATTTTTTTTTTTTTTTTTTTTTTTTTTTTTTTTTTAAAGAAAAGTAAATAAAAAGAAAAAAAAAAGAGAAGGCAAAATTAGCGAGGAGAACTCAGATGTTACTGAGTGTCCATAATTATGGAAAACCTGGGCCGTTTCCGTTGGTGGGGTTCAAAAGCGTCATAATCCGGTAGCTCCGCTACAATTTCATTAGGGAGGTCAAAAATTTTTTCATAAAATTTTTTGGCTAAGTCGTTTATGCGTTTACGTAATGTAGTAGTTTTAAGGTCTCTACGGACCGTGGAGTTGCGAAGGTAACGAGATGCGTTACGGACAGTACGCAGGTTGGAATTGTGCAAGCGACTAAGGTTGTCCATAGTGGTCTTACAAGTGAAGCCCCAGACCGGACTGGCATAGGTGATGATGGGAAGGATGCATGAATTATAGAGGATTAATTTATTGTGAACAGACAAGGTTTTACTGTTAAGGAGAGGTTTTATAGAGTTAAAGGCTCCGGCGACTTTACCTCTGATGGAGAAAGTGTGCTTTTTCCAGGTTAGGCGGCGGTCCAGAATGACCCCAAGATACTTAGCTTGGTCTGACCAAGGGATAACAGTGTTGTTAATAATGATTCTGTTAGGGAAAATTATTTTGCGAGAGAAATATACTGCAGTAGTTTTAGTTTCATTTATGACAACGCGCCAAAGCATGCACCAGTCCATGAAGTCATCAACATGTGTCTGTAGGTACCTGTAAAGAGTATACGGGTGGTGTGCCGAAGCGTAAATACAGGTGTCGTCCGCATAAAGAGCGAGGTGAGTGTGCAAGGAGCGTGGGATGTCGTTAAAGAAAATGTTGAATAAAAATGGGCCCAACACGCTCCCCTGAAGGATGCCCGCTAGGATAAGGAGAATAATAGATAGAATATTGTTTATGCGGACTTGAAAAGAGCGGTCGCAAAGGTACGAATATATTAAATGTATAAGTCTGGGATGAAAACCGAGCTGAATTAATTTGTAAATGAGGCCCATGTGCCAGACCTTGTCAAATGCCTTTGCGACATCAAGAAAGATGGCAGCTGCGGGAATTTTTGCATTGAGTTTCTCGCTGAGAAACTCAACAACCCTAAGAAGCTGGTGTTGTGTTGAGTGTTTTGGGCGAAAGCCGAACTGCTCGGGCATGAGAATGTTGTGCTGCTGAATGAACTCCTGCAACTGGGCACGAATGACACGTTCCACCACTTTACTGATAGAAGGTAGCAAGGAGATAGGTCTGTAATTAGTGGGGTCAGACAGGTTAGTTCCAGGTTTTGGAATAGGAGAGATTATAGAAAGTTTCCAGGGTTTAGGGAAGTAGTTATGTTTTAAGATAGCATTAGTGAGGTCAGTGATATAGATAATGCAATTAGGAGGAAGGTTTCTAAGAGCACAGTTAGTAATTTTATCGTATCCTGGGGTTTTACGCTTTTTGAGTTTTTTGATAATATTGTGGATAACAATAGGTTGAATTTTAGGGGGAGGATCTTGAGGGGGGTTAGCCAAAAAATTCCGAACTGTCTCGTTAACATGATCAAGGTGAGCTTGGTTTGCAAGGGTAGGATTAGGAGAAAATTGGGTGGCATAAGAATTAGCAAGCATGTTAGCTTTTTCTTGGTCAGTATAAGCGGTAACATTATTAGATGTGAGGGGGGGGGGATGGAAGTGTAGTGTTTATTCAGTTTGCGTTTAAGAATCCAAAGAGAGTTGTCCTCGTATGATAAAGTTTTGAGAAAGTTGTTCCAACTTTTCTGTTTTTCTTTATAAAGACTGTTTTTGATTTTATTGTTTAACCTATTGAGAAGAGGTTTAATGGAGGGGTCTCTTGAACTTTGAAATTGTCGCCGGAGCCGATTACGCTGTTTGATAAGGTTGTAAATATAACGGGGTGGGACAAAGGCAAAGTTATTTTTGAAGGTGTTAAATGTAGAAAAATTTTGAGCATTAGTGATATGGGAGTTTAGATGTTCAACAGCCGCATCAATGTCATCGGTATTATTAATATCAGGGAAGGTGATGTCCTGAGAGTTAAGGTAGTTAGTAAATTTATTCCAGTCAATAGCCACGGAAGGGGGGGAGAAAGAGGATTGATAATATCTATTTTAAAGCAAGCAGGCAGGTGATCAGAGGAGAGGTCGTTAATAACTGTAGAGTAGATAGGGTAAGGAAGATTTTTGGAAAGAGCAAGATCAATGATAGAGTCCCGGGCGCCAGGCAATTTGGAAATGTGCGTTGGTCTGGGTGGTGCATAGCACTTCAGTTATTAATTAAGATGAAAAAAACGTTACAATTTTAGTGGTGTCAGTAAGAAAACATTTAGGTATCTACCTGTAGTTCACACTCCATCCACTACGTGGCGCATGACCTTGATTGATGTGACCTCGCTTTTAATCTCGCGGTTACTTCTCCCATTTAAGATAGGACGCTTACTTATATCGCTTTGCAGATGATCTGCTGCTTTCTGACGGCAGATAACTAAATAAAAATATAAGCACAGCAGCTTTGGCAATACCGCAAACTAGCAGGCCGCATATTCGCAATGCCTACTCTGATTAGATTTGACACTTTCATTTCTCAGTACATTTCTCTGGCATGAAATTTTAAATATTCTGAAACACCATTATTATGTCATAGAAGCACGAAATTAATATTTAACCCTTTATCTACTGAAAGTACTTATAAGTACCATTAAAATAACTTGTTATAAAATTCATTTAATACATCGATTAGTAGTAATACAGTTTAGAATGAGCATTAGATACATTACTTTATCTTGTTCCAAAAGCATTATTGGTTACACAAAACAAAAATATTTTTTAAAGGATGATTTCTTTGCCTTTGCATCTTTTCAGCTTTCTTGGCGTTTAGGAGGGGGGGGGGGGAATATTTTTCAATTCGGAAATATGCCTATATTTCTATTGTATGAACATTATACTTGTACATTTCCTAATTTTACAAAATACTAAGAAAAAAAAAAGATTAAAATAATAAAAATAAGATTCAAATAAATAAAATTAAAATTAAAGATTTGAGTGGGGTTATAAATAGTGCACAAAATCCTTATAAATTCAAATTTAATTAATCCTTCTAAATCCTTCATTCCTTCTAAAATTTATTAAATGATTATGTAAATTTTCTAATGTAGTTTAAATAATACACGAACAATGCTTTAGAAGATAAAATTTTCATGAATTCATAATTCAGTACATAAAGGATTAAAAGGAAATGTTTCGTGGTCCTACCTTATGGTCCTAACGGAATGAAAATCGTACAATTATATCTGTAACGGTAGAAACCTGACTAAAGCGGAATTATTTTCGGTTCACAGGCATTCCATTTTCACAAATCTTACTACGTTATGGTTCGTCGCATTATATTTAATTTTTTAACCAATTTTATTTCCCTTTAACCCCTTAACTGTTTTGCCCGAGTACCGCTCGGGCAAAACTCGGGCACACGACGTGCCATATCTGGCACACACTTAAAAACATTACAATTTTCATTATGTGCCATGAATTTGGCTTATATGATCACTGTAACTGATCAAGAACAATCCAAAGAATAGGATAATACTTATTTTGTCCGTGTCAAGTGGCTGCTTTATACAAAAAATTAGAATTTGTTCTTCGGAAAAAAAAAAATGATCAAGCTTTTAAGGTAAGATTTACTTTCATTATTTTCACTGAATACTTAAAAATAATAATATAATAATAGTTGCAGAATGTTAAGCAGATAAAATTAATTGATTTAACCTCATTTAGTTGCAAAATATAGCAATATAATATTTTAAAACCGTAAATGTGCACATATTGCAAACACCATAAAATATCAAATTTTAGATGAAATTTTGAAATTTATTTTTATTTTTTTTACTATTTTTCCCATTATTAGACAGATATATAGATTTCAAGAAGAAAATTAAAATAAAATAAATAGAAGAATTCGTGCAGTGAAGGGTTAAGGGGTTAATTACATTTTAATTTATGATGTTTCAAAGCAAACAAAAAAAAAACATTACTTTAATCTAATAACTATATTTACAAATACAATAGAATCTCTTTTATCCGAAACTCTCGGTTAACCGAAATTCATGTTTAAAGCTTGCTTTGTTTTCCCTGTCACATTCCTTGCGTGCAAAACACATTTTTAAAGCTTTTTCTTTACTATCACATTAATCAAAGCGAAAAAGAGTACAACGATGTGGGCGAAGAAAACGAACAAATTAGCAATTCTGAAGCTTTTGAATGTCTTGCAAAAGGCTTGACACGGCTGGAGCAGCAAAAAGACTATGATACTAGTGAACTAATAGTATTAAAATAACTTCGTGATACAGCAGCAAAGCAAAGGCAATCAAAACTGCGAGAAACGAAACTTTTTTCCTGTACTGTAATATTAAATTAGGCACTAGCATAACGTACTTAATATTAAATGAAAATCCCGTTTAATTTCTTAAATCAAGGATAGGAAACAAAGATGAAGCTTTCTGGCACTTAGTTATTTCTATTTCGGTGTTGAATCTAGCGTTAATAGCAAATGGATTGAGAGGTAATGGAAAATCTTTTTTACTACTTTTACAATTCTTTCAAAGGAAATCGATGAGTAAAATGGATTTATATTTATATTAAGGGAACAAGGGACCTTCAAAAACTTACTTAGTTTATTTATTTATTTTTATTTTAAATACTTATCAAGTAAAAAATAATCTTTTATTTAATAAATAAATCTAGATAAATTAAATAAATAAATCTATAATAAAATAAATAAATAAAATTAAATAAATAACTCTTTAAATACTTTTTAAAGGCAAACTACATGCATTATGGCATGTATTTATCACACAAGAAATTAAAAAAAAAAGTTTTTTGGACAAAAATAAGGAATTATTTTAATAGTTTAAGCATTGTGAAAAACTTTTCAAAATGTCCCATGCGCAGTCCATATCTATTAAAATCCCCGATGTTTTTTATGGAAGTTTGGTTTATATATACAAATAAAAATGTGCATCAAATTTTCTATATTTCAATATAAAAGTAAAAAAAAAAAAAAAAAAAAAAAAAAAAAAAAAATTAAATTTTATGAAATTTCAGCATTTTTGCATCATGTTTCTGCAATTAACTACCTTCAACTTTTACAGTTATAGTTAGTTTTAAAAAACTAAAACTATGCATAGTTTTATTTGTATATAAACAAAATTTGCATAAAAAATATGTCTGATTTTAATTGACATAAAATGCGCATAAGGCACGAAAAGTTCTTCATGACGTTTAAAATATTGACAAAATTTCCTTATTTTAATCCAAATTTTATTTTAATTTCTTGTGTCATAAATACATATCATAATACATATAGTGTGCCCTTGAACAGTATTTAAAGTGAAATCTAATTTTTTAAAAAAATAATGAGTTTTAAGGTCCCCTTTCCCCTTAATTGAATAGGCATTTCTTTGATTCTCTAAAGAGGCATTTCTTTTGATTTACCTTCAAACGTAAATACTCTTTGCAATAGAGTATACGTTAGATTACTGGACTGAATAATTAAAACAAATTTTGTGATTTATCATTTATCGTACTTTGAATTCCTATTATTTTGATATGAAGTAATTTTATTTAATACTTACTATTATAAACGATAAAATATTATTCTATTCTACTTTTTTACTTGTAAATAATATTAAACCTAACAAAAGCTTAACACGTTTGACACACCAGCAAAAATACTTCTCCTTCTCAAAATAATAGGTCTGAAACTGTGAAGCAATTTTCTAACGCTAAAGTATTTCATTTGTTAAAAGTATTTTATTGTACGCAAATACTGAGTACAATTGAGTAAACGTTAGATTACTGGATTAAAGAATTAAAACAAATTTTGTTATTTATCGTACTTTGAATTCATATCATTTTGATGTTAAATAATTTTATTTAATACTCACTAATATAAACGATAAAATACTCTTCTATTCTATTTTTTTTTCTTGTAAATAATATTAAACCTAACAAAAGCTTAAGACGTTTATACACAGCAAAAATACTTCTCCTTCTCAAAATAAAAGATCTGAAACTGTGAAGCAATTTTCTAACGCTAAAGTATTTTATTTGTTAAAAGTATTTTATTGTACGCAAATGCTGAGTACAACTGAGTAAACGTTAGATTATTGGATTAATGAATTAAAACAAATTTTGTGATTTATCTTACTTTGAATTCATATTATTTTGATATGAAATAATTTTATTTAATACTTACTATTATAGACGATAAAATACTCGTATATTCTTTTTTTTTTACTTGTAAATACAATAACATTAAACCTAAAAAAAGCTTAACACGTTTGACACACAGCAAAAATACTTCTCCTTCTCAAAATAATAGATCTAAAACTGTGAAAGGATTTTCTAACCTTAAAGTATTTCATTTATTAAAAGTTCTTAACTGTACGCAAATACTGAGTACAATTGAGTTAACGTTAGATTACTGGAGTAAAGAATTAAAACAAAATTTGTGATTTATCGTACTTTGAATTCATATTATTTTGATGTGAAATAACTTTATTTAATACTTGCTATTATAAACGATAAAATAGTCTTCTATTCTATTTTTTTTTTTTTTTTTTACTTGTAAATAATATTAAACCTAACAAAAGCTTAACACGTTTGACACACCAGCAAAAATACTTCTCCTTCTCAAAATAATAGGTCTGAAACTGTGAAGCAATTTTCTAACGCTAAAGTATTTTATCTGTTAAAAGTATTTTATTGTACGCAAATACTGAGTACAATTGAGTAAACGTTAGACTACTGAATTGAATAATTAAAACAAATTTTGTGATTTATCGTACTTTGAATTCATATCATTTTGATATGAAATAATTTTATTTAATACTTACTATTATAAACGATAAAGTACTCTTATATTCTTTTTTTTTTGTTTAATAATATTAAACCTAACAAAAGCTTAACGCGTTTGACACACAGCAAAAATACTGCTCCTTCTCAAAATAATAGGTCTAAAACTGTGAAGGAATATTCTAACCCTAAAGTATTTCATTAGTTAAAAGTATTTAAGTGTACGCAAATACTGAGTACGATTGAGTAGACGTTAGATTACTGGAATAAAGAATTAAAACAAATTTTGTGATTAATCGTACTTTGAATTCATATTATTTTTTATATGAAATAACTTTATTTAATACTTACTATTATAAATGATAAAATACTCTTCTATTCTATTTTTTTTTTACTTGTAAATAATATTAAACCTAACAAAAGCTTAAGACGTTTGACACACAACAAAAATACTTCTCCTTCTCAAAATAATAGATCTGAAACTGTGAAGCAATTTTCTAACGCTAAAGTATTTTATTGTTAAAAGGAAATGGATTGAGATAACAGATAATTAATTCTACTTTTATTTCTCTATGATAAAAGAAACACATTTATCTACATTTATACACATTTCTTATAATAGAAATCCCTGGTAAAAATAGCTTAAAAATTAAATAAATTGAATAAGTAGTTCCTCGATTTCTCTCTAATTTTATTGAATTTAAATAATTCACTGGAATTCAGTAATCTAAAGATACCAGCGGCGAATACATTTGAAGAAAAAAGAAAGAATGCCTTCTTTATTATACTTTTACTTCTTTATTATAAAACAAACAAACACATTTATATGCATTTATACGCATTTCTTATAATAAAATTCCCTGATAAAAATAGCTTTAAAATTAAATGAATTGTATAAGTAGTCCCTCAATTTCTTTCGAATTTCACGGAATTTAAATAATTTAGTCGAATTCAGTAATCTTAAGATACCAGCTGCGAATACATTTGCTGAAAATAGAAAGAATGAACCGGTTTATTTTCCTTCCAATATTGTTCAATACTAGTTATGTAAAACACGGTCTAAAAAATAAATAATAAGAAGAAGAAGAGTAAATTATTTGCCTGTATAAAAAAAAATAATGTATCTTATCGGTCAATGTTGTTCTAAAAATAGAAGATAGAATGTCATTTTGGAACTCTATAAAAATTGGAACTTCAATAGAAATAGGTGTCAACACAAACCATCACCTCATAGAGTTGACGGCTGAAATTCCAGGAATAGTTTCAACTGGATCACATATTAAAATGCAACTGGTCTGCCAAGTCATAACTTGATGGGAGACACATGCAAACCCGATTTTAGTTGTTGACAGATAGGTTTGCCATTGTGTTTTCCTGCTCCCAGTCCTCCATTTTTTTATACCTTTGGGTACATGCAAAAAGTTCAACCAAATTTCATAGCATTTAGTGAAATTCTATTTTGTATGGCTATTTTGTTTAAATGGAAATTTACATTTTCGTTTATGCAAACTGAATCTACAATGGTTACATAAAAATTGACGTCGTTTCTTATAAGTTTACAGTCGTCCGTTTGATATAACAGTAAAAGAAATCTCCAAAGATGTCGCCATTTAACTCTTTCAGGGGCAAGTAATTGCGTTTCTGTAATGTTGAATTCTCACTAGAATTTACGAAAATTTTTATTTCAAAATTAGGAAAAGCAATTTTACAATTTTTTTTTCCACCAAACATAGAATAATAGAAAAGTAAAATTTAATTAAGATTGTCTGGCGCGAACTTGGATTAAAATTAGGTCCACCCCTCAAGGTGTTAAAGAAACTTTCTTGGTTTATTTAGTTCAGTGCTTAACCCTCTCGCTGCGCATCCCGAGATATACACGGGAATGCATTTTTCTGTCTAATTAGTACTATTTGGCTAATCCCACCAGTTATTTTTTAGCGAAGACTTTGTCGGATTTAATCAGGACATTTTCTGGGATTACGATAGTCAAAAATTTCTGCTTTAAAGAACCGGTGATAAAAAATTAAAAATTCTGTAAAAGACGCTCATCGTGAAGAATTACTTACGCAGCAAGAGGGTTAGGCGCTCAGCTCTTTTACATATCTGTTACCTTTGTGTTTTATTTATGTTATTAATTTATTTACTTATTGATGAAGTTTTAATGCCATTCTAGAATATTAGACGGAAATAAATGCTGAACTTACGTCGTTTTAAGTACAAGAGATAATAGAATTTAAGAGATATATTTAAAAAAATGTCTTCTTTCAAAATAATTGTATAATCAATTAAATATCAGTAAATTGAGATACAGTTTACAAACAAATTGCATTTGAAATTAAATTTTTTGCCTTGTTTGGTAATGTAAAAATAAAAATTACGTGATTTTTAGAATTTAAAAGAATTGCGAAAAAGCCAAATGTACTATTGAGGTTGCATCGTTAATATGACATCATTGTTAATGACGGACATGTTTTTAGTGTATAATATAGATTTAGAGCATATATAATTTCTTTTCGTGGCAACAGGAAAGAATTTAAAATGGATTTGGAAATTTAACATGGATAGAATGTTTTAACGTTAAAGCTGTGGCATTTTTAATCTCTATTTATTCCTATAGGGACGATTTTTGTCATTTTATTTATCCCCCGATAAGCTATTTCTTTCGGGCAACAATTAAAGTGTTGTCCGTAAAAAATAACATTACGTTACATAAGCCAGCCATAAAACGAAGCAGATGTATTATTGTACGGTTAAATACTGTTAATCTGTACCGCAATTTTTTTTTCTTCTAAACATCGCATATTTTCAATTTTTACAGCTTCGTATAGGGAAAAAAGTACTTTAACTTAAATTTGTTTGAAAACTACATCTCAATTTACTTTTGAGATATTAAATTTTTTGTAGTTTTTAACGCCATTTCCGTAATGGTGACACCTGAAGTTCTCCATTTCTGTAGAAAGTAAAGAAAAAATAGTAGACCACTATATCTTTTTGATGCCATTTTCTCATAACAACTGCAAAAAATGTAATTAAAATACCTGCTATTTTAAAAATATCTAAATAAAGGATTTTTGATAAAACATAGAGCTATTATAAACTATATTTAATTTTAAGTATCAATATTAATTTTACAAACAAATGAAGGGATGTGAATTATTAGATAACCGATTTTGTTTGTCGAGTTTACGACATCGCTTTTTGCTGGGTTTGTGCATTATTCCGCGATTGTGACTTTATATGCATACTTTTCGAACATAAGGTGGCCAAGCCAGTAGTTGATCAAATAAGGTCAGTACTACGGGGTTTTATTAAATTTCTTTCCTTTTAAGTTTTAGAAGTAAACTAACATGATTGCTACAACACTTAATGAATGTCCTACAGTGGGCAAAAATGAAATTAAATAGTAACAAAATTATAAATAAATAGTTTCTTTAATTGCCATTTACCCAGTAGTTGATAACTCGAAGAAATTAGTCGAAAATTCAAAAATTAATCTTTAAAATATCATGCTTGGGCTGTGATTAACAATAATTCATATTGAACTATTATTTGAAATAAGCAAGATGGAAGTAGATTATTTTAACTTACCGTAATTGTCTCCAACTAATCAAAAACTAAATTTTTACATTTTCGAATTTAAAAAATCATAAAATGTCTTCTCTTACAGGCAGTTGAAAACAATGTGACAACAGGTGCTCCAAAATCCAAACAAAGATATTATGTTTAGTGCCACATGTAAAATTCATTTCCTCCTGAAATGAAGCAATATTTTAAAAATTTTATCAACTACTGGAAGGGTATCAACTTCTGGCGTGGTCACCCTATGTTGTTTAACCCTTTCCGGCACACTGTGCTCGGGTCGGGATACCTAATTTTAATTCCAAACTTACGAACGGCACCAAGAATCTTTTAGTAAAATTTTGCTTTTACAATGAATAGTTAAAATAACATGTTTTTAATTTCTAAAAAAGTAGTTTTAAAATTCCGGTGTCAGTCATTCATTTCTTCATTTTACAACAAAAATTGCCCGTGCCGGAAAGGGTTAAGACTGGATCGTAAATGTGGAAATCAGCGGATGCAAATGATGACATTTCATAAAAGTGGGTATTTTAACCCTCCGTCTACCAGACGGGTCCATTGGACCCGACAGGTACATACAAAATATTCATTCAAACCAGAAATTTCTTTAAAATAAACTAAGTATATAAACCAGACAAAAATAAGGTAAATAAATAAGTTAAATAGTTTTAAATAAAAATTCTGGTGTAGAGCGTTTTATTAAAACTTGAATAAAATTCCCGGTAGATCTAGGGTTAAGTCTTAAAACTGAAATATATTTTGTAATAGTGCATAATTTTCACTCCAGTGGCTTTGAAATTCTTCACAGGTGAAAATGCTTCACTTTTGAAAATAACGCAATTGAAATCACACACTAATAAAATGAAAAGTTCTACAAAAACTTAGAGTGTCTTTATAGAAGAGCAGTGACCTTTAGGTTAAAATAATATTTGTTTGAGAGTTAGACTAACCAATATAAGATACATATTTTATTGTAACTAATTTTGTGTGTTTATTACAAATTAATAAAACTGTTCCTTCTTAAACATTTTCCTGACTAACCAATATGAGATACATATTTTATTGTAACTAATTTTGTGTGTTTATTACAAATTAATAAAACTGTTCCTTCTTAAACATTTTCCTGTTGTCGAAATTCGACGGGTTCCACCTCGTAATAATAGTAGTGTTTTGCTTTGTTTTTCTCGCCGGGGTAAATTCCATTGAATTCTTGAAAAGCAAAATTATTGCTTTCTGCTTTCTGCTTTTTTTTTTTTTTTTTTTTTTTTTTTTTTGTTACGAAAACCATGACTGTCATGGAATTTATCATTATACAGATTTAGATGGCCATCGCTCGAACAGTTTAATGAGTTTTAGAGTTTCAAAGAAATAATTGTATTCGCCGCAGAAGAACTTCACTTCGGGCAGCTCAATAAATCTTTTTTTTTTTTTTTTTTTTTTCAAGAATAATATGTTTTTGTGCTATATCGGGTTTGTTAATATCGTATTTAGTAAATAATATCAATATTCTTGAATCAATACATGTTGACAAGTATTTAAAAAACCATCATAAGTAATTATTTTGGCAACTTCGATTCGCAGGAATTTTGAATTTTATAAATTTTAATAACTCTGTTTCTAAAAAGAAGTTATTATAGGGTGAACAACTACAGAAGTTAGTACTTGCTAAATTTCCAAAACGTATTAAACAAATCATGTTTAAGAAATATTCTTAAATTTGTTAACTTTTTAATATTATTCATTGTTATGTAATTCTTCAAATTATGCTTTAATTATAATATCCATGGAATACTGAATACATAAAGCCATTTCAAATGATATCTGGAAAATTCCTCTACCATTCATCTATTCCTAAAATATTCGCAAGAAATTCTTTCACATCGTATGCGTAACGAGAATAAGATACTCACATGAGAATTTGAGCTATAGATAAAAATAAAATAATGTTTTTTAATCTTTTTTTCTGTAATTAAATATTTTTTGTACCGGAAAATAATAACGGATAAGTATGTAATATAAATATATTTTTGAATTTCCAAGAACTTGATAAAAATGGTAAGGCAGTCAAGAAAACTAATTGTCTGTGCTTGACGATTAGAAATCAATATAGTAGAGACTTTCGGAATTTCTCGACCAAAGCGTTATAAGTAAGCGAACAATCTTAACCCATTAATGCCGACTTCAAAATACTTGATCAATTTTGAAAATTTTGTTCATATTTGTTCATTCTGTGTCTATTAAGTACATCGTACATAAGTTTTATTTTTCCCGTTGTATTTACTAACTTTTTTTTTAATGATAGATTTTTGTACCAACCGGCGTTTGTGTAGTACGAAATCACTTTTTTAAGCAAATTTTGAATTTATTGTTTGATTGCAATAATAATAATTATTATTATTATAACAGATTCTTGATTTATATACTAGTAAAATATTACTTATACTTGTATAACAAAGATTTTTAAAAATTAAAATTAAATTTAAAAAATTTAATTGCAATTCAATTTGCAAAGGAAAATTTTGTAAAATATATAATTTTCAAATTCTAAAACTTAGAAAAAAGTTTTAAAAATTGTAATTACCTTTAAAAAATAGTAACATATTTTTATTAAACTGAATATTTATGCATAATAAACAACATGCTAACTTTTATGGCATTTGGGATGAAGGGGTTGATCACACCTTTCGCACTTATAACCATTTCTTGCGCCACACTTTTTACATTGGGCATGTTTCTGCTCTGATTTGACTATACAATTGTTTCATTGGTAAAATCTTTGTTCATTTTTAGCTTTATGCCTTATTGTCTAAGTCCATAATAGGAAACTATGGACTCCTCTACACTGAGATATTCTGGGATGTCTAAATCTTTGCATGCTCTGTTGAAGTGTCAAAAAGGGGGCGGACGTTATATAACTTATCGTCGTCCATTTTCATGTTATTTGCAAAATGTACTGATCTCAAAATCACATCAAAAGTGTCTCTTCTCAATGATTGTGGAATTAAATTGTTGTGCATGTCAGTTGAAAGAGCCCAATAGAGTCTTCTGTTAGGTAGTTTGTTATATCCAGACACTAATAAAATGCCAATGAAAGCAAGAATATTTTCCTTTGTGAGAATCCTGTGAGTCCAAACCGACATTTATACAGCACTAAAGAATTACGCATCTCATTTCGCGACATGTATTTATTCATAGGCGACTTTCTTTACGTGCCCTTAAATTGTAAAAATTCGTTATAACGAGGGAATGGAAGTGGCACAAACGAAACACTTTGTGACAAAAGCCAGCACAAACGAATGCCGTAATACAACTTAGATTTCGTTGATTGGCCGGGTCCACCGAAATGATCGCCCTACGTTGAAAATGTGGAAAATTCGTTATATCGAGGGGAGTCAGACTGGCACAAACGAATCTTTTTACGGCACAAACCGACATTTACATAGCACTAAATAATTACGTATTTGATTTCGTGGCACGTATTTATTTACGATTTTCATAAGTGCTTTTCTGTAAGTGCCCTTGAGTTATAAAAATTCGTTATAACGAGATAGAACGGAAGTGGCACAAAAAAAGCTTTTTGCGGACAATGAGCGGACAGCGCTCAGAATCCTTGTTTTTTCTCACCAGTAAAATTCTACTGTAAAAAAAAATTGCCTTATTTAATCAGCGCATTTTCTCGATTCAACAAGACACAACTGGAGGTTATATTTAACCTCGTGCTTCCAACTCTGGAATGGCCCTAGGGTCTCCACCAGAGCTTCCAAATTATACTTTTAGGCCGTGCATTGTTTCGAAATTCATCTTAGTTCTTCTTCATTTTTAGTTGGAGGTTACGCGTGGCGGCGTTACACGCCGCGTCGGCACTCCTTAAGCACCGCGATGTCATGTCAACAAGACACAAATTTCTGTTTTTAAAAAACGGTGACAAAAGATTAAAATTTTTGTAAAAGGCTCCCGTCCCGAAGGGGTTAAACTACTTTCATTACGTGCAGTATTGCAAACGAATAAGTCATTTCCTAAAAGATACTTTTCAGCTACTAATAATACTTTTCAGCCTTCTAGCTTTTAAGATGCTTTCTTTCTTGCCAAATATTTTCAAAAGCTGCCCTTCTTCAAAAATTTCTTAAGGATAATTAATATTTTGATATATTCGGTATTAGCTATTGGATAGGGAAAATATGATTAATAAATATTTTAAAATATTATTATTGTTATTTCAATACCAGTAATTTTGATAAAAAATGTCGAATTTCAGATTTTTATTTTAACACTAGAACGCCCGGAAATTTTGCTCAAGTTTCATAAAAATATTTCACCCCAGAATTTTTATTTAAAATTATTTAACTGATTTAATCAACGTAATTCTGCGTCGCTTACATTTAACTTATTTTATGAAAAAAATTCTGGCTCCAATGGACATTTAATTATGTGGTCGGAGTCAAATTGACTCCTTCCGGGCGTTCTAGTGTTAACACTGTACCTTATAGTCCAAGAGCCGACAGCACAAAAACCCGTGTTATGGAAGAGTAGAAGTAGGGGAATCTAATGATCCATGTCTGCCGGCAGTGAAGTGGTGCATAAGCCAAAAATTAATACCACCAGTGGTTCACTCGTAGGTTTATCATTGTGTTTATCCTACAAACAAAGGTATGAAAACAGGGAGGACTGGGACATTAGATTCCACTATTTCTACTCTCCCATAAAATAAAGGTTTTTTTTCTTTTGCTTGATAACATAGGTTTTTGTGCTGCTGGCTCTTGGACTATTAGTATTCTTGGAACGTTGTGCCAAATTTCGGAACGATTCGATAAATAAGAAAGGAGATATATTTAATTTCCCTGAGCCTTTCCGTTCAACGTCCCTTTAATTGGCAATGTTTAAACTCATTTTTCTCATTTATAATTTTCTATATTTTCATTTCAATCGAAATGCTAAGGCTTCTACAATAATTAAGCAAATTGGCAATTTTTTTTAAAAGTATCTTTAAACCCTGTATAATAAGTATCAAATTTTTTATATTCTTGTAAAAAAAAAAAAAAAAAAAAAAGAATAAAAAAAGAAAAAAAAATTAAAAAACATGCTATTTTTCTACTTTTTTCCATATACATTTACTAATTATTTATTTTTTGGTGATTAACGGCCTACTTCAGTCAGGCGAAAAGACCCGTTCGCTAATTCTATTCCTATGGAAGAAATTTATAAAGATATCTCGGTCGCATTTCAATATTTTTAGACGATTTTTTTACAGTGGCTAGCTGAGGTTAATCTGTAAAAAGGCCGTTTTTTCCTTTTTTGATTTTCATTGAGGATTTTTTTCTAGAGGATGCTTTCATTTTAGGAGCCGGTTCTGAAAATGAAAGTATTCTGATTAAAAATACTTGTAAACGAAATTGAAAAAGTAAAAAACGCCCTGCATACAGATCGACCTCTGCTAGCCACTGCAAAAAAAATCATCTACAAATAGTGAAATGCGACCGAGATATCTTTATAAATTTCTTCCATAGGACTAGTATTAGCGACGGGTCTTTTCGCGTGACTGAAGTAGGGCCTTAACCCCTTCGCGACGGGACCCTTTTACGAAATGTTTATTACTTTGCTACCGGTTTTAAAAAACTGAAGTTTGTGCCTATTCAAATCGGGAAAATGCTCGGATTAAATAAGGCAAATTTTACAGTAAAATTTTACTGGTGAGGATAAGCGAGGATTCTTAGGCCTATTTCCGGCACGTATACGTGTCCCTCGTCCCCAAGGGGTTAATGGACTAATCAAAAGTTCAACACTTAGATTTATAGAAAAAATGTACTCTGAATAAAGGATAAAAAAATCTTTTTCTAAATATGAAAAATAAAAAAGGAGAAGGAATTTTAAAATTGTTTTTTCTTTCAAATTAAATTTTTTCCTAAGTTTTTGTTATATTGAGAATTTAACAGTTTTATGATCTATTATGATTATGCTTTATTCAACACGAACCTAAAAATGTAATTTAGGTTATAGTTTCAAAATAATTGTTTTTGGTACCGAGTTCCCTTAAGCGTCTAGAGGTGCAATGAAGTTTGGTTTAATATTATTTGGAAAAAATTTCTAATAATAAAATTTAATTGATTTAATTTAACGGAATCAAAGTACGTTTATAAATATGGTGTCTCAGAAACACCGCTAGTGAAAATTTAAATAATTCATGCTCTAGAAAAGCAAACATAACAGACTTTTGAAAAGGGCGAGGCGAAACGCTGTTATGGAGTCTGTTAGGTAAGCGGTTTAATTGGCATTGCGAACGGAGTTCAGATAATGTAAAAAAAAGCGTAGAAGTGTGATAGTGTTTTCACATAAAAGTGCTGTTACTAGGGATGCACCGAATATTCGGTATCTATTCGGTATTCGGCCTATTTGGCCATATTACCAAATATTCGGTTGCACCGTATATCAAACTATTCGGTCTGTCGAATATTCGGCCTACCGAATATTCGGTTTGGCCAAATATTAAACTATTCGGACGAAACGAATACTTCAAATACCTCGTATTTTTTTTTTAATTTTACACAACTTCTACTTTTAACTGTCAGTTAATAAAGATATTCAGAATAATCGGACAGAATCATTTAATCACATCCAATGATATCATCACATTTTGAACAAATTAACATGATGCAAATCTTGCTAATATATCTTCATTTTTGCTAAAGTTGTGAACGAAAATTCAGTTACGGCTTGTAATGACACACTTTGTATTTGTGATAGAATAAGTGGAATGATATATTTTTTCTTGTTCAATAAAAGAAAATTCATTTGTTTGAATTCACAGAAGGCATGGAATTTAAATTTTGTTAATTAAAAATATTTTAAACCATACTCTTCTTAACTCAAAATATAAGTAGGCAGAAAGTAATGCACACATGCTTGCAGAACACGAATAAAATAAAATAGCAAAATCGGACAAAAAATAAATTAAAGTACAATTCTTAACCCCTTGAGGGGCGGGGGTTATCCCATCTACGAATAATGAAGATTTGCACCAGAAAAATTGTATTAAATTTTACATTTCTAACTTTGGTGGGAAAATGTCGTAAAATTGCTTTTCCTTATTTTGCAAAAAATATTCTGGAGATTCCGGTGTGAATTCGACATCGCAGCAGCGCAATTACTTGCCCCTGAAAGGGTTAAGCTTCAAAATCATATGTTTATTTTTTAACATTGTCACCGTTAAGGATGACAAATTTCTCCCAACGTGTAATAAGTTTTTGTATTTTGTCACTGAACATTTCTGCCGACTTTTCTCGAATCCAGGGTTTCACATCTACCTTAACCTCATCGTCTGAGATGTAGTGATCACTCTTGAGTAGGGGGCAAAAAAAATCGCTAGGAGAAGTAAGGAGGGTGTTGAATCGGTACAAATGTCAGGTTTCGCTGAGCCTCTGCAGTTGCGGATTTTAAGGTATCCTAGTTGTTTAATAATGAAGACACATAATAATAGGCCCGCTCCTTGTATATTCCAATATGGTTTGCGATACACTTTTGAGTGATTCGCCGGTCATTTTGACTCAAATCATCGACGAATTTGCGATGTTTATCGTCTGGGCAGTGATCGGACGTCCGCTGAATTTTTCATCAACAATTATGGCTTTTCTAGGCTCGCAATCACAAATTTTTACTACCGATCGATTTACAGTAGACTTATCAACAGCATCGTCATCTTTAAACGACGATGAATCTCAGCATGAGTTACTTTTCCAGTAGTTAAAAATTCGATAACAGCACGCTGTTTAACTCGCGTTGACATAGCATTAGAACACATCTCCATACTTCCGCTTCTCAAAACACACTGGATGAATTCAACAACTTCAAATCTGCACATATGTATACAGGAGAAATATTACTTTCAAATGCCACCAAGCGCGCTTCTGAAGTTCATTTCGTTCGCGATCTATAAGTATATGTGCATTCTTATCAGCCCACCCTTGTAGATTTTTTTAGTGCAAAGTTTTCTTATAAAAAGTATTGAATGGAAGTATCTGTGCTAAATATTATGTAAAATTGTTTAACCGCCTGAGGGGCGATGGTATGACTATGAAACCATTTAATTTTATTTCCCAAAGGCAACATTGCCACCAGAATTTTGGCTAAAAAAATGTTATTTATTATGTGAGTGAAATATAGCTTTTACTTATTTAGAAATAAATTTGTTTTCTAATTCCGGTGTAATTCCTTAATTTCTACACTTCAGCAATGGTATTGCTTTGCCCTTGAAAGGTTTATAATTTAACTTTTTAATACCGTTAAACTCTGATATATAAAAGTATTTGGTGAAATCCAATGACTTTGTGCACTTTTAATGAGGTATATAAGTGCAGCTCTTTGCAAAGTGGTTAACCGAATAATCCAACTATACATGCCAACCTTCAACTTAACTTCCGTAAAATATCAGTTAATTTGATCCGGGTTAAACCTTTCAGGGGCAAAGCAATTCATTGCTAAAGTGTAGAAATTAAGGATTTGAAAAGAAATTTATTTGTAAATAAGAAAAAGCTATATTTCACGCGCATAAAAAATCAATTTTTTTAAACCAAAATTCTGGTGGCACTGTTGTATTTGGGAATTAAAGTTAAGTGATTTCATAAACATACCACCGCCCTTCAAGGGGTTAAAGACTTTTCTGACCAGAAAATTTATTTTTTTTAACATTATATATTTAATCTCATGTTACCACGTGTAATGTACTTTATTTTATTTATTTAACCCTTTCCGGCATAGACAATTTTTGTTGCAAAATGATGAAATGATTGACTGACACACTCACAAACGGCTTTTTTATAAATTAAAAACATGTTGCTTTAAATGTTCATTGTAAAAGAAAAATTTTGCTAAAATATTCTTTGTGCCGTTCGTAAGTTTGGAATTAAAATTAAGTGTCCCGACCTAGGCACACTGCGTCCAGTGGCGTAGCCAAGGGGGAGGGGGGGTGCGTTCCAGGGGGTTCAGACCCCCCCGAACGAAGAACTAGTTTACTGAATCATGGATACAACAGTAAAAACGTCTAAGGCGGAAACACAAAGAACCTATGAAAAATTCCGCTTTAAACAGGTATTCGTCTTAGAAGGTATAATTCAAAGGTATGTCTTTATCCGGGACTATGCGCATTTCCGTTTTAGACAGGTTTCCATTATAAATACTTTCCGTTTTCACATTATCCATTCAAACTTCTAAAACGTACTCTCTCTATAGTACACATCTAAAGAGCATAAATGTATTACAGCAAAACCTATGAAGATGACCTATCTCAAAGGAAAACAATTCAAGATTCGACAAAAACAACACTATATATTTAGGCTTGCTAAAGTTTTAAACCCATCTGAAATGAAACTTGTTCCAATTGTGATTCCTTCTTAGCAGGTTTTCTGTGAACACGGAATCCTCTCGTAAACGGAAACATTTTAATGTCCCGAGACGCAAGGATAACTATACAAGTATACCTGCTATTCCGTTTGCACAAATTTTGAGTAACTAGAAAAAACGTATAACTTCTTTATCTTGGACTTCAATGGGACTAATTGTTGCCGACACTTATGGGAAAAGACGAGTTTACACGAACGCAATAATGGCACATTGATTGAGTTTAAAGGCACTTATCTTTGTTAACTTTATAACGGTCAATATTATCAATTATTTTAAATCTGCTGCAAGCAATTAATAAATGTAACTTTAATTTTGGACTGGTTATTAGTTACCACTTTCAAAATACACTGGAGAGAAAAATTAAAGGAATAATCATAAAAAGGTACATTATGTTAATTCTATTAAGGGAACTTCAATGAAAGGTGATTGATTGTTAACTCAATGTCAACGTTATCACGTAATCCAATGGGATTAACCTTCGCTACAGAAAAATATGCAAAATTTTCAGCCCGTTCCTTCGGATCACGTGTGAAAAGGATTGCATGTTGGTGATTTGAAGTCTAACGTGCAGTTGACTAAAACTTTCGTTTGTAGTAGGTGGAATATGTCGTCCAGAAGACATATGACCAATTGCGAGAAATTGCGTGCGATAGGCAGAATGGAAACAGACAGACACTTTCAGGGGTCTGTAAATACTTAAAAATAGCCAAAAGCGTCATGTCAAGAATATGGAAACAGTTAACAGACACTGGTAATGAGCACAGACAACCAGGTCAAGGTAAAAAACGTGCCACAATAGATTCTCAGGACCGTTATTTGGTAACGATTGCTAAAAGAAACAGGCAGCTGACGTCAGTTCAGATTGCAAGGGAGCTCGCTACAGAAACAGGAACTCGACTATTCAGATTTACGGTGAATAACAGGCTGTATAAAAAAGGGCTGCATACAAGAAAACCCATTATTTATATTCCACTAACTCGGGCAGTGAAATGAGCCCGGTTAAAGTGATGCAGAGATCATCGTCATTGAAGTACCACGGGCTGGAGCTGAGTTCTTTTTACCGATGAATCCTGATTTTGTTTGGAGAATTATTGCAGACGTATTACCATATGGAGGGAAAAACACATGCAATAAAGCTGCAAACATCCGTGAAAGGCATCGATATAAAGGTCATGGAATCATGGTATGGGTGGGCATCATTTTGAATGGCCATACTGACCTACACATTTTTACCAGTGCAACTGTGAATGCTGAAATATATAGAGATGAGGTTTTTGATCCTCATGTCAAGTTGTTTAACCCCTCCGGGACTATGAGTGCATATATGCATCTTCAAAATGTGCTTACAGAACTTATTTTTGAAACCATTATAAGTAAAATGTTCCTTATGTAATTAATACGTTTTCTCGATTGATAAACTAAATTTAATTATTTGACAAAAAGTGGTGTCAAAGGAATAAAATTCATGTAAAAGATGCTGGTGCCGAACGGGTGAAGGGTGCAAACGAAAGATTTTGAATTTTATGCTTATTAATGGTCTAGATGTGCTACCCCCTCCACGGAACTCCGAAGTGTCCCTTCCAGAGCTGCAGAAATTTCGCATGAAAAAAATGTCTGGATTCAAAATTTCCTTTGACCTCAGTTACTAATTGTGAACGCCCAGTTTAACATTGCTTCAAGAAATTTCATGGTGGCAATAACCATTTTGTGTACGGAGAAGGTTTTGGGTGTCATTTTGTCTTTAACAATAAAAAATCGAATTGAAGCTAATCCACGTACCAAAATCTGGAGCTTGCTGCTGAACTTGTAGAATGCTCTAAACTGTTCCAACTATCTAAAATAAATTGGTTGGGAAGTACAATAACAGAAACCACCATTATTTTTTACACATCCTAATACTTCCGAAAGCGTGCTAATCCATCACAATTAAATTTGTTGCAAAATTTTATATCCAAATACGAACAGATATCGGACGCAACTATTAGATCGTATATGGTGTCAAAAATGGGGAAACATAGAATCCAAAGAGAATTATGTTTGTTTTAGACAATTGTAACAAAACTATTTTTTCCAGCACAAACCAGGGTTGCCAGTTTGGTCTCCATTTTTATTAAGAAAATCCAAATTCGCACCAGAAAATAAAAATAGCATTTTTGCTTATGACATAAATTTTCTGATTACAAAGTGTAAAGATTCTTCTTTCAAAATTTCCGGTGTGGATTTGAAATTTCGAATTAAAACTGGAGGCCTAACTGGTAACCCTGGCATGAACTATATTTGATGCGTGTGCTTCTTATACAGTGTCTAGAAGTATATAGTGTTGAAATCAACAAGCGAAACCATATCCAAAAAATTACAATTTCGCCAGAGGTCGCTAAGATCAAGTTCATTGCAACGAATGTATAGAAATCCTATGTGTATTAGATACTTTTGATGCGGAAAACTAATTTTTTGAAAGATAATTTTTTTGAAAAACAGAGTAAAAAAAAAATTAGCTTGTAATACGCGATATATTAAGAATGAACGAAAATTCAGGCATATATTTTATATGCATTTCACATTTGTACGAATTGAAGAACACTTTATTTTCAGATTGCTCTGTTATAAACCGATTTAATATTTCATGTGATCGCCGTGCATACTATTTTTTTTCTTTTTTTTTTTTTTTTTTTTTTTTTTTTTTTTTTTTTTTTTAGCCTATAGGTTTATTATAGTACAAGTATTTTTTTTATATATATGTTGAAATTATAAAAAAATAATTTATGCTTATGTATATAAATGATATGAAGTAATTTTATCGTTTGCATTTTGAATAAGCTCTTTTTTGTATTAAATATATCTTTGTTTATATTAGTAAATTTTTACTTTCTTCTATCTTTACAGGAAGAAAGTATTGGATTCGTGAAAATTTTCGACTTTCGGTTTTCGACGGATTTACACGTTTTAGGGGTCGGAGATTCCAAAAAACATGTTTTTACAAAATGTCTGTCTGTGAGTCTGTCTGTCTGTATGTGACACAAATTTTGTGGGCGCTCTATCTCAAGAACTAATACACGGAATTTAATAAAAATTTATATTAAGTTAGTTCCTGATATAAGTTGGTGCTGATTAGGTTTTGGTGTAAATCGCTCTACAGGTGGCGCTGCTATGCAGCCTTTTTCACCATATCCGCAATAGCTTAGTCTCCAGAACTAATGCACGGATTTTCATCAAACTTAAGATTCGGTTAGTCCTTGACATGAATTGAAGTTTTGTACATTTTGGTGTAAATCGCTCAGTAGGCGGCGCTGCTATACTGCATTTTTTAAGATTTCCGCAATAGCTCTATCTCAACAACTAATGCTTAGATTACAGTGTCTAGAAGTATATAGTTGGAAATCAACAAGCGAA
Source organism: Maratus speciosus (assembly GCA_963932465.1). NCBI lineage: Eukaryota > Metazoa > Arthropoda > Arachnida > Araneae > Salticidae > Maratus > Maratus speciosus. Next base: position 138,806,574 of record OZ010793.1, read on the forward strand.
ACCATATCCAAAAAATTACAATTTCGCCAGAGGGCGCTAAGATCAAGTTCATTGCAACGAATGTATAGAAATCCTATGTGTATTAGATACTTTTGATGCGGAAAACTAATTTTTTGAAAGATAATTTTTTTGAAAAACAGAGTAAAAAAAAAATTAGCTCGTAATACGCGATATATTAAGAATGAACGAAAATTCAGGCATATATTTTATATGCATTTCACATTTGTACGAATTGAAGAACACTTTATTTTCAGATTGCTCTGTTATAAACCGATTTAATATTTCATGTGATCGCCGTGCATACTATTTTTTTTCTTTCTTTCTTTCTTTTTTTTTTTTTTTTTAGCCTATAGGTTTATTATAGTACAAGTATTTTTTTATATATATGTTGAAATTATAAAAAAATAATTTATCCTTATGTATATAAATGATATGAAGTAATTTTATCGTTTGCATTTTGAATAAGCTCTTTTTTGTATTAAATATATCTTTGTTTATATTAGTAAATTTTTACTTTCTTCTATCTTTACAGGAAGAAAGTATTGGATTCGTGAAAATTTTCGACTTTCGGTTTTCGACGGATTTACACGTTTTAGGGGTCGGAGATTCCAAAAAACATGTTTTTACAAAATGTCTGTCTGTGAGTCTGTCTGTCTGTATGTGACACAAATTTTGTGGGCGCTCTATCTCAAGAACTAATGCACGGAATTTAATAAAAATTTATATTAAGTTAGTCCCTGATATAAATTGGTGCTGATTAGGTTTTGGTGTAAATCGCTCAACAGGTGGCGCTGCTATGCAGCCTTTTTCACCATATCCGCAATAGCTTAGTCTCCAGAACTAATGCACGGATTTTCATCAAACTTAAGATTCGGTTAGTCCTTGACATGAATTGAAGTTTTGTACATTTTGGTGTAAATCGCTCAGTAGGCGGCGCTGCTATACTGCATTTTTTAAGATTTCCGCAATAGCTCTATCTCAACAACTAATGCTTAGATTACAGTGTCTAGAAGTATATAGTTGGAAATCAACAAGCGAAACCATATCCAAAAAATTACAATTTCGCCAGAGGGCGCTAAGATCAAGTTCATTGCAACGAATGTATAGAAATCCTATGTGTATTAGATACTTTTGATGCGGAAAACTAATTTTTTGAAAGATAATTTTTTTGAAAAACAGAGTAAAAAAAAAATTAGCTTGTAATACGCGATATATTAAGAATGAACGAAAATTCAGGCATATATTTTATATGCATTTCACATTTGTACGAATTGAAGAACACTTTATTTTCAGATTGCTCTGTTATAAACCGATTTAATATTTCATGTGATCGCCGTGCATACTATTTTTTTTCTTTCTTTCTTTCTTTTTTTTTTTTTTTTTTAGCCTATAGGTTTATTATAGTACAAGTATTTTTTTATATATATGTTGAAATTATAAAAAAATAATTTATCCTTATGTATATAAATGATATGAAGTAATTTTATCGTTTTCATTTTGAATAAGCTCTTTTTTGTATTAAATATATCTTTGTTTATATTAGTAAATTTTTACTTTCTTCTATCTTTACAGGAAGAAAGTATTGGATTCGTGAAAATTTTCGACTTTCGGTTTTCGACGGATTTACACGTTTTAGGGGTCGGAGATTCCAAAAAACATGTTTTTACAAAATGTCTGTCTGTGAGTCTGTCTGTATGTGACACAAATTTTGTGGGCGCTCTATCTCAAGAACTAATGCACGGAATTTAATAAAAATTTATATTCAGTTAGTCCCTGATATAAATTGGTGCTGATTAGGTTTTGGTGTAAACCGCTCAACAGGTGGCGCTGCTATGCAGCCTTTTTCACCATATCCGCAATAGCTTAGTCTCCAGAACTAATGCACGGATTTTCATCAAACTTAAGATTCTGTTAGTCCTTGACATGAATTGAAGTTTTGTACATTTTGGTGTAAATCGCTCAGTAGGCGGCGCTGCTATACTGCATTTTTTAAGATTTCCGCAATAGCTCTATCTCAACAACTAATGCTTAGATTTTCATCAAACTTCAGATTCAAATCTACTTTGATATGAATTAGTGCTGTTTGTGTTTTGGTGCAAATCACTCAACAGGTGGCGCTGCTATACTGCACTTTTCAGAATTTCCATTATAGCTGTATCTCAAGAACTAATGCAATAATTTTCACCAAACTTCAGAGGCAGTTAATCCTTGACATGAATTGACATTTTGGTGTAAATCGTTCAACAGGTGGCGCTGCTATGCTGTATTTTTCAGAATTTCCACTATAAATGTATCTCAAGAACTAATGCACGAATTTTCATCAAACTTTAGAATCAGTTAGTTCTTGACATGAATTGACATTTTATACAGTTTGGTGTAAATCGTTCAATAGGTGGCACTGCTATGCTGTTTTTGTGATTTCCGCAATAGCTCTATCTCAAGAACTAATGCTTGGATTTTCAACGAACTTCAGATCCATGTACACCTGGATATCAATTATTGTTGTTTATGTATTGGTGTAAATCACTCAACAGGTGGCGCTGCTATGCTACATTTTTCAGACTTTCCGCTATAGCTCTATCTCAAGAACTAAGGCACGAATTTTCATCAAACTTCAAATTCAGATATACTTGTTGGAGTTTAAGTGGCCTATTAAGCCAAAAGCACTCCATTCTCGATAGCAGGAATTCGCTGTCTCATATTTAAACAATTAGAAAAAATCTCTTGTGGCTATGCTGCTTTTGAAATGGAAATAGGTAAAATGCGCTTACCTGGGATTCATCAATATCGCGATGACGTATAACTTCATCGGTGTGGCGTGGCCAGGGATTATCCAAAAGCTTCTTGAAGAAATTATTTTTATTTTATTTTGTGAAGCATTATTTATCCTTTAAGGATCCTTTGAGAGCTTAATATAAATCCGCTAAATCCATGGGAAGATATAATGTAATATGAATTAGTATTGTGTGTTTTTACGATAAAGAAAGATTCAAATTTTAGCTTTAAATACTTATAATTAAACATATTACTGGAGTATAAGAAACACCGTGTTAACAGAGAGGCTACATGATTAAGAGTGTGAATACATAAAGCTGCTAAAAAACATATTCGCAGCGTAGAAAAAAATATATAATAATTAAAGGTGTCTGGCAAAAGTCAAAATGTTCAGATGTTCCTTTAAGTTACATATCAGTGGTGAAATCTTAGTTATTAGAACATAGGCTTTAGAGAGTTACTCAAGTGGGCTGTAATAGCACTCATTATTAAACGCGGAAGTAAAAAGAAGTAGTTCGTAAATTGGCTTGTTAAAATGATCTGTGTTTAGTAACAAGTTCTTTCTTTTCTTTTTTTTAATCACTTTTAGCAATTGCCGAAGAACATCTGGGGAATTAAATTTAACACGCCTCCTTAATCTCCTCAGATGGATAAGGTAACAAGTTCATAGTCTTGATGTCACACAAAAGTTGAGGTTTGGGTGTGGGCTTCGTCAAGCAGTCAGCAATCATGTATTGCGTGGGACAATATTTTAATTCGATAATTTTATCCTCCTTTAATTGTCTTATGGCGTGAAAGCGGATATCAATGTGTTTTGTCCGCTTCGAAAATTTTTCATTTTCTATCATCTTTATACTGCTTTGGTTGTCATGGTAAAGTAAAATAGGTTTTACTTGATACAAGTTAAGATCTTCTAGCAGTTTTAATAGCCATAAAATTTCTTGTCCTGCGGTTGCTGCAGCAACATATTCCGCTTCAGCGGAAGAATATGCAATGCTTGACTGTAATTTTGTAGTCCATTGAATGGGATTATCACCCAGAAAAAAAATATTGCCGGTGGTTGATTTTCTATTTTTAGTGTCCCCAGCCCAATCAGCATCAGCATACGCGATGAGTATTGGTGGTTTATTTTTGCTTATTGTTAGGCATAGGTTTTTTGTGCAATTGAGGTAAATAATAATTCTTTTTGCCGCTTTCCAATCCTTCTCGCGTGGCGTTGCACTTCTCCTACTAAGTATATTTACTGGTGCCATAATGTCGGGTCGAGTGACTGTGGCAATATACAAGAGCGAACCGATCGCTTGCCTAAACTTTGTATTGTTCGGAAGTAAATTGTCGCTATCTTCTAATTTATAGAAACCTACTTCCATCGGTGTACCAATAGGTCTTGCATCTGTTAAATTTAACTTTCTAACCAAATCTTCTATTTTTGACTTTTGGTTTAATTTGTAACCATCATTCGTTTTGATTATGTTAGTTCCTAGGTACTGACTTATTTCGCCTAAGTCTTTTACTCCGTACTCATTTTGCAATTGTTTTATTACATCTTTAATTATTTCACTTTTACTCGCGATTAAAATATCGTCAACGTAGACGATGATATAAGTGAAATTTTCCTTTTCTTTTCTGATAAACAAACATGAGTCAGCAGTGCTTTGCACAAAATTCATGTTTTTTAATGATTCTGCGATCTTTTTGTGCCAGGCTCTAGCTGCCTGCTTTAAGCCGTAGATTGTTTTATTCAGTTTACACACTTTGTTTTCACAATTTTTTTTCTATAAAACCCTCTGGTTGTTTCATGAAAATTTCTTCTTCTATTTCGCCGTGAAGAAATGCAGTGTCGATGTCAATGTGTTGAACAGAAAGATTTTTATATGCCGCTGAGGCTAAAAATGTGCGGATTGTTGTGTGTGAAACTACGGGTGCGAAGGTTTCATCATAATCTTCGCCGTACTTCTGATTATATCCTTTCGCTACTAAACGGGCCTTGTATTTTTGTACATTTCCTAAATTATCTAACTTTCTCTTAAAAATCCACTTACAACCAATAATTTTCTTATTTGGTGGTGGATCTACTAAGTCCCAAGTTTTATTTTTCTTTAATGAGTTGATTTCTTGCTGAGCGGCTTTGAGCCAATTTTCTTTTTCTACTGGGTTGTTCATGTTTGCTATGTCATAAAAATCGGATGGTTCGAATGTGTCATTTGTTTTTACGTGACATACGTATCTGTCGGGTGGTACTCCTCTATTTGACCTCTGAGATCTTCTCGGTTCTACGTCGGGTTGTTTGGACGCGGTTGGTTCTTCGTCCGAATTACTTAACTCTGTTTGAATGTAGTTGTTGTCATTGTCTGAGTTTTCTACCTCTTCGCTTTCTTTTAAGTTGTTTTCACTATTTTCTATAAATTTAACTGTTCTCGCTATTATTATTTTGTTTTCTTTTGTAAATATACGGTAACCTTTTGATTTGTTGTCATACCCTACAAGTATTCCTTCCTGCGCTCTATCATCTAATTTGTTTCGCTGATGTTTCTGTATATAGGCATAAGCATTACAGCCGAATGTACGCAGGTAGTGTAAGGTGGGTTTTCGGTTGAACCAAGTTTCGAACGGTGTTTTGTTTGTTATTTTGGTTGGTAGCCTATTCTGCAGGTGATTGGCGGTATTTATGGCTTCTCCCCAGAATTTTTGAGGTAAGCCTGCTTCGGAGAGTAGACTCCTAGTCATATCTAATAATAACCTATTCTTTCTTTCCGCTACGCCGTTTTGGCTCGGACAAAATGGTACCGTAAACTGGTGTTGGATACCTCTTGCCCTTAGGTATTCTTCCGTTTGTTTACCTAAATATTCCCCTCCATTATCGGATCTAATAGCTTTAGGGAATCTGCCGAATTGGGTTTTCACCATGGCTACATAATCTTTTAACTTTTCGTGAACTTCATTTTTATGCGAAAGTAAGTAAATTACTGTGAACCTTGAATAGTCGTCTATAAAAGTGACGAACATTGTTTTTCCCCCGATAGTAGGTGTACCGATAGATGTGCACACGTCCGTGTGTATCAGATCGAGCACTTTGCCTGTTTTGGGACAGTTTGTTGATTTCGGATATGGGGCATCACTTATTTTTGTTTGGATACATATTTCACACAATGCATTATGATTACAGTTATTTATTTTTATACCGTCTGCTAAGTTTTCATTTATTAATTCTTTTATCGCATTATAGTTACGATGGCCAAGCCGTTTGTGCCAAACTTCTATGCAATTTTTATTTTTACATTCATGTGCAATGTTTACTTTATTAGTTTTAGCGCTTTCTAATATTTCGACTTGATATAAATTATTTTTCATTCTTGCTTCAAGATAAATATTCCCGTTTCGGGATAACGTGCATTTTTCTTTATCGAAAATTAATTTATAGCCATTCTGTGTTGCTTTGCTTACCGATATGAGGTTTGCTTCTAATTCTGGTACGTATAATACTTCTTTTAATGTGATTGTGTTTATCCCTCCATCGGATGTTTTTGTTTTAAATGTCGTTTCACCTGTACCGTGTGAATTCAGCGTTTTTCCATTGGCAATGATGACTGTCGTCTTTTCAGTGTCGTTAAACTTAGTGAATGCATCTTTACTGTTTAGAATGTGTGTCGATGAACCTGAGTCGATTATCCAGGTTTGTTTTCCTGGTTTCTGGACTAAAAAAGCTGCGTCGCTGCCTTTTCCTGAATTGCCCTGTGTTTTGTTAATCCGAATTGGTTCTGTTTCACGGTTTTTGTTTTCTCTATAATAGTTTGCGTCTTCATAACATAACGATGATGTGTAATACTTGGATTTGTGCGACTGTTGTTTTTGTGACGGTGAGTAAGTGTTTCTGTTCTTAAGATGCCAGCACTCCCTGTATGTATGGTTTTTTAATTTACAGTATGTGCACTGTTTGTCCTTTTTATTATAGTGTTCAGCCGGAAACTTTTTATGCGTTTTAAACGCTTTTGAGGAATTCTCGCTCTGATCTGTGTTTTCTAAACGTCTTGTATATTCATCAGTGAGTTTTCCTTTTATAAACTCTGAATTAAGTTCATTTTCTGGACGGGCCTCGAGGGCTATAATTAAGGTGTTGTAGCTAGGTGGTAATGAACAAAGTAACAGAGCTGAAATGTGCGAGTCATTAATAGTTTCGCCTATGGCTGAAAGTTTATCAACAAGTTCTAAAATATGTGTAATGTGTTTTATTAGATTGCCGTTTTCTGGGAGTTTTGCTCCGTATAATTTTCTCAGCAAATATAAATTGCTTGAGAGATTGGCCCTTTCATGAATTGTTTTTAAAGCTTGCCAGGTTTCTCTGGCAGTGTTTAAGTGCTTTACATGCACGATTTGTGAGTCTTCAATACTCAAGTTGATAATTGCACGTGCTTTACGGTCCCTCTTCGTCCAGTCCGTGTTAATTGGATCTGGGGATTTTGTGTTATTACATCAAACAATTCTTCTTTTATTAAAATCATTTCTGCGCGAAATTTCCAATTTGCGTAGTTTGTCGAATTTAATTTTTCGACTATTTGAGTTTCTTTTATCCCTGCTATGTTTATTTTTATTTGTTTATGCGACCAACCTATTTCCTTTTTATTTATTTATTTACTGTAAAATGTAAAATGAACGATTTCTTTTTTATTATTATTATTACTCACAACCAACAAATTGTTCATTCACTAATTATTTAAATGTTCATTACATAAAACATAAATATATAAATATTTCTTTTTCATTCACCTTAATATTTCTGGTACAACAACATTCATTATTTTATTCAATGCAGCATCTTTTTATTTTTTTTTTTTATTCAGAACATGAATATTTTTAATATTTATAATCTAAGCCACTATATAAAATTTTTCTTCTTTTTCGCTAAACATGAGCACTTTATCTGTCTCATTAATCTTTTTGTTGGAGTTTAAGTGGCCTATTAAGCCAAAAGCACTCCATTCTCGATAGCAGGAATTCGCTGTCTCATATTTAAACAATTAGAAAAAATCTCTTGTGGCTATGCTGCTTTTGAAATGGAAATAGGTAAAATGCGCTTACCTGGGATTCATCAATATCGCGATGACGTATAACTTCATCGGTGTGGCGTGGCCAGGGATTATCCAAAAGCTTCTTGAAGAAATTATTTTTATTTTATTTTGTGAAGCATTATTTATCCTTTAAGGATCCTTTGAGAGCTTAATATAAATCCGCTAAATCCATGCGAAGATATAATGTAATATGAATTAGTATTGTGTGTTTTTACGATAAAGAAAGATTCAAATTTTAGCTTTAAATACTTATAATTAACCATATTACTGGAGTATAAGAAACTCCGTGTTAACAGAGAGGCTACATGATTAAGAGTGTGAATACATAAAGCTGCTAAAAAACATATTCGCAGCGTAGAAAAAAATATATAATAATTAAAGGTGTCTGGCAAAAGTCAAAATGTTCAGATGTTCCTTTTAGTTACATATCAGTGGTGAAATCTTAGTTATTAGAACATAGGCTTTAGAGAGTTACTCAAGTGGGCTGTAATAGCACTCATTATTAAACGCGGAAGTAAAAAGAAGTAGTTCGTAAATTGGCTTGTTAAAATGATCTGTGTTTAGTAACAAGTTCTTTCTTTTCTTTTTTTTAATCACTTTTAGCAATTGCCGAAGAACATCTGGGGAATTAAATTTAACAATACTTTGATATGAATGGGTGCTAAATTGATGTAATTTCTTGTACTATTTAAATGATTTAATTGACGTGATTTATATAGAAGAAAGTTTTGTGATGGCCACAATATACTAGTTCTTAGTTAATTATATTAGTTAATTTTTTTTCCATTTTTCAAAAAGATTTTGATTTTTAGGTACACCGAAAATAGACAGCTTGCTGTTCTTGTATTGCGTAACACAGCCCGGAACAAAACAATGATAATCTCGTTTTTTCATCATTTTTGATAAATTTTACATATTTTTACATGAATTTGCAATATTTGTAGACGCTATACATAACGCTAAAAGTGTTTATAACAAAAAGAGAACCAAAACAAAGCCTACTGATTTTTAGGTACACCGAAAATAACAAGTTTGCTGTTCTTGTATTATGTAACACAACCGGGAACAAAATTATGAGAATCTCGTTTTTATATCATTTTCGATACAATGTTATAAAAATATGTGAATACAAAATTTACGTGTTTTCACATAAATTTCTAATAATTGTAGACGTTGTATATAGCGCTAAAAATGTTTACAACAAAAAGAAAGCCAAAACAAAACCTACGCATTCACGCAATAAATTTGACGGCAGCGCCACCTAAGAAAATGTAATTCTTTGGATGCGTTCAAAAGCTATACCGGTATTAGCGATCTCCACACTATATACTTTTAGACGCTGTACTTCTTACATTACTAGTTTCTGTAGCTGAAATTGCAAGATCGTTTTCCAGTGCTGGAAAATTGGCGCAGAGGTGGAGCCTGTTGACAACACTAAATTTTAGTGGTATTTTTCGGCTTATCTAATGACAGAATTTGTGAGTTTTTATTAAGGTGAAGAATACTATAAAAATTTAGTGGTGTCAATAGGCTCCTCCTCTGCGCCAATTTTCCAACACTGCGTTTTCTTAAAGATTAAAACCTTATCTCAAGAACTCGCAACTAACGGCTCACTGACACTTATGTAAAATCATTATCCATCGTTTGTTACAGCGCAAGGTCTTAATTCAATGGCAAGAAATTAAACATGTAAATTGCTGTTTTAGACTTAATCACTTGATCCTAACTTTATTGTAGGCAAATGTTATGCTTTATGAAACTTGATTTAAATAAATTACTAATAATTGCTAAATAAATTAATACTCTTCATATGCTCTCAGTTTTTTTGCATCATAATATTTGTAAAATCTTTTTCACTGATAAATATTAATGTAACTTCAATGCATTATTAGCTGCAGTTACAGAGATTGATCTTAATTTTTTTTTTATCCATGCTTTTTTTTAAAAATTAAGGCTGTTCTTAACTGCTCTGCTCAACATGCGCAAAACGTTTTGACACATTTAGAAATTCATTTTTTTACGGAAAGATATAAAATTGGAAAGCCTGGGCTTGGAAGCGATTTGGAATTGAACTGTGTTTTACATTTTTGATCAATCAATTACCTATTGAGTTATAAGCAATTTTGATCATGTGACAAACACGTTTTTCGCCCGCTCTTGAGTGCTTTTTCTTCCTTCGCGCGGAATTTCGGTTCAAAACGCCTACTTTGACAATATTTTCTGAAAGATCTATTGCGTTTGCAAAAAAATGGAAAAAACAGCTCAATTACATAGTTTCTGAACAAAAGCACAAGCTAGTTTCGTGCATTTTCGAACAAAAATAAATTAAACTTATGTCAGAAAGTTGCCCTTTTGGATTTGAGAACAACCTTAAGAAATTAAATAAGGATATACCTAATTTTTTTTTTACGCCCCACCAGTGGCCGACAGGTTCTGCTCTCGAAGCTGGTAGACGGGAGGTGCTGGGTTCGATCCCAATCGCGCCTGTCGGCCTAATCGTTCGTAGTTTTCTTGGTTTTCTTCGAACCTTGGTTCTCCAAGCGTTAATACGGGTTAGGTTCCCTTAGAAAGACCTCGACGGAAGGCAATTCCCCCCCCCCATTAGGTCCTTTATCCCACGTGCTGATAATTGGCCGACATAAATACAACCATCCAACCAACCTAAATTTTTAAAGTTACTCGAAATACTTCTATTATACATACACAGTCAGTCCTGTCAAGACGTGATAGGAAGGGGCCGGAAAAAAGTTCCATTTTAGACAGGCTTCCATTTAAAGAAGTGTGATTAATTATACTTCTAAGATACACTACCTGAATAAGATCTATTGCTCGTTTCGTTGGGATCCTGTGAAACTCTTCCGTTTGAGACAGGATTCTGTTATAGAAAGATTCCACTTTCAGAGCTTTCACTGTGTTTCACTAAACAGCAATGAAAATCCCCTTTCAGACAGGTTTTTAGTAAATTTAATAGCATGGCAGTACATATTAAGACCATGTAACGCTTCCGTTTAAGGCAGGATTCTGTGAGAGATAATTACTATTTTGACGGGTCTTACTATTCATAAATAAGTATATTTATATAAATACACAAAACTTGTAAAAAGGAAACCTGTCTATAACAGAATTCTGTCTTATACGAAATGTTCCACGGTGCTATCGAAAAGAATACTATACAATTACACCTGCAAACACGAAAACCTGTGTAAAACGGAATTTTTCACCAATATTTGCGATTTCATCTTGACATGTTTTACTACATATAACCTGAAAGAAAAATTCTGACCCCCCCCCCCCCCCCCCGAAACGAAATCCTGGCTACGCCACTGACTGCGTCGGAAAGGATTAAAATATTTCTGGTTCGCTAAGGTTTAACCTGGATCAAGTTAACCGACCTTTCGTGGAACTTAAGATGGAGGTTGGCAAGTATGCACAATGATATCCAAAAAACCATACAATAACCTAATGTGTTCAAACGAGTCTCCCTCAACATGATTAACCCCTTAACGGTCGCATTGAATTACCGTTTAATAATTCAGACACCTTAGTGCCACCACTTTTTTGATATAGAAACATTCAGCTTATTTAAGGACAAATAAAATAATACCAGAATAAAGCCAATTACGTTCTTTAATAAAACTGGTGGAAATTAAAGAATATGAATAAAATACACAGCCCGTAAATATGGCGGGACCGATAATTAAGAGGTTAAGCATGCATATGTATGTCTATAAGTTGGAGAAGGGCAAATTAAAAATCTTTTGTAGTTTGTTACAAAGTAATACCTTTTTGGAGTTTTTTTTAAATTCGAATTTTCATTAGCATATATTTTGGAACAACCGGTATTTACGACATTTTATCAAAGACTTGAGTGCTTAAAGAATTTTACTTTTATTGTAAGTATTGTAGATACCAAAATACCTGATTATACAAAATGTCTCTCTCTCCGTCCGTGTGTCCGTGTCTCCGTGTGTTGCCATTGTACCATTGAAAAGTGTATGAAGTTATGCATAGAATTGAACCAGTTTTTTGGTATATGTTTTTGGTTTTGCCAAGCGGGACCTCCTTCAATTTAGAAGTACTCCGCCGGAAGCAGGCGCTATAATCGCGATTTTTATGCCATTTTCATTATTGTACCATCGAAAAATGTATGAAGTTGTATATAGAATTGAACCAAATTTTTTCTGTATGTCTTTGGCTATGGCCATCAGGTCCTCGCTGAATTTTTAAAAAATCCGCCGGAAGGGGGCACTTTAATAGCGATGTCTGTTTCATTTTCATTATTGTACCACCGACAACTGTATAAGTTATGCATAGAATTGAAACAAACTTTCTGTGCATGTTTTTGGTTATGGCCAGCAGATTCTCTATGAATTTGAAAATATTCCACCAGAAGGGGTATCTGTGATAGCGATTTTTGTATAAATTACTCGATTTTTCGTAGTTCTATTGTGCATCGGTTGCTCGTGCAGCGACGAGAACTCGCGTCCTGCTAAGCCGGCTATTCGCAAACAGCTGATGACAACAGAATAAGGAAAACCTATTTATTTTAATAAATATCATGATCGAGATTAATTCGGTTTTATTTCAATTAATTGACTGAAGCAGAAATTTAAGATGAAATTCAATGTTGGTATAGTATTGAACTAATAAAATTGAGGTATTAACATATGTAATTACTTTTTGAAATATTAAGATGTATGAGATAGAAGAAAGTTTTGGGATTGGCACATCCAACAAGTTTTTCATTTATGTATAACAATTGTTATCCCCTTCTGGAAGCCTTCGTAGAATTATAGAAAAGTGTAACTAAAGTAATATAGAAAATATTGTTTGTTTTAATAAATACATTAAATCATTTTAAATGAATTGTAGGAAACATTCAATTTATTAGTGTTTTTCTTTGTTAATATTTAGATGTAGTGAGATGTAATATTCTTTTTATTTACATATTATAACTATGAATGTTTCATTTCTTCTGATGCAAAAATTATTTATAAATGCATATTTAAATATATATATATAAATTACACTGTTTATTTTTTATTTATATTCTATACTATTTTAGTGTTTAAAACATTTTGTTGTTTCTGTTTCACAGCCAGTTGGCATATTTTGACGAATGTTATTTGGCACAGATTTAACACCATTGTTTATGTAACTTGTAAAAAAAGTTTTAATCATAAAGATTATTTGGCGATTTTTCATTTGTGGCTGTATACAGGGTTGCCAGTTTGGCTTTTTCTTAATTCCGGAATTTCGCAATTTTTATCAGAAGATACCCATAATGTTATTTTTTCTATTTAAGATCAGACATTTTGTGATTACCTAAAGTAGACATCCTTCTTTCAGAAATTCCGGTATGTATTAGAATTTTTTTAATTAAAAAAAAGGCCAAACTGTCAACTGTGTTCGAATAACGGAATAAATCCTTAAAATTAATATTTTACTTTATAAGTCAATTTTAACATTATTAAAATGGTTTATTGTCATCAAAAACACACCTGTCTATCTAATTTTTGTAATACTAGCATATTAGTAAGTGAGTAAAAAAATCTATTACAAAATTACCATTTTTACATTAAAAAACAAAGCTAAATGTATAAAACAAGAAAGTATACTTTCTAAGGCATTATCTCATAGCTGCCAACCTTCCACTAACCTTCCGTAATAATTGTATTAATTTAACAGAGGTTAACCACGTTTCGGACCAGAAAATTTATTTCATGAATATTTATTTATTTAATTCCAGGATTCTATATAGAACATATTTAATTTCATTTCTAAAAAAAAATTCTGGTTTGAAACGTATTAAACCAGGGTCAAATTAACGCAAGTATTACGGAAGATTAGTTTGAGGTTAGCACCTATGCGTTATCCTATTTGCTCGTTTTTTTCTTTTTGCTTTTAGTAGAGAAAATAAGTTTTATTCTACAGTTATTGAAAATGTCATAGGAAATATTTAAAATAAAATTGCAATTGTTTGAAGTTTATACTAGCACTTTTTTACCATTTTATGCAAATTTTGAATTGTGTAAATTAGCTTTTTTGATAGCAAATTTGTGAATAAATTTTCTTGAGTGAATGGTTTAAACTCACATGAAATATTGCTATGTTATATGAAAAAATCTAATTAATTCTTAGCGCATTTATTGTCAACATTAGTCTTGAAAAATCTATTTTACACTTTCTGGAGTGTTAAAATTCCGGCTGTAACTTCTTTAAATTATTTAGTTTTCTTTTGATTTTGTTCGTAATGCCTACTACTGCAATCTTCCACTGGCTTTCTATACTACAAATCTAAAATTTAAGCCACATTGATCCTACGCCACTTTCGAGGTGACATCGACACCAACGTATCTTAATCAAATTTTATATGGTTGGCACCACTTTTTTTTTAAGAAACTCTTTCACTTGTACTTTGACAACTTATGCAAGAGAGACATATTACAAAAATTATTTTTAAATTATAATGGTGCAGTTAGAATATGAAAATAGAATCATGTATGAAAAGTTAGCGTCCGACAAGGGTTAACTTTAATTTAAAAATATTTCTATTCCTGTTTTTGTTGAAATTTGTGATGTTCTTGATTCACTAGACCAGCCGTAAGGGGTCATTTTGACCAATGGCATATAGAAAATAGTCCATCTGCGACGGGAATTTTCTTCATAAGATATGTTAAATATGTTCAGTGCAAAAGTAGGCTAATTAAATAAGTTGAATAGTTTTAAATAAAAATTCTGGCGTGAAATACGTTTCATAAAACTTGACTAAAATTGCCGGTAGTTCTAGTGTTAATTTAATTGAAACAAATAACCAATTTTCCTCATTTGTACATAATATATGCGTGTATTTTTTTATTTAGAAATTCGAATTCGGTACTACAAATTCCGAAAGACGATTTTCTATGTAATCGAGAAACTTCTGAAACTTCTTTGACTTCATTAAAAAAAGAAAAATTACTGTTCATAATTTCTGGAATGGATTCTGAATTTCTGAATAAAAAAAGAATTCTTAATGTACAAATATATGCGCTAATTTTCAAATCAATTACAGCTCTTTTTAACCTACTTTATACTAAAGAGGTTGTACAGTTTTTGTGTACATATTTGATAAAACAAGACTATGCATAACTTTTGAGTGGATTATTTTGATTATACATTTTTTTGGTCGGTAAGAGCTCGTTTTGACGGTGGTTCCATTTTAAATTTCAGTAGGAAAAATTACATGTATCGTTGGTACCGTGTCAAACTGATCAATATGAAAACAGTGTTAACAGTGGTGTACTTTTTAAAATCCAGATTTCTTGATTGGCACCACTTTTCTTGAAATGGTAAAATTCCCCTTGTTTTCGCCTTAACCACTTTACCGGCGACAGGTATGGGGAAACAGTGATTTTTCCCCTGGCTTATCTCGGGGCAAACGGTAATGATATGTCGTTAAATAAGGCGAATTTCTGTATTTCAAAAAAGTGGTACCAATCAGGAAATCTGAATTGAAAAAGAGTAGTCCACTGGTAACGCTATTTTCATATTGGATAGTTTGACATGGTATCGACGATATGCCTTTTCTTAATTTTTTTAAGCTGCTACATTCGTAAAAATTGTCCATAATGGAGAAATTTACGTATATTGTCGTATACATCGAACTAATAATAAAGAGGAAATGACTTATTCTTAAAATGGTGAAGCTTCAACTGTAACCGCTTTCACATGGGTTGATTAACGCTAGGTCAAACGTCCATCAGTAAATTTAGATAGAAATTTTCTCCTTGTTTAAACGCCTTTTCGACGCAAAATTTCAGTCATAAATATTGGCAAAAACAAATATTTAATTTTAATGGTGGAAGTTTACTTTGGTGGTATTTAGGCATCTGCGTTTAAGCCATATTGTGACAACCTGGCCAACCTCCTGTCAGTTCAGTGAAAATGACTGTAATAACGCGAGGAACTGCCACCAGTAAATATAAATAGAAATTTTAATCATTTTTGTGAGAGAAATTCTTTACGAAAAAGCAAATACAATAAGGCAAAATTTTCTATTCAAAATGTACTGGTAGAAGTTTGCTTCGGCATTTATCAGAAACTTTATCCGATGTACAAAAAATCACCCGCCATATTGTGACAACCTCCTCAGCTACGTCACACGCGACTGATAGACAATACAGTATATGTCTCATCCTCTTTATTCACAACTCCATTATCGTATATTATTAAGCTTTAAGTATTTAAGGTTAGTTGGGGCAACTGGGCCATGATTTTACAATGTGACTCTGGAGCTTCTGACAATTCAGCTTCAGAAAGCTAAAGTTCATTTGAATTAAAGTCTGAACTTTTGTAAATGTGTTCAGTTAGATTCCTCTATCAGATGAAAATGCTCAAAATTGCATTTTAATATTTAAAATAAAAAAATATGCATATCGAAGGGAACGAATATTTTTTCCAACTGGATTATATCATATTCAAAGCTGGAGTAGCACAGTTGAAGTTTATTCCAACAGAGCGAAAAATGTCCAGATCAGGGATCGAACCTGGATACTTGGCGTGCCGTGCCAATGCCTTACCTGTTAGGCTATCAGGACCGATACCTGGCTGACATAATCGTTCCCTTCATTATGACCTAATTACATGGTATACAGGAGTTTCCGTGTTGAAGTAGTTTCATCATGTAAATGCTATAGTTATAGCTCGGATGAATGAAATAGCGCTGCAGTTCGCAGCCAAGTCCAACTAATAAGAGTGAATTATGTCAGCCAGGTATCGGTTCTGATAGCCTAACAGGTAAGGCATTGGCACGGCACGCCAAATATCCAGGTTCGATCCCTGATCTGGACAGTTTTCGCTCTGTTGGAATAAACTTCAACTGTGCTACTCCAGCTTTGAATAAAATATGCATATTTCATCTTTCTTTCCTCATGGGTCCAGTTGCCCCATAAAAATGGGGTAAGTGGACCAGGAGGGTCTATGTTCCACACGCGTTTATTTTTTTTTTCATATGGGATATCAGGTCCTGTTTGAAAAAGTGTAAACAACTTAAAAAATTTTAAACCAGGCAGATCATGTAAATTATATATCAATTAAAGAGCGTTGTAAGGGAAACCTTTGCTGTCAATGTGTCTAAAAAAAGCACTAAAAGTAAAAATATTCGATTTATTTATACAAAAAACATAAAAATTAAGGAAGTACTTGTGTACTTTGCTATAGGTAATAAGTATAAAAGTCACATAGGTATTTTTAGGAAAATAATAGCATGGTAAATCTATGAACGAACGGCTACGTAAGTACGTAAATACTTTATATGTATCCAGGAGTCACATTATACAGGGAAAATTGAAAATTTTATTGTTCCTACCAGAACCCTTAATGAGTTATCTTCATCATGATTTTATTTAACATTTTCTAAAGCAAGGTGCGATGAGCATATTATTTTCAAAATAGTAGTAGGAGATTAAGGTGCATTGTTCACAAAAGCTAAAACTTTAAAAAAATCAGCAGTTTTTTTATAAAATAGCCTATGGCCCAGTTACCTCGTGGCCCAGTTACCCAACTAGCCTTATATCCTGCAGTTTGCAGTTTCTACGACCTCTTTTACTACAGCAGCAATTGTACTCAGACAAAATGTACTTCACGCTAATTTATTCGTAATATTAAATCAAGCACATGTAGATTACGAAAGTCTTGAAAATTTCCCTGCAGATTATTATTTCTTTTTATTTATAAAAGATATCTTAAGTTCATCAAATTTTATCATGCAAACTAAAAGCATATTTGTAAATGCCTTTTAGAAAATTATTTAAAACTTTGAACATTTCATAAATTATTATAAGAGCAATTTCTTCTTATGCAACCGGATACTGAAAAGAGCAGCAACAATAGATTTACCGAGAAACTTGTTATTTTAAAGAATTTCTTTCATCGGGTTATTATAGTAATTGGATTATTTCAGAAATTCATATTTTCCATAAAAATTGCTCATTTTTTAGGTACATTTATTTAAATGCTAATGCTCTTTATAGGTACTTTTTAATTATATAAATACGTAGCATCTATAGCCGTTGTCTGGTCCATACGTCTGTTCGGACGTCTATTCGTACGTCTGTCCACATATAACAGCGAAAAAAACTACCCAACCGAATGGTTTGAAATTTAATATATATAACTGTTGCAGAATTTTGTCGACTCATTTCAATTTTTTTTTTCAAATCCAATCAAATTCAAATATATATTATGATAGGTAATGATTCTAGGTTGTCATGGTGATTACGTCATATTAAGGATGGAGTCCTATTACTTAAATATTACTGAATTTAATGTATGGAATCGTAATAAATGCTGTATTCATGCATCTTTGCATCAGAGTGCAACAGCTATTGCTCCAAGATTTGAATATTTATAAAACTAGTTATAGTACGAATGCAACTCATTTGCCACGTTTGACATACAATTTCCGACTTGTTTTCCTCTCTCTCTCCTATCTATGATGTTTTTCATTTTCTTTATAATAGTTTCGTTTCGCACATTTTCCTATTAAACGTCTCTTGGATGTATTTCTCTGTAACCCTGTAACCTAAGGAATTAAGGAGGTCCAGGACAACAGATTATTTTCATTCACTTTCTTTTATTTGGATGTTCAATTTTTCCCTTGTGTGGTATGTTTAATTTGGAGCTGTTGTATAACATTCTCCTGTAAAACGTCTCTTCAATATCCCTTCATTGTAATCTAGTAAATCTTTGCAAGAAAGTAGAAAGTTTTATCGATTTATGTTCAGTGGAATACGAGTGAGAAAATCCGTTTTATGCCTTATCATTAAGCACATTTATGGATCAGTTTCCTCATGTAATCTGAACGCTGTATAGTAATATGTTCGATGCTTTTATCTACATTTTTACAAAAGCTTTCTTTTGTGAATTATAGTACCGTAATTTCATGCTTATCCGCCGCACCTCGGATAATTCGATTTCCTACCAGAATTATTTTAAATAAAATGTGACCTGCTTGCACTTATTTGGCTTCCTTTCCTCCGTAAAATTCCCGGTTTGAAAAAAAAAAATTAACTAAGCCGCGATGGATACACGGGAATGTACAGTAACTGGATGATTTCCGCAATTCATATTTCCATTAAAAAAAATTCATTTTTAGGTACATTTAATTGAATTCATTTTAATTTACTTTCTTCTATTTGGATCCCTAATTTTCCCCTTATACTGCAAAAATAAATAGTTGATTTTACAGTATAATACTGGCAGCCGGGGTGTCAGTTTATAACCGTAAAATTAACAGTAATAACCGTAAAATTAGAAAGATGATATTCAGTTAAGCAGTAATATACGGTTTTATTCGTTTAAGGGAACCGGGAAAGCAAAATCCAACCAAAAAATCGATTTTTACTTTTTTATATCATTGACTACTCGTAGTTTAAACTTTTATCTTTCCAACGATGTGTCACACATGTTTATATATATAAAAAATAAGCGTTGAAATTATTCATTCTTTTCTAAGAGTACTTCACAGCGTAATGGCCATTTAAATCTTTAACTGGCTGTTTCTCAAAACTCTGATTTTTCATGTTTATGTTCCTTTTTTTCAATATTTATTCAGCTTAACCCTCCGTCTACCAGACGGGTCCATTGGACCCGGCAGGTACATACAAAATATTCATTCAAACCAGAAATTTCTTTAAAATAAACTAAGTATATAAACCAGACAAAAATAAGGTAAATAAATAAGTTAAATAGTTTTAAATAAAAATTCTGGTGTAGAACGTTTTATTAAAACTTGAATAAAATTCCCGGTAGATCTAGGGTTAAGAACTTAGATTTTTTTTATAATAATTTTATTATATTATGTTGTATATTTTAACACAGGGATTCATTGATTTGTTGAGAATTATTTATTTTAGGCAGTAAAACCTTACCAAAGTTTCTAATTTAAAAATGACTTTCAGTAAATAATTAATGATTAATTTTGAGTCTCGCTTAGAAAGAAAATGGTCTGTTAAAATACGTAAAGCATGACATTCTAACTACTCTAAAAAATCTAAACCTCTATCTTTCATCATTCCTGAGTAAAATGTACATAAAGTTGGTGAATTTAACATGGCGGAGATGGGGCTTTCCCGGTTCCCTTAACCCTTTCAGGGGCAAAGCATTTTCAATGCTAAAGTGTTGAAATAAATAACTGACACCGGAATTCACCAACAAATTTATTTGGGGAAAAGAAAAAAAGGCTATATTTGACATACATATTAAATGTAAAATATTTTACCAAAATTCTGGTGTCAATGTGGCGTTTGGGAATTAAAATTAAGTCTTTCATGAACATACCACCGCTTCTGAAAGGGTTAAACGATGCCTATTTTACAGTATGGCTGGCTGGCTTTTACAAACTGGCACCTCAGTTGCCAATATTATACTGAAAAATCGACATTTTTTTTTCAGTGTGTGTACTATGTTTAATTTTGAGCTGTTGTATTACTTTCTCCGATTACATATCTCTTCAATATCCTTTATTGTAATCTAGGAATCAGTAGATAAAGTAATCAGACTCTTTCCAAGAAAGTAGAAAGTTTTTCGCCGATTTACATTCAGTGGAGGAATACGAGTCAGATATTCCGTTTTATGTCTTATGATTAAGCACATTTATCGATCGTTTTTTTCATGTTATCTTAACATTTTCCAGAAAGATGTTCAATGCTTTTATCTAAACTTTTACAAAAGCTTTCTTTTATGCATTTCTGTACATTTTCTTCGTCGACAGAACGTGCTACTTTTCTTAGAATATTTGAAAATTAAATAAATAGAAAAGGCTATTTTAATGAATAAATTACATTTTAACATCTTCACGCCTTTGGCCACATATGTGGATGTTTAGTTTTTATAATTATATCCCTGTAAACAAGAAAAAGGACAAAATTTTTTTAGTAACTTATTCACTACAGAAACCCTCAACAAGAGAAGTAAATACTTTATGTTTTGCTGGACTGATAATGTTATTTCTGATGTGCAGTTAGAGATATGAAACAAGCGTGAAGTAATTTATCGGAAGTCAGTATTTGTATTACTTGAAATCGTTAATATTTGATAAAAAATAATATCACATATATTAAATATATTAAGTTTTAATAATTTGTAGAAATGTAAGAAAGAAAGTTATTGTTAGTTTTTTATTCTATAAGACATAATTTCACTCATATTATATTAACGCTTAGCGACCAGAAATGTGGACGTTATCCTTCTATGTGAATTTTTATTGTGCCCCTCCCCCTCTTTTTGCTTTTTGAATTCTTATTAACCCTTTATTTACTGACGGTATTTATAAGTACCACTAAAATAACTTTTTATAAAATTCATTTAATACATCGATTAATTGTAACACAGTTTAGAATGAGCTATAGATACATTACTTTATCTTGTTTCAAAAGCATTATACGTTACACAAAACAAAAATATTTTTAAAAGGATGATTTCTTTTGTCTTTGCATCTTTTCAGCTTTGTTGGCGTTGGGGAGGGGGATTTTTCAAACGTTTTGGAACTAACTAATCAAATATTTTTTTTTAATTTTCAAGCGTCTTAGAATGAAACTGAGTGAAATTACAACCAAAATCAAACTATTAGACACCGACTTCAGACATGCTACTAAAACAACCAATAAAAATTTTTATGAAATTAAATTGGATGAAAATTTATCTTGGGAAATACAGGTATTAAAAGATTAAAAATATTGTATGGGAGAAATATCGGAAAAAGGTTAAGTAACATTTTTGTATTGTTTGGTAATAATCTCCAAGTAAACTTTTCCTTTATATCCTTCATTGAAATCCAGTAACCCGAGGATTAGGATTGCAAGTGAAATCTAAGAATGTCGAACATTTTTATCGATTTACGTTCGAGAGGATATGAGTAAGAATTCTCTTTTTGTGCCTTATCATAGAACGCATTCTTTTTTTGTGTGTGTGTGTGTTATATAAACATTTCTACTGAAGATATTCTGAGCTTTTATTATTATTTTTTTTTTTTTTTACAAAAATGTTTTGACGCATATGCCTTCATCTTAGGAATGATTTCGAATTGCAGACTATTTTGCTTATGTTTAGTAATAAAATGATTAGACAACACAACTAAAATGTCTATACGGATATTGAAAAAGGTTTTTTTGCAAGAAAAATATTTAAAAAAATACAAGTAGAAGTTTATTTTAGTACATTCTGAATTTTCTGAATTACGTATACGTTGTTAGAAGCCTCATTTACACACAGCAAGTTGAAATCGTGCAAGATATAATACTTTCCTATCAGAGATAAGGGGCTGTGCATTAGGGTGGTCACAAGAAATCAATTTTCGAATTTTTTCGGGGGGACCCCCCAAAAAGTTGCCAATTGACTAGAAAATGAGATTGGCTAAGTTTCAGCTCATTTGGATAATATTAACCCGTGCCTCATTGAGGTTTAAGTTTGAAAAAAACGTGATTTTTCGCAAGAAAATGCTGTTTTTCCTTCATGAAATGAATACAGTTGAACCTAGAAACATAATGCAGGTCTAATTTTATAAAAAAAAGTTTTGCTTTGAAGAACCACACACCATTTTTTTCTAAAAATGTATAGATTTAAAAATATGCGCATTTTTCAGGACCAGATATCACCTGAATCCTAAACATTGACTTTTTATGAAAAAGCGAAAAAAAAATTGCAACATTCCATTTCATCTGCTTTCCACCTTTTATTTTTCTTTTTTTCGTTTTGTGAAGTCCAATAAAGTGTTTGATTAAAAAAAATTCCAAAGAAAAGGAAAAAAATCGAATTTTAAACTAACGGAGTTAAAAAAAAGGGGGAGGGCAAAGGAAGTATAGAAATGAGAGCAAATAATGCTCAATTGCATTTTATTATTAAAGTTGTGTTACAAGAAAGGAGGCATAATAAAGAAAATGAATTATTTTCCCTTACAACTGTCACGTTAACCCTTTCCGGCACAGAAAAATTCTGTTCGTAAAAGGATGAAATGATTGTCTACCCCGGAATTTACAAACGACTTTTTTAGAAATTAAAAACACATTACTTTAACCTTTCATTTTAAAAGCAAAATTTTATTAAAATATTCTTCGTGCCGTTTGTAAGTTTGGAATTAAAATTAGGTGGTCCCGGAGTGGGACACTGCGCCGTAAAGGATTTAAGTGGTAATGGTTTAGATAAGGTGGCTTATGTTGACTTTTTTTTACCAAAGTATTATCTAAAAATGAAAATGCAACTTGATCCGAGTTAAGATACCAAAGGCGGTTTGTCATTTTAGCAAGTGCTTTGTCCGTAACCTATTTATAAAATTTTCTGTAGTGAACAAATGATTTTATTATTTGCAGATCTTGAATTGGGGGCTAAAGTGGCAGTGGAAGTATTGAAGCGCGGTTTTACATAAATATTGATTAAAAATAAAAAAGATCTCTGATACCTTCTTTTTTTAAATTTGTTATTGAAAGATGATCCCTAAAACAATATATTTTGAGAGAATGAATGGCCTGTGCCGCCATCCATCTGACATGATTAAAAGGACCAGTTGCTCTGAAAAAAAGCCTTTTGCAGGAAGGAGCTCTATAAAAATTAAACAAAGTTGGATAAACTCTTTATAATCATCCCTGAACTGTTAATTTTTAAAAGTTCCTGTAAGAAAATTTGAAATTTCTTCTGAATTAACTATTTATACCTAGTATTGCATCTTCAAAAGCATTTGTATACTTACTCTGGTTTAATTTAGACCACCCAATCAGAATTGTTTTTTTTTAATATCTGGCTGAGGGGCAGTGATTATGCCTATTTTACAATGAAGAACAGCTTTTAGGAAAATTTATAAATTATGGTGGCGGCATGGTGTAAATACAGAAGACTTTTCCTTTAACAATTGCTATAGAAAAATGCAGGTTCCTCTGAGGCGACCTGTGTTTACTGCAGTTGTATCAAAAAATATTGCCTGGATTTTACCAACTTCCTCCCACTCTTCAACTGCTGAAAATACAGCTTTCGCCTGAATTATTCCGATACTATTTTCAAGTTGAGGAACACGTAGTAACTGTTCTTCATCCCCACAACTAATTAAAACTTTTAACCACTCTACATTTTCTTTATTCAAAAAATGGTGAAGCAGTTTTCCACCCCAGTGAACAACAGTTCTCTCTAAACGGGAATTTTAAAATCTGTTTTTGATGAGCTCAGTTTTTTGTTTACGAAACAGTTATTTGCAGAGTCGATGTCTGTGGTTAGCTAGTGGATGTATTCTAAGTCTAGCAGCTTCTCTGGCGTTCAGTTCATTTTGCGAATATTATAAAATAAAATACATAAAACTTGACAATTACTTGGCTGCTTACTGTCGATGAATTGATGAGACATGTGGCCAATATAAAAAATCTTACATTTCTGCCGTCATATCAAGAGGGGGAAGGGGTTTTACGGAATGTTTCGTCAATTCTAAAAATAGATAACCATAACAGATAACAAAAACAGCCTTGTAATAAAAAGAGAAATTCAGAGGTTCAACTGCAATACAAATCGAGAAGCTCTTTCTTACTAGACACAGAACTAGATAACTAATAATCAATTATAATTCGAGAAATATTTTTAAAGTTACAAAAAATGTTCACTTATTTTTGCCTATTAATAAAAATAATACAAAAAAATTATCAAAAGTAATAAAATTTTTAATTTGTCATTTTTTACATATGTTTCAAAAATGCAGAGTTTGAGGATATGGTTCACTAGCTGTCCTGAAAAATACTAAATGTTCATTAAATATAAGTTTTCATGAGAGTAAAAGTTCAAGGCAACAACAGTTTCTATGAAATAAAACAAGAATCAGGTTTCTAAGACAAATATTTTTCACGTAAAGAAAGAAAAACGACAATTTTTTGCCAAAAATTGCAAATTTTCAAGAATTCAACCTCGATGAGGCACGGGTTAATGTTATTTATTTGAGCTGAAACTTTGCCAATCTCATTTTCTAACTAATTGGCAACTTTTAGGAGGGTCCCCCCGAAGAAAACGTTAAAAAAAATTTTTTCCATGTTGCTTGTGACCACCCTACTGTGCATATACTATAACGTTATCACTTTAGGGGGAGGGGGTTATGGCACTTGATATCGTAAGATATCGCTTGGGGGAGGGGGTTTGCTTTTTGATATCGTTATTATTTTTGATCCAACCA
Source organism: Maratus speciosus (assembly GCA_963932465.1). NCBI lineage: Eukaryota > Metazoa > Arthropoda > Arachnida > Araneae > Salticidae > Maratus > Maratus speciosus. The sequence goes on from OZ010793.1 coordinate 138,831,594, forward strand.
AACTTTTTTTTTTTAGTAACTTTTTCTTTGCATCCAAATAGTCTGCTATTTTTATTATTATTATTATTTTTATGTTTTTATGAAAATACAAAATTAAAGACATTAAATGTTTATAAAATCATTTCATTCGAAAATTTGGTATAACCGTTTGGCATTCCTGTTCTTCTGACATATGCGCATATAATTTGCTGTTAGAAAAATCAGGAACTTAATATGTAAGAAATGATACTTGCGTTTACCAGTGAAGAAAGACAAAAAATGTTGTGCACTGTTTTGTTAACAAGTTCTGCATTTAATCTCTCCGAGCTCGCAGCAAGTATAAGAACAAAATATTACTGTTGAATACATTTAAAAAAATAAGCTATTATTAAATACTTCTAAATAGTAACTAACTCCTTTAGATGTTTGATATAAATTTATTTCAAGTATTGGTTTGACGTCTATTGACTTATATTGACGTCTTCTATCCGTAAAATATGCGATTAAGAAATGTATGATCATATATGTATGTCACTGTAAGCGTATAAAAAAAAATAAAAAGAATCTAAAAATAAAATAATTTTTAGGCATTGATAACGATATCATCAGGTGTGTGTGTGAGGGGGGAGGAGTCTTCTACGAATGATAATGTATGATATCGTAAGGGGAAGAGGTGTCTAAAATTAGCAAAATGTTGATAACGTTATATAAGTATAGCCTCTAATGCATATTTGCAATGCAATTATTTTATTATTGTGAATTATTTGAATACCGCTGAACCAACGTGAATCAACTCCATTTTTACGTTCAACGAGTTTAAGATGTTTCAGACGAATTCTTGCTCTATAAATAACGATTTTCTCGGTGCCGTAAAAATAGTAGACCAAGTCCATTTTGAAAAAAAAAAAAAAGAGATAGTCCATTTAGAAGGCTCATAAAATCTGTTTTATCCACTTCCACAGTAAACCAAGTCTGTTAAACAGATGACCTATATGATAAAGTATGTGAAAACAGACTTAGTTCACTGTGGGATTGGATAAAACAGATTCTATGCACTTTCTAAATGGACTATCTCAATTTTTTTTCAAAATGGACTTGGTCTACTATAGTTGTGAGCCCCTTAAATAAAGTCGTAGATAGAAAATGTGAGCCACAAATAGCGTTAGTATTTTATGATTCTCAATGAAATACGCACAACTTTTACTCCAAATGTCTCTGTATAACCATTTATGGATTTGATCCACATTTATTTGAACCGCCTCAGTTGTAGAATTAACAAAAATTGAAAGATCATGAAATACTTCGTTTTTCTTTGTTTATAAAATTAGTGTTCCCGAAAAAAATTCTTTAAAAAAAATCGTGTTATAGATTTCTCACGATGTTAAGCTTTTTTAAATAAAAAAGTCCTTTCGACATGCGACGGGAGGAAAAGATAGCTTTCATATATCGTGGTTTTAAAATTTTTCGAATTTTACTCGAAGCTAACTTTACTGAAATTTTAAGAAGCTAAAACGCGACAAACTCGATTAGAGAATATTCGTTAATATTGAATTTCAGTGAGAATTGCTCCAAATTAGTAAGCTATAGCCAAGTTGGCATCATTTATGGTAACTTATTTTTGGTCGCCAAATTTGGCGATATTTCGCGGCTATTTGGCAAATTTGGCGATTGTCTCAAAGCTTGGCGAGAATTTGAAGCTAACGGATATTAATAATATTTTAGCATTGCGCGGAAATAATTTATTTTTATGGCCGCCATTTTGAAACAAGATGGCGGATGAAGCTGGCCAACGAACTCGGTCAAGACATTCATATGTACTATGCACATACTTTATCTTATCCAAATCGGTTTATAAGTACGAGTAGGTTACAACATGGCAAATATCAGATTGTTTGAAAATGTCAGCCACACCAGAAATTCAAACTGCTATATCTCAGCCTTTTTTTAAGACAAAGACAAAACAAAACATGCTTCGGAATCCTTGCGTTAAGCTCAAACTCTTAACACTAGAACGGCGGCGAGGGGTCATTTTGACCCTTGCCGAATGAATACATTTCAGTTCGAACCAGAATTTCTTTTATAATATAAGATTAATATATGCTGCACAAAAATAACTTAAATAAATAAGTTAAATAGTTCTAAATAAAATTTCTGATGTGAAATATTTTTTATAAAACTTGAGCAAAATTTTCCGCCGTTCTAGTGTTAAGGAAAAAAATCAGTTTTTTAATTTATTTGCACCACTCTTTGAATTTTATTTTTTTTTAATTTTGAAAAATCCGATATTTTGATACAAGATAGCGGTGAAGCTGGCCAGCGAACTCGGTCGAAACATTGGTATGTACTATGCATATAATTAACTCCATCCAAATCGGTTCATAAATACGGGAGTTATCACATGATAAAAATCAGATATATATATATATATATATGTCACATTTGAACGGAAGGTGGTTTTGGGGTCTTGGGTATCGTGATAGGTGAAAATATACCAAAATCTTCCGGATGTGCTTTCCTCCGGACGGCTGTAATAGGTAGCTTTTTACATTTTGTAATGAAAGCTACCAAAAAGAATCAAATCTTCTTCTAATATTTATATTTTTTATGTATTTTTTTATACATATAAAATTACGCGTAAGTGAACTGGTAAGAAAAAAGCAGTTTAACTTTAGAATACGTGTAGTTAATTGTTTTTATATCACAAACACATAAAATTGAAAAATGTTTTCCTGAAAGTTAGTTATTTCAATTTGTTTTATTATCTAATGACTTCGACTGACTTCGAAGCCTTTTTCTCCAGAAACCTGTGACCTTTGAAACACATTTCCGACTGTGAGCAGTATGGAGAGCGAGTCTTTTAATAGTAGTAAAAACAAACAATTCAGAAATTGTACGTCAAAGGTGGCAAAAGAGGTGCTTTCGTACTATAACTAATTTTTTTCAGATCTTTATGCAATAGCTGTTGCACTCTTATGCAATCATGCATGAATACAAAATTTATTACGATTATATATATTAAATTCGGTAATGGGGAAATAAAAAGATTCCATCTTTAATAGGACGTAATCACTATAGGAACCTAGAATCATTACCTATCATGCGGTATCATTGAATTAATTACTTATGATAGGATTTAATAGAATGAAGAAAACTTTATATCTTTTTAGGTTCAGATTCGATTGTCATAAAATTTGAAATGACTCGACAAAATTCTACAACGATTATACTATGTATTAAATTTCAAACCATTCGGTTGTGTAGTTTTTGTGCTGTTATGTGCGCCTAGACGTACAGACAGACATATGAACGGACAAGACGACTACTATAGGTACTACGGATTTATGTAATTACGAACACACCTAAAAATAGTGATGTGGTGTGTCTAATATATGGCTTTTATTGAACTCCAAGTCCAAAATTAAAAACATTATAAAAAGTCTTATTAAAAGCTTTATAAATTCGATCAGTTCTCGCTACAATCTATATCTTCAATCCCTTATCAATTTGCATGAAAAATTAAGCAGTCTTTTAAACAGTTAAAGAATTTATTTTATGTTCCCTGTGGATGACATTAAAAGAATTTTCTTTGGCAGACGATAAAATTTCTACGGCACATTCGTTTCGAAGATAAATTACCTAATACCTTTCAGTAACTGATAAGAGGTTGGGATAAAAATCTTTCATTCTGCATTTATACCAAGTGATGTAGTATTGAAGAACTTTCTTTAAATCAAAAATGCTATTAAAATTACGAAAAATCTATTAATGAGTATGTAGTGCTTTTATGCCACGGTTCGTACTTTTCAAGGGCCTTTTACTAGAACTTTCCTAAAGAAATATCTGCCTTATTTAATGAAAAAAAAATATTTGCAGATATAGCGGCCAATACTTTAGGAAATATCTGGTACTGCAAAAATTAAAGTCCCCCGAATCCCCTGATGCATACGATCCCTGTATGCTATACTCATTTTCTCTCTGTCTTTAAAACTGTTTTGCCAGAAATATTTCTAAAAAAAATAATGTTTTAAGTTTCTTTAAAAGTTATGCTTTTCTTCGATAAAAAATACTCCCCTCCTTTTTATGTAATTTTTTAGGGTTCCCAACTTCAAAAGTAAAAACGGAGTCATTATAAGATCACTTCTGTGTCTGGCTGTCTGGCCGTCTGTCTCAGCCATTTTACTCGTAAAGTATGGAACGTAGAAAGCTCAAATTGGCTGAAGTGTTAAAGGTTATTGACCCACATATTTATAGATGATTAAACATTCACAAATATATTTAGGAAAAATGTAGAGGGCCTAATTAAATTACTTGAAAAGAAAAAGGGTTCTTTGTGCATCATGTGGGGTCTCGTGTGAAAGCTTTTGCAAAGGCAAAAACTCAAAAATTCATTTTTTTTTTTACTTTTGAGTATTATATTTTCAGAGATATCGTCGAAAATGCAATCAAAAATATGTCCCCCCATCTCTCTATTTAGGAATCGACTGAAACTAAAATTATGAAAAAATTATGGGTAGTAGGAGTTAATTTAGACTTTGCAGGAAAACTATACCGATTACAGCTAGATCACACAATTTTTGAGAAAATTGCATTTTTCCGTCATTCACAAATTTCGATTTGTGGGCATCCAGCAAAGGCGTTGAGAAGCTCTGGAGGTACCTATCCTCGAAGAAGTATATATGGATTATTGTTAATGATTTTCAAAAAAAAAAAACTTGTCGGTAATTAGCCGAGATATTAACCGTTAAAGGTTGGGACATACATAAAGACACGGGCAGTGTATTCTATGCGCCATCGGCTTTTAAAGCCTAGAACACAACTTTTAATGATATATTTGTGTAATGCAATGGCCGGTTACTAAATCATGTATTTATTGTACGAAACCATCTGCACGCGAGTAATACTCGCTTTTGACCGGTGTTCTATTATAAACTGCACATTGATGAAGAAGAAAAAAAAATAACTTTAGAGCAAGTGGAATAATTGTTTTTTTATCGCGAGAACATGAACTTCGTACATGCTTTAATTTAAGACAGTTATGTGAATCTTTTTTACTCTCTTATCTAATCTATGAATTTTACTGAATTTCAAGGCCAATAGTTTTCTATGGAGAACTTTATAAATTCGATCAGTTCCTGATACCATCTATTTCTACAACCTCTTATGAGTTTCCAAAAAAATTGATTTTTCCTTTAAACAGTTAAAGAATTCGTTTTATGTTCAATGTGGAAGACATTAAAAGAAGTTTTTTTTTTCTTGTTAGAAGATAAAATTTCTGCGACTCATTCATTTCAGAGATAAATCACTGTACACAGTTCCGTAACTGATAAGAGGTTGAGATATAAAAATAAATCATTCCGTATTTATATCAAGTGTTACATAATTGAACAATATTCACGAAAGCGAAAAATTTTATATGAGATATTAAAAATGGTCTATTCAAAATATATAAACTACACTATATAAAACTTATTTTAAATTTCTGTTTACCAATACATATATGATAAATATAAATGTCATTTGGGATATCATTATTTACGAATATTAATCTTCGTTTTAGTAAATCGTACAATTAACTTGTGATTATATATTACCACATAGAGGCATACGTGTGAACTTGAACACAGAGATGACTATGTGCAGGGCTCCCACTCGGTCCGTTTTTTAACACCACTTTTATTTAAAGAAAGATATTTATAAATTTCGTAGAAACATCGCGAGAAGATCGTTTTTCTTGCAATTGTTGCCGAAAGCTACCACGAATTTCTTTCTGCAAAATTACTGGTTTTCAGAAAACGGACCAGTGTGAGTCCTGCTATATCGATAAGAATGATTAAAACTACTGAAAATGATCATTGACATCTTTTCTAAATTAACGCTTCTTATGTTTTAATAACATTTTTTTTTGCTTTCAAGTTTGTCGATCTTCCTTTCTATATGGGTTCCTGTTCTTAAGTCCTACTGTTTGCTAGAGTTTCTCAATTTTGAAACCTTTACCCATGCCTGATGGGGGTTTCGGATAGGAATTTTTGCCTACATTTTCGCATTTACACATTTAAAACGTTCTGATGCAAATAGTGTTAGTATCGAGATTATGCAAACCACTTAAGTAGATAATTCGTTTCTTCATTTTGTTTCGAATACAATGACATCTTCCGTCGGTTTTCTAATGTCCAAATCTGTGTACATTTTTCTTACTGTTAATCCGCTATAACGTACTGGGGTGAAAAGCAAAAACTTGCAGAAATGACATTTCTTGAATTAAAATATTGATTTGATTGCTTAGGAAGGACAGCTCGGACAAGGAAACAAAGTCTGTAGAGCATGGTGTCCCTCCCGGTCCCTTTTATTGAGGTCTTTAACAAAAATACAGTTTTCATGAGAAACGTTCTGGTCCTGCGGTAGGCTCTGCCATAAAAATCCCAAACGCGAGCAATGGGCAGGATGTGGCTAAGGCTTTACAGAATTTGTCAATCTCTTCCGGAAAACAGATTTCCCACGCAACACTGGGCAGCAAGAGGCATCAGTAATGGGAACTTCTGGGAGTGCCCAAAGAAACTCCCTCTCGTTACTCTGTGAAAGTGGGGCTCTACTCGTGACAGGTGGCGGAGAATAGAAGTATGAAATGACAGACGCGTTCCCTAGGTAAAATTAGAGAGGTATGTTTTGTTCATATACGTTTTGGAGATTCCTCTTATGAATTGGGCGGGTGAGGATATTAGAAAGCAAATTTCTTGGAGGGTTTAAAATATGTCTGAAATGCCATTGGCTCGTTGCTGTGCAGTGAAAATATGGGTGTGACGCTGTACCTTGTTCACCGCACTCACGTTGGTCTGAAGAAGCACAATACAGTGGTGGAAAATTGGCGCAGAGGAGGAGCCTATTGACACCACTAAATTGTTGTAGAATTTTTCGTCTTATCTAATGACAGTTTTTATTAAGATGAAGAATACCATAAAATATTAGTGGTGTCAATAGGCTCCTCCTCTGCGCCAATTTTCCACCACTGACAATAGAATTTGTAAAGGTACTGGCCAAAGGGATCATGATCAGTAAGAAAATCTGTAGTGTGGGGAGTGTGGTGGAATAGTGTGTAGGAGACATTGGGAATTGGAGTATAAGTGTATCGGCCTTTTTTTGAGGTGGTCCAATGTGTTTGCCAGCCTTTAAGAATATTTGTTTTTGAAGAACGTTTGATGTAAGTAAGTGGAAGTGGAAGGTGATGATCTATTCTACACTTTCTTGTAGCTTCTTTTGCTAGCGTGTTCGCCATTTCGTTACAAAATATATCCTTGTAAGCAGATACGTGACCAAGAAGAGTTAATAGATTTAGTTTAATGCAAAGAACTACTGCGTTTTTGGTTCTGTGGCATTATTGGTGGTTTTACGCACGTTTTCCAGGGAGTTCGTTTAGAAATTTCGGTCTGCCTTTTTGTATTTACATATTTTGGAAAGCGCTGAAAATGAGCATTTAAATCAATATCTTGTTAATTACTTGATTAGGTTCCTTTTTCCCCTACTTTGTATGTTTTCTGCCACATCTTTCGTAAGGCTCAAATGATTTGCCTTTAATATTTTCGGTATTAGTCTATTACTATGAATTAGAATACAGAGCAGAAACTATAAGCAAATGTTTTGACTTCCTCCGAAATTTTCTAATTTTTCGCATTTTGCGCACGTTTGCCGGTGTGTTCGTAATGAAATTTCAAAAGTTACATTTACATATTTTGAAATGTCGTAAAACAAAAAGGCTTTTATATCGAAACTGATAAAATAGTATAACTACACTCTCAGAAATACTTTCTTTAATTCACAGAAATGTTCCTGGCAGCACAGCTACCGTTATATATCCGAGAACTGAAGAAATTCCCGTTCTAGGACAGAAAATTTCTTAATATGAAAAAAGAAGTTTTTAAAAAAGTACTTTTCTTTTTTTTTCTTGGATCTACATAGTTTTGAACCTGGGACTGCGTGTTTTGAATCTAGCATCTTAACCACTCGGCCAGCGAGCACTTTGTACAGAGTGATTTTAAAATAAAGATACGGGTTTTCTTCAAAAGGGAGATTCGTTAGGCTTGTTTAATTTCTTGTTCCGAAAGCTCTGAAATTTAAACTTAATTTCCGGGACACATTTTGTGGTTATGAAATAATGGTTGGTGTTTTAACAATTATAGAATAATAGAGGATAAAAGGGATTACATAGTAGATCTATTTTTAATAAGGCATAATTTGATTGTTAGCTATAAAATATGAATATTATGTTTTGAATTAATTTCGAGAAAAAATGTTTGCTTTTTTTTGGATAAAATCGAATTTTTTAACTTGATTGAACAACTATATATTTTAAAAATATTTTCGTTTACAATATATTTTACTTCATTTTTTTTTATTATTACTGTAAAAAATAAATTGCGAATAAGTTTAAACGAATAAGGAAATTACTACTTTGTTAAATTCGAAAGCATTAATTTCGTTTGTTCGTTTTAAAATAAATTCGAAAATTTAATTTATTGAATTTTCGGTTTTTCATTTTAAAATAAATTCGAATTTTTGTATTAATACAGCCAAAATGCATGCGTGGAAGGAATAAACGAAAATTTCCCCTCCTTTTAAGACTTCCCGGTAGAATTAACTGAAAAAGCATGTATTCCAGACGTACGGAAATTATTTGTTTAAAAATGACGAATAATTTAGTATATAAAGACGAATTTTTCTGACAGTGTACAGTCCAATTTTTTGCATGTCTTATGACGTCTGCAGATCCATTTGTAACGTTTAAATGCTCTTCCCTTTAGAATTCTTCATTAGAAAACTGCACCTACTAGGGTGCCCCACCTTACTCAAATGACTTTGATAGTATTCGATATTTTCAACTATTTGTGTCAATATTTACACCTGTTTATCAAGTGAACCTTTTTTCCAAACTAGCATTTCCTTGTATATCCTGTCCAGTGCAATGAGGTTACATACAGGGCGAATCTAAACTCTTGTGCAAAACTTTAAGGGGTAATAGTACACATCAAGACAAACAATATTAAATAGGAAACTAAGGGTCCCAACGTCTTCCAAAGGCGATAGGTGCCATTAAAGTTTAGGGTCAAAAATTTCAAATGAATATAAAAAACGGAAAAATTGGTCGCTCCGTTTGCGGTTTTCGCTAAAACTATTCTTTATGTCAGTATTTTCTGGAAAATAAATTTTAAACATAAAGTTCAAAAAATGCCGATAGAGGGCGCTTTAGAATTTGGAGTAACGAACAACTATTTTTTACCGTTATTTTTTGTATCTCGTTAAATGCTTTCAAAAGCTTAGATTTTTACTTAAATTTTGAGCTCAAAATCTGAATCGTTGAGACTGGTTAAGTAGCGCAAACTGAACTGTGTTCAGGAGTTGAAATTTGTACCCCCCCCCCCCCCCCCCCGGAACACAGTTCAGTTTGCGCAACTTAAGCACTCCCAACGGTTCAGATTTTGAGCTCAAAATTTAAGTCTAAGCTTTTGAAAGCATTTAATGAGATACAAAAAAATACGGTAAAAAATAGTTGTTCGTTACTCCAAAGTTAAAAGCACCCTCTATCGGTATTTTTTTCAACTTTATCTTTAAAATTTATTTTCAAGAAAATACTGACATAAAGAATAGTTTTAGCGAAAACCGCAAACGAAGCGATCAATTTTTCCATTTTTTATAATCATTTGAAATTTTGGACCGTAAACTTTAATCGCGCCTATCTCTTTTGGAAGACGTTTGGGACCCTTAGTTTCCCGTTTCTATTTGTTTGTCTTGATGTGTACTATCATCCCTTAAAGTTTTGCCCAAGGGTTCAGATTCACCTTGTATATACTTTATAAATTTGAACAAATAGTGTGACTTTTTTGTTGACATGTCGAGTGACATGAGTTTTCGCGAAACTTGTAATATGTAGGTATATATTGAGTGTCCTCACTGCTTCATTGTTTCAATACCAGTGTGCAGTGTATCCCAAGAAAAATTTCCATAGTATGTGTATACAATAGTAAATATTTACAACATTTCAAAAAGTGGAACATTTCATTTTCGTTCAAAAAATGGAACCAATGTAGTGGTTCAATGTAGTGGTACCTTCAAAGTAAGTACGCACTATAGCTTGCAATAGGAATAAATTTCGCGGTAGCTTTCTACAACATTTGCATTGGGAATTAACCTCGTGGTAGATTTCTACTACATTTTCAATGGGAATAATCTTTCTGGTAGGTTTCTACAATATTTCCAATGGGAATAACCTTCGTGGTAGTTTTCTTCAACATTTGCAATGGGAATAACCTTCGTGGTAGTTTATACAACATTCGCAATGGGAATAATCTTCATGGTAGGTTTCTACAACATTGGAATAATTTTCATGATAGAATTCTACAACATTCGCTATGGGAATAAATTTCTAGGTAGATTTCAACAACATTTGCAATGGTAATAACCTTCTTGGTATGTTTCTGTAAAATTTTCAAAGGGAATAACCTTCTTGGTATGTTTCTGCAACATTTGCGATGGGAATAATCTTCGTGATAGGTTTCTATAAAGTTTCCAAGAGAAATAATTTTGTTTGAAAAAAATGGCATTCAGAAAACGAGCCGAGTGAGAGACCTTGTATATAGAGCCTTTTGTATAATATTTCTCAAAGAAAATATGAACTTCTTCAAAAAGCATACACACGAAAACAGTAATGGGAAATATTAATGTCAAAGAATCATAATAAAAATGCCTCACTTTTATGCGCAAAGTAAATGTATTTATTAATCAATGTCACTTTAAATCAGTGTTGCCAGATTGGGGAATTTTTTAATTCAGATTATTTGACTATCACCACTTTTTAAAAATAGAAAAAATCGCCTTATTTTTCAGAATTTTTAATACATTTTAAAATAGGCTGTGTATTTCTATTTCAAAAAAGCGGTGACAATCAACAATTTGGGGACAAAAAAGTCCCCAATCTGGCAACACTGCTTTAAATGTCAATGCAGTTTATGACTGTTTTTCATTTAAAAGACAGTAATGATAATTATTATTTATTTTCTGCTTTAGGCTCAAACCGTTCATTATACAAAGTTTATAAAAATGTTTTCACAAAGTTATTAAATTTCTATATTTTTCGCTTTGTATTAAATAAGTAACATGGGAATTTTTCAATGTTGAACTTATTATTTATATGTTTTTGCAGCAGATAAAATTTATTATACATGTTTAAAGATCTGATTGATCTTTCCCTGAACCGCGAAAGCATCAACCTTAACCCTTACCGACGCGGTGTCCTTAAAAAAGAACACCTAATTTTAATTCCAAAACTGACAAACGGCACCAAGAATATTTAACTAAAATTTTCCTATTGTAATGTACATGAAAATCAAAAAGTTCGTATTTTCTAATAAATTTGTTTATAAATTGCTGTGTCAGTCCATTATTTCATCAGTTTATAAACAGAATTACTCCGCGCCGGTAAGAGTTAACCCCTTAAAGGTCGCATTTAATTACGGTTTAAAAATTCAAATTGCTTATTGGCACCACTTTTTTGAAAAAGAAATATTCATCTTATTTAATGACAGGTAAAATGATACCATGATAAAGCCAATTACACTATTTTATAAAACTTGTGAGAATCAAACAAAAGACACAGCCCGTGAATATCACGGGAGCGAGAATTAAGGGGTTAAACTATTGATCGCCACTTATAGTTTGAAAGCTGGTGATCTAAACAATGTTCATGTATATGTATGTATGTATCTATATATATATATATATATTGTCAAATATTTTGTCATTATAAAAAATTTTAACAAATGAAAAATTGACCATAAAAATGAAATCATTTATAAAACCAATAAACTGATTATCCAAAATGCTGTATTTTAAAGTAGTATAATTGAAAATATGATATGAAAAATTACAAAAGGTATGTAAGAAACTAGAATAAAAATTGAAACTTATATTCTCTCTTTAGGGGCATTATTTTCCAATAAAAGTGAAAGACAGTTGCTTTCTGATTGAGAATGGCAAGCTATGCTTTGAAGTCCAATTCCCAAAATGTCCTATCAACTGTAAACAAAAGGTTAATATATATATGTATTCATAGTTTAACCTCTTTTAGAATACTTTTACATTTTTTACGAGTTCAAAAGGCTGCATTTTAATCATAATATTTTCATGCTGACGCAAAATTTATGAAGAATACACATGTATTTAAACGATATTGCTGTATTTCAGTAAAATCGGTATCTTAACAACACAGTTAAAAAATCATTAAAAGATTGTCTCTCATAAATCTAATATAATGAATATAATCTATTGCAAGTCGGAAGCTCGTAAATATTTTGTGTTCTAAAGATAACTTATTTATAAAAAAAAAAGCTGGATAAAAAGTTATTAAGTTAATAATAACATAATATAAATTTGTTAAATAATACGTAAACTAATTATTCAGATAAATTCAAGAAGATTATTTAATATCTAAGAATATGTTTCTCAAAGAAAATCTTATTTTATTTATTATCAATTTATAGTTTATTCATATAAAATAATTAATTTATTGATAAAGTGAGTAAATTTCTGTGACTTGTGATATATTTATCGAAGAACAAATAATTGATCATTTCAATTTCTTTAATTTAAATAATTTCATATTTTAATACATTCTCTTCTTTATCTTTAGTGTTATAGGTTTACATACATGACTTATCAAAATAGCAAATTGAATTGTGTAACAATAATTACTAGCGACAAATCAATTGACTTACTGCTAGAAGATCTTATTAAACATGACAAATTTCTGCGAACCGTCAGTGTCAATTTAAATCTCTGAAAGAATTTTGCTTCGAAATCTTATCACATTTTCATGCACTAAATTAAATATCTTGGCGGTAAATGATAAGCTCATTATACATCGCATCATGTAAAAGTGTCAGCGGGAGAAGTCCTGAGATATTTACGTCTAGTTGTAGATAAAATTAATATTAGAGCGGTGGTTAAAAACTGTATGCCAAGGGAAAAAATTTGGTGTGGAGATTTTTTTTAGTCTAGTTCTATCAAGATTTTATAGAAACTATAAAAAAATATTTTTCTATGCAAATATCTCAAATAGAAAATTTACTGGGATCAAATTTAATCTAATAAAGTTTAATTGTATGTACATTTAATTTGGTTTTTAAGACTTTAATAAAGTTACGAGGGGAAATATTTAAAATCAATCATATATTTTAACAAAGAAAATGATTTCTGAGCAGAATCATTGCTCTAGAAAGAAGAGTTATAAATGTAACAGCCATTTTTGAAATTTTACGAAAGTGTAATCTGGATAAAATTTCTGATACTGTTTACAAATTAGATTTTATCATTAGATTTGTTGCACTCAAATTTAAAAGGCTATACTATCCCCCACCTACACTTGAGGGCTTTCTTCTTTGATTAGCTGAAAGAAATTTTCTTTTTAGACGCCATTTGTGCACACATCAGTAAATTTCAAGATTGAATTTGATAATGAGTTGACAGTAATAAGAAATTGCTCAGAAGCTAATATTAAATATTTCTTTCTCTCAGTAGCGAGTTTTTAAGTATTCCAAAGTGCTTTTCTTCTCATTTTTATATTTATAAAAATTGGTGCACGGAATTATATTTGTAAAAAATTTGTGGATCTCCTTTCGACTCATGATTAAAAATATAAATGAACGACTAGAAAACAGGAATTCTGCTTTTTCAGAATTTACTGTCGCCCACGATGAAAAAATAAATATGTATATAAATATAGATAGTTCAGTTTTAAAACTCCAAACACGCGCTTTTATTTTATATAAAATAACGTCATCCGCAACCTCTAAAGAATTCCTCATTTACGATCCAGTCTTAAACAACATCTACAGTAAAATATGCATAGTACGTAACTATCGCTGAATGATACACAAATCCAAAAAAGAGATTTCGTCATTCAAGAAACTGGACAAAAAAAAAAAAAAAAAAAAAAAAAAAAAAATCGGCTATCTTATGATTCTTATGCCTTCATTTGTTTGTAATATTAATATCGATACTTAAAATTAAATTTAGTTTATAATAGCTCCGTGTTTTATCAGAAATCATCCATTTATATTTTTTCAAAATAGCATGCATTTTTAGCATATTTTTTTCATTTTTTATGAGGCAATGGCAACAAAAAGATATAATTTCTATTTTTCAACTATTTTCTCTTTATCTTTCTACAGAAATGAAGTATTTGAGTTGCCAAAATTAAACAAATGGTGCTAAAGACTACAAAAAATTAATATCTCAAAAATAAATGGAGATGCAGTTTTCAAACAAATTGCATTTAAAAGTACTTTTTTTTTCCAATACGGCAGTATATAATTTGAAAATGTGCGATGCTTAGAAGATTCTCTGAGTTTCTACTTCCAGAGAAAAACCAATAGGGGCCTCCCTTGCTCAATCACGGAATCACCTTATCTCCCTCTGCACTTCGCTTCCTCCACAGTTATTCAGTAGATATAATCAAGAATTTATTTTGTTCCTTTATCTATTCTGTTTTCTGAGCATATTCTCGTATACCAAGGAAATACTGGTATGTTAGCTACACAATGGATCTTTTCATACAATAAGATATGAATACAATAGCTCATTTCCACTTCAAGATAAGAAATTTTTATTTTCTAGCCCAAGTACGTGGAGCATGATTTACATATAAAATACAATAAATAAAATAAAATAATATTAATTAACTGTAATCTTATTTAGTCACATGCTCATTAACGACAGAAATCTGACAAATACGTTGTACATTCCACATCTTCAATACACTATAAAAAGCTAATAAAGCAAAATTCGTAAACTGCGACAAGTTACTCTTAAAAATAGAGAAATTAATAATGGATAGTAACTTCATCAGGGAAATCGTACTCTTAACAATTGATAGTATGTTGATCACTGACAGTGTTGCCAGACGGCTACTTTTTTTAAATTGAGATTTCTTGATTGGTACCACCTTTTTGAAATGGTAAAATCCCGGTAGTTTTCGGCCTGCTTAATATACAGACGAGTTTAACAGTTTCAAAAAAGTGATGTCAATCAGGAAATAAGAACTTTTAAAAAATAGTCCACTGGCAATACTGATCACTGATCGAACTATTATGCAGATAAGCAGATGGTGAATGCAACCTCTCAAAACAAAAATATTGAAACTAAACATTAATGAACTTTGGAAATGCACAAAGCATATTCAAAATTTGTCATAAATATCTATTTAAAACAACAGAAGAACAAATATTAAAATTTGTTAAAAAATATCCTAATACAGACATACAAATATATTCTCAAATGCATTAAAAATACATAGATATGAATCGCAAAGAATAGTCGTAACCTGGATCAACGAAATCCAAATGTGCAACGCCAGAATTTTGTTTCCCTTAAAATACATTATTATTAATTCATGATGTTTTAGATCTCGTCGATTTGTTCCTGAAACCCTATACCCTGTTCTTCTTCGCATTTTGACAGAAATACTACGTCTAAGGTTGTAGAAACATAATTTTATGATCAATAATACTAGAGTAAAATAAGAAGATATGTCACTGTTATTTTATACATAACGAAGAATAGGATCCTTAGATAAGAAACTAAACAATGGGCGACAACAAAGCACATATACGCATTATTTTAAATTTTAACATTTAGAAAAATAGTATTAAACTCACACCGAAAATAATACAGCAGAAATTTTAAATGAAAAATTGGTACTTCCATCACTGGCGTTTTTATGTCATTAGGGCTATAATCAAGCGAACTACGTGTGCCCATGTGGCCCGTAGAGTTGAAGAAACAATAAAACAGATACAAGTAAACTCTTGGTTACCCCCAAAATAGCATACATATTAAGCGTCCTATCTTAACCACTTAACGCTCAAATTAAATTACGGTTGAAGAATTCAAATTGTTTATTGGCACCACTTTTATGAAAAAGAAATATTCACCTTATTTAATGACAGTAAAAACGATACTAAAATATAGCCAATTTCACTACTTTATAAAACTGGTGGGAATCAAACAATTTGAGTAGACACAGCCCGTGAATAATACGGGAGCGAGAATTAAGGGGTTAAATGGGCGAGGTTACCACAAGATTAAAAAGGCGGTTACAATCAAGGTCACACGTCACGCAGCGGATGGGGTTGAACTACAGGAAGATGCCTAACTATTTTCTTACATCACACCACTAAAATTATAAAGTTTTTTCACCTTGATTAACAACTTGAGGGGCACCGATATATATTATGTACCACCTACGATTAATAAAGTTTCACACCAGAAAAATTTTATTAAATTTTACTTTACTAACTTTGGTGGAAAAAAAGCAGTAAAATTGCTTTTACTTATTTTGAAATAGAATTTTTCAAAGATTCCGGTGGGAATTCAGCATTTCACAAACGTAATTGCTTGCCCCTCAAGGGGTTAATAGCTGAACATTTTCCATTACTTATAGCGAAGAAAAATTCGTGGTGTCAAGTGCATCTGGATCCCATCCTCTTCTCGCTACGCCATTATTTTGCAATAAATCTGGTAAACACGATTCATATTCTTTGAGTGACTAAATATTTAGAAAACATGCGCAGATGTTAGATATTCTGTCATATACGACGTCACACTAAAAGCCCGCGTATGTGAATTATCAACCCCGTCCACAAGATGGAGCAGCTGTGTAAATTTACTCCCGATTCCAGCGTTAAGTTTGTACGCTTAATATATACGCAGTATTGGTTAACCCTTTCCGGTGTGGAGTATGACTGTTTGAAAAAGGATGGACTGAGACCAGAAGTTACAAACGAATTTATTAGAAAATAAAAGCTTCCTTAATTTATCGTACTTTATAAAAGGTAAATTTTAATTAAATATTCTTGGTGCCGAATATCAGTTTTGGAATTAAACTTCGTTGTCCTTTTTTGTGGACACCGTCCGTTAAAGGGTTAACAGCAATCTCAGTTAACAACGCACTTGACGAGTTATTGTATCGCAATATATCTGTCGGCAAATTACGCATGCTTTGGTTAACGACTCTTGATTTCTTACGGCAAAAAAATTCATAAAAGAAACACAAGGGCGGGGCTTGCGCTGACAAAACAACAACATAAATGTTTGTCACTACATGGTTCGTATGTGTCCTTGAACTTCTAAACTGAGAAATTATTCGGTACCAGAATTTTCTTATAAAAAAATACATCCTCAAATAAGAACAAATTTCGCGCGTATAAACTAGATTTATTTTTCTATAAAAGATACTGATATTTGTCCTTGAAAATAACGGTACCCGTACGAAACCTGCATTATCTTTACACGAATAATAGAAGTAAAAGACTACATGCCTCTACGTCAACAGTTACAATAAAACCCTATTATTTTCTAGATTCGCAACAAAATAATAATTATAAAAGAAAAACATTTCATGAATACCCACAAACACACATATATTTATATATAACGAATGTATAAAAGGTAAACATTGCTTTCAGCAGCAAATACAAATTGAAACTGCGAGATGTAACAAATGTTAATTTACAAATCAGAGAATATCCCAAGCTCTTAAAATTGGAAAAAAAGACCATTTTGAGCATTTAATACGTTAAAATTTATTTGATTTTAAAACACAATTTTTATTGGAATTGAAAGATATAAGTATGTTCTTTCATTTAATATATTTAAAAAATTGCAAAATGCGGAATTAGCATTTACAGGGGGAGCCAAACTGTCAGATTGTTGTCGAGCAGAAAATGGCGTAACAGATTACGCGCAGGATTACAAAATAAATTTTGCAACTAGAATGAAAATTTTGGCATCTGCTTACACAACAGATTGTAATAATTATCATGAACCTAAATAAATTAATATTTAAAGCATTTTTATATTTTTTATACAAAGTTGTATTAAGCTAATACAAAATTAAAAATTTTCAACAGTATAATCACCTAAAAAGTATAATAACCTAAAGTATAATAACCTTCAACAGTATAATTACCTAATTTTTTTGAACAATAAAAGAGAAACTTTAGGTTCAGTTTATACAGACTAATTTGAAACATGTGTTTCGAAAATTTCATGAAAAAATATTCAGAAGTTTTTGAGATATCGTGTGTGTTCTTACCAAAATCGTCATTTGGAGAAAAATTACTTCAAAGATTCGGAAACGCCTCTTTAGCTATTGAGCGGGTATAATTCTAAAAGGCATAACTTCTGTTCTAATTGGAATTTCAAGGAAACAATTATATCAAAATGTTCAGAAAAAATAACAGTTTAACATCTTAAAAAAAAAAACATTCGAAAATTTTAAAGCTTAAAGAGTCCTGAGACCCTTTAAGAAGTTAAATGTTTAAGTAAATCACGATGTTTCGTTGAAGTCTAACAATAAAGCCTAGTCACACAAGTATAAAATTTAGTGACTGGTTTCAAGAAGTATTTGAACAATGGAGTTATGAATAAATACGAGGAGATATACAGGGTGCATAGGAAAGTCCCTTTAACCTGAAAATACTTGCGAACAATAAGCAATAAGAGCAATAGCTATGCAAGTTAGGTAACGATATAGTAAAGCGACAACGCCCGACATAATGCAAATGACAGCAGCGCCTCCTAGCGGCGAAATTTGAAAGATAGCCACGGCAAATCGAAAAGGAAAAGAGATAGAGCAAAATTTTCAGTTAGAAAGTTGTAGAGCATTAATTAATTAGTACGAAACGACATTTGGTTCACACGGATAAGATAAATCGTAGCCTGTATAACCAAAAATGCTCGAAATCGATGAGCGACGATTCTACTTTGCATATTCACATTTCGGAAATGTAGCAGTGCGCAATTACAGATTTTGACGTTGTACTGTACTGTAATGTCTGTAAAAATTTAATTTCCAATTCATTTAAAATTTTAGTTTAACCCTTTCAGGGCAGACGAATTCTGTTCGTAAAATGATGAAATAATTGACTGACACCAGAATATTCAAATGAATTACTTAATAATACAAATAATTACAAATAAAACCCCGCTAATATGCACTTTCATTACAAAAGTAAAATTTTATTAAAATATTCTTGGCGCGAAATGTCAGTTTTGGAATTAAAATTAGGTGGCTAGACCTTCTAGCAACTGCCCTTCGAAGGATTTAAATCTATGCTTTCGTATTGAAGAGGCTTGCAATAGACGTTCCATGCTGAGAAATGTGCATGCAGAATTACTCTCACGAATACAAACGTGTATCTTGAGCAATGGGAACTTTTGGAGCATATTGAAAATTAACTTTTTATCGCTGTGAGACAGTTTGCCTTTTTTGTATTTTTGTGTGATGTTATCAAAATGTATTGAAATAAGTACTTAATTATACAATAAATTGTGCGCATTTCTTTGTGTTTAACCCCTTAACCTACAATGACGGACACAGCCCGCGTACGATGATAGAGTCAAATGTAAATTCTTCTTACCACTAAAATTTCACAGTAAATATAGTTTAATTTAATCGTCGAAATTCCATGATTATACAAGGCGAAAATCTCTATTAAATTTTAATGGTAGCTATGGATTTTCCAAACCGTGGAGCTGTTAAAAGTAAATCGTAGGTTAAGGGGTTAAAGCTATACCATTCAAACGTTTACACAAAATGGAGTGCATTGATTTCGGACATTTTTGGGTATACAGGCGAAGATTTAACTTATCCATGTAAATCATATATCGATTCGTACTAATTAATTGATGCTGTAAAACGTTCTAACTGCTTTATCTCTTTTCGTTTTCGATTTGCGAATGCTTTCTTCCAAATTTCGCCGCTAGAAGCGCTGCTGTCGTTTGCATTAAATCGAGCGTAGTTGCTTTACTATACCGTTACCTGACTTGCACAGCTGTAGCTCTCTCCGTTCGCAAGTATTTTCAGGTTAAATGGACTTTCCTATGCACCCTGTATATCTCCTCCTCTTTAGGGGCACTGCTGTCGTTTGCATTAAATCGGGCGTAGTCGCTTTACTATACCGTTACCTACCTTGCACAGCTGTAGCTCTCTCTGTTCGCAAGTATTTTCTGGTTAAAGGGACTTTCCTATGCACCCTGTTTAACCCCTTAATTCTCGCTCCCGAGATATTCTCGGGCTGTGTCTTTTACTCAAATTGTTTAATTCCCACCAGTTTTATAAAATAGTGAAATTGGCTATATTTTAGTATCGTTTTTACTGTCATTAAATAAGGTGAATATTTCTTTTTCATAAAAGTGATGCCAATAAGCAATTTGAATTATTCAACCGTAATTTAATTCGAGCGTTAAGTGCGCTGTCTACCAGTTGCCAGTGAAGTAACTGAGGAGGTTGTTACAAGATGGCGGTTGTTTTTTTAAATCGAATCAACAGTTTCTGATTATAGCCGGGGCAAACTTCCCACCAGTAGAATTGAATAGAAAATTTCGTTTCATTTAAGTTCCCTATTCATGGAAATATATTCTTACAAATACGGTAAAAAATTTCTATTTGTTTTTACTGGTGTCAGTTTGACCAGGTATTATAATCTTTTTCACTGACACTGACAGAAGGTTATCTACGTTGTCACAATATAGCGGAAACGCAAGGCCTGACTACCGGCAAAGTAAACTTCCTCCAGTATAAATGAATAGCTGTTCCTGCCATTAATTATGGTTGAAATTTAGTACTTATAAGTTGTTTCATTAAGGAGAAAGTTTCTATGTAAATTTAGTGGTGGAAGTTTCTCCCGGCGGTAATCAACCCCTGCGAAAGTGGTTACAGTTGAAGTTTCACTATTTTAAGGATATGTCAGTTCCTTTTCATTAATAGTTCCATGATTTGAACCCATTGCGAAACTTTTAACAAAATTTTCCGCCTCTAAAAAACACTTTAACTTTGAATGCAATTAATAACCTTGAATCCAACGGACATAGAAGAAGAAGAGAGAGATGCAAGAGCAATTAGTTTTTCTGAATATCAATATTACGTTTCTTTTTCCCAAAACTACATCTCTGGTTTAGCATAAAGATCAGTTAATAATTAAAAATACTGGCTCAAAGTCATTTTTTATCTGGTGCTTTGAAATGTGCAAGACGACAAACATAACTCTAAGAAAATCTTGAAAGGAACCATTCAACTATGTCAAAGCACTGAAAGATCATCAGCAAAGATCAGAAATCAGAAAGAATATCATCTCAAAATTAATTCTGCAACATGACTTAAAATGGGAATTTTAAACGTATAATGATTTTTTTTTCAAATTTACATCAATTCCAAATATAATATATTAAGCAGCAATAGATAGGAAATATTTACCTTTTTACTGTTTCAGGGCAGCCACAGGCGACTACTTTTTAATTCTACCTCACACCACTTTCTCAATACAGAAATTATTGTCATACTGTTTGAGAACATTTGCAGGAGAAATATACTATAAAATCTGTTTTTTTTTAATAGTGGTGTGAACAGAATAGAAAAATAGTCGCCAGTGGCAGCCATGTGTTAAAAATAACAACATTACATATTTAGAAAATTACAAAAAATGACTGAGCTCTAAATCGCAAGACAAAGAAAGTAATAAAAAATTATAACTGATTTTCCATTGACGTGTCATTCATTGGTGAAAAATATTTTATATACATTGAAAATACCTCAGGGTTTTTATCTTTAAAAAAATATTTTTTTCTGCATATCAGGAATTATAAATTGTTTACAGCTTTTTCTAATTTCAAATACCAAATATTTATAATAATGTTATTATCATTTTTTTTTTTAATTCTATCAAATTTCCTTCATATTTTTTAACTTTGGCATTAAATTAAATTTTCTAATGCGATTAGATGAACCGAAATACGTTCTTTAGTGAAGTGTTTTTCGCCAAACTGCATTTCAGTAAGCAAGTTATTTAAAATTCCCTGTGCCCTTCTCTCTGATATACCCCAAATTGATTTCTATTACATACCTAGGTCAAACTTCCTATTTTAACAGTTTTATCATTTTAACAGAGTCTGATGCTATCTAATTTCCTTATCTCTTATCACTTTCCACAAAAATTAACACGTTCAAACATCTAAAAAAATGACTTTATGTTATCTCTGAAAACATTAAACTAAGTTACGCATGATAATATTTCCATGGACCATTCGTTTTGGAGATAAATTAATTCCATGCATTAGAGTAGCTGATAAGGCGTAGAGATAAAAGTATTTTATTGTTTGTTATATCAAGTGATAAAGTATTGAACAACAACTGAAACCTTTGTGTCTTTTCAAAATTATATACTTTTTAATGATTTAATTTATACATACCAGAAAAAAAGAGTACAAATAAAATATATTATCATCGAGTACAATGTTATAATTTTCCTTTATTTATGTATTGCATTTTTCCTTTGTTAAGCTTTACAGTACTTTATTTTTATGACGTAACATTAAGTTACAATAATAATAATAATGCATAGTCTGAATGCCACCTTTGTGTGGCTTTCGTTTTCTCATCTTTATAGTCATTCACAGTCCAGTTTTCTACAGGGCTATTACAAATGATGGATCCGATTTAAAAAAAAATCATGTTTTCGAAACTACTGCACATATTACAATAAGTGATACATGGATTTAAAGAGAAATATACCAAGTTTTTTTCAGTTACAAATGTTCGATGTGTGACCCTCTTGTTACATGGCATACGTCCAATCTGTAATCCAGTTCGTTCCAAACATTTTGTAGCGTCACTCTCTCAGTGGTCCTGAATTCTGCACAAATGCATTCTTTAAGTTCTGACAGTGTCTAAGACATTGTTTATGTACCACCAATGCCGAAAACAAAGTGTTCAGAACTTAAAGAACGCATTTGTGAAACTTTCAGAACCATTGACAGAGTGATGCTACAAAATGTTTGGAACGTACTCGATTACAGATTGGACGCATGCCGAGTAACAAAAGGGTCACACATCGAACATTTGTAACCGAAAAAAAAACTTAGTATATTTATGTTTAAAATTCATATATCACTTATTGTAATCTGTTCAGTAGTTTCGACAAAAATATGATTCTTTAAAATCGAGTCCATCATTTGTAATAGCCCTGTATATTAGATCATTAACCCCTTCGGGACGAGCGTCTTTTAAAGAATTTTTAATCTTTAGTCACCGGATTTTTAAAACAGAAATTTTTGCCTCATTGAATCGGGAAAATTCTCAGAATAAGTAAGCAACATTTACAATACAATTTTACTGGTGAGAATAATCACCGATTCCGAGCAACCTAAGCGGCACGAATACCGGTCGCACGTTCCCAAGGGGTTAAGTACGAAATCTCCGATTTTAAAGCAGTTTTTTTATTTAGAAATTCTGAATCCACACCAAAAAATTTCGAATAGTAATTTTATTTTATTTTATTTGTTGAACAATGGAACAACAGAACAATGTAAGGCTTATTATTGGATTTTCTACTTTCGGAGCAACTTCGCATCCAGATGACCTGTAAGCGATTAGTAGAGGCATAAGGGAGCCTAACGTTTAACTGCTGTTAAAAAACTACTTAGAAGGAAAAAATAAAATTTTAAAAGTTAAGAAAAATATACATATAATTTCTATTAATTTTTGTGGAAAAAAAGGGTAAGAGTCGGCAGCTATAAAAAGGGAAAGACAATTTAAAAGTTAAAACAAGTAATATGAAAATTTTGTTTTTAAAGTCAATTCCTACTTAGGTCATCAAAGAAAAATTTAATATAATCCCTTAAGCTAATATTAGTTTTTGTTGCATTAAAATATCTCAATTTGTTGATTTTCTATAAGCAAGTAGGTCTACAATGGAAGTCTATGGGAATTTGGCAAAATATTAGAGATGTCGCCAAGTTGGAATCACTTTTGGCGATAAACTTGGCGGTATTTGGCGACAGAACAGGGTCCCCCCCTATTGTAACTTCCTTATAGATATGAAGATGCACTAAATGCTTCAATAACCAATGGCCGCCAGTTTGTCTCCCATGTAAAACTAAAATTAATTAATTAAAATTTAATTAATGAATTAATATTTGAAAAAACTGTATTAACATCATTTGTCATACAGTACAAGTTTAAAAATATTTATTTCAACTTCATAGGATGAATAATTAGTATTTTATTACCGATTGAAAATTTGAACAAGATATATAAATAAATAAATAAATAAATATAGGGAGAGTGTGAACTAATAGTAGGAATTGAATAAGAAGTAGTTCCTCAGCAAAGCGATAAAATTACAGAGACTAAACACTAACCTTTCCAAAAAAATAATACATTTTTCAATGACCATAAATTAAATTTAAAATTTACAAAAGTGACATACTAACAATATTTTATTAATATTATTATTATTATTATTATAAAGAAGTACAAGACCAAAAGAAAGTTTAACATAAAAAGGGACATGCAACTCAAGTTTCTTCCACAACTAACAAAATAAATCTAGGGCGTTTTCTATTGACCGGTTCGGAGTCCTCGTATTCTGATAATTCCGCAATAATTTCGGAACAGATATGATAAATTCCCGGGGTCACCATATTGAAATTTTTCTTGGCGCGAAAACCCCTTTTCCGTCAAGTAGTAAATGTCGCCAAGCACCGGTTTATACTCATGTTAGGCTTAACGAAAATAAAATGTAAATAATAAACAAAACTCGTTAAAGTGGCAATCACTAAACGTCTTATGAGAGCTACGTGCGCATTAACCTAAAAAAACATCATTCGATTCAGCAGTTCTCTCTGTGTAGCAATCTCAAAATGTACAAAACTCGTAAGGCAACAAAAAAAATATAAAATTATCAACATACCTTAACAGACATCTGCTTTCTTGAAAGCTCAAACACGAAATACCTGCTAGTATCACCGCCATTTACCAAAATAGGCTTATGAATACGCACTGTAAACAAACCTCCTTTATTCGTCGAAATTTCCTCATATTTCTTAATTACTTCAGCAAGAGCGTTTAAACGAACTACAAAACTCATATTCAATCAAATACATCCAATAAATTTAACATAAAAATAATTGACAGAAATATACAACACGATTTCACAAGCAAAACGGCCTTCTCGCGTACTCGCAAGACAATCTCGACTGAAAAACGGGGTTGCCAGAACATGTCACGCCCTAACACACACGTCACACGGGGTTCCACATATCGATAAAGATCGTCAACATAAAATCGCCAAGAAATCTCAAAACATCCAAGATGGCGGCCATCTCGGAATATACCGCATCTAAGCCATAATTTCATTCGGAATATTGTTCATATTGTTATAAAATATTTCAGTTAGTTGGTGCATTGTTTTCTTAAAAGAAATTGTGCCGGTCTCTGTGTATAGTGGTATTTCTGAGATATCTATTGACATTATGTTTGATCCTGAACTGTTGTCCCAAATTAGTTGCTACATTTGATTACTTTTGTACTGGTTATTGATACTGATTATTTTATGATTTTGTTTGAGCATATTTCAGAGATTTCAGGATGATATGCTATCAATCAACAACATTTACTAACCAAGCATTCCCTCTGTCTCTCTTTAAATAAGTGCCAAATTAGTTTAAAAAATCCAGAGTTCGCACGCTCTTAAGCCACGCCTTATTCTGCAAGGATTCTTCCACCAGTAATCGCATAAAACTACCTTCTAGCTAATAAATCGTTAATTCTTTTGAAAGAAAATTATCTTTATGATATACTGGTGGTAGAATCCTTACAAAATGGTGTCGATCTATTAAACTGCATCAGAAGTTATTTATGACTCCACCCACTTGGAATGTAGCAACTAATTCGGGACAAATATTTTCGACCTAAATATCGCAACTAATTTGGGACGGAGGGAGTAGGAGTTTTATATAAATAGTTGAGATTAGTTTTGCTAGCAAAACCACAGATCGGACACGCATAAGTCAAAATGCAACGGATGCATGCATTACATACTAAAAGTTTACTTTTGATAGAAAGAGAATTACTATTAGGAGAGGGTAAACAGATTTATAAATGCCGCGATTTTATCCTAATATTAAGAATATGCTTATTCTAAGTGAGTCTTTTATCAAGGAAGATACCTAAATATTTAGTGTGAACTGATCAAGAAAGGTTAACGCTGATGATAGTTATACGGTTAGAATAAAACGTTTTTCAGAAAAATATACAGCAGCAGTTTTATTCTCATTAAGTTTAACCCCTTAACGCTCGAATTAAATTACGGTTTAAAAATTCAAATTGCTTATTGGCACCACTTTTATGAAAAAGATATAGTCACCTTATTTAAGGACAGGTAAAACGATACTAAAATATAGCCAATTTCACTAATTTGTAAAACTGGTGGGAATCAAACAATCTGAGTAAAAGATACAGCCCAAGAATATGACGGGAGCGATAATTAAGGGGTTAACGCGCCACAAGATGCATCAGCTGATGAAGATGTCAATGTGTTTTTCAATGTTTTTGTATAATATGCATGGATAGGGTACAGACGAGTATATTGGTATGTCGTCCGATATAGAGCAATAGAAGTCCTCAGTAAATGTGGAATATCATTAAAGAAAATATTAAACAGTGTAGTACCCAAAACAGAGCCCTGGAGAATACCTGAGAGAATTAAATAAAGTATGGAAAGGATGTTATCAATGCGGACATAAAAAGTGCGGTCGCTAAGGTTGTAGAATAGTAGAAGTATTCGGTCGTTCGGAAAGTCCTTTCTGTTTCGGAAAATTAATTCGTACCGGAAAATTCTATCATTTAATTATTAGACATTGATTCCGATATCTAATGTCTAATAATTAATGCTGGACAGATAATTACACTTGTTTATTTCCAATTTAATTTACACCATAGCTGCCAACATCTTACGCTTTTTCAGACCACAAAAATTTTATGGAAAATTTTTCCTTTTTAAATCGCCGTAGTCTGCAGATTAAATAAGGCAAAAATTTCTATTAAATTTTTGTGGTCTGAAAAAGCGGAAGAGTTGGCAGCTATGTTACACCCAAAATTGTTAATTTGTCCAAATCATCCTAGCAACCTCATAGTAAACCGGTATATAATTTTATATACCTTAAATAAATTCAAATAACATAAGTGATCGTAATTGCGTAATTCTAGTAGAAGAGCAACGCGAATAATTAATAAAATAACATTATAATCCGCGTAAAACTGTAATTATTAAATTTAATTAATTACGAATAAAATTAAGAGTTTGCGTTGTGATTTATTTAGACGAACTCTTCCACTTATGAATTAAACTAAATTTAAGCTGTAAAAATAAATTGACACACCTTAAACATTTATCAATTAAATAATTACAGAAGCTTTTTAATACTTGATTAAATATTTTTTTTACATTGAACACAACTATATACATATACACATTATATTAATTCAAAAAAAGGAAAGCAACACTTTTGTTTGCTGCTCATTATTACATGTATATTTAATTTTTAAAAAAAAAATGTTTTCATTTACTCTTATTATTATTATTATTATTTTTTTGCAAGAAAAATAATTCTCTTTCATTTTTAAAATACCTTAATAATATTTAATTATTGGTTTTGTTGGATCTCAGATTGCTGTATACCATAAAATATCATAAAAGGATATTTATAATTTTTCATATAATTAAAGTGGTAGAGCAAAAGATTAATGTAATACCTTGAATCATATACGGGATGGTGGCCTTTATTCATCAAATTCAGAGCTGTCGCGATGCTAAGGATCATATGCAAACATCATCCGGATTCATCTTTTCATCAGAGCGGCAAAATCGGGATGGCGGGATGCGTAGCTACGGACCGCAGTAGGACAATCCATTTTATTTCGACACCAGGAAGACATCATCAGGTCAATTATGCTAGCTTAGGCTCTCTCCGATATGTCCATCTCGCCTGGGCATTACTAGGGCTCGATTGATGCATGACATGGGCTTTCAGGATCGCTCTTTCGTCTTCGACATCTTTTTTTAGACTCCCTTTTTCAAACCTTTTTCTTCTTGCACACCAACTCTTGGAAGTGGGTGGAACTATTTGTATAGCATGTGAGAAGATTTTTCATTATCCTTAGATAGACCTATTAGCTAACAGTCTGCAATAGCCCCTTACATATACTTTAATATTATTATACGCCTTAAAGTTTGGGTGGTCTAAAGCCATAAATTTATTCCAACACTTTTATTAAGGCCATAAATTTATTCCAACATTTTTATTATATTACGATTTCTAATTATACACCACCTTCCACTGGATTTTCATAAAACGACACCATGGCGTCTGGCTATTGTTGTTATCTGAGATCCGAACTATATTCAACATTATACATTCATTTTACAATAAAACATTTTTTTTAAATATATATTTAATATTTAAAATCAACTTAATAATTTTTGTATGAACTTCCACTCCTATTTTACTCGAACATATAATTATTATAATTTTACACTCATAATTACAATTATAATTATGTTTTATAAAAAAGAATTTGTACAAACAGAAATAACAAATTACGCAACTGTACTTTGACTTAACCAACATGGTGCGGGAACATATTATTGTTATATGTTGCCCAGCAATTAACGAATAGAATTTTCCGGTACAAATTGATTTTCCCAAACGGAAACGACTTTCCGAACGACCTAATATATAAAATATATAAGTTTAGCATAGATTTCGAGCTTAATTAATTTGTAATTAAGACCAATATGCCAAACTTTATCGAAAGCCTTATAGCGATGTCTAAAAAGATCGTAGCACCAGGAAAACTCATGTTGAGGTTTTCACTCAAGAATTCCAAAACACGAAGTAGCTGATGTTCGATGGAATGTTTAGTTTTCATGCTAAATTTGGGGGATAAGAATGTTTTGAATATATAAGATGGTGTTAGGCTAGGCCTCGATGACTTGCTCAACAACATTACTGAGAGAGGATAAGAAGCGTATAGAACGAAAATCAGTAGCATCTTAAAGGTTATAGTAAAATTTTAGGATAGGAGTACAGTGGAGCATCGATTATCCGAACTAATATGTGACCGAGGATGTTCGGATAAACGATATTTTGGATAATCGATCCTTTTCGAAAAAACATGCTAGGGCTATATGAGCATAGTGAAACAAATGAACAGTGATAATAAACATAAATATGTATGTACTTTGTGCTATAACTCTTACAACAAAAAGAAGGGAACAAACTATCAAGGAAGACAGTGATCAAAGAAATATGCAGGAAGTCAAAAATACAGTACTGTATGTCTACATTTTAAGAAAAAATTCAAACATTTTCTTTTGTTTCAGAGAGGACACTCTTTTTCTTGCTGCTAAATCTGTTATACGTTTTAATAAAAGTAGCTGAACAGAGTCACACCCTACTTGTTGCTCCACCCACTCCAAAGGCTGCCTATAGATACCGAAAGAATGGTCCTTATCCCCTTGAGGGGCGGTGGGATATATTTTATCCCACCTACGATTAATGAAGATTTACACCAGAAAAATTTTATGAAATTTTACTTTTCTAACTTTGGTGGAAAAAAGTCATAAAATTGCTTTTCCTTATTTTGAAATAAAATTTTCTAATTTTCCAGTGGGAATTCAGCATCACCCAAACGTAATTGCTTGCCCCTCAAGGGGTTATTCAGCTAGTTCTTCGTCACTAAAGTCATCCCCTTTGGCATGGTCTTCTGAAGGGCTTTGGTCTTCCTTGAGAGTAGCAATGATTTCATTGTCCGTCAATAGTTAGTGGCCACCAACATCACATTCGAGCCATTCTTGAACATAGATTAACATACAAGATGGGACATTTACGGCAAAATCTGTAATGGCAAAAGTACTATCGTTACTACCGACAAGGGGGAAGAATTAACAAGCCTCCAAAATTTACCTATGTTGAAGTAATATGTTTACGCTCTATGTTTTGAATATCTATTCTTTCCTAAAACGAAGTAGAGGCAGACGATATTATATTTATGCTTTAGTTATTTAGCTGCTTCTTCTTTTTATTGTACTTGTACAGTTCATTTTTAACTTACAAAATGACAATTAGAGTAAAGATATGAAAGAAAAACCCTAGAAAATTTTGTTAAGAACGTAAATATGTAAGTTTATGAGATTAAATTGTAAAAAAATCAAATTCAGGTATTGTGTTAATTTATTCATATCGAATAAACTTTTATTGAGTGTAATGTCGGTATCTCTATTTATTTTTAACTTTTATATATGA
The DNA here is from genome assembly GCA_963932465.1 of Maratus speciosus. Lineage (NCBI taxonomy): Eukaryota > Metazoa > Arthropoda > Arachnida > Araneae > Salticidae > Maratus > Maratus speciosus. Next base: position 138,861,759 of record OZ010793.1, read on the forward strand.
TTCTAAAAATTTGTCGAAAGGAATTTTTCCTCATCTGTAATTTTATTATAATTTCTTTTATTATAAATATTATTGAATAGATTGTACGTTATTTACATTAAAAACAATATCTTTATTTTATCTGTAAGAAAGGGAAAATGCGTAAATTTTAACAGATTATTGTAACGCTTGTTTAATACGTTAAACTTCATAAATTAATAAAACATTGGATATAAAAATTTTCCTACCAAATGGGAATATTTATGAAATTTTCTGGGACTTGTAGAGTGCAATATTTCGTATATTTTTATATTACACCATCGCTTTTGATATATAGGATTCAAGACTAAAATTTTACCTTGTTTTTCGTTGCACTTAAATCGTTCACTCATCATGTAAAAAAAAAAAAAAAAAAAAAAAAAAAAAAAAAAAGAGTATTCGTGCATGAACATAGAATAGATATTGGATATATAAAATAGAATATCTATTCTATGTTCATGTATCGGTGTAAGATTCTATTGAAAACGTGAAAACGTAAACATGCAACATTAAAAAAAAGAAAGATCACAATAAGGTAGATAATAATAAAAATATTACAAGGATGGGGAGTTTCTTCCCCATTGCCACTAAAGGCGATGCGATCGCAATCGCATTTCCATTACGCTCTATGTAAATGTCCGATCTTGTATATTTATCTATGTTCTTGAATGCTTTCCTGGCCTCAGTCTTCCAATCCTGAAGATTCTTGTATCAACGTAGCTAGTTCTGATACAAATTCACTGTTTGGTGGCTCAAAGCTTATACCAAGCTTTAGCAAGGGTGGTGTCCTTGACGGAGGCCCACACTTCTTCTGTCATGCACACAGCATTTTTCAAATTGAAATTTGAATTTTACTATCTGGAACGCGTTCGGTTGACGATCCTCGATAATCGATGCGCCACTGTAATAATAGAAGTTTTCCAAGGTTTTGGAAAATAAAAAAAATCTGAGAATAGAATTAGTAAGATTTGTAATATATATATTACAGTTAACAGGTAAGTATTCAGTACAGTTTTGGTGATACTGCCATAGCTGGAAGATTTTTTATGGATAGTTGAGCCGTTTCTGGCATTTACGGGGTTTCTAGTTGACATCAACTTTACGCCCTGTTCACGAGTAGCCGTTTTTTTTTAATTTAAAATGCTACTACACGTGAAAATTAGAATCGACAAAAATTGCTTGTGACATCAGTTTTCCCGATGGAAAACAATAACCCTCTTTCGTTTTCCAAGTATTTTATTGGCTGTTCGGGAAAGGAATTTTTCCTCGTAAGATTTCCAAGAATTTGATTGGCTATTATTGGAGACTCGCTTTGTCTACAAGAGACTAAATTTCTCCAGCAAGAGATAGTTCCTTGGTTTCGAGCAATACTTTTAAAGCCGTAGGTTAACATTAAGTCGCCTGGAATTAGAGGCAACTTTGAAGCGTTGTGTTTAGAGAGCCATGAGAGAAGGCCGTCTGACTGTAGTACAGAATTGCTTGAAGAGGGTGTAAACTCAAAATTAAAGGCAGAAAAATGTTTAGGATAGAATTAAACAAGAACAAAAAATAATGCATTAGGCACAGATTATGAAACACTTTCCGATACTGTATGAATTTTGGATATTTTACCCCATAAAATAAAATGGAATATCAAAATATAGAATTTAAAAAACACATAATGCAGTAAAAATCCATTTTCAGCATATGCTGTATGTATCCCAGTAATAAATGTAGATATTTTCGTGTAGCGCTGTGTACGATTTATAGAATTTTTGCACACCAAGTAATACACTAAAAGTGATCTGCGTTTAACCTTCTCGCTGCCGAACCCGAGATTTCCTCAGGGATGCAATATTCTGTCTAATTAACCCTCCTCGATTATTCCCACCAGTTATTTTTTATTGTAAATTTTGCCTTATTTAATCGGAGCATTTTACCCATTAAATTAAGGGAAAAAAATTGTTTTGAGAAACCGGTGACAAAAGAATAAAACTTCTTAAATACACAACTTTTGAAGCTATTTTCATAAAACAACTACGCAGCGAGAAGGTTAAGCTGATGAAGCACGGTCGTTCATTTTTCACCACTTAATTTTATTGCGTAAATGCAACATTCACACCAGATTGCCATAAGGAAAATTTTCCCTACATAAAGCACGTGAAGAAAAGCTTTTATTTATTTAAAAATTTTGTTTTTAACCCCTTCGGGACGGGAGCCTTTTACGAAATTCTTAATCTTTTGTCACCGTTTTTTAAAAACAGAAATTTATGTCTTCTTGAATCGAGGAAATGCGCTGATTAAATAAGGCAAATTTTACAGTAAAATTTTACTGGTGAGGAAAAACAAAGATGTTGAGCGCTTCATGCGGCACGTATACGTGTCGCTCGTCCCCAAGGGGTTAAATTCTAGTACTCTTTTATTAATAGATGTACTTTTTCCGAGAAAGGGTTAAAGTCCATATATTATGTCTCATAGCCAGTCCAGTATACTAAATACTTTTGTGTATCTCTGTAAAAGAAACAAGTTGGAAATTGCATGCCAAAAGTGGCAAATGAGGTCGTTCGTACCATAACTAGTTTTATAAATATTTTCTGCGCCACATACTGTACTGAATGTATATTTTAGTGCATTTCATAAGTGCATTTCATTTTCATTCTGTTCGAAAGGCTGTAACATCATTAAAATGCAATATCTGTAGAAAACATCTTACAGTGCACATAACGGATGCATATGATTTAATTATGTTTAGCAGCGTAACATCATTGAAATTCTTTGCAAGCGATTTTACCGGTAGATTATAATGTAATGTAATTCCATTGAGCATCCCTGTAAGCAAAATATTAATGTTACTTACACTATCCTCTATAGAAAGCATGTTGTAATCGACCTCAGATATGCATATTAAATTCATTATGTGTGGAAGAGCCAATATCGTATATATCATAACATTATTAATATGGATCACAAAGAATTTTCATTCCATATACTATAATGTAACGGAATTATTTTAAGTGTCATTAAAAACATACTGCAACAGTTATATACATGGTAGGCCTAAATGACTCATCGGGTTTCAAAAGATTGTTTATTTACAAGTATACAACGTACAAAGACGGGTGATACATGAAAGATGCATACACTTACCAGGTTTCTGGTGCATACTACAAATGTTCAATGTTGCGCCCTAGTCACACGGCACACATCCCAACGGCAATCCAATTTCGTTCATACGTTCAGTAGTATATTTCTGTCAATGTCCGTCACAGCAGCAGTGGTGCCTTCCTGCATACGAGACACGAGGTGGTTATTTAACCCTTTAGTGCGTAGCTTTGCATATATGTAAACAACAGTGTTTTAAATTAAATAGATTTATTTTTATTCGTATATACCTAATTCACACCATAAAATTAAAATAGCAATATCTTCTTCAATTAATAAGAGACATTCCGTATTTAAATAAAGCGAAATTAACCATTGAAACTTTTTGGTGTAAAGTCAGATTCACTGTACTACGTAATTTCCAGAGCGTATTCTATTTTGGGAATTAAAGGGTTAAAGGTTAAGTTTTATAAAATATATAATAATTATGTAAAATAAGGTATTTGGAGACATACTTCTTAAAATATTTACTCATTTGCAATATTTTTGCATAAAACAGCCAGACGACAGTAGTTTTTACTTATATTGCAGATGTGCAACAGAAGAAAAGTGTGACGTGTTATATGAAAAATGTATCTCTGAATTTTTCATTATTTTTTCTGTGTAATAAAACATTAGAGAATCCTATATAATTTTTTCCAACAAAATATTAAACTGCGCATTTAAGGGTTAAACTTGGAGAGTGTATGTATCTTGTCATGTATCGTCTGTCATTGTTGGAAGTATACCACTTAATACACAGTGTTTCGGAATCCGGTGAATAATTTAGGCTAACATGTACTTTATTTTCAACAAGATACACGCTATATCGAACCTCAATAATATTTATCAATTTTGTGGAAATCCATAAATATTTATGACAATTAAAACACAGCCAGACAGGTAGACGTCACACACACAAATCCAAATCGCAAACACTTTCCAACATAGTTGAAAAGTGTTAAAATGTAAATATAATTAAACTTTACAAGTTGCAGTTATGAGTAAAAAGTACTTAATAAAAATAAAGAAAATTAAGTTAAAATGGTTATATATGTTCAATACAATAGAAATAAAAAAAGAATGACTAAGATGTTATTAAAATAAAGGCACCATTTAATTATAGCAAGTTATAGTATAGGGAAGGGGAGTACACAGTGAGACATGGTACACTGTGAGACAGCAGCCGTTTTGACATATAGTTATAACTTTTTCTCTTAGCTGGAACACACACTGAACCACCTCATCTTATGCAACTCGTGGATGTAGTTCGGCACTCCGGTTACTCGTTCAACAAAATAGTAATTAATTATTTATTTTACAGGGGTTCAAGTTACATAAACGTACATTTAAGAGTTTATTTCTTTCATTATAGCGTATATTTACTTAAACAAACCTAGTTATATCTAATGATAGACTATGTCGACAAAACTATACGAGCATTCGAAGCTATGAAATTGATGATAAAACAGATATGGCATCCATTTTGTTACAACGTAACGAAAGTACACAGTGAGACACATAGTTGTGGTACACAGTGAGACACATAGTTGGGGTACACAGTGAGACACATAGTTGTGGTACACAGTGAGACGTGTCTCATTGTGTATCTACTGTGTTGTTCTGATGTAAAAAAAGTTATTTATTAATAAAAGAAGGTTTTTTTTTCTCTCTCTCACTATCTGTGTGTGTGTGTGGGGGGGGGGGGGGGGGGACGTGCGATGGCTAGTGAAATCTACTAAACGTAAGAGGCTGAAAATTTGCATGAAGGTAGTCCAATGCCTGCCATTGTTCACCCGACGCTCATATTTTAAATAAAATTTGAATCTAGAAATATTAATTAGAAGTCATAAACTGCAGAAAATTAATGATAGAGTGTAAAAATGTATGATTTATGAAAATATATACATTGTCACACTGTGTACCACGAGACAATTTTTGATACTCCGTTATTCTGCTTCTCTGCTTTTATAAATAACTTTTTAAAACCATTTATACATTAATGTGTAGTGTATTTGTGTAGCTTAAAGATGTAGCAATTTTTTTTTTTCAAAAGAATAAAAATCGTTACCATTCGTTAAGTAATAATAATTTTCGTCTCACTGTGTACTACCCTCCCCTAATGAAAAACGTAGCAGATTTTAAAGAAAAAAAAATTGGAATATTAAATTAACTTTAAGTTAAAAATATATACAACACCAAACAAAACACTGAAAAAAAGAAAATAAACTTGGTATTTAAGATCAAACAAAGTTGAATAACGCTGTCCCTTTCTATCGCTGAAAAATGTATCATGTTTCTGTGTGATAATTACATGTTATTTCATTTATTAGGTAAAAATTTTAATTCAAACTATGTTAATCTGACGCAGTAAAATTAGAAACTGACAGCTATGAAAAACTGATTTTTATGATATTAGTTAGATTATCACAATAAATAGAATGTACTGTTAATTTATATTAAATAGAAAACTTTCATTTACTTACATCTTTTTACCACCTTATTTTCCAATCATAATAAAAGTATCAAATTAATTCAAACATCCTTATAGACATTGCTATAAACACATGAATAACTTATTTTATTAATAACAGTCAATTTAGGCAAACCCTCAACTTAAATCCCGTCAAATATTTAATTAACAGGCTTATCGCATCTTTACACACTAAATTAAATATTTAGGAAACTAACAATAAACACATCACGCTTAATTTAACAGTGCTTGAAGGAAGAGTCTTTTCTGTGACATTTGCATGTACTATTATTATATAGACATTATTTTCATAGTAAAAAGAAATTGTTACTTACAAAATTATTTTAAATACGAAATCATTTAAATATTTAATATAAATAGTTTTGGGTGAAGTGATTTAATAAAACTGTAGATTTACAATAAAAGAATCAGTCTAATGTAAATTGTAATATATAAAATGCTTTTAATATCTTCGATTATATAGGGAATGTTTGTTTCTGTGAAACTTGATACATAAATCTTAAAAGAAGGAAAACAGTTTTAATAAATTATATTAATCTGTATTATTATTATTACTATATTGGCATAGTTCGCATAATGTTGCAAATTTTCGATATACGTTACCAGACATATGATTTAAAGAGAATTTCATATTTAAATGAATAGTTTTTTTTTTTTTTTTTTTTTTTTTTTACCAATAAAAACTAAACCGATTATTGCGAATTTGAGGTAAAATACTTTTTTATGTCTATAATCTATTTTTAGGTGCGTTCGTAATTTTATAAATATGACTCACCTATAATCGTCGCTTGGTCCGTCCGTCTGTCTGCCCGTCTGTCCGCATATAACAGCGCATAAAAACTACCCAACCAAATGGTTTGAGATTTAATAGATATAATCCATGCAGAATTTTGTGGACTCATTTCAAATTTTACGAAAATACAATCAAACTTTAAAAGGATATTAATAAAAACTTTCTCCATTCTATTAAATCCCATCATACGTAATTATTTCAGTGATGTCCCATGATTAGGTAATGATTCTAGGCTGTCATGGTGATTAGGTCCTATTTAAGGTATCTCGGGACTCTTAAAATTGGACAAAATGAAAAAAAAGGACCATATTCAAGACCATATTCAACATTTAACATCTTAAAATGTATTTGATTTTTATACACAATTTTTATTGGGGGAAAGATATCCGTATGTTCTTTCATTTCATGTATTTAAAAAAATTGAAAGATGCAGAATTAGCATTTACAGGAGGCTACAAACTGTCAGACATTTGACGAGCAAAAAATTGATGTAACAGCTTACGCGCAGGATTACAAAATCAATTTTGCAATTAGAATGAAAATTTGGGTGCCTGATTATACTTCATATTTTAATAATTCCCTGGACCTAAATAAATTTATATTTAAAGTAGTTTTATATTTTTAATGCAAAGTTGTAATTAGCTAACGCAAAATTTAGAAAATCTCACCAATATAAATCCCTAAAAAAATATTTTCTTTTTACAATAAAAAGGAAATCTTAGGTTCAGTTTATACAGACTAACAACAAACATATGTTTTGAAAATTTCATGAAAAAATATTCAAAAGTTTTTGAGATATTGTGCGCGTTATGCCCAAAAACGTCATTTGGAGAAAAATGACTTCAAAGTTTCGGAAACGCCGCTTCAGCTATTGAGCCTCTTAAAGCGATAACTTCTGTTATAACGGGAATTTCAAGGAAACAATTATATCAAAATGCTCAGAAAAAAGAGGAGTTTAACATAAAAAAAAAAATAAAAATTTTGGAAATTTTAAAGCTTTATTTGTCTTGAGAACCCTTAAGATGGATTCATATTATTTCCGTTATGCTGAATTTAATATATTTAATAGTAATAATTTTTTTATTTATGCATTTTTGCATAAGAGCGCAACAGCTATTTCACCAAGATCTGAATATTTATAAAACTAGTTATCGTACGAACGCCCCTCATTTACCACGTCTGACGTGCAATTTCCGACTTGTTTTAATTTTTGCATAGTATAAGAGATTACACGCTGTTCCTTCTTTAAGCACATGCGTTAAAAAGAAATGATACGGTCCCAGGTGAATATCATATATTATAACATCATATAACAGGTGAATATTATTAAAAAAATATTTTTAAACTACGGTTTGATTAATTGCATTATAATTTCTTATTATTAATGTTTTTATTTAACGTAATTTTCGGCGCTAAAATATTATACATAAAACTTGTATATTAGATTATTTTCAAACAAAAGTCAAAATATAACCACATTTGGAAATATTTCTTCTTTCACTGAATGTTTTCTCATTTCCCTATTAAGTCATTCATGTGGATCATGTTCTTCCTCTCGGTTCGAGGCTATAAAAAACAGTAGTTTGGGAAAACAGTGGAAAATCTCTCTATTGGAAAGCATTGCGGTTAAAGCATTAATTCTTCACCTATTTTTTATTCCACTGCTGAAAGAAATGAAATATATGTAATAGATCTGAATAATATAAGAAATATTTATTTAATTTGAGATTAATTTTGTGTATATTATCGAATTTGTTGAAGATATAACCTTAAAATAAATTAAATTATAGCCAATGTCCGGATAAATGAGTGAAATTTCAAGTGTTTAAACTAAGGTTTGTTCATAAGTTATGTAAATTAAGCTTATTTTATTTAAATATGTATTTACTTAAAGGGACCGGGTAATCTCTATCTCGGCCATGTTAAAATTCACCGACTTTATGTACCTTTTTCTCGGAAATGGTGAAAGATAGAGGTCTAGATGTTTTAGAGTAGTTTGAATAACATGCTTTACATATTTTAACAGATTTTTTTCTTTCTAGGTGAAACAGAATTAATTATTTATTGAAAGACATTTTTAAATTAGCATTTTTGGTAAGATTTCACTGCTTAAAAAGGTAATTCTCAACAAATCATTAAATCCCTGTGTTAAAGTATGCACCATAACATAGTATAAATATTTATAAAAATCTGAGTTCTTAAGTTTAATAGATATTGAAAAAAAGGAACACAAACCACAAAAATCGAAATTTTGAGAAAAAGTCAATTAAAGCTGTGAATCAGTATTGCCAGTGGACTACTTTTTTTAAATTGTGATTTCTGGATTGGCACCACTTTTTTGAAATAGTAAAAATCGCCTTATTTGATAGCATATTAATTAAGGCGAAAATAATAGAAATTTTACCGCTTCAGAAAAGTGATGCCAATCAAGAAATCTGAATTTTAAAAAGTAGCCCACTGTTGTGAAGTGCTCTTAGAAGGAAAGAAATAACCCAACACTTTTTTAATGTATAAACATAGTAATACATCGTTGAAACGATAAAAGTTTAAACTACTTGATTATATAAAAAAGTAAAAATTGATTTTTTGGTTGAAATTTGCTTACCCGGTCCCCTTAACGATTTCAGTGTTAATTTTTTTTTCTATTTAAATTCTTCAAATCATGCTTTTATCTTTTTTTCATTATTTAATAATTAAATAATAAAAGAATATGTTTATATTATCATTAATTAGGTTTATAAGCTCATAAGTGTAACAATAAAATAACGCTATGAAGAGAAATAGCGAAAAACCCTTGGTGAATGCAAAGCTCAAATAAACCATCACGCCGCCATTTTACCTACTGTGACGCCGCAGGTCAACTGTCCATTATTTCATTCTTTCCGAGAAATCGTTATGGTTGTGGACGTGTTTTAAACATGAGAATTTTAATTATGAACGCTCTGTATGTTTACGAAGGGTTAATTTCCTTATATATGCAGGGCTCCCAAATGGTCCGCCAACTGAATACCAATATTATTTTAGAAAAATTTTCTTTTTATATTTTTCTTACAAACCGCCCCGGAATCACCTTTGAAAGTTAATTCTAGCGCAAACCTACCACAAAATTTTCTGTTAAAATTTATTGGTATTCAGTTGGCGGACCATTTGGGAGCCCTGTATATGAGATATTTATGATTTGAGTAAATTTAAATGTCTTTAAATATTTTGCTTTGCAGGCTTATCATGTATTCACGCATTAATTAGATTTCTGCAAGCTGATAGTAAATACATTAACCTCTATTTATCAGTCTTTGCGATTATTTTACGTGCTTTTTCAGGACAAAAAGATTATACTTACACTATTCAATCCTTTGGATTTCAATTATTTAGTGAGAACACTCAATGCATGGTTTTAACACTTTGCTGTTGAAGTACTCATCCCAGACACATGCATCTCTAAGACGAATTTATTTGTTTGGCGCCACTTTTTTTTAAAGAAACCTTTTTAGTTGTATTTTGACTATATGTCCGAGATCGGAATTGTGATGGCATAAAAGGGAAAATTCCTGATCTCAGGGCGTTTGTTAAGGAGCATAACCTCGATATTCTGTTACTTCAAGAAGCAAAACTCCGACCTGGCATCTCTTTCAAAATTCCAAATTACTACATCTTTCGTAATGATTTAAATAACCACAACAGCTCGCGACACATTAGGGGCACAGCTGTTTGCATTAAAAATAGTCCAAATTTTTTCCCTGCAACCCCTGCCCGGCTTCCAAACATTGTCAACGCTACAGGTGTGGTGTTACGATAAATCTTCCTGCCACCTTACCCTTACATTTTTCTCAGTTTATTTGCCCCGTTAACGAGAGCACGAGTGATGTCATGAATGAACTTAGACTCCTCCTCCGCCACGATGCCAACACATTCCTGATTGGAGACTTTAACGCTCATCACCCTTCCTGGAACTGCAACTACAGCAACGCATATGGCAATAAAATCTACAATTTCCCTTAAAATACAACTGCGGACATTATTTTTCCGGCTACCCCAACCAGATTTGCTAACAACAGTAGTAGCACAATTGATTTTGGACTTTTTAACGGGTTTAACTATGTTAAAAATATGCAATCACTCCCGGAACTTAGTTCAGATCACAACTCGATAAACCTAAAAATTCAAGTCAAAATTCCACACCCCTCCTAAAATTATCAACAGAAATAATTGGACTCAGTTTCAAAATATCATTAACGAAATCCCACCCCCCTTCTTCCCGAAATCAACAGCACTAACGACATTGAAACCCTTACTGAAACCATCACAACTGAAATTAAGGATGCTATTGACCGTGCTACTATTCAGATTTATGGCAACGAATTTTACAGATTAGATCCCCATGTTCGCAGACTAACCACTAATAAAAACCGTGATAGGAAAATTTGGCAACGTACGCGCAGAATTTCGGACAAAATAATCATGAACAGAGCTCAGCAAGAACTTAAAAATTTTCTCTACCGGTTACGCCAAGACAGCTGGAGTCTTTACCTGCAATCACTCTCACCAGAGGACGTCAGCATATGGAAGGTAGCCAAAAGGTTTATGAGTTCTGTCACTAAAATGCCCCCCATTAATATTCCAAATTCTAATGACTGCGCGTACACTAGGGTGGAACGAAAAAAATAAATTTTTAATTTCGATACGTAATACAGATAAAAAGTTGTCTAATGCCTTTGATAAGACAGTGTTAAAATATTTTAACAAACATAATATATTTAGAAGTGCCGCAAAAGACTTGAATATATGTATTTTTAAGTAGGTTTTAGGAATTTTGATAAATTTGGTTTAGTAAAAAAAAAATATATTTTTTAAATACCAAATGCCTGTTTTCAATTTTTAAATAATACACATAAACTACTTCACAGTACATATTTACAGTTTTATACTGCATACCTTTAATATTTATGCTACTAAATCGTGCATCTTTTAATTTCCATTTTTTTTAGATTTTAACAGTATTTCGTAATAACATTTCGATTAACCTTACTTTTAACTTAAAAACACGGCAAAACATTTTTTAGTTCTGAAAATTAATAGCAAATGGAGAACAGTACTTGTTTTGAAGTGACCTAGGCGGAATATTATTGCCTGGTGTAAGGTAGCGGAGGAGGAAGAGAAGCATGTAACTATAGCAATGGTCTGGTCACGTGTTTCTGTCGTCAGTCAGTGCAGGCAAACGAATCGTTTGAGTAACAAATGTTTTTATGCTGTTCTTTACTGGATTTTATTTTGTTTATGAATATGTCAGTTTGAATATTTGTATAATAATTTAATAGTTAATACTTTATCTTTAGAGTGATGGTAGTGTCAAGACCAGTTCAGACCAGACAAAAGTTAGAATGCCCAATTTTTGGGTACCATAAACAATTAAGTGATAAAAGATTTTCAACTTATTATGACAGTATGAAATATTATCTTTATATTCGACAGGAGCTGAAACCAGACAAAACATCAAAAGAACGAACGGTGAGTGAAATTCTTGATATACTTATTAAGAAAGTTCAATCTATTTGGTCGTCAGCATCTATTCCTGTAGTATCTCGTACTCGCATGTTAGAAATGGGAAAAACCTATCACGATAAATACAGAAGTATTTTAAGATCAAAATGTAGAAAAGGTACAGAAAAATATGATTTGATTGCAGTAAAATTTTTAAATGAAAGCAAACGTCTTTTTTATGTAGCAACCTGTAAGTTCAAAGAATTTTCTGTCTGTAAGTGCGAAAAAAGAAAAAAAAACTATCTAAACTTGAGAAAGATTTTTTACTTGACCAGAGAACAGTGAGAAAAATGTGTATAAGTGGAGTCTATAAAGTTATTTCCAAGATTTTAACACAAAAAGAAGAGAGGAAGCAACAGGTAATACAGCAACATTTAAAGTATAACTACAATCAGAATTAGTAGTTAAGGCTACTAGAAAAGCTGAAAATGATGCCATTCAATCAGATCCTGAGCAAAAATTTAAAGAAACCTTAATATACAATCCCAAAAATTCCTCTACTTCTTTTGTGGATTCAACTACAAGCGAGCAAAGGCGAGTAGCACTTCCAACAGTAGCAAGTGCTTGTGACCGAACTGTGGTTTCAGACAGAGTTGCTGCGACTATCGCAAATGCTGTTCTTAACCCTTTCCGGCATACTGTGCCCGGGTCGGGATACCTAATTTTAATTCCAAACTTACAAACGGCACCAAGAATATTTTAGTGAAATTTTGCTTTTACAATGAATAGTAAAAGTAACATGTTTTTAATTTCTAAAAAAGTCGTTTTAAATTTCTGGTGTCAGTGAATCATTTCTTCATTTTACAACAGAAATTGCCCGTGCCGGAAAGGGTTAAAGATGTTGGAATGATTACACAGGAGAACAACAATAAGGTAACTGATAGGATGAAAATTCGAAGAGAGGGCCAAGAATCGAACAAAAGAGATAGTAAGAAGCCTTAACCAAGTTGGAGATAATATAGGTTTGTTTTTCGATGGAAGAAAAGATAAAACAATTGTGCAAAATAAAAAAGTAAACAAATTTTACAAAAAGACGGTCATCGAAGAACATACTCCTTTAGTAAAAGAGCCCAATTCATCCTTTCTAGGAAATGTAACCCCTGCTTTTGGAACAGGTAAAGCTATAAAAAATAGCATGACAGCCTACTTTAATGGTAACAATCATTTAAACATATAAACTGTAACTGCTATTGGGTGTGACGGGACAGCCACAAACACTGGAGTTAATAACGGTGTGATTGCTTTAACAGAAAAAGATCTAAATGAGCCACTGCAGTGGCTAATTTGTTTGTTACACTTAAAGGAATTGCCTTTGCGCCACCCGTTTCGTGAATTAGATGGAAAAACAAAGGGTCCTAAGGAATTTGGCGGGGTTTTCGGCCAACAACTTGAAAATTATAACGAACTTCCAGTGGTTAAGTTCCTGCCACTAAAATTTCTAAAATTTAAAAAAATTCTAATGGCCGCCATTTTGAAACAAGATGGCGGATGAAACTGGCTAACGAACTTGGTCGGTACATTGGTATGTACTATGCACTATGCATATGAAAAATTTCATCCATATCGGTTCAAAAATTCGAGAGTTACAGCATGACAAAATTCAGATATAAATATATATATAGTATATATATAATTTTATTAATATTATTAATATTTATTGTTAATTTATCAAAATTAAAACATTGAATATGGTTAAATAAAATAAATGATTGTTTTTTGTATTTTATTATTCTTTTCAATTAAGTGAATTATTATCTTTGTAAAAATACTTTTGAGCGCTACTGTATTATTTAAAAAACTGTGTTTGAACAACTATTTGTAAACAAAAAAGTAATTACAACAGTTAAATTCAAACTGATATTGCATCTTGATTTTTTTGAAAAAAAGCTCTTTTATTTCACTTTTTCAGAAAATTAATGCATGAATTTACATCAGTTAAACTTAATATGATTGTTGTTATAGTAAAGAAATATCCATAGATTGCTGTTAAAAACAAAATTTGATTTTAAAAATTTGAAAATAAAACAGTGAAAAAAATTATAATTTTATGTTAAATTTGGACTTTAGTAAAAAAAATCCTTATTTTTAAGGCTCTTGCGGCACCTCAAGATATAAATTTAGAACGAAAAAAACTTCGTAGTTTTATTGTTAACATATAAATACAACTTTTAATTGCTATTAGAAAATTATTTGCTGAAAAAAATATTTTGCCCTATACTTTCGTTCCACCCTAGCGTACACTTATGAAGAAAAAGCAGACGCTATTGCCAGCAGCATGGAATTGCAGTTCACAGGAAACCCAATTGTTATTTTTGAAACTGAGAGAGAGGTAAATGAGACCGTCAGGGATTTCTTAAGCAATCCCATCACCCCCCTCACTTTTTCAATCACCCATGCTGACGTCATAAAAGAAATCAGTAAACTTAGAAATAAAAAATACCCAGGCGGCAGCAAGATTTCTACTGAAATGCTTAAGAAACTCCCCTATTCCTATATTCCAAAAATCACCCTTCTAATTAACAGCCTATTGAAATTCTCTTATTTCCCATTGTACTGGAAGACTGCATTAATTGCTCCTATCCTTAAAAGTTCCAAACCACCTGATAACCCCACCAGCTATCGCTCCCTTTCCCTCCTCAACTCCCTAAGTAAACTTTCTGAAGCCTTTATATCCAAGCACCTCAATAGCCACATCAGTAATAATAATTTAATGTCACCTGTGGAATTCGGCATCAGAGAGGAGCTATCTGCTCATCATCAGGTTTATAGACTGGTGGAACATATTACAACTGCCAAAATTACTAAAAGTTATGCAGCTGCAGTCTTCTTGATATTGAAAAAGCGTTTGAAAAAGTATGGATTTTTGGCCTTATATTCAAATTAATTAATTACAACTTCCCTTCATATTTAATTAAACTTATTTATCATTATCTTCTAGACAGAAATTTTTATGTTCGTGTGAATGGTACACTCTCTAGGAACCTTTTCACCCCCTTTGGAATTCCTCAAGGATCCCGTATCTGGGGAATCCTTTTTAATCTTTTTATTAATGACATGCCCCATTACTCATTTACCCAATTGCCAAAATATGCGGATGATACTTGTGTTTTTGCTATAAATCGTAATCGTAAATTTGCCATTCTTTCTATTTCTCGCCACCTCAAAATTCTCTCTAACTGGTTCCAAAAATGGCGAATTAAAATTAACATAAATAAAACACTAAGCCATCCTCTTCTGTAACTCAATGGAAAATAATCGTAAAAAATATAAAATTAACTTTAATAACACGAATTTGCCATGGTCAAACACATGTAAATATCTGGGAATCATTCTTGACCAAAAATTCACCTTCAGACAACACATCCACTACGCGCGCAATAAGTTTTGAGCTGCAAAAAAATTAATCTATTTCTTATTAGCTCGAAACAATGATATGTCTATTAAAAATAAATTGCTCCTTTACAACTCCTTTATAAGACTTTTTCTAACTTATGGATGCCAAATTTGGACCTACGCTGCCTACTGCCATATCAAACTCCTAACACAATCCCAAAATTCTACTATTAGACTTATTTTTGATGTGCCGTATTAGGTTCGAAATTTTCATCTCTATAAAAAAATTGATTATCCCAGATTAAATACCTACATACCACACTTAAATATTAACTTTCACCTCTCTTTGGAAAACTCTGAAAACAGTGCTCTAAATTCACTTCCAGCGTACGATATATTCGACATCCATAACAGAAAAAGACCGAAATTAGGCGTGATTTTAGATACCTGCATATCTTCCAAATTTAATTTAAAATTTTTCATAATTATCTTTTTTAATAGTATTTCTGTATTTTTAAACTTTGTTTTTTCCTTGTCTCTGCTCAACAAACTCTTAAAGATTCTACAATAACCTTCTCTCAGCCAATGATAACTATTCCTTTTAAGATAAGTTCCTCCCATTTCTCCGTGCATCTATAAGTACACCGCTCTCCAGCGGGTTTTTGCCATTTCCAGTGGTGGAAAATTGGCGCAGAGGAGGAGCCTATTGACACCACTAATATTTTATAGTATTATTCCCTTTAATAAAAACTCAGAAATTCTGTCATTAGATAAGCCAAAAAATACTACTAAAATTTAGTGATGTCAATAGGCTCCTCCTCTGCGCCAATTTTCCACCACTGCATTTCCCCCCTCAGCTACCTTTGTGTGCAGCTCTCCTAATTCAGACGAAGCCGAGGTATACAAAGGGCCTTTTTCAAGGCCACGATCTGCGTATGCCGGGTGGAGCTTGGTGGAGCTTGGTCCTTCGTTGGTTGCTTTGGATTGGGCGCGGAAGACACTGCCCAATGGCTAGTTGTTTTCCAGCTTAAATTTTAGTATTTTTAAATTTATTACTTGTATATTTTTTAAATTAGTAAATTTTAACTTCGTTTTATTTATTCTCTCAAATAGCTCAGGAATCTGTTGTTTGTTCCCCCCCCCCCCAATATTTTTAATTTTTCTCCCCAGTACTGCCATGATTCAGTTCCTCTTAGTATCTCGATATTATTACTCTCGGGGATGTGGAACAATTGGCCCCAGGCTACTCGACAAACTGTCAGAAGTCTCTCGAGCGAAATTTCGGATGATACATGTATCTACGCCTCAGCTCACCCCCCGTAATAGTCTGTACAGTAGGGTGGGCCGAAAAAAAATTTTTTTTTATTTTCGATGATGGGTAGTGCGGAAAAGTGGCCACTAGTGGCACCAAGTTCACACAAAAAATTTGAGATTTTTAGGACAATTCCTATATTTGCCGCTTTTGGCTTGAAGTTTTGCTAAAATGCTGATTTTTGAACTTTTTTAGCAAAAATTTTAAAAATGTTAAATTAAACTTATTTTAATCGTATTTACTTGAAAAGGCATATTTAATGTTCCAAATGTATAAATAAGCTCTGATAATGTATTATTTAATTGCTATGTGTATTTTAAATTAGACGTTTTTTATAGCCTTTTCGCGTTTAAGTGAGCAAAAGTTGCATGTATTGTTTGAATCTTTCAACGGTTTCTCTCTTTTGTCTTGTTTATGTCCCTTAGTCTTCCTTAATTTTTCGATGCTTTAAGGGTCATATATTTGGGTGACGGACAGCAGAATCCCTCAGAAACAGATCTGGAAAGAGAAAAGGGTGTGAGGGAAGAACTTAAGCGAATGCAGTGACTCATCGCTATGTTGGGGGAGTGAAGGAGGAAATACAACAGGGTAGAAAGTGCGATAAGTGATTCTTATTATTTTCAGTGCTCGGTTTCCGTGTGACATTTGTTCAGTGTAAAAGTAAAACCTTTTTCTCGTGCAATACATTGCTCTTTGGATCGTTTAACGTGCCTTTACTGTGTTTTGTGCGTTTTATTACGACGAGTTTAGAAATGGCTAGTGCGAAAGTTCATGATCATGTAAAGACATGTGATAGCGTGAAAAGGAGCTATTTTGGGGCACCGTGCAAATTGAAAGACTTGCAATTGCCAACTATTGCTGACATCATGCGCCACTACTATTGGTTGCGAAGCGATATAGAAGAAAATCGAGATATTTATCTTCAACCAGTGGATGATATTATTAAAATGGTAGGTGAAAAGTTTCCGAAATCTGGATAAAATCTTCCATACCAGAGGTTTCCCAAAGAACAATTAACGGAAAGATTAAAAACTATTACAATGAGTGTAGATCACTGGAGAAATCTTGTAATCATACGGGCGTTAAAGGCAAAGCGATCCGCGAAGATTTCGTACGAAATGCGGAAACCTCTCTCTTTGACATTGCAGCTTATAAGTGTAGAGGCTTGAACAATTGTAGCTGCGACATCAGACCTAAAGTTCCACATCTGAGGTGAGCTTCTTGAAGAATCAAAGAACTGTTCGAAAAATGTTTATCGGAAATATTGATTTAAAAACAAGCAAAACTCTTGCAAAGAAAATATCGCGGAAAATGAAAAGGGATACAATTTCAACGAGGAATAGTGGTTCTGCGACAAAGCCTTCAACGAGTGGAGTTAGATCCAGATGGAAGACAGTTATATTGTTGGAATATTCAAGTAATGGGAGCTTTCAAGCCAGCAGTTCGATTGAATCTGAATTTGAACCAGGTCCTTCTAAGCCAAACACTCCTAAACGCATATTCCTGTCTCACACAGAGACTGCCATGTCTCAGGGAAACTGAGCACTGAAAATAATAAGCATCCCTTATCGCACTTTCTCCCCTCTTGTATTTCCTCCTTCACTCCCCCAACATCGCGATGAGTCACTGCGTTCGCTTAAGTTCTCGCCTCACCCCCTTCTCTCCTTCCAGATCTGTTGCTGAGGGATTCTGCTGTCCGTCACCTAAATATATTACCCTTAAAGCATCGAAAAAATAAGGAAGACCAAGGGACATAAACAAGACAAAGGAGAGAAACCGTTGAAAGATTCAAACATGCAACTTTTGCTCACTTAAACGCAAAAAGGTTATAAAAATCGTCTAATTTAAAATACACATAGCAATTAAATAATACATTATCAGAGCTTATTTATACATTTGGAACATTAAATATGCCTTTTCAAGTAAATACGATTAAAATAAGTTTAATTTAATATTTTTAAAAATTTTGCTAAAAAAGTTGAAAAATCAGCCTTTTAGCAAAACTTCAAGCGAAAAGCGCCAAATATAGGTATTGTCCAAAAAATCTCAAATATTTTGTGTGAACTTGGTGCCACTAGTGACCACTTTTCCGCACTACCCATCATCGAAAATAAAAAAAAAGTTTTTTTCAGCCCAGAGTGAAAATGACCGAAAAAAATTTTTTTTTGGAATTTTTTTTTCAGACGGTTTTAAAAAGATGCCTTTTGGCAAGCTGAATATAAGGTTACATTTTCAACATATAGGAATATAATAAAAAGATTATATACGATGTACTGTAAAATGATATTTCATTTCACTGTGATTTATATTGGCCTTTGGTAAAAAAACTAGGCATCACCTTTCGTGATTTGATTTTTTTCTCGCATATATCCGTCCCTTGCTTCTACTGCTACAGCTGCTAATGATGCTTCAGGTAACTAATTTCAAGCATCTTTCAATATATACTATATATTGAATATGACACGGAAACGTTTGGAATGAAAAAGATGAGACTTCCGATCTTTTTATGACAACTTTCAGCTCCTCTCATTATACTCTATTAAAAATACGGAGTGATGTAATTTCACACTCTTGCCAGTCAATAATATTAATATAGTCTATATTACTAAAGTTTAATATTGGAATATGAAACTGTCTTAATGTTGAACACTCCATTTCCCTTGCCTTCAAAATTCTTCGGAATCCAAGTTCTCGAACATGGTTTCTTTCATGAGTTATGATCCCTGATAATTTTTTTCTCTCAATGACAGATGTATGCATTTCGTTGAATAACGGGATCGACAATCTTCTTTAAATCCTCCCTAAAATAACGAAACAACTTTATTGTTTTAAAAAAAACATTTTGAGCTTCATTTTTGCAGAAAGAATCTTTCTTAATGTGAAACGAAATACTATATGTGAATATACTTTCATTACAAAATCAGCCATAATCTTCCGATTTTGGGAAGGATTTTCACTTCCAATGTGCAATCTAAGTAGTCAATTGGCAGTTGTCAACCATCTAGAGTGATACATTTTACATGCATAGGTGCCAACCTCAAACTAATCTTCCGTAATACTTGAGTTAATTTGACCCTGGTTTAATACGATTGGAACCAGAATTTAAAAAAAAAACGAAATTAAATATGTTCCACGTAGAAACCTGGAATTAATTAAATAAATTTTCTGGTTCGAAATGTGATAAACCTGGATCAAATTAATCCAGACATTACGGAAGATTAGTGTTGGCAGTTATGTACATGCATTGCGATTTACCAGATTTAAGAAGCATTTGCCAGATGATTCCACAACTGTCTATTGTTCACATTGATCCAACGAATTTCTAAAAGGAGCAGTAAAGGCTCATGGGCGGTAGTTTGTCATCAAGTTTAGAAAATTAATAACGCGATGGCAATTCGTTTGCGTGAAGCTGGCATATTAACCACTGCAAAGGACAACTAATCTTTGTTTAAAAAAATCTAATACCACGATTCTTTCTCCTAGTGTTTACAGTTCTTCCGTCACAACCTATAGTCTTAGGTTTATCAAGGTTTAAGTTGTTTTCAGTGCAATATTTTAAAATGCTTTCTGCAATATTCTTTCCTGATCCAGAAGATGGTTTAATGTGTCCCAGGTACAGTAAATTTGACTCTTCAATCAGAGATAAGTGTTCTTCACTTATAGTTCTTCGATGTAATCTATCTCAAATTTTCCATCATTTCTTTTGGATTTGAGGAATCGAATAAGCTTCTGGTATTCAGAAAATTTGTTGTGTATCATTTGATCTATAGGCCTCTGGGAGACTACAATAATTGATGCTTTCTTCCAAACTTTTCTCTTAGGATTTTAATTACCTCTGACTTTGGTGGATCTTTACCATTCCTGCTGTGTTTTAATTATTGTGTTGTATAAAAATAGTATTTTCTAACATCTGCCATTGTTGTCAAAACAGTTTCATTTAGTTTTGAAGGAGCACCAAATAGGGGATATTCCATTGCACTTTTAGTAATTGTAAACTTCGATTTGCTTCCACATGCACTCATTTAAAAATGACTCTAAAAATTAAAAAACAAATTTTTAAAACTCAATAATACGTTTCAAATATTTCAAAATATAGACATAAAGTATCAAAATGATAAAGGAAATTGCACTAAACATTTTAAATATAAAAATGTCAAACGAGATTACCGAAAAACCCTGTGAATGCACAATGTATGTTTAGAACCTATTGAAAATATTAATGTCCTGGTAGAGCCCTGAAGGAGTTTATCAAAATTCATGAAATTTTGCACGTATATTAGAGGTACTAAAATACAACTTTTGGCTGCTATCCAAAATCAAAATTCAGCCTTTCGTTTTTCACTAAACCCTTCTGTGTACAGGTACCAACAGACTCATTTAGATGACTTCCTGGACTGGCGCACATTGTGGAGCGTCCTTATCTACGAAAATAAAACTTCAGCTCTTTATTTATATCGTAAATTTATATATCCTCAAAGACTAACTATTAATAACACTACTATTCTATGGTCTGATGATGCCAAGTACCTGGGGGTCATCCTTGACCGTATGCTCACATGGAGCAAACATATTCTTTCCATCAGGGGGAAAGTCGCTGGAGCTTCTATCTCTCTAAGGCCGCTTCTCAATAGTAAAACTCTTTCAGTCTATAATAAACTTCTTCTCTATAATTCTTGTATCCTGCCTATCATAACTTATGCCAGTCCGGTCTGAGGCTTCACTTGCAAGTCCTCCATGGATAATCTTAATCGCTTGCATAACAAGCAACTTCGCATTGTTCGCAACGCTTCCCGCTACCTGCGCAATACTACCGTTCGTAGGGACCTTAATACCATCACCTTAAGAAAGCGTATCAAAAACTTTGCTAAAAAATTCTATACTGCTTTGTATGATCTTCCTAATGATATCGTAGCAGAGCTACCAGACTGTGACGCCTTCGAGCCCCACCATCGCAAGCGGCCTAAGTAATCCATATTTATGGACTCCCCGTGAGCTTTGTGTTCACCGCTTCAGACTGCTTTTAGTCTATTTTTTGTATATTTTTAATCCTTTTTACTTAAAAAAGAACTTTTAAAATACCATATCTCTATATATTTCTATATATATATAGGGCTAATTCAATGAAAACTCGTCATGTCTGTCACACAGCTCAAAATCGCTATGCTTGTTGGCCACCGTTATTTTCGAAAAGTTTGCATCGCGTTATTCAATTGACGAGATATCTCCGATAAAATAAGTCACATTTTTTCCGTTCTAAAATATTGATAGCCAAAAATCGTAGTATGTGACAGACATGACAAGTTTTCATGGAATTAGCAGTAGGAAAAAATGAAAAAAAATATATAAACCACCCGGATTAGTACCTTTTTTTAGGGATGAGATTTCCGCGTTTTTGCACACCAGTATTTTGTTACAGAAAATGATATTTGATTTAATCGGAATATTTTTGCGATGTAACAGAACAGCATTTTCCCTAAGAATATACTGGTGTACAAAAAAGCGGAAATCTCATCCCAATTTTTTGTAAAAGTGGCCTTGCTGCCCCCCTCACTGCTTTTCCTGCCCAGCTTGGCGAGTGTTACTTCTAAACAAGTACTAACTGTAATTCTTTTTCACATGTTTTTTTTTTTTTTTAAATCTTTTCTATAGTAGTTCTTGCAACCACAGTTATCCCTATATTTAATATTCCTTACTTCTTTATCTGTGTTATAAGATTTATGTTCAATTTTTTATCTCTTAAAAATAAGTTTTTAATTTTAAACTCTATCCTTAATATTTTTTCTTAATTATTATGTAGTTTTTAAGAACTACACCTTTACTTTTTCCCAATGGCTCATTAAATAGTAAGACATCATATCTTCAGTCTGGACGTTAAGCTGTTAACAGCTAGAAGACCGATCAACGCTACTCTAATGTTCAGCACTGAGCGAAATTTACTAAAAAATGCATTTTTAAAATGAAGTGATGCAAATAGAATATAAAAATAGAATCATGTGTATAAATCTTGAGCGGCTATTTGCCGATACTCTACCGCAAAGGATTAAATTGCCTGCAGTGAAAAGAATTAATTTTTTTAATTCTATATCAAAGCCTGGGCGTTTATGTCGATCTAAATCTTTCATTTGCCAATAAGTACACTTCACCAATTTTTTTAAATAATATTTACTATATTTTATTCCATTTCCGCATTTCTGAATTTTCGCTTTATTTGAATACGTGTATTATATATAAAATAGTTTGAGTTGATAAATTATTATGTCATCAAGTATGAAATGTCCGGGTACCCAAAGACAGTTTACCGACGGAGCAAACTTCCACCAGTAAAATAGTACAGAAAATTTTGCCTTATTCATGACAGTAATTTTTCATGATTACGGCGTTTATAAAAGACTAAAATCTCTAATTAATTTCGCCTGTGGAAATTTGCCCAGGTGTTAATCTGTAGCAATTCCACGCCAAAATTAAAATTTTTAGTATTTTATTTTTTACATCAAATAGGTAATATATTTTTTTCTGA
The DNA here is from genome assembly GCA_963932465.1 of Maratus speciosus. NCBI lineage: Eukaryota > Metazoa > Arthropoda > Arachnida > Araneae > Salticidae > Maratus > Maratus speciosus. The sequence goes on from OZ010793.1 coordinate 138,884,884, forward strand.
TAGTATTAAACCTATATGTTTTACATTTGCAATGCATTTTGTAAAATTTTGTAAAGCCAAAATCAACAAAATCTATTATAATCCAGGTAGCTTCTTTTTATGAGTTTATTTTTTGTCCGTTACATATTTGATGCTGGGCTGTTACAGGTAAGATCATATATTTTTCATAACTATATTGGGGCAACAGTCAAATTTTATGAACTCCTTATGAACGAAAATACATTTTTGTTATAAGAAATTGTATGTTATTATATAAGTTGCATACGTCCGTAATTAAACGACTCTCCTTTACGGGGGTCCGTGACACAAAAAATCTTCAAATTTTCTAAAAATATTTTATTGCAGCAAAACATTTTCTGCTTAAAATGCTACTTAAATCATGTTTATACCCTTATTAGAACAGAACATATTATTTTTTTAGTTTTGGCTTGTTTTCAAAATCTAGCTTTCAAGCAATGGTTGTCATGCAAACGACTTCTTGTGAAAATCCGTTTTTCTTCATGATGTTTTTTTTTTTTTTTTTTACCATTTCTTGTATTTAAATTGTTATAACTGAAGAACCGTTAATGATACATGGTTCAAACTTGGAATATGTCTTTTCAATTACTTTACTTTAATTTTGATTCAGCAAATTTGAAAAAAACATTTACTTTTGAAAATATGATTTTTTTAAAGTTACATCTTTTTTTTAAATTTTTATTATTGTTTTTTAAATTAATAATTAAAACTGATACATTTTTGTTTATTTACATGATAAAAAATTGAAATTTTGCAAATAATATTTTGAGTTATAACGATTTTAAATTACCCCACTTGTTTAATAGATTTTAATTTTTTTTTTAAATAATTATGAGAAGTTTTATCATGTGATTTTGTTTACAAATGATATTGTTACCATCACAAACAAATTCAAAATTTTATCTCAATAAATAAAAATTATTTTAAAATATGTCCCGGACACTCTTAACACTTTCGAGACGGGTGATGCATACATGTACCGTCAAAAGGTGCATGTGCAAATTATTTTTGGCACCATTAATAAAGAAATGTAATATTTGTCTTTTTTAATTCGAGCATTGTTTTGGTATTTTACAACTAAAAGGAACTGTTTAAAAAAAGCGGTGCCAACCAAATAAAATTTGTGTAAAGGACGGGATCTCGAAATCGTTAAATTTCTCTACAGATGAAACTATTGTTCATAAAATAGTGAAATTTTGTAAAAGTCGTAATAAAGGGATGGGAATTTATTTAAGTAAAAAAAAAAAAAAAAAAAAAAAAAAAAAAAATAGTTCAAAATTTTGCCACCAGAGGATGTTTTTAATGCATTACACAATTAGAGTACATTTTCACTAGTTTAGACATTTTATTTATTAAGGGGATCCGGGGCTCAAAATTCTATTTATATATATATATATATATATATATATATATATATATATATATATATATATATATATATAGAGAGAGAGAGAGAGAGAGAGAGAGAGAGAGAGAGAGAGAGAGAGAGATAGAGAGAGAGAGAGAGATTTTGTTATAAAATTTTTTTCTGAAATATCTTTTAATATAATAAGAATATTGCATGTAAAAATATCTGAAATATTTTAAATTTTTTTTTTAATTTAACTTGTAAAATTTTAAGCATATTTAATTTTTGATATAACTCGGGGAGTACTTACTCGATTTACAAAATTTGTATATTTTAGTGTACAGAAAATGCGTCATTTTAATTTATCTTCAGGATTTCTTTAAATATTCATTAGGAATTTTATTAAAAAAAATTAAGTAAAAAAATGAATTTTTTTTATGAGTGAGTTTGAATTAATTAGCATATTTTCACAATTATCCCTCAAAATTGAAAATCCTGAAGACAATTTGTTGGAAATATCGCATCGTATCATGTAAAAGTGTCGGCGGGAAAAGTTCTGAGATATTTACGTCTAGATGCAGTTAAATTTAATATTAGAGCGGCGCGGTTAAAACCTGTATGTCAAGAGAAAAACTTAAGTTTGGCGCGATTTTTTTTTTCTGTCCAGTTCTATCAAGATTTTATACAAACTAACAAAAGTATTTTTCGACGCAAAATTCTCAAATAGAAAATTTGCTATCATCAGATTTAATCTAATGAAGTTTAATTTTATGTACGTTTCTTCTGTTTTTTCTGTTTTATATGGTTATGCGGGGATATATTTTAAATCAATCATACAATTAAATAAAGTTAATGCAGAATTATTGATCTAGAAAGAAGAGTTATAAATTAACTAGGCGTTGTTGAATTAATACAAATTTGTAAACTGGGCAAAAGTCTTATTGATCAAATTTTACAAACTAGATTTTATTATTAGATTCGCTACACACCAATTTTGAAGGCTATACAATCCGCCACCTACACTTTATTTTTTTTTCTTTGATTAGATGAAAAAAATTGTTTTTAAATACCATGTGCAGGGGTCCGAGCATAGAGGAGAAATTTTATTGTTCTTATCGGTATCTTATACCAATGATCTCCATGATATATTCCTATTGCAGGGTTCGTAAGGGTACCGTTATTTTCAAGGTCCTATATCAGAATTTTTTTTATAGAAAAATAAATCTACTTTAAATGGACGAAATTTCGCTTTGTTTCAGGAAAGATTTTCCGTAAGAAAATATTGGTACCGAAGAATTTCTTAGTCTGGAAATTCAAGCACCCGTAGGAACCCTGCTATTGCTTATCTTTTTTACTTTTACTGCCCGAGAGAGACTGCTCAGACTAGGAAGTGAGTCTGTAGAGCATAGATTGTCCCTCCCGGTCCCCTTTATTGAGGTCTAAAAAAAAAAAAAAAAAAAAAAAAGGTTACAAATTTCAGCCGAGGCTGAGCCCGCCAATACGCGCGACAGAGGGCGGAGTGGTATATATAAGATTTAAAAAAAAATGTTACATTAGCAAGCTTTGTGAAACAAACAAAAGGAACTGGAAGAACAGGAGGACGGCGGATATGCCAGCGAGCTGTTAAAGGACAATTATAGAAATAATGAGAGGCAACAGCATCATCACCGCCCTCACATAGAGGAGAAAGGGCTCTTTTGAACTTGAAGAGGTATGCTCCAAAAGGACCATGACCGGTAAGGAAAGCTGTGGTGGATGGAGTGAGCAGCAGGAGATCCAAAGATACCACTGGGACAAGATCATAGGTATATCTACCCTTATCTGAGTAGTCCCAGTAATCCTGCCATTTTTTCATAAAATGAGCGCGTAGATGTCTTTTGATGTGTGAGTGCGGTACTGGAAGTGAAAAATCAACTGATGGTTTAGCAGTTGCCTCCTTTGCCAACATATCTGCCGTTTCATTTCCCAGGATACCCTTATGGGCTGAAACGTGGCTTAAATAGGTTTTCCAGAGAAGATTTTTGAGAAGTGATTTAATCTCAATAACCTGGGGATTTGTTGAGCCAAACGAACAGATAGCCTGCAGGCTTGAAAGACTATCGCTAAAAACTGGAATTAAAAAAATTTGGTTTTGTTGAGAAATCCACTCTAAAGCTTTAAAGGTGGCAAAGAGTTCGGCTTGGAAAATGGAATTATTGTTATCCAGCCTGCAAGACCAACGATGAGTCACTTCACTCCCTTTCGTAGCGCAGAAAGCTGCACCTACTCCGGTAACAGTGCGTGAGCCATCGGTGAAGACCATAACATTTTGAGTGGGAGAGTAAGAATTTATAGTCGGGATTACTTGTAGGTGGGAAGTCTCATCTGCCGGATGAAACTGCCAGCCAAGAGTCTTACGCTGAATCATCATTTGTGGAAAAAATTGCTGTGAGATAGCTTCATTCTCCAAATGGATGATGTTGCTTTTAGTGAACTCATATTTAATGGTAATGGAAATGGGAGGAATACCTGTCAAGATATTGAGAGCATCACTGGAAATGGTTCTATCCCCTAGAAATTTGCAAGAGAAACATCCTTTGTATAGAAACTAATTTATTAAGTGCTGCTTTTGTAAGATTTCCCCCCCAAATAGATGCTCCATAGGTGATAATTTTTTCAACAATAGTAGAGTACCAAATTTTTAGCATATGGCTTTTAATACCCCAAGATTTAGTGGTTAATCTTTTTGAGTTATGATAAAATTTTACTAGTTTGATTTTAAGGTAATTAATATGAGAGAACCAGTTCAAGTGCTCATCTATTGACAATCCTAACAATTTAAGGTTAGAGACATGATGGACGCTAGTGCCATTTATTCTGATGGTGGGTTTCCTTTTAAGTTTATAAGGTTTTGCAAATGTTAGGGCTTGGGATTTATTAGTGGAAAGTTGCAGCTGCAGTGATTCCAGCAGCTGACGCTATTGCTTATCTTATAAAAATGTTTCTTGAAGATTATTGATAAAAGATACTGGCAAGAAAAATAAAATTTGTCCTATATGCTCCGATCCCTGCATGTGCACACTCATCAGTAAATTAAAAAATTGAATTTGATGATGAGTTAACTGTAATCAGAAATTGTTCACAAGCGAACATTAACACTATCGGGACGAGCGTCTTTTACAGGATTTTTTAATATTTTATTGCCGGTTTCTCAATACAGAAATTTTTGCCTAATTGAATCGGGAGAATGCTCGGATTAAATAAGGCGAAATTTACCATACAAATTTACTGGTGAGAATAATCAAGGATTCTGAGTACGTTATGCGTCACGTATACCGGTTGCTCGTTCCCAAAGAGTTAAATATATTTTCTCCCAATAGTGATTTTTTAAGTGTTGCAAAAATGCTTTTCTTCTCATCTTTATAGTTATAAAAATTTGTGCAGTGAATAATATCTTTAATAAAATATATCATCTCAGCAGTAGATTGATTCAATCGGTTTGCACCGGTTCCACAGAACGAATGTCTAATTTTTGGTTCAGTTTGACCAACCGGTTGTTAAAATGGTACTCATAATGCGAAAATCACAATTTCGTTTTCCCTGTTTAATGAAATAGTCTTTTGCGTACAGTGGTACGTTCTCATTTCTTTTATTATTTTTATTATTAAAGCCAGAATACCCACCAAAGTCATGCAGTATTGCACCCATACATAGTATCGTATGCAGTATAAAAAAACGAGAATCTATAAATCTCAATAAAAATTAATCGTATTATTACAAGAACGTGCCAAGCAAATCGCTGAAATCGAGTCATAAAGTACACCACTGCATTGAGCAATAAATAAGGAAGAAGTTATTATATTATTAAACTACGTTACACCTTCCCCATTTTCAATAACTTGTAAAGAGCTAAAAAGGAAAAATTCGTAAACTATGACAAGTTACTCTTAATAATAGAGAAATTAATAATAGATAGATAGTATATCAGGGGAATCGTACTCTTAAAAATCGATAGTAAGTTGACCACTGATCGAACTGTCATGCAGATAAGCATATGGTGGGTGCCACCTCTTAACACAAACACATTGAAAATAAATATCAATGACCTTTCGAAATGCACAAAGCATATTCAAAATTTATATCATAAATATCTTTGCAAACAGTACAAGGAAAAAAATTGAAAATTTGTCAAAAGGTATCGTAATAAAGTGACACAAACACATTATCGAATGAATTCGAAATATTAGGTCTACCGGAATGTTCTGTCCCATAATGTCACACTGTTGCCATATTAGGAACTTTTTAAATTCAGTTTATTTGATTGTCACCACTTTTTAAAAAATAATATAATTCGGCTTATTTTTCAGAATTTTTAATCTACTTCCAAACAGGCTGAATATTTCTATTTAAAAAAGCAGTGACAGTCAACAATCTGTGGACAAAAAAGTCCCCAATCTAGCAACACTGTAATGTTATTTCATGCATCCTTTTTTAAAATTCAGATTTCTTCAGTGGCACCGCTTTTTTGAAATGGTATTACAGTAAACTCCCGACTATCCGGCCTAATGTGGCGGAAGGATAGACCGGATAACAAAAAAGCCGGATAGGACGGAGTTCTACAAATATTTACTAACTTCGTGCGCCCCCCCTCCCCGCCATGATATTAAAAACACGTGTTATATATATATTAAAATAAATTTTATATATACAGTACATACAGTTTCAAAATAAGCAAAACATTAACATAAAACGCAATCCTAATTCGTAAAAAAATGAGTAAATCTTATTTTACTGTTTATTAATAAATGATTGCACAAATATGAAAAGTTATGCATAAGATAAGAGTCAAAATTTACAGTTTTCATTTTAAGCCCTTAATAGAGGACTCCTTCTTCCTGTTAGCCATCTTCGCGACGCAATTTTCCTCCGTTTAGGCAAGTAGATGATATCAGTTGATGTCGATTCCTGCTGACTAATGTTCCCTCACGTGCTGCCCCAATCGTCTTAAACCCTTACGAATGTGGGAGGAGATTTTTTCTACAATCCTTTTAATCTTTTTCTTCTGATATTTATCCCTCTGTCAACACTTCTACAATATTGTTTTCAATTAAATTGACTTCGTCGTTTGTCATCCATTCTGTATGTCTTCTGCATTGACATCGTCAGAGCCCAGGGCCGGCCCAAGGCGTGTGCGAAGTGTGCCATTGCACGGGGCGCCACACAGGTAAAAGGGCGCCTATAAGAGCACCGATAAAAATTAGTTTATACTCTGCGTTTTTTTTCTTTCACATTTTCTATAGCAAGGCTGGGGCCAGCTCGAGAAAGGAATCTTCGTTCGGTTTTAAAAGGAATTCAAGGGCGTCGAATTTTTGCATGCAGACATCGGCTTCTGTTCTTTATCTGAATGGAATTACCTTTAAGCTATTGAGAAAAGAAGCTGAATTACCACGAACCCCACGAACTACCTGATTCAAATCTGCTTCCCTTGCGGGATGCTAATTAATTTCGACTTTGACAGATTCATGGTGAATTCAATCACTTCCGAGTATTTAAGCGCATTTTTCTAGAGTCCTCTTATCTCACAGGGAATCTGAGACTACCCCCCCCCCAGATGTTTGGAGCTTAAAGGGGCAAAAAATTTTAAATAAAAAACAGACGTCTTTGAAAAAGTTTTTCTTCTAGCAGTGTCTTCTGGATGTGAGCTCATCTTCTTCTGCAAACAGTCAATAGCGTTAGTGTCAGAAATTTTGAAAATGAAAAATGAAAAAAGGGCATGTAACCAAAAATATATAGGTAAATAATTCTTATTAAAATGACCGCAGTATCGAGACAATGCAATTCGGTCGTTCACAAATTATTTTATTAAACTGCTGTAAATTGAATATTTAATAAGTAAAAATGAATCAAACCAAACATTTTTCAAGTAGCTTGATTCATTCATTTATTTCGCTTAAATGAGTAATTTTCATGCGAATGTGAAACATAGTAGAATATTTAAAGTTACAAAGCATGCTCGTAGTATTTCAAAGTTGTCAGTTCTTGAAATTACGAAGGACGTTGCGTCCTAAATTCAGAATAAAAGACTATATAGCGCCCTGGTGCGTGAGGCAAAGATTCAGATGGGACCCCTATAACATGCTTTTAGCCACAATTTCTACTTATTAAAAAAATATTTTAGGGTTTGAGGGGGGGGGGGGGGTATTTTAGTGTTGAGAGCCTGGGCAACAGCCTCTTTTGCCCTTGCGATAATCAAGCTCTGATCGGCACCAGAGTTTCTTTCAGGCATATATCCTGGAAGGTAGTGCGTCACTCGGCGGTAGTGCGGCGCAACACTCGCCTCCCTCCCTACTTGGGAAAATTTTCGAGCAACAGTATAATTCTTTAATGTTTAATTATTCCAATATGAATCATCTTAAACGGAGAGAAGGGGGCGGTCGGAGCTCAATTGAAGGAAAGAGATTAAACTATTTCTATTTTCGCTACATGCACACATTTGTTTCAAAATCTTCCCACTTCTGGGATTTCGCTCAGTCGGCGCCCATGCCATATTTTTTTGAATTTATGTATTGCCCCAGTTTTCCGAAACGTGGTCTAAAGAATACTGAGCGGAAAGCCAGTAAAAAATAACGTTATAAAAATATATAATTGCGTTATAATGGTGCACTCTTTTATTCATCATTAGGGATTATTTATTAGCGGAATATAGTCTTTGGCCTATTACATAATAAATATTTCGCAATACGGAAATTAAAATAACTGAAATTTTAATCAAAAATTGTTAATTTAAAAATAAAAATTGCTGGAAATTTAACTAAAATGAAAAAAAAAACTTTTTTGGAATCGGATTATGTGTTTGATACCGAGTCAAAGATTGTCTAAACCAAAAGGTAATTCTATTCAATATTACAAAGATTCTTCATTATTTTGTGAAATAATTCGCACCTTAACTACTGAAAGAATGAAATCTGTTTAGGGGTAAGATTTCTTTGGGATAATATTTTTCTAAGACCTTTTTATTATGTATACAGATTTATGCCCAAGTGCAATTTTTCACTTGGTGATTTATTATTTAAAATTAAGCGAAAAAACTAAATTTTGACCACCTGCTTTTTTTTTAAATCATCTACGATGACGAATTTTTTTCAAAAGTGTGGAGCAAAGGCCCTTTCTTGCCTCCCCCTCCCTCCCACCAGTGCCCATGACATGCACTTTATTATTTGTAAATCTACTAAACAGAAATTGATAGTAAGAGAACTTTACCTTGATTTCTCATTAACAGGAGCAAAGAGCTCCATGAATAAATCAGCATAAGCTTGACAATGCAGAATTTTGAAACTGGAGCCTATTTTTTAAAAAATAATAATTCATCTGCATATAAATTTTATTTTGTAATCGTCTTGAAAAATCTTTCATTTAATACATTTATCGTTAAATAACTCTTTTTCCCTTTAGTGACCGATATGTTGATTTTTGTATGATGTCCTACAACTATGATTTTATAATGACACTCTCTTTATCCAATTTCAGTGCGGCGCTAAAACGTAAATTCGGAATATAGTAGAACCTCGATTATTCGAAGTAATGGGGACCGCCCCTTTTTCAGAGAATCGAAATTTTCGGATAATCGAGAATGCTTCCATTTTAAGATTAAGGGCAAATATGTGCGCTATTTCTTATTATGGTAACACGTGCTTAATAAAAATAAATCAATAGAAACAAGAATAAACTATCTGAATTTTAATTTTGAAATTAAGTATCTTTTACATATTTCACAAGGGTTTGAAACAAAGTTTTGTTTGTTGAAGTTTCGACTGCCTTTGCTTTGCAGCTTTATCACGAAGTTTCTTAATATTATTGGTTCACCAGTATCACAGTCATTGTACTGCTTTCTGCGTAAAACTTTTTCATTTTTGCAGCATCTCTCTTCATAACAATAACCGCTGCAATACCAATGCCGCATTCTTGAGCTTATTTTGTCATACTCTTACCCGATTCTATATGATTTAGGATTTGAATTTTAAAATGAAAATTTTTACCCTAGTAAAAATCTCATACGGGAGCTCAAGTTAAATTCAAAGAAATTTTAAGAAAGGGGATCCAAAATATTTATCTGTACTCGGGGTTCGGAAAGGACAGCTTGCACACAAGGAATGTGATATTAAGAAAAAGAAGAAGAAAAAAGAAAAGAAAAGAAAGAGAAAAAAAAGAAAAATCTTTAAAAATGGGTTTTGGTTAACCGAGAGTTTCGGTTAAAAGAGTTTCGGATAAAAGAGGTTATACTGTACTTAGATTTTCTTTGGGGTGGTTTGTTTAATTCTAGCGTGAGCACCAGTAGAACGAAACCCAGTGATTTGTTTTTTTTTTTTTAGAGGGGACATTTTTTGTTAATCGTATCCCTTATTATTATAAACTAGAAAGATAGCTCGTTAAAAATCACGGAATACGACACATAAACAACACATGAGCAAGAATGTGAGTTTTTCTCGCTTGTCCCGCAGTGATAGATGAAAATAACAGATTTTAAAAACGAAATTCAATTATGAAAAACTGTAATACAGAAGACCACTAATCCGCACAGCTTGTTTTCAAGTGCTGTGAGGATTTGAGGCTTTTTTGTGGATTACAGGTCTTGTCTATATTATAAAATTAGATATATGGTTTCTTTATGCTAAATAAATTGTATCAATATTGAAAAAAAATGCATGTGTATATAAAATGAAACAGCGAATAGTTTGCCAGAAAATATATTGCCATTTATTTTTTCTTCGCCAAGGCCCCTAAAGTGGAAAAGTACCGAGAATTTAACTTTTGTATCTGACTAAATAATGCGGTTCTTTTCCAGTATAAGGGCCTTGGCGTACTTTTTTAAAGTTTGCCATAATTTGGGCTACAGAAGTGAGATTTTTTGCCAAGTGATATAAACAGCTATGAAAACAAAATTAAAGAACTTTTAAATTTATTTATATAAACTATAAACATTTTATTTATATCTATATTATTGTTTTTTTTAATATACAATTGACTTCAGTTTGTATACAAAAATGGTTAAATGGCTTCTTTATATTAATTAAATTGTTTAAATATTAAAAAAATTACTTGTGCATATGAAACAGTGAATACGTTGCTAGAAAATACGTTGAAAATTTCATTTTCTCTATCTCGCCACGACTCCTATACTGGAAAAGTACCTAAAGCACATTAAAATCGGACAGTTAGGAGCTCAGACAGTACAGCGCCGTGTATTGGCTGTTATGTTATTAGTAGCATCGGGATGAAGATGTAAAGTAAAGACGTACATTTTCGTATATTACACTTTAAATTCTCACCCATAGATTTGGGGGAAAAAAATCTTTAAATCGCGGAGTATAAATTAAATTGTGGTGACCTCGATTATGAAATATTAATGGTTTTAAATGGGAATTTTGCCAAATTAGCTAGCTATGCGGTTAGATTTTTTGCCATCTATATTACAACATTATAGCCAAGTTGGCTTCATATATGATAACTTATTTTTGTAACTAAATTTGGCGATATTTCGCCATGTTGGTCAATATTTGGCGCTACTGTGGTAACCCTGCATTAATAATTTTCAACAATTACTCATTACAATGGGGTGATCCTAGCGGAATTGTGAGTTACACACAGATACTTGGATTTTATATAAATAGATACAACTCTTATTCCCAATCATAGTTTTTTCTTAGTGTTTAATTAATTTAGATTACTTAAAAAATAAATTTTAGTAAGTTTTTTTTTATAAATATTATCACAGAGATTGAGAACCATTCAAAAAAAGAAAAGAAAGAATAAGAATATTTATGTTTCCGGAATTAGCGAAAATCGATATTTAAATCTGAAATTTATTCATATTTTTTATGCACTAAATAACGAGACAAGATTACAGTTTTCATTTTTCATAGCTGCTATTTACTAGTAATTCTGCTTCTTTATTTTATAGCATTTCAAACAGTATTCTTCTAAAAAGTTTTTTATTTTAATTAATTAACTTATTATTGTTATTTTCGTCCAATACCATGTGCTGTGACCTTGTGTTCTACTTTTGTATCGTAATGCTACACATTAAGACTAATAATTACTGTAAAATTGAAATTTCCCTGATTTTACAATTTACCAAATACAAACTCAAAGATGGGATTAAATTTAGAATTTTTTATATGTTTTTGAAATACTTTAAATTAATACCTTTAATAATTAGTAATAGTATGTATAAAATGTACGAATATTTAAAAAAATTAAGACCATAAGTCAAGCAATTTTTCTTGTGTGTGTGTGTGGGGGGGGGCGCCCCGATGGCTGCTCGCACGGGCGCCAAAATGACCTTGGGCCGGCCCTGCCAGAGCCCGGTATATTTTCTGCAATGGAATAAGGTTATCTTTCTCATCTCCCATTGCAGTTTCCCACAGGGGTTTATGTCTACATTTTTAGTGCAAAAGAATGTTCCAAGAACTTGCAGTTACTATGTTTGGAACTTTTTCCCATGCTTTTGACACCCACCTGGACGGGGACCTACCTGCCTTGGCTGCTTGTTACATTCTTCCATTTTTTTAGCAGGCCGGATAGCACGGAGGGCCGGATAGTCGATAGTTTACTGTATTCCCATTGTTTTCATATTAACCTGAAACGTGAAAACAATGAGAATTTTACCATTTTAAAAATGTGGTGAGAATGAAGAAATCTGAATTTAATAAAAGTAGGCGTGAAATAACTTTATCGGACAGAACTTTCCGGTAGACCTAATATATAGATATAAAGCAACCAGAATAGTCACCGCTAAAATCTGGATCACCGAAGTCCAAACGTGTAACACATGAATTTTACGCCCCTTAAAATACAATAGTTATTAATTAATAATGTTTCAGATTGCGTCGTTTTGTACCTGAAACACTATCCGTTGTTTTTCTTCATATTTTGACAAAAATGCTACGTCAAATGTCGTAGAAATATATTTTTATTACCAAAAATCTATATAATAAAAGCCGAAGTCATGTGACTGTCATCAATAGTTTCGAGCTGACCGCTTCACTTTTATATGCCAAACGGACATTTCGGTACTTTTATATTAGTCGGGCGCAGGTAATCGCCAAATATTCTTCCATTGCCATCATTTTATTAAAAATATAAACCTATCACTCATTTCATTTAAAATAAATCTTTCATTTAAAATACACCTATTTCATTTACCTCATTTAAAATACAATAAATAATTAAATAGATACTTTCCAGCATAGGTTCTTGGCGAGAAAAAAAAATTGGCATCGTATTTTTCTGCAATCTATATCCTATTTCATATACATAAGCAATTTTCTCCATATGTATACAATTTATTTAATCTAAAGAAGCCAATAATCTATTTTTATATAGAAACAGAGGTAATTTCTATGTAAACAAATATTGTATAATATGTGTAAATAAAATGTTTATATGCAAATAAATACATATAAATAAAAATAAAAGTTCACCAGGTTTGTTTTCATAGCTATCTATATTATAAAGGACAAACATATCTGTGCGTAACGCATACGTCATTTTGCGAATGGCAACACTTTGAAATTTGAATTAAAATTTCAGTTTTGCAATTATATCTACGGCAAATTTTTAAACTTCTAAACATCGCACATTTTAAATTTTAACACCGTCGTATAAAGAAAAAAATTCTCTTTTAAATGCAATTTGTTTGAAAGCTGTATCTCAATTTATTTTTCAGATATTAATTTTTTTGTAGTTTTTAATACAAATTTTGTAATTGTGGCAACTGAAGTACTCCATTTATATTGAAAGTAAAGGGAAAATAGTCATGGTTTATTATTTTTATTGATTATATCCTTATTGATGCCATTTTCACAATACAAATAAAAGTAACTTTTTTATAATTTTTGAACAGAAAATGACGTCAGACTAAAAAAAAAAAAAAACCCACGCATTCTTCTTCATAAATCAGTTATATTTCAATATTTTTACATTAGCAGATACTGAGTTTGAGACGCTAGGCAGAATTATGTCATATTTAAAACAAAATGATCATTTATTTTGATAAAACTAAACATTTTACCAATACTAAATAGCCAATACTATGACAATTAAAGGCAAATGTCTGAATTTGTTTTTCGTGGGTATTGAGATTAGAACTTAAAGTTTGTGCGAATGTTCACATGAAAAGTTGTATCGGACAAACGTGACTTTAAGTTTGGAAATACATTCATTAATAATCTATTGCGCGTAAAATACTTTCAAATTGTGAATTTGAATGGTGCGTATGTAAATTATGGGAATGTGAAAATACCGTACAATTTAGATTGGGGAAAATTTTATGATGTGACAAAGCGAAATCCTTTTTACTTATTTTTCATCCAATAAAATCAAACATAAAGGTCTCAATCGATAAATTTATCATAATTACTCATCTTGATTACATTCTAATAGAGTTTAATTTTTCAATAATTTAAGCAGTTGAAGTTAGTGGAAATAATATTTTGGTAATTTTAGGTTAAAAATATTATTTGTTTTAAGAGTGAGACAACCAATGTCAGATGAATTAGGTAGATTTCGTAAGAAATACTACCTATTGCAGTCGTTACCATGGTGCGACTTTTGAAAAATTCCTTCATAACTTTTCATTATAGGACTCCAGGAACCCAAAACCACACCCACCTAAAAAGTTTATATATATATATATATATATATATGTATGTATGTACCGTAATTTCTTGTGTATAGCCCGCGGATCAAACAATCCTGTTTCGACCCAGAAATTTTTTTAAATAAAATGTAACTTTTTAGATCACGGTAAATATTGGTCTTCAAATACTGAATAAAATTTCTGGGTCCAAACTGAATTGTTTGACCTGCGGGCTATACACCGGAAATTACGGTACTAAATTTTGTCCGCACGATAAAAGTCGCAATAATGCACGGATCGTCTTCAAACTCGCCAACAACTTTGAGATAGCTAATATCTCGGCGGGGATTGAAAATGGGCAAAATCGGCCCAAGGGAATCGAAATGGGGAGGGTTCAAAATTTTGAATACCGCCTTAACGTGATTCTGATAAAACCAGCTCTTACACAACAATGACAGGAAAAAATAAATATTTTTCGTTATAGCAGTTGCCAACAATTAAAAAAAAGCAATAAAATTCTCACCACAACAATTGCTTTTCTATTGCAAGATCTTCACGTGAAAAGTTAAATTAAATAAATAGTTTGGCGAATTGAAAACAAATTGAATATTACGTCATAAGTTTCCTAGAGCAAGATTTCTGCATGAAAACTCAAAATGAAATAAATAGTTTGACGAATTAAAAAAACAAACAACATATTGCGTCATATTGGAAATAAAATGGACCTCAGAAGGTGAATATGTAACGTCATGTGAATTTGAAGAAACGTATTAAAACATGATGAAAACCCGACTATGGAAATATTAACTTATTTTAACACTTTGAGGTTCTCTGAATTTGCTTTAGCTATTTTTTAAATCTATTCCATATACATGCGTATGTGTATTCGTGTATATTAGAATTTTCACAAAATGCTTAGCTCCTTAGAGCTCATTCTTAGTGAAGGAACAGGGTTTATCTCTAATCTTGATTTAAGTGTTGTTGGTGAATTTAGTACTTAACTTCGAAATCTACCTCCGCCTGTAGTCCCGTGCCGGCAGGGATTTTTTTTAATTGTAATTATTTTTGTAGGTTTATTATAAATTCGATCTAACAGTTTCTTTCTAACATTTTAATTCGTCGAATTTCGACGGGTTCCAACTCGTTTATATAATTTATCAACGTATTTCAGGTTCTGAAGCCCGAATTGCGCCAAGCTTTCGGGCAATTCGGGATTATTTTTTAAAAAAAATAATCCCAAGGCCCCTGTAATGGAAAAGTACCTAAGTAAACAATTAATCGTAATATTAATAACACAAACTAAAATATTTCATTTCAAAATCAAAGTATTGTTTCTAATTTACATTCAAATAAATATATATTCCAAGATAATTTCAATTGAAATTAAGTTGACATATTTTTTATTTTATTTCATAAAGTAAACAAACACAAGAGATTCATTCATCATAAAAAGTAGAAAATATTAGACTATGGTGGTAATCATTCGCAAAGCATTTTCCAACAATGAATAGACAATATTCTTATTACGTCACAGTAGGTAAATTGGTGGCACTAACGTTTGTTAACGGCTTGCATTCACGAGGGTTTTATTTTGCTATTTCTCTTAGTTACGTCACTATATTGTGATATTTATGAACTCAGAAATCAAATCTATAAAAGCAAAAGTATATATATATTCATTATTTAGTTATTAAGTAGTGAAAAAAATTTATAAATGCATGATTTGCAAAATTTTATTAAATTTATTATTACTAAAAAATAGCATTGAAGTAACAGCATGTTTAAGTAAAATAAGTTTAATTTAGATAATTTATGAACAAATCTTGAAATTTCACTCATTTTTGCAGCTACGGAAATTAAATGGTATTTGTCAAAAAAGACGAAGTACGCATAACAACAAAAATGTATGAAAAGTTATCAAGTTCGCAAAGAATTCTTGATTTCTCTATCAGAATCTTTGAACTCGGGGGATGGATTGAGCAAGTCAATTAGTTTAAGAATGAAAGTAACATGATGCAATGCTTAGCATACATTTAAGGGAGACCAAACTGGTCGCCAGAGGCGGCTAGTACTGGAGTAAAATAAGAAAATAAGTCATTGTTATTTTATCCATAACGAACATATTAAGATCATTACATAAACAACTAAACAATAGACGACAATAAATCAAACAAGCTCATTCAAAATGAACATTAATGAAATTGCGAAATGCTCACAGCATATTAAAAATTTGTCATGAATATCTTTAAAAACACCAGAAGAAAATTTCTCAAAATATATTTTTTGAAGAGACACAAACATATTCTCGAATGAATTTAAAATTCATAGATACGAACCGAATAGAATAGTTAGCGCTGCAACCTGTATCACCGAAGTCCCAAACGTGCAACTCAAGAATTTTGCTTCCCTTAAAGTACATAAATATTAATTAATAATATTTTAGTCTTCGCCGTTTTGTACCTGAAACCCTTTACCCTGTTCTTCTTCGCATTTTGATAAATATGTTACGTCTTTTATGATAAAAAATTATAGAGTAAAATAAGAACATATATCACTGTTATTTTATCTATGACGAAGAATAGGATTCTTACATCAGAAACTAAATGATTTACAACAACAAAGCAAATATACATGTTAAGGGGACCGGGTAAACTCTATCTCGGCCATGTTAAAACACACCAAATTTATGTACCTTTTTCTCAGAAATGGTGAAAGATAGAGGTCTAGATTTTTTAGAGTAGTTTGAATAACATGTTTTGCGTATTTTAACAGACAATTTTCTTTCTAAGTGAAACTTAAAATTAATTATTAATTATTTACTGAAATACATTTTTAAATTAGCATTTTTGGTAAGATTTCACTACCTAAAATAAATAATTCTCAGCAAATCATTAAATTCCTGTGTTAAAATATGCACTATAACATAATATAAGTATTTAAAAAAATCTGAGTTCTTAAGTTTAATAGATATTGAAAACAAGGAACACAAACCTGAAAAATCGAAGTTTTGAGAAAAAGTCAATGAAAGTTGTGAAGCAATGTTGCAGCGGAATACTCTTTTTAAATTCTGATTTCTTGATTGACACCACTTTTTTGAAATAGTAAAATTCGCCTTATTTAATAACATATTAATTAGGTCGAAAACAATGGGTATTTTACCACATCAGAAAAGAGGTGCCAATTAAGAAATCTGAATTTTTAAAAAAGTAGCCCACTGCTGTGAAGTGCTCTTAGAAAGAATGAAAAAATCCAACCCTTTTACATATATATATATATAAGCATGTGTAATACATCGTTGAAAAGATAAAAGTTTAAACTATTTAATGATATAAAAGAGAAAAATCGTTTTTTTGGTTGAATTTTTCTTACCCGTTCCCCTCATTCAATTTCATTTTAACATAGAGAAAAGTATTAAAAACTCACACCGAAAATAATATAGCGGAAATATTAAATGAAAAAATGTACTGTTTGGTAATTTCTCCTAAATCGTCTAGCAGCGAAAATCGAGTAATCTACGTGTGCCCTTGTGGCCAGTAGTGTTCAAAGAATGCCAAAGCGCACGCAGTAAACACTTCGTTAACGGCCATCTCAGCTAGAGATGCACTTGACGAGTGGTTGTATCGCAATATAACTCTTCGCCAATTACGCGTTCTTTTGTTAACGACTCTTGATTTTCTTAGGCAAAAAAAATCATAAAATGAGTAACAAAGACGCTGTAGTCAAAGACAAAACAACAACATAAAAGTTAGTCATTAATTTTACACGAATTATAGAGGAAAAAGACTACACCGTTCTACAGTTATAATAGAACGCTATTATTTTCTAGATTCGCAACAAGATAATAATTACAAAAAAAGGAAATATACACAAACATGCATATATATATATATATTATATATATATATAACCAATATGTAATAAGTAAACACTGCCTTCAGCAACAAATACAAATGAAAAATGAGAAGTATAACAAATGTTAATTTACAAATTAGAGAATTCCCAAGCATTCAGAAGTTAAAGGTTTAAATAAATCATGATGTTTTGTTGAAGTCTGACAAAGAAGTCTGGTCGTGGTCACAAATATAAAATTTAGCGACTGGCTTGAAGAATGGTTTGAACAAACTACGAAATTTTCAACAAAACTTTCCGCGTCTAAAAATCCTGTTAACCCTAGAACTACCGAAAATTTTACTCAAGTTTTATAAAAACATTTTACACCAGAATTTTTACTTAAAACTATTTAATTTGTTTATTTAACTTATTATTGTCTGATTTATAAATTTAGTTTGTTTTGAAGAAATTTCTGGTTTGAATAAATATTTTGAATGTACATGTCGGGTCCATTGGACCCTTCTGGTAGACAGAGGGTTAACTTTGAATAACGCTCTTGGCCATGTAAAGTATATAGAAGGAGAATTGCCAGAGCAATAAGGTTTTACGAATATTAATATGGTGTTTCTTCTGACTAAAACTACATCTCTGATTTAGCATAAGGATCAGCTTATAATTAAAAATATTTAAAATATTTGGTACTTTGAAATGTGTCAGACTACAAACATAACTCTACGACAATTTTGAAAGGAAGCATTCAACTTTGTGAAAGCACTGAAAAATCATCAGCAAGAAACAGAAATCAGAAAGAATATCATCTCAAAATTAATTCTGCAACATGACTTAAAATGTGTATTTTAAACGTACAGGCATCCCCCGACTTACGTAAGTAATGCGTTCCGCAAATTTTTACGTAACTTGAAGTTTACATAAGAGAAATTTCTAAATTGATTAGGTAAAATTTCGTAAGAAACTACAATATATATTATTTATATATAAATATTAACGATAAGGACGATGATAATTTTTAACGACTTAGAATTTAATACAGTGTCTTTTTAATGAATATAATATATATATATATATATATATATATATATATATATATATATATATATATATATATTATTTATACAGCATTATTTTATGAATAAAGCATCATGCAACAGTATTTACTCGGATATAAACTATAAAAATATGAAAATATATAAAAACAAACTGAAAGAACACTTTTCAAATAAAAACCACTTACGGAATGCGAGATTTATAAATTTAGCATTGATGAATTGATTTAAACAATTTTCAACCTACATTAAACGAACAGGCGAAGCTAGAAGAAAAAAAAATACTCGTTCATCTTCATCGAAATTTTAAAATTCGCTTTCGTTCTGGTTTGAATTCAGCCAACATAGTTATTAAGGTTGAACCCCAGATTTTTTGTCTCATTTTAATTAGATTTGAATTTGTTTTGTAAAGATTTGATTGTATATTCGAATAAAACTATAACTCTCCCTAATATATAAAACTATATTCTGGTTGTGGTTTTTATTTGCATATTTTATTTATAAAATAATAATACAGGCATGCGATAAAAAAAATACAAGGCTATTGATGGCTGAACTTTATGTATTTTTTGGTGCTAATTAAAAAAAACAAATAATGAAAAAATTCTATCACGTCACATTTTCTTGAAAAATATTAGGTCGATTGGAAAGTTTGTCGTGTTGGAAAAATCAATTCGTACCGGTAAATTCTGCCAGGTAATTATAAGACATTAGATATCGGAATCAATGTCTAATAATTAAATGATAGAATTTTCCGATACGAATTGATTTTCCAAACGTGACACAACATTCCGATAGACCCAGTTGTTTTAAACCGTTTAAACCCGTAACAAAACAATCGATTACTAAAAAATCAATTTACCTCACCGAGAATCGATTTTTTTACATAGATTTAGATGGATAAAATCACTGTTGCCAGATAGCACATGCAAAATTGTCCAAAATTGTCCTTTTCATTTTAGCAAAAATATCGATATCGATGTTACAAAAAAATCTGACGTGATGGGGGATAATGGAGGTCATTTTCAAAATCAGCCCACCAAATAACATAAAAATCAGCAAAAACTTCTCTCGTATTTTACAAAAATTTCAATTTCGCAAGCCTGTGTAATCAAAAGTATACAAATGCATATCAAACGCGCTAGTGTGTTCATAAATATAATTTTAGAGATTTAGTACGTAACTGCGAATTTACGTAAGTCGCATAATACGTAAGTCGAGGGATGCCTGTATAATGATTTTTTTCAGATTTACTCCAATTTTAATCATAATATATTAACCCCTTGAGGGGCAAGCAAAAATGTCTCTAAATATTGATTTCTCACCGGAATAATCGGAAAATTTCATTTTTAAATATGGAAAAGCAATTTCTTTTCCGTTTTTCCTCCAAAGATAAAAATATAAAACTTAGTTAAAATTTTCTGGTGAGAATCTTGTTTAACCCTTTGAGGGGCGCCGTTTGCCGTCTGCAAAAGGTTAATTTTAATGCCTAAATATCCAAATGGCACCAGTAATTTTTTAGTACAATTTCGAACTCATGATAAACGTGAAAAAAGGCTTTTGATTATTTTCAAATAAATTTACTTGTTAATTGCGGTGTGAATTAATTATTTGAACATTTTCTGAGCAGAAATGCCTTGCCCCTGAAAGGGTTAAATTAGATGGGATATATTTTATCACACCGCCCCTCAAAGGGTTTAGCAGCAATAGATGAAAAATGTTTAAATTTTGCTGTTTAAAATAACTACATTATTTGTAAAATTACGAAAAATGACTGACCTCTAAATCGCAAGACAAAGCAATGAAAAATCATAACTGATTTTCCTGTAAAGTGTCATTCATTGGTGAAAAATATTTGATATACATTGAAAATAACTCAGGTTTTTTTCTTTTAAATTAACTAAAATATTTCCTGCATATCAGGAATTATAAGTTGTTTACAGCTTTTTCCAATTTCAAATTCCAAATATTTATAATATTGTTATTATTATTTTTTTTTAATATTCTATCAAATTTCCTTCAAATTTTTTAACATTAGCATTAAATAAAATTTTATAATGCGATTAGATAAACCAAAATACATTCTTTAGTGAAGTGTTTTTCGCCAAACTGCTTTTCAGTTTAAGCAAGTTATGTAAATTTTCCTGTGTCCTTCTATCTGATGTACCACAAATTGATTTCTACTATATATCCAGGTCAAACTTTCTATATTTCAATAGTTTTATCATTTTTAACAGAGTCTGATGCTATCTAATTTCCTTATCTCTTATCAGCTTCCACAAAAATTAACACATTCAAACATCTAAAGATATGATTTTATGTTATCTCTGAAAACATTAAACCCTTGAGGGGCAAGCAAAAATGTCTCTAAATATTAAATTGTCACCGGAATAATCGAAAAATTTTATTTTTAAATAAGGAAAAGCAATTTTTTAACGATTTTCCTCCAAAGTTAAAAATATAAAATTTAGTTGAAATTTTCTGGTGAGAATCTTGTTTAAATTAGGTGGGATATATTTTATCCCACCGCCCCTCAAGGGGTTAAACCAAGTTACGCATGATAATATTTCCATGGACCATTCGTTTTGGAGATAAATTAATTCCATGCATTAGAGTAGCCGATAAGGCGTAGAGATAAAAGTATTTTATTGTTTGTTATATCAAGTGATAAAGTATTGAACAACAATTAAAATTTTAGTCTCTTTTCAAAGTTATATACTTTTGAATGATTGAATTTAAATATACAAGAAAAAAAAAGAATATAAATAGAATATATTACCATAAAGTACAGTAACACAGGTTATTTTCTATTTACGTATTGCCAGTTATCTGTTAAACATTTTACTTTATTTCTGTACCTCAATATTATGTTGCAGTAACAATAATAATGCGTAGTCTGAATGCTACGTTTGTTTGGCTTTGGTTTTCGCAGCTGCATAATCATGCGCAGTCTAATTTTCTGTATTAGTTCATTAAATATGAAATGTCCGATTTTAAAGCGATTTTTTTATTTAGAGATTCTGAATTCACACCAGAAAATTTTGAAAAGTAATATTATTTTATTTTATTTGTGAAACAATAAAATAATGGAACAATTCAATGCTCTAATAAATTTAATAGTTCACGAGCTACGTCTCATCCAGGCGAGTTGTAGAGACAAAAGGGAGCGTAAAGTTAAACTGTTGTTAAAAAAAAATACATAGGATTAAACAATAAACTTCAAAAAGTTAAAAATATATAAAATTTAAAAAATAAATATTAAAAAGGAAAGACAATTTAAAATAAAAAAAAGAAATATTCCATTAGTTCCTCAGCAAGGCAAAAAAGTTACCGAGACTAAATCCTAACCTTTCCAAATTATATATATAATATACACTTTTCAGTGACCATGCATTACATTAAAAATTTAAAATGTTACAAAGGTAACAGACTAAACTTTATTATTATTATAAATAAATACAAGACAAAAAGAAAGTTTAACTTGAAAAGGGAGAAAAACTTTCCTCAATCAGCAAGGCAAATCCAGGGCTTTGTGTATAGTCGGATTTGGAGATCTCATAGTCTGGTAATTCTGCAATAATTTCAATGGAAATGTTTTTGATATTGTTATAATATTTTTTATTTAGTTAGCGAAGTCTTTTTTTAAAAAAAAAAATGGTGAAAAAGTCTCTGAGTATATTAGTATTTCTAAAATAGCTATTTCCATTACGTATGATTCTGAGTTGTGTGTTATGAATTCTATATAAGTAGTTGAGATTAATTTTGCCAGCAAAACCCCAGATTGGACACGTATAAAGGAGAATAGAACGGATGCATGCCATTGCTGTAAACGGATAAACATATAAATAACTTACTTTTATGATATTTATTAGATTATGATAATAAATTGCATATTCTTTTAATTTATAGTAAATAGCAAACTTTCATTTACTTACACTCATTCACCCCCTTATTTGCCAATAGTTATAAAAATATCGGTATAATTCAAACATCCTTATAGACAATGCTATAATCAAATGAACATATAAATAACTTATTTTATTAAACCCTTCGCGACGGGAGCCTTTTTCGAAATTTTTAATCTTTTGTCACCGTTTTTTAAAAACAGAAATTTGTGTCTTCTTTCCCTCACCAGTATTATTGTACTGTAAAATTTGCCTTATTTAATCAGCGCATTTTCTCGATTCAACAAGACACAAATTTCTGTTTTGAAAAAACGGTGACAAAAGATTAAAAATTTCGTAAAAGGCTCCCGTCCCGAAGGGGTTAATGGTGGCCAACTAGGCAAACCCTCAACTTAAATCCCTTCAAATATTTAATTAACAGGCTTGTCGCATTTTTACACACTAAATTTGTGCCGCATGAAGCGCTCAGAACCTTGTTTTTCCTCACCAGTAAAATTTTACTCTAAAATTTGCCTTATTTAATTACCTCATTTTCTTGATTCAAGGAGACACAAATTTCTGTTTCTAAAAACGGTGACAAAAGATTAAAAATTTCGTAAAAGGCTCCCGTCCCGAAGGGGTTAATGGTGGCCAACTCGGCAAACCCTCAACTTGATTCCCTTCAAATATTTTATTAACAGGCTTGTCGCATTTTTACACACTAAATTAAATATTTAGGAAACTACCACGATTCATTTAACAGTGCTTGAAGGAAAAGTCTTTTCTGTAACATTTGCATCTACTATTATAAGGACATTATTTTCATAATAAACAGAGATTGTTACTTACAAAATTATTTTAAATACCAAATGATTTAAATATTTACTATAAATAGTTTTGGGTGAAGTGATTTAATAAAACTGTAGATTTAGAATAACAGGAACATTTTAATGTAAAGTGTGATTTTAAAAATACCCTTTTACAACTTTAAATTTGTAAGAAATGATTATTTGTGTCTAAACATGTTACATTAAAAAAAGAGAAATAGTTTTTAAGAATTACATTAATTTGTATTATCAATTTTATTATATTGGTATTAAATTACATTGTTTTCAAAACTTTACAAATGATCGAAATTTAGTAGAGGGCCGATTATCCGGACGCCGATTAACCGGATTGTCCAATTAACCGGATCTATCACGAATCATACCTTTATTCCCGCCTTCTTCAAACTTTCTGAAGTGAAACTTCTTTAGGCGCGGTAGGGTAAATTCAGCTGGATGCCACGAAAGTTTACCGTTAACCCCTCGAGGGGCGGTGGGATATATTTTATCTCACCTACGATTAATGAAGATTTCCACCAGAAAATTTTTTAGAAATTTTATTTTTCTAACTTTGGTGGAAAAAAAGTCGTAAAATTACTTTTCTTTATTCTGAAAATTTTTTTTTCTAAATTTTCGGTGGGAATTCAGCGTTACACAAACGCAATTGCTTGCCCCTCAAGGGGTTAAAAAACTATTTACTAATCCTGAAATAATAAAGTCGCCAACAAAAGCAAAGAGAGCTATTGATAAAATCAACTGTTTCTAGAAACAAAGAAATCTCACTTCTAATGTGCGAGAGTACCACGCATATTTTTTCCCCCTAGAAAATCCCCCTTTATCTCAAAAAATTGTTTCTTTTATCCCTTGGTGCCCTCGGAAAGAGGAACCCTCCCCCTCTTTCCTCTCACGTTTGTTCATACAGTGTATGTATTTATACTTCTAATAATTTGTATGTGAACTTCTATGTATAACTTTGTACCAATTTTGTAGAAAATAAAATTTTAAAAAGTTGAAAGAAATAACTTATAAACACTCCATTTGTTAATACGCTAAAATGTGCACTACTACAATTACCAGTCCTAAACCTGAAAAAAGTGAGAAGGGAAGTTAACTAAAAAACATTGCCATAGCCTTTTTTCTTTTTAAGTTGTCTAGTTATCCGGATTTTTCATTAACCGGATAGACTTCGGTCTGGACCGGTCCGGATAATCGGTACTGTTCTGTATTTTAACAGATATATGATTTAAACGAATAGATTTTTTTTAGCAATAACAGATAAACCGATTTTGCGCATTTAAAGTAAAATATTTTTCATGTCTAATAATCTGTTTATTTATTTATTTTTTATTTATTTAATGCATAGAATAGATAGGAGATAATACATAGTTCCTTTTTTAAAGACATGCGTCAATAATAATACTGTCCAATGTGAATATCAAATTAATTCAAACATCCTTATACACATTGTTATAAATAAATATACATGTAAATAACTTATTATATTAATGACCTTCAATTTAGGCAAACCCTCAACTTAAAACCCTTCAAATACGAAGTGTATCAGTAATTTTAAGCCTCACATAGAAATAATTGAGTGAAATTTATGAAATTGCCCCATTGTATTAGTCCTTTTCTATATAGTCATCGTGCACATTAACACATTTCTGCAAACGGAATTTCAAAGAGAGGGGGCCGGATGTATTCCAGAAGGCGCGATAGTAGATCCAAAGGGGGTCATTTTTCTAAATTTTGCCGACCCACACATGTGACATATTGTTTTAAAGGCCTCTGACCACTTATTCATGCTATGCACCTCGAACCCCTCCCCCCAAATTGGACCCGCGGGAGGAATGAATAATGTCCGCAAAATTTAGAAAAGTGCCCTATTGAGGGAAAATTTGGGGAGAGGGGCTCGGCACAGCATGAATAAGTGGTCACAGACCTTTCCAACAATATGTCACATGTGGGAGTCGGTAAAAGTTAGAAAAATGACCACTTTTGGATCTACTATCGCGCCTCGTGAAATACATCATCCTCCCTCTCTTTGAAATACCGGTTGCACAAATGTGTTACTGCGCACAGTGACTATATAGAAAAGGATTCATAAAATGTAGAAATTTCATAAATTTCACTTTATTTAATTAACAGGCTTATCGTATCCTTAGACACTAAATTAAACATTTAGGAAATTAATGATAAATAACAGTGCTTGAAGGAGAAGTCTTTTCTGTGACATTTGCATCTACTATTATATAGACATTATATTTATAGTAAACAGAGATTGTTACTTTCAGCACTATTTTAAATACGAAATGGTTTAAATATTTAACATAAATAGTCTTTGGTAAAGTGATTTAATAAAACTGTAGATTTAGAATAAAAAGATCATTGTAATGTAAAGTGTAATATAAAAAATACTTTTAATAACTTTGATTTTGTAAGGGTTGACGTTAATAGACATATGATTTAAATAAATAATTTTTTTAATACCAATAAAAACTAAATTGATTATTACGAATTTAAGAGAAAACACTTTTTTATGTCTAATAATCTATTTTTAGGTGCGTTCGTAATTACATAAATACGTAGCACCTATATTCGTCGTCTGGTCCGGCCGTTTGTCTGTCTGCAGAGTTGGTAAATTGGAGAATTTTTTAATCCAGAATATTTGACTGTCACCACTTTTTTAAAATACAATAATTCGCCTTATTTTTCAGAATTTTTAATCTATTTTTAGGTAGGCCGAATATTTCTATTTAAAAAAAGCGGTGACAATCAACAATCTGGCAACACTGTCAGTCTATCTGCCCGCAAATAACAGCTCAAAATTACCGAACCAATTATTTTGAAATTTAATATATATATATATAATCGATGCAGAATTTTGTCGCGTCATTTCAAATTTTATGAAAAACGAATCAGAACTTAAAAAGATATCAATAAATGTTTTCTTCATTGTATTAAATCCTATCATACATAATTAATTCAATGATATCCCATGATAGGTAATGATTCTAGATTGACATGGTGATTACATCCCATTTAAAGTGGAGTCATATTACTTTCATATTACTGAATTCAATGTATATATAATCATAATAAATTTTGTATTTATGCATTTTTGCATAAGATTGCAACAGCCATTGCACCAAGATCTGAATATTTATAAAACTAGTTATGGTAGTACGAAATCACCTCATTTGCCACGTTTCACGTACAATTTCCAACTTGTTAGTACAGATTTCCTTTATTCCCTAAGTTTTAGAGAACTCCAAGATGACTTACTTTACGAAAACCAAGATGCGTTACTTTAAATTAATTCCTGAACACTAAACACACTCAACCAGAACCGAGAATCAGAGTCAGATGACTACGAGCCACTAATTTAACAATTATATGTGACAGTAAACAACGCTCAAAACTTTGAAAAGGGAAAGAAGACTGTTCAACAAGGGAACGGCCCGCATTTTTTTCTTTCTTTTTTTTTTTTTTCTTTTTCAGATAATCAATACCAATTGCCGCTCTAAGTATGTTTCAGAATTTTTAATCGTTAGTTATGTTTTCACTACAGTTTTGTCTAACTTAAATTTTAGAAAATTCTTCAGCTTTTATTTAACCAAATAAGGAGACAGCAACATTTATTGAATTAAATTATCTTGTCCCAGAATGAGTTATTAGGATGAGCGAAGCGAATCCTCTACTAGTCTGCACAAATTACATTTTGTCGTACACTTTACAAAAAAAAAAAAAAAAACTATTCAGTATTTTGACTGGAAATTAACCCTAGATCTACCGGGAATTTTATTCAAGTTTTAATAAAACGTTCTACACCAGAATTTTTATTTAAAACTATTTAACTTATTTATTTACCTTATTTTTGTCTGGTTTATATACTTAGTTTATTTTAAAGAAATTTCTGGTTTGAATGAATATTTTGTATGTACCTGTCGGGTCCAATGGACCCGTCTGGTAGACGGAGGGTTAAACATAAAAATAAATTATGATCTGCAGATTTGCACAATATTATTATTTTTACAGAATAACCTTAACCCTCTGTCTACCAGAAGGGTCCAATGGACCCGACATGTACATTCAAAATATTTATTCAAACCAGAAATTTCTTCAAAACAAACTAAATGTATAAATCAGACAATAATAAGTTAAATAAACAAATTAAATAGTTTTAAGTAAAAATTCTGGTGTAGAATGTTTTTATAAAACTTGAGTAAAATTTCCGGTAGTTCTAGGGTTAAAAAAAAATTATTTAAATTAAGTTATTTTACATGTTTTTCTGTTACAGACGCATTTTTGCAAATAAAAAATGAAACACGTATATTTTCAGAAGAAAAAATAAATCATGGAGTTATTAATTATAGATAGAATCATGATTAATTAATTAAATAAAATATATTTTCATTATTACGCCAAAATATCTATAAAACTGTTTTTTTTTTAATTTAATTAAGGAAATAAATATTTTTGGACTTGATAGAAATAAAATATAATCTGTATGCAGACGATACTTACGCATTTTAAAAGAATTATATTATGATTTTTTTTTTTGTAAATTGGCAACAAAAGAATTGTAAACAAATAAAATTTATTGTTAAATTCGTTATATACAGTATTAATCAAATTCGAAGGTTGAATAATAACAATAATATAATAAGTTAATAATTCTTAGTATCAACGAGAGCAGATTTCAAATGTTTTTCAAGAAAATAGGATTTTGAAGAAGTAACATTCTTCAAGCTCTCTTCGAATATATTATTCTAAGATTGATATGAAAGATTATTTGATGTGAATTACAAAGATTGGAAACATACCTATTTTAAACCATTTGAGAAAACACCAGAGGCTATTGGAAAATGTGAAAACATCTTTAAAAGAGCTCTTAGTTAAAAATTAAAAATCGTTTGGGTACTTGTTAGTTATCCCGTCGAACAAATTGTTGTCGCCAAATTGTTAAATGCCAATAATGGGTGATCGTAAATGTCACATTCACTTGACAACACGTGCTTACGTCATCAAGTGCTTTTTGTTTCGATATTTTATTTGTATTTTTATTAATGTTATACTAATTTATTTGTTCTTTCGTTATTTAAAATAAAAATTATGTCAATCATATACACACTCAGGAACATTGAAAATAGCGACCCAAGAAGTAAGCTATGTACAATCGCGAAACTTTGCAAATAAGTACAGCGTAATGTGATATGCAAATGATCCAACTTTTGTGCCAATACGCATGCTCATACACGCCGAGATGGCGCTACAATCAGGAAGAGGGTGCTATATAAGCCAGCACAAAATCGAAGATTCATAAACGCGACGATTACTTGCCGATTGAAGGAAGACTTTGGTAAGCGAAACATGCCAGGTAAACATGCTAGAAGACATTTCTCACAGTTAAGCGAGTTTGAGAGAGGCCTGATCATCGGGATGAAAACAGCAGGCTGGTCGACGCGCCGTGTTGCTGGCCAGGTGGATCGTTCGGAGTGTGCCGTTTGAAAATGTTGGGAGCAGTGGACACGAGAAGGAACCCACGTGCGGAGAACCGGGTCTGCAGCGACCAGGAAGACCACGAGGAGAGAGGATCAAAGGATCGTGCTGCAAGCACTCGTGGACCCCACAGTGACTCGTTCAACGATACGAGCAGACGTAAGCGTAGCAATTGTTCCACAAACAATTTCCAGACACCTTGCAGAAGCAGGTCTAAACTCCAAGCGCCCTTTTCGTGCACTCCCTTTAACACCGGAACATCGGCGACTGCGTCTACAGTGGTGCCAAGCCAGATCAATATGGAATGTCACAGATTGGCAAAACGTTGTGTTTAGTGATGAATCCCGGTTTGTTTTGGGGACAGATGACAACCGTATACGGGTGTGGAGGTGCCCTGGTGAGCGGTAGAATTCCTCCCACACTGTTCTACGTCACACTGCCCGCACAGCTGGTGTAATGGTCTGGGGGGCCATAGCCTATGATAGCCGGTCCACTCTAATTGTGATTCATGGAAACTTAACGGGCCAACGTTATGTTGATGATGTTCTTCGACCCCATGTAGGACCTTTCCTAAATGGTCTCCCAGGGGTGATTTTCCAGAAAGATAATGCTCGTCCGCATACAGCAAGAGTTGCTCAAGACTTCCTACGTCAATTTCAGACTCTTCCATGGCCGGCCCGTTCCCCCGACTTGTCCCCTATAGAGCATGTGTGGGATCAGCTAAAACGTCAGACGCCATCGTGTCATTCGGCACATGATTTAGAGTTGGCTGTGCAAGATTTGTGGACCCATCTGCCTCAGGACAACATCAGGTGTCTAATCAACTCTATGCCGGACCGTGTGGCAGCATGTATTGCAGCTGGAGGTGGTCCAACGCGCTATTGAAGTTGGCCTGTATTTGTGTCGTTGCACACCCTGTATTCGTTTAATTGTCTTGATTTTGAGATCAAGTGAATCTCTCATCTGTATCATTATGTGTATTAAATTTCATTTCAATCCGATGCTTTCTTCTTTGGTCGCTATTTTCAATGTTCCTGAGTGTATTAAACGAACAAGCAATTTTGCCGATTATGAATGATATCGTAAACGTCTGAACCGATTTTCACGAAACTTGCATCCTATACTAAATCAAGTACGAGAATAGATCTAGCTAGGTACCGAATTCACGAAAATTCGATTTTAAAGCGTAATACAGGATCAGAGGTCAAACTTCTGCTTGCTATAAATCGAATAATGCTCCTGCAATTTACAAGAAACGTGTTTTATACTAATTCGAGCACGAGAAACACACCCAGCTAGGTTTCGAATTCGAGAAAATTAGTTTTGATCTATTAAAACAAATTCAGCACTGAAAATATTGCTATATATCGAAAACAATTCCGACGATTTTTATGAAATATGCTTTATTCGATTGTGAGAAAACCATCCAACTAAGTGTCGAATGCGGAAAAAAAATTTGGTGGGTTTAAAGCAAACTTTTTATATTTAATCTTCCGTAATCGAAATTCCCGCCAATATTAATGTTCATTTATCATCAACAGGTTCAAAGGATGATCTCGAAGGCGGTACTAACTGCTTGCCATCTATACTAAATCGAGCACTAGATGACGGCCTACGAGGGCAGTTTGATATCTCCATGACTTTAAAAAAGGTGGCGGTCTGATTGCACTCTTATTGTTATGTTTCAATTTATTATTATCTGCGGCAACATTCGTTCAATTTGAAGGCGATATTTTAAATACATTGTGTTCTGCTGAATTCAAAAGCAAACGATTGGCGTGTTTGTCTTGATTATTGAGAAAAAAAAATTTCGTCTTTTGATAAAACACTATTTTTTGCGCGGAAAACAATTACCGAAATTGAAGGAAAAGTTGAAAAAATATTATAGGGACTCTGCTCCATCACATGGTATGGTTCACAAGTGGTTAACGGAATTTCGCTGTGGCCGTACGAGCACAACAGATGCAGAACGTTCTGGAAGTCCAATTGAGATCACGACTGAAGAAATGGTCAACAAAATCCATGATATCGTGTTAAAAGACCGCCGTGTGAAAGCACGTGAGATAGCTAAGAAGGTAAACATTTCAAATGAACATGTATTCAATATCTTGCATGAAAATTTGGGCATGAAAAAGTTATCAACAAGATGGGTGCCGCGATTGCTGACAGTGGATCAAAAGCGGACTCATGTAACCATTTCAAAGCAATGTTTGGACACGTTCGATCGCAATTCAAGCGAATTTTTGGGGCATTATGTTACAGTTGATGAAACATAGATACATTACTACACACCAGAAATGAAAGAACAGTCTAAACATTGGACTTCTTCTAATGAACGTGCTTCAAAAAAGGCAAAATCAGTTCCATCGGCCGGAAAGATTATGGCCACAGTTTTCTGGGATTCAAAGGGCGTAATCCTCATTGACTATCTGGAAAAAGGAAAAACAATCACCGGACAGTATTATGCTGATTTATTACACTGTTTTAATGCAAAATTGAAAAAACAAATCGGCCCCATTTGTCCAAGAAAAAAGTGCTTTTTCATCAAGCCAATGCGCCAGCGGATTTTTCTGCAATTGCAGCCGCTAAATTAGTTGAATTGTGATACGAATTACTCCCTCATCCACCCTACTCTCCTGACTTGACTCCCAGTGACTTTTTTCTTTTTCCAAATTTAAAAAAACGGCTTGGTGAAAAGAGATTTTCTTCAAATTATGAGATCATTAATGCCACAAATGCCTATTTTGAAGAGTTTGAAAATTTTTATTTTTTGGAAGGATTAAAAACGTTAGAACTTCGCCGGAAAAATTGTATTATTATGAAAGGAGACTATGTCGAAAAACAAAATGCAGTTTGGTATGTATAATGGTTTTTTTCATTTCAAAGTCACGGACTTGTCAAACTGCCCTCGTATGTATGTCAAAAGTACAGCAACATTCGTTTTAACTGACTAGGAAAAATAAAATTAATTGATTTTACCAAATGTTGATTTCGTGAACTTAAGTATTTTCATAAATATAATTGTAAATATGCTAATAATTTTGATAGATAACTGCGCTTATACTATAGCTATGTTTAAAACTTCTAACATATTGTTAGAGATATCGCTGTAGTTTGATGCCATGGCGATACACACGGGCGCAAAATTCGCAGCAGTTTTAAAAGCAAGACAATTTTTCTGCCAAACTTGCCACATAGTTCCCGAAATGTCTCATTTTTGCCGCCAACCATTGACTTGGACAACGATTGTTGAAGAATAGTCATTTAAACTTTACAAAACATGGAGAATAGCGGTCAGAATAAGCCGGAGGTAATCGCATTCAAATAAAAGTCTTATTTTTATAAATGACAATCCAAATTTTCTTCTATATACATTTTTTTACGAAATTGTTTACAATACAAAATTTAAATTCTACTCCCCCCCCCGCCCCCCCCCCAAAAAAATGACATTATATTTAAAAGAAAACAAGCATTTTTTATGTTATATCTGAAACGTGTCATTACTTTTGCATCACTGTGACACGATTTTCATTGACTTTTCGCTTTCGACTGTGCTAAGAAGCCGTAGATTTAAATACATTTTCCATGACTTATTGATGTTTTCCAAATAGTAACTTTTACTTTTTGATATTTATAGAAAAATAAGTATAAAATTAAAAATATGTTTTAAGACTATTTTATAAAGATTCAATGTTCATCTTCAAAATCACGACTTATTTCTTTTTACTTATAATGCATTAATTTGGCGCGATTACAGGAATCGATTACGAAAAATTCACTGTTTTTTTATGCTAAGTTCAAAGCGCAAGCAAGTGAATTAGTTTAAAAATGCATAATTTTTACACTTTTTCTTTATTAAGATAAGGCAAAATGAATCGCCATTTAAAGTATCATTTTAGAATTTCTAAATTAATTTATCAACATATTGCTTAATATTAGACTACTAGAAAGGTAGCCCGTCAAAAATGACGGAAATTTAGATATAAAGATATATATGTCGTAGGCTAATTGAGAAATCCGGCTCTTTGCAAACAGCCTAGGCTGTTTGCAAAGAGCCGGGCTAATTGGAGAATCATCTCTCTTTTTCCAATTAGCCTGATATTTTTCAGGCTTATTGCAAACAGCCTAGACACAGTTAGGCTAATTGAAAAATGACCACTTATTTCCCAATCACATAATGCTTTTTTAGGCTTAATTACCGATAACCCGACCCGAACCCGAAAAGTAAATTACAACAGACCGTACTCCGATCCGAGCAAGACAAAATAATTTCAGTCTACACGCAACCCGACCCGAACCTAAAAATTCCATTAAAAAAACCCGGAATCTGAACCGAACCAAATCTGAACCCGATAAAAATATTCCAATGAGCCATAACCGATCCGAGCAAGTCAAAATAATTTCTGAGGACATACAAGCCGACCCGAACCTAAAAATTCTATTTGAAAAAAAGCGCGAATCTGAACCCGACAAAAATATTCCAATGAACCATAACCATTCCGTTCAAGACAAAATCATTTCTGAAGACATGCGACCCAACCAGAACCTAAAAATTCAATTTGAGAAAAACTCCGAAATCTGACGCGAACCAAATCTGAACCCGACAAAATTATTCCAAAGAACCATAAACGGATCCGAGCAACGCAAAATAATTTCCGTGGACATGTTACCCGACACGAACCTAAAAATTCCATTTGAAGAAAACTCGGAATCTGAACCGAACCAAATCTGAACCCGACAAAAATATTCCAATAAACCATAATTGATCCCAGCAAGACAAAATAATTTCGGAGGACATGCAACCCGACCCGAACCTAAAAATTCTAATTGAAAAAAAACCCGGAATCTGAACCCGACAAAAATATTCCAATGAACCATAACCGATCCGAGCAAGACAAAATAATTTCTTAGGATATACAACCAAACCAGAACCTAAAATTTCAATTTGAAAAAAACACCTAAATCTGACTTGAATCAAATCTGAACCCGAAAAAATTATTCCAAAGAAACATAAACGGATACGAGCAACACAAATTAATTTCTTTGGACATGTTACCCGACACGAACCTAAAAATTCCATTTGAAAAAAACAACAAACTCAGAATCTGAACCGAACCAAATCTGAACCCGATAAAAATATTCCAATGAACCATAACCGATCCGAGGAAGAAAAAATAATTTCTGAGGACATACAACCAAACCAGAACCTAAAAATTCAATCTGAAAAAAACCCCTAAATCTGACTTGAACCAAATTTGAACCCGATAAAATTATTCCAAAGAAACATAAACGGATCCGAGCAAAACAAAATAATTTCCGTGGACATGTTATCCGACGTGAACCTCAAAATTCCATTTGAAAATAAATCGAAATCTGACCCGAACCAGATCTGGACCCGCTAAAAATTTTCCATTGAACCATAACCCGATCCGAGCAAGACAAAATAATTTCTGTCAACAGACAACCCAATCCGAGCAAGACAAAACTATGTCCATGGACACGCACCCCAACCGGAACCTAAAATTTCATTTGAAAAAAAAACGACATTTGAACCCGTCAAAAATATTCCATAGATCAATAATCCTATACGAGCAAGACAAAATAATTTCCGTGAACACGCACCCCGAGCCGAACTAAAAATTCCATTTGAAAAAACCCGAATCAAATCTGAACCCGACAAAAATATTCCAAAGAACCATAACCGGATCGGAGCAAGGCAAATTAATTTTCGTGGACACGCAACACGACCAGAACCTAAAAATTCCATTTGAAGTCAACTCGCAACCCGACCCGAACCAAATTTTAAACCGACAAAAATATTCCAAAGAACCATAGCTCGATCCGAGCAAGACAAAATAATTTCTGTCGACAGGCAACCCGATTCGAACCTGAAAGTTCTAGTTAAACTCAATCCGAAATTCGACCCAAACGCGGGTTATGGAAGGTTTTCGGGTTGACTTCAAATGAAACTTTTAGGTTCGAATCCGGTTGTATGTCGAAGGAAATTATATTGTCTTTCTCGGATCGGGTTAGGGTTCTTTGAAATATGTTTGTCGTGTTTCGATCGGCTTCGTGTCGTGTTTCAGGTTGACTTCCAATTGAATTTTTAGATTCCTGTCGTACTGCGTGTACGCGAAAAATAATTTGCATTGCTCGGATCGGGGTATACGGCCTGATGTATTTTAATTTCGGGTTCTCGTCAGGTTTCGGGTTAACTTCAAGTAGAACTTTCGGGTTCGGATCGGGTTTCATGCCGACTGAAATTATTTTGTCTTGCTCGGATCCGGTTATGGTTCTTTGGAATATTTTTGACGGATTCAGATTTGGTTCGGTTCAGATTTCGGGGTTTTTCTAATGGGATTTTTAGGTTCGGGTCGGGTTGCGTGTCCACGAAAATTATTTTTTCTTTCTCGGATCTGGTTATGGTTTTGGGGGATATTTTTGTTGGATTCAGATTTGGTTCGGGTCAGATTTCAGGGTTTTTTCAAATGGAATTTTTAGGTTCGGGTCCGGTTGCGTGTCCACGGAAATTACTGTCTTGCTCGGATCGGGTTATGGTTCATTACAATATTTTTGTCGGTTATCATATTTGGTTCGGGTCATATTTCGCGTTTTTTTAAACAAAATTTTTAGGTTCGGATCGGGTTGCGTGTCCATGGAAGTTATTTTGTCTTTCTCCGATCGGGTTATGGTACTTTGGATTCTTTTTGTCGGGTTCAGATTTGATTCGCGTCAGATTTCGGGTTTTTTTTCAAATAGAATTTTTAGGTTCGAGTCGGGTTACGTGACCACGGAAATAATTCTGCCTTGCTCGGATCCGGTAATGGTTCTTTGGAATAATTTTGTCGGGTTCAGATTTGGTTCGCGACAGATTTCGGTTTTTTTTCAAACTGAATTTTTAGGTTCTGGTTGTGTTGCATGTCCTCAGAAATGATTTTGTCTTGCTCGGATCGGTTATGGTTCATTGGTATATTTTTGTCGGGTTCAGATTCCGTTTTTTCTTTCAAATAGAATTTTTAGGTTCGGATCGGGTTGCATGTCCTCAGAAATCAATTTGTCTTGCTCGGATCGGTTACGGTTCATTGGAATATTGTTGTCGGGTTCAGATTTGGTTCGGTTCAGATTCCGGGATTTTTTTAAATGGAATTTTTAGGTTCGGGTCGGGTTGCGTGCAGACTGAAATTATTTTGTCTTGCTCAGATCGAGATATGGTCTGTTGTATTTTATTTTTCGGGTTCGGGTCGGGTTATGGGCTAATAAGCGTAAAAAATCATCGTGATTGGGATATAAGTGGTCATTTTTCAATTAGCCTAATGGTGTCTAGGCTCTTTGCAATAAGCCTGGAAAATATCAGGCTAATTGGAAAAAGAAAGACGATTCTCCAATTAGCCCGGCTCTTTGCAAACAGCCTAGGCTCTTTGCAAAGAGCCTGATTTCTCAATTAGCCTACAACATATACAACTCATGTGCAAGAATATGAGTTTTCTCATTTGTTCCACAGTGATAGATGAAAATAACACATTTTAAGAACGAAACACATTTATGAAAAACTGTGTACAGTAGAAGACCACTAATCTGCACAATTCCAAGTTTTCTGCAGATTTTTGCGGTCATGTCTATTCAGTCTTTGTTTAAATTTTTTTTAATTCATATATTGGACAATTTAGATTATTAAGCCTTAAAAATAAATAAATTACACACTTGAAGTAAGGTAAAAACTATTAAATTATCGTATACGATTTCATAAAATGGTATTATATGGTATTATATGTGTGTGCTTCACGATCTTGGTTACGACTTTGGCGAAATTGGCTGCAACTTGTCATAATTCTAATAGTGTGGGCCTCTATAACAAAAAAGTAACCAGTTTTTAGTAAAATTTCTGATATAAAGTAGTTTCAAAAACTTGTGTAAAATTGCAGGCCGTTCTCATGTTATGCCAGTCCTGGGAATAATATTTCTAACACTGAAGAGTTTCCATGTATATGTGGAATTTAGAAAAGCTTCTCCAAAAGAAAGGTCCTGAAATGACATTGTAATTCCTCTAATTTCAAAGTTTAATCGGGCCCTGATGTTGTTTACTGAAATCTAATAAATACAGTTATTTTGAATATTACAACAGAATTAAACAGCTAAAGTTATTTAACTTAAACTCGCTGTTACTTCCCGATGTTATTTTTTAGTATTAAGAAAGAAAATTATTTAAATTTTTCAAATCATGCACATTTATAATTTTTTTTCGTCTTTAATAACTAAATAATGAAAAAATATGTTTTTGTTCTGATCTCATAAATACGACAATAAAATAATGTAACTAAGAGACATAGCAAAATTAAATCTTTGTGATTTCAAACCATAAACAAATGATACCACCACCATTTAACATACTATGACGTCATTAGAATATTGTCCATTGATTGTTGGAGAACTTACTTTGTGAATGATTACCTCAATGATTTAATATTTTTTACGGTTCACGATGAATGAATCACTTGTGTTTGTTTAGGTTTATGGAATGAGATATTAAGCCGTGAACCCAATTTCAATTAAAGTTATCCAAAGATATATGTATTTTTAATAGAAATTAAAAACAATGCTTTAATCTCGAAATAAAATGTTTTAGTTTGTATAATTGGTTATTTCTGTTAATTATTTATTTAGGTACTTTTCCATTATAGCGCATTTTTAAAAAAAAGCTTGGCGTAATTCGGGCATCAGAAAGTGAGATATGTTGCCAAAATATACAGCTATGAAAACAAATCTAATGAACTTTTATTTTTGTTTATATATGCTCTTATATACATAAAAAAAATCGTTTCTAAATATATATAATATTTTTTATATACAAATTACGGCGCAGATTTCAGATATGAACCGGGATACCTATGTCACTAAAATGGTGTTATTTTGCCGGCTATTGTTTTTTATTTATTAATAAATTGTTTAGGCACAGATGTCATATTCGCCCCATATTGGCGCGATTTTTTTCCGACGCCGATTTGGCGAAAACATCAACAGCATAAGCAACAACATCCGGGTTACCATATCAAGCAAAATAACGACACTTTGGCGCCGGTTAAGTATACATTGCGTATATGACATTGGCGTCAGAAAAAATTCGCGCCAATATGGGGCGAATATGACATCTGTGCCATTGTTTATTTACTTTTATTTTCTGTTTTTAAATTATATAAACTGTTTTGTTCTATAGTTATTATTCAAACTTTTATTTATTTATAGTTATTTCCTTTTCAAAATGATAGCAAATAATTTAAAAATATATAAGTAACTGGTATTCGAAAGCGAGATTTCTGCCGAATTGGCGTCAGAGAAAAATCACGCCAACCCCGATGCGTATATGACATCTGTGCAAAAAATACTTCTGTTTCTTTATAAAAATGGATAAATAGTTTTTTTTTACATTAAATAAATTGTATACATATGCAAAAAATTGCTTGTGAGTATGAAGCAGTAAATAGGTTGTCAGAAAATACGTTGGCAAACTTCTTTCTCGCCAAGAAACTTTTCTCCGAAGTATTGTACGTACATAAGTAATGATTGCTAGAAATGCATTTTTAATTATGATATGCGCTTTTATGTTGCACTACATTTATGCATACTATACCGTGTGTATAAATGCTACAGTTCATATGCAGGGCTACACAAAAGAATTCGTAAGGGTTCCTGAGTATGAGAATAAATTGCTTAAAGGTGGTTTTTAAAGGAGTTATGCAGTTTTACGCTGAACTGCATTTAGATTACTAAGAAATGTTTGTAGAATATAGATAAAATGATATACAGCGTCACGCAAAGAATTGGATACATAACCGTCTATGGATGATAATATGGTACAGATGTCATATTCGCCCCATATTGGCGCGATTTTTTTCTGTCGCCAAAATCATATAGGCAACGGGTACTTAACTTGCGCCAAAGGGTTTGATGTGGTAACCCGGATTATGTTGTTTATGCTGTTGATGTTTTCGCCAAATTGGCAACCGAAAAAAATCGCGCCAATACGGGGCGAATATGACATCTGTTCCATAACGGTACTGTTGCTATGGACGGTAACTGTTGAAATCAATTTTTTAAAAAAATTATGCGTTTTCTAAAATGTTTACTTAGTTATCTTATTTACCTTATTTCCCTAATAACGAAGTTTTGTTAAAGCATTCAGGATGTGTTGGAAAGTGTTTCATATTCTATGCTTAACGCATGATTTTTCTTTCTTCTTTAGTCTTATTTTGCATTTATTTTATTCTTAATTTTTAGTCTCATACTGCTTTATAGAAACTTTGGCACAGTTGTCATATATACCCCATATTGGAGCGATTTTTTCCGACGCCAATTTGGCGAAAACATCAATAGCATAAACAACAACATCCGGGTTACCATATCAAGCAAAATAACGACACTTTGATGACAGTTAAGTACCAGTTGTGTATATGACATCTGTGCCGAAACTTTAATATTTAATGTTTAAACTCTTTGCTCCACTCACCTTGCATATAGTATAAACTATAACACAGATAGCGCAAAATAATAGACAGTTTGATACTTTTCCACTGTAGGGGCTTTGGCATTTTTTAAAAAAAGTTTGGTGTAATTTGGGCATCAGAAAGTGAGATTTGGGTACTTTTCCGTTATGCGGATACCATTGTCGCCAAGCGTAGGCGCAAAATGAAAGTCACGTGAATTAAGGCATTTGAAAAATAAAAGAAAAAATATTGTCGTACTAAAGTGAGCATTTAAAAAATATAACATTTGAAAATTCCAGACTTTTACGAACAATTTCATTAAATCACGAATATATACTTAAAATAATTGAACAAATAACTGTTATAAAATAAAGCAATAAAATAAAACTCATATTAAACTGCTGGCATAAAATTACAAATATCTTTTAGCATTTTGAAATAATTGGCGCATTAGCATACATGGTACTTTTCCTTTATACGGACAGCATGCTAAAATGTATGCTAATGCGCCAATTATTTCAACCTTGATCGTAGATTTTTATTGTAAACCATGCGAAACATTGTGATTTGTTATTTATGAAACGTGAATCACGTGAATGATTATTGTTTAACCTTAACCTTGGAAAGCTTTTTAATCTGCTATTAATCGAATTAAAAATGTTTTTTTTTTATATATATAAAGTTGTAGTTTACTTTTACTGCTGATGCTGAGATGGATTTTATTATTTGGCAATTACCAGATGATGAGAAAGTTGTGATAAAACTGTTTCAGGAATTTGGAATTCTGCATAATAAAAGATTGTGTTCAAAAAATCATGAAATGAAATTATGGATGAGTCTGGAATCCGAATTTGAGTTGTAGCTTACGATCATGCGAAGAAAGCGTAGAAATACGACAAAAAAACTTGGTTTAAAGGATCGCGGGTGACTTTTCTTAATGCTTTGAGGTTTATATATTTATCGTGCAAAGAGTTGACATCGATTGAATTTTGTGAGCTGCAACTTGATATGAACCACAACACAATAGTGGAATGGAATAGTTATTCGAGAGAAGTTTGTGCAAATGCTTTATGTTCTCGACCAAATAGAAAAATCGGTGGACCTAATAAAATTATAGAAATAGATGAAAGTCATGTATTATTTATACAGATTGTTGGAAAGGATATAAAACAGATGAACTGCTAAGTGCTGGTTATGATCATTTCACAGTAAATCACAAATACAATTTTGTCGACCCTAATACTGGATGTCATACTCCAAATGTTGAAAGATTATGGGGCATCGCAAAATGGCGCAACAAAAGACATCGGGAAGATGTTCGTCATCATTTAGAGTCGTATCTCATAGATTTTATGTGGCTACGCCTTCATTCAAAAAATGAAATGTTTACTGCAATGCTGAAAGATATTTATAATTTTATGGCAGCAGTTTAATATGATTTTTTATTTTATTACTTTAAAGTATAACAGTTATTTGTTCATTTATTTTAAGTATATATTTGTGATTTAATAAAATAGTTCGTAAAAGTTTGTAATTTTCAAATGTTATATTTTTAAAATGCCCACTTTACTATCGAGAATGTTTTTTCTTTTATTTTTCAAATGTTTCAATTCACCTTATTTTCATTTTGCGCCAACTATTGCGCTTGGCGACAATGCTGTCCGTATAATGGAAAAGTACCGCATACATTTTGGCATGGTGTCCGTATAACGGAAAAATATTGAGAATTGTTGTCAAATCATATAAACAGCTATGAAAACAAACTTGATGAGTGTTTTTTTCTATATGTTTATTTTATATGTATATTATTCATGTTTTTATGTACAAATTACATCTGTTTCTGTATAAAATTAGAGAAACGGCTTTTTTAATCGTATAAATAAACCGTATAAATATCGAAAAAAAATGCATGTGTATATAAAATGAAACAGTGGATAGGTTCCGGGAAAATGTTGCCAAATTTCTTTTTTCGCCAAGGCACTTATACTGGAAAAGTACCTAAAGCACATTAAAATCGCGCAGTTAGGTGCTCATACAGTACAGCGTCGTCTATTGGCGGTTATTTTATTAGTAGCATCGGGAGGAAGATGTAAAGATGTACTTTAAATTCTCACCCATAGATTTTGAAAAAATATCTTAGAAGAGCGGAGTTTAAATTAAATTTTGGTGACCTCCTTTATGAAAGATTAATAGTTATAAATGGGAATTTCACCAAATCAGCCAGCTATTGCCAAGTTGGCCAACATTTGGCGCTACTGTGGTAACCCTGCATTAGTATTTTTCAACAATTACTCATTTCAATGAGGTGGTCCTACCGGAATCGTGAGGACACACAGAGACTTGGATTTTATATAAATAGATTAATTGATAAAAGCGTATTTTTTTACACTCTTTTATTTAACCCAACCTGGTTTTTGTATGTAAAGATGAAATTTTGGACTCTATTTTTAATACATTCCTTGATAAGATCATAAAAATTATATTCACAGGTGAATTTTCGATGACAGTGCAACATTTTATTGTTTTCAGTAATTAATAATAAATTAATACATTAATTAAAAGGCATTTTAATGTTAGCATGCCACAGGTGATCAATCCTCAAATATTCTCTGTAATGCGTACAGTTCTACAA
Source organism: Maratus speciosus (assembly GCA_963932465.1). Lineage (NCBI taxonomy): Eukaryota > Metazoa > Arthropoda > Arachnida > Araneae > Salticidae > Maratus > Maratus speciosus. The sequence continues at coordinate 138,927,081 of OZ010793.1, forward strand.
GAGATAAAACAATGATGGATTTAATTATGCGCAATAAACGCTCGAAAAAATAGGCCAAATGGTTGTGAAACTGCAACAATGAAGCATTTTAATGACCAAAGAGTAAAAAAATAAATTAGAAATCCAAAATCAAAAATAAAGAGTGTAATATTTTTAAATAGAGTATGCTTTAATCAATTAACAGTTAATAACTTAATTAATTTACGATTATACGTTGAGCAATCAATTTAGAAATCCTAAAAGAATAGTTTTTAATTATGTTGTCTTTTTCTTTCATTCCCGTTTCCCTATCTTGAAAACGAAACAGGGCAAACATTATGTAGTTTTTAATAAATTCATTTGCTTGCGTTTTTTAGAAAGCGCAAAAAAACCCGTGAATTTTTTCATAATAGAGTTCGATGCCCTCGCCAAATGTAAAAGAATTTTTAGAAAAAAAAGACATGAATTGTAATCAAACAAATAGATGGTGATTTCCCAAATGAACATTGAATGGTTATAAAATATGGTTTAAAAAAAACTATTTTTAATTTTATACTTATTAGTATTGTACTCTTCATATTTTATGTATAATTTATTTTTTACTTTTTAGCCCTTAAAATGTTTTACTGTTACCATTTATGGCAACCAGTTGGGATATTTTGGCGTGAATTTTTGGCACATATTTAAATCCGTTGCTATTTACACTCCCATACAGCTATGGGCATAATAGAGAATATTTGGCAATTTATCAACTGTGGCAGGGTAATTAAAATGCCTAAAAATTAATGTATTAATTTATAATTAAGTTCTAAAATAATAAAAATTTGTGCTGTCATCGGAAACACGCCTGTGACGTAATTTTTATAATTCTATCCTATCAAGAAGGATGTTAAAAATCGATTATAAAATTCCATTTTTTCATACAAAAATCAGATTGAATTAAAAAATAAAATAAATAAAGTGTTCAAAAAAACTACCGAGCGAGGCTCGGACTACAAGGTACTTTGTATAATTTGGCGAAATTGGTCGACGGGATAACTAGCAAGTACCATATTGGGAAAAATTTTGCTTCGAAAATATTTCTATTTATAACAGTCTTAAATCATAAATAAAGAAATTCCGAAGAAATTCTTAGTTATTTGGCTGAATTTACATTTCTAAAATTAAAATTCGCGGGAACATAAAATAACGTTTTTGCTTAATAAAGATACAAAAATAATATTAAAAAATTTTTTTTTGCTTTCAAATATTTATCTTATTAAATAATGCGAATCCAAACAAAGCATGGCTTTTACTAGTTACTAATAATTATAATAAAAAAAAACATTTATTCAAGCATAACGCATATATTAGGTGTGGCGAAAAATGATAATACACAATCCAAACGCTTCTAATTTCCTTAGGTAAAATTGAATAGTGAAATCTCTTCTAGGGATTTCACTTGTTTCAGCTACTTTAAAGTTTACTTTCATTTAAACAAAACGGTTTTAATTTTAATTTAAAATATTTCTGACTGAATTTTCTGGTATTAATTTTAATGTAACATTTTTTTCAAATCTTTTTTTTCATTCAAAAACGAACACAAGTACATCAAGTAATAAGTTTTTTGTTTAGATTTTTTTTAATTATTTACCGAATTAATGATGAATAATTATAACATCTGATTTCAGTAACGAAAAGAGCTCTGAAATATTTCGGCAAGTACAAAATAAATACCTTTCATATTTTTGTAAATTTATTTAAAGTAAAATAAATCAAATTTACTAGGATATTTCAGAAACTCGATTTATTTAACACGTTCACGCCGGCTCGGTGGGTCACACTCGACTGTCTCATAGTTGTCAAGTCTCCGGCTTTTTGCACACCACTATTATTTTAGAGAAAATGTTGTTCCTTCAAATCACCCAATTGTTCTAATTAAATAAAACCACATTTTCTGTATTAAAATACTGGTATCCAAAAAGCCGGTGACATGTCAGCTCTGAGACAGTCGAGTGTGACCCACCGCGCGGGCGTGAACGTTCTAAAGGCTGTATTTTAAGCTATGTATTGTGTATGGTTATGTAAGTTGTTCTGAAAATACAGACACTAAAATGTATATATTTTTTACTTTAAAATATTTATAATAATCTATATTTTCAAAGATTAAAAAAGGCTTCTAAAAGAGCGCTGGAAAGAAACAAGCATCTGCATTCAAACAAAGCTGAGTTAAACGCAGTATATTTCGGAAAGTTGGTTGCAATACATTTGGTATCACTGGCTAAATTATTTTGCACTTCTTGCCATTTTCGTGTTGCCGTCAGATTTCACACAAAGCAAAGTATGTATGTTGAAAACTGCGTTTTAATCAGGGCTGCGGAATCGTAGTCGGATTATTAATGTTATTTTTAGATTATGTCAGGCTATCCATGTTAAAGATACCCAATATACATCCTGGCACCTTGTACATCCCGAATTCTTTCCGAAATAGTAAAATTTTCATATTTCCATCGAAATTTTTCTGCTTTGAAGGGCACAAAATAACATCACAATTGTAACTATTTCGCGTTTTCTAGGCCACGGATCTGCAATAGTAAAATTTCTGTTTTGTTTTCTTCTTTAGATTTCGATAGTTGAAATTTTCGAGTTTGTGGGATGTAAAATTGAAAAATTAGTAAAACAGATTTTTTTTCTTTTTTCTTTCGAATACCTGAATTAATACTTAAATGGTGAAATTTCCGCCTTATTTTTCTTGCGTTCACTCAATATTTTAACCAACAGCAACACTAGTACATTAGCCAGCCCGAAGTCGCAGTCAGAGACAGAGCCGGAATCGAAGTCATTAAAATTTCTGGAGTCGGAGTTGGAGTGGGCCATTTTCCCACCGACTGCGCCAACCCTGGTTTTAATATACCCATTATCCTTGGAGTTATAGTCAAAAATCTTGGTTTGACTTGATGAAATTGACTGTGTTTTTTAATTCGATAAATAAATTGCACAAAAACCTTCTTGGCAAATGTATTTTTTTTATATATTATCGTCTTTTTAATTTTACAGGCCTTTCGGAGACAGTTTGTAAATGTATACTGAAAAACGAAAGTTCCGCTTACTCTGTGTGTGCGTGTGCGTCTGTGTACGATGGGCCCACTAGCGGCCGAAAGGTTCTACTCTCAAAGCTGGTAGACGGGAGGTTCTGGGTTGGAACCCAGTCGCTTCCGTCATTCTAATCGTTCGGAGTTTTCCCTGGTTTTCTTCGAACCTTGGATTTCCTTGCGTAAATGTGGGTTAGGTTCCCTTAGAAAGTCCCCCACGCAGTGCACTCATCCTTGGACCTATATCCGTCAAGCAGATAATCGGTCGTCATATATAACACCAACACACCTACACCTGTGTACAATGGCTCGTACAAAATCTATGGCTCGTAGGAGGCACTTTTTGTGAGGGTAGTCCAAAGTGTCTCCTGAGGCACCTGCGACTCACAATTTTAAATATCTAATAATTAGTTGAGTTATTAATTAATAATATAAACGCACTCTTATTAAAAACTCGTCTCGGTCTTTGCGAGAGTGAAAAAAAAAAAAAAAAAAAAAAACGCGGGCGCATGCATAAAATCCTTATTCACCCATCGCACAGTGGGGCAAAATCCCGAAAAGCTGGCCAAAATATGAAAATGTTATTCAAATTGCACGAAACTTCGTAAACGGGTGTTTTTCAGGATGTTGATTACGATTCTAAAGTTAAAATCTCGCCCCCCCCCCCAAAAAAAAATGACGGATCCAATATGGCGGGCTAAAAATTAAAATGCTTTGAAAGTTACTCAATTTCTATGAAATTTCGTATACAGGTGCATTTGAGGATGCTAAGTACGATTCAAAAGTTAAATTATAAAAAATGGCGTATTAATTCTAAAAATATTTAGATTTAAATAAAATGTGAAGTTTCGAGACTAAACATTACAAAGAATTTTCAAGGAACTAAGATATGTTTAATCGAAATTACACGTTGAATCTTTATTCATGAAACACAATTAAGTACATTAATGGAAAGTAAAATGTTAAAAGGTTTAATTTTTAGATTAGTAAAATAAAACGAAAGGATATTCTGAAATTCGTCTTCTGAATCATCTATAGTATAATAAGTAGATTCTTCAGAATGGGAGTTGTCGAAATATTTTACAGCACTTGTTATGCCTATAAGGACAAGAATTTTAATTTCTTCTACGGTAATTTTTATGTAATCTTTAAATGATGGGATCTGATGACATTCAAATCCGATAAAAGCCCCATCTTCCATTGCTTTCGTCCTACTGCCTTTTAGCGAGAAATCTTCTTGGTACCATTTGATCAATTTGTTGCACGATTCTTGAGAGTCTTCCGACATTTTCCCAATTGGTAATAGCTATGTGGAAGCTATTATTTCTTTGCCATGAATAAGTATTCTGGGCACTGAAGTTGGCATATAGAACTAGGAATACAATTCAACGAATTTACAAGCTGTTTGTGAGCAATAATCTACGAAATTCATCAAATGAATGTTAAGAAATCACTTTTAATATGACGTGGAAGCGTTTGATCAAATCTTCGTCTACTCTCTTTATGAAATCAGAAATAGTTGCGTTTTCAAAGAATCGACGAGCTGTATACTGTCATCATTTGTGCTTCCAAATCCGGCTTTTGGTTTATCGACGAGAACTCCTACTTGTAAACGAATTCCTTTTTTTGTAAATTTTGTTTTGAAATTTATTTTTTTTCTTTTTGTCAGGAGTGCGTGCTTGCCATTCCTTTATATCCCGTTTGTATGCCAAATGCAAGCTACACTCAAAACATCTTATATAGGTACGTAACGTGGTCATCCCGAATCGTAAATGACCTTCATTCAATTTTAGTTTGAAAATGTCATCAAAGTTATTAAACTGTCTTGAAGTTGCCTGACATAGTTACCAACGTTAAGTTGACAAATTACTAGTAAAGGCATTAAAATTTTTTCAATCAATTATCCTTAAATCTAGTTTGTAATTAACGCCTACTTATTTTCTATCAATGATTGCTTTAAAAGGAATAAGTTTACTCTCTTGATCTGCAACATAATCCATTTCACTGACAGTAGCTTCCGTATTTTCGAGAAAAAAATTGATTCTGATGGGCCTAAAAAAATCTAGGAAATAAAGGTCTCGAATTTTTCCAGATAACGATTTCTGAATTATTCGCAACACTTAAAAGTTCTACTGGCACTAGAGAAGTGAAAAAGGTATTTGAACCTGCTTTCTATCATCATCATCGCTAAATTTTTGTTTAAAGGTGCTTTGACTATAGATGTGCCATCACATCCCTACTTGCAAATCAAATTCAGATTGCTAATGTTCTCGGAAGTCAGATTTTTAATAATTTCCGTTTTCATTAATAAAACACGTTTAGCACTATGATCTAGCAAAGATTGCAATTAAAAAGATATTTATTCTAATTACATTAGAATAAACAGAATTATTAGCTATAAAGATAAGATAACGTATTTCTATCTGATTGATGATAGAGAATTATTTTAATTTTTTTTTTTTACAAATATTGCTTATGAAATTCATTTATGCTTATGATTATAATACTTATTTGTAATATCCCTCATAGCATGCATGGTCACAGTGACGTCATTGTGACGTCACTGTAAGTCACTGTGGTCACGTCACATCTGTGACTAAAATGCCACCACTCAGTGATGTCACATTGTGACTGAGATGTGAACTTCTTAGAAAACTTTAAACAATTATAAAAATTCTTCAAAACATGTTATTTATTGTAAAATTTTATTTTTCCGGCAATTAAAAAAATATTGTAACGTCACTGTTATGTCACTGCATGTAACGTACGTCACGTCATATATGTGACAAAAAAACCACCATATTGTAAATCACAGTGTGACAAAAATATTAACTTCAAAAATTTTTGAAAATGAAGAGAAATATTTAAAACATGCCCTAGTTACAGCGGCATAAGGAATGAATATTAATGGACAGCAAATAGTAAATTCGGACACGAAAAGAAGGGGGAGGGGAGAAAAAGAAAAATGCATGGTACAAGTATCAACAAACTAGATTTCCATGCTATATTTTATCAATTTGATATCTAAGAAGTGAAAGTATACTTTTTTCATGATTTCAATTTTATCTAGCATTGCAATTTAACATAATAATACATCACGGATTGTTATTATTATAAAAGTATTTCTCAGAAAAATGCTATGTGCTGGAGCAATTTGAAACATATTTAGAATTAGAAATATTAAATCTATACACTTTACATATTTAGTTTGCAGGGAGGAAATTTTTTAACTTTTTTGGCGACCACTGGTCGAAACACTTCTGTGATTTCAAACTAAACATTTTCTATTACAGTTAAGTCTGCAGATTTTAATGAGCACGCAGAAAGAATCTTCAGAGTTTAGTCATATATGCATTTATTGCTTTATAATTTGCATTCAAGTCATATTTTTTTCCTGTTAATCTATTTTTAGTAACTGTTTTTAAAAAAAAAATTTACTTCTTTCAGCCTTTTTAAATAAAATTAGCCTTTTCCGAAAAAAAAAAAATATATATACAAAATTTATGCAAAACACATGATATAATTAATTTTTCGCATTTCCAATTTGTGTTTTAGAGGTATGACTTTTAAAAAAGTTATTTTACAAATTGTTTTATTCTGCAGAAAATTAACATAAAAAGATTGACAGATTGACAAAGAAAAATTTTTTATCCTCGAAAACATTTTTTTTATTTATTAAGAAGATATTTTTTATTTATTACGCATGAAACAAACTTTACTTAAAAAAAGGGGGGGTGGTATTATTACCATTAAATTTATTTTTACACATTTTAAAAATTTAAGCAGTGTTTTATCTAATAAACTTTCGTTTTCAAATGAATTTTTTTGAAACTGATAAAAAAGAAATGGTAAAATGCATTGGAAAATTCTTCAAATAGAAAATTTTAAATACAGACTACCTCATAAAACTATTCCGCCTGAAAGTTAGGACTGCAAAAATAAACATTAAAATCAGCTGCTGAAGATCGTCTGCGTCGGATATAACCGCAACCGCAGGGTAAACAGAGAACTTTTTGTAATACACGCCGGAAAAGAACATGACCAAGTCTACAATGTCAGCTTTTGTTTTTGCTTTTTTAAATGTAAGAGAAAGACGTCTGCCATTTTCGGGCACAAATACTCGGATATTATTAATTTACAGCAAAAAAAAGGTAACTCTTATTTAATTTAAATTTTTTATTTCTGTTTGTATATTACGAGTATGAATTAAATAGTTTTATATTATACATATAGAAAGTGACTGATCTGGAATTGTTTTGAAGCGAAATTTTCCTAATCGACACTATTTTGTAAAATGTGTTAATCGGCCATCGCTCAAAAAAAAAAAAAAAAAAATCAATTTGCAGTTACTTGAGATTGAGACAGTGATGTGGAATTTTTTTCGGCTTCTTATTTTTTTTCTGATTACTAACACTCATATAACAGTATTTATCGTCATTATTGTTTTGGAGTTAAATATTATATTCGAATAGTATGATATTACGAAACTGTTTCAGTTTAGAAATTAACATTATAGTGGGAAAATGTCTTTTTACATATTATAATAGCGTAACTTTTGAAAGATTTTTTTTTTTTTTTTCTGCTAATAATATTTTAAATTATTATTTAAAATCCTGAATCTTCATACCAATGTTTTCAGATTTAACATTTGCCAAAATTATAAAATAATAGGAATTCCTTATAACATATGGAAAGATTTTTGAGAAATTGCTAAATCTAATAATGCATTTAATTCATCAATAGATGAATTAAATGCATTAGTTAGTTGTTGTTTAATAGTACAATTAAAAATACTAATTATTATTTTTAGTGTTTTTCAAATTGGTATATTTATTTATTTATTTTTAATTGTATCTAAGCATTTTTTTTTCTATTTGCGATTTTAATCAATCATTTAATTATAGACATTCAGAATCAGTTATTAAATTTTCTTCGATTGTAAACTCATTTTCTACGTTTTCGATACACATAAATATTGGCATTAAAGGTGTATTCGAAAAAATATTTTTCCACCTTCAACAGCTCGATATTTTCTGAGACATTTTCAGACTCATCTTTAAAAGTAAAAACATGAAACTTGCTGAGGTGATTTTTGAAGAGATGTTTAAGAGGCCGTGTGATTTCATTTCCCCCTCAATTCATTAGAATTTAAGTTTTAAATAATTATTTTCTCAGTAAGACCCCTTTTTTTTTTTCATTCCCAGATCTTCCGCTGTGAAAAATTCTGTTCAAAACGCCTACTTTGACAGCATTTTTTTAAAATATTTTCTGCATTTATCAAAAAATCGAGAAGCACGGCACATTAGGTAGTTTCTAAATAAGAGAATTTTTCAGTTTGATGCGTTTGAGAACAAAAAGGAATTTAAAAATGAATCAGAAAATAAGCAGTTTGGATTGAAATACACCCTTAAAAAATAAAATATTATATTTAAGCATTGAAATAAAGTGTTTTTCATGCCTGATAGGAAGCTTATAGATTAAACCGCTTTAGTATATATTTTTTAAAGTTCATTATTTTACTTTTATATTTCCTTTCAATCATTTATTTTACTTTTATATTTCCTTTTTAACACCTTTCAACAAAGTTGAAAAGTGTTTATGACTTTGGTTTGTCTAGCCGTCTGTCCGCGCTCTAACTCTCGTAAATATACTCGGATTGCTCTGAAATTTTTAGATGTTATCCACCTTTACCATAGCACGGTCCCTATGTGTAACGACGTTTGTAGCATGTTTAGTTCATTTACAGGTACAGTCAAAAGTATTCCGTTACATTACGGCCTATGGGAAAAAATCGTTTCAAAGGTTTTTTCATGATTTTACACGTTTTCATACAGAAAAAAATTGATATGCATTTATGAAACGTACTAAAATATGCATTCTGAAGAATACGAGATGCAAAGAATAGTTATTGTTCATTTACAGGGCTAAAAAGAAGTTCCAATACATAATGATATAGCGGTGGAGGGAATTGTTTCAGGCGTACTTTAACTATGTTAATCTATTTCATATATAATGAAAATGATATACGTCGCTGAGGTTTACATACTATAAATTTTTCATGTAGCATATGAAGTGTATATAGCATTTACAGGCACACACAATATAGTTCAGATACTACACTGTAAAAAAAAATCTGTGAAGTTACTAAAGTTTTTCTAGGAAACTTGGATTCCTAGAACTTTTCATGTAACGGCAACAACAAAATTTCATGTAACAGACACACTTTTGCGCCGAAAATCAAAAAATCTGTAAGGTTACTAAGAATTTTTTTGGAAACTGGGATTCCGAGAACTTTACATGTAACTGCAGCCAGGGTTACAAATAAAAGTTTAGTAAGATTACTGAAATTTTAGCAGATTCCTTTGTAAAGTTACAGATTTTTGTAGCTTTACAAAAACTAGTTTTGTAGATTTGCAGCTTTTTTCGTACCGTTACAGGTGAAAGTTTAGTAAGCATGTAACTTTACATCTGTAGAACTACAGATTTTTTTTTACAGTGTATATTGTATCCGAAGTACTGTTCATTTGTGATGATTGCTGGAAATACATTTTTAATTATGATATGCGCTTTTATGATTCACTATATTTATGCACAGTATATGGTGTATATAAATGCTATAATTCATATACAGGGCTACACAAAAGTATTCGCAAGGATTACTGGGTATGAGCGCAAGTTACTTAAAGGTGGTTTTTAAATGAGTTGTGCATTTTTACGCTGAACTGAATTTAATTTACTGTTGTATAATATAGATAAAATGGTATACAGGGTCATGCAAAGAATTGGATACATGGCCGTCTATAAATTATAATTTCTGGAAATGTGATTTCAGCTGTTTTAAGTGTATTTTAGTTTGAATTAAATTTTAACTAAACGGTGGCGTTTAATGAAGGTTCTAGGTCAACTACAGGGTTGTACAAAAGTATTAAAGTATGTTTCCGTATATTAGTATAAATTGCTGAAAGAGAGTTTCAACCTGTTATGCGTTTTCTTGCTAAACTAAATTATCCCATTATATAATATATATATCAACCTACAGATCAAATACAGGGCTGTTCAAAAGAATTGGAAAACCTATTTATCTATGGACAGTAACTGCGGAAATGAGTTTTTCAAATGTTTTATGCGTTTTCTAAAATGTTTACTTAGTTCTCTTATTTACCTTATTTCCCTAAATAACGAAGTTTTTTTAAAGCATTCGGGAAGTGTTGGAAAGTGTTTTATAATCTATGCTTAACGCATGATTTTTCTTACTTGTTTTTTCTATTTCCCAGATCAGTCTTTTCCTATAGAGCATGCCAAATCTATTTAAGCTCATATTCACAAAATACAATTTACATGGAAATAAAAAATTTAAATAAATATGGCTTACGTCGTATTTAATAAAGCAAAGATTAATCATAACCACAACACCTTAAAATCTTATACATTCTTAATATCAAGCTTGAACTCAAGATCAAGCTTAGAACTTAATAAAAAAAAGATGTCAGTTGACAAACATTGTTTTTTAAGTGGAAAAATTAAAACTATTTTAGAAGAATAGGACTCCAAAATAGCTATATTTTGCTAAAAAATACGGTAAAAAGATACGATTTTATATCTCAAACAAAACTTTATTTTAAAATTGTCCATTTTAAAATTCATCACAATATTAATACTTGGAAATTTTTCCACAAAGAAATATTCGGTTTGCATACAATATTTCAAATGAAAATCAAATTTCAAATTAATTGCTTAAAAGGCGCAAAGGCCAACCTAGTGAAAAGAGTCCATGCCGGGACTCGAACCCGTGCCATCAGCATAGCGCACTAACATTCTACAGACTAAACCACATGGAACGACACTCAGCCTGGAAAATTTCTCGCTATTACATGCTGGCAAGGCTACAAAAGCAGCATAAGATGGGATATTTATCGTGAGCCACCGACATGGGGCGAACACGAAACTTAATTAAATTCAGCATCGATGGAAACTATATTAAGACTTCGAAATTTTTCCAGAGAGAAACATTCGCCTTGCATACAATATTTCAAATGAAAATCAAATTTCAAATTAAAATTGACTTTTAAGCATGTAATTTGAAATTTGATTTTCATTTGAAATATTGTATGCAAGGCGAATGGTTCTCCCTGTAAAAATTTCCAAGTATTAATATAGATTCAATCGATGCTAGATTGAATTAAGTTTCCTGTTTATTCCATGTCGGTGGCTCACGATAAATATCCCATCTTGTGCTGCTTTTGTAGCCTTGCCAACATGTAATTGTGTGGAATTTTCTAGGCTGGGTATCGTTCCGTGTGGTTTAGTCGGTAGAATGTCAGTGCGTTATATTGATGGCCTGGGTTCGAGTCCCGGCATGGAATCATTTTCACTAGGTTGGTCTTTGCGCCTTTTAAGAAATTAATTTGAAATTTGATTTTCATTTGAAATCATCACAGTGTTTATGACAAGTTCGTCACAAATGACACATATTTCACAAATTGGTCACAATGTGACTTCAAAGCATTGTCGCTTTCGTCACATGTTCGTCACAAAATTAATGCCAAAGTAGTCACAAATGTCACACTTTTCACAAATTAGTCACACTGTGACTTCACAGAGTGGTCACAATGTGACGTCACAAACGACCTCTAAAACGGCCATAACGACCTCGCATTCTAGTCACTATGACGTCACATCGACGTCACGTGACGTCACATCGACGGTCACAAAGTCACAGTGTGACTTCACAACGACGTCGCTGTGACGTCACCATGCCTTACGGGATAATACATAATAATCTATCACAAAACTGATTAATCTGAAAGTTTCAAAAATGTTTGCCAGCTCAATTACTGTGACAAATATTAAATTTCAGAGTTTTTGAAGCGACTAAAAAAGTGACATTTTTACTTGTGGTTACAAAAACCTGCACAGAATGCAGAATGGCAGTTTATGGCAGCTGGTTTTTCACTATACATTAGATAATAGTTCAGGCTACTATTTCCATTATAAATCGTTGCGGAACACTGTGGAACTTTTAAACTTTTTGATGTTTAAAAACAAAAAAATAAGATATTTTTTCAAAATTTTTATCAAAATTTATCATGAAATTATTAATTTTTATGTGGTTAATAAAAATTTTTGTAACACGCGCAAATAATTTACACTCTACCATCGTGTGAATCCTGTTTAAAAAGCATTAAAATCGGATAATTTGGGAAAATGTAGCACGTGTTTAGAGGAACCATTGTTTTGCTCTTTTTGTTCACCTCAGATGATGATCCTCCAAGCGTCACTTTTGAAATGATACAGGTTGTCAAGCCAAAACGAAAACCTTTTTATAAATATAGATTCTGATCCTCCAAACATTATTCTAGCCATCTGTATAGTCAAAATTCCCTAAATAGTAACTTTATTTTTCGACTTTTGGCCAGCTTTTCGGGATTTAGCCCTACTGTGCATCGGGGGCAAATGAACGTCGAAAAGAAGGAATTTTGTGAGTAAATTATCATTATTGAATAACTTACATCGGCCAAACCGCTTAGTAAAGTTAAAAACGGGAGATATATTCTAAAAGACCATACTCTTACGTCTCAAATGCCACAATCAATTTAAAAAACATCACAGTTAACCCTTTGAAAAAAAAAATTCAAAAAGAGTTGTTTTTAGAGAATTGTTTTTCACTCTTATTGCAACATCCCTACAGGACGCAAATGCAGGGCTCGCAGCGTTCCTAAAATTTTCCCGCTTTGCTACCAGTATTTTGAATAAAAATTCTTCGTGGTAGATTCTTTTAACATCTATAATGGAATTACACAATAAAGATTACCGTTTTAAAATAGTGGTAGCAAAGTGTGAAAATTTTAGGAACGCTGCGAGCCCTGCAAATGTAGAAGTACCGACAAACCAAAAATATTTCTTTAAAGCTGAAACCTTCTTCTAATTGATGGCTTAACGAGTTTTAAAAAATGTGAATTTTAACCCTTTCAAATACACCAGCAAACTCAGGTCATTTCGCGCATCACGGAGGCGATATTTTTTCTACGCTAAAAGTAACAAAACTTCCGTATTTTTAAACGATCTTTTTACAGCTTCTCAATAGACCCCATTTACATCACCTACAAAATTTACAACACCAACACCTTTGAGATGTTGGGTTGGATAGAAATAAATTTTAGAAAATAAAATGAGTGAAAATTTTGACGAAATCAATAAAAACCTGAATGTTTCGTCGCGGTTTCATTCACTTTCGATACAAATAGACTCCAAAAATCAAATTACGCAGAAAACAAAATACCAAATAGCATATACTTTCAATTCAATATTTTTTCCGCTTTTTTCTTTTAACCCTATCAATGGTGGTGGTTCATTTTTGGACAACTTAATTTTAATCCTTAAATTGCCATATTGGCACCAGAATATTGGAATGCAAAATTTTCTTTTATTAAGTACGTGACCAAAAGCTTTTGCTTATTTTGAAATAAATTTATTTGTAAATTCTGGTGTCATTAACTCATTTCAGCATTTTGCGAATAGAAGTACTCTGCCATTGAAAGGGTTAAAAATACAAATACAGACAAAATGGAGTTAAGCATATAAAATCATACAAATATGAGGTTCGTTTAACGGTCATTCCTCACGGGCCAGGACGACGGCGGGCGTGTCAGCTGGTATATAATAAAAGAAATTTCATGAAATAATTAATAAAAAAATATAGTCTGCAAGAATAATGAATCTTTCATAAACACACCAACAAAGGCTGTTTAGATATGCATCAATCATCTAAACAGTTCATCATTTCAATCCTAAATCATTTGTTAATGTAGTGAAAACCTTATTTCATGTTTATGAAAAAGAGAATTTAAGTTATTTATTGCTATAACTATTTGTGTTAAAAATACATTTCATATCTTTAGTGAAATAACTCATTATCATTCAATGCAATAATTAAGAATTGTTTCCTGTATTGCTTTAAAATGGTATTTAAGGACATTATATTTCATTTGAAATAACTTTTGTGATCTGTTTATTAATATCAAGGACATTTTTCAAGGACACTTCCTTGTTCAGACTGATCTTCAGTGAAGCTGCTCAGATATAATTCATATTCATTTCTGTTCACATAACCGCACCAGCTTTTTGTTTTTGCTCGGAAATCTTCACTCGCAATCAGGCATTTCATACCTGGCTATTGTTTAACTTTAAATTGAATTACTCAATTATACATCCGTTCAGGATTGTGACCAAGTGAATATAAAATTTTATCTATCTCCTGTTAATTATTCTCAACTTCTACATACAGTAAATACACAACTATTTACAATGGCCAATCGATAAATCACAGTTCATTCATAAGGGCACATGACGAAAAGATTCCTGAATAATATTTTATCCCACTTTGTCACAAACTGTTTTCATCTCATTTTTAACTTATGTTACAAACGATGAAGCTGTCACAAACGCTTAAAATTATTTAGAGAGGAATCGTGAAATATAATGTAGGATGTAATAATTTTCAAAATAGAATTTTGATGAAATGTACTTTTTAAACGATTTTTTTTTCTCCTTTCGAAGTTACATTATCCAGATAATTTAGATAATGCAATAGTTGCCGATTTATGTGATCATAGTTATTGTTTTAATCGCTTGACGTTATTGAAATCAGCCGACACCGACCGCTTAGATTCGATTCTACATTTAAATCAATCGTTTTGTGTGATCAATTTATCGTTTAACACGATCACGCTGGCCTGCATCACCGGTGAGTCACGTTTGTCTGTCCAATCAGACAGCGTGCATCCCCGTTGGATCAAACTCGACTATTCCATAGAAGGCGTGTACTACAGGTAGGTCATACTGGACTATGCTATAGACGGCGTGCACTACAGGTGGTTGCACTTGAATATCCGAAAATTCAGTAGTAAAAACAATTCATTATTATAAACTTAATACATTCACGACGGGAAACGAGAATTCTCGTTTTCATTCGAAAAGTATCATAGACTGCGTAGCTTCTACCTTACAGAAATTTATTTATATCATGTTGTCCATATATCTTTAGATTGTAAGACATTTTATATTAACCCTTTGAGGGGCGATGGGATAAAATATATCCCACCTAATTTAAAGAAGATTCTCACCAGAAAATTGTAACTAAATTTTATATTTTTAACTTTGGAGGAAATTTATTAAAAAAATGCATTTCCTTATTTAAAAATAAAACTTTTTGATTATTCCGGTGAGAATTCAATATTTAGAGACACTTTTGTTTGCCCCTCAAGGGGTTAAATTCGTACATATGTAGTCAATTAACTCATGCCTCTAAGTAATTAGCATACACCTCACGAACTTTTAGACATTCACAATCAACTCTGCTTGTTATATTCGAGCTCAATTCAATAAATATGAGAGAGGTGGGTCATTACATACAGTGTCTGAATAAGCGACAGTACCGCACCGCCAGGTGAAGCGCAATATGAATTCGAGCACCGTCTCTCAGTGAAAAACATGAATATCGGCGCAGGCGTAAACGTGTTAATGTTATCCCTTTTTCAGCAAATCTATTCCTTAAAAGCGAGTAGTTGAAAGTGAAGTTTTGCTATGAAGACCATTCAAAACACGGATTCCAATAAAGAAAGAACATAACAGCCTATGTCTGGATAGCAATCAACAGCGACATTTCTGTAAGTGCTAAGCTCACAGAAATTGAACATCGCTGAAACATTTCCGAAGAATTACTAAATGATAATTTTAATCAAGATAGGTAAGATGAAATTTATTGAAAATCACAACAAGGAAGAAAAAGAGCCATTACTTTCAAATTGTCGAAAAGCGATCTAAAACATCGTCCAGGCAATTTTCAAACATTAGGAGGCTCTGCCCCGTATGAGTTAAGCTCGCCAACCCTCGTTCAGACTCAAAAACCACGCAAGTTTGAATGGATTTACAAAAATCACGGAAGATTGAATTATAATTAAAAAGCCAGTTTTGATCTCTCTGTAAATCTGTTTTCATTGATTTTTCCCTTCTACTGAGGAATTTTAACCCCTTGAGGGGCACCTAGAGGTCTGCACGGGCCCGGGCCTGGCCCGAGGCCCGTACCCGGCCCGGTCCGCGGGCCGGCGGAATGGAGGAGAATTTTCAAACGGGCCGGGCCGGGCCGGCAGAATTAGGACAATTTTTTCAACGGGCCGGGCCGGGCCGACAGACAAAATAAACGGGCCGGGCCGGGCCGGCAAAAAAATTGAACGGGCCGGGCCGATAAAAAAAATTAATCGGGCCTATCGGCCCGATATAAGAATTTGAGAATAGCAGATAAAATACGAGGCCATTTCCAATGAATATGACTTTTTCGAGAAGTATAAATGTGCGTTACGAGCCGATGCGAGTTTAACAATATCAATACAGAAATGTAACATGTCCATCGTAGAAATCGGCATCGTACAGTTACATGATGCCTGATCCCGGGTTTAATTTTTTTGGCAGACTTGTGCCGGGACGGAACTGGTCTTAATCGTTCTCAGGATCTGTAGGACAGGCATTGTGTTTTGTAAAAGTATTAATAGAGATAATGAACTTCTGTTAACAGCATCTTTGGAAATGTACCTTAAGGTGGTTCTCATATTTACTGCTCAACAATGCGAAACTTTCAGACACATTTTCTCACTCATTTTTGATTATAAAGGCGTAAAATTGACAGGCCTGAGTATTGAAGGCATTTGGGATCGAATAGCATTTCCATTTTTCATAAATTACGTACAGATAATAGTACGTAACAGTGTAGATAACAGAGACTCTTGTCACGTGACTGTACGTTTTTCTCCTTTCCTGTGCTATCGCTTCCGGAAAATCGATTCAAAACGCTAACTTTGGCAGTATTTTCTGAAAGATATATTACTTTTATCTAAGAAAAAAACGGCATTTACATGGTTTCTGAATAAGAATACCTGCCAATCTCATGCGTTTCCGAAAAGAAATGAATTCACAAATGTATCAAAATGTAGCTCCTTTGGATTTGAGAAAAGCCTTAAAAATGACAGAAATAATTTCACAAATCTACTTTTTATTATAAGCTTCAGAAGTTATCATGTTTTTTAACCCTTTATTCTAAACTACAATAATCTTTTAATAAACCCTTATTTATATTTTGAAACGTCTGTAGAGACGTTGACTAAAACACTGTAAGTAATCGTTAATGTTTACTATTGTATGTTTTCTATTTTGCGAACACATAGTAATTTAAAATATACTGTAAAATGTTCCCATAAATATGCATGTAGTATTCATTAAAAGAACCTTAATTGTATGTCGAGAAAAAACGGAATTTTTTGTAGAAATTTAGTCGGGCCGGGCCGGGCCTGTTTTCACTGATTTTTGTACGGGCCGGGCCGGGCCGGGCCGGGCCGAGAACGGTAAAAATGTAAACGGGCCGGGCCGGGCTCGGGCCGAACTTTCAATTTTTACACCGGGCCGGGCCGGGCCAAAATAGCTTTCCTTCGGGCCGGGCCAGGCCCGGGCCTGGAAATTCCGGCCCGTGCAGACCTCTAGGGGCACCGGTATATATTATATACCACCTACGATTAATGAAGTTTTACACCAGAAAAAGTTTATTAATTTTTACTTTTCTAACTGTGGTGAAAAAAAGCTGTAAAATTGCTTTTACTTATTTAGAAATAAAATTTTTCAAAGATTCCTGTGCGAATTCAGCATTTCACAAACGTAATTCCTTGCCCCTCAAGGGGTTAAGGCCGAAACAGCTGCCGTTAATAGCTGTTTTCGCGTTTGATTAAATAAGATTTGTTAAACATTTGAAAATTAGGTAATATAAAATGAATTAATTCAACAGAGTCCTTGCCTCCCGGTATTTTTTAATAACACTATAAAAATGATACATTTTAAATGTATTGTGTTAAATCTCACGTAATCTTGACCAAAGCTTTCTTTCCCTTTTTAATATTCATGTGAAAATATTTTTATTGTTAGAAAGGAAATATTATTGTTTGTGCTATCTTAGAATTGGCAGCAATAGTTAAAAAGATCATCTAGAAATATGAAAAAAAAAAAAATAGTTCGTGTAAATATATTTTTAAATTTTCTAAAAATGGCAATGTTATTTTTTGGCCATTTTAAATAAAACGTAATTTCTCTCATTTACTGCTTTTAACAATTATTAATTAATTCCTTATTTTTACGTTTTCTTTCTTTTTAATATTCACTTGCAGATACAATTTTAATGACGTATTTTTCATTATTTTCCTTATATTATTTTCATTATATTAACATGTAATCATTCAAATCTAATTTCAAAGTTTATTTTTCTATTTATAATATTCACGTGTTAATAAACTTTTATTTTAAAGGAAATGTTACTCTCTATGCTGTTTTCACAATTAGCAACATTTTAAAATAATAACCTTTTCTAAAATATCTAAAAAATATCTCTCGAAATGCTGAAAATTTGAATTTAAAATTGAAAAATACCCTAAAAAATTAGTAAAATTAAAAAAATAAATGCAGTCTGCACACCGTTAGCTTCTATTGTTTATCCTTAGAAAAAAAAATGTTTAAATTTCTATGTATAGATTTTGCTCTTATAAAACTTTTTCATTGGAATGATTTTGAACAAAATTAAACATTAAATGCCTCATAAAATAACTCTTCGATTTAAAAACTGCTTACTTCAGCGTGTTTATCAATCATTTAACTATAATAATACCAATTTATTTTTTTATTGTATGCTGTGGTTCACAAAATTAGCGAAGAAATAAACCCGGTCACAAAAAATTTATTTACGGCGTCCGCGGTGCATTAGTTCTTTTTTTTTTCTTTTTTCCGAATAGAGCGATAATATGCACAGTTTCGCGGCAAGCGTCTCATACATTTTTAATCTATTTGCACCAATTATCTTGACGCGACAGAGGACGTTCAAAAACATTTTCTACAGCTTTTGCTCAATTGTTTTGAAATTTAATACACATATAATTGTGCAATAATTAAGAAAATTTCTTAATTTCATTAAAAATATTAATATGCAAAAGAGTAATTAATTAATAATATGTTAATTAGTGATGCAAATTAAAAATGACCCATGCGCATTAAATTTTGTTTCAGAAACTTGTAATTTTTTTAGGATAGCTTTATGATATTATATCAAAAATTGGCATACATTTTCAAATTATACTAAGTACCTTGTCGGAAAAAAAGTATAAACATATAATATTGATCATTTCAGATAAAATTCAATGATAAATTATTACTTGTTTACCTTTATATGATACTAGCAGAATTACCCGGCTTTGCCCATGTTAAACATAAGGACCTTCCAGGTAAAATAAAGTAAAATGAAATAATATGATGATCACAATAATGGAGCTTTGTGCATTCTCGTCAATAACAGATAAAAAATATAATAAGAAAATATGACGTTACTATGTCGTAACCATAGTAAAATCCCTCAACTGTAACCCCTTAAAATTTATTTTCTTACAACAAAAAAATTAAAAATGGGGCTTGACACCACTTTTTCTATACTAAAATATTTACCTTACTTAATCGAAAAATATCTGACAATCAATAAAGAAAAATTTACAGTTACAAATTAGTGGTATCAACATGTTTTTAATAACGAAGCAAGCAAAGCGTTCTTGCCCGAATCCAGTTCGGGCCACACTGTTAACCCTCCGTCTACCAGACGGGTCCATTGGACCCGACAGGTACATACAAAATATTCATTCAAACCAGAAATTTCTTTAAAATAAACTAAGTATATAAACCAGACAAAAATAAGGTAAATAAATAAGTTAAATAGTTTTAAATAAAAATTCTGGTGTAGAACGTTTTATTAAAACTTGAATAAAATTCCCGGTAGATCTAGGGTTAAGGGGTTAAATATCAGAATGCACATTTTCTTTGGCGGGTGTTGTAATAGAATAACATATTATTTTAAAGGTAATACGAAAAAAAAAAGAATTAATCAAATGGTGTAGCAGTTTGGTTACAGTTTAGTGGTAATAGTTTAGCGAAATTCTCGTTAGCAGGCCAGCTAACTAAATTTTAAAGTAAAAACATGTCAGTTAGTAATGCTGAAATCATACAGATGGTGACAACGGCCTAATCCCTAAATTGTGCTTGTTCTTGAATTTTTCTTAATTTCTAAAAATTGCCCAATTTCTTTTCTGCATTGTCGAATAGATAAAAGTACTCTCAAATGAAATTTGTTTGAAAATTGTATCTCATTTTTCTGATTTTTAATGGATTTTAAAGTATATTTGAGACATGGATATTTTAAAATTTGTGTGCAACCAAATTACGATAGATGAGCCCGTTTGCACTTAACGCAGTATTATAAGAGAAAGACATGTCCATGAGTAACACTGGAATCATATTTATGGTGGCAATGAACCTCACCCATAAATTTTGCTTTTACTACAATTTGTTTAACCTCTAAACCTCACACATTCAATTTTTCCAATGTCGAATGAAAAGCAAAAAGTATTTTCAATGATATTTGTTTTTAAAGTGTACCTCAGTATACTGATTTTATGTGTCTTTTTAAGTAATTTTTAAGCATGAATATTTTATAAATATGCGTGCAACCCAATTACAAAAGATGAATCCGATTCTTCTTACAATGTAAATAATTCAGCATTTTTTTCGTGCAATATTCCATAACTAAATCGGCAAACAAAATTAAAAACCCACAAATAATAAAAAATAAAATAAATCGAATATTCAAAATTATCAGATTATTTCATTGGCTGTTCGGGAAAAGGCTTTTCCATCGTCAGATTTCCCAGAAATCTGACGGCCATTTTTAAATGAAATTTATTTCTTAAACTTCTAAACATCCCACAATATTACTTTTTATATTGTCGTATAGAGAAAAAAATGCAATTTTAAATGCAATTTGTTTGAAAGCTGTATCTCAATTTGTTTCTTAGTTATTAATTTTTTTTGTAGTTTTTACTGCTTTTTTGTCATAGTGGCAACAATCTGTTGTCCATCTCTGTTGAAAGTAAAGGGAAATACAGATTACTGTATAGACCAATCAGAAAACGAATAAAATGATTATTAAACCAATAAAAACCTTCAGATATGCTTTTGATTTCCTACGCTGACGAGGACAATAACCATTTTTCCAAATGGTTAAAAATCACGATTAACAACTTGTTAATACTAAAGTACAAAAAATAATTTTTGGTTTACTTTTTGGGCGTTGTAAAATATATAGTAAATGTAAAAAATATTTTAGTGTTTTAAATTAAAAGCGATTTTTTTTTCTGCACTGTGAACGGGTAGTATATGGGCATCTTTAACCACGGATATTCCAGGGTGGATTGCCTGATTATTTTTAAGCGGAAACTTTCATTCATGAAAACTAAATCTACAGCGACTAACCTGAAAATGTCATCAAATGTCATCCAGAAGCATTCAGTCCTCATGTCTAATTTTGAAGCTTTTTTTTAAAAGAGAAGGACCTAACTCTTAGAAACATTTGCTAAATTTCATTTTCTATGTAATATAAATCTTAGAAAAATCGTATTTTATGTAATTGTAATAATATAAATCGCAGAATGCTCTCATTGCATTTAATGTATTGAAACACTTAGTAAAATGGTGTAATTAATGATAAAGCATGCCAACAAAAACGGCTTTTATATATATATAGATGATGTACACATATTAATAGCAAGTTTTGTAATAAAGATTATCAACAACAATATTACCAAGTATTATAATAATTGGTATAGAATTCAGATGCATGGAGCATTTTGACTTACTCATTCGGCGAAAATTCACATTTTGAGAAAACTGGATTTAAAGTTTTATTTTAAGTGTACATTAACGATTGTTTAAGTTAGAAAAACAGCTGTATCTCTGTAAAAAATAATCGAATTTGAATATTTTTTTTATTTGAAAGTAGAAGATTGTCATAGCATTTTCCCCCAAGAAACAAAAAATTTATTTTTTTTTATGTTTTTTGCGATTTTGAACGTTCACTGTCGTCTTAACCCCTTCGGGACGGGAGCCTTTTACGAAATGTTTATTACTTTGTTACCGGTTTTAAAAAACAGAAGTTTGTGCCTATTCAAAACGGGAAAATGCTCGGATTAAATAAGGCAAATTTTACAGTAAAATTTTACTGGTGAGTATAAACGAGGATCATTAGGCCTATTTCCGGCACGTATACGTGTCGCTCGTCCCCAAGGGGTTAAAGAGGCATTTTTAACAAACTCAATCGGTGAAATCGGTCATTAAATAAAAAGAAAAGTGCCCAGTTAAACTGATGCAATGGCATCAGTTAACTAGATCACACTAATTGTATATTTTACTCTTATTTCAAAGAATAATACCCTTCGAAAAAAAATGGTTAACTATATTAATGTTGGGGGATTAGCTCCCCCATTTCCCCGTTTATACTTAACTTATGAACCCTCAAAACTAATCAGCGATGCAACTTATGAGAATAAAACTATTTACAAAATTTGAAGCAAATCGGATAATTTTGCATGAAAAACCCATTTATCTAAATTAAAATGGTATTAGACCCCCGTTCCTCCCTCTATACGTAACCAATGAACGCCCAAAACTAATCAGGGAAGCGCCTTATCAAAATAAACCTATTTACAAAATTTGTACCAAATCGAACAATTCTGCATGAAAAACCCATTTATCTATATTAATGGGAGATTAACCTCCCGTTCCCCCCATATACTTAACCAATGAACCTCCAAAGCTAATCAGAAAGAACCTATTTACAAAATTTCGATCAAATCGGATATTTCTATCAAGAGTTATCGCGTTACGTACATACATACATACAGAACCTGCGGACACATTAGCTCTCAGGCTTTGATAGTCTGTGAGTTTAAAAAGTAAAAATTGCTTTTCAAAATTACCGACGTCAAAAGTCGAGGATTTTACAAAATATATATGTCATGTACACACGATGTTCATCGCAAAGATGTTAAAGGATAAATGTAAACGAACAAAAAATACCGAATTTTTCATGTAAATATTTTTATCAACTTTATAATTTTCTTATTATTAGTCGGGTTATATATAGCTTATTATTATCATAAACTTGTCTCAAGATGATTGCATTAAGTGGCATTTGCTGTATGTATGGTGGTATGTAGAATGAAAAATTCAGAAAAAAAAAATTCTTATGTTGAAAGATAATTGTTTCTCCATGAAACGACAAAGAATAAAATTCCAAGATGATAATACTTCATTCTATGAACTATGTATTAAGAAAATGTTAATGAAAATCTTTCTGATACATAGAAATAAGTTAAACAAATCGGCTGCTGTAAAAAAAAAAAAAAAATCATTATTTGAAAAGTACTATAAAAATACTATAAAAAGACACTATAAAAATATACCGTTAAATGACATTTATTTTTCCATTAATAATTATTAGATGATTCCCATTTTTAATCGTTTATTTTTTTTCTTAATTCGTGTATGCATCTGAAATAACTTAAAATTGAAATTAATTTCTCAAATCTAAACTATATTTTCATGCAACAATTACCCCATAACATTAACCCCTTAACGGTCGCATTAAATTACGGTTTAAAAATAGAAATTCCTTACTGGCACCACTTTTTGGAAAAAGAAATATTCACCTTATTTAATGACAGGTAAAATGATACCATGATAAAGCCAATTGCACTATTTAAAAAAACGTGTAAATTAAACAATCTGAATTAAAGACACGGCCCGTGAATATCACGGGAGCGAGAATTAAGGGCTTTGTCGCCGATAGTTTTTCCATTTTTTGAAAGTATTTCTAGATTTTTCATTTTCCTTCAAGTCACTGCTGGGTCTTCCATCGTTACGGACGTAACAAACAGAGACTTTAAAGCTTCATAAATAATGTAAAAAAAATACTTATTACGTGGATTATTTTATATTTAAGGTCGGTCCAAGGCAAAGCCTGATTAACCACGGGGCAAATTCCTACCAGTAAAAATAAACAGAAAATTTTGCCTCATTCATGGCAGAAATTTTACATGAATACGGCGTTTAGATAAGGCGAACTTTTCTTTTAAAATTTATTGGTTTAAGTTTGCCCCGTTGGTAGTCAGGCCCTGGTCCAAGGATTGTAAATAGAATATTAAATTTTGAAATCTGAAAAATGTTCCCATTATTTTTGAAAAAATAAAATCTAGGTGTTACGGACGTAATTCACAAAACAGTATAGTTGCAGTTATTGTCATAATCCTGTGAATTTTAAGGAAGAACATTTAACTTTTTCTTCAATAATTCATTATTAGGGTATTAGCTGTTTGAAACTGCATTTTTTTAAAACATTAAAATAATTATTAATTAATACACGGGATAATTAAATTGTTACAGACGTAACATTTGCCTGTTACGGACGTAACAATTGAATACATCAAAATTTATTTATGAATTCTAATTCATTTATAATATATTCCCTAATTTCTTTTATAAATTTTAAAAATAGAATATTCAAATACAAAAACTAGCCTAATTAAAACTTTTACAAATAATTTTTGAAATGACAATAGCTTGTTAAACTTTACCAATAATTTAAGTGAAATGTTCTCAGTCTTATCACTCTCACCTTTTTAGTGCTAATACTTTTATTTAATTTACTTTTTATACTTAAACTGCATGTTTTCAGAAAATTCACACTCTAAGCTATTAAAAAATGCATTACATGACTTTAAATATTATTTGTTTTATAAATAAAAAACAAAATAGTACTTTGGTTTCACTTTTCATGGAATGACGCTGCTATAAATTTTCAAATCTAAGAAATAATCAAACAAAAATTCATAAATGTAATCACGTAAATTCCATGAAAAATGTACAGGATTTCGCGAAATTCATATACAGAAAATGTTCCGACTTTTTCCAAACTTTTTTTTTTCTTTTAGAGCTTTTGCATTATAAAAATATTATTTTGATTCATTGATTTATTGAAATTTTAAAAAACGAGCTACTCGAATTTTTATAAAGGTGTAACGATAAAATTGTGAGTCATCATTTTTGAAGTGAGGCAGCAATTTAAAGAAGGCTCTTCAGAAAAAAGGATTACACTGATAAAATCTCAAGTGATCTCTCATCTTCTAAGTGCATTCAAAGTGCATGTGAAAAGTTTTATTTTCAACTTTAAATATTCACTGAAATATCACTGATATTCTTAAAAAGTTATTTCTGGATTGCTCCATTTTAAATAAAAATGGGAAATATATATTCTGCGTATATTGTGGAATACGTGTGTACCTATAAATTATGCAAAGACAGTATACATTTATGTATAATATTTTATGTTAGCAAATGTGGATTATTTATTATTTATTATCACTAGGAAGACGGGAAATTTTACTCAAGTTTTATAAAAATATTTAACACCAGAATTTTTATTTAGAAGTGTTTAACTTATTTAGTTAACCCATTTTTTTTCAGTCATTTAAGTTTATTTTATAAAGAAATTTCTGGTTCGAGCCGAAATATATTAATTTCGTACGTGCCAAAATGGCCTCTCGCCTATTTTAGTGTTAACCCCTTGGGGACGAGCGACACGTATACGTGCCACATGAAGCGCTCAGAATCCTTGTTTTTCCTCACCAGTAAAATTTTACTGCAAAATCTGACTTATTTAATCAGCGCATTTTGTCGATTCAAGAAGACACAAATTTCTGTTTTTAAAAAACGGTGACAAAAGATTAAAAAATTCATAAAAGGCTCCCGTCCCGAAGGGGTTAAGAATGTAAAAGGCTTTCTAATGGGCTTTATCTTCGTCATTTAACTTTCTCCAGTCAGACACAGAAGTGATAGATAATTTTCTATATTAATAATATACAGTAGCAGGCCGCTAATAATTAACCCTCTTTAACTAATAATACCTCTAAGCTAATAATTAACACCTTTGTAACCGGTTTTTCAAAACAAAACTTTTTGTCTAATTTAATCGGGAAAATGCTCCGATTAAATAAGGCAAAATTTAAAATAAAAAAAATATCTGGTGGGAATAATCAAGAGGATTTATTAGACGGAAATAGTGCATCCCCGAGAAAATCTCGGGTTGCGCAGTCGGACGGTTAAAACTTGGTTCCAAGCGTTTTGCAGATTACAAGTCATGTGTATTTAATATTTGTTTATGCTTCTTTTATTCATATTTTGAACAAATTTAGATTGTTGATGCTTAAAATAAAGAAATTACCCACTTTTTAACTCATGAATTAAGCAAGAATTATTTTAAAAATTATTTATTTTTTTTATATTTGTTAAATATATCATCAATAGTTGTTTGTATTAAAACAGGTTGTTTGTGTTTCGGCTTTATGTCTTGCCGTCTCCAATAAATAGCCATACAAAGCTGTTAAACCGAAAAATCTTGTTTTTATAAATTTAAATATCCTTTTTCAATCATTGTAAATGCATATATAAATGTTCAATATCATTTTATGGCTATTTATATTTATTAACATTGATTAAGGAATTAATTGCTTGATTTTTGTATAAACTGTTTTATCTTGAATTCCACAAATTGTAATCATTTTTAGAGGAGAGATCAAATGTGTTATTTAAGTAAACATCTTTCATTAATACAAATAGTTTTTTTAAAGTAAATTTTTAAAAAGGATTTTTTTTAATTTATCACGTGAATTATTAAATAAATTAATTTTTTATGCAAACTATCATTTTAAATCGTAAAAAATAAGTTTAATTGATGTATGATACATATGATACATATGTATCATATATAAGATTAAAACTGGGGAGAAAGCTAAAAAAATGTGACTATTGAGAAATTATTTTTTAAGAATTAAAATTTTTTGTTTACATTCATTCATACTGTGCAGATTACAAGCATTTGAAAATTACAGTTTTGAGATTAGCGGTACTCTACTCTACGTTATTTGAAAATTATTCGTATTATAATTTTTTAACATATTTATCTAAAATTCAAAAGAAAACTCTCGAGATATTTTTTAAGGTTTGGCGGTAAAATATTTAGTCTTCCTTTTTAAAGTGAATTAACAATTTCAAAAAACCCATATAAAAATAGATTATACCGATAGCAACTTAATTTGACTCATATCTTGTAATTAGTCATAGACGATTCAAAAAGAGCTTCATTATCAATTTTAAATACTCATTGAAATTCCACCAATACTCTCCTAACATGTATGAAGCATGTTTCGTGTCAGATAAGATAATACAACATGAAATCATTGCGTACCGTTTAAGAGCTTATACCTATAAAATAAATAAGTTTATATGTAAAAGATTATGTAAATAAATGCGTGCTGTGCATAATTTACTAAGGCTTTAACAGGCCCTCTAACGAAGTTTAATTCACACAGTGCCTTTTTATCTCTGACCAACCTAACATAAAAGTGTTAAATAATTTTCCTTTACTGTAAAATATTAAGTTATCCTTTTTAAAGTGAGTTAACAATTAAAAAAAAAAAAAACACTTATATAAGAAAATTGGATTATACAGATAATATCTTAATTTTACTCATAACTTCTAAATAGTCATATTAGATTAAAAAAGAACTTCATTATCAATTTTAAATGCACAGTGAAATTCCACCAATATTCTCCTAACACATATAGAGCATGTTTCGTATCAGATAGGATAATACAACATAAATTCTTTGCGTACTCTTTAATAGCTTATACCAATAAAATAAACAATTTTATGGATTAAAGATTATGTAAATAAAGATGTATTGTGCATAATTTATTAAGGCTTTAACAAGCCCTCTAACGAAGTTTAATTCATACACTGCTTTTTTCCTCTGACCAACCAAATATATAAGTGTTCGATAATTTTCTTTTAAAAACATTACAATAGTATGAAAAATTACTATATATTGAAATTTTATCGACTTCCGGTTTTCGACGGATTTACACGTTTTAAGGGTTAGAGATCCCAAAAAAACGTTTATAGAAAATGCCTGTCTGTCCATGTGTCCGTGTGTCCGTATGTCCGGGCGTCTGTCGCCATTGTACCATCGAAAAGTGTATGAAGTAATACATAGAATTGAACCAATTTTTTTTTAAGTTTTGGGTATTGCACGCAGGTCCTCCCTTAATTTAGGAAAAATTCGCCAGTAGCGGGCGCTGTAATAGCGATTTTTGTGAGATTTTTGTGCCATTTTTAATATTGTACCATCGAAAAGTGTATGAAGTTATGCATAGAATAGTACATTTTTTTGTGTATGTTTGTGGCCATAGCAAAAAGGTTCTCCGTGAATTTGGAAATATTTCACCGGAAGGAGGCACTATAATAGCGATTTTTGAGTAATTTTCTTGATTGTACACCCGAGTCTGATGAATCGGCGGGAACTTCCCATCCTGATAACCGGACTATTCGCGAACAGCTGATATACAATAGAATAACGAAAAACTATTGATCTTTAAAAATATCATGATCGAGATTAACTGGTTTTTACTCCGGTTAATTGACTGAAGCAGAAATTTAAGATGACAGTCAAAGTTGTTATAGTATTGAACTAATAAAAATAAAATATTGGAATTTTTAATAACATTTTGACATACTAAAATATATGAGATAGAAGAAAGCTTTGGGATTGGCACATCCAACTAGTTTAAATTTTGGATAAGGCGTGTATTGAAACCACGTCCTCATATTAAGTCACCTTATTTCAAACGTGTTAACAAATTAAAAAGCACTTATACGGAAAACGGCTTAGACCGATGATATCTTCGCAGATCCCTGCCTTCTAAGTAGTTACAGTGGATTAAAAAAATGCTTTATTACAATTTGTTTTTTTAACTAGCTGAAATTTCCTCGATATTTACATGCAAATTACGGGATCTGCATTATTTGTAAGACAGTTTAAAAATATCCTGAATAGCTCATAGTGATGCATAGAATGATTGATTTTACTATCGAATGAAACATTCGAGCATGCGCAAAAACATAGTTTTCAATTTTTGTATATATTTTTAATCAATTGCCACAAGAAATTTTATATATAAAAAAAAAGAAATAAAAGCATAGTTGCCAACCTCCGCAAGTTTTTTAAATCAATTGAAATTTTGAATATAAAAAGAATATTTAATTTTTATGAAGTAGGGGAGGTTTGATACATTGACAATTTTTCTCAACAAATGGCATTAACAGCCATTGTAACATATGTAAAGTCTTCTTTTATTAGCAGAGGCCATCATTAGCTGGACTTAGCAGTGAAGAACTGACAACGTTTTTTTTCTTTTAATTTTGAAGATTTTTTGAATGTCAATGTAAATTTTTTTAAATACTGATTTTCTTTCATAACTCTTACTACAGTAAAGATAATATCTTGTAATTATTTTTTATTTGTAAAGCACATTGTTAGGGTGAGTTTTACTAGAAAGCAGATTGGCATTTTGCAACTGCATTTATACAAAGTGATTGAAAATCCAATAAGGCATGACAGGGAGAAATGATACATTAGTGCTGGGGACAAATGATACACTTGTATATTTGAAATTTAATAGTTTTTTTTAAAACTAATATACGACTATAATATTCATTATTGTTTTACAGCAAGAGCTACTGAAATTGGTAAGGAAGAACTAAGAGACTATTCATAGACATTATGTAGGTTACAAAGAAAAGCAGTGCGATGATAGATGGTTAGTTCGCTTTGCTCATTATGTAGAAGGGAAAAAGTTTAAATGGCATGAAATGGAAAATGTTTCTATAATTGACGAAGGGCAAATTGAAAAAACATTAAATCTACCCAATTTTACTTATCAAAATGGTAGAGTTATTAGTTTTTCTTTTAACCGGGGGTGGTGGTATGTTTATGAAACCACTTAATTTTAATCCCCAAACGCCACATTAGCACCAGCATTTTGGTAAAATATTTTCCATTTACTATGAAAGTGAAACATATTCTTTTTTTTATTTCTAATTAAATTTGTTGGTAAATTCCGGTGCCATGCATTTATTCAACGCTTTAGCATAATAAATGCTGCCCCTGAAAGGGTTAAAGGTATCTTAAATGTCCTAAATTTATGTTAAATTGTTTGCAAATCAGCAATATTCACTTCATTTTTCCTTGTAGCTAGATCTCTAGGGGTTTTTTTTTCACTATATATTTTCTAAAAAATGTGTTAATAGGATTGTTTAAATAATAGCAATAGTTTAAATATTTTTGTAAAAAATATTTATGAAACAAAAATATGTCAATTTCAATTCGTTTTAAATTTTACTTAAATATTTCAAGATTTATCATAAAAAATTGTATGACGCATAAATTGAATTGTCTGTATTTTTTTTTTCAGTTTACATAACAATGTATCAAACCTCTCTTGCTAGTGTATCAATCCTCCCCAGTAATGGGGAGATTTGATACAGTAGTAACCATTCAAAATAATTGGGATATATTTTTTGAATGGCTATTTTTTAAATTCACAATATTTTTATTAAATGAATAAAAGGTCACTTTATATGAAAACACGAAGAATTTGTTTAAAAATAGCTTTCTAAGAGTTGTAAAAAAATTAGTAAAAAAAAAAAGTGCATCATACCTCCCTACTTCAATTAATTCGAATTAACTCTTTAGAGCGCAGCTTTGCATATATTAAACAAAAGTGTTATGAATTTAATATATATTTTATTCGTACATACCTACTTCAAACCAGAAAATTAAAATAACAATATTTTCTTTAATTAATAAGAGGCATTCCTTATTTAAATAAAGCTAAATTAACAATTGAAACTTACTGGTGTAAAGTCAGATTCTCTGAACTACGTAATTTATTGAACGTATTCTATCATGGGAATTATAGGGGTAAAGGTTAAGTTTTATAAAATAAATAATTATATAAAATAAGGTATTTGGAGACATAATTATTAAAATATTTACTAATTTGCAATATTTTAGCGTAAAACAGCCAGCCACACGACAGTAGTTTTTACTTGTATTGCAGATGTGCAACAGAAGAAAAGATTGACGTATTATATGAAAAATGTATCTCTGATTTTTTTCATTATTTTTCCTGTATGCCTTTCAGAGACTTTCTTTCTTCAGAGACCTTTCAGAGAATCATATATAATTTTTTCGAAACAAAATAAAAAATCGCTCATTTAAGGGTTAAAATGATTTTTTTTTTCGATACAAACTTCCTGGCATAAATGAAATTTAAAAAGAACAACAAAAGTTGACAGCTATGCTTTTGCGCATGCCCGAAAGTTTCGTTGGAGTAATAAAATCATTCATTTTGCTAATATCTAATGGAAAACAGTGAAAAGACAGAAATAAAAAAAAACAGCAAGCACTTTCAAATCTTGTTACTTATTTAACCCTTAAATGCCTGGTGTTGCTTTTCGGCAACATACCTAATTTAGGCTCTAAAATACTATTGGAATAATATTGAAGCTATAATGCCTAAAGTTGCCAATAAAATACATTCTGAAAATATTATTAAATCGATTTTCAACATTTAGATGGAAACACCTGTGCTGTTTAAGAATAAAGATAGATTTATTTTTTCAAATGTTGCTACTTTTTCTTTTTGTTTTGTTTCGAAACTTGCGAAATACCCTATTTTGGCCTGCAGTGAGTAAGTAAAATTTATTTCTTATTCTAGTTCCTAAAATTCTTGTGTGTTTAATATTGTAGAATTTTTTCAAGGAAAATTATTTTTTCAATTAAACACCAGTATTGCCGATTAGTAACAAACTGTTTTTTAGCCGTAAACAATACTTAATACAAAATATGATTTTTAAAAGTATTTTTCCCATGATTTTTTTTTTAAATGAAAGCCAAAACACATTATTACAATAATTTCTGAAAAGTCAGGCATTTAAGGGTTAAAGTACATTTTTTAGTACATTTCTCTTTCACATACTGGCAAAGAGTAAGTAAAAATGTTTCTTTTAAAAAAGTGGTGCGAACCGAATAATTTGTGTTACAGAAGTGCTTGAGAGGAGTACTTCGACCGCCGAGGGTTAACAACAAAGTTCATTAATTCTTAGATATGTACAAACCTTGTGATCACCATTTTAAAATGTTAAGAGTGGAAGACCCTTTAGACGCCTCAAAATAGGTAATTTTTCATTAATTTTTTTTAACCCCTTCACGCTCGAATTAAATTACGGTTAAAAAATTCAAATTGATTATTGGCACCACTTTTATGAAAAAGAAATATTCACCTTATTTAATGACAGGAAAAGCGATACTAAAATATAGCGAATTTCACTATTTTATTAAACTGGTGGGAACCAAACAATCTGAGTGAAAGACGCAGCCCGTGAATATGACGGGAGCGAAAATTAAGGGGTTAAAGGTGATAAAATAATCCGATCATTTTGAAACTGTAAGATAACTTTATTACATCTTTGCAAAGTTAAAAAAAAAGCGTATTTCCAAAAAAAAAAATTTCGGGCGTCTCAGGCGCGAGGCTAAAAAGTGCTTCGCTCGTCACTCTTTTTATGTTGATCTGAAAAAAAAAAATATTTTTTTTTTCTAACATATGCACGGGTAAGATAAGCCTATAAAACTATAAAAAAGTATAAAGTAAAAAATTAAGTATGGTTTTTAATAAAATGTTCGGATTTTTTACTATTTTTTCGACATTTTTCATTCCTAAAAACTTGTTTATTTACACAAAATCTTTTAAACTTTAAGTACATACTTCCGGTAATGATATAAAGAAAAGACTCGCCAAAAATCAGCCAAATCGACCGATAACTTTTTAAGTTACATCACGAGCAGTTTTTGAAAATACAGTTTCGAGATAATCGCCTTTAAAGTTTCCGTACGATAAAATTACTGGTTTTAATGACTTACCGTTAAATCAGCGATCCCAGGTGCATATAATAGACCTTCAGATTTGTAGAAAAGCTAGTTTTCTTCGAGTTGCTGCTGTTTTCGGGCTGTACGAGCTGCTTTTGACTGAAAAAGACTCCCCCGGTTCTGTCTCGTTACTCGCGCCTCATCGGCGTTTTCGGCAAAAACGTTGGCATAGATGCCAACAACAATATTTAAATTATCCGTAACTCTAAGAACGGAAGAGTAACCTTCATTAAATATCCCAGCTGCGATGTATGCTGAAATTTCAGCAATTTGTTGTCCATAATGCAGGTTTTTTGGAAATAACTGACAAAATGTTGCGTTAAAACTTTCGCTAGTGTTCTGGGTATGGCCACCCTATAATCTTTGGAGTACATCATCTGAAGATAAATCTTGGCAGATTGGTAGGAAATGCTCTTAAAGTTCTTGAGGAAGTAAGGGAGGAAGATCGTTTAATCTTCGCTAGTGCAACTTGCAGCGTCTGGCGCTCTCGATTAAAAGTGGGAAAACTCTATTAATATTGAATATTTTGATTTTTCCTCTTGCCAATATATATTCTCAAGATATTATATTTTCGAAATATGACAAGAAAAAAAATCGATTTTTTGAAGTTTCTAAAGGGACTTCTCCCCTTAAAGCAAACGGGGTGCTTTCGTTTATTCCTAACATAAATTTGTAAAAAATACCATTAAAAAATGTTTCTACTATACTTACGCATCCCGATACACAAACTTTGAAATCCTTTTTCGAAAATATATCCGATCATAGAATGCGTAATTTATGATGATAATGCGCGATTTAAATCTAGAAAAGAAAGAAAAAATACCCTACTTAACCCCTTCGGGACGGGAGCCTATTACGAGATTTTTAATCTTTGGTCACCGTTTTTTAAAAACAGAAATTTGTGTCTTGTTGAATCGAGAAAATGTGCTGATTAAATAAGGCAAATTTTACAGTAAAATTTTACTGGTGAGGAAAAACAAGGATTCTGAGCGCTTCATGCGGCACGTATACGTGTCGCTCGTCCCCAAGGGGTTAAGTGGACGAGGAAACTACAAACTCATTTTATTATTATTTTTTCTTTAATTTCACTTGAAATACGATTCAAGGGCACACTGTATGCATTATGGCATATATGCATCACACAAAAAATTAAAAAAAATATTTTGCTATAAAAATAAGGGATTTTTCTGAATATTTTAAACGTTAGGAAGAACATTTTAAGATGTCCCAGCGCATTCCATATCAATTTAAATCCCCAATATTTTTATGTATTCTTAGTTTATATATACAAATAAAACCGTGCATCAAATTTTATATGTTTGGATATAACGGTAAAAAAAAAAATTCGAAATTTTATGAAATTTTCAGCATTTTTGCATCCACTTTCTGCACTTAACTACGTTTAACTTTTCCAATTATATTTAGTTTAAAAAAACTATACACAGTTTTATTTGTATATATAAACCAAACTTGCATAAAAATAAAGGGACTTTAATTGATATGGAATGCGCATGGTGTGTTTTGAAAAGTTCTTCATAACACTTGAAATATTCAAGAAAATTTATTATTTTTATCCAAATTTTTTTTTTAATTTCTTGTGTTATAAATATATACCTTAATGCATACAGGGTGATTCTAAATTCATGGTACAAACTTTATAGATTGGTACAGAACACTGTGACAATCATTTATTGTACAAGAATGTATGGGTGCAAGTGACGTGTTGAGGTACAATCACCAGGGTGTCATTTTGGCCCCTTTCTATATTTCAAAATTTCTCATTCATACCAGAAATTTCCTATATTGTTATTTTCTTT
The DNA here is from genome assembly GCA_963932465.1 of Maratus speciosus. NCBI lineage: Eukaryota > Metazoa > Arthropoda > Arachnida > Araneae > Salticidae > Maratus > Maratus speciosus. The sequence continues at coordinate 138,961,734 of OZ010793.1, forward strand.
ATTTAAGACAGACATTTCATGATTACATAAAGAAAAAAATTCTTCTTTGAACATTTCCGATATGAAATCGAATTTTTTTAAATAAAAAAAAACTTTATTTCTATATTCATGTTTGACAGATTTGCGTCTTTTTTTTTTTTTTTTCAAAAATTTCGATTTCATACCGGAAATTTTCAAAGAAGAATTTTTTTCTTTATGTAATCATGAAATGTCTGTGCTAAATAAAGAAAAGAATAGTATAGGAATTTTCTCGTATGCATGAGAAATTTTAAAATAAAAAAGGGTCAGATTGGCCCCCCCGATATTTGTACCTCAACGCGTCACTTCGGCCCATACATTCCTATACAATAAATGATTGTTACAGTGTCCTGTGTAAACCCTTAAAGTTTGTTCCATGAATTTAGAATCACCCTGTATGATGTGCCCTTAAATAGTATCCAAAGAGAAATTGAAAAATAAATAAAATAATGAGTTTGAAGATCCCTTGTCCCCTTAACCATTTGAGGGGCAAGTAATTGTATTTCGGTAATGTCGAATTCACACCGTAATCTGCAAAAAGATTTGTTGCAAATAAGGAAAAGCAACATTATTTTCTTTTCTTTTTTCCCCATCAAAGTTAGAAAAGTAAAATTTAATTAATTTTTTTCTGGTGCATATCTTCATTTTTCGTAGGTGGAATAAAATATATCCAACCGCCCCTCAAGGGTTTAAATAAAAAAAACATCTCACAGTTTGCTAAATAAATTTACTAATTTACAATATGTCATTCAGCTTTTTCTTTCGGAAGTTTATTTATAATTGCTGATACTCTTGTAATAATTTTAGAAATGCCATAGAAAGAGCCTTCAGTATTTTGAGGTTGTTCTTTAACCCTTGGGGACGAGCGACACGTATATGTGACGCATGAAGCGCTCAGAATCCTTGGTTTACCTCACCAGTAAAATTTTACTGTAAAATTTGCCTTATTTAATCAGCGCATTTTCTCGATTCAAGAAGACACAAATTTCTGTTTTTTAAAAACGGTGACGAAACATTAAAAATTCCGTAAAAGGCTCCCGTCCCGAAGGGGTTAAGATGTAGTTCAAAAATAACAATAAATTTCATTTTCCGTAGGTGGAATAAAATATATCCCACCGCCCCTCAATGGTTTAAATAAAAAAACATCTCACAGTTTGCTAATTAAATTTACTAATTTACAATATGTCATTCAGCTTTTTCTTTCAGAAGTTTCTTTATAATTGCTGATACTGTAATAATTTTGGAAATGCCATAGAAAGAGCCTTCAGTATTTTGAGGTTGTTCTTTAAGATGTAGTTCAAAAATAACAATAAATTTGCTTCTAATAGAAAGTATGAATTCTTTTTTTTATCACTAAATCCAGCAAAAGAAGAAATATATATCGAGAAAGCTGAAGACAAAAAAAAAATTAGCTTATGATTTCTGTTTCCTGTTGACAAGAAAACAATTAGGAAAATGCATAGCACTGTTGAAAACCCAATTTCATGTATTCGCTACTTCCTCTGTCCCAAATTAGTTGCTACATTTGATTACTTTTGTACTGAATATTGATACTGATGATTTTATGAGTTTGTTTGAATATTTTTCAGAGATTTCAGGGTGCTATGTTGTCAACCAAGAACCTTTATTTACCAAACATTCCCTCTGTCTCTCCTTAAACAGGTACCAAATTAGTTTTAAAAATCCAGGTTTCACGTGCTCTTAAGCCACTCCCTATTTTGTAATGATTCTTCCACCAGTAATCGCATAAAACTATTTTCTAGCTAATGAATCGTTAATTCTTTAGGAAGAAAATGATCGTTATGGTATACTGGTGGTAGAGTCCTTACAAAATGGTGTCGATCTACTAAACTGCCTCGGAAGTTATTTATGACTCCACCCACTTGAAATGTAGCAGCTAATTTGAGACAAAATTTTCGACCTAAATGTCGCAACTAATTTGGGACGGAGGGCGTATATACTTGTAGCGATCTTATCTAACTTGATCAGTATAAAGCGAGTTACTAGCTTAGAGTAAATGGCTTGGCCTTTTGCTCGACGCTAACGTTCTCGCCTCCTGATCATGAGATCCCTGGTTCATATCCCAGCCGAGCCAATCCCCCACTCTCTTCTCTTTGGTGTCCCTGAAAAACACGCAACTTTCAAGATCCTTCAACAACAATCATCTCATCTCATAACCAACAGACCAACAGATGGCAGCACCAAATAAATCATCTCCAGCAATCAAAGCCTGTGAAACGCTCACAACTCAAAGTCTGTCATCCCGCGAATCGCACATGCGTACGACAGTAACACTCACGAATGCATATCGCTCTTCAGATGTCAGCTATACGTCTTTCTCACCGAGGACGGAGTGTGTAGCGATCTCATCTCACTTGATTAGTATAAAGTGAGTTGCTAGCTTAGAGTAACTGGGTTGGTCTTTTGCTCGACGCTAACGTTCTCGCTTCCTGATCAAGAGATCCCTGGTTGAAATCCCATCGGCACCAATCCTCTACTTTCTCTTCATACTTATTACCATCAAAAGTCGGGAAAATATCCGAATCCTTTTGTGCCACTGTGTATGATCTACACACTATACACACAACTATATTTTAAGAGTGCGCTGTTTAGTATATTTCTGGTCTACATACTGTCAGAGTGTAAGAAAAAATGTTTCTTAAAAATAAGTTGTGGCAACCGAATAAATTTCTGTAACAGATGCCTATGTGATGATGGAATTAACATATCATCACATGTCATTATTTATACCTCTTTTAAAATTATATTACCTTTTTAAAAAAAATTTAATTTAATCGATTATTCTTTACCTTTCCATAAATGTATATCTATTGAGTGGTTCGGAAAGTCGTGTCCGTTTGGGAAAATCTATTGATACCGAAAAATTCTGCCCAGTAATTATTAGACATTGTATATCGGAATCAATGTCTAATAATTAAATGATAGCATTTCCCCAATTGAGTTTTCCCAAACGGACACGACTTTCCGGACGACCCGATATCTATTTATATAAAATCCAAGTCTCTGTGTGTCCCTCACTATTCCGGTAGGACCGCCTCATTGAAATGAGCAATTGTTGAAAAATATTAATGCAGGGTTACCACAGTAGCGCCAAATGTTAGCCAACTTGGCGATAGCTGGCTAATTTGGCGAAATTCCCATTTAAAACCATTAATCTTTCATAGTGGAGGTCACCGAAATTTAATTTAAACTCCACTCTTTTAAGATATTTTTTCGAAATCTATGGGTGAGAATTTAAAGTACATCTTTACATCTTCCTCCCGATGCTACTAATAAAATAACCGCCAATAGACAACGATGTACTGTGTGAGCTCCTAACTGCGCCATTTTAATGTGCTTTAGGTACTTTTCCAGTATAGGTGCCTTGGCGAAAAAGGAAATTTGGTAACATATTTTCCGGGAACTTATTCACTGTTTCATTTTATATACACACACATTTTTTTCGATATTTATACGATTTATTTAACATAAAAAAGCCGTTTCTCTAATTTTATACAGAAACAGATGTAATTTGTAAATAAAAACATCAATAATATACATATAAAACAAACAAAAACGCTCATCAAATTTGTTTTCATAGCTGTTTATATGATTTGACAACAAATCTCGATATTTTTCCGTTATACGAACACCATGCCAAAAAGTATGCTAATGCGCCAATTATTTCAAAATGCTAAAAAATATTTGTAATTTTATGCCAGTAGCTTAATATGAGTTTTATTTTATTGCTTTATTTTATAGCAGTTATTTGTTCACTTATTTTAAGTATATATTTGTGATTTGATGAAATAGCTCGTAAAAGTCTGGAATTTTCAAATGTTATATTTTTTAAATGCTCACTTTAGTATCGAAAATGGTTTTTCTTTTATTTTTCAAATGCATCAATTCACGATTTTGCGCCAACTATTACGCTTGGCGACAATGGTGCCCGCATAACGGAAAAGTACCCAAATCTCACTTTCTGATGCCAAAATTACACCAAGCTTATTTTAAAAAAATGCCAAAGCCCCTACAGTGGAAAAGTACCAAACTGTCTATTATTTTGCGCTATCCGTGTTATAGTTTGGACTATATGCAAGGGGAGTGGAGCGAAGAGTTTAAACATTAAATATTAAAGTTTCGGCACTTTATTTATAATTTTATCCTCGATATTTTTCCGTTATACGAACACCATGCCAAAATGTATGCTAATGCGCCAATTATTTCAAAATGCTAAAAGATATTTGTAATTTTATGCCAGCAGCTTAATATGAGTTTATTTTAGTGCTTTATTTTATAGCAGTTATTTATTCACTTATTTTAAGTATATATTTGTGATTTGATGAAATAGTTCGTAAAAGTCTGGAATTTTCAAATGTTATATTTTTTAAATGCTCACTTTAGTATCGAAAATGGTTTTTCTTTTATTTTTCAAATGCTTCAATTCACGATTTTGCGCCAACTATTACGCTTGGCGACAATGGTGTCCGCATAACGGAAAAGTACCCAAATCTTACTTTCTGATGCCAAAATTACACCAAGCTTTTTTAAAAAAATGCCAAAGCCCCTACGGTGGAAAAGTACCAAACTGTCTATTATTTTGCGCTATCCGTGTTATAGTTTGGACTATATGCAAGGGGAGTGGAGCGAAGAGTTTAAACATTAAATATTAAAGTTTCGGCACAGATGTCATATACGCCCCATATTGGCGCGATTTTTTTCTGACGCCAGTGTCATATACACAACGGGTACTTAACTGGCGCCAAAGTGTCGTAATTTTGCTTGATATGGTAATCCGGATGTTGTTGTTTATGATGTTGATGTTTTCGCCAAATTGGCGTTGGAAAAAAATCGCGCCAATATATGATAACGTAATATATGACAACTGTGCCAAAGTTTCTATAAAGCAGTATAAGACTAAAAAATTAAGAATAAAATAAATGCAAAATAAGATTAAAGAAGAAAGAAAAATCATCCGTTAAGCATGGAATATGAAACACTTTCCAACACATCCTAAATGCTTTAACAAAACTTCGTTATTTAGGGAAATAAGGTAAATAAGATAACGTTACTTCTTAGATATCCCGTCGACCAACTTCGCCAAATTATATAAATCGCCAAATCAATAGTAAAACATTAATAAAAATACAAATAAAACGTCGAATTATTGGTTTTATTGGCCATTATTGGCATTTAATTAATTAATTAATGGCAACCATTATTGGCAATTAATCTTACAATTTGGCGACAGTAATTTAATCGACGGGATAACTAAGAAGTACCAAGATAACTAAGTAAACAGTTTAGAAAACGCATAAAAAATTTAAAAATTGATTTCAGCAGTTACCGTCCATAGCCAATAGTACCGTTATTACATGCCACTATTTAGCTATAATTAAATTTAAACTATTCTTAAAACTACTGAAATCACATTTCCAGATATTATCATCAATAGACGGTTGTGTATCCAATTCTTTGCGTGACCATGTATATCATTTTATCTATATTCCACAAACATTTCTTAGGAAACTAAATGCAGTTCAGCGTAAAAATGCATAACTCCTTTAAAAACCACCTTTAAGCAATTTACTCTCATACTCAGTAACCCTTACGAATTCTTTTGTGTAGCCCTGCATATGAACTGTAGCATTTATACACACAGTATAGTATGCATAAATGTAGTGGGTACAGATGTCATATTCGCCCCATATTGGCGCGATTTTTTTTGTCGCCAATATCATATAGGCAACAGGTACTTAACTTGCGCCAAAGTGTCGTTATTTTGCTTGATGTGGTAACCCGGATTATATTGTTTATGCTGTTGATGTTTTCGCCAAATTGGCAACCGAAAAAAATCGCGCCAATATGGGGCGAATATGACATCTGTGCCATGTAGTGAAACATAAAAGCGCATATCATAATTAAAAATGCATTTCTAGCAAAGTTTCTTGGCGAGAAAGAAGTTTGCCAACGTATTTTCTGGCAACCTATTTACTGCTTCATACTCACAAGCAATTTTTTCCATATGTATACAATTTGGCACAGATGTCATATACGCCGCATATTGGCGCGATTTTTTTTCGACGCCAATTTGGCGAAAACATCAACAGCATAAACAACATTCGGGTTACCATTACAAGCAAAATAACGACACTTTGGCACCAGTTAAGTACCCAGTGCGTATATGACATCGGCGTCAAAAAAAAAAAAATCGCGCCAATGTGGGCGTATATGACATCTGTGCCGGCAATTTAATATAAAAAAAGCTATTTATCCATTTTTATAAAGAAACAGAAGTAATTTTTGCACATATGTCATATACGCATGGGGGTTGGCGTGATTTTTCTATGACGCCAATTTGGCAGAAATCTCGCTTTCGAATACCAGTTACTTATATATTTTTCAATTATTTGCTATCATTTTGAAAAGGAAATAACTATAAATAAATAAAAGTTTAAATAATAACTATAGAACAAAGCAGTTTATATAATTAAAAAATAGAAAATAAAAGTAAACAAACAATTTATTAATAAATAAGAAACAATAGCCGGGTTACCATAGCAGGCAAAATAACACCATTTTGGCACCAGTTAGGTATCCCGGTTCATATCTGAAATCTGTGCCGTAATTTGTATATAAAAAAAATTATATATATTTAGAAACGATTTTTTGGTACTGATGTCATATTCGCCCTATATTGGCGCGATTTTTTTCGGTTGCCAATTTGGCAAAAACATCAACAGCATAAACAACATAATCCGGGTTACCACATCAAGCAAAATAAAGACACTTTGGCGCAAGTTAAGTACCCGTTGCCTATATGATATTGGCCACAGAAAAAAATCGTGCCAATATGGGGCGAATATGACATATGTGCCGATTTTTTTACGCATATAAGTGCATATATAAACAAAGATAAAAGTTCCTTAGATTTGTTTTCATAGCTGTTTACATACTTTCGCAACATATCTCACTTTCTGATGCCCGAATCGCGCCAAGCTTTTTTTTAAAATGGGCTATAATGGAAAAGTACTTAAATAAATGGTACAGATGGCATATTCGCCCCATATTGGCGCGATTTTTTTCGGTTGTCAATTTGGCGAAAACATCAACAGCACAAACAACATATTCCGGGTTACCACATCAAGCAAAATAACGACACTTTGGCGCAAGTTAAGTACCTGTTGCCTATATGATATTGGCGACAGAAAAAATCGCGCCAATATGGGGCGAATATGACATCTGTTCCAAATAAATAATTAACAGAAATAACAAATTATACAAACTAAAACTTTTTATTTCGAGATCAAAGCATTGTTTTTAATTTCGATTAAAAATACATATATCCTTGGATAACTTCAATTGAAATTAGTTTCACAGCTTAATATCTCATTCCATAAACCTAAACAAACACAAGTGATTCATTCATCGTGAAACGTGAAAAATATTAAATCATTGAGGTAATCATTCACAAAGTAAGTTCTCCAACAATCAATGGACAATATTCTAATGACGTCATAGTAGGTAAAATGGTGGCGATATCGTTTGTTTATGGTTTGTAATTACAAAGATTTAATTTTGCAATGTCTCTTAGTTAAATTATTTTATTGTCATATTTATGAGCTCACAACAAAAGCCTATTTTTTCATTATTTAGTTATTAAAGACGGAAAAAATCATAAATGCATGATTTGAAAATTTTAAATAATTTTCTTTCTTAATACTAAAAAATAACATTGGGAAGTAACAGCGGGTTTAAGTTAAATAAGTTTAACTGTTTAATTCTGTTGTAATATTCAAAATAACTGTATTTATTAGATTTCAGTACTCAACAGCAGGGCCCGATTAAACTTTGAAGTTAGAGGAATTACAATGTCATTTCAGGACCTTTCTTTCGGAAAAGCTTTTCTAAATTCCATATATACATGGAAAATCTTCAGTGTTAGAAATATTATTCCTAGACTGACATAACACGAGAACGGCCTGCAATTTTACACAAGTTTTTGAAAGCTACTTTGTATCAGAAATTTTACTAAAAACTGGTTACTTTTTTGTTATAGTGGCCCACACTATTAGGATTATGACAAGTTGCAGCCAATTTCGCCAACGTCGTAACCAAGATCGTGAAGCACACACATATAATACCATATAATACCATTTCATGAAATCGTATACGATAATTTAATAGTTTTTAACCTTACTTTAAGTGTATTATTTATTTATTTTTAAGGCTCAACAATCTAAATTGTCCAATATATGAGTTTTAAAAAATGTAAACAAAGATTGAATAGACATAACCGCAAATAGCCTCAAATCTGCATAACACATGGAACCAAACTGTGCAGATTAGTGGTCTTCTACTGTATACAGTTTTTCATAAATGTGTTTCGTTCTTAAAATGTGTCATTTTCATATATCACTGCGGAACAAGCGAGAAAACTCATATTCTTGCACATGAGTTGTATATATCTTTATATCTAAATTTCCGTCATTTTTGACGGGCTACCTTTCTAGTTTAATATATTCTTTTGCGCTTGATAAATTACATTCACTTTATATTCTGAGGTCAAGTAAATCAAATACAAAGCTACTTTCTCATCTTCTATGCATTACTGTGCAAGGCATACTTTTCTTTCCGTTAACAAATATATATATGTAAAAGATATTCTTTGAGAATGTGCTTCTTTCCAGCTGTAATTTAAACACTTTATTAATCCTCAAATTGGTAGTCAATCCAAATGATTATTTCGTTTCTAAAAGATCTACTGTGTTTATGATAACGAAAACGACAGGCATGCAGTAATGTCTAAATGGGTGCTCCTAAATATAATTTCGCCATTTTCTCAGTCTCGGCATCGAAATAAGTACGTTAAACATTCGGTTACATCAGCTAATTAATCATTTAGCTTATTTGGAATTCAAAATTTCCGTTAAATGACGTACTTTTGGGGGTTATAATTGTGCAAAGTTCAAATTTGTGTGACTCGATGCACTTAGAATCAAATGAGGTAAACATATAGAGCAGTTCTTATCTAATTATACCGGGGGTCACCCCGCGAGAGTATTTCATCGCGTGTATTTTTTTTTAATAAATGCCACGTGCATAGCTTGGACCTATTTATTGTGTCTCTCCAATTACCTGAGGTTTTGCATGTACGCAAAGCATGGAACTATTAACCCCTTGGGGACGAGCGGCACGTACACGTGCCGCATGAAGCGCTCAGAATCCTTGTTTTCTCTCACCAGTAAAATTTTAGTGTAAAATTTGCCTTATTTAATCAGCGCATTATCTCGATTCAAGAAGACACAAATTTCTGTTTTTAAAAAACGGTGACAAAAGATTAAAAATTTCGTAAAAGGCTCCCGTCCCGAAGGGGTTAATAAAAAGGAACTGACATATCCTAAAAATAGTGAAGCTTCAACTATAACCGCTTTCTTAGAGGTTAATTACCGCCGGTAGAAACATCCACCAGTAAATAGAAACAGAAATTCGTACTTAACACCTTATTCATGTAAAATTTCAGTCGCAAATAATGGCAGAAACACGTATTCCTTTTTACTGGTGGAAGTTTAATTTAGTAGTAGTCAGATCTTGCGTTTCCGCCATATTGTGACAACCTAGACAACATACTGTCAGTGTCATTGAAAATTATTTTAATACCTTGGTAAACTGACGCCAGTAAAGTAAAGAATAAATAAATAAATAAATAAATTACCATATTTCTAAGAATATATATTTCTTTAAATAAGGCGCTTTAATAAAACGAAATTTCTATTAAAATTGACTGGTGGTAAGTTTGCCATGGCGGTAAACAGAAACTGCTGATCCTATTTAATAAAACAGCCGCCATCTTGTGACAAACTCCCTCAGTTACTTCACCCGCAACTGGTAGATAGCGCACTATATGTCTCCTCCTCTGTATTCATAACTCCATTACGCAAAGTACTTTTAATTGATACGGCTGATTTTATACGACTAAAATAACTGTTAAAATTTAAATCAATTTATCTTTAAATGGATAAACAAATCACCAGTATAGCCTGTGCCTGGGAGGAGTACTTCGAAGCAAAGGGTTAACCCTATCCGGCACTGGCAAATTTTGTTGTAAAATGATGAAATCTTCGACTGACACCGGAATTTACATACGACTTTTTTAGAAATTAAAAACCTGTTACTTTATACTTTCATTGTTACTGCAAAATTTTATTAAAATATTCTTGGTGTCTTTTGTAAGTTTGGAATTAAAATTATGCATCCCTACCCGGGCACACTGCGTCGGAAAGGGTTAACAGCACAGTTTATAAATTCATAGATATGACCAAACCATGCTGTCAGTGTTGCCAGTGGGCTACTTTTTTAAAATTCAGATTTCTTGATTGGCACCACTTTTTTGAAATGGTAAAATTCTCCCTGCTTTCGCCTTAATTAATTTGTCATTAAATAAGGCCAATTTTACCATTTCAAAAAGTGGTGCCAATCAAGAAAACTGAATTTAAAAAAAAGTAGCCAACTGGCAACACTGCATGCGATCACCATTTTAAAATGCTAAAGCGAATGAGATAACTTCACATATTCCCAACATAAAATTGCAAAAAATATTATTTAAAAAAGTTTGTATTATAGCATAAGGGCTGCCTAGCCCTGTAGTATGCATTTTAGAAACTCACTTGGCTTCGTTCCAAATTTATACCGGGTGTAGATATTTTTACGTAAGATGTGTTACTTCTAAAATGATATTGTGACTTCTTAAAAACTTAACAAATATTTATTCGCAAATCTTGATCATGAGTATATTCCAAGATATTATTAGGATCTCTCCTTCATAGCTTCTTCTAGAAGCGAACATTATTACACAATATCGTTACATCGGTTCGGTGGTTCAATCATACAACAAACACTGAAGTGTTCTCTTCATTTCACTTCAAAGTGGGGGTTATCGAATTAGCAGCGACACCTGCCTTTTATTGCACATTTTCGACATGCATAGCGAGACAAAAACTGTGTAGTCTTTTTTTGAAAATATATCCAATCATAGAATGCGTAAGTTACGATAATATTGCATTCTTTTAAAATAAGAAAAGATATACCACACTTAAATAAAAAATATATCTCACTGTTTACTAATCAACTTCACTAATTTACAATATGATGATCAGCTTTACTTATAATTACTGATAATTTTTTAATAATTTTAAAAAGGCCATTTGAAAGAGCCTTCAGTATTTTGAAGTTGTTCTTTAAGAGGTAGTTCAAACATAACGATAAATTTACTTTCAATAGAAAGAATAAATTCTATTTGTTTTACCACCAAATCCAGAAAAAGAAGAAAAATACATCGAGAAAACTGGAGACAAAGTTTCTCATTTCCTTATTCTATTGTCAAGATAGAAATTTTTAAGTGTTTCTGAAACACTTTAGATTGAAAATAAAACAATCTGGTAAATGCCCGATTAAAAGTTCTCCAAATTTTATATTACGAGTGTCAAAGCAGACAAGAAAGTAAACAGTTTCTAACACTTGTCTTCTCTTTCTCCTCCTGACCGAAAGACGACTATAGGTGCAACGTATTTATATAATTACGAACGCACCTAAAAAGGGGTTAGTTTACAATAAGTAGAACTTAATCCAATGACTAAATCAAATAGCAATAGTAAAGACACCAATTGAAAATAACAACATCAAACACGCATATTTATCTAACGATTATTTTATGTACATTTTACAAAATATTCAGTACGAAAATAGAAAAAAATAATATGCTGGCTGACTCTTTCCTTTACATCACCAATATCAGTTGTAGAAAAATATATAACAATAGGAATTGCGTAATGAAGTTGTTATAAATTACATTTTTGATGTTCCTAATGGCAACGTACCAATTTAACATCCAACTACTATTCTCATGTAAGGCGCATTTAGAAGTGATACTAAGAGCTATTATAAGTGAGGCGCGTTGCACATTACTAAACAAATTGCCCATACACATGGACGTAAATGGTATATTTTAAATGAGTATGGAGAAATTTAAAATTATTTAATTTATGAAATATGTTACACTGACAGCATGAAAACCAAATCTGAAAATCAAAGCAAGAACTATCATATTTATAGCAGTTTATCTAAACCATTGTTTCACAAACTTTATTCTTAAGTGTGTTTCTTGAATTTGGGAAATTGTTTCGCGACCCATCTAACATGTAAATATAAAGAGGATTTTGTATAATCTGTCTTGGGTAAAAGCTGAAATTTCGTACAAAACCTACATACAAAATATGTTATACATATATACAAAAAGTACTATGTATTTCTAAAGAGAATAATGTCAACAATAATAATTCTGTATAATAATAAACATGATATTTTTTTCTAAGCATAAAAATACATGTTTATCAATAATCGCGTAATATTTTCAAAAAAATAAATTATATATATAAACTCGGTTTATGGCGTCAGATGCCGCGATTCGAAAAGTCTACAAGAGCCTTTTCCTGTTCTTCTGGTCAAGGGTCCACTGCTCCTCCAGACCTCTGCTCCTCATTGCCTTTTCAATATCATCCATCCAGTTCTTTCGTGGTCTTCCCCGTTCTTTTTTTTTATTTGTCTTATAATTAACTTTCTCGCTGCGTAATTGTTTTATTAAAATAGCGTCAAAATAATTATAATAGTTTCTTTTGTCACCGGTTTTTCAAAACAAAACTTTTTGTCTATTTTAATCCGGAAAATAATCAGTTAATCCGGGGAATAATCAAGGAGGATTAATTAGACGGAAAAATGCATCCCGGAGAAAATCTCGGGTTGCGCAGCGAGAGGGTTAAATGCGATTTTGGGTAGTCTTTCAGCACTCATTCTTTTAACATGACCATACCAGATCAATTGCTTTTTTTATATAATCCAGTATGGTTTATTTTATATTCATCATTTCCTTGATTCTTTCATTTCTTATTATTTCTATTCTTGATATCCTGCATGATCTCCATAGGCATCCATTTCTACTGACGCGAATTTCTTTCTTTCTGCGCCATAATTCTCCATCCTTCTGCTCCATATATCAATATGCTCTTTACAAAAGAATTGTATGTATTATACCTTCTTTTTCTTGAGATCTTCTTAATAAACCAAATAGAATTAAATAGTCTCCTTCCTTCTCCATCCTTCTGCTCCATATATCTATATGCTCTTTACAAAAGAATTGTATGTATTATACTTTCTTTTCCTTGAGATCTTCTTAATATACCAAATAGAATTAAATAGTCTTCCTCCTTAAATAGTCCTCTTAAATAGTCCCTTTTTCTCCTGAGAAATTCTGCATTCAATTTCCTGTGAGTCTGTTCCTTCTTTATATATGTCTACACCATGATATTTATAATGCTCATAGCTTTCTATAGAATAAAATTACATAAATTAATTTTAAATTAATTCGATTTTAAGGTAATTTAAAACATTTTTGAACGTTAATTAATTAATTAATTAATTAACCCTCTCGCTGCGTAAGTAATTATTCGCGATGAGAGCCTATTACAGAATTTTTAATCTTTTATCACCGGTTCTTTAAAGCAGAAATTTTTGACTATCGTAATCGGGGAGGGGGGGGGATGTCCTGATTAAATCAGGCAAAGTTTTCGCTAAAAAATAACTGGTGAGAAGAACCAAATATTAATTTGACAGGAAAATCCAGCGAGAGGGTTAACCCTCTGTCTACCAGAAGGGTCCAATGGACCCGACATGTATATTCAAAATATCTATTCAAACCAGAAAATTTCTTCAAAACAAACTAAATGTATAAATCAGACAATAATAAGTTAAATAAACAAATTAAATAGTTTTAAGTAAAAATTCTGGTGTAGAATGTTTTTATAAAACTTGAGTAAAATTTCCGGTAGTTCTAGGGTTAATATTTAATTGATTTCATTAAATTCGTTAAATGATTTATAACAATATTTTGTATCAATACTATTGTACATATCAGAATTAAAACTTGCAAGTTTTAGTGTCAAGTTGCTGTCAACAGAAAGATTAATCAAACACTACGAATTCAGCAAATTACATACTTGTGCTTCTTCACAATGTTTTGCTTTAAATTCGTAATGCATTCTCATACTTGCCAACTTACCTATAATTTCCGTAAAACTGCACCAATATCTCCTGTAGTAAATAAACACGTGTTGAACAAAATATATATATATCTATATATATATATATATTACGCTATCGTACGTGGCACAGAAATCGCGATTATTTGTTAATTGTTTAATGGTAAAACCTGAATGAAACGCAATCTCATTGGTTATTGGATAGCGTTTAATGCATCTATATACCTATAAGAGAGGTTACTATAGGGGGGGGGGGCTGTTCTGTCGCCAAATGCCGCCAAGTTTATCGCCAACTTGACGATATAGCGCAAAATTTGGAGGCCAAAATTAGCCGCTAGGAGTGGCGCCAACATGGCGATATCTCTACTATTTCGCCGAATTCCCATAGACTTCCCTTGTAAAACAAATAGGGTTTACTTGCTTACAGAAAGTCAACAAATTGAGATATTTTAATGCAACAAAAACTAATATTAGCTTAAGGGATTATATTAATTATATTTAAGGGAGTCCAAGTAAATTAAATTATGAATAATGCTTAACATGCTTTCCCCATTTAAGGTAGACCAAACTGTTCGCCAAACGCGGCTAGTTTATTAAAATGTGTCTTGTTTTGTGTTCCTTCTATGAATTAGTTCATTCGTCTGTCATTTTCTTTTTGGATCTAATGGAATACTTTTACTTTCTCACTTATACTTTGTTAAGATTTTAAGTATTTTAACTTAATATTAACTTGTTTAATCTTTTTATTACATTACGTTTCGTGGCTTAGCCCTTTGAATGGCGCCGTTTGCAGTCTGCAAACAGTTAATTTTAATGCCTAAATTGCCAAATGGCACCAGTAAATTTTTAGTACAATTTCGATTTCATAATATACGTGGGGGGGGGGGGAAAGCTGTTGATTATTTTCAAATAAATTTGTTTGCTAATTGTGGTGCGAATTAATTATCTGAACATTTTTGGATCAAAAATGCCTTGCCCTGAAAGGGTTAAACACAAAATTAAACAATTTTCTTTCACGGCTCCCTATGCTTCACCTAATCGAATCACTTTAAATTGAAAGTACAGTTTAAAAGCAACTAGACAATCCAGAACACATATAAATTTTTCCATTGTTCCGTATGAGTTTATTTATTGCACAGTTTTTTCCTTTGTAAAAATCGCTTGTTTGACCTCGGACATGCTGAAACAATTTTACGGAAGTTATCGGTGATTTGGCAACTAAGCATTGTCTTCGTATATATTTAATGTCCGTTAAAATTTATAATATATTTTTCAAGAATGGGTCGCTCATTTCTCCACCCACTTGTACGTCGAGAACTATGGTTTTGAAACCGCTGATTTAACACTAGAAATACCGAGAATTTTACTCAAATTTTAGTAAAATATTTCACACCGGAGTTTTTATTTTAAATTATTAACTCATCCATTTAACTAGTTTTTATTTTCTCTGTATCCTTTAAATTAGTTTTATAAAAAAAAAAATTCTGGTTCGAGCTGGGATATATTCATTTGGTAGCAGTCAAAATGACTGCTCGAGGGCTTTCTAGTGTTAAACATATTACTATTACGTAAATTAAAATGAAGATGGATAATGTAATGAAGATGGTTAAGGTATAACATAAGTGGTATACCTTTAAACGCAATAAAAATGAATTTAGACGTTATTAAATTTTTGAATGTATTATAATATCAATTTAACCCTTTAATGCGCAGCTTTGCATATATGCAAATAACCAGGGCCTGATTATCAACGGGGAACACGTACACCAATAAATTTTAAAAGAAAAGTTTGACTTATCTAAACGCCGTTTTCACGTAAAATTTTTGCCATGAATGAGGCAAAATTTTCTGTTTATTTTTAGTGGTAGGAATTTGCCCCGTGGGTAATCAGGCTCTGCAAATAACAGCGTTTTGAAATTAATGGATATTTTAATTCGTATATACCTAATTCATACCAGAAAATTAAAATAGCAATATTTGCTTTAAATAACAAGAGACTTTTCGTATTTAAATAAAGCGAAATTAACCATTGAAACTTTCTGGTATAAAGTCAGATTCTCTGGACCACGTAATTTCTAGAATGTATTCTATCGTGGGAATTAAAGGGTTAAAGGTTAAGCTATATAAATTAAATAATTATATGAAAAAAGTTATTTGGAGACATACTTATTAAAATATTTACTAATTTACAATATTTTAGCGTAAAACATACACGACAGCGTACACCACAGTAGTTTTTACTTATATTGCAGATGTGCAACAGAAGAAAAAATTTACGTATTATATGAAAAATGTATCTCTAATATTTTCGTTATTTTTCTTGTATAATAAACCTTTCAGAGTATCATCTATACTTTTTTCCAAACAAAATAAAAAATCGCGCATTTAAGTGTTAAGGTATGGGCCTACCTTCGAGGCATTTTGTTTTTGAAAAATATGAAATTTTTATAAAACACATGTGTTTTTATTTAAATAAGGGAATAAACCTATGAATTCATATAAATTTCTTATAGAATTTTACTTAACTTTTAAATTTACGCAATACTTAGAGTCAAATTTTAGTAGAGAAAATTCATTTATGCCAAACCTTCTATAATGAAATCTATTCAATATATTTCACTTTTTTTTTCAACAATATATTAGCAAACCACTTACTGTGTTATGAAGCAAAAGATTTGCAATAGCTCTTAAATTTACCAATATATACCACATTTTGTATACAAAACATGGTTTTTTGTGTATTTTTTAATATAAATAGCTCTTAAATTTACCAATATATACCACATTTTGTATACAAAACATGGTTTTTGAAAAAGAAATGTGTATTTTTTAATATAAATAGCTCTTAAATTAATATATACAAAGTTACAAGCTATATTTTGCTTCATACCACCAGATGAGCAGAACCTTGTTACAAAATTTTATTTTAATACCTCAAGAACTTTTTAAGAAAGGATGTTTCTCCTAAACGTACACATTGAAAAACGCAGTTTTCAAGAAACGCAAACTGAGATTTTGATATAGCACGCCAAATGACGTATAAAATATACAACTTTAAAATCCATCATATTTGTAGGAGTTTATTTATTTGTGTATATATTAATATATTATAAATTTGTGTATTAAACAGGGTTCGTACGAGTACCGTTATTTACAAGGCCAAACATCAGTATTTTTTTATAGAAAATAATTCCAGGTTAAACGTGCGACATTTCGCCCTATTTAAGGAGAGATTTTCCATAAGGAAATACTGATACCAAAGAATTTCTCAGCCTGGAAATTCAAGGACCCGTACGAACCCTATTAATCCCTTGAGGGGCGGTGGGATATATTTTATCCCACCTAAGTTTAATTAAGATTTGTACCAGAAAATTTTTACTAAGTTTTACTTTTTTAATTTTGAGAGAAAATTATTGAAAAGTTGCTTTTCCTTATTTAGAAATAAAATTTTTCAAACTTTCCGGTGGGAATTCATCCTTATGCAAACACAATTGCTTGCCCCTTAAGGGGTTAAAATGTATTGTTTATCTTTCTGTGGCTGTTCAAAGGGTCACTTTCGGTTTCAGAAAGTTCATTTCCGGTTTATATTTTGGGCTATGACTTTGCTTCTAATTATCGCTGAACCAACAGTAAGGCCTTTTTGGAATCCTAAATGTTTGAACTTTAATTTAAAATAATTATAAAAAAATCGAAATTTTTCTCGAAAACAGCGATTTGAGGGTTGGCACATACCTTAACCCCTTGAGGGGCACCGGTATATATTATATACCACCTACGATTAATGAAATTTTACACCAGAAAAATTTTATTAAGTTTTATTTTTCTAACTTTGGTGGAAAAAAGCTGTAAAATTGCTTTTACTTATTTTGAAATAGAATTTTTCAAAGATTCCGGTGGGAATTCAGCATTTCACAAACGTAATTGCTTGCCCCTCAAGGGGTTAAACAACATAGTCAATACTTAAAAAAAAATCGAAACTGAAAACAATGACAAGAATCTTTATTATATAGAAAGAAAATATCCGTAAGTAGCACCGACGTCATATTGATGTTAGTAAACAACTGAACAATAAATTTCGCTTTCTCTGCAATTTTTTTTATTTTTTACTTCAAAAACTTCGCACAATTTCAGTTTTTATGCCATCGAAGAGAAAACAAAAATTTTAAATGCAATTTGTTAGAAAACTGTATCTCAATTTACTATTTTTTATGGTTTTTAAATTAATTTTCAAGTATGTTTTTTAAATGTGTCTCAAAGATGACCTTGCAGGCAGATTACGGTGTATAAACCTGTTTTCACTTAAATCAATGTAATTGACTCAGCATTAATTTATTCCCATGTAGTATTACGTAATTAAATTAAAAAAATATATTCCATTTCACAAAAAAATTAATAAATAAATAAAACACGAATTAAGCAGGCATGTTATCGAATTTAAATACCGAAATCATCAAAATCAAAAGTTGTTATGAATATAGAAATTAATCGTGATTAACAAATCATGGTTAATATGAAAGTACCAAAAATGCGTTTTGATATAGCTGGTGGGCAATCTTAAAAAAGCTCAATAAATGTACAAAATCTGTTACAGTTCTCAGTTTAAATAATTGTATCATATGTTCTCGACATTGAACAATATATCGGGTATCTTTAACCCGGATAGAGCAGGCTGGTTCGCCTGGAATAGCAGAAGACATTTCACACAATTTATTTTTCTCGAAAGCGATGCATGACAATAATCTACGTTCATTTTAAGTATCATTATAGACAAAATCGCTTATTACTACGCGCCGTAGGCGATTAAATGTAAAAACGTTTCAGTCATCCATTTAAAAAAATTACACTCGATATGATTTCTATTCTAACTAGTATCCGTCAGGCCGAAATGTCGGAGCATGAAGCCGATAAATTTAACACATAACATTTTAAAATTTAAAAAAAAAGTTTAATTTTCATGATTATTGCTTAATAGTACAAAATTAAATTTGAAATCACACCCGTTGAATCCTCATTTTCTAGTGTTTAATTCAGTCATCAGTTCTCTCAGATAATGCTCAAATGCTAATTTGTGGCATGATAATCAACAAAATGAACCATTAGCCTGTGGCAAGCCTGGGGTTGAAATTTTGTGTCATAGACAGTATCTTTTACTGTACTCAGTACACCGGTAAGCAATCCGCACTTCATCCAGATATTGGTATGTAACATAACTCTGCATCCAACTGCTGAAAAAAGTCCAGCCTGAAATCCAAACACGTGATCATCTTCACTACATCTTACTTTTAATTATTGTGGTCCGCTAACATTCTTGTCATTGACCACTTTGATTTAAGAAGAACTTCTTGATTATGTTCTTTCGCTAGCTTGTTTTTGGAAAAAAGACATATAGTATCTTGAAATCATTCAAGTTGAGCCGGAAGCAGTGTAGCTTTCTACCATAGCATAAGGGATGAGAGTAGTCTGAAACTTGACCACGCAAAGCGAATATAGAGTCTTTCGAAACTGTCTTTGCTGATCGTCATTTTGTCTCAATGACTTTGTTAATGTGAAGCAATTTTCAAAAGCTCTAAGCATTTTTTGTCTGCGAAGAGCCAAAATGTCTTTTATAGAATGTCTCTTATATAGAGGGATGTCTTTTACGTGATATAACTACCTATACCTCCAAAGATTTAAACAAAGTACCTTTGCGACATCTTTGTTCAAGTTCAGCCATAAGACGACAATTCAAAGTTCGTCAATAAAGATAAATAATACTGTATCCATGCTGAGCTGTAGTTTCTTTTCACCTGACTTTTTAAATCAGCGAACTATTTAAAACACGATGGTTTTTTAAGCACTGAGTGAATTAACTTTCCTTCGACATTAAGCGCAGTAGTACCTGTTAGTGCCAAAAGAATGACAGCTTCTGATCCTAACTGCTCTATAATTGTTTTACTAATTTCTTTGATATTCCTACTTTTTCCAGCTCTTGCTTTTCCAATAATAAAAGTTGACTTAAGGAAAATTGTAACTTTTGTTTGCAATGACGAAAGCTGTTCTGTGCATAACTAAAGTATTTTCTGCTGCTAATCTGTAAATCTGATGTCAGAATTATCAAAATTTTCATGCAGCGTGGTTTGTTGTTCTTTAAAAAAATTCATAAATGTTAAAAGTAAAGAGAATTCATTGAATAAGAGCGTCTACGGTAAAGAGGCCCCATCAGTGGCTGAGAGGTTCTTCTCTCAAAGCTGGTTGTCGGGAGGTGTTAGGTTCGATCCCAATCGCGCCCGTCGGCCGAATCGGTCGGAGTTTTCGTGGTTTTCTTCGAGCCATGGATTTCCATGCGTAAATACGGATTAGGTTCCCTCAGAGAGACCCCCCACGAAGGGCACTTAGGCCTATATCCGTAGTGTAGATAATCGGCCGTCAAAAAAACAACCAACCAACCAATCTACGGTAAAGAGAAAGAATAACCACCGGAGATGTGTTGAGCGATTTTGATTTGTTTAATGTAGCTCCGATCTTTGAGACAATCAAAAATTGGAACTGGATCCATCGAGCTAACGGCAGAAAACTTCAAAGTCCCTTCAAAGATTTGCATGTGCGGCATAGCCCGGACTTATTTAATATGGTATAAGGAAAAGGTTTGTAACACGTATGTAACACGCACACATGGGTAATCTGCTATACTCCTCTATCAAACTTGATACTTTTGTTCATCTGAGTTATTGTTATATCGTTATCCGCGCAATTACTCGTAGACAGCTGGGTTATTTTTATGTGACTTTTCCACACAGAATTACGCTGAATAACTCTTTTCATCTCAATTGCTTTCTTTTAACCGGCATTTTCGAAACTTTTGTGTATAATGTTACACATGTAAAAATATGCACATTTCTTAAAATGTACACTACATCTAGACAACAGGTTTAAAAAAATCACGGAATGATTTATGACTTTTAGTGAAGTTGATTTCTCACGAATTATCTTTCATTGTTGTATCATTTTCCGATTATAAGCATAAAACTATATAGTCATATACATTAACGTCAACATTTTCGCCAAGCTTGGAGACATTTCGCGAAATTTCGCCAAATTTGGCGACTAAAAATATGTTAATATAAATGCAGCGAATTTGGCTGTGGCTGCCAAATTTGGCGAAATTTCCACTGAAATTCAGCACTGATTATTCTTCTCTAATCGGGATCTTCACATTTTAGCTTAGTGTTTTACCGTAAAATTAGCTAAAATCTTGAAATCAATAGATAAGTAAGCTATCTTTTATTTACGCTTTTAGGACTTTTTTATTTTGTTATCTACATATTTCTGTTTTCAAGTGCATTATTAAACATATTTCTGCTTAGGCCAAAAATGCTTATCTCATTCGCTTCAGAATGTCCACTCGCATTTCAGTTGCAAATTCACTTACGGTGAATTTAAAAAAAATGAGTAAACTTCTGTAATTGGAACCACTACCAAATGGTTATATTTGCGCATAAAACAGCGCTCACTAAATTATGAAATTTTCTACCAACCCGATTACGAAAATTTTCTAATACAAACACACATACCTCTGAATAAAAACATACATAATAATACACACATATAAGTAATACATACATAACATTATATTTTTCTCGACTTCTTTTATTATCATTCGTTGCCATGCGGTTAATACTGAATCTGTTATCATGCAACTAACATCCAAAATCGTATTCTCCGTATTCGATTTCTTTTTATTTCTCTGAATTTAAAATTCAAAGTGAATCGCATCGATTTGGTAGGCTACGGAATATGTTCACTTGCATTTCAGTTGCAGCACATTCACTTACGGTGAATTAAAAAGGAAAATTAATAACCTTCTGAAATTGAGACTGCTACCATATAGTTAAATTTGCGCATCAAACAACGCTCACTAAATTCTGAAATCGTCCACAAACCCGATTACAGAAATTCCCCAATACAAACATATATACGTTTTAATACAACCATACATACATAAGAATACATACATATAAATAATACATACATGACATTATCTTTTTCTCGATTTCTTTGATTATCATGCGTAGCCATGCGGCTAATACTGAAATCGTTACCATGCGGCTAATAAACGAAATGGTATTCTCCGTATTCGATTTCTTTTCATTTCTCTTAATTTAAAATTCAAAATGAATTGCACCGATTTGGAAGGTTACGGAGAATGTCCATGTGCATTTCAGTTGCAGCACATTCACTTGCAGTGAATTAAAAAAATGATCAACCTTCTGTAATTGGGACCGCCACCAAATAGTTAAATTTGCGCATCAAACAACGCTCGCTAAATTATGAAATTGTCTACAAACCCGATTGCGGAAATTTCCTAATACAAACATGCATACGTCTGAATATAAACATACATACATAAGATACATATAAGTAATACATACATGACATAATAGCAGAGTTTGTACGACTAATGGAATTTTACGACCAGGAAATTCTTCTGCACCGCTATTTTCTTACAGAAAATCTCTCCTTATAAGAATGCCAAATTTCACCAGTTTAGCCTAGATTTCTTTTTCTATAAAAAAAATACTGGAAACTCTCCTGGAAAAAACCCTGTTATATTTTTCTCGATTTCTTTGATTTATCACTCGTAGCCATGTGGCTAATACGAAATCCGTTACCATACGGCTAATACCCAAAATCGTATTCCCCGTATTCGATTTCTTTTCATTTCTCTTAATTTAAAATTCAAAATGAATTGCATCGATTTGGTGGGTTATGGAGAATAAAAGGTTCGCACTGAAAAAAAAAGAAAAAGTTGTCGTTACGGACGTAGAAAGTAAAACTTCTGAAAGTCAATCTATATCTCGGGTCACAAATATTGACGACGCCATAACGATTCGGATGAGGTTAAAATGCATAATTTTTAACAATGGTGCTAATGGTTTGTTTAATAACGAGATGAAACCCGTTGTATTTTGACGAAAGAAATTGCTTAAAAAGGAACTCATACATTAGTTAATACTTACTCTCAACAAATATTATTTTTAATTTAAAGTTACCAAAATACTAATTCCATAAACTTCGACTGTTCAACGTATTAAATTAAAATGTATTAGTATTTCTAACCAAGATAAGTAATTATGATGAAATTACCCATTCAGGCTCTTATGTTTGAAATTACCGATTGAAAATCAGCAAAAATGATTTCACCATGAGTCAATCATAGAATTATTTTTCGCGTGAAATCTAAACTCAACGTCATTTTCATCGTCTCAAAATTTACATACGCATCTCTCAAATTTACATTCACAATTCCAAAGATATCGCAGTACGCAATAAGTTATTAATACATATATTTCCAAACTTGAAATCAAGTTTTTTAACTACGACTTTGCATGTGAACATTCGCACTCTTGACTTGTGATTCTAATCCCCGTATCGGCGAGTAAAATTCCAGAAGTTTATATCTTTTAGAGGCGTTCGTAGTAAAATATTTCGTTTTATCAGAGAAAATGATGGTTTTCATTTAAATATGATGTCACTTTGCCTCATTGAAGCATTTCACATAGTGTCTCAAACTCAGTGGAGTGAAAAAGTATTGAATTGTAATAACTTTTTGAGGAAAAATTTAGTGTTTTTTTAAAGCGTGACGTCATTTTTTGTTCCCTTTTTTTTGCAAAGTTAATTTTGAATTTTATTAGAAATTGGGTTCAATAAAGATAACCATAGTTTATTAATTTTCTTTTCTTTACAACAATGGAAATAATCTAATGCTACCATTTAAAAAAATATTCATAGAAAAATTTAAAATTTTAAATTTAAATATAAAAATGGGAATATTTTAAAAAATAGCATGTGCCGCAAATCTACAAAGAAACAGCTTTCATTTAAAAAAAGAATTATTAAAATTGGTTCCGAAAAAAGCTGAAGGTAGATGTCTAAAAAAAAAAAGCCTTATCTTTCAAATATATAGATTTAAACCCGAAATGTTATCTCTATGGAAAATTTTTGAGCAGACATTTCATGCCGTTAGGGTTGACGAATATTTATGATTTTCAATACGCACCGAGATTTTGGCACTACCAACGTCCATTTAATTTTTTGTGTCGATACGACAAATATTTTTGACGTTGTCGTGTTAACAATAAGTGTAATTTCTGCAGGGAAGCCGGAGCTGTGCTCCGACAACTAGTTGGATGTGCCTATCCAGAGCTGGAAAATTGGCGCAGAGGTGGAGCCTATGGACACCACAAAATGTTTATGGTATTATTCAGTTTAATAAAAAGTCATAAATTTGATCATTAGATTGAGGCAAAATACTACTATAATTTAGTGGTATCAATAGGCTCCACCTCTGCACCAATTTTCCAGCACTGGCAGGGCCTGATTACCAACGGGGTAAGCATACACCAATAAATTTTAAAAGAAATGTTCGCCTTATCTAAACGCCTTATTCATGTAAAATTTCTGCCTTGAATCAGGCATAATTTTCTGTTTGTTTTTACTGGTAGGAATTTGCCCCGTTGGTAATCAGGCCTTGAGCACTGGCCTATCCCAAAACTTTCTTCTATATCATATATTTTAATATTTCAAAATGTTGTTACAGATATTATATTTCATTTTTATTAGTTCAATACTATATCAACTTTGACTTTCATATGAAACTTCTGCTTCAGTTAACTAATCGGAGTAAAGCCGATTTAATCTCGATCATGATATTTATTAAATCACGAGTAGTCGTGAATAGTCAGCTTCTCAGGATGGGAAGTTTCCGTCGATTCACGAGCCACTGTTGTGCAATAGAACTACCAAAAATTATGAAGATTACACAAAAATCGCTATTACAGCGCCCCCTTCCGGCAGTATTTTTCCACATTCAGGGAGGACTTTATTGCCATGGCTAAAAACATACACAAAAAATTTGGTTCAATTCTAAGCATAACTTCATACACTTTTCGAAGGTACAATATTGAAAATGGCACAAAAATCGCTATTACAGCGCCCTCTTCCTGCGGAATTTTTCCAAATTCAGGGAAGACCTTCTTGCCATGACCAAAAACATACACAAAAATTTTGTTCAATTCTATGCATAACTTCGTACACTTTTCGATGGTACAACATTTAAAATGGTACAAGAATCGCTATTACAGCGTCCCCTACCGGTTGATTGTTTCCAAATTAAGAAAGTGCTTGCTTTCCATAGCCAAGAACTTAAAAAACATTGGATCAATTCTACGCGTAACTTCATACACTTTTCGATGGTACAACATTCAAAATCGCTATTACAGCACCCCCTACCGGCGAATTTTTTCCAAATTAAGAAAGGACCTTCTTGCCATTGCCAAGAACTTAAAAATAATTTGGTTCAATTTTATGTCTAACTTCATATCGCTATTACAGAGCCCCCTACCGGCGGAAGTTTTCCACATTCAGCAAGGACTTTCTTACCATGACCAAAAACGTACACAAAAAATGGTTCAATTCTATGCATAACTTCATACACTTTTCGATGGTACAATATTCAAAATGGCACAGAAATCGCTATTACAGCGTCCCCCACCGGCGGATTTTTTCCAAATTAAGGAAAGAATTGCTTGGCATAGCCAAGAGCTTAAAAGAAAATTGATTCAGTTCTATGCATAACTTCATACAGTTTTTGATGGTACAATGGCGACAGACAGACGGACACACTATTAGATAGACATTTTCTATAAACATGATTTTTAGTATCTCTGACCCCTAAAACGCGTAAACCCGTCGAAAACCGGAAGTCGAAAAAAATTTCGATTGCAATACTTTCTTCTATTGAAGATAAAAGAAAGTAAAAACGTAAAGTAATGCTGCGCATCATAAGACGATACTCGAAATCCATGACAATTGGCGAATTGTTACAAAAGATAAAACTATAAATAAAGAAAACACATCGAATCTGACAGACATACGAACGCGTTATTTTTAGATCCTAAGAATATTTAAGCGGCATCATCAGAAAAAAGCAATATTTGTAACATAAAAGTGATTATAAAAATCTGACCATTCATTTAAAATCATACGTGGGTGTACAAATATAAAATAAAGCCAGTTAAAAATGTGGCAAAAAACTATTATTTTTTGTTAAAATACACACCGGAAAATATAGAGCATAAAATAGTTAATAATTATATTAAAGCAAAGTGTAACCTAGCATTTTCATCCATGTTGAGTTTCAATCAAGATACCTAATAGTTCTCTATAGGCTGTTAGCAAATTCGAAATTCTACAACGTACCGTAGTTTGAGGATACTATCATTTTCAGAACCGGTTCCAAAAGTAAAAGAATCCGCGTATTAAAAAAGCTAAAATCGGTAAAGCATAAACGCACTTTAAGAGATATCGACTTCAGGTATCACACGCAAAAAATATTAAAATTTGAGCGAGAATTCTTTGAACACTCAAATAAGCTTATTATTAGCTTGAGCGCAAGGTTCTTCTACATAAGGTTGTTCCATTTGAAGGATAGCCAATCAGAGTAGAGCAGGACTGAAACGTCACGTGGCGGACAAGATCGGAGAGAGACCTGCCGTGACAATGTAAATAGATGAGTAAAAGAACGGAATATGAGGTAAATAATTTTTTTTAAAACAGATCCTCGAAAGTAAACTGAACGAAATCACTTTCCTTAAAATAATTTGCTCAAACACTGATTGGAGTTAGTTAAATATAACATACATGATGGTTAAATAATATCGCGATACATTTGTTTCATTCAAATACTTCAGTACATTCGCGAAAAAAATTACATTTTTAATGCGTAAAAGTACAAATGAAACCTTTTAAACTATTGTAAAATAAAATGAATGGATGAATTATATGAATATGATGATACAGCAGTAATAATAAAAAGACTAGAATGTTCAAACAGAATAAATTAAACAAAACTCACATCAAAACTTTTAACAATGATCCATTGTCCGATTACTAGATATAAGTTTTCAAAAAAATTCGAATGTCACTATGCTTATTCAGGATCAAAATCAATATGATTCAAATATCTGTAACAATATATATACACAGGGCTTAGTTTCTAGCAAAAAAAAAAAAAAAGTACCGGAGCTCTAATATTCTGCAGTAATAACAACAAAGTTTATAATCCCCCTGCCCCCCCCCCCCCCCCCCCACACACACACATACGCATATTTATATTTCATACACTATTTCAAATTTTAAAGCAATTTCGTATTCCTCAAAAAGAAATTTATATTTTTGACATATCTTTAGGCATTAATATATAATAAATTCTAATAAATGAACAGAGCAAAAACATTAAAATCAGGAGTGGGAAATTTTCAGAAAATCCTACTCGTCAGGGACTTCCTTGTATTGGTGAGCAGCATTTATAAACTCTGGTCTCTTTTGACTAATATTTAAATATTCACTAAAAATAAAGAAGTACTGGAGCTGCGCCCCTGTGATATTCGGAGCAAATTAAGCACCGTGCAGAGCTAGACAGTTAATCAGAGAGAATATTTTAAAAACACGAACAAAAAGCAGCGAGTAAAATCGGCAGAAACAGTTGCGACTAATTCTGACATTCCTCATCGCCAGTCTGAAACCATTGAAAAAAAAATCATACACAGGACACACTATGTCAAATACGTAAGTGCCTTGGTAGGAAAGAACGCAAAAGATTAGAGATGGGAAAGAAAGAAATAAAAATTTTGGCTTTGATTTTTTAGAAACACTATTTCCGCTAAATTCCGGCGTTAGCGCCGGTGGATTCAGACCAATATTTAAATTTCCACTAAAAACAAAGAAGTAGCGGAGCTGAGAATCAAACAGAATATATTAACGATAATATCCAACGCAAATTAAGCACTGCTTATAGGCTAATACTTCAACCCTACATTAATTTTCATCTTAAATTTCTGCTTCATTTTATTAATCAGAGTAACACGAATATAATATTTAATAAAATAAATATCATCGTTATTCTGTTTGCGAATCGCCGGGTTATCTAGATACGAAGTGCATGTCGCTGCATCAGCAGCCGATGTACAACAAAACTACGAAAAGTCGAGAAAATCGCACAAAAATCGTTATTACAGCGCTCCCTTCCAGGGTTACGTATCCATTTTCAACTGGGATCTGGCGTCAATAGTCAAAAATATGCGTACGAAGTTTGGTTCAAATCTATGCCTAACTTTGTATGCTTTCCGGTGAATCAATAATGAAAATGGAACAAAAATCGCTATTACAGCGCTCCCTCCCGGCGAAATACCCCCAAATTTAACCTTGACATGCTGGTCATAGTCAAAAATACATAACTTCGTATACTTTCCGATGATATAATGAGACATACATATATACGGACAGACAGATATTTTGTAAAAACATGCTTTTCGGGATCTCTGACATTTAAAACGTGTAAATCCGTCGAAAACTGGAAGTAGAACA
Organism: Maratus speciosus; assembly: GCA_963932465.1. Taxonomy (NCBI): domain Eukaryota; kingdom Metazoa; phylum Arthropoda; class Arachnida; order Araneae; family Salticidae; genus Maratus; species Maratus speciosus. Next base: position 138,990,245 of record OZ010793.1, read on the forward strand.
AAAATTCGACTACAATACGTTCTTCTGTTATAGATAAAAGAAAGTAAAAAAAGATAATGCTAAAGCAAATATTTTAATAGAGGAATTTTTTTTAAGGTAAAAAAAAATCCCCGTAACAAAAGAAAAATTTTAAATTTTTTATGCAATTTTTGACGTTTTCTTTTTTAAATTTTTGCGGCGATTTTTCCATATGAGTAAAAGGAATCCGGCTTTATTTTTTTTAGCCCGCTATTGTCATTTTTTTCAATAAAGTTTATTCGGAGTCTGCACAGAGATTTTCGCATTTTTCTCGAATTTTTTATGCGATTTTTAGAATTTTGAGATTTGTAAAAGGAACTCGGTTACCAACTTTTAGCGAAATATAATAAATTTTCTCCTCTGCGAGTTTCGAACTTTTTTTTCCCACTTGATGGCGATTTGTCTGCATTTGTGAAAGAAATCTGGTTTTAATCTTTTATTCTAATATAGTAAATACTGTCCTCTTTTTTTTTTTCTTTCATTAAAGTTTATTCTGAATTTCTCGCGATTCTTTATGCAATTCTTAGAGGTTTTCGCGTTCTGCAGGAATTTTTTGACGCTCGTAAAAGGAATTCGGTTTTGAAATTGTAGCTTAGTATAGTAAATTTTGTCCTTTGCGATTTTAGTGTTTTTCTTTGCGATTTTCCAGAATAATAAACGTCAGTTAACAAAATGCCCGGGATTTGAAGAATTCGGAATTTCGACTTCCGGATTTGAGACTCTTTACTGTATTGTTAAATCTGTATACGTGTTCTCCGAGAGTTATTAGAACACGTTGATATATTGCATTCACTAGGGTTTTTTTTTTTTTTTTTTTAAAGACTGTTAAAATAATATAAAAATTAAAATCATTCACAGAAAAAAAATCCAACGCAGAACAGCATACAGAATACCATTGAAACGAGCGAAGCGTTGGAATCTGTCCGCCACGTGACGTAATGCGCGAGCAGTAGGGTGGGTCGAAAAAACCGAAATATTTATAATCGAAACGTAATAGCGCGGAAAAGTTGCTTTTTGTAAAAAAGATAAAATACGTAAAATATTACACCGATTGGTTAATATCTTTTACCGCCGCAAGGGGTGCAAATTTCGAAAAAATCGCAAAAAACATACTTTTAGCAATTTTTTTTTTTTTAAATTATCCAAACATACTTATTCAATTTCTAATAGAACGCAATAGCCACGCCAAGATATTAGTAATGTAACATTAACATTTCATTTTTGTGATATCGTTGCTTTTACCGCCACAACAGGGCCAAAATTTCTAAAAAATGTTAAAAATTAAAGTTTTTCATTTTTTCAATTTTCATAACTTTTGTAATGTTTTCAGATTTTTTACATTTCTAATAGGCTGGGAAAGGCATTTTATGTTGTTAATTTCTTGCACATTGTTAACCATGATCACTGTAATTCTATAAAAAAAAATTGCTCAATGATAGAAACACCTGCAGCTGCCTGCACGTAAAATTAATTTCTCGCTGCTAGAGGGCCACGTTTCACTTTGTTCGTTTTTTTTTTTTTTGTAATGTACTCCTTTTACTCTATACTTTGATGGCTCTAAAGATAGAAATATCTGCCAGGTTAAAGAGGTGGCAAAGTTTCATCTTTGCGAAGTCAAGGAGGAACATATCTCTTTGTACTAGAACCAGGTCTGAATTATTTTCGTCATTTGACCCCATCGTCTGGCAAGGCGACTTATATATGCAATGACATTATAGATTTTTTGAAGAAAAATGAAATCCCGACTGGAATAATAATTGCAGTTGAATTTCGCGGAATTGTCTTCAAAACAGGATGCAAAGGTGGTGTTATAGTAGGATTAGTTGAGAACAACTTTTAACCCCTTCGCGACGGGAGCCTTTTACGAAAGGTTTATTATTTTGCTACCGGTTTTTAAAAACAGAAGATTGTGGCTTTTCAAATCGGGAAAATGCTCGGATTAAATAAGGCAAATTTTACAGTAAAATTTTACTGGTGAGGATAAACAAGGATCCTTAGGCCTTTTTGCGGCACGTATACGTGTCGCTCGTCCCCAAAGGGTTAAGAATCCACTTTATTGGCTTCTTTGACCTCAATTCAATGAACTTCCACTGAGACATCTTTTCAAACATCTTGATGACAATAAACAGGTTCTCTATCATATTGTGGCCCAATTGGTTGATCTCTTGTGATTTGCGAATTATTACCAATTGCAAAATTTAAGCCAATTTAATCTGATCACCTAGCTGTTGATAAAGATGATTTGTCAACTGACCAGAAGTATATGTCTGAAATATTGCAAGCTCTTTCAACACGCGTGTATACAATTGACCTTTTTTGCTCAGTCCCTGGACAAATATTTCACGCAAGGTGGATCATTACTGCTATTCGAATTTTGAGACTCTACGTTGGAACAAAGAAACCCTCTTCTTAACTTGTCATACTCTTTGAGTACATCCTGAAAATGTACTGCATCAGTTGTTTCACAATTAAAATGAGTCACTCATGTTTCCAGATTCTGTGCACTATAGTTAGTAACTTACGTTACTTGACAGATAATCTACGAAAGATTATAGTTCCTGTATTTTCACAAATGACTATTTCGCAAATCATACAAATAGCCTCTTTGGAATGATAGCATATGAAGAGGAGAACATCAAGGCCTCAGCCATGAAGAAAATTGAAAAAGCACGAAGTTCTGTGGACTAGAATAGTGCCATCCGTCACTTTATCATAGCAGACTTCAACACTGAAGCTTAAAATTGTATGGCTTTAGTCTACTGACAAAACTGAAAACTAACGGAACCACCTGTTATGGTCTCCTTATCGACTAAAAACGCTGGTGAGTTTAAAATGTTCGATTAAAGATACCAGCTATTATAACTTTCCTTGTCCCACTCAATCACTAGAAAGATGCGTCAAATTATTCATTGAAGATAAAGTTTGTTTACTAGAACAGAGGGAGGATCACATCTGACCAGTTTTGGCCTCTCGAGAAATAATGGCTTCATCTGAAAGCAAGTTATATTATAAAATTCATTTACATTAAATTCTTCTTCATTTTAAGTTTATTTAACCCGTTTCGGTTAAACATCTCTATATTTTAATTAATAAAATACTAAAACATTTTGCTCATTTTATATAATTTTTGTGGCATGAATTGGCTGTTATGAAGTAAAACATCAGTAGATGAAGCGATCGTCAAGAAAAATGAATGATTAACTTTATTTTCAAGTCTATTACAAATAGTTATAAAAAAATTATGATATATGAATAGATATAAAGTAAAATTATTTATTTCTAGACATATTATAGAAATTATAAAAATTTAGAAAAAAAAAATGAAAAATTGAAATTTTTACAAAAAATATGGTCTTTTTACGGCAAATAAAGATATGATTTCATCATAATGAACATTTACCGGGACATTTCTCATATTTTCATGTAGCTATTGCGTTCTATTAAAAATTGCATTGGTATGTTTGAATATTTTTTTAAAAAATGATAAAAAAACATGTTTTTTGCGATTTTTTGAAACTTTGGCCCCCTTGCGGCGGTAAAAGATATTAACCGATCGATGTAATATTTTAGAAATTTATTCTGTATTACAAAAGGCAACTTTTCCGCGCTATTACGTTTCGATTATAAGAATTTCGGTTTTTTCGACCCACCCTAGCGAGCAGTTAAGGAATTTTTACAGTTGGCGCATCGCACGAATTGTAACCCTCTGCTTGAGCGTTTCTTCTCGTCACTAGTTTTATGGTTCGTACGGGTACATTTCTCCAGGAGAACTACCAGTATCTTTTTATAGAAAAATAAATCTAGGTGAAACGCACCAAATTTCGCCTTCTTTTAATAAGAGATCTTCTATAAGATAATACTGGTGTCGGAAAATTTTCTGGTCTGCAAAATTCAAGGATGTGTACAAACCATGAGCTTAGACCGTTAACTGTGTTCAGGTTTAAATTTTAATCACTGCTACATGTTGCGTATGCTTTTACCACAATTTAAACAGAATTTTTCCTTTTATTTTATCTCAAAGAAATGTTACAAATTTTACGATAAAACGAGGTGGTTGCGGATTGTACGATTCATATATTAGAAAGAAAATGTCTTATCTAAAACAATGGTGTCAAACTCTAATGAGTGTACTCTGTACACTCTTAAGTTAGCTTAGCTTATAATTTAACAGCTGCGCGAAAAAAAGAAAAAAAATGATAGTTCGTACGGGTGCCTAAAGGCCTTCGAATTGTCGCTGAGTTTTAACAAATTGAATAATATAAATTTCTATAGGGTTATAGTTATGTTACTCAGCCAAAAAATCAATTAAATAATCTCTAGGCGAGATATAGTTAATTTAACGAATAAAGAAGTTATTGATGAGAACAGAAATATTATTACAAATAAAATTACAAATAACCCAAACCTGCGACGTTTGTGTTGTTTAACTTTTGATAATTCATTTTTATGTATTTTTTAGCGTTAAATCCGAAAATGACCTTCATCCATCACGTCAAGATTTTTTGCAATTCGTAAATTTCAATGGTAAAAAATAAAAAAGTAGAGAGCATCTGATACTGAAAGATACAGAAAATGGTTGTGTTTCTTAACTTTTGTTAACTGATTTTTATATATGTTTTAGCGCTGAATTCGAAAATTACCTTCATTTTTAACCATCAAGTTAGGATTTTTTGCAAATCGTAAATTTCAGAGTCGAAAAATAGCAAAATTTTGACACTATAAAAAGGATGTGATGGTTGTATTTTTAAAATTTTGATAATTGATTTTCATGTACTTTTTAGTACTAAATCTGAAAATAACCTTCATTTTAAACTACCACGTCAGAATTTTTCTCAAATCGTAAATTTCAAAGTTAAAAAGTAAAAATTTTGCAAAAAATCCTGACGTGATGGTAAAAAATGAAGACCACTTTCGGATTCAGTGCTACAAAATACGTAAAAATCGATTATCAAAAGCTAAGCAATATGACACAACCCAAATTTTTCAAGCTTGTGTAATTATATAATACATCATTTGGATAGATAATCTGAGATAAAACAACAATACTACTCAAAACACTTGAAAAAGCAATGGAAAAAAATATTTAAATGATTGCATTTTTTAAATAATGGTTATTCTAAGTAATATCGGACCAGGCAATGATTCTTTTTTCTTTAAACTGCGTTAAAAGACCGTTCCATATATGGTTAAAACTGGAATATATTTAATAGTATTAAAACTAACTGTATTATTTGTAAAATTTGGTTCATCGTCTTCACCGCAAATCTGAAACATCGTGCAGATGGTATTACATTTTGCATTAAAAAAATTCCTTCTCCAATGCGATTTTAGATTCATAATGTACTCAAGATGAACTTAAGATTTAATAAATTAAATACTTAAAATTCATAATGAACTTAAGATGTACGCAGAGTTATTGTGCCGAAGGATTCAAATAGTGTATTGAATATAATTAATATATTACATAGAATTTCATTTAGGTTCTAAAGATTCCTCAATTTTTTAATGTAAAATAAATGTTGAATGCTTGTAATTTAACATTAACAAACTTTTAAGTATTTTTATGTATCGTCTTTTACTAACATGTCCAAAACATTTTAATTCCACTTTCATTTGATTTAATTTAAGTACAGTAGAACTCCAACTATCCGAACTCCGACAATCCGAATCGCTTTCAGAATTTCAGAAACAAAATTAAGACGGAAACGTACTGCGATTCGCAAAATAATGATTCTGTCCACGCGCGCTATTGTCCTTCCCTCCGCAAAGCTAGCGTAGGCGTAGCGCGAACATTATTGGGTACTATGAGTCACCGTCTCACAGTGCAGTTCGATTATTGTCTGTCGAACGTCGCCAGGTTGTCACTGTTCGCTTGAATTAGTCAGTCAATGTGGTGTGACCTGCTAGTTGATTATTTGACGTGTTACTGTGACGGTACTCTTTCGCGTCGGTGCGTTTTATCGTTCATCATGGCTTCTAAAAGAAAACGTGTTGTGTTATCATTGGCGGATAAACTAAACATTCTAGAGAAATCAGATAAAGGAGTTACGGGTAAACATTCGGCTGAGATGTACGGTGTTGGGCAATCAACGATTTCAGACATTAAAAGGAGCAAACCCGCACTTTTAAACTTCGTGTCAGTGCTTGAAAACGAAGACGGAAGTTCTTCAAGAAAATCAATGAAGGCAGAAATAAAGATTTAGATGCCGTTTTCAAGTGGTTTTTGCAGCAACGGTCTATGGGAAACCTAATTTCGGGTCCGACTGTTTGTGAAAAGATCCCATTTTCAACATACATAGTAATTAATTAAAATAAACCATTTTTTAGGGAAAAATCCAATTATCCGAATGGGGTCCGGTCCCAATTGATTCGGATAATTGGAGTTCTACTGTATAAGGATAAACATACAGTAAGCAACTTAAACAATTAGGGGCCTGAGTCACATACACGGATTTTATTCTGTTGGCGCTACTTAATAACATATACCGGGTGAGCCAAAATTTCGTTACAACTTTAAAAACTCATAAAAATGAAAGAAATTCTGATAAAGGAGTGCGGTTGCAAGAAACGGCTCACAAGGTAAACGGAATTTTTTTTAGCAGAAAAAAATAGTTAAAAAATCACATGTAGAGGGCGCTGACGACCCGAAACACAATGAACACCGACGACAATACGCTCCATTCATTTGTTCTTCCAATAACAAATGTTCAACATGACCTCCAGAACTTTCTACGACACAACTGTTGTCCTGTTCATTGTGTTTCGGGTCCTCAGCGCCCTCTACATGTACATGTGATTTTTTAACTAATTTTTTTTTTTTTTTTTTTTTTTTTTTTTGCTACTAAAAAAATCCGACTACCTCGTGAGCCCTTTCTTGCAAACCGCACTCTTTTAACATAATTTCTTCCTTTTCTATGAGTTTTTAAAGTTGCAATGAACTTTTGGCTCACCCGGACTATATAATATACCTTTACTTATTTATTCACGATATATGTGTCTCGTATGTATCAATAGTGAGTCACTTAATACTTAGCCACTTTCCACACAAATACTTAAGCTTACCAAAAAAACTTTACAAAAAACACACATTAAACTTTCAGAATTTTATCAACCGTATTAAACTTTAAATTAATGATGACTTATAATAATTTAAAAAATTAATGGTTTTATTTTTTAACTCTTTCATGAGCAAGTAATTGTGTTTCTGTAATTTTTTATTTCACACAGGAATTTTCGAAAAAGTTTAGTTCAAAGTAAAGAAAAACAACTTTACAACCTTTTTTCCACCAAATTTATAAAAGTAAAATTTAATTAAAAGTTTCTGGTGCGAATCCTTATTAAAATTAAGTGGAATATAATATTTCCACCGCCCATAAGGGGTTAAGTGTTCGGTGTTTTTTCTTATACAAGGATGTATGAATTTGTGGATTTAAAAAGCAGTGTGTATATCGACCAATCAATATTGTATCTTTAACCTCTAATGGTCTTACTAAATCAAAGAACACACATTCCGGCTTCAATGATGGTATTGAAAGCACATTTAATAAACATACGATATCATAGGAAACAATTAAACAGGGTATGTACAAAGTTTAACTATTATATATTACTTCCCCATCGTTTAAAAAATTTTTACTATACATATCCAAAAAATATGTTTCTGATTTCGGAACTGATGTCATGTATTCCAGCGGAGCCATCTTGGATTTTTTCTTGGAGTGAAAACCCCTTTTCCGCCAAGTGGCGATTTATACGCATGTTAGGCTTAAAGAAAGTAAAATGTAAATAATAAAGTGCAAATCTGAAAAAAGCAGGAAACTCTATGGCTTCTGTAGTAAGTTTACCCGCTGCTGCTGCTGTAATTAAGAAATATCAGGAAATTTTGAAGGAAAAAGGAGGTTTGCTTAGAGTATCTAGTCATAGGTCTATTTTGGGAAATGAAGGTGATGCTAGCAGGTATTTTGTGCTTGAGCTTTCAAGAAAGTAGATGTCTGTTAAGGTATGTTAATAACTTTATGCATATTTTGTTGTAATGTTTTATATTAGCTATTTATTGTATATTTCTCATGCATGTTGGCCTTACGAGTTTCGTGCATTTTTTAGATTGCTGCACAACTAGTTTGCTGAATCCAGTGATCTATTTTCGGTTTATGAACGCGTAGCGTTCGTACGTGCATTTACTAACTGCCTCTTTAACGAGTTTCGTGCATTTTTGAGTTTGCTGAATCCAGTGATGTTCTTTTCGGTTTATTAACGCGTAGAGTTCATACGTGCATTTACTAACTGCCGCTTTATTCAGTCGTTTTTTTTTGTTTGTTTTAGGTAGATTTCGTATGAAATACTACCTATTGGGATCGTTCCTATATTGGAATTTCTAAAAAATGTTTGCAGATCTACACCGATCATGACCCCTAGTACCCAAAACCACCATCAGTAAAAAACTTTATCTATCTATCTATCTCTCTCTATATATATATATATATAACTTTCTTCTGGACAAGATAACTTTCGTAATTCTGCACCAATCTCTTCCAAACTGATACATAAAATCAATGGGCATAAAATCTCGGTCAAGTTCGTTAATGGGCAAAATCAGACTAAGAGGGAGGGGTTTTGTGGAAACAGAAAACCCCCATAACTTCTTCATTTTTGTACACATCAAATCTGTTTAAAGTTCTTATTACTTCTAAAAATAGGGGCAAAAATTTATGCATCATAGATTTTTGATAAAGTTAAAAATGAGCTCAAGGGGCGCAAAAATAGGGTTTTTGTGAGAAAAAAAATTCATAACTTCGTCAATTCTCAAGATATCAAATCCAATTAATTTTATTATAAATCTCCTTAACATTATCTACAACTTTTATATTCACAAGTTTTTGATTCGACCAATTCGTACCGCAAAAAAAATTAAAAACGAAAACAAAAAGGGGGTTTGAAGAAGAAAAAAATCCATAACTCCGTCAATTCAAAAGATATAAAATCCCCATGAATTTATCATATATCTTCTTAATATTGTCTACAACATCTATATAGACAAGTTTTGGATAGGACCAATTCTTACTGCAAAAACAAATTAAAAATACATAGCCGTTGTATAAAAAATCATCTTAGTTAGGGTGCATTAAAATCCAAACTGCTTATTTTCTGACTCATTTTACAATTCATTTTTGCTCTCAAAGGCTTCCAATTGGTACGTTTTCTTACTCAGAAACTGTATAATGTACCGTAATGGTCGATTTTTTGATAGAGGCAGAATATATTTTTTTAAATGCTGTTAAAAAGGGCATTTTGAACCGAATTTACCGAAGTGGATTGTGCTGGAAAAATCATTGTGTTAAGGATGCACTCAAATCCAAACTGCTTATTTTCTGACTCATTTTTAAATTCATTTTTGCTCTCAAACGCATTTAATTGGTAGATTCGCTTATTCAGAAACTATATAATGTACCGTAATGATCGATTTTTTGATAGAGGCAGAATATATTTCAAAAAATGTTGTCAAAGTGGGCATTTTGAACGGAATTTCTCGAAGCGATTGTGTTAGAAACGAAAAATATTGTCCTTCTGCAAAAATAGTTGTTCATATATCAAGTTTTAATTAATTGAACAAAAAATAAAAACAGAGGTCGCTTATAAATCTCTTCAAAAATCACGTCAGCAAGTTTCATATTTTTTTTTAAATTAAAAATGAATCTGGAATTATGCCAGAAAATTTCGAGTTGTTGAGCATGGAAAAGTATTTTTTTTTAATACCGCCCTAACATGATTCTGATAAAACCAGCTATTATATAAAAATGAAATAAAAACTCGTCAAAAGCGGCCAGATAAAATTGTTAAAGTGGATTTATCTCTAATCATGATTTAGTTTTTGTTTGTGAAATTAGTATATTTGACTTTGAAATCTACCTCTGTCTGTAGGCTGGGCCGGCAGGATTTTTTTTTTTTTTTTTTTTTTTTTTTTTTTTTTTTTTGTTGTTGTTGTTGTTATTTTATTTATTTATTTTTTTATTTTATTTATTTTTTTTTTTTGTCTTCCTGTCCCACTGCTTGTGATAGTGACCTGGCAACACAAGTTATGAGTTACAAGAATGCTTTAAAAATAAGTTCAATTATAATAACAATCATTACTTATGATCAACATTTTTTTTTTCATATTTGTCTTCTTTTTCAGAAAAAGTGTATTAAATATTACATCTCATTTCCATAATTAAGAACAGTCTAGGCAATATTTTCAGATGCGTTCGTAATTATACAAATACTTAGCACCTATAGTCGCCGTCTGGTCCGTCTACCTGCTTGTCTGTCCGCCTCTCCGCCTCTCCTAAGCGCAAAAACTACCCAACCGAATGGTTTGAAATTTAATATATATTATTATTGCAGAATTTTGTTGTTTCATTTCAAATTTCATGAAAATCGAATCAAAACTTAAAATGCATTAATAAAAATTTCTACATTCTATTAAATCCTATCATGTGTAATTAATTCATTGATATCATATGATATGTACTGATTCTAGGTTTAAGATAGAGTCCTATTATTTCCGTGTTACTGGATTTAATATATATAACCGCAACAAATTTTATATTCATACATTTTCGCATAAGAGTGCAACTGCTATTCCAATACGATTTGAATATTTATAAAACTAGTTATAGTGCGTCACTTGCCACTTTGACGGACTTGTTTTATTTTATCCTATTTGTCTCTTTTTCTAGGAAAATGTTATTAAATATTACATCTATATTCCGTAATTTTAAAAAGTCTAAGCAGTATCCTTTTTACTTTCTTCTATCTTTACAAGAAGAAAGTATTGGTTTCATGAAAATTTTCGAATTACAGTTTTCGACGGATTTAAACGTTTTATGGGTCAGGGATTCCAAAAAACATGTTTTTACAAATGTCTGTCTGTGAGTCTGTCCGTCTGTCTGTCTGTCCGTCTGTCTGTCTGTCTGTCTGCATGTATGTGTGTGACACAAATTTTGTGGGCGCTCTATCTCAAGAACTAATGAAAGGAATTTAATAAAAATTTATATTCAGGTAGTCCCTGATATAGATTGATGCTGATTAGTTTTTGGTGTAAATCGTCTTGCAGGTGTCGCTGCTATGTAACATTTTGCAGGATTTCCGCAAAAGCTCTATCTCAAGAACTAATGCACGGATTTTTATAAAACTTCAGATTCCGTTAGTCCTTGACATGAATGGATGCTGTTTACGTTTTGGTGTAAATCGCCCAACAGGTGGCGCTGCTATGCTGCATTTTGCAGGATTTACACTATTTTCGCAGTAGCTCTATCTCAAGAACTAATGCTCACATTTTCATCAAACTTCGGATTTAGTTAGTCCTTCATATGAAATGATGCTGACTACGTGTTGGTGTAAATCGCCCAATAAGTGGCGCTGCTGTGCTGCATTTTGTACTATTTCCTCAATATCAAGAACTAATGCACGAATTTTCATCAAACTTCATATTTAAGTATAACTTGATTAATATTGCTGCTGATTACGTGTTGTTGCAAATCACTCAAAAGGTGGCGCTTCTATGCTGCATTTGTCATGATTTGGGCAATACCTCTATCTCAAGAACTAATGCACGAATTTTCCTCAAACTTCATATTCAGTTAGACGTTGACATAAGTTGTTGATGATTAGGTTCTGGTGTAAATAACCCAATAGGTGGCGCTGCTATGCTGCATTTTACTGGATTTACACGATTTCAGTGACAGTCATACCTCGAGAACTAATGCACGGAATTTCATATTTTTAGAATTCTCATGATGAACACAGATTGCCATTTAATTTGGCACTGAGATAGTGAATTTTGAAGTATTGACATGTATGAGATAGAAGAAAGTTTTGTGATGGCCACAACATACTAGTTTAATCATAAAGGCAAGATTAATTTTCTTTCCTCGTGTTGTGTCATTTGCATTTTCATCTAATGTACCGTACATCCAATTCATTTTCGTTATTTATAAGCAGATATATTTTTAAAAAAAATACACGTGACATGCCTATCAAACTGCTACACTCTTTTTTAATGTCATTACTTGAAAAACTAGAAAATTATATTTTTCACAAATTACTATATTTTAACTAAATAACCTATTATTATGCATTAATGAAAAAAACTAAGAAAACTTATATTAAGTACATTAATATTCATCAGATTTGGGATGATGACTCTTTAAAGTTTGAGGTGTTTCCTAACATGTCATCATATTCAATAAAAAAATACAATAAACATTACATCTTATTTACATAATTTAGAAAAATCCAGGCAATATATATATATATTTTTTTTTTAATCACAAAGGCAAGATTAATTTTCTTTCCTCGTTTTGTGTCACTTGCAATTTGTTCTAATGTACCGTACATCCAATTCATTTATGTTATTTATTAACAGATAATGCTTCCGAAAAAAAGACACTTGACATGCATATCAAAGTATTTAACTCTTTTTTAATGGCATTACCTGATAAACTAGTATGTTGTGGCCATCACAAAACTTTCTTCTATCTCATACTTGTCAATACTTCAAAATTCATTATCACAGTGCATCTATGCTCATCATGAGGATTCTAAAAAGATGAAATTCCGTGCATTAGTTCTTGAGATATTACTGTCCATGAAATCGTGTAAATCCATCAAAATGCAGCATAGCAGCGCCACCTATTGGGAGATTTACACCAGACCCTAATTATCATCCACATGTGTCAATGTCTAACTGAATATGAAGTTCGGGGAAAATCCGTGCATTAGTTCCTAAGATAGAGCTATTGCGCAAATCATGACAAATGCAGCATAACAGCGCCACCTGTTGAGCGATTTACACAACCACATAATCAGTATCAACATTTATCAAAGTGTACTTGAATCTGAAGTTTGATGAAAATTCGTGCATTAGTTCTTGAGATAGAGCTATTGAGGAAATAGTGCAAAATGCAGAATAGCAGCGCCACATATTGGGCGATATTCACCAACACGTAGTCAGTATCATTTCATATCAAAGAATAACTGAATCTGAAGTTTGATGAAAATATGTCCATTAGTTCTTGAGATACAGCGATTGAAGAAATCGTGAAAAATGCTGTATAGCAGCGCCACCTGTTGAGCGATTTACACCAAAATGTACAAAATGTCAATTCATATCAAGGATTAACTGATTCTGAAGTTTAGTGAAAATTGTTGCATTAGTTCTTCAGATACCGCTATAATGGAAATTCTGAAAAGTGCAGCATAGCAGCGCCACCTGTTGAGCGATTTGCACCAAAACACAAACAGCACTAATTCATATCAAAGTATGAATTACTAAAGAATCTGAAGTTTGTTGAAAATCCAAGCATTAGTTGTTGAGATAGAGCTATTGCGGAAATTGTAAAAAATGCAGTATAGCAGCGCCACCTGTTGAGCGATTTACACCAAACTGTACAAAACTTTAATTCATGTCAAGGATTAACTGAATCTGAAGTTTGATGAAAATCCGTGCATTAATTCTTGAGATAGAACCACTGCGGGAATTGTAAAAAATGCAGCATAGCAGCGCCACCTGTTGAGCGATTTGCACCAACATGTAATCAGCATCAAGTCTTATCAAGGACTAACTGAATCTGAAGTTTCATGAAAATCCGTGCTTTAGTTCTTGAGATAGAGCCATTGCGGAAATCAAAAAAATGTAGCATAGCAGCGCCACCTGTTGAGCGATTTGCACCAACACGTAATCAGCATCAAGTCATATCAAGGACTAACAGAATCTGAAGTTTTATGAAAATCCGTGCATTAGTTCTTGAGATAGAGCCATTTCGGAAATCATACAAAATGCAGCATAGCAGCGCCATCTGTTGAGCGATTTGCACCAAAAACTAATCAGCATCAATTTGTATTAGGGACTAACTGAATATCAATTTTTATTAAATTCCGTGCATTAGTTCTTGAGATAGAGCGCCCACAAAATTTGTGTCACAGACAGACAGACAGACAGACAGACTCACAGAGTCACAGACAGACATTTTGTAAAAACATGTTTTTCGGGTTCTCTGACCTCTAAAACGTGTAAATCCGTCGAAAACCGGAATTCGAAAATTTTCATGAATCCAATACTTTCTTCTTGTAAAGATAGAAGAAAGTAAAAAATGATGCTTTTCATAAATTTTTGTAATTTAACTAAATAATCTATGACTATGCATTAATGGAAAAACTACGAAAACTGATATTAAGTACATTAATATTCATCAGCTTTGCGAAAATGCTTCTATAAAATCTAAAGTGTTATCTAACATATCGCTATTCAATAAAAAATGCAATCTTTTTATAACACAGTACTTAATATCGCAGAGTAAATTTTTTAACTTACTAAAACTGTTTAATTTTTTATTCTCGTTTAGCTTCATTCGGCAATTTCCTCCAATATATCGCAGATCCAATTTATTTTTGTTATTTTTAACCAGATAATTCATCTATAAAACATTGCGGCTATAATGCAAATCACAATGTTAAATATTTCTTTTAATGCCTTCTAGCAAGAATTAGCAAATGATACTTTTCTTTAATTTCCAATGATTAACAAATGTATAAAAATAGAACTTATTTCTATACATTAATGAAAAAAAATCCAAAAAAGAATATTAACGATATTAATATTCATCGGCTTTTTAAGAACGCTTCTATTAAGCCTGCAGGTGTTCCTAATGCTTCATTATTCAATAAAAATTACTTTTTCCCCATCAAGCAACTGTATAAAAAATGTTTTCGCATTTGTTTATTTTGTATTAAAAAAATCAGTGCAAATGGTATTTGAATTAGTGCATTACAGTTAAATGGTACTCTAATAATGAATAACTTATTTTATTTTATTTTAATACATGTGATTATTTAATTTCACGGCATGAAAAAAAATATAAAATACATTCTCTAAATTGTTTTTTAGTCGAAATATTTTTGTACGTATTAAATAAAGGGATTAAAATAATAGGAAATTTCAGCGTCAAAATACTTTTCTGTCACTGATGAAATTGATATGTTAGTATATTTTAATTTGGTATCAAAACATTAAATGTAAAATAATAATTTTAACTATTTAAGTTTTAGAGATAATAATCGAAGGAAATATCCAATTAACTAATTGCTTTAAAAAAGCTACTTTTAATTTACAATAAATATACTCTGCAAAACTAAAAGTAGAATATTGTTAAATCGTGGATATATCTTTCATCATAAAAAATAACAGCAGGAATTTTTCTCAAATAAAAAAAATAATTTTTATCCCCGTTTAATTTCATTCGACAATTTTTCTAATGTACCGTACATCCATTTCCTTTTCGTTATTTATAAGCAGATAATGTTCCCGTAACAAAAATACACGCGACATGCATGTCAAACTAATTAACACTTATTTATTAGCATTACCTGAGGAATAAAAAATGATACTTTTCATAAATTTCTATAATTTAACTAAATAACCTATGACTAGGCATTAATGGTAAAAATTACGAAAAGTGATATTAAGTACATTAATTTTCATAATCTTTAGGAAAATGCTTCTATAAAATCTGAAGTGTTACCTAACATGTCGCAATTCAATAAAAAAAATGCAATCTTCTTAATATAACACAGTACTTTATGTCGCAGAGTAAATTTTTTAACTTCCAAAAACTGTTTAATTTTTTATTTCTCGTTTAGTTTCATTCGACAGTTTCCTGCAATATATCCCAGATCCAATTTATTTTTTTATTTTTAACCATATAATTCATCTACAAAATATTGTGGCAATAATGCAAATCACAGTGTTCAATAGTATTTCTTTTAATGCCTACTAGCAAGAATTAGCAAATGATATTTTTTTCTTAATTTCCTTTAATTCAACAAACGTATAGAAATAGAACCTATTTCTCTACATTAAGGGAAAAAGTTGCCAAAAAAGATTATTAAGGATATTAATATTCATCATATTTTCAAGAATGCTTCTATTAAGTCTGCAGGTATTCCTAATGCTTCATTATTCAATAAAAATTACTTTTTTCGCATCAAGCAACTGTATAAAAAAAGGTTTCGGATTTGTTTATTTTTTATTAAACAATCATTGCAAACGATATTTGAATTCAATTAAATGGTATTTTAATGTTGAATAATATCTAATTTTATTTGAATAAATGTGATTCTTTAATTTCAGAGAGTGTACAAAGGATTAAATGCATTCGATAAATTGTTTTTTAATGGAAATATTTTTGTACATATTAAACTGAGTAAAATAATTGGATATTTCAACGTCAAAATACTTTTCTTTCACAGATGAAGTTTGCATGTTAGTATGTATTAATTTGGCATCTGAACTTTAAATATAAAATAATCATTTTAACTATTTAAGTTTTAGAGATAATAATCGAAGTAAATATTGCTTTAAGAACGCTTTGAATATTGCTTTAAAACTGATTTCTTTAAGAACGCTTCTTTTAATTTAAAATAAATAAATTCTGCATAACTAAAAGTAAAATATATTTAAATGATATATCTTTCATAATTAAATGTAACATCATAAAAAAATAACAGCGGGAATTTTTCTCACATTAAAAACATAATTTTTATTCCCCGTTTATTTTCATTCGGAAATTTGTTCTAACGTACCGTATATTGAGTTCATTTTCGTGTTTTCTACCAGATAAACTGTTCGTAAAAAACTGCGATTGGTATGCAAATCAAGCCGTGAATTTTTATTTATACCTGAAAGAAGGAAATGGGAAATGATAGCTTTCATTTATTTCAAACATTTTAACAAAAGTGTTAAAACAAAAACATATAAATCTGAAGCTAATTATGTGAACTAACAGAGTGCAAAAGTACCCAGATAAGCATGAACATTAGCAGCAAGATTGATTTTTTCTGATATTATCTTGCCTTGACAAATTTGAATTGAGAAATTCGTAGCAAATCTCCCGCAAGGTATACCATCACCAACTTGCATAAGTAGATTGTTGCGAAACTGATCAGTGTTGCCAGTAGGTTACTTTTTTTAAAATTTAGATTTCTTGATTGACACCACTTTTTTGAAATTATAAAATGTCCCTTATTTTCGCCTTAATTAATAGGTCATTAAATAAGGCGAATTTCACGATTTCAAAAAAGTGGTGCCAATCAATAAATTTGAATTTAATAAAAGTAGCTCACTGGCAACACTGAAACTGATGGCAAGATTGTCTTTAATTCACGAAATTAACGAAAACAAGAAATCCCTCTGTTGAGAGAATAGACAATCTGCAGTTACGCAGAAGTTTTATTCGGTTGGCACCGCCTTTTTTAAACGATATACTTATGAAATACCAAAAAAGGCTCAAATTGAAAAGTACAAATGTTACCCTAACTTGTTTATGATGGGGGAAACGATGCATGCACCTTAAGAGGGCGTTAGCATCTGTACACCTGTTCAAAGGGGTTAAACTTATAGTGTAACAGTTGTAAACAATTAACCCAAATAGCATGAACATTAGCAGCAAGTTTGATTTTTTCTGACATTATCTTGCCGTGACAAATTTGAATTAAGAAATTCGCAGCAAATTTCTCGCAAGGTATACCATCCCCCACTTGCATGAATAGTTTGCTGTGAATCTGATGGCAAAACTGTCATTAAAATCCCTCTAGACAATCACATAGAATAGACAAGACAGAGAATAGACAATCACACATACGCAGAAATTGGAGAAATTTTATTCGGCTGGCACCGCTTTTTCTAAACGCTATACTTAATACCAAAAAAGGCTAGGATTGAAAAGTACCAATATTATTGTAACTTGTTTATGGTGGCGAAAACGATGCATGCGCCTTCTGCGGTGTATTCGCATAATTAGACCTGATCGGGTCTGTGGGCCCCTCCGTAGGTGTTAAACTTATAGTGTAACAGATAGTGGGGCGTGGAAAGATTGCTACTTTGCAGTATTTTTTATTACTTGTTTGCGTTAATTTGCAATAAATTTGATACAGCATCAATTTAATTTGCACGACAAGTTAGCTGCAAGTTCAAAGTGTGGTGACTTCGGCGTTTGCGTTACCTTGCTTCAGTCTTATTATTTTCAGTCTTATCATGCTGAGCTTTTTGCAAATTTACAGGTTTTCAAAGCAAGACTGCTACAAGTTTTCTGCTAATTAAGAATGCTATCTGGGAATGTGGCATGGAAAGATTACTACTTTGCAGTAAGTTTACAGTATTTTTGATTATTTGTTGGCCGTTAATTTGCAATAAATTTGATACAGCATGAATTTAACTTGCACGACAAGTTAGCTGTAAGTTCCAAGTGTGGTGACTTCGGCTTTTGCGTTATCTTGGTGCAGTCTTGTTATAAACTTTCAGTCTTGTCATGCTGAGCTTGCTGCAACTTTGCAGGTTTTTAAAGCAAGACTTCTGCGATCTAAAAATGCTATGTGGATATCCAGGCCAGGGTTCGAACCTAGGTCTTTGGTTCAGCGCACCAACGTTCTGCCAACTGAGCCACCTGGAACGACCCACATAGCCTGGCACACTTCTCTCTTATATGTTGGTAAGACTGCAACTGGAATACAAGATGGGATAACTTCATGAACGACGCATAGCTGCCAACTCTTCCGCTTTTTCAGACCACAAAAATTTAATAGAAAATTTTCCCTTATTTAATCGGCAGATTACGGCGATTTAAAAAGGTAAAATTTTCTATAAAATTTTTGTGGTCTGAAAAAGCGTAAGATGTTGGCAGCTATACCAATGGCAAACATGATTCGAAATTCATCCAGCATCGACAGCATATACATATACATTATATAGTTACATGCACAATATTTTTTTATGCTACAAGTTTGTCACTGTAGTTTAGATCGCATATGGCCTTAGTTTTCGAGATGCGATATTTATCTGTGATATTTATCACTAGGGAGTGCTTCAAGGTATGTTAGTGTAAACCTTGCTATACAGCACATTTATGGCTGCGGCTAACTTGGCCAACCAGATATCTGTGGCTAAATGGAAGTGGTCTCATACTCTGTATCCGCTTAAGTTAGTAGTTCATACTTCAAATTAAGACAATGATACAACGCTGCAGTTTTGTAGAATTTATTTTTTCTTTCAATTTCTTGAATTTCACCATAGTAATTATGTGTTTTACAAAAATTTAGTTAAAACTTTCGCAAACCTCTGTGAAAGATTTTTGACGAGAAGCTGCCTCAATGGACGGTGTATAAACAAGTAAAAATTTAATTTAAAAAATCAAAAAACCCGACTGCGTAAAAAGCGAACTAATTAATTATTTCTCATCAATGTGAAACTTTTTTTTATATTACTTACCTATTTTTTTTATTTACTTGTATTGATGACTTTTAAGTTGTGTTTAATTGTTAGTTTCTATCTATAAACACTGTTTTGATGAGGCCTATAGATGTCTAGGAAGGTTAGAGTTGCAGTAAAACTAGAGATCCTACCTACACGACTTCCAGGTTGTGTAATATTTAAACGGAGCTTCTGTCTGTAAAATAGTCAATGAAACATCGTCTTCATTTTGAAAGACCTATTCAATGATATGGCACTCAATTGGATGGGTAAATTTTTTTTCGTGTCTACCACCATTTTGTATTTTACGGTCGCCATTTTGAATTTATAAAAACACAATCTAGCCTATAACCATCGGACGGTTAAGACGAATCGATAAAGACCTCATTCGTTAAAATCCATCCAGCCGTTGGGATGTTTCCAGGGTATAAAGAAATCCACATACCCAGATACGCGTGAAACACATAACCCTTCTTGGCAGTCGGGTAATGAAATAAAGAACAATATACAATATAAATATGTGAATGGAATCTTCGTCCATGGATCTATCGTTTGGGCTAAACAGCTCCAGAAACAAGGATTTAATGGAACATGCTCAGAATCACGAATTTTTTCCGAAAGTCGATCATTTTTTTTTTATAACATGGTGATTTGACGCTGAATTAAGTTAAAAGAGAAATTATGTTAGGGGTCACATCTATGTTTTTTGTTTAGGATATTTAACTTCGTACTATTTAGTCTTTATATTCCTTCATGCAGCGTTACCTCTTTGCAATCAAGTTTAGCGTCCATAATTTGGATATATATGATAGACTAGATGGTACAGATAACAAAACTATCAGTGAACTGCGAACCAGCGGACTGTGTTACCATTGTAAAATGGCAAACCCCGCAGCAATAATAAATAAATGGCAACAGTACTTATGTTACTCCGAGTAGATGTAAGCATGAGTAATCGGTTTGAATTTCGCTTGAAATGGTGCTATGGAAACAACCGCCACTGATGCGCAAGCTGACTGGGAGATTCGTTATACGCACCGTTTAATCTATCATATATACCAAAATCATCAACACTAAAATAGTTTGCAAAAGTGTAACGCTGCCTCCCGAAATATTACTCTTGCAGCAAAAACAGAAAAACTATTGTTATCTGAAAATGTTTAAAAAATAAACAGTCAAGGGCGAGTATTACTCGCGCTCAGAGGGTTCCGTATAATAAATATATGAATTATTAACTGTATTATTAAGGGAAAAATGCCAAAAGAATAATAAGGCTTTGTAAAAAACAATAAAACATAGGGTTGGGTATAGCTTTATATATTAGAAAAGTAGGAATGGGTATACCATAAAATCTCGAAAAGTTATGAAGCCTAAATAATATCAAATATTGCAATTCTGTATAACTCTTTTTTTAATCTTATCCTAATGTGTTTATGATGAACTTAATTCAGTACTATTAGTTCGGTACTATAATTCAGTAGTCTACTTTCAACTACCCTAATAATTATAGATTCTCCCATTACAAAGTATTTGCATGGATGGAACAGCAATTAGTAACAAAATTATTCTCTGACGATGGCCGCGGGAATTTTAGTCCGAAAGTACTATAAAAATTTAGATAAAATGTATATTTTTTTAACTTGTAACTACATCTATATTATTATTTTTGTCGCCTTTTACCCCTTTCAATGACAGTTGTATGCTTATGAAACCACGTAATTTTAATTCAAAAATGCCACAATGGCACCAGAATTTTGATATAAATTTTTTCTGTTTTTTATGTATGTGAAAATTAGCTTTTTCTGCTTTCTAAATAAATCTGTACATAAACTCCGGTGTCATTCATTCATTTCAACATTTTAGCAATGGAAGTGCTTTGTCCCTAAAAGGTTTAAGTAAAACAGTTCTCTGTTTAAAGTTCATACTGCGTACTTTGAGGAATATTACACTTTTAAAATTATTGTAATTTAAAACATACAGTGTGATATAAAAAAGGGATTATGAAAGCTCTAATAAGTTTTAGAGCATATTACAAGAAACAGTTTTTGTATAAGAAGATATCGTAATCTATTTATTCGCTGAAGTATAAAGGGTGCCTTGCTAAAATAGGAACATCATTTAAATAATAATGAAGGACTTTTAATGAAATTTCCAAGATATTTTCCTTTTTATAGTGCAATCTAAAACGATATCATGAAAAAATGATTTTCGGCCCAAGAGAATAATTGAACCAAAGTATGATCATGAAATAAGTACATTCAATGGGAGCAAGATAGACATTCTAAGTTCTAAAACACGAATTTTATCTTAAACAGTAGGTAATCATTACAACTCATATAAATAAAATGGAAACAAAAGAAAAATTGGAATATAAAATTAAGAAAACTCTCAAAAACACTTTTGAGAGTTTTATATTACCGCGCTATAGATTGATAAAAATGTCACTACATAATACAAATGTCCCAATGTGTTATATAATTTCTCACACGGCGCTGTTAGAACCCGAAGAAATCGGTGAAAAACAGAGAGAGCCATATAGGTGTGAGGCGCAAAAGTGAAAAGTCACTGTAAGATTATTCATCGGCCCCTGAATATTAGGTCTGAGCGCTTATACAAAAATGGTGGCTGCTTTAGGTGGATTATGTTAGGTTTAAGCATATGTACGGTCACCTGAATTCATACTTGCCAGCATTCAACTAAACTTCCGTAAAATATGAGTTAGGTTGACCCAGGTTATAATATATATTATATTATTTGACGTATCACTATACATTTAAAATCGCGTTTCTCTATCAAATCTATTTGAATTAGTTCCTTTAACAGATTTCTGGTTCAAAACGTGTTTAAGCTGGGTCTATTTAACTCACATTTTACGGGAGTTTAGGGGAAAGTTGGCAGGTATGTGAATTTAGACGATGCACTAATTTTTCTCAAGAGCCCTCTGATACTTACTTCATCTCAGAAAAATTACATGAAAAAAACTTTAAAATATTATTGGTATTCATAATTAAAGGGACCATACAAACGCAGAATAAAATTCTCCCATTTTTGTGTCAGCGCTTAGGCCTAGTATTCAAAGGCGGTTGTTTGTTTCTATAACCGTTTTCATTTCATCAATGATTTTATTTATAGAATGTAGCATCATAACATTTAAGGATAAATAATACTCAACTAAAATCTGGTTATCACAATTAAAAAGATACAGAAACTGGGATTATAAGTTTTGTTAAACCTCGTATTTGGCCTTATAATGGTCAATATCTGAAAACCGGACGCTTTCATTCCAAAATTTTTATTTTTGTACCAACTACCACATACAATTATATATTATGCTACATGTTTTGTCATTTAAATGCTGTAGTGTTTTGAGATAAAGGTTGTATATTTTACGCGTAAGATAAACTTTTATGAAAAAACTTATCATAATCAGTGTCTAATAATTGGGACTGGGATGATGGGCACCGAGGTGATGTTTTTGTGTTAACAGCTGTACAGTCATTTTGTTGAATCATTTTGCACACATGTAAATTTCTAAATATGTCATGTGACATTTGTATGTTACATAAATAAAGTTGCAATAAGATTTTTTTATAAATAAAAGTTAAGTATGGGAACATGATTGATGCTATAAAGAAATACTCGTCCGTATTCAGAACAAAAACTAAATATTTCTAAATATGAAACAAAGAGAAGAACAACTTATATTCATACATGGTGGCTAGTTGAACTTTAGTTTCTGTTGCAATGGAAATAATTCTGCCAGCACCACCTAGTATCTGTTAACTTAAATGTGTGTTTAGAGGACTGGGATGTAGGTCAACCTCAAGGACAAATATATTTACTATAATATTTTACTATACAATCTATCTATATTATAAAGGACAAACATATCTGTGCGTAAAACATACGTCATTTTGCGAATGGCAACACTTTGAAATTTGAAATGAAATTTTTTTTTGCAATTTTCTGTACCGCAAATTTTTAAACTTTTAAACATCGCACATTTTAAGTTTTTACACCGTCGTATAAGGAAAGAAAATGCGCTTTTAAATGCAATTTGTTTGAAAGCTGTATCTCAACTAATTTTTGTGATATTAATTTTTTTGCAGTTTTTAATACCATTTTTCTTATCGTGGCAACAGAAGTACCTCATTTCTATTGAAAGTCATTGTAAGTAAACGGAAAATAGTCGAAAATAGGAGATACTGTATCTTTTTGTTGCCATTTTTTCATAAAACCTGAAAAAATAGTTGAAAATAAAATATGGGCTATGTCAAGAATATTGTCTGTTATTCCGTGATAATGACGTCATATGCACACTTTTATATAGACAAAGTTTAAGTCTGGTTTGTAAAAGTGGGTTGCTTTAGCGGATGCAAATGACGTCATTTTATAAAAAAGCGTGTATTTTAATTCTTAAACCTGAATTATGTTTTGTAGAAGTGCGTCATTTTCACAGCCCAACTGCATTGAAATTCTTCACAGGTGAAAATGCTTCACTTTTGAAAATAATGTAATCGAAATCACACATTGATAAAACGCAATATTTTACAAAAAATTAGAGTGCCTTTATATAATAAAGGTGGCATGCAAATAATAGCGATTTATATTACCAAAATTGATGATTCTCGCCTGGATGGATTTGCTTCGCCGAGTAATAACACCATTACACAAGCAAACAAATAATTCGTGGTTTAAAATAATATCGTGTTCCTGAAGTTTTTGTCGAAAATTCTCTCGAATAATAAAATTTTAATGCTATTCTTTAGGACATTCTACTATAATTTTATCAAAATAACATAATTTGCTTAATTTAATTTTTCCTATTTTTATATAATCTATATATTTAAAACGCAAGTGTGTTTTTTAGTAATCTGACCTGATCTTTCTGCTGAACTAATTTTACTAAAATATATATATTTTTTAAACTGAAAGCTCTTCCTTTGTAGATGTGATCGCACCATTACTGTACACTCGCACTACTACTGTTTTTTTTTTTTTTTTTTTTTTTTTTTTTTTTTTTTTTTTTTTTTTTTAATATCCCCACTTCTATATTTTAATTTTAAAAGCATTTTATGAAATTTCTTCAAAATGATGAAAATTAGATAGCTTTCATTGCTGCAGACAAGAGAGAAATAATGAGGTATTTTTAACTTTATTCATGCTATTTTCTGATTAAAATTCAAAATTGTTGATAAAAGTTGTTGTATAGGGTTTAGTGGCGCAAAATCCCATTAGGAGCAGAATATTATATTAGGGGCATAATAACGGAAAATGACATACTGCTTTTGAAAACACGCATTTTTCCTCATAAATTTTCTAGATCGTTTTTCCTTCTGCGTGTGTACTGATACTAAGTTTCAAACACTAGGCGAAATGCTTATTTAAGTGAAAATGAAATCATATTTAAAAGAAAATGATCACTTTCTTAGATAAAACTAAGCCTTTTAACACAAATGCGTCTAAAAAACATAAATTACGGAAATTTTTACTTTCCAAAATTGAGATTAGAATCTCGAATAAAGAGTGCGTCTGTTCACCTAAAAGATGTTGCTGGCAATCGTGACTTCAAGTTTTGAGTTAAAATGATTTTTAGAGGATTTAACAAAATGCAATTCTTTTAAAATGATGAATATGAATATGAGAAGTGCGTATACAAATTTTGAGAAGGTGAAAATTGCTGTTTTCATTCCGGAAATCCAAGCATAAGAGCCTCAATTGATAACCACATCCTAATAACCGATCTTTATTATATTTTACTGATTATGTATCTATATTATAAAGAACAAACGTATCTGTGCGTAACGCTGACGTCATTTTGCGAATGGCAACACTTCACGATCAAATTTCAGTCTTGAAATTTTCGCTACTGCAATTTTTCGATCTTCTGACCATCGTACATTTTCAATTTTCGTCGCATAAAGAAACAAAATTACTTTCAAATGCAATTTGTTTAAAAACTGTATTCATTGACTGATGTATTATATTTTCTAAAATAATTTTTAAGCATGATTAATTTTTAAGTTTATCTTATCACGTGCCGGTTTCAATACATAATAATAATAAACAGTTTGCACATAAAGCAACAAACATTTTTCAGCATTTCTTTCTGACTATTTTTGCATAACGAAATTAATACTTCCTTTATAAACAAATAAAAGAATAATATTTAAAAAAAACCACCAATCTAACATATTTGTGAAAGACAAATTAACGAAATTAATACTTCTTTTATAAACAAATCTAACATTTTGTAATAGTACAATTTAAATTTTTAGATCAACAATTTTTTCAAATGGAATTTGTTTGCAAAGTTCATCTCAGTTTACTGATTGTCTATGGTTTTAAAAACAATTTTAAAGCATGAAATATTTTTTAATTTATCTATATCGCGCGGAGCTCGATTACGAAAGATTAATCCGTTTGCCCTTAAAACAAAATAAAGAGTTCATCATTTTCTTACGGCTAATTTCCATCAGAAAAACTGCCCTATGAATAAATAATTATAATAATATAAATAAAACACAAATTTACCAGACATGTATAAGCTCTGAAATTATCAGAATAAAAAAGAATGCCATAAGTAGGAAAATCTTGGCAAATAACTCTTAGCATGCGGCTAATAAGAAAATATCGCTTTTGATAAATTTCAAAAATTTATTTGATTGTGTAATTCGCATTTTCCATATGAAAAATGCTTTTTTAATGTAAGTGGTCAATCTAAAAAATTTATTGCATATAAAAAAATGATTAGTTTCAATTTAAAAAAATGTTTTTACCTATATTCTTTAACCCGGGAAGCCCGGGTACGATCCCCTAGTACTCATAAAGGATGATTATATTTTCTCATACTGTATATGTATAGGTATAAATATATAATAGCAAAAGTTAATAATATTTATGAAAATGTTTACAACATAAATTTATCATTGGATATTTATACCTGGGGACAGATATTGAAATAATGATTTACCTGTGGGGCGAGCGTCTTTTACAGAATTTTTAATCTTTTGTCACCGGTTTTTCAAAACAGAAATTTTTGCCTAATTGAATCGGGAAAATGGTCTGATTAAACAAGGCAAAATTTACAATAAAAATTTACTGGTGAGAATAATCAGGGATTCTGAGCACCGTACGCGGCACGTATACCGATCTTTCGTCCCCATGGGGTTAAAGCTTAAAATTAATTATTTATGCATCATCATATGTCCATTTATCATTGGTAATTGTTATATCAAATGTTACAATATATTACAATTTACCGTTTTGGGGTTTAGTATAATGAATGAAATATTATTGGCAGTGGACGCAAATTGTCCAATTTTCAGATATTGACCCTTAAATCCATATTGAGATTATACTCAATACTTATGTTTTATATAAATCCAATATAAACTAAACGACAACCAGTTCGCACAAATACAAAAGATATTTCTTACTTAAAACTATGCAATTTGAATTGGTTTATGCATCATAAGCATCTCTTGCAACTATTTAGAGCGTCAACAGTTTAAGACATAACGTTATTAGCCTTGGTCTTATACCCTCTGATAGGATTATTTTAATCCCTTGAGGAGCGGATATCCCACTCAATTTTAACTAAGATTTGTACCAGAAACTTTGAATTAAATTTTACTTTTATAACTTTGGCGGAAAAAAAGTTCAAAAATCGCCTTACCTTATTCTGAAGCAAAATGTTTCGAATTTTCCGGTGTGAATTCAACATTAGATGAAAGTATGTGCTTGCGCTTCGAAGGATTAATCGCACGTTTCCGTGTTTGTCAAAGCTATATAAGTAAGTGTACAACGTCAATACTGGAATCTGGAATATATTGACATAGCTGCGCCATCTGGTGGACGGGGTGAATAATGCAAATACGCGGGTTTTCAGTATGACGTCATATATGACAGAATATCTACTATCTGCGCATCTCTTGCGCATATTTTCTGAATCTTTACTCACTTATGGGAAATTAATCTGTTTACCAGATTTATCGCAAAATATTTTTATTACAGTTTGTTTTGATAAAATTATGCACATTTAAAAAAAAATAGTCACAATATCATTTTAATTTCTGAAGAAAAGCACTAATGCTACGAAAGCATTATTGCCTTTTGCTCTTAAACTAAAATGGCATTGCGACTTTTTTTTAAATACACATATTTTTATCATAACAAGGTGTAACAAAAATATTTTGCAATAAATCTGGCAAATAAGATTCATCTTCTGTGAGTAAGTAACAATCTGAATTTGGTAATTGAATTTTTAACAGGGATTCTCTAAATGGCTTTGTCTGTTTCAAAAAAAAAAAAAAAAAAATCTTATCTGCCGATTTCAGGAAAATTATTGAAGTTATTGCCTAGACTTGCAAAATATTTAAACAAATAAATGAACAACACTTGCTCTTTTAATAGTACAACATTTAATGCATGCATTTTAACCCTTAAGTGCCGAGTGTTGCTTTTCGGCAACATATGCAATTTAGGCTCTAAAATACTATTAAAATACTATTGAAGCTAAAATGCCTCATGTCGCCAATAAAATACATTCTGAAAATATTATTAAATCGATTTTCAACATGTATATGGCAACACTTGTGCTGTTTAAGAATAAAGATAGATTTATTTTTTCAATTGTTGCTACTTGTTCTTTTTGTTTTGTTTGGAAGCTTGCGAAATACCCTATTTTGTTCTGCAGTGAGC
The DNA here is from genome assembly GCA_963932465.1 of Maratus speciosus. Taxonomy (NCBI): domain Eukaryota; kingdom Metazoa; phylum Arthropoda; class Arachnida; order Araneae; family Salticidae; genus Maratus; species Maratus speciosus. The sequence continues at coordinate 139,018,245 of OZ010793.1, forward strand.
AAGTAAAATTTATTTCTTATTATAGTTACTGAAATTCTTGTGTGTTTAATATTGTAGAATTTTATCAAGGAAAATTATTTTTTCCCGATTAGTAACAAACTGTTTTTTAGCCGTAAACCATACTTAAAACAATATATGATTTTTTAAAGTTAAGTTTTAAGTTCGTTAAAGAAAATGTTAAAGAAAAATGGGCCCAACACGCTCCCCTGAAGGATGCCCGCTAGGATAAGGAGAATAATAGAAAGAATGTTGTTTATGCGGACTTGAAAAGAGCGGTCGCAAAGGTACGAATATATTAAATGTATAAGTCTGGGATGAAAACCGAGCTGAATTAATTTGTAAATGAGGCCCATATGCCAGACCTTGTCAAATGCCTTTGCGACATCAAGAAAGATGGCAGCTGCGGCAATTATTGCATAGTCAGTTAAATTTTTTATTTAAAATTTCCTATATTTTTTTCCGGTACCCACTTTTAGTTTTCTTTCAGTATAAAACATAGTACAATTTCATGTGTAAGAAATCGGTCCCGGAATATTTCCCTTTCTGGAACTGTATATGAGCAGCGGTATGTCTTGCAAGCTCCTATGGCAACACATGTTAAACTAATTCCTCTCTTCTGGGTAATTACTATTTTTATCTGTGAGTATTTGAAGCATTAAAAACAACTGAGCTGCTGAAAAACTTTTTTAATCCTTTATAAGGCGGTGGGAAGTATACGTGCCACTTAATTTTAATTACCAAATGCCACATGGCACCAGAATTTTTTTTTTTTATTTGCATTTGTAATGTACTAGAAAAGAAAAAGCTTTTACTTTACTTTTAAAGCTTTTACTTTTTATTTTTAAACAAATCTGTTCGTAAAACATGGTCTCTGTCAATCTTTTTAAAATTTTAGAACCTGAAGTAAATTGCCCTTGAAAGGGCTAGCCTTTATTTGTAACATAATGGTTAATTAATTGGAAAGCAGAACTTTAGTATTAAATTATTTTCATTTAACATAAAGCATTATTTCAAAATGTTTGTTTTACCATTAAAGCCAAGTTTTTAACAGTGTTTCTTACTAAATTCGCAATTAAATTAACCATTCTGAGTTATTTTTTGAGTCTTAGGATTGTTAAGAATAATACAAAAAATTCTACTAAAGTAAAATTGGCTTTCCCCCCTTTTTTTTTTCCAGACATAATTTATATCGATAATACAGTGGAAATTTATGTGTATATCTACGGTATAAGCTACCATCAACTGTCTTAACCCTCCGTCTACCAGACGGGTCCATTGGACCCGACAGGTACATACAAAATATTCATTCAAACCAGAAATTTATTTAAAATAAACTAAGTATATAATACTAAGTATACTAAGTATATAACGGTTTGAATTTCAGAAAATGGGAAAACGGATAACAAAATAAAAATTGTTAGTTCCAAAAATGGTCAGTAGAAGACGAAATCACGCTAAGACCAGTGTCAAGTAAAATTTTACCTATATGAAATGGCTTCGCAATCATAATACATATTAATTGCATATTGGGAGCGGTATAAGCTACCATCAACTGTCTTAACCCTCCGTCTACCAGACGGGTCCATTGGACCCGACAGGTACATACAAAATATTCATTCAAACCAGAAATTTATTTAAAATAAACTAAGTATATAAACCAGACAAAAATAAGGTAAATAAATAAGTTAAATAGTTTTAAATAAAAATTCTGGTGTAGAACGTTTTATTAAAACTTGAATAAATTTCCCGGTAGATCTAGGGTTAAACATTGTATAACGTAAGTAAGCATTTTGTAAATGTTGTATGCGCCATCAAAGGCAAAAAACGATGCTTTGTGTAAAGTTTTAATACAATATACCTTAAAATCACATTACTTACTTATCAATAATTACATTTTAAATCGATGTAATATTTTAGTCAGGTTTTATTTAAATCAGGGGTGTCAAACTGTGGCCCGCCGGATACCACTAAAATTTTATAGTTATCTTTGCCAGATCTAATCATCGAATTTTTGCGATTCAACTTGTAGACGATTTCTCTAAAATTTTAGTGGTATTTGGCGGGCCACAGTTTGACACCCCTGATTTAAATGATATCATTTGTATATACATGGCACAATAAGATTCGATTTATCTCAAAATAATTATGATTAATTAACGCTCCAAAGAACGGAAATTTTACTCAAGTTTTATAAAAAATATTTTACTCCGGAAATTTTATTTAAATCTGTTTAACGTATTTAACGGTTTTCTTTTTTGTTTCTTTTAAACTTACTTTAGAAAGAAATTTCTGGTTCGAACTGAAATATATTCATATGGTAGGGGGTCAAAATGACCCCTCACGGTCTTTTTAGTGTTAATTAATGTAACATCAAATAGCTTTTTTTAATAAAATATATATTTCCAGCCATTCCGTCCTTCAATTGGAGTTTTCTGAAAGGATTGGAAAGGAAACATGTCCTTTGCTGAGGTGAGGACATGTTCCAATGCGGGCTTTTTTAGTGTTAATATAACATCAAATAGCTTTTTTAAATAAAATATATATTTCCAGTCGTTCCGTCCTTTAAAAAGATTTAAAAAGTCCTTCTATCCTTTAATTGAAGTTTTCTGAAAGGATTGGAATATGTCCTTTGCAGACGCATTTTAAACACTCTGAAAAAAAAAATTGTGCGGAAAAATGTTTGAAGCAGCAACTTTTATATCACAGTCGCCTATAAAAAGTCTCAGTTAACACGTTGACTGCCACGCTACGAGTATACTCGAAGTTTTAATATTCTCACCATTATTTAAAACAAATTGCCTTATTTATCGGCAGAAATTTCGCTGTATTAGTAAAGCGAAATTTACCTTTCAGAATTTGTGGTGGCAAACGACTTTCAAGAAGAGTTGTGAAAATTCTTACTTTTTGCCGCAGTGAACGTGTTAAGAAATTAAACACTCGCTTTCAATAAAATATGAACGGACGCAAAAATAGGCAATTGTCCTCTACGTGTACAGTTAGTTATCTTGTATACGTTAAATTTAATGAAGTCTTCAGAATCAGTATGCAAAGCTTAACGCTGTGAGCGAATTTGTATATTAAAAAATCAATAAAATATTGTAATCAGGGAGATTTCATTTAATTGAATACACTTTCATAATAAGAGTATGTAGAGAATAAACAGTATATAAAAATATATAGATGTAAGATTTTACTTATTTTAAAATGCAAAATATAGTTTTCTATTTATATTTCAAATTTCAGCCATATTTAATTTATCGTATATAACAAATTATATTAAAAATATAAAGAACGTTTCTATTTCATGCTTGAAAAACCCTATTAACAAGATTGGAATTCAAAAATTTCATTAACAAATAAAATTTTCCCTTTTAATAGATTTTCGATTAAAGGCAATAGAGAGCATTTCAAATATTCTCTACCATTTAATGTATATCTCGCTCTTCTTTCAGGAATTAATTTCCAAACTTATTTCCCTGGAAATACATTTACTTTCACAGTCTCGGCGAATGAATGGTTGAAATGTAACAACAACAAAAGACAATCGTATTAAACCCTTTTTTATTATTTATCGTATTCTATAAATTTATTCTCTTCGTATCACATAAAATTTGATGTTATTCCAATGTTAATAAATTATGTTTACGGAAGTAGTTTGTTTTTCATGATTTCCTAAAATTATATTTAAAGCATTAACATTAAAATAAAGAATAAAGTGTGATCATACGCAGGGCCTGATTACCAACGGGGTTACTTACACCAATAAATTTTAAAAGAAATGTCCGTCTTATGTAAATGTCATATTCATGTAAAATTTCTGTCATTAATGAGGGAACATTTTCTGTTTCTTTTTACTGGTGGGAATGTGCCCCGTTGTAATCATGCGCTGATCATATGGGTCATTATTTCTATTCCATGTACAGGGCTGCCACTGGCGATTATTTTAAATTCTGTCTTGCACCACTTTCTGAAAACGAAAATCTTTCTCATACACTTTGACAACATATGTAAGAGTAATATACTAAAAAATATATTTAAAAAAATAATGGTGCGAAGGAATAGAAAAATAGATGCCAGTGGCAGCCTTGCATTTGCAGGATGATTCGATACTGTGTGTACAAAATTTGAGTTGTAGTACAGCTCACTAAAATATACTTTTTTTTTTTGTACTGAAAAACTGAGTAACCTCCTCTTATTACTTTCTTCTATCTTCAATAGAAGAAAATATTGTAATCGAAATTTTTTTCGACTTCCGGTTTTCGACGCATTTACACGTTTTAGGGGTCAGAGATTCCAAAAAACATGTTTATAGAAAATGTCTGTCTGTCCGTGTGTCCGTCGCCATAGTACCATCAAAAAGCGTATGAAGTTATGCATAGAATTGAACCAAATTTTTATTTTAAGTTTTTGGCTATGGCAAGCAGATCCTCCCTGAATTTGGAAAAAATTCGCCGGTAGGGGGCGCTGTAATAGCGATTTTTGTGCGATTTTGAAAATTGTACCATCGAAAAGTGTATGAAGTTATGCATAGAATTGAGCCAAATTTTTTGTGTTTGTTTTTTGTCATGGCACGAAGGTCCTCCCTGAATTTGGAAAAATTCCGCCGGAAGGGGGCGCTATAATTGCGATGTCTGTACCATTTTCATTATTGTACCATCGAAAAGTGTATGAAGTTATGCATCGAATTGAACCAAATTTTTTGTGTACGTTTCTGGCTATGGCAAACAAGTCCTCCCTGAATTTGAAAAGAATCTGCTGGAAGGCGGGCGCTGTAATAGTGATGTTTGTGCCATTTTCTTATTTGTACAATCGAAAAGTGTTTAAAATTATGCATACAAATGAACCAAATTTTTTGTGCATGTTTTTGGCTTTGGCCAACAGGTCCTCCTTGAGTTTGGAAATATTGCGCGGTAAAGGGGCTCTTTGATAGCGATTTTTGTATACTTTTCTTCATTTTTCGTAGTTCTATTGTCCATCGGCGGCTCGTGCAAAGGCAGGAACTCGCTTCCTGCTATGCCGGCTATTCGCAAACATCTGATAACAACAGAATAAGGAAAAACTATTAGTTTTAACAAATATCATGATATAGATTAACTCGTTTTTAGTTCGTTTAATTGACTGAAGCAGAAATTTAAGATGAAAATCAACGTTGGTATAGTATTGAACTAATAATATTGAAGTATTAACATGTATAACTAGTTTTCGAAATATTAAGATGTATAAGATAGAAGAAAGTTTCAGGATTGGCACATCCAACTAGTTTAGTACAACGAAGTCGAAACGAGTTCTCGCTCCCAGCTTTAACAATAATTAAAAACGTCTCGATTTACGAGGGGCACCTGAAAACACTAGCGGTGAGTGAGAGACACCTCTCGAGTACAAAGAGTTAATCTTTTTCATAAATATGTATGCGATATTCTAGAAAAAATATTAATTGCATAATTAAAAAAATCAGTATTTTCTGTGGTAATTGAGTCGGGTCCGATTTCATTAATTTTTGCACGGATCGGACCTGTTTTCACTAATTTTAGCACGGGCCGAACCGCGAACGGGAATCAAAAGTCCGGCCCGTGCAGACATCTAATATGTATCACTGACATAATTGTAGTTAACTTCCAGTGGTAGTTAATATATTTCAAACAAAGTAACGCAAGACTATTGAATACATCGCTAAAATTTCTTCATTACCGCTAAATTTTTAAACGAAAACACGGGCTCGACTTGAAGCGAGACACCCTATATTTGTGATTAAATAAATGGGTTACAACCCAGCTATTTTATTCAAGAAATGTTTGTAAAACAAACATTTCAGTAAGCTCTACCACCGCTCGAAGTTTGCACACGTGTTCGCCAATCACCGTGAATACCGAGTGATCTAAGCTCACAACAGTAATACAAATTCAATAATTAGAAATTTATAAATATGATGCGGTTTTCACTGAATTTTAGAAAATGACGAAGGATTTCCTATAAAGGGGACTCAGAGTCTGTCATTTTGACAAAAAATGACAAAAATGCCGAATTTAACATTTTTACTTTAAAATATGCCTTAGTATTCTTAGAACATTCTGTCTAAATTTCGGAACGATTCGATAAATAATAAAGGAGATATACCGTATATACTCGCGTATAAGTCGACCCCTAAATTCGTGGAAAAAATATGTTTCATACCAATATTTTCTTGTAGCTATCTTCGTCTTATTTAACCCCTTAATTCTCACCAGTTTTATAAAATAGTGAAATTGGCTATATTTCAGTATCGTTTTTACTGTCATTAAACAAGGTGAATATTTCTATTTCATGAAAGTGGTGCCAATAAGCAATTTGAATTATTCAACCGTAATTTAATTCGAGCGTTAAGGGGTTAATGTCAGCAAATTCTGCATTTAGGTAACAAGAAGATGACTTTTTTTAAATACTGGTATTCAGTCTGTTATTCCTCTCGAATTTAGGGTCGACTTATACGCGAGTATATACGGTACTTAATTTCCCTAAGCATTTTCCTTCAACGTCACTTTAAGTGAAATGTTTAAACTCACTTTTTTCATTTCGCAATCATTTATGTTTTCATTTTAATCAAAATGCTAAGCCTTCTACAGTAATTAAGCAAATTATCTGAAAATGTTTAAAAAGTATCTTTAGATCCTGTATTTGACAACTAAGTATCGGATTTTTGATATGTTTGTAACTTAAAAAAAATATAAACTTAAAAACATGCTATTTTCACACTTTTTTTTGTTATCCATTCACTATTTTGTTTCTGCTGATCTAATGGACTAATCAAAAATCCGATACTGAAACGTACAGAAAAAAATGTACTCTGAATAAGGGATAAAAAAATATTTCCAAATATGTAAAATGCAAAAGAAGAAGAAATTTTAAAATAGTTTATTTCTTTTTAAATTATTGCTATATTGAGAATTTAACACTTTTATGATCTATTATGACTATGCTTTATTCAAACATGAACCTAAAAATATAATATAGGTTATAGTTACAAAATAAAAAAAAATTGGATAACACTATTTTTAGAATAAATACGTTTGCTACGATAAACTGGCAGTTCATCTGTGTTAGAAATTTATATAACAGCGCAACACTATTCACAAAGCCAGAAAAATTATAAAGGTTTAATTTTTCGGATGGCATTAGTGAGAGAATAGTTGTCAGACGTAGCACGATATAATGTGTAGTTCATCGGAAAGGATTTCTGCTGAGAAACAGTGGCTTAAAATGCGATAGGTAGCAACTTTGATACAACTGCAGTATTCTTTCTAGTGTGAAATGCAACATTTTTGTGAGAATAATTACATTTGCTACTAAAAAGTGACCTTTTTATGTGTATATGAATAATTTAGCAACACGAAATATACAACATAGCTGAAGACACAAAAAAAAAAAAAAAAAAAAAAAAAAAAAAAAAAAAAAAATCAGATAAGATGAAAAGATCTTCATACAAACACCATAAAAATTTAATAAATGCGCAAGGCCTTTCGAAAGAAATACTCTTTCTTAATCAGGCGCAGAGAGCACTCCTTTCTACTTTGAAAACAATAGCAAGACAGTCTTGCATTCTTGGAAAAAGTAAGTTTTATTTTTTTTTCTTCCGGCGGTATTACTTCTACACTGACATTAACAGGAAGATTGTTTATGCAGTCATAATATGGCAGAACCACAGAGCCTAACTACCGTCAGGGTAAATTTCCACCAGTAAAAAGGAATATTTTAAAAGGATAAGATTTTAAAAAGAAAAAGAAGTTTCCGATAAAAGTAACATATAAATTCTAATTTCGAAACTTAACGTGACACATATTTGTAACATCTAATTAAATATTTGATATTATTATTAATTATAAATTTACTTAATTAATAATAAATTTTCTTTTAATTAGTTATTTCTTTTAATTTATTTCTATTAATTATTAATCCATTTGAAACAACAAATTTTCTCTTAACAAATGAAAGTAATACTGTCGTTAGAAGAATTTTCCCTAATCTTGATTCAGCTGCAATGTAATAAATATATTATGTTGGTGCTAAAGTTGTTAGTGTTTAATATCCACTTGAAACGATTATCATAAAGCATGTAGAACATTAATACATTCTCCTCTACAATACAACAGTAATTATTATCATAATCGTGGTATTTTCATCATAACTGATTTGATGGTTTTCTGAAGGTTGAAAGTAGTGAGAAACTCAGCCTCAAAACAAACAATCCAATCGCATATCATTAACACAGGGCTCGCACCGTTCCTAAAATTTTCGCACTTTGCTACCAGTATTTTAAATAAGAATTATTCGTGGTAGATTCCTTTAACATCTATTATAGAACTATATAACAAAGATTATCGTTTGAATTTAGTGGTAGCAAAGTGCGAAAATTTTAGGAACGCTGCGAGCCCTGTTAACAGTCTTGCCGTATCTGGCTGATTTTTAAATTAGACATTCGGGTTTCTCACCGGAAAATTTTAACAGTTATTTTTGCTTTCCAAGCTCATACGTTTTCGTATATAAAGAAAAAAAAGTTACTATTTAAATTTTTATTGTGTGAATTCAAAATTTCTAAACATAAAATTCTCCATATGCGGCAACACTGATCGTTTACAATCATGAAAGAGCATTAACTGCAAAATTTATCGCAGGTAAAATCTGCAAATGTGCATTAATGAGAATACTGAAAGCGAGTTCCCATATTTGAGTTATTTCAATGGCAACTTTTAAGGAAGTAGACTCAAAGTGCTTGAAATTATCTTTGAATTTACGCTTCATAAAGTTTTCTATTCTGTTTATGCACAGCCAAATATAACTTCCTATTCCAATTTCATGCAAGTGCTTTTAGATGTATCTTTAACTTGAATATTTACCTAAAATGTTGACTGTTACGAACTTTCATTTAAGTACTAAACTCTCATAAATTTTCTCTGAAACGTAATATTCTACATTGCATACTAGCTAATTTTGTTTGACGTTAAACGTTATATTATTGGTAGTAGATGTAGATCTTAATATAAATTTAAATAAAGAACTGAACTGAAGAAGAAAAAGATATTAATGGCAATGACATTGATCGTTTACATTTTTATGTTCATTGTATTACTGTAGCCCTCTAAATATTTTTCGAGTTTTTTTAGTCTGCATGTCTTGCCTAAGCAATGTTTATTTTTTGAAAATGTTATTTTGAAAATTGTTTTAAAACATAATGGTTTCCATAAAATTGTTAATCTGCCAATTATTCAATAAGGTTCTCGCAGTATATACAGAATGTCCCAGAACTTCGCGTACAAATTTGGAAGGGAGGTAGAGACTATCTTTAGGAACCATAATAACATAGGAAAGCATGGGCGGAAATAGATAAGTGATGCTGTATGCGAGCTCTCAAGGTCGGCACGCGTGGGAATGCTTCTGGAAATGCTTAACGATGTCCCTGCAAATGTTTGACGCGGAATGCGGTTTTAACATGATGGGGCGCCGTCTCACCATGTCTCATTACAGTGACCATTTGGATAGGACATTTAGAAAAATTGGATTGGGCGTGGTGGTCCCATAGCACCCCCGCCCCTCCCCCGAGATCACCTGATTTATTTCCCTTGATTATTTTTTCTGGGGTGCCATAAAGAGTATTGTGTACAACACACCCGTGAATTCGGAAATGGACCTGGAAGAACGAATCTCCCTCACCGCGGCTACTATCCATGCATCCATGCCAATGAGCGCAATTTCGAACTGCTCCTGTGATGCTTGGAAATCATACATTACACTATTTTCTGTGTAATAAAGCATTTTACACTGCTTTCTGCATTGCGAACTTACTGTGTCTTTGTGTCTCTTGCGTGAGGGTGACATTTCCGCCCATGCTTTTCTATGTAATTATGATTCCTAACGATGTTCTCTACCTCCCATCCAAGTTTGTACATGAAATACTCGGACACCCTGGAGATATCTCAGTATGTCTAGAATGATATACGTCTACATATTAAAAATTGGGAGGACTTTCGTTTTTCAAATATAAATATCCGATTTTGATAATTTATTTGCATTTCTTGAGTGATATCAACTCAAAAAATACATGTACAGCTCCAAGTCAAAAAATTAGAATAACAGAAAAAAAAGGAATTGTGAAAAAGGTGTTTTATGTATCGATCATACCAAAAGTAATATAGGCTAAAGCTTAATATTTTAAGAATCTATATAGTTTTTAGAATATTTTAACGTAAAAAAATTAAAGGAAATAACACAAAAATTAAAATACTTATTCACACTTGAAAAAAATCAAAATATTAGTATAACCATTTACCTGGTTCTAAATGTTCGAATAATGCATCGTGAATTAATTATACAAATTACACCAACTGATACAAATTGACTTAATTTTTATTTTAAATAACGAAAGAACAAATAAATTAGTATAACATTAATAGGGCTCGCAGCGTTCCTAAAATTTTCGCTCTTTGCTACCACTAAATTAAAATGATAATCTTTGTTGCATGAATCTATTATAGATGTTAAAGGAATTTACCACGAAGAATTCTTATTTAAAATACTGGTAGCAAAGTGCGAAAATTTTAGGAACGGTGCGAGCCCTGAATCATTAATAAAAATACAAATAAAACGTCGAAATAAAAATCCCTTGTTAACGTAAACACGTGTAACTTGCTTAAAGTCAAGTGAATGTGACATTTACGATCAACCATTATTTGCATTTAATATTAGAGTTTGGCGATAGATTTTTGGTCGACGGGATAACTAAGTAGTATAAGTAAGTACAGTATAAGTAAGTAGTAATTTCTAAAGTAGTTACTAAGTAGTAATTTCCGGTATAAAGTCGAAATTTCTAAATAAAAAATTAGGCCAAACTGGCAACTCTGCTAATTACAAAAAATCAAATTTAACAGAATATTATCAAGATTAATAACAAGATATTAATAACAAACGTACTCAGATCAGGGGTCGTACTTGTCCTGAAATTTCACGACCAGGAAATTATTCGGTACCACTATTTTCTTTTTTAGAAAATCTCTTCTTGAATAAGGCGATATTTTTTGCGGTTAACCTAGATTTATTTTTCTTTAAACAAATACTGATAATCGTCCTGAAATTTTTCATGTAGAGTACGACCCAAAGCGTTATAAGTAAGCGAACAAACTTAATGCTGGAATCAGGCGTAAATTAACCGTTTAAACGCCGTACTATGAACGGATCTTCCTATTAATATAAAATTTTGGAATTGTGCTTCTTTAGAGCACCTCTATCTAATACAATAATAAAATTTTGGAAAAAAAATGTTTTCCTATTTTTTTGCTATGTTCCATTATTGGAACATTGGCGTTTCGTGGGTTACATTTTTATACAAAATTTTCAACAGAAGAAAATATTCAATACAGATAATATTTTGTGGTATTTACTGAGTATATATATGTATTATTACACAATTAATATACATTATTACACAATTAATTAATATTAAAATATAATAAAATACCTGATTTTGGAAAATCTAAACAAAATTCTTGAATTATGTTCATTTCTAGTGCCCATGATATGCTAGGAAACAACTTTGATGAATGCGTTTATCGCACTGAAAACATTTCTTTGTTGTGTTTTTTTTTACAAACTACGCAACGCCCTTGAGATGTAGGTACAATATAATGTCCATCAGATATTCTTACTTCCTTTTTCACATGACAACGGGGTCCATGATGAATGACCAGACGCTCTTTTCTCCGTAGAAGAAAAGTTGCAATTTGTCTACGAAATTCAAAGTGCGATATTTTGATGTCATTCACCTCAGAGTGTATAATCCAACATGAAACCACTGCCATATTTAAAGCATTTATGAACAGATTCCACCACCATTTCTTGCTCCTCATTTTTGGCCTATAACTGCCTAAAAGTTTATCTAAAACATCAACGCCTCCCATGCCTTCGTTGTATTTCTTGATAATATGAGGTTGAGTAACATCAATTTTGCATTTGTTTGCATTTGAATATCTCTTTACTGTTCCAACGGGTTCATGTGTGTAGCAGTTCGATGCTACTGAGACCACCGCATTATCGTTGTTACTGCAGATATATACCGCTCCATCGGAACGAAAATCATAATTTCCCCTGTCTTCTTTAGCGAGATCTTTTTTAGATTTCAATGGACAAAGGGCAGTGCGATTTTCACGAATTGTGCCTGTCGCTCGTATTCCACGTGCTGCAAGATCCGAAATTAAATCGTAGGAAGTAAAAAAGTTATCAAAATATATTTCATGCTTTGAATTTTCTTGCAAGTTAGATAATAATTCATTCACAACTCTCGAGCCTAACTGTCCAACGGACGAGGATCCTTTTCTTCCACTGTATACCTCCATATCGTATGGATATCCATTTGATGAACACATCATCCATATTTTAAATCCAAACCTAATAGGTTTTCCTCTGATAAACATTTTGCATGTATGCCGGCCATAGTACGGGACCATTGATTCATCAATGCTCAACTTCTCGTGCCAGATTCCAAACTGTTGCAGATTTTTGGATAACTCTTTATATATCGGTGCTATTTTACCAAGTTTATCGTTTGCTTTCAATTGATTATTGTCCATCAAGTGAAAATACTTCTTCATCTTTCTAAAGCGATTGCGGGTCATAACAGTTGGAACAATAGGAACGGACGTATCTTCAGCTGTGCTCCAATACATATCTTCAGTAGGAACAGAATGGTATCCACTTAGAAGAAGTAGACCAAAAAACTGCAAAATATCTTCATATACTACTTCAATATCTTCTCCTTTTTTGTAAAGCGTACAATTTTGTCATTTTAGCGAGAAGTTCAATATAGTCATGAGGCAAAATTTTAAAAAATAGGTCGACAGGCGACAGATTTACTAAGTTAGAAAACGTCTGCAAAATTGTTTCGATTCTGTTTGATATAATAGGTTTTTTAAAATCACATTTTCTCTTCCATGCAATTTTCTTTTTAGGAGGTTTCTTTACTTTCTGTGCTTTTTCAGAAGTCGGGACAATATCTGCAGATTCCAACTTACGTTTCCTTCCCGGAAGTTCAATTTTTATATTCGATGGACCGGCTTCTGCATTGAGTATCACGTTTTCTCGGCAACTAGTATTATCGTTTTTGCAAATTACGTCTATCATTCCAGTCACGTCAGCTGGTATAACGGGCTCAAAGTCATTCTCCACAATATCCTCTTCGTCTGTTATATCGCCTGGTTCATCTGGAGGTAACTGACATATATCAACATCCGATAAATCTGAATCCGAAAGAGTTTCTAAATACGCTACTGCTTCTTCTACAGTTAAAAAATTTTTCGACATGTTTTATAATCAAAATCGAAAAAAAACATATATTCTACTAAAAAAACATTCTGCTGAATATAATATGTATTCTACTAAAGAAATCTATTCTACTTTAGCTTCTAATAATGCTACAAATTATTCCAACTGCGACTCAACAAAACACGAACGTTCCATTCAAATAAAGAAAAAGAAAAAGCTTTTTTCCCTCTTTCTATTTGCGCCCCTCCCTTCAATTTACACTTTACTTACCTAATAAAATAAACTCTTCCGGGTAAATGCTTTGACACGGTCTGCTGTTTGACCTTGACGATACCAACATTGAATCAGTCAACGGATTATATAATGAGATTTGAATTTCTTATTTATGTGATTACTCATTTTGAAAACTGTATCGCTAAAGCGCCAATGTTCCAAAATCGGAACATGAGTTTTTCAAACTGCGTCAAACATTTATATTTTATTTTAGAAAGTTTTTACTAGCAATTTTTTACAAGTAGTAGTTCTCTTCTTATGACTATAAAATATAATTTTAATTTTTTTGCATAATATATGTGTTGGGGAATGTTATTTGAAATAGTGAAAAATACCTCAAAAATAAGAAATTTCTAAAAATCATAAAAAATAACAAAAATAAAATTTAATTTTTAATATTTAATAAAAAAAAATATTTCATAATCATTCTTATCATAATACAAACAACCCGTAATAATTCGAAAATTATTTACATTTGTAACATTTAGTTAAAACTTCTGTTCCAATTTTGGAACATTGGCGTTTAAACGGTTAACACACTGCAAATAGAAGCGTCTTAAATTTAGACACATATGTGACTGAAAAAGAATTTTAGACACTTAAGTGTCTTAATCTGAAAATTAAGACACTATAGATGTCTTAATTTAAGATACATAAGCGTCTTACTATGACCATGGTGTAAACGAACTGAGAATAATGTCTAAAATATCCGCAAACGTCTTATTTTAAGACACTTCATTGCTTTAAACGTGTCTTAATTTAAGACGTTTTGATTCTTCCGACGCAATAACCACCAGGGGGCACTAGCACTCCCAGTTGCGCATGCGTTTTAGATGTCTTCGTTCGAAGTGGTATACGTTGTAATTCAAACAAAGTTTGTTTTTATGTACGCGTGTATTTTAATTCGTTTTTTGCGAAATGTGAAGTACTGTGATTTTAATTCGTATTAACTTGGATTATTTATTTATTGAATACATACATCTGACGTGTGTGCTCGACATCAAATGTCTCTTAGAAGCTGTCGTCGATACAAGAGCGGGATAGACACAGAACAGAAGTAGACGACGGTTGAAGATTACACCCGGAAATTCTACAAAGCGTGTGCAATGGGCTTAGTGTTAACTCGTATCAATTTATATCAATAATATTGTGTTATTCATCTTCGTCCTATCGAAACTGGTAAAAAAAAGAAACTTTTGTCTGGCGGGTCCTGTTTTTAGGATGAAACATCTCATTCTTTAAATATGGCTAGTCGGATGTATTATGGGATTACCTTTTAAACTGATGAACGTCTTTCTCCCTCACTGTGGTTGTGGTAGTTTTTAAAATTTCAAATCGAGGAATATTTCTTACCTCTTGCAGCAACTCAAGTAAGTTTCTATATAGTAGTAAAATTAGTGTATTTTATGATTTTATTTATTGTACTAAACAAAATCCTGCATGAAATTTAATTAGTTTTGAATCTGTTCGCAAAAAACCCCACTAATTCTAGAAGTATATATTTTTAAACTTATGACGTTCTTTTTTATTACGAATTATATATTCAATGTCAGTTCTTAGTTTAAATGGATAATTTTTATCTCGCAGTAAATGACGGCCACAAGGAAGTAAAGAAAAAAAAAACTTTGAAAGATGACCTAATGCTTTCTTACTTCCTGGCATAAAACCGCAGATTAAAAAAAGATAAATAAAGTAAATGAGACTGGTCTATTATATGAAGCTGCCTGTAAAAATATACATATGTATTTGATTTGCAATCAACTCTAATACTGATTCTTTTATTATTTTTAATAAAAAAGTAATTTGAAATTTATAATGGGAAAAAGTAAAAACCTCTAACTAGATTTCGTATTTAAAATTGTGGTAACTTTATTTATATGCACTTATACGAAAAATACAAAAATGACAGATGTTACTGTATATATTTAAAACGAAAGAAGTTTGGAAATCATAAGTTATTTTTTCCTCATGTTTTTAATATAGAATATGTACTTATTTGTTTTTATTGATAGTTGAATAGCTTTTGTGAGTACCCTCTGATCTACATAAAAACTTGCCCATGTGGAAATATAAATTTTTTAAAAACATAATTTTTAAATAAGTATTTTCATTTTTTTTTTTTGGGGGGGGGGGGGGGAGGGGGGATTTTGCATGAATTTTTGTAAAGCTGATATCTTAAATCTTGCACTGATTATAATGAAAGTTTTGAACTTTTAGAGTAGGACAAGTTTAAAAACGCAAATATATTTAACAAAATACCAAAGTCATTTTTTCCCCAATGTTATTAAAGTAGAATATTTATTTATTTATTTTCATTATTCATAGTTAAATGGCTGTTGTCATTATCAAGTGATGTATATGTAAAATTGCCTATGTGGCAATATATTTTTTTATATTTTCATTTTTTTTTTTTTGGGGGGGGGGGGGGGATTTTTGCAATTTTCGTACATCTGATATTTTAAATCTTTTTCCACATTCAACCGAGTATAATAAATATTTTGAACTTTTAGAGTAGGACAAGATTATAAAATATATATATATATTTATCTATGTACCTTAAAAGGTGTTCGCTATTCGAGAATGTCCATTAACCTCCACAACGGATACTCCCGAATCCCGGACATCTCAATTTAGACAACTATAATGCAGGGTTGCTTTTTTTGCAAAAGTACTTCTTGATTAAAGGAAGGGCAAACTGGGAAGTGCCCCGTCACCCTACGACTGTAGTGCCCCCAAATTTGATGTGCAATATTTGTAAAGCTTATATTTTAAATCTATTTCGAAATTGTACTGATTATAATCAATATTTTGAACTTTTAAAGTAAAATAAGGTTAAAAACAAAATAAATTTTAAAAAATCTAATATTTAGATAAATATTTTTTGTTTTTTAATCTTGTTCTACTCCTGAAGTTCAAGATATTGATTATAATCAGTACAATGTCGTAAAAGATTTAAATTATCAACGTAACGAAAATTGTATACCAAAACTGAGAGCACCAAAAAAATCAGGCTGTATTGGGGGGGGGGGGGGGTAGGGGCAGGATCACAGCCAAATATTTTTCCAGGATTCAACGTGGTCAAACATGGCTACGTATGATGCTTACAAAAAAATGGATGCGATTCAGACGTTTGAAGTGTCTGAAATTCAGACGCAAAAAGTGTCTGAAAAAATTCAGACATTTTAAAATGTCTGAAAATTGAACACTCCATTTCAGACACTTAAGTGTCTGAATTTCAGACATTTTAATTTAGAGTGCATAGTTGCGCCACCTTGTGGACGGAGTGATAATTCACATACGCGGGTTTTTGTGTAGCGCGTATTTTCTAAACCTTTAGTCACTCATGGAAGCGAATTTTGTTTGCCACATTTATTGCAAAACAATAGCAAAGCGTTATAAGTAAGCGAACAAACTTAATGCTGGAATCAGGCTTAAATTTGCACAGTTTCGCCACCTGGTGGACGGAGTGATAATTCACATACGCGGATTTTTAGTGTGGCGCGTATTTTCTAAATCTTCAGTTACTCATGGAAATGAATTTTGTTTGCCACACTTATTACAAAATAATGGCGTAGCGAGAGGGGTATCCAGACGCACTTGACACCACGAAGTTTTCTTCGCCTTATCAGAGGCACTTCAGTTATTAATCAAGGTGAAAAAAACTTTACAATTTTAGTGGCGTCAGTAAGAAAACAGTTAAGTATCTACCTGTAGTTCACACTCCATCCGCTACGTGGCGCATGACCTTGATTGATGTGACCTCGCTTTTAATGTTGTGGTTACTTCTCCCATTTAAGATACGACGCTTACTTATATCGCTTTGAATAATAGCGTAGCGTGAGGAGCACCCAGATGCACTTGACACCACGAAGCTTTCTTCGCCTTATCAGAGGCACTTCAGTTATTAATCAAGGTGAAAAAAACTTTACAATTTTAGTGGTGTCAGTAAGAAAACAGTTAGGTATCTACCTGTAGTTCATACTCCATCCGCTACATGCGCATGACCTTGATTGATGTGACCTCGCTTTTAATCTTGCGGTTACTTCTCCCATTTAAGTTAGGACGCTTACTTATATCGCTTTGGTACGACCCCTGTCAGATTATTGGAAATTTACAATTATTAACAAATTAATTTGTAAAATTCAACGTGCTATTTCACAGGCTTCGAAAGAGCTGCTGAATCCAGCTTGTTCATATGATTAGAGTTACTCAAGTGAATAACCCTCAAAGCGATATAAGTAAGCGTCCTATCTTAAATGGGAGAAGTAACCGCAAGATTAAAAGCGAGGTCACATCAATCAAGGTCATGCGCCACGTAGCGGATGGAGTGTGAACTACAGGTAGATACCTAACTGTTTTCTTACTGACACCACTAAAATTGTAAAGTTTTTTCACCTTGATTAATAACTGAAATGCTTATGCTAAGGCGAAGAAAACTTCGTGGTGTCAAGCGCGTCTGGATGCCCCTCTCGCTACGCCATTATTTTGCAATAATTGTGGCAAACAAAACTCTTTTCCATGAATGGCTGAAGATTTAAAAACGCGCCACACTAAAAGCCCGCTTACGTGAATTATCACTCCGTCCACGAGGTGGCGCAACTGTATTAATTTACGCCTGATAGCAGCATTAAGTTTGTTCGCTTACTTATAACGCTTTGAATAACTCTTTTCCAGAAAGCACTAGATTATGAGATGGTCTACACTTACACCTCTCTTTTTTTTTAATCCATTTCTTTTACAAGAATAATTTTCTGGTGGGAAACATTTAGAACATGATTTTGATAATGGCAACATGAATACCAAATTTGTAGACCGGTTGGTGCAGGATTGCCGCAGCCGATTATTTTTTCAATACAGGGTGTCCTATTTTAAAGTTGTCTACAGACAAAGTTCAGAATGTTGTGAAATTTTGTGGAGGACATATTAAAGGTATTTGTTTGAGATTAAAAAAAAAAAAAAAATTCAAAATTCAGCCGCCAGATGACGTTTTTTAACGAATTACACATTTATCATATTTTTTACGATAGATTACAAAATTTATTACAACCAAGCATGTTCCACATGACGGCGATCATTTTCAGATACCATCTGCATTCGTAAGATAGCATGTTCCACAGCAGACCGCAGTGTATTCTGGGAAATGCTAAGAACATTTCGTGAAATGCTGTCTTTAATCCTCTCGCTGTGCAACCCGAAGTATCCTCGAGCATGCATTTTCCCGTTGAATTAATACTATTTGGTTATTCCCACCAGTTATTTTTTAGCGAAAACTTGTCTGATTTAATCAGGACATTTTCCCTGATTACGATAGTCAAAAATTTCTGCTTTAAAGAACCGGTGATAAAAGACTAAAAATTCTGTAAAAGACGCTCATCGCGAAGAATTACTGACGCAGCGAGAGCAGTGTTGCCAGATGAGCTACTTTTTTTAAATTCAGATTCTTGCCTTCACCACTTTTTTGAAATGGTAAAAACCGCCTTGTTTAATGACATGTTAATTTCGCTTTACTTAAATGTGTAATGGCTGCTTTTTAAGTAAAACAAATATTGCTATTTAAATTTTCTGGTGAGAATTAGGTGTATGCGAATAAAAAAAATCTATTAAATTCAAAACAATGTTCTTTGCATATATGCAAAGCTGCACGCTAAAGGGTTAAAGTATGTTACAATACCATCATCTCTACCGCGCAAAAAAATCAAATACTGTATTTGTACATGACCCTTCTGAGTGTTCCACTGATCGTCGTGTCAAAAAGTTTGTACTGTAGGTATATAAAGAGCTTCTATAAAATTTTTAAAGGACAAATATTTTCCAGATAATCTCAAATTTGTGCCCCGTAAGATCTAGAGCCCAATGTAATATAGATTCAATACGAGGAACTCCAATAGCTATTTGATATAAATATAAACAAGTCGGAAATTATAGGACTCCATCTTAAATAGGACGTAATCACCATGGCAACCTAGAATCATTTCCTATCATGGAATATCATTGAATTGATTAAGCATGATAGGATTTAATAGAATGATGAAAACTTTTATTTTCGTTTTCAGCTTTGATTCTATTTTCATAAAATTTGAAATGACTCGATAAAATTCTGCAACGATTGTATATATTAAATTTTAAACCATTCGGTTGGGTAGTTTTTGCGCTGTTATATGCAGTCAGGCGGATAGACAGACGGGCGACCAGACGACAACTATAAGTGTTACATATTTATATAATTACGAACTCACCTAGAAACGAATTAATTTACTACTTAAAAATGTTAAAAGAGAAATAAAGGCATATTCTACCAGGCGTAATTTATAAAACAACTGCATAATTCTATTTTAATGCTGGTAACGATTCAGAGCATTATTTGTTCAGATTGAAATTGCATTATTGGCAACATCTGTGAAAGTTTACTTTACACATATTTCTTTCGTTTAAGTCCACGCATTATATTTTTATATTCGCTTTAAAAAAGACATTTGTACCGACGTTTATACTCAACGAACATATAAGCACCTTCTTTAATGTATCCGAAAATCGTTTTAACAAAAACATTGTTTCTGAATGAGAAATATACTAAAAGAGTGTTTTAATTTAAGCTTTAAATTCTTATGAATATTCAAACAGTCGTATTCTAATGAGATATATTATTTGCATCACAGCAAAGCATGTTTATATATACTTTTCAAGAGAATTTGAAAGTAAAAAGTGCTAGGCTAAATATTAATTAAGCTTTATTTATTAAATAAGTTTCATCCTAAATTAAATTTACAATAAATTGTAATAAGCTAAATGCAATATGCTGCAAAATTTTACTACAATATGTTATTCACAAAACGTTATAGGGGAATTCAATCTGCGTCTTTCATTCAGTTGTTGAATGAGTTCATTTAATTACGAGAAGGTTTGTTTATACTCCTTGAATGAATGTGTAAACACATATGTGTGTCATAATTTTTTTCTCTCATAGAGTATTTGTTCCTTACATCATTTTTCCATTAAATGTCGATTTCCGAATTGTATTAGGATTTTATATTCGATATTTCATTTTTATCGCATATTTAAATTCTGACGGTCTATTTACGTCTTAACGTTACCAATACCGCCATATAAGCGGTAGTTACACTATTAACCTTTAACTGATGTGACTAAAATTTGTCACACAGCTGATGTGATCCGGTCTCTCAGACCCCTCGAATAAAATAAATAAACAAAAATAACTCAAATGGTTGAATTTACTTAAATTTTGTCCTAACAATATCGTTGTACTTCTCTTAGGAGCATGTGAATTAAATTGCATGAAAAAAGTATTCATATTATTTAACTTCAGTACAGAAAAGTAAAAAGCTGTAAAAGTGTTTACCAAAGCGTTATAAGTAAGCGAACAAACTTAATGCTGGAATCAGGCGTATATTAACATAGTTGCGCCACCTTGTGGATGGAGTGATAATTCACATACGCGGGCTTTTAGTGTGGCGCGTATTTTCTGAATACTCAGTCGCTCATGGAAATGAATTTTGTTTGCCACACTTTTTGCAAAATAATGGCGTAGCGAGAGTGGCATCCCGACGCACTTGACACCACGAAGTTTTCTTCGCCTTATCAAAAGCACTTCAGTTATTAATCAACATAAAAAAAAACTTTATAATAATTTTAGTGGTGTCAGTAAGAAAACAGTTAGGTATCTACTTGTAGTTCACACTCCATCCGCTACGTGGCGCATGACCTTGATTGATGTGACCTCTCTTTTAATCTTGCGGTTACTTCTCCCATTTAAGATAGGACGCTTACTTATATCGCTTTGGTGTTTACATCTGGGAGTCGCGGGGTCTGGGAGACCGCGTGACATCAGTTACAGTTTAATCAAACTTATTTGCTTGACACTTTATTTTCAAGAAATACTTTTATTGTACTTTGAAAACAAGGGCAAAAGAAATTTACTAAAAGCTTTACTTCTAAAATATAGTGGTGCGATTAGAATATAAAACATAAAATTATATATTTAAAGCTACCGTCCGTTAGGGGTCAATCTAACTTTTACAATGTATTTGAATCTCAAACATCGAATATATGGAACTGATATGAATTACTACTCTTTCATCATTTAACCCTTTCCGGCGCGGTGTCCTTAAAAAAGGACACCTAATTTTAATTCCAAAACTGACAATCGGCACCAAGAACATTTAACTAAATTTTCCTATTATAATGTACATGAAAATAAGCAAGTTCGCATTTTCTAATAAATTAGTTTATAAATTGCGGTGTCAGTCCATTATTTCATCAGTTTATAAACAGAATTACTCCGCGCCGGCAAGTGTTAATCCAGTTTTTACCGCATATTTAAGTCCTATCTTCTGGCTCTATAATGCGCTCCGTCCCCTGCTATTTTACGGTACTTATGTTTGTTTTGGGCATAGCATATTTCTTTACACATGATTATTAGAATTGCCAAAAATTCCAGATCGTATCAGCATCTAAATTTTTAACTAGCAAAAGTCTTGCTTTGTTTTGATTCGCGAAGCATTATTTAATAAGATAAATATTTGAAAGTAACAATATTTTTCTACTTTATTCTTGCATATTTATTAAGTAAAAACGTTATTTTATGTTTTAGCGCATTTTAATTTTAGAAATGCAAATTTAGCCAAATAACTAAGAATTTCCTCGGAATTTTTTATTTATGATATAAGACTGGTATAAATAAAATATTTTCGAAGAAAAATTTTGCAAAATATTTATATAACGAATTTAACAATTAATTTTATTTGTTTAAAATTATTTTGTTGCCACTTTACAAAAAAAAAAAAAAAAAAAAAAAAAAAAAAAAAAACATAATATAATTCTTTTAAAATGATTATCTGCGTAAATGATTTCACATAATAAGAATAAATTGTGTATTTGAATTCTTAACACTGAAAAATACTTTTAGAATTGAATGTAAATAATTGAATTTTCACAAATTTTAATTCATTAAAAACATGCTGTAATTTTCATAAAAAAGGTATTATAAAAATTTCATAAAAGAAATCGTAATTCCATGATTTATTTTTTCTTCTGAAACTATACGTGCTTCATTTTTTAATTGAAAAAAATGCGTCCGTAATGGAAAAACATGTAAAATAAATTAATTAATATTTTTTTAACGTTATTTTGTATAAAAATAATATTGTGCAAATCTACAGATCATAGTTTATTTTTATGTTTAATTTCAAGTCAAAATACTGAATAGTTTTTCTGTAAAGTGTACGTCAAAATGTAATTTGCCGAACAATTTAAAAAAGAGTAGTCCTAGTAGAGGATTCGCTTCGCTCATTCTAGTAATGTGCATTGTTGATATAAATTAACTACTTATAGTATCATTATGATGTATGTAAAATTTCTTTATAATTTAAATATATATATCAATCTAAGGGGGGAAATGTAATTTATCAAAATTTTGACAAATAGTTCGAAAATTTTATTGTGACATCTAACGTGAGATGATAGGTTTTATTTATTTATTTATTTTAATTAATTATATTAATTTATTAACTTTTTTTTTAGAAAATATTCTATTGTAAGTACGACATAATTTTTAATGAAAATCGCATCTTTACAAATTCACTTGCATTCCTTCAATTTTTTTTTTTTTTTTTTTTTTTTTTTTTTTTTTTTATTCAGCTCTGTATATGATCTATAGATTTGTCAGATTCTACATAGTATGCTACAATTTAGTTTAACCCTTTCCGGCACAGGCAATTTTTGTTGAAAAATGATAAAATGATTGACTGACACCGGAATTTAAAAACGACTTTTTTAGAAGTTAAAAACACGTTACTTTGACTGTTCATTGTAAAAGCAAAATTTTACTAAAGTATTCTTGGTGCCGTTCGTAAGTTTGTAATAAAAATTAGGTATCCCGACACCTGGGCACACTGCGTTGGAAAGGGCAAAGCGCATAACACAACTGAAAATTCACCTTTAGCAATTTCAACCAAAAGACAAAAACGTGCTTCAATTTTTTTTGTACAGAACTGTATATTACTTACAGATTTTTATACAAGCTGTATATTAAGCTGAAAATTAATTCTGGCAAAAACATGCTTAAAACTACTGAAATCACACTTCTAGCACATACTAACTAGAGGCGGCCGTGTATTCAGTTCTTTACTTACCTCTGTATGTTATTTTATCTCTATGCAACAAGTACCTGTTATTACTATACTAGTAGTTGAGCTTGAAAATCAACTTAAAGTTGCATAACTCAAATTAAATATCAAATATCATTAATCAATTCATGCTCATTCTCATTAATGCTTATAAATTGCTTTGTGTAGCCCAGTGTGTGCTCTATGTAAAAATTATGCACATATGTAGTATGCAACAATTGGGTTAAATCGAAAACCCATACGAAAACTAAAGCTCACTTTCAGTAATCATCCTTAATATACAACACTTCAAATACAGTTTTGTCTCGGATATCGTTTATGTGTTCCTGTAACTGAAAGATAAATGCAATGCACAGCATATTCCATTGCAAGCATCTTGTAGTAAAGCTCAGTAATGTATATCAATTTCATCATGTTTAAAATAGTGCAACATAATTGAAATACGCTGCAGTTTTTCCCCGTAGACCGTTATGAGATCGAACTCTTTTGCGTGACCCTGCAAATGAATGATGAATGCTTTTTTCCCCATATTCTAAAAAGTGGACCTCATAAATTCATATCAATTTCATCATGTTTGTAACAGAGTAATATCATTAAACAACGTCGCAAAAATTTTTTCTTCATAGTCTGCAACATAACGGAATACTTTTGAGTTCCCTGTACGCGTACTCTAAGTGCTACATGTAACGTATTCCATAGTAACCATCTTCTAGTGCACCGCAATAATGTATATCAATTTCATTATGTTTAAAATATAGTAACACTATTAAAATACACCGAAAATGATTTTCCCCCATAGACCTTTAACGGAACGGAATACTTTTGAGTTCCGTGTAAATGAACTATGAATGGTACACACTTCATTTTCAATACCGAACATGCCATAATGAACATCAATAACATATATCAAAGCGTTTCTCAGAACTTTCCTGTCTACGGCAATCAATTTCGTATTAATTTCTTAGCACCTATTTTAAATTCTTACACAAATTGTCTGAAGGAACATTCGAAAGAGAACTTACATTTCTTACATTTATTTATCAGAAAGTGAACTAAGAAGATTTAATTAGGCTAATTCCATGGGCTTTTCTAGTGTAAGTCACATAGTTGATAACTGTCATGCTTGTTGACCACCCACTCTCAGAAATAAAACTCTCAATTTTGACGATTCAGCAATCCTCGAGCTATATTTCGTTGTTTTTGACAATCATTTCGTATCAAAATCACGTGACTTTTAACGACACGTAAACTCTCAAATATTTGACGAAGGTGTTTCTTCACTCACGGCCAGACTCGATGCATTTTAAGGAAACCGTACCTCCTCAAATCCTGCGACTTTAGCAAGCAAATATTTGCTTGTTTATGTTATTCCTGTCATAATTTATTTAAAAAAATTATGTTATTCCTGTCATAATTTATTTTAAAAATTGCACTTTTTAGCGCTTTTCAGAAAATGCTGAAACACAGGTAGTTATTGTTTCTGCATTAGTTATTTTTTTAGCTGTTAAAGTTTTTAAGAATGTTTATTATTATTTGTATTATTATTATTATTATTATTATTTTACTTTGCTCGCTATGGTTTAATTCGAAAAGAATAAATTTCCTGTGTTTTACAAAATCGTTCAAAAAGAAAATTTGGTCAATAAAGTTTCAAAATTCCAAGATCTCTTTTTCATTTAAGAAATATATTCATATAACTATCAAATTAAATATGCATAATTGATCCCTCTCCCTTCTCTTCTGTAAACAGTAAAGTGTTAAAATCTTAACCAACTACTCAAATTGATAAAATCTCCCCCATATGTACTTTAAAATTCGTTATTTCTGAGCAACAAATTAACCAGACCATATTTTAATCATTCATCGAGCAAAGAAAATTTTCCTAATAAATTATATTAATCAAGCCATATTATAATTATTCATATTATAATTATTCATATTAACCATAGGAAATAATAATAATAAATTAGTCTTACTAATTAAAACTTGCAAGAATTATAAGTATAACACCATCGATAAAATTACAACCAACCTTATAAAAATATAAATATACAGTAGAATCCATTACATGCATGTAAAATCGTATCTGTTCGAGGACTCAATAGCGTAATAGCTAGAGTGACCGTCTCCCACACCGGAGGTCGTTAGTTCGAATCAACCCGAAGACCGAAGCTATTATTTTTTCTCCTGTCGATACAAGAGCTTCCAAACTATTCAATAGGTGGCACCACCAGCCCTCTGATTGCACTTTTCAAATAAGCCCTTTTGACGAAATTGTTATCCTCAAACAAGCGAAGAAAGTAATTTTCTCAATATGACGAAATATTCGCTCGGAGCATATCCCAGAAGATGGTTTCGTCAAAAATGAAGAAAATTTCGTGAAATCTGAGTATCCATTTCTGAGAGTGCCGTTATTTTTGAAAAGTTTCCCTCGCCTTATTCAATTAATGAAATATCTCAGATAAAATAAGTCACATTTTTCCGTTCTAAAATACTGGTAGACAAAAATCGTAGCATGTGACATACACTACAAGTACTCATGGAACTAGCTATTAATAATAACCGCATATACGCAGCAATTTTTACATAAAGTTAAAAGATTTCGTTCCCGATACATTCGTTTTTTTGCAAAAATGATAAATCAGCTTTTTATAAAAAATAACAATGTGTAAATTTACTATTTTGTGCATAGGCTAAAACTAAGAAAAGAGAAATTAGATGAGAGGGAATGAAATTATTTTAAATGAAAAACAAATATACACCTTTTTAAATGGAAGACAAATTTATTTAGAAAAGATAACTCTTATTAATCTTGATTCATTTCCACGAAGCAACAGTTTAAATCCTTTAAAGTATATTTATCTCAGACGCTCATTAGGATACCGCACGAAAAATTAGCCCACAAATAAACCTTTTTGATAAACACATTAAAATAAAATGGCCTTCACACAAAATAACACATAAAATGGCCTTCATTTTTTACCATCACGTCAGGATTTTTTGCAAAAGTTTTACTTTTTAACTTTGAAATTTACGATTTGAAAAACATTCTGACGTGTTGGTTATAAACGAAGGTTATTTTCAGATTTAGTGCTAAAAAGTACATAAAAATCAATTATCAAAATTTAAACAACACAACCATCACATCTATTTTATAGTATCAAAATTTTGCTTTTTTTTTTTTTTTTTTTTTTTTTTTTTTTTTTTTTTACTGTGAAATTTACAATTTTGCAAAAATCCTCACTTGATGGTTAAAAATGAAGGTCATTTTCGAATTCAGCGCTAAAAAATATATAAAAAAAAAATCAGTTATTAAAAGTAAAGAAACACAATCATTTCCTGTATCTTTCAGTATCACCTGTTCTCTATTTTTAGACTTTTTACCATTGAAATTTACGACTTGCAAAAAATCCTTACGTGATGGTTAAAAATGAAGGTCATTTTCTGATTCAGTGCTAAAATATACATAAAAATTAATTATCAAAAGTTAAACAACACAACCATCGCAGGCCTGTATAACAACAACAAATAAGCAGCAAATTTTACATAATGTTCAAATATTTAGTTGCAAATACATTAATTCTTTACAAAAATGCTAAATCAGTATTAGATTAATTTTAAAACAATTATTCATTTGGTAAATAAATCCTATGAATTGTAAATTTTCTAATTGGGTGGAAAACGTCCGTGACAGGATTCGAATCAGGAATCTCTTGGCTGAAGCCACCAATGCTCTACCAACTGAGCCATCTTGAATGAATCTGGAGGACCTAATTCACCCAGATAACCTTAAATCCTAAATGCATAGTGATGCATATCTGGATCACTTTTTACTTAACTTTTAGCAACCACTATATTTATATAGAAATATTAATCGCGTACAAATTACCAAATTATGTTACTGGATAAAGTTAAAAAAATTTTATAAAATTTCTGGTGTCTAATATTTAATATGAAAGTAAAAACACAATCCTAAAAGAATAATTCGTGCATTTAAGGGTTAAGTTTAACAAAATAAAAAATTGTATAAAATAACGTATTTAGATTGTTACTTATTAAGATATTTACTTATTTGCAAAATTTTAGTTATGACATTAATTTTTACTTGTATTGCTGATATGCAACATAAGAAAAGATTGACGTATTATACGAAAAATGTATCTCTGATTCTTTTTTCTTTATTTTTCCTGTGTAATAAACCTTTTTGAGAATCATGTATAATTTTTTCGAAACAAAATAAAAAGTCATTCATTTAAGGCTTAACGATTACAGCATCTGGTCTGATACCTGGATCAGCTCATCAGTATAAATCGAAGGATATGGAACTCCAATAATCGCATGATGCGTAATTATATTCGATTAATTTTTAACACAATTGGAAAACTTGTAAAATTTAAAACTCATATGATTTGTTTACCAATTGAATAATTGTGTCAAAAATCAATTTAACCCTTTATCTACTGACGGTATTTATAAGTACCATTTAAATAACTTGTTATAAAATTCATTTAATACATTGATAAGTAGTAATACAGTTTAGAATAAGTTATAGATGCATTACTTTATCTTGTTCCAAAAGCATTATGGGTTACAAAAAACAAAAATATTTTTAAAAGGAGGATTTCTTTTGATTTTGCATCTTTTCAGATTTTTTGGCGCTAGGGAGGGGGTGTTGATTTTTCAATTCAGAAATATTTCTATATTTCTGTTATAAGAACATTATATTTGTACATTTCCTAATTCTAGAAAATACTAAACAAAATATTTAAAATAAAAGATTTGAGTGGGGTTATAAATATTGCACAAAATCCCTATATATTCAAATTTAATTAATCCTTCTAAATCCTTCAATCCTTCTAAAATACTTCTAAATTTTATTAAAGGATTATCTAAATCGTCTATTGTAGTTCAAAAATTCACGGAAAATGCTTTGGAAGATAAAATTTTCGTGAATTCATAATTCAGTACATAAAGGGTTAATATAATTACGCATCCAATGGTTACAGGATTTCCATAACCTGCGATTTATTCTGTTGAGCTGATCCAGATATCAGACCAGATGCTGTGATTGTAAAGGTTAGCTGGGTGAATTAGGTTTTCCAGATTCTTTCGGGATGGCACAATTGGTAGAGCATTGACTGCTTCAGTCAAGAGATTCCTGGCCCGGACATCAGTCACATTGAAAATTTACAACTCATATTCTAAATCAGCTTTTCATAAAAAAAGCAAAGTGTACAATTACTAAATATTAAAGACGTGAATTATCACATTGCTAACAAAGCGTAAACCAACTTAGTGAAAAATGTCCAAGCCGGGAATCGAACCCGGGCCCCTGGAAATAGATCTCCAGTGCTCTACCACTAAGCCACAAGGACGATGCCCAGTGGCTTAGTGGTAGAGCACTGGAGATCTATTTCCAGGGGCCCGGGTTCTATTCCCGGCTTGGACATTTTTCACTAAGTTGGTTTACGCTTTGTTAGCAATGTGATAATTCACGTCTTTAATATTCAATAATTTCAAGCGTAATTTCCCTGCTAGGAAGAAAAAAGTAGTTGAAAAATTAATTAAAATTAGTAAAATTACTATTTTGCACATAGGCTAAAAGTAAGAAAAGAGAATTTTTTATGTTAACCCTTTCCGGCACAGAAAACTTCTGTTCGTAAAATGATGAAATGATTGATTGACACTGGAATTTACAAACGAACTTCTTAGAAAGTAAAAAATTGCATTTTTGAGCTTTCATTATAAAATCAAAATTGTATTAAAATATTCTTGGTGCCAATTGTAAGTTTCGAATTAAAATTAGGTGGTTCCGCAGTGGGATCACTGCGCCGGAAATGGTAGCTAAGTATATAAATAAATTCTGTCTTTGATGGCATTTTTTAATACAATATTTCGATTGTTTTCAAAGTTATTATACGAATAAGAATATGGATGTAAATTATATTTGTTTTAGTATTTGCACAAGAAGTAGCTGTATTCCTTGGAATGTAAAAGGGTTTAGCACCATTACTCTATATTAGAAAATTTCTATTTGACATTTAACAAGGAAGGTCTCCATACTGGGCATACTCAGAAGATGTTGAAAAAAATGCTAGTGAAAGTACTCATGTATGTAATAAAGGATCAGTTAAAATTAGCGGCGGAATTACAGTAGAAAATCTGTAAAAAAATAAAATACTTTCGATAATTGGCGTGAAAAGACGAAAGCGGCACGCAATTTGGCGATCAGCACTTTTCCCCGCCAAAAGCAAACGATTTTAATGACTCTGAAAATTGTTTGTTAATTGATTTTGAGAATATGCGGTATTTAATGAATTTCAACGTAAACCGTGAAAGAATTTATTATTATTATTATTATTGCATTTTGTATGATACATGTTGCTTGTTGCCGATTTGAATGAAATTTTGCCATTGTTTTATTCTCCAATCCACATTTTTTTAAAATTTAAACCGCTTTATCGGTTATAAAAATAACTTTTAACGCCAAATGAATAATGCTGCCGTAATACATTTCCATACCGAAGAAGTTGTTTCCATAGCAACAAAGTTGAATGCACATAAAAAAAATCAATGGGGCTTATTTTTGAGTTTGGAACAATTTTAATCAATTTAGATTTTGTTTTAAATCGTAAAATATGATAGTTAAAATTCGTTATAAGTATATATAAATATATATGACAAAACTATAGTTAAAACAAAATAAAAATGACAAAGCTAACTTTATTTAAATTAAACTTATTTAAATAAATTCAACATAAAAAAAAATTTCCTTACAGAGTATTCGACAAGCGTATTTTTTGAAATTTTATTTCTGCGCCAAACGGTGATAAATCGCCAAATAAACGAAATTTTCATTATTTTTTTACGGACGTTCTACCGAGGTTCCGCCAAAAAAATTTTTATAAACATATATACCCATGAGAGAAGAACATTCTGTATTTTTTTCAGATTTTTCTGAGTATGCCTGTATGGAGACCTTCCTTGTAAGTAGTAAAAGTCGTAATCCATGCGTTTAATAGTACGATTTGTAATATACAGGGTGTCCATAATTAAACGACCCTACTTTAAATTTGTCTACAGACGAAACTATTGGTCAGAAAATTGTGAAATTTTGTGACGGACGTAATAAAAGAATGGGAATTTGTTTGAGCGAGAAAAAAATTTTAGTTCAAAATTTCGCCACCAGAGGGCTTTTTTAATGAATTACACATTTTAAAAAGTAATAAGGCAAATATACAGACCACCCCCTGAAAAAAAAAGCGTAAAAACTTTTAAAATTTTGAATTGAACTTACCCTAAAAACACTGAAAAACAAAATCCGTCTACGACAGCCGCCATTTTTTTCACAGAGAGCAGGCCTAGTACTCAGTGGGTGGTGGTTAAATGTGTAAGTCATTTAAAAGCGCCCTCTGGTGGCGAAATTTTGAACTAAATTTTTTTACCGCTCAAACAAATTCCCATTCTTTTATTATGTCCGACACAAAATTTCACACCTTTTGACCAATAGTTTCGTATTTAGAAAACTTTAAAGTAGGGTCGTTTAATTATGGACAACCTGTACTTGTCGGATAAAATAAGGCAAAAAGTTCTATTAAAACACAGCATAAAACTGTACGTATTCTGGTGAAATTAAGTTATTTTGCCTCGATCGTGATGAAAGCAGTGTTTGAAGGCATGAAATTAAAAGTAGTAAAAAAAATCTCCGGTGATATATTAGTTGCATTAGTTAGTATATGAAATTGATATCAGTTAAGTTGCTTTCATCAGTCAATCAATTTTTTTCCAAATACTTATATCACAATCTTTTGACTTTGATACCCCTTCTGTCATACACACACACCATGTCATTTATCACTATTTATGTATTTTGGGGGCATTATGTATTTTTTAACCAAAGCCGATAATTAATAACCAGAAATTTTAGATCTTTCTTTTACCTATCAGAATCTAATTTTTGGAAATTGTTAATTATTGATATAGGGTTAGAATACTTATAGTATCATAATTACCTGATTACTCACGGGGCAAATTCCTACCACTAAAAATAAACAGAAAATTTTGCCTCATTCGTGGCAGAATTTTTACATGAAAACGGCGTTTAGATAAGTCGAACTTTTCTTTTAAAATTTATTGGTGTAAGTGTGCCTCGTTGGTAATCAGGCCCTGAGTATCATTACAATATATGTAAACATACTTTATTTATTATTAAACAAATAATGTAACAGTCTAATATAGTTTAATTTATTAAAAATTTGGAAATTTTCTGTGTCATTTAACATGAAACAATATTTATTTATTTATTTATTTATTTAATTGTTTATTTATTTTACTTTATTTTATTTTACTTTACGTTTATTTATTTAATATATTTTACATTATTTTTATTTATTTATTTATTTATTTGTTTATTTATTTTATTTTATTTATTTTAATTTATTTTATTTTACTTTACATTTATTTATTTAATTTATTTTAAATTATTTTTATTTTTTTATTTAATTAGTTAGTTAGTTATTTCTTGAAAAATATTTTGTTATTAGTATGACAGAATTTTAAATGAAAATTGCAACTTTGCAGACTCACTTGCATCACTTCACTCCTTTTATTTAAATGAATATTTTGGACAAGTAGCACAAGCTTTAGACAGACATTTAAAATGGAAATATCATCAACTAAAATCAAATCTTCAGAAGTAAGGTTTAAAGAATTGCTCCTAAAGGATATTAAACGTGTTTAATTATTATCTAGCTTTGACAAGTTGGGATCGGCCTTTAGACCAGTTCAATATATTGCGAAAAAAGAAAGGCAGGTAACATGAGCATGGTTCTTACAGTTACTGTTATTTCTCCAGGAAACTACCAGTATCTTTTTATAGGAAAAAATACGTAGGCTAAACGCGCAAAATTTCGACTTCTTTTAAAATGAGATTTTCTGTAAGATAATACTGGTGCCGAAAAATTTTCTGGTCTGCAAAATCCAAGCAGGCGTACGCACCATGAGAGGCAGGTCACGCAAAAAAAGAAAAATGTAGTAACGGAACTTTCTATTTTTTATTTTATTTAAGAAATGAACTCATCGAAGTCAAGTGGCTTAAATGTCAACTAAGTTATCGGAAAGAATTATACCTGGGGACTACAGACCCGAAAGGATTAATATAACTTTTCAATAATTACTATTATATTTCTTCTAAAAGTTCTCTTCACATTTTATAAAAGATCATGCTTTCTTATAATTCTGCTTTCATGCTACGCTAATTTATTCTTGCAATAAATCACACACGAAAAGTGTAAACTCAAAAATTAGAATACTCGTATGATAGTGTATACACTTTTTAAATGAAAGATAAATTTACTTTGCAAAGACAAGGCTTATAAATCATGATAAATTTCCACGAAACATCAGTTTTAATCCCTTGAAATATTTTCGTCTCGAAGGCTGATTGGGATATCGCACGCTAAATTAGTCCGCTAATAAACCCTTTTAATAAACACATCAAAGCTTTGAACAATTCCCGACAGCTTCACATAGAACTTTTCTGTCTGCGGCAATAAATTTAATACGAGTCTAAGCCCATCGATTTCGAGGAATATAAATGGTTAAAATAACTGATTTTTTGAATTTATATTAAAAAATTATATTTTATAATCATTCTTATATTGGCTGTCCTAACTCTTAAAAAAAATATTATTTTTCACTAAAATTTAATTTCAACTTTTCAATTTATTGAAAAATTAAATTTTGCTCTTATACATAAACAGTCACATCCAATCTAGATAAGAAATTATGAAGTTATTAACCCCTTAACGGTCACGTTAAATTACGTTTAAAAAATCAAATTGCTTACTGGCACCACTATTTTGAAAAAGAAATATTCTCCTTATTTAATGTTAGGTAAAATGATATCATAATATAACCAATTACACTATTTTATAAAACTGGTGGGAATCAAACAATCTGAATAAAAGACACAGCCCGTGAATATTACGGGAGCGATAATTAAGGTGTTAATTAACCCTTAAATGCGCGATTTTTTATTTTGTTCGAAAAAATTATGTATGATACTCTGAAAGGTTTATCACACAGAAAAAATAATGAAAAAAATCGGAGATATTTTCTTCATATAATACGTCAATCTTTTCTTCTGTTGCACATCTGCAATATAAGTAAAAGCTACTTTCGTGTGGCTGTTTTACGCTAAAATAATGCAAATTAGTAAATGTTTTAATAAATATATCTCCAAATACCTTTTTTAATGTAATTATTTATTTTATAAAACTTAACCTTTAACTCTTTAATTCCCACAATAGAATACGTTTGAAAAATTATGTAGTTCAGAGAATCTGACTTCACACCAGAAGGTTTCAATGGTTAATTTCGCGTTATTTATATATGGGATGTCTGTTTTTTAATTAAAGCAAATATTGCTATTAAAATTTTCTGATGTGAATTAGGTATTTGGGAATAAAAAAATCTATTAAATTCAAAACAGTTATCTTTGCATATATGCAAAGCTGCGCACTAAGGGTTTAAGGCTTTGAATCTTTTGTATTACGTAATGAAAAATCAACTAAAAATGCGCCACTATGACACAATCATAATTTTTTTTTCAACAAAATCTAAAAAGAATCTCCTTCTTTCTCTGTCGCAAAGTTTACATGCATACTTTTCGTATTCGTATTCACTATTTTAAAAGTGTTTTAATGGCCATAGATTATTAATAAATATATTCCCGAACTTGATGTCACATTTGCCAGTTACATTTTTGCACTTGAAGATTCGCACTCTTGACTTAAGGCTCTAATCTGAGCGCCGGTAAAATCTATAAATTTACTCTTTTAGACGCATTCGTAATAAAATATTTAGTTTTATCAAAGAAAATACACATTTTATTTTTACTATGATGCCATTTTCACTCAATGAAGCCATTAGCGTCACAATTTCAGTATCAGAAGATTGGGGAAAATATTGAAATGTAAAAGCTTTATGAGTAACAAATGCTGTTTTTACATCTTAACGCCATTTTCTGTTCAAAAGTTTTAAAAAGTTATTTTAAATTGTAATGCGAAAATCGCATCCGTAATGATATGTAATTTTCATTGCTTGACTTTTCTCTTCAACAATGGAAGTAACCCGATTGCCACCGATGTGAAGAATTTTCGTAAAGTAGTTTTAAAATTAAAATCGGTTCACCAGAAAACTCAGACAAGATGATTAAAAAACAGCCTTGTCTTTTAAATACACAGATTAATTTATTGGTACCTACAGTAAAACCACTTTTATCCGAAACCCTTTTAACCGAAACTCTCGGTTAACCGACATCCATTTTGAAAGCTTTTTTTTTTTTTTTTAACTATCACATTCTTTGTGTGTAAAATCCATTTTAAAAGCTTTTCTTTTTAACTATCATATTCCTTTTCCGCAAGCAGTCCTTTCCGAACTACGAGTACATATAAATATTTTTTGAGCCCCTTTCTTAGAGTTCCTTTCAATTTAACTTGAGCTTCTGTAAGTTGCGGAGTGGAACGAAGAAAACGAACAAATTAGCAATTCTGAAGCTTTTGCAATAGGTTTGGCATGGCTTGAGCAGCAGAAAGACTGTGATACTGGTGAACTAATAATATTAAAAAAACTTCGTGAGAGAGCTTCAAAGCAAAGGCAATCGAAACTGCGACAAAAAAAAACATTTTTTTCAAATACTTGTGATATATGTAAAATGAACTTAATTTCAAAATTAAAATTCAAATACTTTATTCGTGTTTCTAATTTTCTGTTGCTTTATTTTTATTAAGCACTTGTTACCATAATAAAAAATACTACATATATTTCTCCTTAATCTTAAAATTGAAGCATTCTCGATCATCCGAAAATTTGCATTTTCCGAAAGATGGTCGGTCCCAATTAATTCGGATAATCGAGGTTCTACTGTATTTGAAATTCGTATATGATGTGTCTGTAAGAACATTCGATAAAGGTTTTTTATTTAACATATGATAAACTAATAAGATTTAACTGTAAAAATAATAATATATATATACAACAGTGTATCCTTAAAGGTAAAAAGTTTAGTTTCAGATATATTAATTCTTTATAAAAATGCTCAATCAGCTTTTCGTAAAAAAATAACATTGTGCAAATTTATCCATTTGTACATAGGCAAAAATTAAGAAAGACGAAATTTAAAAATGTTAAATAAGTATTTAACCCTTTATCTATTGACAGTACTTATAAGTACCATTAAAATAACTTGTTATAAAATTCATTTAATACACTGATTAGTGGTAATACAGTTTAGAATGAGCTATAGATGCATTACTTTATCTTGTTCCAAAAGCATTATTGGTTACACAAAACAAAAATATTTTTGAAATGATGATTTCTTTTGCCTTTGCCTCTTTTCAGCTTCCTTGGCGTTGGAGGGGAGGGGGGTATTTTTCTATTCGTAAGTATTTCTATTCCAAGAACATTATACTTGTAAATTTCCAAATTCTACAAAATACTAAGGAAAATATTTAAAATGAAAGGCTTCAGTGAGTTATAACTATTGCACAAAATCCCTATAAATTCAAATTTAGTTAATCTTTCTAAATCCTTCAATTCTCCTAAAATCCTAAAATTTATTAAATGCTTATGTAAATCTTCTAATGTAGTTTCGAAAATCCACGAAAATGCTTTAGAAGATAAAATTTTCATGAATTCTTAATTTAGTACATAAAGTGTTAAATAAATGCTTCGAAATAGAGCGAAAAAAAAAACAAATCTAAAAATAAATCTACTTTACATAAGGTTTTAATTATTTATCTGAACTATGTTACAATAATTATTTTTATAAAATTAATAATATTAAAATTCCCTAGTGGCATTCTGGTAGTAATTTTTTAATAGTTTAAAAAATTTTAATTTTCTTTAATTTTATTTTTTCTTTAATTTAATTTAATTTTTATTTATTTTTATTGTTATTATTATTATTCTCTTAAAATTTTCCACTCTTTCTTTCACCGTTACTTTTTTTTTTTCAATTAGAAAAAATCAGGTTTTATTTCTTTTTTCTTTATTTTTTTTAATAAAAGACCATGCTTTCTTTTATACTATTTTCAAACTGCGCATTTATTCTTACAATAAATTACACACGAAAAGAGTAAAATCAAAAACTATCATATGTTAGTGTATACACTTTTTAAATAAAAGATAATTATTTTTTTTGTAAAGACAAGTCTTATTAATGTTGATAAATTTACACGAAACATCCGTTTTAATCTTTTGAAATATTTTCATCTCGGAGGCTTATTAGGATATCGCACGCTAAATTAGCCCACAAATAAACCCCTTTCATAAACACATCAAAGGATTTTGAACAGTGCCCGACAGCTTTACTTAGAACTTTTCTGTCTGTGACAATCAATTTCATAGTAATTTCTTGGCACCTATTTGAAATTCTTACATAATGTGTCTGTAAGAACATTCGACAGAGGTTTTTCGCTTACCATATGATAAATTTATAAGATATAGCTGTAAAAATAATAAGACACCATTTTTTTACACACAACATTGTATCCATAAAGGTAAAAAGTTTAGTTTCAGATATATTAATTCTTTAAGAAAATTCTCAAATAGTTTTTCATAAATAATAACATTGTGCAAATTTATCAATTTGTATATAGACAAGTATCAAGAAAGGCGAAATTTTAAAAGGTTAAATAAGTATTCAAATAAATGCTTTCAAACAAGGCGAAAAAAATATATAGCGAATATTAAATCGACTTGACATAAGGTTTTAATTATTTATTTAAACTAAATTATTATAGTTATTTTTATAAAATCAGAAATCTTCAAATTTTCTAGTGGTACCTACTCTATTAAAATTCGTGCGAGTATCTATATAACCACAAAAATTCCGAAACCATAGGGCGCAGGTCTACAAAATTTGGTACACTGGTAGCTGGTAGAGGGCCCATGAACGATTGGGGCAAAAAATTCCAAAATTTTAAATCGCTTTTTTTAATTTTATGTTTTTTACGAATTTTTGCAGTTTTTTATGTTTAACCCGTAATCGCGCGAGTTCTAACCAATTCTAAATGTTTACTGCATTGTGAGATATACATATTACGTACGCCACTCTGCAATACTAAGAGGCTTTAGCAGGTATTACGATAATTCTTTTACCTCGCATGCAAATAATTAGAGATTATTTAATTGCGTTTATTTATTACTTTTTTTTTAAATAAAGAAAAAACATTTTATCACAAACATCAACAAAACTTTTTATTCTATGTATTCCCTTATTCCAAAGATTTCGTTTTATCGTCTGCTGCCATAGCAACATGATAAATTAAATTTCATAAAAAATTACACAGTAGTAGAAAAATATTTTTCTAAGAATAGTTTTAGTGTTAAATTCATGAATTCCCGTGCGTAGAACAAGTTAAACAGCTAGTTCTGATAATATTTGGTGACTGCAAAAGATGGCAGAAACTTGCAATTATGACTGCGCCGATGTTTCTTTTAAAACCATATTATTTACTGACATTATTAGGGGCTGTGCATATATAACGTTATCAACTTTTTGGAAATTTTAGACCCCCTCCCCCCCTTACGATATCATTCTTCGAACCCCCCCCCCCCCCGGTAATGATATCGTTATCAATATATAAAAATTCTTTAGATTCTTGGATTTTTTTTTCTTTTGCTTGGAGTGATACAAAAATATGGTTGCATTTATTTTTTGCATACTTTATTGATTCAGATGAATAGAAAACCATAAAATGTCGCTTTATGTATGAAATAACTTTATATCAAATAACACTCAAGCGAAATAGTTACTATTTAAAAAAGTATTCAATAATATATTTTTGTTACCCAATGCATTCAACGTATTAGCAAGTAATATTTCAAACATACATCGCGTATGATTTGTCGAACAGCGGATTATATGTGCATGCAGAAATATAGGAAAAGTTGGGGTTTCCATATTTTGGAATATAATAATTTTATAATCCTTTACTAATTTAAGTAAGAATTTTGTATTTTCATAAGTAGTTAATAGACTAAAAAAAGATAATTGTAACATGTGTTTATGACAATTGTAAAAGATAATCGTAATGAACGTACTATTTTGTTGTAAAGACCAAGTTACAAATAAAAAGAGAAAATCTTCGTTGGATCAGAAATGATAACGATATCAAAAGTCAAACCCCCCCTCCCCCTAGAGATATCTAACGATATCATGTGCCAGACCCCCCCTCCCCCCTAAAATGATAACGTTATTTATGCATAGCCCTTTACATCTGTTGTGACTGAATGTAATGTTAACAAAAAAGTTTTTCAAATTAATTTGTGTGCAAGGTTCATATTCAAAATGGAAAATGAAAATTCGACTTCTCGTCATTTATGTATGAATTTAAAACAGGAGTGAGTGTTGGCCGTGTTACAAAAAATATTCAAGAAGTTTATTTGGATCGTGCTCCCGCTTTTAGGACAGTTAGAAAATAGTTTTGTCGATTTCGAAATGGTGATTTCACTCTAAACATGATTTAGCGTATAATAATTCACGGATTACTACTGAAGAGATTGCTGAAAGACTAAATGTTGACAAAACGACTGCATTTCGCCATTTAAAACAACTTGGGTACACTTCAATCTTGATACATCGGAAAACGGGTATGAACTTTTGAAATCACCCAATAATTTTTTAATTGTTCCTAAAAAATTTTAAGAATTTTTTTCTCTTAAAATTTTTTAATCTTCTTTTCTCCATTGGTAATTATTTATTTTTTCTTTTATCTCTGATGACGCTATTGAGATATATTATTTCTTTTCCCCCTAAAATTATTAATAGAATAGGGGTCTAAGTTACATTTGGTTACATATAGTAAGTATCATATTTGGTTCCACTTATTGGAATTTCCAAAGTGCCTGGTTTAGATTTAGAAAATATTTTAGATTTAGAAAAATTCTATTTAATATTTTAATAGCAGAAATCGTAATCACCGCAATTAATAGTAGAATATATAATATTTTTCGAAGATTAAATAATGCGAAAAATTCTAATAAATCACTGGGGCACAATTTTAGACACCTAGTACAATGCATTTACTTTGCCACGGTGAATTTATTTTCTGCTGACCTGTAATAAAAATTAGTAAAAATAAAAACATCTGGTGATATCATAGTTGCATTTTGCAAAGAATAATCTCTTTAAATCTGTTTTTAAAATGGCGGATTTACAGGATTTATTATTTTTTATTTAAGAAAAAAACTTTACACTCATATAAAGATTTTAAACGTCTGAATTCTCATTTTGAAATTGCATGCGATAATTATTTATAATATGTATCAACACGAGTAAATGTTTACACGCAAGCATTTTATATACTACATTCAGAATCTGGATACTGGAGATGTTCAAAATTAGGGCTGCCAGGTGTCCCGCGTAAATCAGGACTCCAAATGCTTTGGACACCACTAATTTCTTACAGTTTATTTCGCCATATTTTATCGTAGATAAATCTGCCATTCGATAAGGCGAAGAAAATTAATTTAAAATACTGGTGTCCAGACGCTGCCATCGAAATACTCAAGGCCAGAGGACACGAGTTATGACGTCATCACTAACCGACCAACGTCTCACTAGTGTTGGAATTCACACCAGAAATTTTTGAATAGCAACTTTCTTTTTATTTTATTTGTAGAAAATCTATCATTTTATAAAACACTAATAACTATTTAAAGTTACTGGTGAGCATTCGGAATCCCTAGGTTAAAAATGCAGCCAGATGCGGAATTCCACAGTGTTGTCGCACCTGGCTGATTTTTTATTGCGGAATTCCAAATTCTCACCACTAATTTAAATAGTTATTATTATTTTATAAGATGGTGGATATTCCACAAATAAAATCAAATAAAATTGCTATTCAAAATTTCCCGGAGTGAATTCCAACACTAATGAGAAATCGGTCAATTAGTGATGACGTCACAACTCGTGTCCTCTGCCCTTGAGTATTTCGATGGCAACGTGAATTTGAAACCCTGTTTTACGCGGAACACCTCGCAACACTATCCAGAATATTCTATTAACCCCGTAACAGTTTTCCCCGAGTACCTCTCGGGCAAAAAGAGCTTGCTATTCTCGATCTTAAAGCTTTTGTATACCACTTAATTTTTACTGTAATCTTTGTTTTGTTAAATAGCATACCTTTTTTGATTGTACAAAACCAAATATTTTGATTAAAAAAAGGAGTGCCGGGATCTTATTTTTAATTTATTGTGTGAAGAAAAAAAGAACCAGTTAAGGGGTTAACCGCATGAAAAGCTTAAATTGTGCAAAGCACACATACCATAAAAACCGAGTCACATTTTATCAACAGCTATAGAAAGATCTTAATTGCATGAATTATTCTTTTAGAACTGTGTTTTTTTTTTATATTAAGGATTAGACGCCAGAAATTTTAAGATAGATTTTTAACTTTATTTAGTAGCATTTTTTTGTAACTTTTAGAGGATTAATATTTCTATATAAATGTAGTGGTTGTAAAAACTTAATTTATGTATTAAAAATTAAATAAAAAGGTGATGAAAATTTACATCACTATGCAATTAACCCCTTAACCTACAATGACGGGCATAGCCCGCGTACGATGATCGAGCCAAATGTAAATTCATCTTACCACTTAAATTTCACAGTAAATATAGTTTAATTTAATAGTCGAAATACCATGATTAAACAAGACGAAAATCTCTATTAAATTTTAGTGGGAGCTATGGATTTGCCAAACCGTGGAGCTGTTGAGACGTAAATCGCAGGTTAAGGGGTTAAGGGTTAAAGTAGAAGTGATCATCCATAATAGCTATAAATTATTTTAGGCATTGAAATAGAGTATGGCTTCAAAAACCTGGCATTTAGAAATCTGGCGACTTCAAAAATCCGGCACCAAAGTCATTTTTTTTCATTCCTTTTTTTGACACTTCGAACTTACGGGAGAAAGAAAAATAGCAATTGTTTACAAATTAAAAACTTCGAGTTCGAAAGTAAAAGTGCAAAAAATATATAACTGACTAAGAAGAATG
Organism: Maratus speciosus; assembly: GCA_963932465.1. Classification (NCBI taxonomy): domain Eukaryota; kingdom Metazoa; phylum Arthropoda; class Arachnida; order Araneae; family Salticidae; genus Maratus; species Maratus speciosus. Next base: position 139,060,004 of record OZ010793.1, read on the forward strand.
AGTGTTTTCTTCATATATCATGTCAGACCTGATAGTGCCTTGAACAACAAACAGTTTAAAAAAAACTGGGAGCTGGGAATATATCACCGCAATAGAACACCCAATATCTCTAGAAGTAGCGCAGGAGACGGGATCGAGGAACCGACAGAAGAAAATGTATCCCTGAAAAATGCACAAATTTGACGAGAGAATTAATGTCCCCTTTTGAGAAACAAGATTGTAATAAAATGTTTCCAAAATAGGTATTCTGTACTTGTATGAAATATAAGAAAAACTTGTTAAAGAACTGCCAAAAAATTGGAGCAAATAACATTAACGATTAATACGAAAAGGAAATGATTTGACTGTTTATTAGTTATTTCTTTTAACCCATTGAGGGGCTATAAGATATATTTTATCCCACCTACGATTAATAAAACCTGCACCAGAAACATTTTATTAAATTGTACTTTTCTAACTTTGGCGGATAATGTTTCCTTATTTTGCAATAAATCTTTTTACAGATTTTGGTGTGAATTCGACATTACTGAAACACAATTACTTGCCCCTCAAGGAGTTAAATTGTTATTTGTAACATAGGAAAACAAAGTAAGAAATTTTAAAATATTTCTCTCTCTCTCTCTTTTTTTTTTTTTTTTTTTTTTTTTTTTTTTTTGTCACAGAACTATCATTTCGCTATGAATTAAATTACGAATAGAGGCGTCATTAGTAATAGCGGAAATACGTTTGATATTTCTTCAGGAATCCGGAATTTTCAAAAGTCCGTCTTAGTCTCACTCCCGACGGTGTCGGATTTTTGAAGTTATACTCTATGTAGAATTCTCACTTAAGGGAACAAGGGACCTTCAAACTCATTTTTTAGCTGTTAGGCTATCAAGGCCAGAGAGCTAATGTGCCCGTCTGTTCTGTATGTATGTATGTACGCAACGCGATAACACTTGATAGAAACATCCGATTTGCTTGAATTTTTTTTTCTAGGTTCATTCTGATAAGGCGCTTCCCTGATTAGTTTTGGGGATTCAATGGTTAAGTATAAAGGGGGAAAGGGGGCAGCCCCCTCCCCTAATTTAGATAAATGGGTTTTTCATGCAGAATTATTCGATTTGCTCACAATTTGATATATCGGTTTATTATGTTAAGGAGCTTCCCTGATTAAATTTCGAGGTTCATTAGTTAAGTATATAGGGGGAAAGGTGGGTGGCAGCCCCCTCCCGTAATTTAGATAAATGGGTTTTTCATGCAGAATTATTCGATTTGCTCACAATTTGATATATCGGTTTATTATGTTAAGGAGCTTCCCTGATTAAATTTGGAGGTTCATTAGTTAAGTAAAAATGGGAAAGGGGTTACCCTCCTTACTTTAGATAAATGGGTTTTTCATGCAGAACTATTCGATTTGCTCCAAATTTGGTATACGGTTTATTATGTTAAGAAGCTGCCTTGATTAGATTTGGAGGTTCATTAGTTATATATAAAGGGGGGAGGGGATTGTACGTCCCCCCACCTTAATTCAGATAAATGGGTTTTTCATGCAGAATTATTCGATTTGCTTCAATTTTATATACCGGGTTATTCCGCAATAACGCTTCCTTCATTAGATTTTTGGGTTCATTGGTGAAGCATAAAAGAGGGATTGGGGGGCAAGTTCCCTCTACTTAATTTAGATAAATGTGTTTTCATGCATAATTATCCAATTTACTTTAATTTTTTTTTTCTAGGTTTATTCTGATAAGGAGCTTTTCTGATTAGATTTGAAGGTTCATTTGTTCAGTATAAAGGGAGAAATGGGGGATGGGGGGGGGCTAATATCCCTTAATTTAGCGAAAGGTTTTTTTCATGCAGAATTATCTGATTTGCTTCAAATTTGGTATACCAGTTTATTATGTTAAGTAGCTTCCCTCATTAGATTTGTAAGTTCATTGGTTAAATATAAAGGGAGGAAACGGGGGCTAATCCCCCTTCATTTATTTCTGAGGAGCTTTATTATTTGAAATAAGACTATAATATGCAATTAGCGTGAATAGTCTGCGAGCTCAATGCCATCAATTTAACTAGGCACTTTTCTTTTTTCTTTTATTTTTTTATTGCATTTTAAATGCTGTTCAAGGGCACGTTATGTACAATATGGCATATATTTATCACACAACAAATTTTAAAAAAAATTGGGAGAAAAATAAAGAATTTTCCTGAGCATTTTAGCATTATGACGACCTTTTCAAAATCGAACTTTTTTCATCGAATTTTATATATTTGAATATACGGGTAAAAAAAAAAAAAAAAAAAAAAAAAAAAAAAAAAAAATTCTTAATTTAATGAAATTTTCAGCATTTTTACATTGCACTTAACTACCTTTTCCAAATATATTTAGTTTAAAGTAACTATGCAGAGTTTTATTAGTACCTTCAAACCAAGCTATCATAGGAAATGTTGGGGATTTTAATCGAAATGGAAAGCGCTTGGGGCATTTTGAAAAGTTCTTGATAAAGCTTAAAATTTTTAGGAAAATCCGTATTTTTCTCCCGATTTTTGCTCTTTTTTTAATTTATTGTGTGTTAAATGGATGCCATAATTCATGCCCTTGAATAGTATTTAAAATGCAGTTAAAAAATAAATAAAAAAAATGAGATGAATGTCCCTTGGTCCCCTTAATATTATTATTTATTGATATTATTTATGAAGATGTTGTTTGTTGCAAACATACCTATATTGACTGAGGTAAATATTTTTAAATAATCAATACATGCAAAATACAAAGCGTGGAAGTGTGCATAAGCTTTCGAAAACGCGGAAAAGTATGCACACCATAAACCACTGAATCATATAGCATTCGGATGCATAGAAAGACCTGCAGATACAAAATTTATTAGCCATGAAAACGGGAACGCATCATTAGGTACCTTAATGATAGCACTGAAATAAAGTGCCGATATTTGACTCGTATGGATGGAAACTTAAGACAGCATATTCAGAGAGCATGAAATTGTCTCTGAATTCACCTGTCGCGCATTGAAGTTTTATATTCGCTTTATAACAGATAAATGCCATAGCAGTTATTCTTGGTTTATATAGCTGCTTTTAACACTTTATGTCCAGACGGTACTTTACAGTACCATTGAAGTAAAATAATATAGTTGAGAATGAGTGACAGATACTTTGCTTTATCTTGTTTCAAAAGCATTATTGGTTGCACAAAACCAAAATATTTTCAAATGGTTGATTTATTTTTCATTTGCATCTTTTCAGCTTTCTTGACGTTGAAAGATTGTGGGGGGAAAAGTTTCAGTTAGGAAATATTTCTATATTTTTATTGTAAGAGCATTATATTTTTACATTTCTTAATACTACAAAATGCTAAAAAAATATTTTAAATATAAGATTTGAGTGGCGTTATAAATACATCACAAAATTCCTATAAATTCAAATTTAATTAATTCATTTTAATTGCATAGCTACCGCTTTTATACTACCACTTTTGTAATACGCTTTTTTACTACCACTAAAATTTCTGCCTTGCCTAATCGTGAGATTTCATAGATTAAATACGATAACATTTACTATAAAATTCTAGTGGTAGGAAAAAAGCGTAAAAGTTGGCAGCTATGTAATTGGCAAAATCATTTTAAAGATTATTAAATGAATGCGTAAATCTTCTAATATACGAGGGAAAGTCAGTAAGTAGATCACAAACCGATGTGAGAGGTCGAATATTAGTAGTAAATTGTTTCCAAATATGCCAATAGGTGGCATCACCGTCCAACTGTAAGATGTCTATTTCGAATTTATGAGACAACAGTTGTACAAGATGAGCAGGGGCGTTCAAATGTTGCTGACGAAGAACGAAGTGGTCGTCCTGTTGAGATTGCGACAGATGAAACATGGTTGAGGATGATGGAAGGTTGAGGAAATGGTTAGAGCTGACAGACAAACAACAATAAGCAGCATTAGCAACTGCAATAGGGTATTCACATGGTTTAGCCTGCAGCCAACTGATGCAGACATTGAATGTGGGGTACACAGATGGCTGAGAATGCAGTCCAAAGACTTTTATGTAGCAGGTATTAAAAAACTCATAAAGAGATGGGACAGATGTAACAATGTAAATGACGATTATAATTGAGAAATAAACATGCCTTTTAAGTATGTATCTTTGTTTGCCTTTTTTATTGGTTTTTGTGACCTACTTACTGACTTGCCCTCGTAATTTCAAAAATTCACGAAAATGCTTTAGAAGATGAAATTTTCATGAATTCATGATTTGGGATATTAAGGGTTAAAACTTTGAAGTATACGATACTTTTAATTTCAAAATTTAATATAAAGAAAATATAACGTGAGTAACTATTACAAAATGTTAACTTTTATGAAATAATACATTAATTTAACTTGTTTTGAAGGAGGCGTAAATTAGCACGCTGAATGTAACATAGAAAGTTTCCATAAAAGGATACCTCAAATTAAAAATTCAATTATTCATTAAATATAACTATAACAGAAAATGAAATAGCTGACATGTTAAAAAAAAAAAAACCTCATATGTTTTGAATCCAATAATTAAAAAAATAGATCAAATTTCCATCAATAGATGGCGTTGTGCTGTCCATGGTGGTAAAAAATGCTCAAAATAACTTCAAATTTTCAAACTTCAAATCTTTCTTGAGTTTTCGTAGCTAAACAGACTTAAGAATAAAATGTCAGTGATTCTTTAGCTAAGTTTAACCCCCTAATTCTTGCTGCCGTCAATATCACGGGCTGAGGTGTTGTTCGTTATTTCTCGTGCCCGTCATATTTCCGGGCTAGAGATTTAATTGCTAGAAAAACTTTTGAAACCAGAAATATTTAACTGGCATTTCCTTGTGAGTCTCTAAATATTACCCCTTGAGTTTGGTTACAGCGACTAGAATACACAGTGTGGAAATCGGCTATCCCTGTAATACTTAAAAAAACGCTAGAATATTTTATCCCTTAAATGTGCAATGATGCTGCTGCAATATGCAGATCGCAGCGACATCTGCAGGATATTTTCTACAACTGCAAAATATTGCTAGTCTAGACAATGTAATACTAGTAATACGAAAATCCCGCAGATGTCTCTGCGATCGACACTCGGGAATTTAGCAGTATCGTCGCACATTTAAGGGATACAAATTTTTACACTGTTTGGATAGCATATTTCCACACTAGGTATTCTAGACGCTGTAGTTTGGTTGCTGGCGCTAATTGTGATGTTGGACTTTGTATTGCATGTAATATATCACGCTCAAAAAATTATTAATAATCAAAATTTAATGTATATATATTATTTCAAATATTATTTGCAAAAATTTGTGTGATGAGGATAAATAAAGACCTAAGATGTGAAAAATAAAGGTCTTATTTGCATTAATTTGCATAGTGTAAACCAAACATTAAGACACAGAATTCTCACATGATGGCTTTTCTACAAATGTGAATTTGCTCTATAACATCTGTGTTTTCGCCTAAAAAATCTAATAACATATTTTATTTAGAAACTTTATAATTATTCAATTTCTGTAATAATAAAATTAGGTACTTTTTATGGTTTTTCCAAATATTTAGTAATCCTTAAGGGGTTAAGCATTATTAGAAGTTGCTTAAGTGCAGCTCCATCAATCGATGAAAATTAAAAATAAATTTTAAATTAATATGATATGTATGAAATTCATGATCTACCTCAGGGTTTTCCGGGAGTACGTATTGAGGTTCTTGGCGGGACTTGATTTGTCTTTATTCTTAACCCCTTCGGGACGGGAGCCTTTTACGAAATTTTTAATCTTTGTCACCGTTTTTTAAAAACAGAAATTTGTGTCTTGTTGAATCAAGAAAATGCGCTGATAAATTAAGGCAAATTTTACAGTAAAATTTTATTGGTGAGGAAAAACAAGGATTCTGAGCGCTTCATGCGGCACGTATACGTGTCGCTCGTCTCCAAGGGGTTAACCAGCATATACTACTGGGGGCAACTAAATGAGACATTAAAGAATGTTTTTCATGTCACTGATTGTTTTAAAAACAAAATTTTAAAACAACTAAAAGTTGAAAATGACTTATAACTCATTAGCATAATGACATCAAATGTGCAAGAAAAATACCAGTGTGAAAAGGCGCGCATATCGCATTTAAAATATCACTACATAACATGTAAAGTTTTCATTAAATATAGACTCAGAGTTGCGTTTATGTTTCTTTATTTACTTTGTTTTAATATTTATCTGTAATTATTAATGTTACAAGTTAAAAAATAAAACGCCAATCACGAGCATTTCTGCAAGGAGAATCTCAGGCGTAAATGTTAGAGAATCACTAATCTATCTTATGAGCAATCATACTTATTTCATCATTTCATCTATTATAATTTATAATTATCGTATTTAAAATCTAAGGCGTTATTTCTACACAACCTGTAATTATCTTAACAGTTGATATTACTGCAAATAGTTGGATAATTGAACAATTTAAGCGTGGAACTAAACAGAAAATTATGTCTAAATTGTCTTGGTTCTTTTCATTTTATGCTCATTTCTTTTAGTTAATTGCTCATATAACTTTTCTTATACACTTTTCACTTTATAAACGTATGGAAATATGATATCGCACCATTTTTTAGCCACAACTTTCATCTTTTCTTTTCTTTTTTTAGCTTGTTTTTTTTTTTTTTTTTTTTTTTTTTTTTTTTTTTACTTTTGAAAAATTAGTTTTTTATACATAAATCTTTCAGTTTATAACACATGATTTTATGAAGATATTATTTTTGAAATTATAAAAAAGTTGCACAAAAAAGAGGTAAGAAATATTATTAATATTTAAAAAAGCTTTATTCAAAGCCATGACTAACAAGTAAAGCTCGATTTTTATAGTTGTTTCGATTCGTCTCATCGGGCTTAGTAATTTTATACCTCGCATATCGGCTATTGAGTTTTTATAAGGACAGAGGGCAGGTCAAAGTTCAAAATTTCGTTCATTGAAAAACAGATGCCTATTCAAAGAAATGAGTGCGATTTAAGTTTACTAATTGTTTTTATAGTGTCATACATTGCCAAACTCTACTATAAGGTTATACTATTGCTGTTATTATAAGAATTTCTAATTGCAGATAAAATATTCGTTTGCTACTTGACACTCCTAGTGTTGCCAGTTGGCTACATTTTTTAAATTCAGATTTACTGATTGGCACCACTTTTTCTGAGACGGTAAAATTCGCCATTTAATGGCATATTGTTAGACAGATTTCGTATGATATACTACCTATTGGCGTCGTTCCTATGTTGGAATTTATGAAAAAAAATTGCAGATCTACACCGATCATGACCCCTAGAGCCCAAAACCACCCCCAGTAAAAAACTTTATATATATATATATATGTATCTATATATATCACTTTCTTCTGGACACGATAACTTCCACAATTCTGCACCAATCTCTTCCAAACTGATACATAAAATCAAGGGGCATAAAATCTCGGTCAAGTTCGTTAATGGGCAAAATCGGACCAAGGGGATGGAAATAGGGAGGGGTTTTGTGAAAACAGAAAAACCCCATAACTTCTTAAATTTTGTACATATCGAATCAGTTTAAAGTTTTTATTACTTCTAAAACTAGGGCCAAAAATTTATGTATCACAGATTTTTGATAAAGTTAAAAATGGGCTCAAGGGGCGCAAAAAATAGGGTTTTTGGGAATTTTATCATGAATTTCCTTAACATTATCTACAACTTTTATATTCACAAGTTTTTGACAGGACCAATTCGTACCGCAAAAAAAAATTAAAAACGAAAACAAAAAGGGCGTTTGAAGAAGAAAAAAAATCATAACTTCGCCAATTCTCAAGATATCAAATCCAATTAATTTTATCATGAATCTCCTTACCACTATCTACAACTTTTATATTCACAAGTTTTTGATAGGACCAATTCGTACCGCAAAAAAAAAAATAAAAACGAATACAAAAGGGCGTTTGAAGAAGAAAAAAATCCATAACTCCGTCAATTCAAAAGATATAAAATCACCATGAATTTATCGTATATCTTCTTAATATTATCTACAACATCTATATAGACAAGTTTTGGATAGGACCAATTCTTACAGCAAAAACAAATTAAAAATACATAGCGGTTGAAGAAAAAAATCATCGTAAGGGTGTATTCAAATCCAAACTGCTTATTTTCTGACTCATTTTACAATCCATTTTTACTCTCAAAGGCTTCCAATTGGTACCTTTTCTTACTCAGAAATTATATAATGTACTGTAATGGTCAATTTTTTATAGAGGCAGAATATATTTTAAAACATGCTGTTAAATTGGGCCTTTTGAACCGAATTTCCCGAAGCGGATTGTGTTGGAAAAATCATCGTATTAAGGGAGTATTCAAATCCAAACTACTTATTTTCTGACTCATTTTTAAATTCATTTTTGCTCTCAAACGCATCCAATTGGTAGATTCGCTTATTCAGAAACTGTATAATGTACCGTAATGATCGATTTTTTGACAGAGGCAGAATATATTTCAAAAAATGATGTCAAAGTGGGCATTTTGAACGGAATTTCTCGAAGAAATTGTGTTAGAAACGAAAAATATTGTCTTACTGAGAAAATAATTGTTTATATATCAAGTTTTAATTAATTGAACGAAAATTAAAAACACAGGTCGCTTATAAATCTCTTCAAAAATCACGTCAACAAGTTTCATGTTTTTCCTATTAAAAATGAATCTGGAGTTATGCCAGAAATTTTCGAGTTGTTGAGCATGGAAAGGTATTTTTTTTTAATACCGCCCTAACATGATTGTGATAAAACCAGTTATTATATAAAAATGGAATAAAAACTCGTCAAAAGCGGCCAGATAAAATTGTTAAAGTGGGTTTATCTCTAATCATGATTTGGTTTTTGTTTGTGAAATTAGTATACTTAACTTCGAAATCTACCTCCGCCTGTAGGCCGGGCCGGCAGGGATTTTTTTTTAAGTAAAAACAAGGGAAATTTTACCATTTCAGAAAAGTGGTGCCAATTAAGAAATCTGAATTTAAAAAAAAGTAGTCCACTGGCAACACTGGACAGGCCGCTTTTCGCATCTTATCATGTCCTCAACTAGTTCAGTGTTGCCAGTGGATTACGTTTTTTAATTTAGATTTCTTGATTGGCACCACTTCTCTGAAATGATAAAATTTCCCCTGTTTTTTCCTTAAGAAATGTGTCATTAAATAATGCGAATTTTACTGTTTCAAAAAAGTAACCCACTGGCAACACTGGTTTAGTTTTGTTCATTCTGTCAATACTTTTTCCCAAAGCGATATAAATAAGCGTACAAACTTAATACTGGAATCGGGCGTAAATTAATACAGTTGCGCCATCTTATGGACGGGGTGATAATCCACATACGCGGGCTTTTAGTGTGACGTCATATGCGGCAGGTTATCTACCATCTGCGCATATTTTCTAAACCTTTAGTCGCTCATGGAACTGAATTTAATTTACCACATGTATTGCAAAAGAATGGCGTAGCGAGAGGGGTGTTCAGATGCACTGGACGCCACGAACTTTTCTTCGCCCTGTCAGGGTCAGGTATATTATTAATTAAGGTTAAAAAAAAAACTTTACAATTTTAGTGGTGGATAGTAAGAAAATAGTTAGGCATCTTCCTGTAGTTTAACCCCGTCCGCTACGTGGCGTGCGACCTTGATTGATGTGACCTCGCCTTTAATCTTGCGGTTACCTCTCCCATTTAAAATAGGACGCTTATTTAACACGTTCACGCCGGCGCGGTGGGTCACACTCGACAGTCTCAGAGTTGTCAAGTCTCCGGCTTTTTCCACACCACTGTTATTTTAGGGGAAATGTTGTTCCTTTAAATCGCCCAATTGTTCTAATTAAATCAAACAGCATTTTCTGTATTAAAATACTGTATCCAAAAAGCCGGAGACTTGGCAGCTCTGAGACAGTCGAGTGTGACCCACCGCGCCGGCGTGAACGTGTTAAATCGCTTTGCTTTTTCTCGTATTACGAGCAAACATCTTTTTAACCATACATTGTCGGTTGTTTTTTCAGCTTTTCAGTCACTTCCAAACTTGCGGAACGCCAGCGTACGGTTGCATGCGAAGGAATTCTCTGCTACTGTTTTATTTTCGGCCAGGGCTTGATTACCAACGGGGCACACTTGTACCAAAAAATTTTAAAAGAAATGTCCGCTTTATCTAAACGCTGTTTTCATCTATAATTTCTGCCATGAATAAGCCAAAATTTTCTCTTTCTTTTTACTGGTGGGAATGTGCCCCGTTAATAATCATATTCTGTTTTCGGCAGCTCGCATTATGCAAATTTTTAAGCTTTGAACCGGCCTCCTGTCATTATTAAAACTCAATAGCCTATATGCGAGGTATCAAATTACTTAGCTCGATGAGACGAACTGAAAGAGTTATAAAAATCGAAATTCGCAGCCATAGACTATAGAAGCTTTACTTGTAATAGGGATCAATTAGAACTGCTGGTGTTGTTTAGGACGACAAATTGTCTGTCGAAGGAAAAAAGAACGGGGAGGCGTATCCCTCCTTGAGAGTCTTTCTAATGTAACGTAATCCGTATTTACGCAAGGTTTGAAGAAAACCACACGGAAAACTCGTACGATTAGGCTAACAGGCGTGATTGGGTACAAACAAGTATTGCCACGTGACCCGCTTAAATCTGGGCTCCAAATGCTCTGGACACCACTGATTTCTTACAGCTTATTTTGTCATCTTTAATAGCTGCTTAAAAGTGCTTAATACCCAGATGGCATAAACATTAGCAGCAAGTTTGATTTTTTCTGATATTATCTTGTCGTGACAAATTTGAATTGAGAAATTCGCAGCAAATCTCCCGCAAGGTATACCATCACCAACTTGCATGAGTAGTTTGTTATGAAACTGATGGCAAGACTGTCTTTAATTCACGAAAATGACGAAAGCAAAAATCCATCTGTTGAGAGCATACGCAATCAGCAGATATGCAGAAATTGCAGAATTTTTTTCGGCTTGTACCGCTTTTTTTAAACGCTATACTTTTGAAATACCAAGAAAGGCTCGCATTGTAAAGTGCAACTATTCCCGTAAGTTGTTTTTGGTGGTAAAAACGATGCATGCCCCTTACCGGTGCGTTTGCATCAAATAGACCTGGTCAGGACTATGGGCCCGTTCGAGGGGGTTAAACTTATAGTGTAACATCTAATGACGCATCGAAATATTACTATTTTGCAGCATTTTTGTTTACTTGTTTGCCATTAATTTGCAATAAATTTGATACCGCATGAATTTAACTTGCACAACAAGTTAGCTGCAAGTTCAAAGTGTGGTGACTTCGGCGTTTGCATTATCTTGCTGCAGTCTTGTTATGAACTTTCAGTCTTGTCATGCTGAGCTTGCTGCAACCTTGCAGGTTTTCAAAACAAGACTTCTACAAATTTTCTGCAAACTAAAAATGCTATGTGGGTAGTGTGAGAAGCTTGAGGAGTTTCCTAACTGCCATCGACTTAACATACAAGAGTAAGATGTCTTGCAAAGCATGAGTGCGTGCGAAGAGAAAAAGGCTGACTGCAGAGAAAATTCTGCGTTTGAGAGGAAAAGTAAAACATAGAGAAGCAGAAAAATTCGGATTGGTCGAGACCCGTAGCTCCCTCCCCCTCAGTTTTTCTGCAATAAACTGAAAAAGGAAATAGAGATAGTCCATTAAATTTGCTAAAAAATGGTAAAGATAAGAGAATTTGTACTAAAGATTAAGGAAAGATGAAGAGAAAGTAAAGCACTAGGTAAGCCACACTATGCTAAAAAGCAGTCTAGTAAAGGAATTCAAAAAATAACAAAAAAAAAGGGTACTTTTGAGTTACATACAATTAATTTAAAATAACGAATAATAAAGTTTAATAAGGATTTTTCTTTTAAATCGCAGATAATTCTGTCATTAGATAAGGCAAAGAAAATTACTTTAACCCTTTGAGGGGCAAGTAATTGCGTTTGTGTAATGCTGAATTCCAACCTGAAATTTGGAAAATATTTATTTCAAAACAAGGAAAAGCAATTTCTCAACATTTTCCCTCCAAAGCTATAAATGTAAAACTTAATTAAAATTTTCTGATTCAAATCTGAATTAAACTTTGGTGAGATGGAATATATCCCACCGCCCCTCAAGGGGTTAAAATACTGGTGTCCTGAGCATTTGAAGACCAAATTTTCGCGGAACACCTGTCAACACTAGTTCAAACCTTGCACCTACCGTCCACCAGTTTTGAGAGCAGAAACTTCTCACACTGGTGGGGCTGATGAATTAGCAAAAAAATGAATACTTGATATGTAATATCATTTATGTAACAAATTTGCAAATTTAAATCTGAAATTTATTCCTATGATATTTAAAAAAAAAAAAAAAAAAAAAAAAAAAAAAAAAAAAAAAAAAAAAAACATTTGGGTTTCTTGGTTTCTTTCTTGTTTTTAAAACATGTACGGTGTCCATGTTCGGAAAACATTATTGCTATTGAAGGAGCTAGCTGTTCGAGTTTAAATAGATATAAAAAATTCTGTTTCCTTGATACACTTGCCTTGATAACGTCGAAATATCTGAACATGTCCTTGGAATCTGGGAAAGGAGAATGTGGATGAATAGGGGGAAAAGGGTGACGATGACACGCGGACTGAGAAAATTACATAGAAGGAAGCTGACGAAGGATTGCCAAACAATTTTCATTTATGCCAACACATAATGATATTAAGTTTCAGCGTATGCATATGAAATATTTTTTATTCCAATCTTTTTGGTAAGCAGAATAAAACTTCTGCTTAATTTATGCAATCACACTAAGTAGTTCGCAACTTTCATGTTAAAATGTGTATGGTAATTTAAAGGTGTTGTTTAACCCTCTAACGCCCATGGCAGAATGCGTTCTAGAAATTGCTTAATTCAGAGAATAGGAATTCATAATCTAAAATCGAAATAGTAAATTTCGGTTTATTTAATAACGAATTGTGTTATTAAATAAAGCAAAAATGTTTATTTTAAATTTCTGGTGTGAATGCGTAATATGTGAATAAAAACATCCACTAAATTAGGAATGCTGATGGTATTGGGGTCGTTCGGGAAGTCCTTTCCGTTTGGGAAAATTACTTTGAACCGATAAATTCTACCATTTAATTTTTGGACCTTAATTCAGATGCCTAGTAATTAATGGGCAGAAATTTCCGGTACGATTTGATTTTCCAAAACGGAATGTACTTTTCGAACGACCCACTAGCATAAATGCTAACATGGGCATTAGAGGGTTAATTTTGTTTAATTTTCATCCATGTGTGCACATAATGATATTAAGTTTCAGCGTATGCACTCGAATTTTTTTTATCTTTTGACAATCTTTTAAGCAGAAGTATTAACCCTTACCACTCCGTTGGCTCTGCTGCAGAGACATTATCAGTCTTTACAAAAAAAAAAAAAAAATTGGTACCAGTAATAAAAAAAAAATAAAATTTACCTTATTTAATCAGAGGAGCTTTGAAATTCTGCACTTGAAGGAAACTTCTTTTTAAAAAGTGGTGCAGATCGAATAAAATTTGTATAATAGACGTCGGAGCCTTAAGGGTTAAGTTTTATGCCATCACACTAAGCAGTTCGCAACTTTCATGTTAAAATGTGTATGATAATTTTAAAAAGTCGTTACCGGTCTCTCAGACCGCAGCTTTTTTCAACTTTTATAGTTTAACTTCCAATTTTCAGTTTAACTACAAATACTACCGAAATTTTGATCCGTTTGGAACTTTAGTACTATCAACAGAGACTTTTGAATAGGTGAATTTTAATTATAACAGTCCTGTACAAAAAGTTTAGTTTAAAAACATCATCCTATGAATTAATTGTGTCTTTTATTCATCTTTTGATGGTGCGGTCTCACAGTTATATGACAATTTCTGTGGCATCAGTTAAAGGTTAATTTAGTTTTTCTGAAATATCACATTTAATTTTAGATAATTGTCCAATTTTCGATATTATATATTTAATTGAAACAAATAGATCGAAAAAAAGGAACAGAGAACTTATCAATGCTGCTGTTTCAACAAATGTCATTACAAAATATGAATGAATAATTTCTTGAATATATTCAATTATTACATGGAAAACCTTTTTTCCGGAATCATGCGGTTCTTGTTGTTACCAAACAAGAGAGATCCTTTTGTACAGGGCCGTGTGAAGTGGGGGCAGCCTCCCGGGTGCGGAAATTGAGGGGGCGTCAATGTATCTACAAATCTCTTTTTTTTTTCCTTTTTCTAAAAAAAAAAATTGTCTATTTATGAATTGGGAATTTTTTCCCAATGGAAGTACTCACAATTTTCGTTTCAAAGTTATTGCATTATCCTTTACCCCCCCCTCCCCCCGCCAACGGAATACAAATTTATGAATAAGGACTTCTGTCTTTTCAAAGCTTATTTTGTGTCTTTGTCTTAATCTCTTTTGTTAACCTTCTCTTTTCTGAGCCTGTGCTTGTGGCAAAAACATATACTCTCAGAATAGCTTCTTTCTTGGAATATAAAAGGCTTTCAAACTGTTATACTGTACTGTTAGATACATCTTTTCAACACTCATTTTCCACATCCCGTTTGTCAAAATATAAGTGCAATTTTCTATATGTTATTTAGTTTTTTGAAATTTCTGACCTAAATCTAAAGTTTCAAAATAAACGCGAAATATGTATTCAGTAAAATTTGTTTCTGTTTCTACACTTTTTAATTTTGTGACACCTATGAAAAAGAAATGTTGGAAAGGTTGGGGGGGGGGGGGGGGTTCGCCAAATAGAAACTGTACCCAGACGCAGCTTTCTATTCGCACGCTGGTGCTTCTGTACCACGCAAAGTTTATAATCATTTCATATCTTTTAAAATCTTCATAAATTCGAATTTTGGATTGATTCTTATCTGCCTTAAATCAATACCTGCTATGTAATTGAAAAGAAACAGTCCTCCCATACCCTCCGAGAGTCTTGCAAAAGGGTAAAATCGTAATGTTGTTTTCTTTGCATTTTGTTTTAAATGCTAAGATAATATGATTCTTTCAATATTATAAAAAAAAAAAACTATTACAATATGAATGTAATCCTTGAGAGTATTAATCATTCTTCAGTGTATTTAAAATTTATTAAATCTATAGAATTATATTATCTTAAATATTGCTTGTATTGCTGTGAAACCCGGAGCTTAGTGAACGGAATATTACGCCCCAAACACTTAGAGGGTTTTAAATTAAACATAATGAAATATTATCTTAAGTTTTTATATATACACAACATAAAAACTTATCCTCCGCTAGATATATAGAGAAAAGAAATGCTTTTTTTTTTGGGGGGGGGGGGGGGGAGAATTTCTAAAGAAAGACAACTTATTTGCTGTAGTATCATTGAGTAACGAAAAAAAAAAAAAAAGAAAAATTAATTTTGCGTAAACATCAATCGGATTCTACGCTTATACAGAGTTCGTACGGGTGCCGTTCTTTTCAAGTTAAATATCAGTATTTTTTATTTTTTTGAAACGCGCAAAATTTTGCCTTATTTAAGTAGAGATTTTCTATAAGAAAATACTGGTACCGAAGAATTTCCTGGTGTGGAAATTCGAGGACCCTTACGAACCCTGTTATAATTTGGAAAGTTCTATAATGTGTTTCTATCAGGTTTCGTGCGGGTACTGTTATTTTCAAGGGAAAATAACCGTACTTTAATAGAAAAATAAATCTAGTTTAAACGGATTAAAGTTTGCATTATTTTAGGAGAGATTTTCCGTAAGAAAATACTTGTACCTAAGATTTTTTTAGTGTGGAAATTCAAGGACCCGTATGAACCCTATCTATGAACGTTTTGTAAAACGTTTCCAAATCATTCACGCAAAACTTGTGTATTTTATTAATAATTTTTAGAAGCAGTGGAAAATATATTAATATTTAAATATTTTGTATTAAAGAATTTTACATAGGGACACATTTATGCGGTTTTTAGATTGCATATTTCAGACATGTATATCGAGGAAACGATTACATCTTCTAAACCAATCAGCGATCGTTAACGATGTCAACATGCTCATCGAGTTTCTCCACCCACTGGTCTGTCCTTCGACTTCACAAGAAAAAAAATTCTGTCAAATCCCGTGTCCGTTTATTTTTGTTAGGTTGTTTTTAAATTTAAAAGATGCAAAATGGATGGTATTCTTGAAGATAACAATTTTCTTCCACATTGATTCTAAACATCTTAAATTATTTATTTTGGATACAAAATTTAATGTTTTTGTACAATATATATGTATATATATATATATATTTTTTTTAATTGTGAAAAACAAAAGTATTTTTTCTTTTACAAAGATTAAAATTAGAATTTCACTATTATAGTATTAACCTCATTCAAATATTTATAAAAGTGATTTAAATAATTTATCAGACTAATGTATAAATCAATCATGCTATGTACAATAATGGTACCAAGGTGGGGAGCATACACATCAATGCTTATGAGGTATGGAAAAATTTCCGAAAACAAATTTAATTTGGATATCAGTAAGGCTTTTTAAAAAATAGACATAGATTAGGGTGCATCTGGCTATTCATCTGTGAGCTAACAATCACATGTTTCTTAGGAATATGCTATACAAAGCATTAAAAAAAATTCACAATGAAACTTTAAGCATCAAAAGAAAATAGTATGATGCATAGGGAAAAGTAAAATAAATGCACTTAATTGCACATTTTATGATGTAATGGTGTAACTTGCTACGCAATTAACGCAAAGAAATTGAAGAATTCCTGCTTTAAAGGACTTCAAAATACGTCAAAACTTTCAAAAAGCTCTCTTTTTTAAATTTATTTATCCAGCAAATAAACCATAAAGAAATTATTTAAATCTTTCTGTCTACGGTTTTGTCCCTGCTAGTTTTAATCACACGTAATATAATAAGACTATACATCGAATCAAACAAAATTTCAATACAACCTCCAACCTAAGTATAATTTCTAATTGAAGTAAATAAAATTCAAAGTCATTCTGAAATTAAAAAAAAATAATAATCTTTCACTTCCATGTCGCCCAGTGTAAATAATAAACACAACCGATCAATCGTCCGCGTATTCACTGTCAATCAAATTGAATGGGCGTGTATGTGACCGTGATGATGATGCTCGTTAATTGGCTCAGAAGCTGTAATCGTCATAGCGATATGCATGTCTGAAATATGCAGCCAAGGCCCGACATGAGATAGGGTTCATTCTTTCTGAAACTGAAAATTTTATTTATTTGCGTATAGAAAAAATAAAACACAAGCAGGAAGCAAGAATTTGGATTTTTCAGAATTTAGCGTTACTCCCGATGAATAAAAATAATCATTATTATTATTACGATGTGGATCCCGTCGAATTTCGACGAATGAAAATGGATAAGAAGGAATTGTTTCATTAATTTAGAATAAACATAGTAAATTAGTAACAATAAGAATGCATCTTATCTTGGTTAGTCTATCTCTCAAACAAATATTAGGTTGAGCAAAAAGTTCTGGGAAATTTTTAATCTAATACCAGAATTTGTATCATATGTCGGAGTACTAGTGGTACAGTCCAGACGTGACTGTATCCGATTATGGCCTCTTTCAATCAATGCAATGTTTCCCAAGGGCCGTCGATTTAAATCCTTTAACACTAGAACCAAAGCGTTATAAGTAAGCGAACAAACTTAATGCTTGAATCAGGCGTAAATTAACACAGTTGCGCCACCTTGTGGACGGAGTGACAATTGACATACGCGGGCTTTTAGTGTCGCGCGCATTTTCTATTTCTTTAGTCACTCGTGGAAATGAAAATAGTTTGGCACATTTATTGCAAAATAATGGTTTAGCGAGAGGGGTATCCAAATGCACTTGATACCACGAAGTTTTCTTCACCTTGTCAGAACGCATTTCAGTTATTAATCAAGATGAAAAAAACATTAAAATTTTAGTGGTGTGAGTAAGAAAACAGTTAAGTATCTACCTAAAGTTCACATTCCATCCGCTACGTGACGCATGACCTTGATTGATGTGACCTCGCTCTTAATCTTGCGGTACAGTGGCTAGAATAGATATATTCTAGGCACTGTACTTGCGGTTAGTTCTACCATTTAAGATAGGACGCTTACTTATATCGCTTTGACTAGAACCGCCAAAGCGATCATTTTGACCGATGTGGATTACCATGCTCAAATATTGTTTACTTGCCATTGTTTACTCTTAATATCGTTTATTACTATTATTATCATCATTGCCCATATAATAATATATATTTCATAATTTTTATTATACCATGCACAATTACCATGCTCAAATATTGTTTACTTGCCATTGTTTACTCTTAATATCGTTTATTACTATTATTAACATCATTGCCCATAAAATAATATATATTTCATAATTTTTATTATACCATGCACAATTACCATGCTCAAATATTGTTTACTTGCCATTGTTTACTCTTAATATCGTTTATTACTATTATTAACATCATTGCCCATAAAATAATATATATTTCATAATTTTTATTATACCATGCACAATTACCATGCTCAAATATTGTTTACTTGCCATTGTTTACTCTTAGTATCGTTTATTACTATTATTAACATCATTGCCCATAAAATAATATATATTTCATAATTTTTATTATATTTTATTAAGTTATAATTACATTATATATATATATATATATATATATATATATATATATATAACTTATATTTTTCATTTTAAGAATATTTTTATAGTAAAAAATATTTTTCATGAGAAATCGAAATTGCTAAAAACTAGAATAAACTTTGTGAAAACAAAAATTTATATTTATCCCCTGAGCAATACAATATTCAGGGTGGTCAGTGGTCGGGGAAAAACGCAGTCAAAAAAAGAGATATCTACCAGTATTTTCTTCGGGAAAATACTACGAATAATATAACGGGGCTAAAGGAAGCGGAATGAATTCTGTTTAACAAAATACCGGTGTGTAACACTTTTTTTGACTGTGATTTTCAGAATTGATGCCCGCTAAATTGAGAAAATTATAAAACACTTGTAGAGGTCATCGTCTAGAACTAGCTTTTGTAGAATACTTCCGTGTCATTTGGTCGAGCACGTCAATGCCAAATTTTGTAGAATTGTAGAACTTTACAGTTTCTGGTAAGTGTTTATCGCCAGTTTCAAATGTAACTGATGGATGTCGGGAACTTATGATTAAAACATATTTATTTTTCTTCCCTTGATAAACTCAACGTAATATCATGTTTAGTAAGAATTTGGCTACTGTACAAAGACTTTTTTTCAGATTTTATGGCCAGTGGAATTTTGTTTTTCGCCCGCAGTTGATTGCGCCAACAATATTTGTTTTTAGTAACTTCAGCTTTTCTGCAAGGGGCAGTGAAGTAAAGAAGTTATCTGTGGTAATGTTGTAACCTTTGTTGAAGTGTGGTTGTATGAAGTATGGACTGTTGCGACATCTACTAGATAAAATGTGCATTAAAATTGACGGCGGTCATTTTGACCGTTTCGGCGGTTCTGAGTATACTACTGCAATACTTCACAAATTTTGGCTGACTAGAAAATTTATCACTGGCATATCATAGCTTTTCGAATTTTAGGAAAAGTCACGGAAACCGAAAGTTATACTCTAAATAGAAACAAACTGGTATGCAATGAAAGTTTCGAAACGGTCAAAATGACCGCCTTGGCGGTTCTAGTGTTAATGAAATTAAAGAAGTATGTCAAACGTTTTTCGATTCCAAGGAGCGGCCATAGTACTTCCAGCAAATCCGGAATCTGGCAGAAAGATTGCAGAAACTCCTGGACTATGGTTACCTCTACTTTGAAGAATAGTCCTTTTTCTTTTGTTGTTAATTTGCGCTAAACAACGCAACTTTCATAAATTTCCCAGAACTTTTTTCTGAACCTAGTATTATTTTAACCTAAAGGTCCCTGATATTGTATAAAGACACTGTAATTTTTTTGTAAAACTTCGCGTTTTATCAGTGAGTGATTTGAATTGCGTAATTTTTAAAAGTGAAGCATTTCCACAAGTGAAGAATTTAAAAGCCGCTGGAGTGAAAATGATGCACCTCTGCAAAACATATTGGGTCGGTCGGAAAGTCGTGTCGTGCTGGGAAAATCAATTCGTACCCGAAAATTCTATCATTTAATTATTAGACATTGATTCCGATATGTAATATCTAATAATTACCAGGCAGAATTTTCCGGTACAAAATCATTTTCCCAACACGACACGACTTTCCGATCGACCAAATATTTCAGTTTTAAAACTTAAACTTTTGCACTTTACTGACACCCATACGGTGACATAAGTAAAGTTTAACCACAAATCCACTGTCACCGTATAGGTATCAGTGGAGTTCAAAAGTTTGTACGCTTTTATTTTATATAAAATGACGTCATTCGTCTCTGCTGAATAATTCCACATTTACGATCCAGTCTTAAACAACATCTATAGAAAAGTATGCACATGACGTCACTATCACGGAATGAAACACAAACCCAACAAAAAGCGATGTTGTAAACTCGAGAAAAAAAGAATCGGCTATATAATGATTCATATTCCTTTATTTGCTTGTAACATTAATATGGATACTTAAAATTAAATATAGTTTATAAGAGCTCCATGTTTTGTCAGTTTTTTTTTTCAAAATAGCACGTATTTTAATTACAATTTTTCTTTTCAGTTTTTATGAGAAAAGGGCAACAAAAAGATATAGTAAACTACTATATTCATTTCCCTTTGCTTTCTACAGAAATGGAATACTTCAGTTGTCAAGATTACAAAAATAGAATTAGAAACTAAAAAAATTTAATATATATCAATTGCACTTAAAAGTACTTTTTTTCCCCAATACGAAGGTGTAAAAATTGAAAATATGCGATGCTTAGAAGTTTAAAAAATTGCAGTAGAAATTATCATTATTTAACCATAATAATACATCTGCTTCGTTTAAAGTAAGTTTTTTTTTGTTTTAGTGACAATACTTTAAATACTGCCTGAAATAAAAAGCATATCGAGGGCTAGAAATAGATATTTTTCATCTTAAAAATTGCATATTCCATTTCAAGTCATTTTAATGCTATTTTAATCGGAATGAGGGGGAAATTCTATTTTAGTATTATAATATGATTTTTAATGAAAATTTGTTATATTTGCAGTTGATTATGTGTCTTTCGTTGAAGTAAAATTTTGCGATAAATGTTTAAAGTATGCCATCGTGGAGTTAATAGTTCATATTGCTGATAATAATTTTTCACCTGCTTCTATGATATTTAACCCTTAACCCTCCGTCTACCAGACGGGTCCATTGGACCCGACAGGTACATACAAAATATTCATTTAAACCAGAAATTTCTTTAAAATAAACTAAGTATATAAACCAGATAAAAATAAGGTAAATAAATAAGTTAAATAGTTTTAAATAAAAATTCTGGTGTAGAATGTTTTATTAAAACTTGAATAAAATTCCCGGTAGATCTAGGGTTAAGTGCGCGATTTTTTATTTTGTTTCGAAAAATTATATATGATTCCCTAAAATGTTTATTTCACAAGAAAAATAATGAAAAACTCAGAGATACATTTTTCATATGACACGTCAATCGTTTCTTCTGCTGCACATCTGCAATATAAGTAAAAACTACTATCGTGTGACTGTTTTACGCTAAAATATTGCAAATTAGTAAATATGTTAATTATATTGGCTAGAGGGTCTAGCCACCAAATTTTAATTCCAAAACTGACTACTGGCACCAAAAAAATTTTAATAAAATGTTGCTTTTGTAATTAAAGTGCAAAATAGCGTTTTATTATTTACTAGGAAATTCTTTTGAATATTTTGGTGTCAGTCAATTATTTTATCAGTTTACGAACAGAATTTCTCTGCCCCTCAAAGGGTTAATCAAATACTTTTCTTCTCATATTTACAGGGCTGCCACAGGCCACTATTTTTTAATTCTGTTTCGAACCACAATTTCAAAACAAAAATCTTTTACCAAAGCTCTGACAACATCTGCAAGAGAAAAGTACTACGAAATGTACTTTTTTAACCCTAGAACTACCGGAAATTTTACTCAAGTTTTATAAAAACATTCTACACCAGAATTTTTACTTAAAACTATTTAATTTGTTTATTTAACTTATTATTGTCTGATTTATACATTTAGTTTGTTTTGAAGAAATTTCTGGTTTGAATAAATATTTTGAATGTACATGTCGGGTCCAATGGACCCGTCTGGTAGACGGAAGGTTAAAATAGCGGTGCGAACAGAACAAAAAAAAGTCCTTCCGGCCAGTGCCGGGAGGAAGAGGTAGCTTTCATAATCCTTATTTAAAAAAAGCCAAATTATATCATTCAAACACACGAAGCTCAATTTAGTGGAAACCGAATATAGGAGATTCAATACTAATTTTTATCAATATAATGAATGAGAATTTCGCGAAATTAGTCAGCTTTATCCAAGCTGTTTTTCTTTAAAGTAACATATATTTGGCTGCCAAATTCGGCAATTTCTTAAAGTGCCTGTCATTTTAAGACAACATGGCGGATGAGGCTAAGCAGTGAACTTGGTCGAGACCTTAGTAATTGCTGTGCACATGCTCACTCACATCGGAATCGGTTAATATAGAGGAGTGCTGTCGCATGCAAAAAAATCAGATTTTTCAAAATGTCACCCACAATAGAAATTGAAACTGCTATATCTGAGCCATTTTTTAAGGTAAAGACAAACAAAAAATGCTCCTGAATCCTTATATCAAGGTCAAATACTTAAGAAAGAAACCTTTTTCAATTTCTAATTTTTTTGCACCTCACTTTAAATATATATATATTTTTTAATTTAATGGTCGCCATTTTGAAACAAGATGGCTGATGAATCTGGCCAGCGAACTTGGTCGAGGTGTTGATGTATACTATCCACATGCCTTCTTACATCGAAATAGGCGAATACGTGTGTTATCGCGTGACAAATACAAGATCGTTTCAAAATGTTAGCCATACTAGAAATTCAAAGTGCTATAAATCAACAATTTTTTAAGATATAAATAAAAGAACAAATTTTCAGAAACAAAAACTACTCCGGAATCTTTGTATCAAGGCCAAACACATAAAAAAATCTTTTTCATTTTCCAATTGTTTAATACCTCAGTTTGAATTTTAATTTTTTTTTTTTTAAATGGCAACCCTTTTGAAACAAGATGACGAATGAAGCTGGCCAACGAACTCGGTCGAGACATTGGTATGGACCAAGTTACATCCAAATAGGTTCATAATTACGCCTGTTATCGCGTGACAAAAATCAGATCGTTTTAAAATGTCAGCCACAAGAGAAATTCAAAATGCTATTACTCAGCCATTTTTTTTAGATATAGACGAAAGAAAAACTGTTCCGGAATCTTTGTATTAAGGTCAAACACATACAAAAAAAAATCTTTTTCACCTTCCAATTTTTTGGTATCTCATTTAAATTTTTTTATTTTTTAATTTTTTTACATGGCCGCCATTTTGAAACAAGATGTCGGATGAAGCCGGCCAACGAACTCGGTCGAGATATTTGTATGTACTATGTACACACCAAGGTACATCCAAGTCGGTTCATAAATACGCCTGTTATTATGTGAGAAAAATCAGGACGTTTCAAAATGTCACACACGCTAGAAATTCAAAATGCTATAACTCAGCCATTTCTTAAGATATAGACGAAACAAAAACTGCTCCCGAATCTTTTTATCAAGGTCAAACACATAAGAAGCAAATATTTTTTCAATTTTTAATTTTTTGGTACCACATTTTAAATTTAAATTTTTCTTAAAAATTTAAATGGCCACCATTTTTAAACAAGATGTCGGATGAAGCTGGCCAACGAACCCGGTCGAGACATTGGTATGTACTATGTATAAACGAAGTTACATCCAAATAGGTTCATAAATATGCCTGTTATCGCGTGACAAAAATCAGGGCGTTTCAAAATGTCAGCCACGCTAGAAATTCAAAATGCTATAACTCAGCCATTTTTTAAGATATAGACGAAACAAAAACTTCTCCGAAATCTTTGTATAAAGGTCAAATACATAAGAAAAAATATTTTTCCATTTTAAATTTTTTGGTACCACATTTCAAATTTTAATTTTTTTAAAAAAAATTAAATGGCCGCCATTTTGAAACAAAATGGCGGATGAAGCTGGCCAACGAACTCGGTCGAGAGATTGGTATGTACTATGTACACACTGAATTACATCCAAATCGGTTCATAAATACGCCTTTTATCGCGTGACAAAATTCAGGACGTTTCAAAATATCAGCCACGCTAGAAATTCAAAATGCTATAACTCAGCCATTTTTTAAGATATAGACGAAACAAAAACTGCTCCGGAATCTTTGTATAAAGGTCAAATACATAAAAAAAAAATATTTTTCCATTTTTAATTTTTTGGTACCATATTTTAAGTTTTAAAATTTTTTAAAAATTTTAAATGGCCGCCATTTTGAAACAAAACGGCGGATGAAGCTGGCCAACGAACTCGGTCGAGACATTGGTATGTACTATGTACACACCGAATTACATCGAAATCGGTTCATAATTACGGGAGTTACAGTGTGACATAGGTCAGATATATATGTATATATATATATATATATATATATATATATATATATATATATATCAATTTTGAACGGAGGGTGGTTTCGGGGTCTGGGGGTCATGATCGATGAAAATATACCAAAATTTTTTGAAATCGCTTTCCTCCGAACGGCTGCAATAGGTAGCTTTTTTGTAAAGAAAGCTACCTAAAATAGTCACCTGTGGCAGCCATGTATTTACTAACTTTCGTTTTCTTTAATGTGCAATAAACACACCTTGAACCAGAAATTTTAACTAATAAATGAAGTAAAATAAGTACCATACAAGACACGCGCTTAAATAATTTCATTATATTCATTTCCTGGTTTCTTGTCTGAATTTTCTCCCGCTAAAAACAGTGCACTTTCAAGTACGTCTCAGCTTAAGAGGGCTGGTCACTCAGCTTCGGAATTCTCCCCCGTGATGTTAAGTCTATGGACTTTTGATGCATTCGTATATTTAAAATATCTTGTCGGGAAATTCATATTTTTAACTTCTTTTTTCTTTGTACTCTTTATAAAGGATGTCTCATTTTTTCTTAAATTTCAAAATCTTTCTAAAATCTATGCTGAATTTAATATTTTATGTGTTAAAAGCGGGCGAACTGTGAGTAAAATTTTAACACTTCCTATAAAATTACGTCAATACTTTAAAAATATTTTGAAAACTAAGAAAACAAGAGACATCTTTTAGGAAGTGTACACAAAAAATAGAAGTTAAAAATATTAATTTCCCGAGAAGATATTTTAAATATACGAATGCATCAAATGCCCATAGACTTAACATTACGGAGGAGAATTCCGAATCTGAGTGACCAGCCCTCTTAATGTACTACAATTTCTATATATGCCGACTTCCAGCTTTTTAACACATTGTATGCGAGCAATTTTTCGAAAATGAGCACTAAATTTACGTTCACAAATGCCACTGTATATTAATACCAGCTCACAACCAATAAGAACCAAGCATGATTGGATTACACCTTCTTTTTTTCGCCCGTACAAAATTTCCGGTACCAGTAATAATTTCTGTCCCCAACCCACAAAAACGTACTAGTACGTGTGCCGCATACAATGTGTTAAAACTATTAAAAAATACCTTGAAACAGAAAATGTATTTAATTTCATGTCTGTTTTTTATGTGGTAGTCATTTGAAAACTGCTTGATTACTATTCATTGAATAAATCTTCAAATTTAAAGAATATGTTTTTTTATTTAAAAAATGCAGAATGTTGTAAGTATGGGCATCTAAAAGAGTTCATTGGAAATGGTCTTTTATAAAGATTATAATTTTATTTCGGTTCAAATAGTATATAATACATACGGAAAATGTGTTTTTCAGTCAAAATAACATTATATTAATAACTTTCGGCTACTTTTTAGCCCTTTAGTGCGCAGCTTTGTATATATATACAAACAACAGTGTTTTAAATTTAATAGATTTTTTTTCGTATATACCTAATTCACACCAGAAAATTAAAATAGCAATATCTGCTTTAATTAATAACCGACATTCCGTATTTAACCCTAGAAAGACGGGAAGCGGTCATTTTGACCACTACCAAATGAATACATCTCGGTTCGAACCAGAATTTGTTTTTATAAAAGTAGTTTTAACGGTACAAAGAAAAAAACTAGTTAAATAAATAAGTTAATGATTTAAAATAAAAATTCTGGTGGGAAATATTTTTATAAAATTTGAGTAAAATTTCCCGGCTTTCTAGTGTTAAATAAAGCGAAATTAACCATTGAAACTTTTTGGTTTAAAGTCAGATTCTCTGAACTACCTAATTTCTAGAACATATTCTATCATGGTAATTAAAGGGTTAAAGGTTAAGTTTTATAAAATAAATGATTATATAAAATAAGGTATTTGGAGACATACTTATTAAAATATTTACTAATTTGCAATATTTTAGCGTAAAACAATCACACGATAGTAGTTTATTCTCGTATTGCAGATGTGCAACAGAAGAAAAGATTGACGTATTATATGAAAAATATATCTCTGATTTTTTTTCATTATTATTCCTGCGTAATAAACCTTTCAGAGAATCATATATAATTTTTTCGAAACAAAATAAAAAATCGCGCATTTAAGGGTTAAGAATTTCATCCCAATGTTTGGATACATTTGTCGGCATTGATGCTATAACCATATTCCGGATATCCTGGTTAAAAAATTCGATGGAACCTTGATGAAACCGAGTCACCTATCTCTGTGACTCGGTTTTCAGTGTATCATTTCAGTCCAGGCCATATATTCTTTAGATGATTTATAAAACTGTTCGAATAGAATATTCGTAACAAACAAAGAACAGTCTTATAAAGTATTCATATAAAATACTATACAAATACGAAGAATACTGTAACCAAAATAAAACCCGGTATCAGAAAAAGAGCAACCCACAGAGGAATGAACTTCTCCAAACGAACAAAATATTGTCTTCACAGCGACGCATATTTCTTTCTGGGTAATTCCACGAGCACTTGTCGTGTAAGTCACAGACTATGCGTGTTGGCCACCGTTATTTTATAAAAGTTTGCTTCGCTTTTTTTCAATTAATGAGATATCTCCTATAAAATAAGTCACATTTTTCCGTTCTAAAATACTGGTAGTCAAAATCCTAGTATGTGACTTACACGACAAGTGCTCGTGGAAATGCCCTTCTATCATGTGCATCAAGTTGCCAGATTCTGGACTGTTTTACACCAGCACTTCAAATTTAAGGGCAGAGATTTACAGTCCCTTCGGGAAATGACTTGTAAAATTAACCTATGCACCGTTCACTTTATATGCATATGGCTTTGAACAGAACTCTTGGCCAAAGTGTGGAATAACCGCCAATATGGGAACTAACTGTCTGGTAAAAGTAACATATGCTTTGATCTTTTCGTATGCATCTGACTTTGACCAGAACTCCCGGCCAAAATGCGAAATGACCACCATTTCGGTAACTGGTCGGTAAAAGTAACATATGCACTGTTCATTCCATCTCATATCCATCTGGCTCTGGCCAGAACTTTCGACCAAAGTACAAAATCGCCGACAATTCGGAAACTGGCCAGACTTCGGGCTTTAGTCTTAACACATATAAATATATTTAAAATTATGTTCTAAATGAAAATATTATTTCGGGTGAATGTAAAAACCATGTAAAAAATTTTTAATTTGTACCAGTCATAAACCATGGAACAACTTCATAATATATTTTAACGCTTACAAATTGAAGACTATTATCTCTTATGCGGCCACTAGCTTTTTACACATGATTCTAATTTTATGTTCGATTTTAACAACTATATTTTAAACATATATTTTGTAGTATGAATTCTTGCACATGTTGTCCAAGTAAATGTAAAAGTGTTACTTTAAAAAAAAAGTGCTGCGAACCAAATAAAATTCGTGTAAGAGATGTTTATGTCCCGACTTCATCGGTCCTGAAGTGACATAGGATCGGTATGGGTTAATATTTAACATAGAATTATAAAATCTGTGAAAATATACTTAGCCATATAACACTTCCTTTGAGTTTTTGTGCAATGAAAGTTTACCTTTCTTATACAGAGGCTGTTCGCACATTTTTTAGATGATTTTGGTTAGCGGTAATAAAAAATCGTTTGCTGCAAAAGAAATAATTGCAACTGTACTATCTATATTATAAAGGACAAATATATCTGTGTGTAACGCATACGTCATTTTGCGGATGGCAACACTTTGAAATTTGAAATAAAATTTTGGTTTTGCAATTTTCTCTACTGCAAATTTTTAAACTTCTAAACATCGCACATTTTAAATTTTTACACCGTCGTATAAGGAAAAAAATGCTCTTTTAAATGCAATTTCTTTGAAAGCTGTATCTCAATTTATTTTTGAGATATTAATTTTTTTGTAGTTTTTAATACCATATTTCTTATCGTGGCAATAAAAGTATCTCATTTCTATTGCAAGTCATTGAAAGTAAACAGAAAATAGTCGAAAATAAGTGATACTGTATCTTTTTGTTGCCATTTTCCCATAAAACCTGAAAAAAAAAAAAACAGTTGAAATTAAAATATGGGCTATGTCAAGAATATTGTCTATTATTCCGTGATAATGGCGTCATATGCAGACTTTTCTATAGACGAAGTTTAAAACTGGATTGCAAAAGTGAATTGCTTTACCGAATGTAAACGACGTCATTTTATAAAAAAGCGTGTATTTTAATTCTTAAACCTGAATTATGTTTTGTAGAAGTGCGTCATTTTCACAGCCCAGCTGCTTTGAAATTCTTCACAGGTGAAAATGCTTCACTGTTGAAAATAATGTAATCGAAATCGCACACTTATAAAACACAATGTTTTACAAAAAATTAGAGTGTCTTTATAAAAGAGAGGTGACGTGCAAATAATAGCGATTTATATTACAAAAATTGATGATTCTCGCCTGGATTAATTTGCTTCGCCGAGTTAGATAAGCAAACGAATAATTCGCGGATTAAAATAATATTATGTTCCTGAAGTTTTTGTCCAAAATTCTCTTGAATAATAAAATTTTAATGCTATTCTTTAGGCCATTCTACTATAATTTTATCAAAATAACATAATTTGCTTAATTTAATTTTTCCTAATTTTATATAATCTATATATTTAAAATGACCCTGATTTTTCTGCTGAACCAATTTTACTAATATTTCTTTTTAACTGAAAGCTCTTCATTTGTAGATGTGATCGCACTATCCGGTTTTTTTTTTTTTTTTTTTTTTTTTTTTTTTTTTTTTTTCTTAAATATCTCCACTTTTATATTTTAATTTTAAAAGCATTTTATGAAAATTCTTCAAAATGGTGAAAATTAGATAGCTTTCATTATTGCAGACAAGAGAGAAATAATGAGATATTTTTATCTTTATTCATCCTATTTTCTGATAAAAATTCAAAATTGTTGATAAAAATTGTTGTATAGAGTTTAGCATCGCAAAATCCCATTAGGAGCAGAATATTACATTAGGGGCACAATAACGGAAAATGACATACTGCTTTTGAAAACACGCATTTTTCCTCAGAAATTTTCTATATTGTTTTTCCTTCTGCATGTGTACTGATACTAGATTTCAGACATTAGGCGAAATGCTTATTTAAGTGAAAATGAAGCCATATTTAAAAGAAAACGATAATTTTCTTAGATAAAACTAAACATTTTAACACAAATGCGTCTAAAAAACATAAATTACGGAAATTTTTACTCTCCGGAATTGAGATTAGAATCTCAAGTAACAAGTGCGTCTGTTCACGTAAAAGATGTTGCTGACAATCGTGACTTCAAGTTTTGTGTTAAAATGATTTTTAAATGATCAAACAAAATACAATTTTTTTAAAATGATGACTATGAATATGAGAAGTATGTATGCAAATTTTGAGAAGGTGAAAATTCTTGTTTTTCATTCAAGAATACCAAGCATAAGAGCCTCAATTGATAACCACATCCTATAATAACTGATCTTTATTATATTTTACTGATTAAGTATCTATATTATAAAGAACAAACGTATCTGTGCATGACGCTGATGTCATTTTGCGAATGGCAACACTTCACGATCAAATTTCGGTCTTGAAATTTTCGCTACTGCAATTTTTTAATTTTCTGACCATCGTACATTTTGGATTTTCGTCGCATAGGGAAAAAGATTTATTTTCAAATGCAATTTGTTTAAAAACTGTATCTTAATTGACTGATGTATTATATTTTCTAAAATAATTTTTAAGCGTGATTTTATTTTAAGTTTATCTTATCACATGCCGTTTTCAAACAATAATAATAAACATTTTGACCATAAAACAACAAACATTTTCCAGCATTTGTTTCTGACTATTTTTGCATAACGAAATTAATAGTTCCTTTATAAACAAATAAAAGAATAATATTTTTAAAAAACCCCACCAATCTAACATATTTGTGAAAGACAAATTAACGAAATTAATACTTCTTTTATAAACAAATAAAAGAATAATATTGAAAAAACACAAATCTAACATATTTGTAATCGTACAATTTAAATTTTTAGATCACCAAATAGGATTTTTTTTTTCAAGTGGAATTTGTTTGCAATGTTCATCTCAGTTTACTGATTGTCTATGGTTTAAAAAACAATTTTAAAGCATGAAATATTTTTAAATTTATCTATATTGCGTGGAGCTCGATTATGAAAGATTAATCTGTTTGTCCTTTAAACAAAATAAAGAGTTCATCATTTTCTTACGGCTAATATCCATTAAAAAAAAACTTCCCTATGAATAAATAAATAAAGTAACATAAATAAAACACAAATTTAACAGACATATATAAGCTCTGAAATTATCAGAATATAAAAGGATGCCAGAAGTAGCAAAACCTTGGTCAAATAACTCTTAGCATGCGGCTAATCAGAAAATATCGCTTTTGATAAATTTAAAAAATTTATTTGATTGTATAATTCGTATTTTCCATATGAAAAATGCTTTTTTAATGTAAGTGGGATATAAAAAATTTATTGCATATAAAAAAATATTAGTTTTCAATTAAAAAAAATGTTTTCTCCTATATTCTTTGACCCAGGAAGCACGGGTATGATCCCCTAGTGTTTTTAAAAGTCAAAATTATTGTCTGCGGCTTGAGATTTTTGTTTTTATTCAAAATGGTGTTTTTACCGAAGCAGTGGTTCGAAGGCTATATTTACGTTCTTTCCGAAGAGAAATATTCATATTCAGTTATCCAAAAACGATGATAATGAACCAAAATGGAAAACAATTGCCACAATAGATGAATCATGAGTGTATTCAAATGATTTCAGCAAAAAGAGCCATTTATTATCATAAAAGAGGTAGAAAAAAATTTAAGTACATGGTTCAAAGAATCGAAAGAAAGTTTTTCTAAGGGATTCATGATTGTTCCTGGTTTTTCATATAATGGCAGGTTAAAAATAAAGAGAGTGGAAAAAATGTCAAGATTAACTCTAAATACTATCAGGAACATATTTTATCGCCAATTTGTCTGAATGAAACACCATCGCTTTACCCACAGTGCCATCAATCTGTGAAACTCCATCACGACAAAGCTAGCAGTCACACATCAAAATCCACTGTAAATTTCATAAAAGAAATGGGAAAAAAAACGTATCAAGGCCGTACTCTGCACTGATATCCCTACTAAATCTCCCGATGTATCACCTGTGAATTTGTGTGCTTTCGGACTTTTAAAATCTGCATTATCCAAACGTCGTCCCACATCCCTTACAGGACTCTGGAAAGCTGTTCAGGAGGAATGGGATAGAATACCTCTTCTGACACTTCAAAAGGTATTATTACCCTGGAAATTGAGGTGTCGAAAGATAGTTCAGAATAAGGGCCGTCAAATAGAACATGTAAAACGCAAGAATTTTATGTTATTTAGTTTTGTGAATACAATATACATCGTCTAAAATATGTGTGAATAGTCTCTGTGTAAAAATAAATTTGTATCGAAACTTAATCACTATTTATCTTATATCTAAAGATCTATATTCAGTGCATTCGAAATATATTTTAGCATAAACATTGTTTTTGAATGAAAAATGTACGAAAAGAATGTTCCAATTTAAGCGCTAATTTTCTATGAATATTCAAAGAGTAAATCCGATCGAGCTGAATAATGAGGAAATATATATTGTTCAGATACTGCGTAAATAATGTTTTGAGGAACTTTTCAAGAAAACTTAAAATTGCTATGGATGCTCTGAATTATTTTAAAGCTTTATTTATTGCACGATTTTCATACTAAAGTATGTGTACATTATATGCAAATGAGCTGCTTAAATTATACTGCAAAATACTAATCCTCACGATGTTAGAAAATTCCATAAGTGACTTTCACTTAATTTATTTAGCCCGTACCGGCGCGGAGTAATTCTGTTTATAAACTGATGAAATAACGGACTCTCAGCGCAATTTATAAGCGAATTTATTAGAAAATACGAACTTGCTTATTTTCATGTACATTATAATAGGAAAATTTTTGTTAAATATTCTTGGTGCCGTTTGTCAGTTTTGGAATTAAAATTAGGTGTGTAATTAGGCTTTTTTAAGGACACCGCGCCGGAAAAAGTTAAAGGTTTCGTATAATTTATGTGAGATTTATCTGTAATTTATTAATAAAGTACTAATTCCATGATCTCGCTAACATAAAATTTTGTATTTTCAAAATTTATAGTGACAAAATGCCGATTTTCGATTATATAAGGTAAATCAAAATTTATTAAAAATAAATTTATTTAAAATGCATCGAAAAATCTTAAGGGGACCGGGTAAGCTCTATCTCGGCCATGTTAAAATGCACCAAATTTATGTACCTTTTTCTTAGAAATGGTTAAAGATAGAGTTCTAGATTTTTAGAGCAGTTTGAATAACATAATTTACGTATTTTAACAGAGCATTTTCCTTCTAAGTGAAACTGAAAATTAATTATTAATTATTTATTGAAAGACATTTTTAAGTTAGCATTTATGGTAAGATTTCACTGCCTAAAATAAATAATTCTCAACTAATCATTAAATCCCTGTATTAAAGTATGCACTATAACATAATATAAGTATTTAGAAAAATGTGAGTCGTAAGTTTAATAGATATTGGAAAAAAGGAGCACAAACCTGAAAAATCAAAGTTTTGAGAAAAAGTCCATTAAAGCTGTGAAGCAGTGTTGCCAGTGGACTACTTTTTTAAATCTCTGATTTCTTGATTGGCATTCCTTTTTTAAAATAGTGAAATTCGCCTTATTTAGTAACATGTTAAATAAGGCGAAAACAATGGGAATTTTACCACTTCAGAAAAGTGGTGCCAATCAAGATTTTTCAATTTAAAAAACGTAGCTCATTGCTGTGAAGTGCTCTTAGAAAGAATGGAAAAATCCAACACTTTTTTCACATATATAAACATGTGTAATACATCGTTGAAAAGATAAAAGTTTAAACTATTTAATGATATAAAAAAGTTAAAATTGATTTTTAGGGGGTTGAATTTCGCTTACCCGGCCCCCTTACAAAGGTATTTTACTTTATGTAGTCACGAAGCGTTTGCTATTAAATAAAACAAAAAGTACTATTCTGAATTTCTGGTACATGTTCGTAATTTCTGAATAAAAAATAAATTATTGAATTCATGCGTACATGCGTCAATGTTGCAAATGAGTTAATTCATTCCCGCAACATATCGGTAATACTCGTGATGGAATATTTTGTTCACTATTGGAAATAACTTAATTATACCTGTATTTTCCCTTTTTATAACAGTCAATTAGTCTCGCTAAAGTTTCATGCATTATTTTTGAAGGAAAATGGCTTTCCCAACCTATACGAAATGAATGTTTATATTTTTTCTGTTAAATTGTTTCTGTTTCGGCTATAAACAAAAAAGCACGAAAAGTTTATAAAACATTTCAAATCCTTCACAAATTCTTTAAAATTAAATTTTGCGGGAATTTTAAACTTATTGCTTCCTATCTGCATAAAATCAATACATGCTATTTAAGAAATAAGAACACAGTCTTCATATTAAATTATACAAAATAAAATGTTATCTTTAGTTTAATACACACATCAGAAAACTGACGTAGTTTAATAATTTTTCTCCGCTACATATTTTAGAAGAAATTGCAAAAATTTATTTTTTATGATCAAAAGGAAAAGATCTGAATTGCTGTAATACCCTTGTGTGAGGAAGAAAATTATTAAAATCAATTTTGTGTAACCATTATCCTGATTCTAAACATAATGTTTTTGAGAGGTTTAAAGTATTTTTCTAAGAAAAATTCTAATAAAATTATTGATGCAAATCTTTTACATAAGTAATAATTTATCAAAGCAGTGGAAAATATGTTAAACTGTTAATATTTAAATATTCAGTCTTAAAGAACTTTATATAGATACATATGTGGCATTCTCACAATCTTTTGACTTTCGGGAATAATAATCTGTTGAAATTAAATTTACTAAAATAACATTTTAATCTGATAGACGAATGCCTTAATCATTAAAAGTAAAGAAAAAATAGCTAGCAACGAAAAATGTTTTATTTAACTGAGGTTTAAAAACTTGCGAGTTTTATTTTCCTAACCATTTTACCACTATAACTTTCTATTTTCTTCTAAATTTTTACTTATAATGAATTTGTATAGTACCCACAGGACATTCAAATAAGAAATAATAACAATGGAGTATTTTTAGTACAAAATTTTGGTATAACATTTCTTTAAAGGGGTGTTAAAGAAGGGACGAAAGGAAAAAAAGGGAATGGTATAGGAAAAAAGGGACCGTAATGGAAAAAAAGGGATGGTGAGGATGGGACGGTAAGGAAATTTAAAACTATTTTCAGGCAAATTATGTTAAGACTAAGCCACAATGTTCATTAATTTTTATAAACAGTTATTTACATTGGATTAAATTAAAAAAAAAAAGTAATTTACCTCGAAAAGTGCAGGAATAAACCTTGGTGGTGATAAGACTAACAATAAAGCCACGATGCAATTGAGATTTAAATTCTGCAGCAAATTTCCTGCCAAAAAATTTTAGACATTCTTTCTCTAGTATACTTCTGCTTGAGGAAAAACTTTTAAAAAATTCTGTAGCCTGCATCTGAAGTGATTTTCTGTATACGTTTAGCAAGAGGGATGGTAAGGAATCTAAAACCCAGAGACAGAGTTCAAAAAATAATATCAACCGTAAAAATGTGTGCAGGTTAATTTTCTGCTACATATTTATATAAAACGATTGTACAGTCGTGGGAAAAAAAAATAAACACCCCCTACTAACTCCTCAACAAATCATCATAGAAGAAAGTGACTGGTACCGAACGATTGGAAATAAAGTGTACTTTTAAATGATGTATATAAAATTTTGTTAGGGGGTCATCTACATATTAAAACGAATCCAAACTTTATTTTTTTCAATGGCAATACCCAATTTTAACGAGATATTTCAAATCTTCGGTTCAAACTATGCCTAGACACCAAATTTCAAGTCATTTGAATGATAAGTTTTTGAATTATAAACATTCAAAATTGAGTGCTTCTAATGTTAAATTATATTTTCATATTTTTATTTATATCTCCCGAAATTATGCTCCTAATGTGCTAATTTTTTTTGTGGTAATAATACTAATATACCCAAACATAAATAAGCTGAATTTGCAATTTTTATAATTTTATAATATAAATTATGAATTATGAAGTTAATATTCGAAAAAATTATGAATTGCAACCTACAATTTTTTTGATGGATTTAGATTTATTAAGTCCTGCTTTATGGAAATTTAAAAATTTCACATTTTTCTTCCAAGTAGTTTTCAAATTATGCTTAAAAAATGGCAAAATGATGGTTTAAGGGGCCGTCTATGATGGAAGTGAGTAGACATTTTGAAATTTATTCTGCCGTACTGTAATCTAACACGCTTCATTGACTCCTTGAGTGGCGCTTAAGGTGCCTTGATCAAGGAAGCGGCTCTCTCGGTTAACAATCCAGTACGGAACTTCAATTTGGATACAACCCTTAAAATACGCTCGTTTTAATATAATTAATTTCTCGGAAACTTATGGTACGAATTGCATAAAAATTCGTTTTTAGGCTAATTGAAGGGTGTAGAGTTCATTTATGCTGTCAGAATTGGGTACTGCTGTTGAAAAAAACAAAGTTATGGTTCGTTTTAATATGTAGATGGCCCCCTAAGCAAATTTTATATACATCATTTAAAAGTAGACTTTATTTCCAATCGTACGGTACCAGTAACTTTCTTCTACGATAATTTTTTCAGTAGTAGTAGGGGGTGTTTACTTTTTTTTTTCCACGACTGTACCAATTACGGAAGAAAATTACATCGAATTACTTTTGTGTAAACAATTTTATACAGACAGCTCAAAACTTAAAAATCAGCATCATAGACACGGGACGGTATAGAAGTTTTTCTGGTATTTGGACCCTCAACATCGTCCAAAACCTATTTATCTCGTTAATATTGTTGTTCAATTATGCAATGGGACGTTCCCCAGTAGGGGAGGGTAGTACACAGTGAGACGAAAATTATTATTACTTAAAAAATGTTGACGATTTTTATTCTTCTGAAAAAAAAAAAAAAATCCTACATCTTTAAGCTACACAAATGCGCTACACATTACTGTATAAATGGTTTTAAATAAATTATTTATAAAAACACAGAAGCAGCATAACGGAGTATCGAAAATTGTCTCACTGTGTACAACAAGTAGTACAGAGTGAGACAATGTATATATTTTCATAAATCATACATTTTTACACTCTATCAATAATTTTTTGCAGTTTATGATTTCTAATTAATATTTCTAGATTTTCAAAATATTAAAAATATGAGTCGCGGGTGGACAATGGCAGACCTTGGGCTACCTTCATGCAAATTTTCAGCCTCTTACGTTTAGTAAATTTCCCTAGCCATCGCACGCCCACACACACAGAGAGAGAAAGAGAGAGAGATAGAAAAAACTTTTTTTATTAATAAATAACTTTTTAAACATCAGAACTACATAGTAGGTACACAATAAGTACTACATAGCAGTAGGTAGTAGGTACACAATAAGTACTACACAATAAGTACTACATAGTAACTACATAGTAGGTACACAATAAGACACGTCTCACTGTATACTACAACTGTGTGTCTCACTGTGTACTTTCGTTACGTTGTAACAAAATGGATGCCACATCTGTTACATCCATTTCATCGCTTTAAAAAGTTTATGTCGTTTTGCCGAAATAGTCTATTATAAGATATAGCTAGGTTTGGTTAAGTAAATATATGTCATATTGAAGGAAATAAACTCTAGAATAGACGTTTATGTAACTTTAACCACTATAAAATAAGAAATTATTTACTATTTTGTCGGACGAGTAACTGAAGTGTCGAAACTACATCCACGCGTTGCATAAGATGAGGTTGTTATGTGTGTGTGCCAACATGAAGAAAAAGTTACAACTATATGTCAAAGTGGCTGCTGTCTCACTGTGTACCACGTCTCACTGTGTATCCCCCCTACCCTATATGAAAAAAAACACAAGAATATGTACTAAAATAAAAATTAATATTCAGGGACTTAAAAGTCAAAAGATTGTGAGAATGACCCATATATGAGATTCTTAAATTCGTGAAAGTGGAGGAACCACTATTTTTTTATTATTAAAACTGTAACTTTGGTTCTGTAATTTCTCATGAAAGATTTTATGCAATGCGAAACAGTATGTTTATTCTTGTTTATTTTTATTTATTCTTCTACTTTAGTAATATGAAATCAGTGAAAATATGTTAATGTGTTAATATTTAAATATTCAGTCTTAAAGAAATTTATCTAGATACATGTATGAGATTATTAAATTCGTGAAAGTAAACGAGCCACCATTTTTATTATTAACCTTTTTCATTCTACTGACACCTATACGGTGACGCACTGTGGGGTATTTGAAGAATCTGGCCGGCCAAAAGTCGATTTCATAAAGTACAGCGCAGGATCGAACGGATGGATATAAGTTGAAACTGAATCATTGGGGACTCACGTGATGCGATTTTTATCTCCTTTAAGAGAACGATGACCTCCTGTTATCAGTTGAAAGTGGAGTGTTGCGTTAAGTGTTTGAGTGTCAAATCGTTCTTCATTGTGACTTCCTATTTTTGAATGTGAATAACTTTCGTTTTGGAAGTATTTAAAATCTAATCGTTATGGATAGTGACGAGGCAGGTATGTATCATTATTATCATTAACTTTGAATTGAGAAAGAAATAGTTTTAGTATTTACAAAATTAATTTAAAATAACGCATATTTTTCTATTATTTTTCCCTTGTTTCCCAATTCACGAAGGGTTTAGTTATATTTCCAAACATTTCCAAGCAAAGTTACTTATTTTACCAATAAATATACACCTTTCTATTTGTGTTTTCGTTTAAAGTAGTTCCACCTTCGTCCCCTTTTTAAAATGAAGGCGATATAAATATGCTCTTCCAAAATTCTGAGTAAGCATACAAAATTACTACATATTGATTTTTAACTGATATTTATCATATAAATTTTAATATTAAAAAAAATTGTTATGATTCATTAGAAAGTGATCACATTTGTTTATTTTTCAGTCATTCTGATTGAAATTAAATTTATATAATTAAAAAAAAAATTGCTTTAAAATAATGTATTCATTCCCTTTTATCTTTTGTTAAGCACTTTTCACAAAATTGAAATAATTTATTGCTCGTTATTAACATTTGTTTACCTAAAAAATAAGTCGAGGCGATTTTCCATATGTTTTTGTTAAAAGTTAGTGAAAGATTGTGAGATTTTTTTTAAAAATAACGGATAAAATGATGTTATTTATCTAAATTGCATATAACTATTATGCATTCTTTTTTGTTCATATTTTGTATTTATATTTATTTAGGGCCTTCGAATGTCAGAGTAATGACTCGAAAAGAATTATTAAACATTATGCAACAGCAGAATTTGCCAAACATTAATCATACATTAAATTTCCTTGAAAATTACATTCTTAATAGCGATAATTTTGACGATGATGAAATTAAAAACCTCAAGCACATTTTCTCCCAATTTAAATCTCAGTTCAAGGGCAAATGGATCGAAGCCCATTATATGTTAGATAAATTTGTGAAAAATAATAAGGAATGGCTTGAAGGTACAGTAGAAATTTAAAAAAAAAGTAAATCGACCAGGAAGGCCAGCAAAAGCTTTCACTGAATCAAGTGTCAGGTCAAAGCGGAGAAAGTCTGAAAGTTTGAGGAGCTCGATTGATGTGGAAGTACTTACACATGCCGCTCAGATAAAGTTAGAAACATCAGGGAAGAGAGATGCTGCCCACGTTCTAAAGGAATTAACATGTTCACCAATGCGAGCAACAAAATATAAAAAAAGCATATTTGAGAATTCAGCAGACGGAAAAGAAAACACAAATATCGCCTTTACAAGCGTTATCATTATTCGTCGAAGCTAACCTTTCAATGAATCAATACGAAATTATAAGACGATATCAAAAAAATGTATACCCTTGTTATAGTCTTCTGAAACGGTCTAAAATTGATTGCTATCCAGACAAAGACTCTTTTAAAATTACTGAAACTTGCGCTGACATTAATATTCAAGATTTACTTAATTTAACAGTGACACGATTATTCATTTATTTGAAAGAAGTTTTGGAAAGTTTAAAAGAAGATGAAAGAAATGCATTAATTCTTATATATAAATGGGGCTGCGATGGATCGCAACAAGCACAATACAAACAAAAATTTGAGAATGATTCCTCTTCCGATGCGCATATATTCCAGAGCTCGTTTGTTCCAATTCAGCTAATTTGCAGTATAAACAACAAGACTATCTGGCAAAATCCATTGCCTTCATCACCACGTTATTGCCGGCCCATGCGAATAAGATTTGTAAAAGAAACAACAGAAATTATTAATGATGAGATTAATTACATAAAAAATGCATTAAAATATGTACAGCCCTAAAAAATTACATTAGAGGAAAATACATTTTTAGTAAAACATAAAATGATACTTACTATGGTCGATGGAAAAATATGTAACGCAGTCACAAGTACAAAATCGACAATGCGTTGCTACATTTGTGGACTAACATCCAAAGATTTTAATGATCTCTCTAAAAAGAAAATGTGAAGCCAGAAACATTATAATTTGGACTATCGATTTTGCATGCTAGAATTCGATTATTTGAAAATTTGTTGCATGTAGCTTACAAACTACCGATAAAAAAGTGGAGATTGAACGCAGAAGACGAAAATGCTCTCGTTAATGAAACAAAATTACGCATTCAAGAAAATTTCAAAACAAAGTTAGGTTTACTTGTAGATATTCCTAACCCTGGATATGGTAATACAAATGATGGAAATACCAGCAGAAGATTCTTTACTGAACCATCTCAAGCAGCATAAATTACCGGCATTGATGAAAGTTTAATATATCGATTTAAAGTTATTCTTGAAACCATATCCAGTGGCCACAAAATTCACCTTGATAAATTTAAGGAATATACAGAAAAACAGCAGAGCTCTACGTCCAGTTATATAAATGGTATCCAATGTCACCCACAATGCATAAAATATTAATCCATGGACCCATTGTGATAGAGAAAGATTTACTACCAATAGGCCAATTGTCTGAAGAAGCAGCCGAAGCACGAAACAAACATTTTCGATTATTTCGCCAAAATCTATCGCGTAAATTTTCAAGAATTTTTTGTAACCGTGATGTTCTCAACAGATTGCTTTTGAGTTCAGATCCAGTTTTAACTGGAATGAGATCCATGATAAGAAAAATATCAAAATTGTTCCTTAAAGAAACTCTAGAAATGTTACTGCCTATGGAATCTTCTGAAGCTCATGATCCAGAGGATTCTGATTATGAAGAAACAGATTACGATTCTGAATTATCATCTGATTAAAAGATACCACCTTGGGTGTTTACAAACTAATTGTTCTTATCATAAATAATCTGTTTTTATAATTTATTCAATTATTAAATACATTATTCCATTTTTTTTATCATAATTATCATTTATTTTATAATACTATTTATCATGATTATCATTTATTTTATAATACTATTTCTCATGATTATCATTTATTTCATAACACTATTTATCATACTTATCATTTATTTTATAATACTATTTGTCATAATTATCATTTATTTTATAATACTGTTTTTCATAAATATAATTTATTTTATAATACTAATTTTGATCAATAAAAATCAGTACAAAGGTGCAAAACATCCATGATTTTTAAGTTATTAAACAATATTTATTTTAAAAAATGCATTTATTTACTACTTTAAACGTTTAAATTAATTTAAAAGAAAAAAATAATTTTGGCCGCCCAGATTTGTGAAATACCCCACTGTGTGACGGTGGATTTGTGATTAAACTTACAGGGCTGCCACAGACAACTATTTTTCTATTCTATTTGCACCACTGTTTAACCCCTTGAGGGGCACCGGTATATATTATATACCACCTACGATTAATGAAGTTTTACACCAGAAAATTTTTATTAAATTTTACTTTTCTAACTTTGGTGGAAAAAAGGCCGTAAAATTGCTTTTACTTATTTTGAAATGGAATTTTTCAAAGATTCCGGTGGGAATTCAGCATTTCACAAACGTAATTGCTTGCCCCTTAAGGGGTTAAAAAACAGATTTTGTAGTATATTTCTCTTGTAAATATTCACGAACAGTATGTCAATAATTTTTGTTTTGAGAAAGTGGTGTGAAGTAAAATTAAAAAATCGTCGCCTGTGGCCCTGAACTTAATATGTCACCTTAACCCATTACCCGCTGGTGTTGCGTTCACGCAACTGTCAAAATAAATGCACATGTTTAAATTATTTACATACCCACCAAAATTTTTTAATTAAAAATGTAGCCTTCCTTAAATAAGCAACATTTTATGATAAAAAAAATCGAAAAATATCTTTCAGGATTTGTGGTGGTAAACGACGTTCAGCTAAAAAGTTGAAAATCTCAAGTTTGGCGGTTAATGGGTTAAAGTTGTCAGTGGAGTGTAAAAGGTTAAAACTTTAACTTGGGTGGTGTACTTCCTATGAAAGATTTTATGCATTCGAAACTGTATGTTTATTCTTGTAAAAATATACGAAATTGTTTTAATTTTTATGCATACGCATAGAAACTGGCATGCACAAAAGATGGCATTTTTTTTTAAAAGAAAACAGAGCAGCGACCATCATTGGTCGAGGCTGATCTCATAATTTTGAATCCTGTCAGATGATTTCTTTCATTGACTCAAATTTTTGCAATTAGTTTTTCTAGTATCTTATCTGGGAGTATAATATAGGTTGCATTGCTGTTAACCCTTACCGGCGCGGAGTAATTCTGTTTATAAACGTATGAAATAATAAACTGACACCGCAATTTATTAAGCTTCTCACCGCCACGAACTGATATATCCGTTCCCTAGGCTGTAGGTTTAACTGCATTAGAAGCATTTTTAAATTATTATAATTCTACAAATATAATGCAGTTTTAAAATATTTTGTTATGTATGATATTCTCAAGGCTTATACTCCAATACATAATTAAATTATTTATGTCATGTTATAAAAATAATCTTTTTTCAGACTTTTTAAAAAATTACAGAGAAAACAACATTACAATTCTGCCCTTTTGCTCGGCGGTCAGGAGGTTAACGAATTTATTAGAAAATACGAAATTGCTTATTTTCATGTACATTATAATAGGAAAATTTTAGTTAATTATTCTTGGTTCCACAATATTATTAGTTAAACATTCTTGGTGAATTTGGTGAAATATTCAGTTTTGGAATTAAAATTAGGTGTCCCTTTTTAAGGACACCGCGCCGGAAAGCGTTAATATGCTTACACCAGTTGTCTGGCAGATCATTGAAATATTTTTCCTCTGCTTTGTGTACTATATTATCTCAATCGACTACTCCAAATGAGCTTTTATAAGAATTAGGTATTTGATAATAATTCACCTAGTATTGTAAGTAAATTTGTGTAAATAATGATTGGAAAGGAAGTTGTCATCAGAAATGGTAAAAATGATGTTTTACCGAGAATTTCAGGATTTTTCCTTAGGGAATTTCACTATGCCCTGTGTATTTTCACAAGCATATGGAAAACTCTAATGTTGTGAAGTCTTTCTTTAGGGTTAAACCCAAATGTTTATATATGTAAAAAAAAAAATGGTAGTCAAGGGGTTAAGAAAAGTAACCCATTGGCAACACTGGTTTTAGCAGCCAATAATTTAAAATTTATATGAATTATCCAAATACGACATTAGAGTAAAAATAAAATTTAAAATCGACTAAATTCCAATGGAAATGCACTGTGACACACAAAAAGATATTTTTGTATGTAATGTCTGTCCGATAACTGATGTTTAACCCTCTCGCTGCGTAACTTCAAAAATTGTGTATGTAAGAATTTTTATTCTTTTGTCACCGGTTTTTCAAAATAAAATTTTTTGTCTTATTTAATCGGGAAAATGCTCCGATTAAATAAGTCAAAATTTACAATTAAAGAATAGCTGGTGGGAATAACCAAGGAGGATTAGACGGAAAAAGGCATCCCCGAGAGAATATCGGGTTCCGCAGCGCGAGGGTTAACAATGGTGGAGCTATGATCAGCTACGATTTGCAGCTTCACTTTATCAAAAAATGTGGGTTTTTTTCTGGTGAAAGGGCATTTAACCAAAGAATTCAGAGCTTTTATCAGCTTGGTGGATATCTTGCATGTGCTAGATAATAGATTCCCAATCTTTTCCCGACCACCGCCCCCTTTACAAGAAAACAAAATTCCAACGC
The DNA here is from genome assembly GCA_963932465.1 of Maratus speciosus. Classification (NCBI taxonomy): domain Eukaryota; kingdom Metazoa; phylum Arthropoda; class Arachnida; order Araneae; family Salticidae; genus Maratus; species Maratus speciosus. The sequence goes on from OZ010793.1 coordinate 139,104,046, forward strand.
CCCTTCTTCCATAATAGTTAATTATACCAAATATTAAAATATTGTTGCATATTACCTATACCTATGTTATCTGGCTATCTATCTATCAAGAATCCAAAGTAGAAATTAATTAAAACGACCAACAAATGTAGCAATAAATTGTTTTCAGAAAATTTAAAAAATAAGCACAAAATCAATAATAATAAAAAAAAACTAATCCGATGGTTGAGACTGGTGAAATTTTAACAGGTTGTTAATATCGAGTTCTAATTTCGTTAACATACACCCGCAAATTACTTCGTTCAGTATTAAGTAGTCTGTTCCTTTTCTTAAACAGTATATTAGCTATTGCACTGAACCTCAAACTTAGCCAAATCCGATGAAGGAAAAACAATTAAAAATTTCTTTACTCTTCCCCACAGTACAGAGTAGAGAGCTAGAGAGCTGGTATAGATTTTGAAGCCAGAATTGTTAGTATCCATTTCTGAATTTTAATTTTAGCTCTTCTTAGTGAATAATATAGCTAATTTTCAACTCCGCAATTTTTGAATTTATAACAATTTTTGATGCGAATTATACCGATTTTTGGCATTCACAGGGCTCCCAAATGGTCCGCCAACTGAATACCAATATTTTTTTTAGAGAAATCTTCTTTTTAGATTTTTCTTACAAACCGCCCCGAAATCACCTTTGAAAGTTAATTCTAGCGCAAACCTACCATAAAATTTTCTGTTAAATTTTATTGGTATTTATCTGGCGGACCATTTGGGAGCCCTGCATTCATAAACGAATTGTGTCTACATTGTTTTAGCCCGCTATAATTTAAAAAAACAATCTGCGAGTTCTGGCGTTTATCCGTATTCCACGGCGATTTTTTGCATAAAAGAAATTCAATTTGGAATCTCCAGCTTTCATCTCGTTCATTAAGTGCATTCGTAATTATATAAATACGTAGCTACGTAATTATATAAATAGGTCTGAAATTTTAAATTTATAATTGTTGCAAAATTTTGTCGAGTCATTTCAAATTTTATGAAAATCGGATTTATAGATTAATTACAGGTACAGTCAAAAGTTTTGCGTTACATTACGGCCAATGGGAAAAAATTATTGCAAGTGCATTTTAATGATGTTACAGAATTCAAAGTGGTCTGAAATTTTAAATATATAATTGTTGCAAAATTTTGTCGAGTCATTTCAAATTTTATGAAAATCGGATTGATAGTTTAATTACAAGGACAATCAAAAGTTTTCTGTTTCATTAAGGCCAATTTGGAAGACATTATTTCAAGTGCATTTTAATGATGTTACAGCCTTTCGAACAGAATGAAATGGATATGCACAGATGAACTGCATTAAAATATACGTTCATTACAATATGCGCTGCAAAAAATATTTATAAAACTAGTTATAGTACGAACACACCTAATTTGCCACGTTTGACGGGCAATTTCCAACTTGTCTTGATTTTTATTTAATGTAGGTATATTTAAGGTTTTTATCACGGGTCCGCGCAACGCCAGAGGGGAGGGGGGAGGAGGGAGGTCAGCTAGTTTTAATATATTCATTTTCTAAATAGGTAGGTATGCAACGGCCGCCCCAGTTGACTATTTTGAGTCCCCTCCCCCCTCCCATTTCCCTCTGGATCCGCTACCGCCGCCGTTGGGAACGTATGTAATAGATGGTATCCGTAGAGCATGGTGGATTTGAGAACAAGTTCAGAATTGATCTTAGGGAGATCTTTCCGTTAATATATCAACTGCACACTCACTCTGTTTGAAAAAATGTATGTCAGTTAAATAAACTTATTGCAAATAACTTAAGGGGTCTTGTACCTTTTAAACGCGTCGAAAATCAACAAAAACATTCAAAGTTTGAAGTAGTGTATCTCCAAACTATTATTATGTATAAACATGAAACTTTGACTATTAATCAAACAGATTATACTTTTTAATATACAGTGACACCCTGATTTAACATTATTGAAGGGACCATACATAAATGACGCTATATGCGGGAAAACGTTGAAACGAGGTAAGACAAAAGAACACTAAGTATAAAATAAAGATAAATTTAGGTAACATAGCTTTTATTTCTTCCTTTAGACACCAGTCTCCTAAATTATATTTAAATGAAAACTGTTATTTTAATTTACGTCCTTATTTTTAGTATTACAAATCGCATTCTCGACATATAGGATTTTTCTAAGCTTTTCTCTTAGTCTTCGCAATTTGAAATGAACACTTTCACTCTTTTACAGTTTGAATGGATTGTGTCGCAGAAGGAATTCCATGTTCCTCATCATAATTTTTATCATTATCCGAGCTATCCGATTTTGAGTCTAAGTCAGGCCGCACACTGAGACAACTCAAGCAACATTAAGTGCGTCTTAGGAGAAGAAACAGGTTGAAACAAAAAAGAAAACAGCTTTATTTTTTACGCCTTATTTTTACTCGTTGCAGCTGACGTAAATTCTCTATCAAATGCTATCTGTTCCGTTCTGCTACAGAAAACAAATTCCAGTCAGATACAATGGGATCAGCGGAATTTTACGAATATGCGTGGATCGAAGCGAGGAGGGATTTCAGATATTGTACTTGCAGTCAGAGCCTGATTAACCACGGGGCAAATTCCTACCACTAAAAATAAACAGAAAATTTTGCCTCATTCATGGCAGAAATTTTACATGAATACGGCGTTTAGATAAGTCGAACTTTTCTTTTAAAATTTATTGGTGTAAGTGTGCCCCGTTGGTAATCAGGCCCTGCTTGCAGTTTGTAAGAAAGGACAAAATAGAAGGGAGTTTCTTTTTTTTTTAATCAAAATTTCTTTTTTAGAAAATTTCATTGAGTTTTTCTCGCTAGAAAAACGTTAAATGCGGGAAATATTTCAAAATGGTAACGTTAAATCTGGGATTTTTTAACATTACATGTATAGGAAATTAATTGGGACTAATGAGAAGTGACGTTATTTGCGGGAAATTGTTAAATACGGGTTACGTTAAATCGGGGTTTGTATTACCATTAGAAACTGACAGGTCTTTTACAAAATGTGTGTTGTTGAAATTAAAATAGCTCTTTTTCTAACTCCGTCGGTCATTGCGCGCATAATATCTTGAGCGCATAACATATACATGGATTGGTATGAAATTTGATATAAATAAGTACATGTGTATCTTAAAATGATGTACTCTTCGATCAAAATTGTTTCATTAAACACGTAAATTAAATATTTCTCTAAACAAAATCAAACTTTTACATTTTTAATTAATAAAAATAGTCATAACTAAAAAAGTTGTCTCTGTTAATAATTAAAACGTCTATTTATTATAATGTCTATTTTAGAAATTTAATTTGTTCACAATTCTTATTTGAAAAAAATTGCGGTAATTTTTTTTAATATTTAAAAGTTTATTTAAATATACCCTAATATATTTGAGATAGTAACGGTACACTAAATTCACTAAAAAATAGATATAATTTGGGATTTAAAAACATATTGTGTAATCATCCATAATCGTACCCTCTGAAAACTGGCCTTTTTTTAAAAAAAAACGTCATTCAGCGTTATAAAGTGGATTTTTTAACAGCCTTTTAATATTATACATTCAATTCCGGTAGATTAGCAAACCAATTCCTTCATCCAGACGTTCTGCTTAACCCCTTACGCTCGCATTAAATTACGGTTAAAAAATTCAAAATGCTTATTCCCACCACTTTTTTGAAAAAGAAAGATTCGCTTTATTTAATGGCAGGTAAAATGATACCATAATAAAGCCAATTACACTATTTTATAAAACTGGTGGGAATCAGACAATCTGAATAAAAAAACACAGCCCGTGAATATCACGAGAGCGAGAATTAAGGAGTTAATACTTCGTAATCGGGAATATTTTAATGTTTTTTTTTTTTTTTTTTTTTTTTTTTTTAATATATATATATATATATATATATATCTTATGAAATACAATTGATAGGAAACTTGTGAAATGAAATATACAAGGTACGCAATACGCAAAGGATATACAGGATATACGCAAAGTAATAAAACAAAATTATTTATATTTTTAGATCACATGTATAAAATTCCATCAAAAGTTATACACCTAATTTTTTTTATAATCTGACAAATGTATTGACAAATTTTCAAACTGATAGACCCTAATTGGAAAGTTTTAGCCAGTGTTTCCAGTGGGCTACTTTTTTTAAATACGGATTTCTTGATTTGCTGATTTGCACCAATTTTTTGAAATGGTAAAATTCGCCTTACTTAACCCTTTTGGGGGCGAAGCAATTCAATTGCTGAAGTGTTAAAATTACTGAATGATACCGGAATTTGAAAACAAATTGATTGGTAAATAAGAAAAAGTTATATTTCGCATATATAATAAACCGAATTTTGTTAACCAAAATTCTGGTACCACTATGCAATTCGGGAATTAAAATTAAGTTGTTTCATAAAGATACCACTGCCCCTCAAGGGGTTAATGACATATTAATTAAGGATAAAACAAAGTGGAATTTTCCCATTTTAAAAAAGTGATGCCAATGAAAAAATATGAATTAAAAAAAAGTAACCTACTGGCAACACTGGCTTTAACATTCATAATTTAACATTTAAATCAATTACCCAAATACGTCATTTTCTTTGGAATAAAATTAAATTTTAAAGTCGACTAAATTCCAATCGAAAAGCACTGTGACACACAAAAAATATTTTTCGAAGAAATCAACAAAATTTAATCAAGAACTAGATGAATAAATCCCGTTACCTAACCAACATACCCATCAAACATTAACGTAATTTGATGCTTTTTGCGGCAATTATCGCAGAACAGACAGACTAACAGACAGAAACAAAAAAACTTTTCGGTTCTGCACAGCCTTAAACACTGTTGCCAGTGGGCTACTTTTAAATTCAAATTTCTTGATTGGCAGCACTGTTTTGAAATAATAAAATTCGCCTTTATTAATGACATATTAATTAAGGCGGAAACAAGATAAACAACTCATTTCAGAAAAGTGGTGTCAATCAAGAAATCTGAATTAAAAAAAAGTAGCCCACTGGCAACACTGGCCTTAACTGGCGTTTCGGTAATGAATGATAATATCATAATGAAAACTAAACTTGAATAATGTGCAAGTTTTAAATTTTATTTAAATTCAAATTTTATAAAAATAAAGGTTTTAAAATTAGTAAGAAAAAACCTTTCTGAGTTAATTATAGCTCACCTTGGACACATTGTCAGACTATGCAATTTAGGATCCAAAGCAGACATTTACTACTATTTCTAAATAGTAATATTCGCCTTATTTAAGGCAGAAATTCTGAATTTAAATAAAGTGACAGTTACTATTTAGAAATAGCAAACAGTGCTACTCTCTAACCAACGCAGCTGTCTGCCTGCTCTTAAGGTAATCAGGTTCTGCCTGTACGTTGAGCTAATGAACGTATAAAGTCAAATGACTCATACGGTCTGTTAATAGCGGTTGAACGTATTACTAGAATATCAGATTTAAAAATGCAAATAAAATTATTCAAGAATAATTTATTATTATTAATTATAATAATAATATTATTATATGGGGTGTCCCGAATTCATAAGCTAAACTCTAATGGAAGGTAAAGTCCACATAAAGAAGCAATTTTGGTATAACAATGTGGGTTCGGAAATTAAAAGATTTGGCGAAAAACAAGAAATGTAGAGGAAATGAAAATTAGCGTTTTATTGACATAACAATTACAGTGAGTAGATAAGATACCATGCTTTGCTTGGATTCGCGAAGCATTATTTAATAAGATAAATATTTGAAAGTAACAATATATTTTTATATTATTTTTGCATCTTGATTAAGCAAAAACGTTACTTTGCCAAAATATGTGCCAATTCCAACCAATATTAATAAAGAATTCTATTAAAATGCATATTTTCAAATGTGCCACTCCAGCATCTAGCAAGTGATTGACGTACCTCTTTTCAGAGTCCAAGTGTTTCACGAACATTTGCAACAACGACTGAAAGTCTTCCAATGAGGTCCTCATCAGAGTCAATTAATGTCTCATAGATGAGACATCTGGAACCTTCGAAAGGGTATGCCAATCATCTGCTAGACGCTGCCAGGTATGCAAAGGTGCCAAGTTCGCACTAATCTTCCGTAATGCGTAGATTAATTTAACCCAGTTTAACAACGTTTCGAACCAGGAAAATTATTTGATGAATATTTATTTATTTAATTCCAGTTTTCTACGTGGAACTTATTTAATTTCATCCCTGAAAAAAAATTCTGGTGCGAAATGTATTAAACCAGGGTTAAATTAACCCACATATTACGGAGGATTAGTGGCAACTTGACACCTATGGGTATGTATTGATGTTGGTGATGACACATTTTAGCTCGTACAGTGATGGAACAGTGGCGCAACAGTTGCGGAATTCTCACCACTAAATTTTTATAGTAATCCCTGTCTTCAAAATTTCGGAAATTCTATCCTGAAATAAGACGAAGAATACTATTAAAATTTAGCGGTGTCAATTGATTCTCTAGTGCTACACTGTACGATCACTGCACGCACCGTAATTGTTATGACAATAAAACTCTTGTTTTCATTTCCTTAGCATTTCGCGTTTTTCGCCAAAACTTTTCATTTCCGACCCCTCATTGCTGTACCAAAATTTCTTCTTTATGTGTAATTTACCTTCCATTACAGTTTGGCCCATGAATCCAGGGGCACTCTGTATACATTAAAAGATTATCATAAAAGCAACCACATTTTTAAAATCTTTGCTTCTTTACAATTCTGTAAAATCTTTCAACCTACAAATTTATTCTTAACCAAAGAGAAGCAAACCAGAAACAAGCATTAAACCTTAAATGAACATAATTAATCAAATGTAGTATATACTTTTTAAATGAAAGAAAAATTTATTTAGTAATGACAAGTCTTATTAATCATGACAAATTTCCACAAGCATCAGTTTAAATCCCTTGAAATATTTTCGTCTGGAGGACTTATTAAGATCTCGCACGCTAAATTAGGTTTCTGGATCGTTTTCATGAACACATCAAAAACTTTTCAACAGCGCTAGACAGCTTTTCTCGGCGTTTTGGTGTCTGCTACAATCGATTTCACGTTAAATTCTAGCCACCCACGTTAATTTCACATATGTCGAATCTTAAGTAATTTACCCAGCTAAGAATTGATAATTTTAATCTTATAAGCTGATCAATTTATGTACAATCTCAGTATAAATACACGCATGAAATAGTTCACCCATAAAGTTAAAATCAAAAAGCTTTATCTTTAAAGAAATTAATTCTACAACAAAGCAGTAAATCAGATATTGATAAAATCTGTCTCTTAGTAGATGTATACAAAATATGTCTAGACGTTTCAGTAGTTAAGAAAATTTTTACATATGAGAAATGTACAATAAATAAATGTAGACACAAATGTCAAGATAAATTTGATTGATAAATTCAGTACTAAATCAACATCAGTATAAATTACAAATACATTATGCAAATATATATACAGCTGCAAAACTTACGTTTTTTATTTCTTTTAACGTGAAATACACTAATTTGAAGTTCAACTACACATATATTTCTAGTTCTAAAACAACTTTTTTTAAGCGTACGTTGGTAAGTGAAATGATATGTTTAAAAGTTAAGAAAAACTACGTTTTAATGTAATAAAATTTATTACAGCTAATAGTCCTTTACTAGTATATAATCCCTTCCTATTTATTTTTTAAATAAAAGTTCTTATAAACTCATTAAAAAATTTATAGACCAATTACAAAATTAGGATGAAATGTTTTCTTAGGTAATATGAATACCACAGTTGACAGAACTTACAATTTTCTGAGCACCACCAATTTTTAATAGTAGAAATTTACCGTTAAATAAGGCGAATATTACAATTTGGAAAAAATGTTGTTCAAAAATCGGCAGACTTGGCAGTTGTGCATTTAATTCGAAATAAGGAATGAGACGGTTATGAACTTGGTGAAATGGAATTCATCCCTTTCAGAGCTGAAAAGCTGGACAGGAAAATCCTTCATATGTGTGCTGTCATAATAGCCTTATTTCAATATGTTGACAAAAAAATGAAACAAGCCGTTTTTCGACTTTTAACTCGTCCGATCAAAACTGCATCAATAGAAACGTGGACTTAAAGTCACTTGATCCTTACTCACAAAATCATTGAAAAAAAAAACTATTAAAGGATAATAAAAAATTGAGATATTTAAAAAATTGTTTTATTTCTTAGAATTTCTAGAGAAAATCTTCCGTATAAAGAAAGCGAAAGCTAAATTTTCAAAAATATATATGTGGTGATTTGGAAGGTTTTGAGTTGATTGGCGCATGACCGAATAAATAATCCGCCTTTGGGATGCCGTCATCTGTAGAAAATAACACCATGAACCATGTTAGAGTGACCAGCAACGATCACTAAAGAACCAGGGCCTGATTACCAACGGAGCACACTTACACCAATAAGTTTTAAAAGGAAAGTTCGACTTATCTAAACGCCGTATTCATGTAAAATTTCTGCCATGAATGAGGCAAAATTTTCTGTTTATTTTTAGTGGTATGAATTTGCCTCGTGGGTAATCAGACTCTGTAAAGAACAATTATACAGTCGAAATTAGCAAAGTGGTATGCAAGGATCCCACTGAGTATTTCTCCAAAAGAATGCGAAGTCATCATTAAACGTGAACAATTCTTTATTGATAACAGCACATCTCACAATTCCCATCCATTATAGTCGGCAAAAACACCTTACAGCGCGTGATGCAGCACGCTGAAATTCAAAAGATATTGGTTAAGCAATCCTCATATTCTACGACGTGAGAAAATACCAACCCCCTAAATAATAGACCTGAGCGCTGACAGAAAATTGGCGGCTGCCGAAGGCGTTTTTTTTTTTTTTTTTTTTTTTTTTTTTTCCCAGCGTGTGTACGGTCCCTTAAATATTCGTACCAATAATTTTTTTTAAGATTTTCACTCTTTATTTTTTCGAGGGTAAACAATTCAGAGAAATCTTTTATAATATACTGGTGTCTACATTTAAGGGACCGTACCTACGTTAAGAAGTATCCGCCTTCGGCAGACGCCATTTTTGTGTCAGTGCTCAGGCCTAGTATTCAGAGCCTGATTACCCACGGAGCAAATTCCTACCACTAAAATTAAACAGAAAATTTTGCCTCATTCATGGCAGAAATTTTACATGAATACGGCGTTTAGATAAGTCGAACTTTTCTTTTAAAATTTATTGGTGTAATTGTGCCCCGTTGGTAATCAGGCCCTGCTAGTATTCAGGGGTCGTTGACCAAGCTGTTATTCCATTTTAAGACAGGTGAAATTCTGTGTAAATCTCTGAAATCTACATTGCGAAGACGTGCAGCTCGGTTTTGTTAAGTCGGCGTAAAGATACATTGATTACATAGCACGCGAAACGAACAAATAAAAAATGTGGCCACTCTCAGACGATTGTCTAAAACCAATCGGGAAAGAGGGAGGCTTAAATAAAAAAAATTCAGGTTTTAAAATCGGAAGCATTTTAGGGTGAAGAGACAAGCTCGGGAAAGGTGTTTCGTAGAATGAAAATTGGGAAATAAAAGAAAATGGCTTTTGAAAACATTCAAACATAAAAATGAACTTTACTCAGAATATGATAGATAGGGAAGCTTATAAAATTTATGGAGGAGTCTAAGCTTTAAATTAAAGTTTTGGAATAACGCGTTTTACATTAAAGAGAATTTAAACAGGAATAAATGATAGATATTATTAAAGTAGGGAAATACTGAATATGCCGAAAAATAGAATAATTTAAGGAATATCGCAAGTAAAATTTTTATATAACATATATATATTTATTTATTTCACCCAGAAAAATATTGTAGAAATTATATAAAGGTTTTAAAACTTTTTTCCTATTACTAACGAATTAATTGATTGATTATAAGTTCACGTTGAAAGACCGTCCTCTGGGTGGTAGTCTTTTCGGTATCAATTAAACAAATAATTTACATTTTTTTTTGCAGTGCTGACTTTAACTGAACCAAGTTTTTATATGTATAAATGGAATTTTGCAATCCGTTTTTAACCCACTTCATGAAATGCTAGAATTATAAAAAATATGCATAAAGTATGTTTTTTGATGACAGTACAAAACAAAGCGTTATAAGTAAGCGAACAAACTTAATGCTGGAATCAGGCGTAAATTAACGCAGTTGCGCCACCTTGTGGACGGAGTGATAATTCACATACGCGGGTTTTTAGCGTATTTTCTAAATCTTCTGTCACTCATGGAAATGATTTTTGTTTGCCCCATTTATTGCAAAATAATGGCGTAGCGAGAGGGGCATCCAGACGCACTTGACACCACGAAGTTTTTTTCGTCTTAAAAAGCACTTCAGTTATTAATCCAGGGGAAAAAAACTTTACAATTTTAGTGGTGTCAGTAAGAAAACAGTTAGGTATCTACCTGTAGTTCACACTCCATCCGCTACGTGGCGCATGACCTTGATTCATGTGACCTCGCTTTTAATCTTGAGGTTACTTCTCCCATTTAAGATAGGACGCTTATTTATATCGCTTTGGTACAAAATTTTAATATTCCTAGAACTTAATTATAAATGAATACATTAGATATTTTGCAATTAGTCCGAGAAAAGTGGTAATTCACCAAATATTCTGTTCAAATATAACTTGTACAACTATCTGAAATTTGAAAAGACAATGGTGCCAATTAATTAACAAATTATGTGTCAATAATTGCTCACAAAAAATATGTTAAATAGCTTCGAAACTGCAACGAGGAAATATTCAGAAGATAAATTTTAAATAAAAAAAGTAGGAGTGTAATATTTAAAAAAAGCGTTTTAATCAATTAGTGGTTTAATGTTAATTAATGTACTATTATACGTTGATAAATCAATTTAGAAATCATAAAAAGATAGTTTAAATAATGTTTCACATTTTCTTTTCTATTAAAAAGAAACAGGGCAAAATTTAAATAATTTTTTAATAAATTCCACTTGTTTGCGCTTTTTAGCAAACGTTTTTTTACATTTTTTTACGCAGTGATTTTTTCATAATCGAGTTTTGTGTTTACGTCAAGTTAATGTATGCTAACGGAATTTTTAAAGAAAGAACATGAGTTACGGTGAAAACATTAGGCACAATTTTCAAGATGAACACTGAAGTCTATGAAAAAGTATTTATTTATTTTTTAAACTATTTTTCATTTTCAGGGTTCGCACACTTTTACCACTAAAATTTAACAGTATTTTCAAAGTATATCACAGCAGAAAAATATTGCAAAATCTGTGAATAAAGGCGGTGGTTGCGAATTCTGTGTTTTAAAAGTTAAATGTAATTTTTCCTATCATTAATAGTGGTGCCAGAGTCCTTGGAAATTCCAAGGAGTGTGCGAACCCTGATTTTATATTTATAATTAAATCAACAGTCAAAACTCGTTATTTAACATTTTCCAACATAGTTGAAAAGTGTTTATGAATTCAGTTTGTCTGCCCATCTGTCTGTCCTTGCTTTACTGCATTATTATAGTGAGAATAAATATAAAGCACGGCGGAACGTTTTAGGGAACGTTTCTTAAAATTTCGGCTCATGCAGATCTCTTACCGGAAGTAATGCAAAAATTATAAATCTGTGCTATTTTTGAAGGCGAAAAAACTAAAAACCAGGTATAGCATTGTAATAGAAGCCTTTTTCCCTTTTTTTCCCCTCAAATTTTTCCAGTCTGTATGGCCAAAAGTCAAAATTCTAAAAACCCCTCCTTTATTTATTTATTTTTGTGCACAGGAGTCAACATAAGATAAAATTGGATTTTTTTTTATTAATCGGCGGTACCCAAAATAACGATAAAATAGTGAAATTTCGTTATCTTTCCATTTTTGAATTTTGGATTTGTTAGGTCTGCAGAACCCGAAATAAAGCCAAAATTGTAAATTTAATTTTAAAAAATGCAATTTTTTTAATTATTTCATTAGAATCCACAGAATCTGAATTATTTCCAAAATAATAAATCATCTTTTTTCCCCTCCTTTCCATATAAGTATTTCGTGTCTGGAGGACACAGCAAAATAACAACTGAATTGTAACGATTGCGCTTGTTCTTCTCAGTCCGCAGATCCAAAATGGTAAAATTTCCATTTTGTGTTTTTTATACTTCGATAGTTGTATTTTTCGGGTTTGCGGGCGCGAAATTGTAAAATTAATAAAGCGGAAAATATTTTTTTTCTTATTTTTGAAGCTCTAAAAAGATAATCAATGCCGAAATAGCGAGATTTTAGCTTTATTTTTCTTATATTCCATCATTACTTTAACACTAGAACGCCCGGACGGAGTCGATTCGACTCCGACCATGTGATTAAATGTCAATCCGAACCAGAATTTTTTTCATAAAATAACCTAACTTTTAACCACTCACATATAGGTTAAATAAATCAATTAAATCATTTTAAATGAAAATTCTGGTGTTAAGTATTTTTATGAAACTTGGGCAAAATTTCCGGGCGTTCTAGTGTTAACCAACAGACAACACTAGAACCCCAGCACAAGTACTAGTGTTGCCAGCCCGGAGTAGGAATAGGAGTCGGAGTTGGAGTCGTTAACCCTTTCAAGGGCAAAGCAATTCCATTGCAAATGTGTTGAAATTAAGGAGTGACACAGGAATTTGAAAAGAAATTTATTTTTAAATAAGGAAAAGCTATATTTCACTCACATAATAAACCGAAATTTTTTTTACCAAAATTCTGGTGCCAATGTGGCAGTTGGGAATTAAAATAAGCGGTTTCATAAACATACTACTGCCCCTCAAAGGGTAAAAATATCCCCGAGTCGGTCATTTTCCCACCCCCTCCGCAGCCCTGGTCATGATGCAACGGAGATATTTTCAATTCATTGGCATATAATTGTTATCATTGTACAAAACCATATTTTTTAATCGATGACAATTGATCCATGAGTCATTTCAAGAAAAACAGATGAATTCGCACAAATAAGTTAGTCCGAAAGCTAGCGATAGCTTTGCTTAATCATTTTACTCAACCTTATTTTCAAATATATAATTAACAGGGATGCAAGCGTTGCACCAAAAAATGACTGAATGGCACCACTAAATTTTAATAGTAATCCTCGCCTTATTTAATGACAAGATTTCTGAGATTTAATAAAGCAAAGAATACTATTAAACTTTAGTAGTTGAAATCAGCCATTTGTGGCGCAGCGCTTTCATCCCTGAATTAATTTCATTTAACCCTTTTAGGGGGAAGGTACTTCTATGCCTAAAATGTTGAAATAATTGATTGACACCAGTATTTACAAGAAAATTTATTTGTAAACAAGTAAAAGCATATTTTTTGTACTTAATGAAAGTGAAATTTTCATTAAAAAATTCGGTGCCAATGTAGCAATTAGAAATTATAATTATGTGATGCCATAGCGCATCATCGCCCTTCAAAGGGTTAAACAATCAGGAAATCAACCGTCAGGATATCAGCTAGTAGCATGGATGTGATGCTGGGAGCGCTACATCTCCCAGTAAAAGGAAAGTGAATAGCAGTCCTATTACGGAAGATTTACCGATAATGTCGCAACCAATGCCGATCTTTCGTAATCTTGTTTCCATTCATTTCTCTATGTTGAGATATGCTGCGGTCCGTGAGGCCGCATCCACCGCTGTCACGAAAGCTCGCAGCTGATTTTGTGCTTGATTAACTAATATCATTAACAAACTTGAAAATGAATTTGTGTAAACAAAAAAATATCACTGGCCCATGAACTATTACAAATGTTCCACAAATATCAAGTTCTTTTTCATTGTAAAGTAAAAAAATGCCATAAAAGGGTTTTTAAAATATCCAGTCTCATTTTTTAGTACATCATATTAATCATCGAGCGGCAACGAGTATTTATTCAAAAATTTTTCTTTTCCCGGGCATTTTGAAAGACACCTAACAGTTTATTTAGCATGTACACTGAAGTTCTTAACAATGAAACTCTCGCCATTTGGTATTGCTCCTTGGATAAAAATGAGTCCGCAAAAATCGGTTAAAAATCCTTAGGGTTCTCACACCTAAGACTCGGAACGGTCTCTTTTAAAAAAGACAACCGCATGTACTCGCATATAAGACGACGCCAAAATTCGAGAGGAACAATATGTAATTCGTTTCAATATCAATATTTCTGTATTTTTATCTTTGGTTTATTAACTTGCAAAACATTATTGCGAAATCTAAGGTAAAGAATAGACGTATAAAACATTTACAAAGATACTAGTATTCAAACGAAATTAGATTACATATTATTTCCCTCGGATTTTGGGGGCGGTTTATACGCGAGTATGTACAGTAAATCAAAATTTATTGATACTAAATTTATTTAAAATGTGTTGAAAAATCTTAAAAATGACTTTTGCCTCATGTAGTCACGAAGCCTTTGCCATTAAATAAAACAAAAACAATTATTCAGAATTTCTGGTACTAAATCAGAATTACAGAATAAAAAGGAAGTTCTTTACATGCGCTAACGTTGCAAATGTGTTAATTCATTCCCGCAGAATATCAGTTATACTCATAATGGAAGTTTTTGTTCAAAATTGGCAATAACTCGATTATACTCGTATCTTCGTTGCAATCCCTTTTTAGGGGGTTCGTAATTATATAAATACGTAGAACCTACAGTTGTCATCTGGTCTGTCCGTCTGTTTGTCTGCTTATAACAGCGCAAAATCTACCCAACCGAATGATTTAAAATTGAATTGCAGAATTTTGTCGAGTCGTTTCAAATTTTATAAAAATCGAATCAAAACTTTAAAAGATATTAATAAAAGTTTTCTTCATTCTATTAAATCCTATCATACGGAATTATTTCAATAACAACCCATGATAGGTAATTTTTCTAGGTTGCCATGATGATTATGTCCTATTTAAGGTGGAGTCATATTATTTCCGTATTACTGAATTTTATTTATATAATCGTAATAAATTTTCTATTCATGCATTTTTGCATAAAAGTTTAACAGCTATTTCACCAAGATCTGAATATTTATAAAACTACTTATAGTACGAACGCCTCATTTGTCACGCTTTATGCACAATTTCCGACTTGTTTTAAAAGTAAATTGTTCTGATTAAAGTTGAATGCATTATTTTTGAAGGAAAATTGCAGTCCCAGCCTGTACGAAATAAGTGTTTTTTTCTGTTAAATTGTTTCTGTTTCGGCTATAAAATAAACACGAAAAGTTTATAAAACATTTAAAATCTTTCACAAATTCTTTAGAATTGAATTTTGCGTCAATTTTAAATTTATTGCTTCATATCTGTATAAAATCAATACATGCTATTTAAGAAAAAAGAACACAGTCTTCATATTGAATTATACAAAATAAAATGTTATCTTTAGTTTAATATACACTGCAAAAAACTGAAGTAGTTTAATAATTTTTTCCACTACATATTGCAAAAGAAATTGCAAAATTTTATTTTATTTTTTAATCAAAAGTAAAAGATTTGAATTGCTGTAATATTCTTGTGTGAGGAAGAAAATTATTAAACCCAATTTTGTGTAAACATCATCCTCATTCTATACATAATGTTTTTCAAAGTTTTATAGTCTTTCTAAGAAAAATTATTGATACAAATCGTCTACTTTAGTAATAATTTATGAAAGCGGTGGAAAACATGTTAATGTGTTAATATTTAAATATTCAGTCTTAAAGAACCTTATCTAGATACATATATGAGATTATTAAATTCGTAAAGGTAAACGATTCACCATTTTTTATTATTAAAACTTATTACTCTTTCTAGATTGAGAAGCTAATTTTTAATAACTTTAAGTTTGGCGGTGCAACTTCTCATTTAAGATTTTATGCATGCATGCGCACAGCTGCTAACTTACCTATAATTTCCTTAAACTGTACAGATATAGCTTGTAGTAATCGCACAAGTTTCATAGCTGCCAACTTACCGATAACTTCCGTTAAATTGTTTCAGCGTGACCTAGGTCAAATAAGCGATTTTTTCACCGGAAAAAAAGCATAATAAATAACTTATATTAAAGCCCATAAATTAACGTCTGAATTCCATTTTTAATTATTAAAGATATACATATATTAAGACAGACTTTAAATACAATTAAATACAATAAACCCAACTGGAGTGAAAAATTAGCCGGGGCCAGGAATCGAACCTGGGTCGACAGCATAACGTGCTGTTGCTCTACCGTTAAGCTACCCTGGCCGATGTCCTAGCCTAGCAATTTCTCACTAATAAACCAAGTTGGGGAACGTCACCGTCCATCTATCAGATAGCACAGGATGACGTGACAACGATGAATAAATTTCTTTTTCCATCGATCCACAATATATATTAAAGCACATAAATTAACGTCTGAATTCCATTTTTAATTATTAAAGATATACATATATTAAGACAGACTTTAAATACAATTAAATACAATAAACCCAACTGGAGTGAAAAATTAGCCGGGGCCAGGAATCGAACCTGGGTTGACAGCATTACGTGCTGTTGCTCTGCCGTTAAGCTACACTGGCCGATGTAAATAACTTATGCTGAACAGTTGTTCAGCATCAAGAGGCTTCGTAGCCGGTGCTGCCAGTGGGCTACTTTTTTAAATTCAGATTTCCTGACTGGCACCACTTTTTTGAAATTGTAAATTTCGCCTTATTTACTATTAATATTTGGTAGGCCGAAAACTAGAGGAATTTCACCATTTCAAAGAAGTGGTATCAATCAAGAAATCTCAATTTTAAAAAAGCAGCCGTCTGGACACACTGTTCCTAGCTGAGATCAGCTTCACACCCGGACATAAGCATGCTAAACAGGTAAGCAGCATGAGGAACACAATTAAACAAGATACATTTTAAAGAATAATTTTTCTTGTTTGAAACGTGTTCTTTACTACGGGATATATCGGTATAGTTTTACGGAAATTATCGGTAAGTTGGTAAGTATGCACGTTTCGAACCAGAAAAATTATTTACTATAATGTGTATTGGAACAATGTAAGTAGGTTTATAGACTGCCTAGTTGCGTGGCAATTTTACATCCAGTGTAGAGGTGGTCTGTGTTGAAAGGACGTTAGGGAGCAAAGCGATATAAGTAAGCGTACAAACTTAATGCTGGAATCGGGCGAAAATTAACACAGTTGCGCCATCTTGTGGACGGAGTGATAATCCAGTGATATATTCCCGATGAGAATACAACGTTTATGAATGTTTAGAATAAATATGTATAGAACTTGATTATAAATAAAATATTCAATTTTATGTCTTTTTTTTTTCGCTTATCGAGCGCAGACAATAAGTTCCCTATATTCTCTTGTACGCATTGCACTCATGTTATTTAACTAAGAAATATTTCATTCATTTAATTTAAAACTCATTTCATTTATATTCGGAATCACTTTAATTTAAAAGGCATGCATTAAATGTTGTACTATTAAACAAGTAAGTATTGTTCATTTATTTGTTTAAATATTTTGCTATTCTACACAATAGCTTCAATAATTATCATAAAATCGCTAGATTATATATTTTCTTTTTTTTTTTTTTTAAACAGACAAAGCCATTTAGAGAATCCCTGTTGAAAATTCAATCACGAATATCAAATCGTTACTTCCTTATGGGAAATGACTCTTGTTTACCAGATTTATAACAAATAGTTTTTGTTACAGCTTGTTTTGATAAAAATATGTGTATTTAAAAAATAGTCGCAATGTCATTTTAGTTTCAGAGCAAAAGGCGATAATGTTTTCGTAGCATTAGTACTTTTTTCCCAAAATAATTTATGATATTGTGACTATTTTTTTTTAAATGTACATAATTTTATCAAAACAAACTGTAACAGAAACATTTTGCAATAAATCTGGTAAATAAGATTCATCTTCCATAAGTGAGTAAAGATTCAGAAAATATGCGCAAGAGATTCGCAGATAGTAGATATTCTGTCATATATGACGTCATAATAATAATCCGCCTTTTTGCGTTATCACCCCCATCTCCAAGAAGGCGCAGCTGTGTCAATTTACCGCAGGTTCCAGCATTAACATCGTACATTTAATATATATGCAGTTTTGATATGCATGGCGAATGGCATGCACCAAAAATGGCAATTTTTTTTAAGTAAACCGAGGTTGATCTCGTAATTTTGAATCCTGTCAGATAATTTGAATTCTTTCATCAGGGCTCCCAAATGGTCCGCCAACTGAATATCAATATTTTTTTAGAGAAATTTTCTTTTTAGATTTTTCTTACAAACCGCCCCGAAATCACCTTTGAAAGTTAATTCTAGCGCAAACCTACCATAAAATTTTCTGTTAAATTTTATTGGTATTCAGCTGGCGGACCATTTGGGAGCCCTGTTTCATTGATTCAAGGTTTTGCAATTAGTTTTTATAGTATCTTATCTCGGAACATACAGGTTGCATTGCTGCTAATATGTTTAGACCCTTTGTTGCCTGCCAGATCATTGCAAATATTTTTTTTCTACTTATTGAAACTATCAGACCGCGATTTCATTTAAAGTAGGAAATATAACAAGGCGATATGTTTGAAACTTTAAGATAGTGTATAACACATAAGAAAAAGTTTATAAAAAATCGCGCGTGAAATTTCTGGCTGGTGGAGGGAGAAGAGGCGCGAAATATTTCTTTTTTTACCTCTGCTTTTCATACCGTTTCAGGTGCGGTTTTTTGACGGGGTCCTCAGATACATTCTAATTATTAAATATAAATATGTCAAAAGTTAAGTTACCACTGTTTCCGAATATTAATTTCAATAAATATCTTAAATTCTTGCTGAAGACCGCCACCCCCTCGAGCAATATATCTAGTGTTAGGTTGTGTAAAGGAGTTTCGTTCACATACGCTTTTGTTAAGAATAGAGTGTGCTCCCTGGTAGTGGAATCTGGAACTAACAGACTGCGATTTCATTTAAAGTAGGAAATCTAAGAAGGCGATCTGTTTTAAAATTTAAGCTAATTTGTAAGGCATGATAAAAAATTATAAAGAAGAATGGCGAGTCGCATTTCGAGGTGGGGGGGGGGTTATGGAGGTGCGCGAACAAAATTACGAAATATAACTGGACGATCTGTTTGAAACTTTAATATCTATATATATAAAAGCTGTTCTCTGTGTGTATGTCCTTTATACAAATCTTCAATATTTGACCGATTTGCACGAAACTTCATTTACATACGGAAACGCGGAAAAGACACGTGGAAATTACACGTGGAAAAGAGCACTGTCAACTTTAAAAAATCATCAGAACACCATTTATCCCTTATTTCTACCATGTTCCGTAATTTAACATTATAGAAATATATCGTTTTAATTTTATAATTAAATCGTTTCTTTCCCGTTGCCACACCCTAAAAAATGACACAATAATGTGAAAAAAGTAACGATAACGCGTTGCTATATTTTTGCATTTTTGAAATTGACGTCATTCTCAACAGAAAACGCACATTATTTATATATAAAATAAAAACTTCAACTATAAGAGCGGTAAAATGACGTAGCACCTTAATTTAATTTTTTTTTTAAATTAAAATATCTACTTTAATACAAACAGTCAGATTTCATGAAAACAATTTAGGAACAAGAAAAAAAGGCTAGATATGACCTCACTTTCCATCAAATCTTTTCAACGTGTAGTCAACTCACCGTAAATAAATGGCTCCTATATTTTGTTTACTTCTTCGATTGTATACTACAGCCATAATCAGTTAAGTTCGTGTTTTATTTTATGTTATTTTTGGCGTTTTAATTTCGTTTGCCAATTTAGTTATTGAATATTACACGAAAACAAACAAATTCTAAATTAGTTACAATGTTTTTGAACAATTGAGTTAATATTTTGTAATTGGATTGCAAGCATATTTTAAAAATATGCATGCTTGAAAATTACTTTAAAATCCATAAAAAAATCTGTAAATTGAGATAAACATTACAAACAAATCTTACTGAAAGTACTTTTGTTTTCTATAAGACGTTGAAACAATCGAATGTGCGAGGTTTAGAGGTTAAATTGCAGTAAAAGGGAAATTAATTATTGTGTTAGGTTGTTGCCACAGAAAATATGATATCAGGTTACTCATAGACATGTCTTTTCTTTATACTATTGCATTAAGAGTAAACGGGTTAATTTTCCGTAATCGGGTTGCACGTATCTTTAAAAATATCCATGGTTGAAAATTACTTTAAAATCCATTAAAATCAGAAAATTGAGATACAATTTTGAAACAAATTTCATTTGAAAGAACTTTTTTCTATTCGACATTGTAAACAATGAAATTGTGTTATGTTTAGAAGTTAGAAAAATTGCAGTAAAGGCGCAATTTATGGGTTACAATTTATGGGGCACAATTTATGGGCAGTGACATAGTGTTTGTACTTTATATATATACCATGCAAACGAGAATTTTACTAAATGCTGCGCGATTTGGTGGAATTTTTTTTTTTTCGTATTGTGAGGAAAATCACACACTTTTCTCTTACATCCGGCAAAGATAACGCGCATTCTGTTATTAAAGCTCAGGGATTTTACTATGGTTGCGAGACAATAACGTCATGTTTTCTTATTGCCTTTTTAACGTTTTGTGGATGGGAATGAATGCACAAGTTTCAGTTATTGTGATTGCCGTATTATTTCGTTTTAATTTATTTTACCTTGAAGGATCCTTATAATTGACACGGGCGAAGCCGGGTAGTTCTGCTAGTAGCTTATAAAACATAACATAAATTTTAAAAATCAGGCCGCGTCAAAAATCATGGTGACCATCTGCCCCCTCCCCCCCCCCCTCCAAGGGGGGCACTTTTCTAAATTTGGCAGATACCCGTCATGTGATATATCGTAGCATTTCGGGGGGGGGGGGCGGCATGAACAAAATTAGGGAATATAACAAGGCAAATATGTTTGAAACTTTAAGATAGTTTAGGATTGGTTTGCCAAAATTTAGAAGGTATTCCATGGCGGTAAATGTACTGGACGTTTTGAAAGAAATATTAAACGAAACCCTCTGTGCGATCTATGATCACACTTACCCACTTGTTTCTGTGTACGTCAGCTAATAGTGAGTGAATTTATTACTAGAACATCTGACACAAAAATTTAAATACAATTCAATAAATTATTATTATTATTATTATTATTATTATTATTTAAAGATTATCATAAAAGCAACAGCATTTTCAAAATTCTTTGCTTCTGTAAAATCTTTCAACCGACAAATTTATTCTTAACCTAATTGCAGCATTCCAGAAACAAGAATTAAACCTAAAATGAGCATAATTAATCAAATGTAGTACATATTTTAAATGAAAGAAAAATTTATTTAGTAAAGACAAGTCTTATTAATCATGATAAATTTCCACAAGCATCAGTTTAAATCCCCTGAAATATTTTTATCTGGGAGGCTTATTAAGATCTCGCATGCTCAATTAGGTTCCTAAATAGTTTTCATGAACACATCAAAAACTTTTCAACAGCGCTAGACAGCTTTATTCGGCATTTTTGTGTCTGCTACAATCGATTTCATGTTCATTTCTAACCCCTGCGTAAAATTCTCATGTCGAATCTTAAGCAATTTACCCAACTAAGAATTGATAATATTAATTTTATAAGCTGAGCAATTTAAGTACAAAGACAATCTCAGAATAAACTCTCGTATAGAATAGTTTACGCATAAAGTTAAAATAAAAAAGCTTTAGCTTTAGCGAAATTAATTCTACTTCAAAATAGTAAATCAGATATTCATAAAACCTATCAGTTATTAAATATATATAAGAAGTATGTCTAGACGTTTCAGTCGTTAAGAAAAGTTTTACATGTGAGAAATGTACAATAAATAAATGTAGACACAAATGTCAAGATAAATTTGATTGATAAATTCAGTACTAAATAATCATTCGTATAAAATGCAAATACATTATGCATATATATATACAGCTGCAAAACTTCCGTTTTTTATTTATTTTCACGTGAAATAAACAGGAATGTAAAAGACCCGGGTTTAAAAAAACAGCCCGGGCGGGTAGCCGGGCAGCTACCCCCTACAACCTTTATGGTTGTAAAAAAAAAACAGTTTAAAAAAAAAGAGCTTGAGCGGGTAGCTGGTGGGTACCCGGGCAGCTGCCCACTATAACCCTGAAAAAAAAACATATTTGAAGTTGAACTGCACATTTATTTCTTGTTCTAAAAAACTTTTTTTTTAAATCGAACGCTTAACCCTCCAGCCGCAGGAAACGCTATTTTCGCGGTCCAGTGGGCTATTTTTTTTTTTTTTAATTCAGATTGCTTGGTTCCCACCACTTTTTTAACCCCTTAATTCTCGCTCCCGCCATATTCTCGGGCTGTGTCTTTTACTCAAGTTGTTTGATTCCCACCAGTTTTATAAAATAGTGAAATTGGCTATATTTTAGTATCGTTTTTCCTCTCATTCAATAAGGTGAGTATTTCTTTTTCATAAAAGTGGTGCCAATAAGCAATTTGAATTTTTCAACCGTAATTTAATTCGAGCGTTAAGGGGTTAAAAGCATATAATTAGGATTTTTCTCGCATTATTTAATCTGCAATTAAATAAAGTTACTATTTCTACTTCAAAAAAGTGGTGGAAATCAAACAATCTGAATTAAAAAAATTTAACCCACTGAAAAAGTTGCCCGGCTGCAGAGTTGAGTATAATGATATATTTAAATAATAAAACTGTTTACAACTAATAGTGCTTTACTACATAATCCCTTCCTATTTGTTTTTAAGTAAAAGTTCAGATAAACTCGGAAATAATTTTATATACCAATTACAAAATTAGGATTAAGTGTTTTTTAGGTAATACGAATACCAAAATTGACAAAACATACAATTTGCTGAGTACCACTATTTTTTAACAGTAGAAATTTGCGATTAAATAAGGCGAATATTACAATTTGGAAATACTAATATTGGAAATACTAGTAAATCTGCAGAATTGGCAGCTGTGCGTTTCATATGAGATAAGGATTGAGACGGTTATGAACTTGATAAAATTGAACTTGCCCCTTTCAGAAATGAAAAGCTAGACGGGAAACTCCTTCATGTGTCTGCTGTCATATTAGCCTGATTTCAAAAAGTTGACAAAAATTTAACCAAGCCGTTTTCGTGATATTCGTCCCTCTGACCTAAACTGCATCAACATAGACGCGTAATCAAGTTTACACGAGATTTATTGTCGAAATCAATGAGAACAATTTATTTAACTGTAAAGAAAAAATAAATATTTAAAAAAAAATCTTTTCTTTTTAGATTGTCATCAGAAAATTCTTCGGAATAAAGAAAGCGAAAATTTAAATTTATATATATATATATATACTACCCAGAAAAATATTGTAGAAATTACGTTAATATTTAAATATCTTTCGAACAATAGTAATTAGTATTGTAACTGTGTTTTGATTCACGTCAGAAGACTGTCCCTTGGATTTTCTTTGCAATAACTATAAGCAAATAAATTACTCCCTCTTTCCCAAATTAGTTGCTACATTTGATTACTTTTGTACTGATTATTGATTCTGATGATTCTATGATTCTGCTTGAACATTTTCAGACATTTCAGGGCTGTGATGCCAGATTGGGGATTTTTTTGTCCCCAGATTGTTGATTGTCACCGCGTTTTCAAAATAGAAATATTCGGTCTACTTAAGATTAGATTAAAAATTCTGAAAAATAAGGCAAATTATACTATTTTAAAAAAGTGGTGACAATCAAATAATATGAATTAAAAAGCTCCCAATCTGACAACACTGTTTCAGGGTGCCATGCTATCAATTAACGGCATTTACTTACCAAGCATTCCCTCCATCTCTCCTTAACCCCTTGAGGGGCAAGTAATTGCGTTTCTTTAATGTCGAATTCATACCGGAATCTGCAAAAAGATTTATTGCAAAATAAGGAAAAGCAATTTTGCTACGACATTCGACCAAAGTTAAAAAAGAAAAATTTAACAAAATTTTCCTGGTGCGAATCTTCATTAATCGTAGGTGGGATAAAATATATCCCACCGCCAGTGTTGCCAGATTGGGGATTTTGTCCCCATTTTGGGGGATTTTTGGGGGACAAGTTGTTCGTGGAAAAGTGTTTGGGGACATTAAAAATTTTTGGAAAAAACTCGGGGAATTTTTTTCACTATTTCACGTAAAGTTTACTAAAGTCATCTAACAGTACTGGATCTGCCTCGAACTCTATTTTGATTTGGAAAACGAAAATTAAATACAGAAATCTGAGATGTGAATCATTATTCTAGTGAACGCGCTCATCGTTTACAACATTATAGCTTGCACGTATCACAGGTGCATTACGACCTACCTTGCACTATCCCCACCTGAATATGCAGTTCACTAAGTGCTGCAGATTTTCTTACTCATCGCGGATAGACACACTCACATATATACATTTCTTTTATTAGTATAGATTTATAAAACTGTAATAAAAACAATTATTTAACTTTGATTTTGATTGGGGCTGGTTAACTTACGCTTCATGAAATGACAGTAGAGATTTTTGAAAGACATTCAATTGCATACTAGAATCACATTGTTACATTTATAACTGAACATTGCTCAATGAATGCAGTAGACCCCTCGTTTCTCCTTATAAGAAAATCGAAAAAAAAAAAAAAAAACAAACTCTGCGGTATTAAATGGCATAAACCACATTACTAAATCTTCAGGTCTTATCCGAAACGTTCTTTTACCGTGTTTTTTAAAAGATTTGGAAAGCAGCTATTTTTCTTTTATTATTGAAGAAAACACAGTGATTGATACAATGAAGGTGCTTTGATTACGATAAGGTACTTCAGTAGGTATGACAAAAAATGGAAAACAAAGTTTTATACATTAAGTCAGACAGAAGCAGATGATGCCCACACCATCTCGGATTCATTCAAATCTCATCTGATTAGAGATGATTTAAACCTTGAGAAAATTATTGGTATAAGCGTAGATAGAACTATTGTAAGGATAGGCCAGTATCACTGATTGGCAACAATTTAAAAAGAAGTGTAAATGAACTTGTAAAATGTATCTCTCATCCTCCTCATTTTGCTGCGAACATGCATGCAAAATTCTGCCGAGTTTAAATGTTTATTTCTTGTAAATGGGGATTTTTTTTTTTTAAATGCTTCATTTGGGGAAAAAATTTGGGTTTAAGTTCGTTAAACATTTTTTATACTGGAAAATTGAAAATTGAAAATTTACTTTTTTGAATAGAAACTGCGTTGGGGAATTTTTCGAAAATTAACACTGATTTGGGGAAATTTTCAGAAATTTTGGGGAAATTGACTTTTGACTATCTGGCAACACTGCCCACCGCCTCTGACGTGGTTAAATAAATACCAAATTAGTTTACAAAATCTAGGGTTCTCAAGCTCTTAAGCCACACCCCATTTTGTGAGGATTCTTGCACCAGTAATAGCATAAAACTACCTTGTAGCTAATGAATCGTCAATTCTGCAGGAAGAAAAGGAGCTTTATGGTATGCTGGTGGTAGAGTCTTTACAAAATGGTGTCGATCTACTAAACTGCATCTGAAGTTATTTATGAATCCACCCATTTGAAATGTAGCAACTAATTTGGGACAAAATTTTGGACCTAAATGTCGCAACTAGTCTGGGACGGAGGGAGTATAATTTTTACATTTTATTTAACTCAACTTGGTTTTTATATATAAAGATAGGGTTTTGCAATCCATTTTTAAGCCAGTTCTTGAAAGGCTTGAATTATACAAAATTATGCACAAAGTTTCCGATGACAATACAACATTTTAATATTTTTACAACTTAATTATATATTAATACTTTAATTTTTAGGTATTTTTCAATTAGCCCGCCACATTTGACAAATCACCAATTATTCTCTGTAACTCATGCAATTTTATAAGGTTGTTGAAAAACAATAGATTTAATTATTTGCCAATAAATGCTTCCCAACGTATGCCAAATTGTTAGGAAACTGCAACAATGAAACATTTTAGAGATAAAAAATAAAGTAAAATGAAGAGTGCAATATTTCATTAAACAAAAACCTAATTTGAAGAACAAATTTAAAAAACAAAATTTATTTCCTACATTGTTTAAGCCCGAGAAGGGACGGATATTAAGATATTTTATTCAATTTGTCCTACATTTAATGTTAAATTTTTGTAACAAATAAATTAAACCAATTGAACATTACAAAAATAAAATTCATACAACAGGATACTTTAAACACCCTGAAAACTTAGATTCCGTTCAAATGAAATCGAAATAAATCTTAGACTTTTTTAAAGTTTTGTATTTTGCATCTATCTTATCATTTTATGTACAGCTCATATTCAAAATATTAGAATTATTACATTTTTTTTACAAACTGAAAATATCGTTTGGCAAATTTAATGTCTTTTATGCAAATATGCAAACGATATTTTTATTAAGAACTTATTGTTGATTAAGCTTATTTATTATCTTAAAATTAATATCATTTTTGAAAAGATTAATTGAAAAAAAAATTATAAAGTCAAAATATTAGAATATTTATTCAAGTGGTTCAAAATATTAGAATATTTCACATTAATTCTCCTTTAATTATCACCAATGCATAACTGGTGGCATCATGGATTAAATTAAGAAGATTTTATTTAAAATCAATATTCTCTTTGCAGTTTGTTCGCTTTTTCATCTTAAAATGGGTCGTGTGAGTGATATTCCTGAGTCTATTAAACTTAGGATGGCTGACATGTGTTGGCAAGGTAAAAATCAATGTTATATAGCAAACTTTTTACACTGTTCGCAATCAAGCGTTAATAAAATGCTAACACAATGTTTAAAAAATGGAAAATTTCAAAGTAATCGCCGAAATGGTGGCCGAAAACTAAAAACATCTGCTAGAGATGACAGGAAACTGAAGCGTATAGTTAAGAAAAACCGTTTTAAAAGTGTGCGATTCTTGCATCGAAAATGGAAAGAAGAAGGAGTTGAAGTTTCTAGATCGAGAACATTAAGACGTCTCCATAAATTTAAGTTTGAATCTCGTGTACCGAAAACAAAACCTCTCATGACTGCAAAACAAAAGCGTATAAGATTGAATTGGTGGGAATCAAGAAGTTTATGGAGAGAAGAAAATTGGAAAACATATTAGTTAGTGATGAAACTATGTTGTATAGATACAAAACATACTTTCGTCACTCAATAATATATTTTTCCAATCTTCTTCGCTCCATAAACGTCTTGATTTATACCAATTGAATCTTATACGTTTTTGTTTTGCAGTCATGAGAGATTTTGTTTTTAGTATACGAGATTCAAACTTAAATTTATGGAGACGTCTTAATGTTTTCGATGTAGAAACTTCAACTCCTTCTTCTTTCCCTTTTCGGTGCAAGAATTGCACACTTTTAACCCCTTCGCGACGGGAGCCTTTTACGAAATGTTTATTACTTTGCTACCGGTTTTAAAAAACAGAAGTTCGTGCCTATTCAAATCGGGAAAATGCTCGGATTTAATAAGGCAAATTTTACAGTAAAATTTTACTGGTGAGGATAAACGAGGATCCTTAGGCCTATTTCCGGCACGTATACGTGCCGCTCGTCCCCAAGGGGTTAAACTTTTTTTCTTAATTATACGCTTCAGTTTCCTGTCAGCTCTTGCAGATGCGTTTGGTTTTCGGCCGCCATTTCGGCGATTATTCTGAAATTTTCCATTTTTTTAATATTGTGCTAGTATTTTACTAATGCTTGATTGCGAACAACGTAAATAATTCCCCATATAACATTGATTTTTACCGTGCCGATACAAATCAACCATACGAAGTTTAATAGATTCAGGAATATCACCCACACGACCCATTTTAAGACGAAAAACCAAACAAACTGTAAAAAGAAAACCGATTTTAAATAAAATCGTCTGAATTTAATCAATGATGCCACCAGTTATGAATCGGTGATAATTAAAGGAGAATTAATGCGAAATATTCTAATATTTTGATCCACTTGAATAAATGTTCTAATAGTTTGACTTTTCAAAATAATTTTTTTTAATTCATCTTTTCAGAAATGATACTAATTTGAAGATAATAAATAAGTTCAATCAACTATAAGTTCTTAATAAAAATATCGTTTGCATATTTTCATTAACCACTTCGGGACGGGAGCAATTTACGAAGTTTTTAATCTTTTGTCACCGTTTTTTAAAAACAGAAATTTGTATTTTCTTGAATCGAGAAAATGCGCTGATTAAATAAGGCAAATTTTACAGTAAAATTTTACTGGTGAGGAAACATAACAAAACGATATAAGTAAGCGTCCTATCTTAAATGGGAGAAGTATCCGCAAGATTAAAAGCGAGGACACATCAATCAAGGTCATGCGCCACGTAGCGGATGGAGTGTGAACTACAGGTAGATACCTAAATGTTTTCTTACTGTCACCACTAAAATTGTAAAGTTTTTTTCATCTTGATTAATAACTGAAGTGCTTCTAATACGGCGAAGAAAACTTCGTGGTGTTGAGTGCGTCTGGATGCCCCTCTCGCTGCGCCATAATTTTGCAATGAATGTGGCAAACAAACCTCGTTACCATGAGTGACTGACGATTTAGAAAATACGCGCCACACTAAAAAGATGCGTATGTGAATTAACACTCCGTCCACAAGGTGGCGCAACTGTGTTAATTTGCGCCTGATTCCAACATTAAGTTTGTTCGCTTACTTATAACGCTTTGAAACATAAGGTTTCTGAGCGCTTCATGTGGCACGTATACGTGTCGCTCGTCCCCAAGGGGTTAAAAGATGTTAAATTACTAAACGATATTTCCAGTTTGTGAAAAAAAAACTAATTATTCTAATATTTTGAATATGAGTTGTACATAAAATGATAAGATAGATGCAAAATACAAAGCTTTAAAAAAGTCTTAAGATTTATTTCGATTTCATTTGAACGGAATCTAAATTTTCAGGGTGTTTAAAGTATCATGTTGTATGAATTTTATTTTTTAATATTCAATAGGTTTAAAGTATTTGTTACAAAAATTTAACATTAAATGTAGAACGAATTGAATGAAATATCTTAATATCTGTCCCTTCTCGGGCTTAAACAATGTAGGAAATATTTTTTACTTTCAAATTAGGTTTATGTTTAATATGTCAATTTTTTTAATAACTATTCAGACGAACACATTTCAAAATTAATTGAGGGTACCATCATCAGGCTTTGATTCATGCGGTATCGTATCACAAATTGTGATGCAATTTACCTATGTATACTTCAAAGTGTTCCTCCTGTGCAGTAATGCAAGTTGCTGTACTTTGGGCAAAAACTTCCAATCTGAATGTAAAAAATCTGTTTGAAAATGTCATTTTTATTTCCACTATGACGCGATATTTAACTTCTTTTTAATTCTAAAAAGAAAAACTATTTTAGTTTAATTTTTATGTAATACGAGAAAATCATTCAACTAAAAATAGACAAATTATTATTACGGCTTTTGAATTATTGGCATCAATGAAATAAAAAATTTTACATTATATTGGAAAAATGTCCGTTGATTCTCAATGAAAAAAGCTAAATATAAAATTAAGAAAAATATTTGAATAATGTAAATAAAAATTAGCCCATGTTACTCTCTGAGTTTATAATTTACCCATATGCAAAGGCATGTTATCATCCGTTTTGACCCTCACGTCAAGCAAACATTTTCACACTTTAAATTTATAATATTATTAGAATTAGTAAAGAATAAAAAAATGAGTGGCATCAGGGACAAAAAGGTAGAAAGAAAAAAAATGAAAAAGCTATGAGCTCCATAGGCTTTTCTATGTTAAATAAACATTGAGAAGTGACACTGGAAACAAATAAGTATTGCGCTGCCGTGCAATACTTAAAGAAGTAACGCTTTTATCAATTACTAGTTTTATAATAATTAATTCACGATTTTACGTTGATAAATCAATTTAAAAAAATTAAAATCTTAGTTTAAATAATGTTTCATTTTTTCTTTTCTGTTAAAATGTA
Source organism: Maratus speciosus (assembly GCA_963932465.1). NCBI lineage: Eukaryota > Metazoa > Arthropoda > Arachnida > Araneae > Salticidae > Maratus > Maratus speciosus. The sequence goes on from OZ010793.1 coordinate 139,134,096, forward strand.
ACAGAGAAAATTTTACATATTTTTAAATAAATTCAATTGCTTGCGCTTTCTAAAAAAAAAAAAAAAAAAAAGCAATTTAACAAATTACAACGTCCATTTGGAAAATGATTTTTTCAAAGACTAAAATTTAAGACATAAAAAATCGCACCGAGTTGTTCATACATTGCGTAGGCCATGGTTTAACCCCTTAATTCTCGCTCCCGTCATATTCTCGGGCTTTGTCTTTTACTAAAATTGTTTGATTCCCTCCATTTTTATAAAATAGCAAAATTGGCTATATTTTAGTACCGTTTATACTGTCATTAAATAAGGCGAATATTTCTTTTTCATAAAAGTGGTGCCAATAAGCAATTTGAATTATTCAACCGTAATTTAATTCGAGCGTTAAGGGGTTAAACATTAACATTCCTGGACCCATCATGAACAAATTTTAAAAGAAATTTCAGTTTTACAATTTTCGGTACTGTAAATTTTTAAACTTCTACGGAGCTGGTCATACATTACGTACGCCATGGATTAAACATTAATATTCCTGGACCAATTTTAAATGAAATTTCATTTTTAAACTTCTAAACATCTCACAATAATACTTTTTACACCGTCGTATAGAGAAAAAAATATACTTTTAAATGCAATTTGTTTGAAAGCTGTATCTTAATTTGTTTCTGAGTTATTAATTTTTTTTTGTAGTTTTTATTACTTTTTTGTTACAGTGGTAACAGAAGTATCCATCTCTGTTGAAAGTAAAGGGAAAATACAGATTACTGTATAGACCAATCAGAAAACGAATAAGATGCGGGATTCAACTAATAAAACGCTTCAGATATGTTTTTGATTTCCTACCCTGACCGAGGGCAATAACCATTTTTGCAAATGGTTAAAAAAAAGCAGTGAATTTTTCATAAACGAGTTTGTAGCTCACGCCAAATAAATGTATTGGAACGGTATTTTTTGGGTAAAAACATGAATTTTTGCCTAACACTTAGGCGTAATTTTAAAGATGAACATTGAATGCTAATAAAAGAGTAACTCTATTCTAAAAACAACTAAGTAACGCTATTACCGCCGCCAGGGCCTGATTACCAACGGGGCACACTTACACCAATAAATTTTAAAAGAAAAGTTCGACTTATTAAACGCCGTATTCATGTAAAATTTCTGCCATGAATGAGGCAAAATTTTCTGTTTATTTTTAGTGGAAGAAATTTTCCCCGTGGGTAATCAGGCTCTGACCGCCGCAAATGAATTTTTTGTGACCGGAGATCTTTCTTCATTAATACAGTAAACTCGCGATTTTACGACCCCCGATTTAGCTACCCCGCACGATTTAGCGACCATTGGATAAGATTCCGACCGTTATCCAATACTTACAGTGTTTTTCATCGTCGTTTTAACGATCCGCAAGTAATCCTAATCTTGATTTAGCGACCTTCCAGAGAATATGAAGAAACTGCGCATTGTATTCAAATTTTCCGAGCTGTCTAGAGGAAATCATCTACGATAATTTTCCATCTTCTGACCTTTTCAGATCTTGGTACACTCTGCCCCCTCCGCCCCTCTTTCTCATCGACACTCTAAGAAGGGCAATGCACCTAACAACAACTCTGTTAAATTAACAAAAAACTGTGCGAAGAAAGTTTTGTGGAAAATTTAAAAATTGTGATTCAGTGGACAGATGCAACATTAAAAAAAAAACTTTTAAAGAATACAATGAAGATGACACATTTAATGCTTATGAAACAGCTCTTTTTTATAAATTGCTACTGGAGAGATCTTTGGTGTTTAAGGGGGCACAGGACCTTTGAGTTTGTCGAAACAATCAGAAACATCGCCTTCTTCAAAGTACCAAAACACAAACAATATGCAATTAAGATTTTTTCCCCTTCCTGCCTAAAATATATATCCTTAAATACATTATCTAGAAAAATAAATGTTGTATATACAAAATAATATTTAAATTTTAAATTTAAAAATTCATCTCACTAATGCGTGATTAAATGCTGCGCGCAGGATAAAACTCTAAATTATGCATAGATAAAACAATTTTTGAACAAAATAGAACCATAACATACCTATTTCTAACTTAAAACCAAAATATATGCAAAAAGTTTTGTTTAAAATTTAATTTTAGCACAAAATAATCTTCAAAAATCTCAAAATTGTTTCCAAGTTTTTCTAATGCAAAAAAATAAATAACCAAAATATGTGAATTTTTTTGGTTTTAGCCTGTAGACTATAAAGAAACGCATATTTTTTAAATTTTTTTAAAGCTGTAGCTTACATAGTTTAAAAGAAAAAGTGCGCGCAAACTCCAAATTTGTTAATTTGAGAAAACGCTTTTTAAATTTTCAATATCTACGAACCTTCCATTATACTCACCTTCTAGAAATGATTATAACTTAAGAAATAATGCAGATTTTTGAATGCGGTTTTTTGCATATTGTTAAACATTTTTAAAACATTCAGAATTAAGCAAAAACCGAAAACTGATTTTTTGAAAATTTGAAGGTCCTGTGCCCCCTAAGGATGAAACTTGCTCTGGAGCGAATTGGGCAAAGCAAAGATTAACTGTTCTACTAGCGACTAACATGTCTGGAACAGAAAAGCTTATTTTGCTCGTCATCGGAATTTCTGAAAAATCACGTTAAAAGATCAAAACGTTGCCTGTAGTTTACAAAGTCAATAACTACATAGATCACATCGGAAATTTTTAAAGAGTGGGTCAAGAAGCCAGACAAACAAATGAAAATTAAAGAAATCACGACATCCTCAAAAAATTAAAAACTTAGAAGCACTAAAGATTATTTTTCTTACTCCAAATGTTACATCCATTTTACAGCGTATGGATCAAGGTGTTATACAGTTTTTTTTAAATGTACCGAAAATCTAATCAATGATATTCTAAAGAGCTTAGAAGTAAACAAAACTCATACAGTGAATTCGTTAGATGTTGTTTGGCAAGCAGTTTGTGAGGACACAGTCTTGCTTCCATCCGGACGGATTTTTAAATAAACAAGCTTGGGAAATTTAACCTTTTGCTCAGTGGTCTAAAAAGAGAACACCGAAATTGAAGATTCCTTGCAGTGTTGAATTCAGCGTTTGGCCTGGGGAGGACATCCTCCCCGAAAGATTACCCCCCCCCGGAAAGTTTCAGATTTTATGAGTTTTAATGGATAAAATTGCAATCCCCCCCCCCCCCCGGAACTATAAAATATCCCAGTCTGACTTCACCACTGATTACATGGCCATAAAAACTTACCTTTAACCCTAGAACTACCGGAAATTTTACTCAAGTTTTATAAAAACATTCTACACCAGAATTTTTACTTAAAACTATTTAATTTGTTTATTTAACTTATTATTGTCTGATTTATACATTTAGTTTGTTTTGAAGAAATTTCTGGTTTGAATAAATATTTTGAATGTACATGTCGGGTCCAATGGACCCGTCTGGTAGACGGAAGGTTAAGGGATATCTAAGGTATGTTTGAAATGCATTATAATAATAATCCAAAATTAGCAACTTTTGATTTAACGACCATTCGATTTAACGTTCTGTTTGCGAGGTCCCGTGATGGTTGTTAAATCGTGAGTCTACTGTATTAAAAAAACTATTACATACAAAAATACGGAAATTGGAAGTGTTATACAGAAATGTTTGATAAACATGCTGAAACAGGCAATTTTAAATAGAAGAATTGTTTTAAGAGCTATTTAATGTTAACCCCTTGAGGGACAAACAATTGTGCTTACGTAATGATGAATTCTCACCGGAAAGTTTGAAAATTTTTATTTCTAAATAAGGAGAAGCAATTCTTCAACAATTGTCCCTCAATGTTAAAAAAGTAAAACTTAGTAAATATTTTCTGGTGCAAATCTTAATTAAACTTAGGAGTTAAAATCGGTGAAAATCGTTCCATTAAAAAAGTTTTGTTGGAACAAAAACAATAAATAGGAATTTATTTTTTTTTCCTAAGAATGTGCTTGTAGATTATGCTCATTTATTATATTTTGATTATATTTTGGGATTTTTTTTCTATTTTATATTCAAACTTTTATCATTTGAAGAGATATTTTTTTTTTCCTATTTAGTAAAGTTTATTTTTTATATTGGTGCCAATCGGTAAAAAAGCGCAAATAATTATATTTTCTCTCAAATAAAAAAATATGACAATTAAAAACAGAAATGAATATTAAAATAGTGATTAAATGATCACGTGTTAAAAGCAGGAATTAGGGAAAATTACGTCATAAAAATTCTTTTTACACGTGAAAGTTAAAAGAAATAAGAAAGTCTTAAAATAATTAAATTATTAGACTCGAAACGCATTTAGTGTAGTAACAACTACGCCATATGTTATTACCAATTACGCCATAAGTATCCTCATATGTAAAATGTCTAAAATAATTAAATTATTATTAGTGAAAAAACTTTTAATGCCGAAAATTAAGCCATATTTAAAGACCTCTTATAAAAATATTTCCAAACACTTTTTAATTGAATAATATATTTACACGTGAATTTTAAAGAATTTTTTTTAAAAACAATTCATTTAATTTTATATGCGAAAAGCATTTAATGGGGAAAATTACGTCATATATTAAAACTATACATTTAAAACGATTTTCTTATGTACAATATTCATGCAACGTCACATCGGGAATCACATGGTGTAAAATTAGCGAGGCTACGAAATTTGTTTATATATTTCATCATTTGATGTATCATAAATACAGGTAAATGCTTGCGCAAAAAAAAGAGATTTCTTTTGTACGAATTACCAATCTATAAATACATATTAGAATATTCACAAATTCTTATTAATTAAAATAAACAATTTACATTTAAAAAAATCGTGAAACTACATCATGGTGCATTAAAATAGAGAACATAATTCATGCATAAGCTATAAGGGAGTTTGGTGTACAATGGAGCACCACCTAATATTCATATTATTTCTGTTTTTGAAAGTTTAATATTTTGGTACATGTATGATATCACTACAGTTGTGAATCAAAATGTGCCTAACTCGCAATTTAGTTATATTATCTAAATAGGGTAAAAATAAATGTTTATAAGTGAAACGTATCTTATTTTCTCCATTAAAATATTGTGATTTTAAAGGTATTGCTTAGCGCAATTAAAATGTGAGATAATCTATTATTATATAAAATATTAGCAGCCTTCGCCCGTTACGCTGGTCGATTTCTCTAAATGAATCTTGAATCAAACTAAATATATCTAGATATATCTAGCATAGATGAAATAAAAAAAATACATTTTCTTAAAATATATTTTCAAAATACAGTCGCACCTCGTTATCCTGACACCCTAATGACCAGAAAAATGAGTCGTCATAAACGAAGTGTCGCGATAACCGAAGTTGGAAAAAAATATGTTTCTAAAAAGCTGTATTTTTAATTAATTTAAGACAATTTTAAGTTCATAAACTGTTCTTGAAGTTTTAAGCAATAAAAAATTATTATTAAACAAAATAAACACAAAAACAAAAGTGAAAAGAATAAAAATCAGATTTATGATGATTTGCTTTTTTATTGAAATATTACTGAATTAAGGTTTGTTTATTCCTAAGATCTGCTTCCTACAATTCTTTTTTCAATATTATACAATGAATTCTAATCAATATCTGTTGTTTCAGAAATGGATGTTAGATAATATCTGATTGTTTCAATGCAATGCTTCGGTTTTAGTTGGATGAAAAACCCCGTGTAACCACAAGAACCGCCTGACCAGATCAAAAAGATCTCGAGCAGACTGACACGTCTATCTGGAGCTATTCAAAGTGTATGGGTTTATTTATTGAGATAAAGGATTGGAGTAAAATTTCTCATTTATCTCAATGGGTATTTTAGACACTTTCGTGAAAAGTTTGGCTAAGACATTTCTTACCGCTTAATTTCCGTGCTTATAAGATGGCTTATGAAAAATGGACAATTTTCCTAAACCGTCGGGGTATCCGGAGTTGAAAATTATATGGTGTAAAATCCGGAGTTTATTTACATTAAAATCATATACAGAAAATCGGGACTTTGAAAAACTGACGTGATAAGCGGAGTGACGTGAAAACCGGGTGTCGTGATAACAAGGTCCGACTGTATTTAATCCAAAATCAGTAATAGTTGTCTAATTCGTATAAACTTCCATTATCCAGTTCAATGCTGATGTTGGCAACAAAATAGCTAAAATAGCTCTAAAATCATTGAACTGTCACTCACGTTTTATTATTTTTTTTTACTAGATTTGTTATCTTGAATTTCGCGCTCCTTCCTAAAAGTACTGCTGAGATACAGCGAATGATCAAAACTTTCGACACCGCCCTTAACCCCTTACGGGGGGGGGGATTTCTAAAATCGCTGAAATACGTGTTTAATTATTTATTTAGTAGATTAGTAGATTTCTTATCTTAAATTTCACACTACTACGCAAAACAGATGCTGAGATATGGCGAAATTACCTAAAACTTTCGACCGCTCTTTAACCCCTTTAGTGGCGGGGATTTTCAAAAATCCTTTCTTATTGCTGATGGTTATAGCCGCAATCTACTGTCCAGAATTCGTGATCCTGACTTTAGTCGTTTCAGCTCTGCGTTGATGAGTCATTTAGTTAGTCAGTCAGTCAGAAGTTTCTCTCTTTATGTATAAGTAAAAATAGCTAAAATAATTGATTTTTTTATTGCTTTTTTTCTGGCAATCTTCCATATGGAGTACAATGGACCATACAAAACCGGGTCCATTGTACCCCAGTTCTATATCCTATAGGATTTTCTAAATTGGACGCTATATGTGAAAACAAGAACAATAAATTGCTCTCTTTTTTCAGCGAATAAATAACCCATGATTCACGTAATCTACTTTTTTGTAGTGCTGTATACATATATTTCCGAACTATAAAATTAGACGAAATTAGAGACAAAGCAATAGTAAACACAAATTTACTTCTTCATTTGTTTATTTCTGGTTTCTTCATATTTACGTTTTATAAACATGTAGTTAAATTTCTATATTTTTACAAGCCTACAATTATATTAAACTAGTACATTAAAAAACGTCACAAACATTTGAGTATATATTAATATTATAGATAAATTATAAGTTTTAAGTGAGACAAAATTAATTTTAAAAATGTGTAATATTACAGCATAAAAACATTTTCACAGACAATGTAAATTAGACGTGTAAAGTTTAAATTTTTTAAATTATTATTTTATTAGTAATATATTAATTTAGCATAATTCTGTTTTAACAAAAGATCAACTTTATTTTTCATTTTATATAAAAAGAATATATTTAACTTTTTCATATTTATTTTAACCCTCCGTCTACCAGACGGGTCCATTGGACCCGACAGGTACATACAAAATATTCATTCAAACCAGAAATTTCTTTAAAATAAACTAAGTATATAAACCAGACAAAAATAAGGTAAATAAATAAGTTAAATAGTTTTAAATAAAAATTCTGGTGTAGAACGTTTTATTAAAACTTGAATAAAATTCCCGGTAGATCTAGGGTTAAATATACCAACAAAGGAAAGTCTAGAATGATAGGCAAATAGCCATTCAATGATATTCTGTTTTAAACATGCTGAAAATTGAAGATGTCTTTGACACACGCTGAATTTCAGTCAGCATATATAACTGATCAAATGTCACCAGTTGAAAAATCATCTGCCAACAATCATATTATCAACTTTAGAATTGCGTCCCTTACTAAAAGCTTGTTCGCGCATACTGGGTTCATACGGGTCCCGTAATTTTTCCAATTGCATAGCTGCCAACTTGTGCGGATTTTTGCTACCACTAAAACTTAATAGAAAGTTTTACCAAATTCAATCGCCGAATTGCCGCAAATTTTGATAATTAAATATGGCCGAAATTTCTTTTAAATTTTAGTGGTAGCAAAAATCCGTACAAGTTCGCAGCTATGCAATTGATATACCAGTATTTTTTTTTACAAGAAAATAAATCTAGTTGAAATGCGGAAAATTTCACCTTATTTAAGTAGATATTTTCTAGAAGGAAATATTGGTACCGCAGAATTTCCTGGTCTGGAAATTCCAGGACCAGTACAAACCATGGCATGGCTACAATTAAAGAAAGAAAGGTGCATTAACAATTCTCTCTAATACAGCAGCATAAAAGGTTAAACAACCTTTCATGCTGTTGTACCTTTAACAAACCATGACATGGCTACAATTAAAGAAAGAAATGTGCATTAACAATTCTGTTTAATACAGCAGCATAAAGGTTAAACAACCTTTCGTGCTGCTGTACCTTTAACAAACCATGGCATGGCTACAATTAAAGAAAAAAAGGTACATTAACAATTCTGTCTAATACAGAAGCGTAAAAGGTTGTTTAACATTTTATCTACTGACGGTACTTATAAGTACCATTGAAATAACTTGTTATAATATTTATTTAATACATCGATTAGCAGTAATACAGTTTAGAATGAGTTATAGATGCATTACTTTATCTTGTTCCAAAAACTTTATTGATTACACAAAACAAAAATATTTTTAAAAGGATGATTTCTTTTGCCTTTGCATCTTTTTTAGCTTTCTTGGCGTTGGGGGGATGGGATTTTCCAATTCGGAAATATTTCTATATTTCTGTTGTAAGAACATTATATTTGTACATTTCCTAATTCTACAAAATACTAAGAAAAAGATTTAAAATAAAAGATTTCAGTAGGGTTATAAATATGACACGAAATCTCTATAAATTCAAATTTATTTAATCCTTCTAAATCCTCCAATCTTTCTTAAATCCTTCTGAAATTTATTAAAGGATTATGTAAATCTTTTAATGTAGTTTCAAAAATTCACGAAAAATGCTTTAGAAGATAAAATTTTCATAAATTAATAATTCGGCGCATTCAGGGTTAAGAAACAAAACAGGGGGAATAAAAAAATTATAAAAAAATCCGCTTTAGTTACAGCTAAAAAGGATTTATAAACATTTTCTGTCACAGAGAAAGTTCATAAAACTGAAGGCTCCATCACATGTTTCAAGACAAAAAAATCAAAATTATGTACTATCAGAAAATTCGAATGGATGTTCGTTTTAAATAATACAGAATAAAGAAATAAGGAATTTATTTCACAGCGTATTGCTAATTTCGGTAACAAAATAAAAGTTAGTATTTATATTTTCTTCAAAGATATGACAAGGAACAATATGTTTACTTTTATTGTTGTGGATGGTTTGATAATATGATAAAAAAGGGGATTGTTTATAAGATTAATTCGGTGAAAACTTAATCAAAATATGCTCATTTTTCCCGATATTGCTCATGAATCTCTTGTAAAAGTTCGAGAAATTGTAATTAATCTGCCGGATGCTAAAGTTTCGCATTGTAATTATTAACATTCCATTGTTAGCTTATTTGTCAAATTGCAACTGTAATTACGTCGAAAAATCGTTAGGTCGAAATGCAGATTGAAATACAGTGATACCTGAGATAACGAATGTTATAGTTAACTATATTTTATTGTTATAAAAGCGTAAAAAATAGCAACGTTAAAAGCACCAAAATTTTAAGCATACCGGTTTCGGTAGCATATAGCATACCTTCCTCAGTGCTAAGGATGGCGGAAATTTGCTCACATATATAGGAGAGATGGGAATTCCAGTTAAAGGTTTATTGATCAATAGGAAAACAGAGGATTGCAGGCAACAGCCAATAGGAAAAAAGATGGGAAATGGAACCGAAGTAGTGAGGGGGGGGGGAATTAAGAGAAAGAAGTCTTCGGTTTACTTCGGTTCCATTTCCCATCTTTTTTCCTATTGGCTGTTGCCTGCAATCCTCTGTTTTCCTATTGGTCAATAAACCTTTGAAAGGAATTCCCATCTCTCCTATATATGTGAGCACATTTCCGCCATCCTTAGCACTGAGGAAGTTATGCTATATGCTACCGAAACCGATATGCTTAAAATTTAAAATTTTGGTGCTTTTAACGTTGCTATTTTTTACGCTTTTATTATATTGCACCAAGCTCCTACTTGATAATTATATTTTATTGTTGTTGTTGGCTTGACTCGTCTAATACAACTGTACCCAGCTTACGAAGGTTTTGCTGGATACGTTCACTACAGCATTCCTTTTTTGGCATTTTTGTTTTATTCAGAAGTTCCGAATTCATACCAGCGTTTATATTTCAGCATTTACATGACAACTTAAATTTGAAAAAATGTATTTTCAGAATGTATTCTTTGTCCTTATTTAATCTAGAAAAATAAAACAAAAGATATATTCGTTTACATTACCGGTATTGCCTAATGTATAATAATGATTTCTAACCTTTAGTCTATAAAAAGAGAATTAAAATAAAAAATACAAATCAAAAGTTTTCTGACCTTTTATAAACTCGAGTTTTTTTATCACCTTATTTAATTCAAGTAAAAAATACCAAGAAATACACCGAATAGATAAAAACTACCACGTTTAAAAATAAGCAACTCAATTTGTCATTAAAATCTTATTAGTTATTAAAATTACTCATCTTAATTCAGAATATGCTTAGACATGCTTTGGATTTTAAATCCGCCTTTTTTCAGTTGTGACTTTTCTAAAATTCAATCGAAACCGGGAAAAAAAAACCCAGAAGTATTAAAAATAGTATATTGCTTACAATTTGCATTAGCAATATTTAATCTCGACAAGTTTATTCGTTCCCGTAAGCAAGCGGTCCCTGTGGATAGCTTAACCTCTTGAGGGGCGGTGGGCTAAAATATATCCCACTAAATTTAAACACAATATTTCCACCAGAAAATTTTATATTTTTAACTTTGGTGGAAAATCGTAGAATAATTGCATTTCCTTGTTTAAAAATAAAAGTTTTTGATTATTCGGGTGAGAATTCAATATTTAGCGACATTTTTGCTTGCCTCTCAAGGGGTTAAGAGTAAAAGAAAAGCAAAAAACTGAGCTAACCAAACATGACTTTCATGATAATGTACAGTGTGCTGGGATACAGCTCTGCAGGGCCTGAATTTTCAGGCCCGGTTCTGTGGAAAGTTAAAAGTTCGGCCCAGGCCCAACTGATTTTCCACAAAAAATTCAGATTTTTCGTAACATAAATTAAGATTCTTTTCCAGAATACTGCATAAATATTTATAAAAAAATTTAACTGTATATTTTTTGGTTTTTAATATCCACTATCTTCTTAAATCAGTTTAACTCTTGTGAAGACTTGTAATTTAAAAAAGTAAATTTTTGATGAGAGTTCATTGTCGTTTTCAATTAATATCTCGATTAATTAACAGAATATTAATTAACAGAATCTCGGGTGCATTAAGAGAGACTTTGAACTACCTTCACTCAAATCTTTAGCCTTGTACGTACAGTAGATTTCACTAGTCATCGCGAACACACACATACAGAGACAGACAGACAGAGCGAAACTTTCTTTTATTAGTAGAGATGAAATTGAAACAGAACCTCTACCAGAATGAATCTTTTTTAGAACAATAACAAAAAAAGAAATTATGGAAAATCGAAGTGTCCGTTCAAAAATTATTGCGGGTACACATAAAAATATATATGTATGCAAATGATATGTATGAACTTCTTTGTTGAAAGTTGGTTCATAAATGAAGATATTTAGATAAATTATCTGCAGTATTAGACACTTTTCAAAATAACTCTGACGCAAGAAATGTAACAAATCATTGAAGGCAGAGCCTGATTACCCACGGGGCAAATTCCTACCACTAAAAATAAACAGAAAATTTTGCCTCATTCATGACAGAAATTTTACATGAATACGGCGTTTAGATAACTTTTCTTTTAAACTCGTCACAACTTTTCTTTTAAAATTTATTGGTGTAAGTGTGCCCCGTTGGTAATCAGGCCCTGATTGAAGGATGCATCATCCCCTTGGAACATCCAACTTTATTACAAACTATTTATATAAAATCCAAGTCTCCGTGTGTACCTCAGAATTTCGGGTGGACCACCTCATTAATCGCGGCGATGTTAGGCTTTCTATGGAAAACTTTGTATCATCTTCAACAATGAGTAATTGTTGAAAATTACTAATACAGAGTTGCTGCAATAACGCGAGATTTTGACCAGCTTGGTAAAATATCGCCAAATTTGGAAAAATACCACCAAATTTGGCGACAAAAATAAGTTGTCATATATGAAGCCAATTTGGCGATAGCTGGCTAATTTAGCAAATTTCTCATTGAAACCCATTAATCTTTATAATCGGGCTCACCACAATTTAATTTAAACTCAGCACATTTAAGGTTTTTTTTTCAAAATCTGTGGGCCAGAATTCAAAGAGTAATATACGAAAAGTGTACTTCTTTACATCTTCATACGGATGCTACTGATAAAATAACCGCCACTAGATGGCGCTGTACTATCTGAGATCTTAACTATCCTATTTTAATGTGCTTTACATAGTCAGATGCAGAAATTAAATTATCGGTACTTTTTCAGTATAGGAGTCTTTTCGAAACAGAGAAAACTCCCTTGGCGAAACAGGAAATTTGGCAACATACGTTCTGGCAGCCTATTCACTGTTTCATTTCATACACACGCGCAATTTTTTTTTCAATATTTATACAATTTATTTAATATAAAGAAGCCATTATCTAATTTTATGCAGAAACAGAAGTAATTTGTACATAAAAGACAACAATATTATACATTTAATTAAAATACATATATAAATAAACAAAAAAAATTCATCAAGTTTGTTTTCTTAGCTATTTATATCATTTGGCAACAAATCTCACTCTCTGATGCTCAAATGGCACCAATCTTTAAAAAAAAAAAAAACGCCATGGCACCTACAGTGAAAAAGTACCAAATTCCCTATTATTTTGCACTATTTACATTTTACACCATAGATTGTATTATCTATATACAGGGGAGGGCGAAAAGTTTAAATTTTAAATTTTCTATAAACTAAAAATTATATATAAGCTAAGACTAAAAATTTATGACTAAAATAAATTTAAAATGTGACTAAAAAAGAGCTGTATGACAAAAAAAAAAAATTGAAAATAAAATAAATGTATTTTTTTTAAGACATGCTTTCGTTAACATTCACAAAAATGTAGAAAATACATATATATCGTAGAAAATAATTTTCGGGCCAGAAAAGAAATTGTTTTATTTCCTCATGTCCAAGAAAAGAATGAAAGCGTGGGCGCCAACTTTACATATATATATATATATATATATATGCATACATACGTATATAATATAATATCATAAAAAGTTAAATTGCATTGACGCATTTAAAATGAATGAGTAATGAATTGACATGAATTTAATTTCCAGTTATACTGTCGGTTGCAATGACGTTGAATAAGTCACATGGACAAGTATTTTCTACAGTTGGACTGTATTTAAACTAACAGTTTTTTTCTCATGGACAATTATATGTAAGATTCTGAAGAGTAAGGTCAGGATTTAAATATTGAAATAGTTTTAACAAAAAAAATCTCATATACTGAAGTTTTATGGTCAAATTTTAATTTAACCTTAAACTGCATTTTTAATGTATATATATTTTTTTATAAATATGTTTCATTTTTAAAACGTGTTATTTTCATGTATCACGGCTAAACAAGCAAGAAAAACACATTATTACTCATGTATTAAAATAGCAATTATAGCCTTTGTGCAGGAATATTAAAAAGCAGTAAACCAACGTTTAAAATGCACAAATAATGGATGAAAAGCAGCAAACAGCTGTTTCGAATCGACAGCGAGATTCTTCTTCAGTGCAAGATAGGGAAAAAGGAACAGCGTGCTAAAAAAAGCAAGGCTGAGCAAAAAAAAAAAAAAAAAAATATTTTTTTTTTTTTGCTCAGCCTTGCTTTTTTTAGCACGCTGTTCCTTTTTCCCTATCTTGCACTGAATTTTTTTTTTTTTTTTGCTCAGCCTTGCTTTTTTTAGCACGCTGTTCCTTTTTCCCTATCTTGCACTTAGCCTACGACATATATATATTTATGTTTCATTTTCCGTCATTTTTGACGGGCTATCTTTCTAATTAATAAATATAAAAGTAAACAAAAAATGTTTTTTAATACTAAAAAGACCAAGAATTTTAATCAAGTTTTATAAAAATATTTGCCAGCAGAATTTTTATTGACAACTGTTTAAATCATTTATCTAATATTTTTCTTCTTATTTTTCTTAAAATTATTTTATAAAGAAATTTCTGGTTTGAATCGAAATATATTCATTTGGTAAGGGTCAAATGACCTCTCACGGTCCTTTTAGTGTTAAAGTCACTCATTTATAAGCATTCAATGTTTATCTCAAAATTTCACGCTTAATTTCAAGACTTCAATTCATGTTGTTCCATAAAAATTTCAGTTACAGTACGTTATTTGTCGTGGGTGGGAGGTACATAATCTTTCTAACGCTAGTAAATGAAAAAGTGAGTGAAAAATCTATTTCAAAATATCATTTTTAGGGTTTCGGTTCATCTCACGAAACCCTTATAGGCTCGCTCCGTTGTTTGCCTGCCACAGTGCCCGTACTCGGAGTTACAGAACGTTTTTTTTTTTCTTTTGCATAGAGCTGAATACCCCGTGTTATAATACCCAAAATCCTAAAATTTTGAAAAAGTTGTGTTATTTTATTTTAATAAAAGAATTCATTCGTTTTCGATTTCAAAACATAATCTTATTTCCAGCAAATCCGGTAGAGGATCTATAGCACAGTGGTAAAGCACTCGTCTTTCACGCGGAAGATTGTGGGTTCGAATCTGTCAGACAAGCATAAAAATTTTGATTTTTATTATCATTAAACTTCACTTTCAGATGGCCATTTTAAAAGCTTTTATTATTATTATTATTATTATTATTATTTATTTATTTATTTATTTTGCGCAGCAGTAACTTTTGAAATCACGTTTTTTTTTTTTTTTTTTTTTTTTTTCAAACAGAGGAAATCTGGAATTTCTTTAATTCAATTTTTAAAAAATCTGGAGACTGGAATAAATATTTTTGTTTGCTGCTGCCATCTACTGGCAATTTTTTGAAATAATACTGGACCATTTTTTAAAGTTATCATTACAAGCATTTTTCAGAAATTGAAATGGGTTTTTCTTTTTTATTTCGAATTTTTATAAATGTTTACATCCTTTTTGGCGCCCTCTACTGAGTGTTTGGAAAGGGAAAAAATTTATATCTATTTTTCCTGAATTATTTCAACATTTTAAATACATTTTAAACAAGTTTTTGCTTTTAAAAATTTTACATTTTATTGTATATTTTCGATAAATTTTTGAATTTGTTGAATTAAAAAATATTCGGATTTTTTAATTTGAGTTAAATAATTTTACCTAGATATTTTTTATTTGATTTAAAAATGTTTTTTGAATTATTTTAAAATTAAATGTAATGGCGCTGCCGTTTATGAAAGATTTAATAATTATAAATTAACAATTTTGATTTATTAATTTAAGGATAAAGTGTTTTAAAAGAAATATTATACGAAACCCACTGAGAGATCTACGATCACACTTACCCACTTGTTACTTATACAAGACTACCACTGCGGATTATTTTTATATTCTATTCGCACCACTATTATTTAAAAATAAATGTTGTAGTATATTTCTCGTGCGTACTTTTTAAATTGTATGTAAATGATTTTTGTTTTGAGAAAGTGGTGCGAAATAGAATTAAAAAATACTCGCCAGTGGCAGCCCTGATATATGCAGCAAGTTAAATAAAATATATTTATACAAAACATCTCCAGTATTAGAGATATTTTAAAACAACTCTTCTCAAAAGTAACGAATCAATGAGAAATTCTTCTTGGAACTTCCAACTATAGAACAATAAAAAAAAATAAAATAAGATCAACAAAAGGTCTGATTTGAAAACTTTATACATTGCAATTTCTTAAGGGAAAAAAAACGTTAAAGAATAATCTAGAGTAATTTCTTTGTTCTACTGAAAAACAAGGTTTTTTTTTAAGTATTTTGTGAAGAAGCTAGACTATTTTTCTTCTGGAATTGACTTGGAGAATTCCTTTTTCTCACTGTGATTGACAGATAATTTATAACATTTTAAAGCTGAAAAAAGTAATGGAACTACTGAACTATAAAGAACGTAAGTTTAATGGAAAAGGGTTTATTTTAAAAGATAGAATTGTCAACAAACTTAAATCTAAATAAATAAAAATGTCGAGTAAATGTATTGGAAAATTGTCAGATCTTTCGTAATTTTCTTTTGAAAATCAATGTGCTTTGTTAATTTACGCAGTCACTGGAATACAACAAAAACAATTTAGGCACTTGGCATGATTTTCTGCTAACATATATTTTCAGTATTTAAATCACAGTTGATGACATTTAAAAATTATTATTTGCCGTATTTAAAAACAGAAAATTCCGATTAAATAAGGAATAAAATATTATTTGGAAATAGTGGCTCACAAAATTAAAACTATCCTAATCATGTTTATGTAATCCATGTCAAATAATGTAATCTATGTATGCCACCTATGTAAAATTCATTTTATTACTATTCATTTTTGAAGTAGCAGCAATTCCTTTAATTTTTTCAGCTTTTTTCTGTCGCGAAAAACATACTGATATATCTACAATACATGCTAAATATATCCCCAAACTTCAATGATAGATGAAAACGTTACATACCTAAAAGACAAAGTATGTCTATAAATAATTTTAGGAGCATGTAGGACCCTTTGAGCTCTGATGGGTAAATTTCTTCCCACTTAATTTTAATCTCCAAATGTCACATTGGCACCGGAATATTCAACTAAATTTATTTGAAAAGATATTAATGCATTTTTTCGTGTATGTTATAAACTGAATATTTTGCTTACAAAATACTGGTGCCAATGTGGTATTTGGCCATTTTGAATAAATACACCCACAGAGATCAAAGGGTTAAAATCAGTACCAACTGTTCAATGTAACTTCGGACAAGTAGAAAATCAGTATTAGTAGCACTGCATTATAATATTGCACCAATGAAACTCACTGGAATTTCTTTGGAAATACTTCAACTCAATAACTAACATTGGACAAAGTTGGCTTTGTATTGAAAGTAATTTTAACTAAATACAATTGTTACAGAAATATTGGCTTGACAGTATAAATATCTACGATCAAACGTACAATGTTGTAGAAATAATAGCTTTACATTGGCACAGCTTCCACAACTACAAGAAGGAACGCGCCTTTATCGTAAAACTTTTTTATCAGAATGAGAGCAATGCTTCTTCAGTCCTCTGTGCTTAGCGACGAATGAAAAACTTAAGGAGAGGACCCATGTCCGTAAATGCAGTTAACCATTTCCGGCGCGGTGTCCTTAAAAAAGGACACCTAATTTTAATTCCAAAACTGACAACCGGCACCAAGAATATTTAAATAAATTTTTCCTATTACAATGTACATGAAAATAAGCAAGTTCGTATTTTCTAATAAATTCCCTTATAAATTCTGGTGTTGGTCCATTATTTCATTAGTTTATAAATAGAATTACTCCGCACCGAAAAGGATTCAATGCATGATTCGTAAATTCGAAACTGGTTCTCTGCATGTTGCACCGGGAAGAGGATGACGTGCAACTGAACCGGCGATTGTGGAAGAAGTTGCAACTGCAACAGCTTCAAATTCATCAAATGTTACTGTAAGTGGCCGCTCAATAGCACGAGTATTGGACATTCCGTGGGAAACAGTGTGCCGTGGGAAACAGTACGCAAAATTCTGAAGTTCTAAATAACCTTTTGAACTCTTTTACAATTTACTTTTCCTACCTGTCTTTAAGAAGTAAAACATTAACCCCTTGAGGAGCAGTGGGATAAAGTATATCCCACCTAATTTAAACAAGATTCTCACCAGAAAATTTTAACTAAATTTTATATTTTTAACTTTGTAGGAAAATCATCAAAAATTTGCTTTTCGTTATTTAAAAATAAAATTTTTTCGCTAATTCCGGTGAGAATTCAATATTTAGAGACATTTTTCCTTGCCCCTCTGGGGGTTAAAGCTCGTATTAATATTTTAAGTCCATTCTATACAGGCACATAAAATCTGTTTCATTCGGTCACGAACCTGTAAAAGCCATCCATGCAGCTCATAGTGATTATATCAAATACTGATTTTTATGCACTATCTTATTGCTTTAAGGTTTAATCGCTCATTTTTATCACGGTACAAGAAAAATTATTGTTTACACTACAGAGTAGGTGGGGGTAAAGATACGCACTTTCCATAAATTTTGATTTTTAACGCACACATTGGTCTAAACCTATGTACCGAGTGATTAAAATGTTAAATTAGAACCTTAGGCAAGAGTTATCATCAACCGACATTCTGTAAAATTATAATTCCGTGAGAAATTGCAATTTTTAAAAAAACATTTCTGTGCGTATCTTTGCCCCAGTGGTTGGGGTAAAAGAAACGCAGTGGCGGGGCAAAGATACGCAGTGCGTATTTTTGCCTCATTACTGCGGGATTTTGCCCCAATTCCAATAAAACGAATGAGTTATGTATAAGCATTAATAAATTCCACTAGTATTATGTTAAACTCAAAATTATAAGTTATACCATGAAAAAAAAATAAACAGCGGTCTGTGAGATCGCAAATAGCAGTTAACCTGTAACTGCTGTGACGAAAAATGTTGCACAAATGCTGTGAGCGGTCTCAGAGACCCCTTGATAGTAGAATGAATAAAAGGATCAACTGTCTTATAAGCATAGCTGCTAACTTTTACGCTTTTTTGCTACCACTAAAATTCAATAGAGATTTTTTCCTTGTTTGATGGAGCGATTTCGACGATTAAATGACTCGACTCGTCACTCATTCAGTTGGTTGGTACCGCTTGGAGAGAACAGACGCGTTTTCTCAGTGCTGATCGTTTTATTCTCAAGAGATCGTAGACGCAGTTCAATGTTTTAAGAACGTGCGGGATCTTTTGCAAGTATTATCTAATGAGTTGTGGTGCTGATAGTGACACTTAATAGTAACTAGTTCGTACGAATAAGTGACTGTTTCTTGAACTTGATGCATCATAGCAGTAATATATAGAGAGTTCACCGACGACAATAATGGGTACTGAGGACCCATTTAAATTTTCTGACAATGCACTCCGCATCCTGAATGGAGAGGAGAAATCAGATTTAGCTGCTGCGTGGATGGAATTTCCTGGAGTAGCGGATGAAGTACAAAGATTGATTGTACAGCAATTCCTGCAAGATTGTGATAACTTCATAATGAGACTTTTAAGTAAAGATGACTACCTGACGAATCCTCAACACAAGACTAGCGTGAGTAATCTTCTCAATAATCTTATGTATTTGTTCAATGAGCCATTTGACCCCCTAAAATTAAGTCAACTAAGAGAGTTTAAAACTTTTATCTATGATCATGACTATGACCTAATTGACATCTTAACAAAACTCAAGGCAATTGTGGTGAACTCAGATGACAGCTTCACCCCTGCTAATACACTAAAACGTAGGAGAAATGATCTTACATCTGCTATTCCCTTAAAGAATAAATATGCCAATATATCAGAAAAATATCTAGATGAAAATAACATGGATTCTTCTGAGCCCCCTCAAGGCGAGTCAGCCGGTAGCTCCAATACTGAAGTAGTCCCTAAAAAACTAAAAATTCACCCCTTCTATATTGAGTTCCAAGGCAAGTGGACGGAACTTGCAAGTGAGATTAAAAAACTTAACGACATCAATCCCTTGATTAAACTAGACGGAGAATTACTCAAAATCCACTGTAAAACTGACGCAGATTTCCGTAAAACACAAGACTATCTGGATTCTAAAACAATTCCTTATACAACCCTGAGCCCCACGGAACAGCGCCCCAGGAAAATCGTCATTAGGGGAATTCCCCCATATACCGACCCCCAGGTCATAATTGAAGCTCTAAAAGAACATAATTTCGTGGCCAATAGAGCCTCGATGATGAAAAGTAGAAAGACCGGTCGACCAATGCCCCTCTACGTCGTCAATGTTCTCCCACGTGAAAAATTCGAAGAAATCTACCAAATTCACGAAATTTGCTACATTAAAGTAGATATTGAGCGTTTTAAAGGCACTAACACCGTAAAGCAATGCTACCGTTGCCAGAAATTTGGACATTCAAGCGAAATTTGTGGCCTGCCGCCAAAATGCGCCAAATGTTCGGAAGAGCATCTAACTCCCCAGTGCAATAAAATTGGAAAGATCATCCCCAAATGTTCAAATTGTTATGGTGAGCACGTGGCTACTTACCGCGGTTGCCCCAAAAAACCCCAGTTTCATAAAAAACAGCAGGGCCCCAAAACCGTCCGTAAAGATAATCCTAAAATCATACCGAATGCAATGGCGGAACTTTTATCTACTTATAATTATGTCCGTAAGCCAGAGGCCAAAAAACCAGAAGAAAAACCTACTGAAGCCCCGGCTCCGCTCCCTTCTCCCACCCAAGACCCAAACTCCGAAAACACTACACCAAATAAGCCAAATGACACTCAAAATGCAACACCAGAACAACCCACTAGTTCTAATTATGCTAATGACTTAAAAGAAATATTCAAGACCTTCAAGGAGATGAAAGAGCTCCTGAAATTTAACAAATTCATCCAATGTTTCAAAAATATTGCTAACCAAACTAAAAATATGCAAGATCCAATAGAAAAAATACTCATCCTTATGAGTGCTATAGAAACTTTAGCCACGGAATTTAACACATTTAATGATGAGTAATTCCTCTTCTACCTTTTCCTCACTAATTTTTCTTTCCTGGAACTGTAACTCCTTGCAGAATAAACTTAACGAACTTAAACTCTTTATTCACGAACATCCCCAAATTGATGTTATTTTCTTACAAGAGACTTTCAACCCCACTTTCAACATTAACATCCCTGGGTACAGGCTATTCCATACACCTCGTGCGGATGGTACGCACAGAGGAGGTACCGCTATTTACATCAAAAACCATCTTCCACAATACCAATCGCACAAGCACACCTTTAATGGCCTTGAGTATACCAGTATTAATCTTCAACTTCCTCATATGAATATTAAATTAGCTTCTATTTATGCTCCACCCACTGATAACTTACCTGTTAATAGTCTTACACAGCTTTTTTCTCAACATCACCACTGCTTTTTCGTAGGCGATTACAATGCCAAAAGCAGACGCTGGAATTGCCATCGCAATTCTCGGCGGGGTACCTCTCTTCACAACTTAGTCCAAAACTTAAAATTAAATCTTCATGCACCACCCAGACCAACACACATTACCAAAGTGCCTGGTGCCTGGGACTCTATCATTGATCTTGCTCTTTCCAAAAATCTTCCTTACCCTATCTACTCTACAGTTATTAATGATCTCTCCTCTGATCACCTGCCTGTCTGCTTTGAAATAGATATTATTAATCCTCTTTCTCCCCCCTCCCTTCCGTGGCTATTGACTGGAATAAATTTACTAATTACCTTAATTCTCAGGACATCACCTTCCCTGATATTAACAATACCGATGACATTGATGCGGCTGTTGAACATCTCAACTCTCACATCACTAATGCTCAAAATTTTTTTACTTTTAATACCTTCAAAAATAATTTTGCCTTCGTCCCACCCCGTTATATTTACAACCTTATCAAACAGCGTAATCGGCTCCGGCGACAATTTAAAAATTCAAGAGACCCCTCCATTAAACCCCCTCTCAATAGGTTAAACAATAAAATTAAAAACAGTCTTTACAAAGAAAAACAGAAAAATTGGAACAACTTTCTCAAAACATTATCGTGCGAGGACAACTCTCTTTGGATTCTTAAACGCAAACTGAATAAACATTACACTCCCATTCCCCCCCCTCACAACTAATAATGTTACTGCTTATACTGACCAAGAAAAAGCTAACATGCTTGCTAATTCTTATACCACCCAATTTTCTCCTAATCCTACCCTTGCAAACCAAGCTCACCTTGATCATGTTAACGAGACCGGAACTTTTTGGCTACCCCCCCTCAAGACCCCCCCCCCTAAAATTCAACCTATTGTTATCCACAATATTATCAAAAAACTCAAAAAGCGTAAAACCCCAGGATACGATAAAATTACTAACTCTGCTCTTAGAAACCTTCCTCCTAATTGCATAATCTATATCACTGACCTCACTAATGCTATCTTAAAACATAACTACTTCCCTAAACCTTGGAAACTTTCTATAATATCTCCTATTCCAAAACCTGGAACTAACCTGTCAGACCCCACTAATTACAAGCCTATCTCCTTTCTACCTTCTATCAGTAAAGTTGTGGAACGTGTCATTCGTACCCTGTTGCAGGATTTCATTCAACAACACAACATTCTCATGCCCGAGCAGTTTGGCTTTCGCCCAAAACACTCGACACAACACCAGCTTCTTAGGGTTGTTGAGTTTCTCAGCGAGAAACTCAATGCAAAAATTCCCGCAGCTGCCATCTTTCTTGATGCCGCAAAGGCATTTGACAAGGTCTGGCATATGGGCCTCATTTACAAACTTATTCAGCTCGATTTTCATCCCAGACTTATACATTTAATATATTCGTACCTTTGCGACCGCTCTTTTCAAGTCCGCATAAACAACATTATTTCTGTCATTCTCCTTATCCTAGCGGGCATCCTCCAGGGGAGCGTGTTGGGCCCATTTTTATTTAACATTTTCTTTAACGATATCCCACGCTCCTTGCGCACTCACCTCGCTCTTTATGCGGACGACGCCTGTATTTATGCTTCGGCACACCACCCGTATACTCTATACAGGTACCTACAGACTCATATTGATGACTTCATGAACTGGTGTATGCTTTGGCGCGTTCTCATAAATGAAACTAAAAGTACTGCTGTATATTTCTCTCGCAAAATAATTTTCCCTAACAGAATCATTATTAACAACTCTGTTATCCCTTGGTCAGACCAAGCTAAGTATCTTGGGGTCATTCTGGACCGCCGCTTAACTTGGAAAAAGCACATTTTCTCCATCAGAGGTAAAGTCGCTGGAGCCTTTAACTCTATAAAACCTCTCCTTAACTGCAAAACCTTGTCGGTCCACAATAAATTAATTCTCTATAATTCATGCATCCTTCCCATCATAACCTATGCCATTCCGGTCTGGGGCTTCCCATGTAAGACCATTATGGACACCCTTAGTCGCTTGCACAATTCCAACCTGCGTACTGTCCGTAACGCTTCTCGTTATCTTCGCAACTCCACGGTCCGAAGAGACCTAAAAACTACTACCTTACGTAAGCGCATAAACGACTTAGCCAAAAAATTTTATGAAAAAATTTTCGACCTCCCTAATGAAATCATAGTGGAGCTACCGGATGATGATGCTTTTGAACCCCACCATCGGAAACGGCCCAGGTTTTCCATAATTATGGACACTCAGTAACATCTGAGTTCACCACGCTATATTTTGCCTCTTCTATATTTTTCTTACATTTTTATATATTTTTCTTATCATAAAAAAACCTCTCTATATACTATAGAGACCATAAAAATTGTAAAACTTAAAAAATAAAATGTATGGCCCTGATTAGTCCTTTTTTTGGTTGGATGTTGTGGTCTTTGCCGCCCTAGCTTTTCTTGCCCATGCTTGGTGAGTGTTTCTCTGAACAGTACTAACTTTAACTTTCTAAATTCCTTATAGTAATTATACAACTACAGTTTGACTTTACTTATCTTAAGATTCTTGTATTTTTTAAGATTTATCTTTAACTTTCTTTCATCTTAAGTTTATACTTTAAAATTCAATTTTATTCCTTTTTTTCTTAAATTTCTTATTTTCTCTTGTTAACTTCTATTACTCTTCTAGTAGCTTTGCTACAGTTTAACTTTTTCCCAATGGCTTATTAAAACATAAGACATTTCAATTTCCTAGTCTGGGTGTTAAGCTGTCATCAGCTAGGAAACCCTTCAATGCTGATTACCTGTTCAGTACCTGTTCAGACGATTAAATAAGACAATATTTTGTATAAAATTTTAGAGGTAGGAAGAAGGCGTAAAAGTTGGCAGCTATGCTTATAATATACTGTTTCTGTACTAAACTTTATGTACAGGGGTACTATAATAAAACTCATCTATTTAGAAGTCTCTAGCGTTAGTGCTAGACACCTGAAAAAATTAATATTTATAGTTAAACCCGAATCTATAGTAAATTCCTCTAGTATCTATAGTTAAACTGAAAATTAAAAGTTAAACCTCGAAAAAATAAAAAATTAGCGGTCTGTATAAACGCAAACATAAATTAACCCTTAACTGCTGTGACAAAAATTGTTCCACAAATACTGTGAACGGTTACTGAGGCCGCTTGATCAGAGAATGAATAAAAGTGTTGATTGACTTATAAGATACTATTTCTGCGCTAAACTTTATGTAAAGGCATATTATAATGAAAATTCTCCTCATTTAGGAGTCTTTAGCGATGCCACTAAGTTTCCAAACGAATCAAAATTAAACTAACATCAATAGTTAAACTGAAAATTACAAGTTAAACTGTGAAAGCTGGATATAGCAGCGGTCTGTGAGACCATTAACAGGAGTTAAGGGTTTAGACTTAAAGCAAAAGCTTTTTATGAAACAAGAATATTGATTTTTAAAAGTAGGTAGGTAGATACCTATGTTCTATATTTTAAAAAAAAACTTAACTAGAAAAAGGAAAAGGTAGTTAACTAGCTTATATTAGTTAAGTAGCTATTATATTTTATGCAATACTTAAATATAAAAAATAAAACTTTCTAGAATTCAGTTGTGGAAAGCTTTGCATCTAGCTAAAACGATAGGGCAAAGTTTTGCATCTAGCTAAAACGATAGAGCAAAGCCCGCATCTTAAACTTATGCGTATGTTTGCCCCAAGACGGATGTGTACTTTTAGCTCCTTCTGCAGTATTTTGTTTAACTGGCTACCTACAAGTTTAAACAAATCCGATCGAGGTAAACTATACGGCATTTAAAAGCTAAAGAACTTCCGTTCTCCACTGAATTTTGGGATTTGTAAAAATTGGAGGTACTGTCAGCTAAACAATAAAGTGAAATTTTAAAAATATTAGAACAAAATTTGAAAATTTAAAATTACCTCATTTTCTTGCCACGGAGTGCTACTTTTTTCACACAACTGAACACACAACTACTACACTTGAGACCAAGCATCCACTTATCGTTCATGATTGTAGAAATGCTTCTTCATATTAAATCTGCCAGTGCGTATCTTTACCCCTACCTACTCTATTTCATTTTAACTATGATGAATTACTATGATGAGTTGCAATTTTCAGAAATATTGTAACGAAATTAGCATTCTGTGCTCGGGAGAGCCTTCTGGTTGATCAAGGCCCACCCCACTAAATATAGCGATACTAGAATTATCTGCTGTGTGAACCGATGGCTCCAAGGTAAAGCGCTGGACTACAGACCAGCAGGTAGTGAGGTCGATCCCCGTGGAGGCAAGTGTCCTAAAATTCGTTTTGATTTAAAGATTGCTTTGTGTTTATTTCTAGTTCCTTCGGAAATATGCTAATTGTGATTATGTTAATTATTATGTTAATCGTTATTTGATTTCTAGAACTTTCCAAGCTTGGAATGTTCCATTCGAGAAAGCACCCCTCGAGTGTATTTAAGCTGATGTAACCTTGAGTTGGGGGAATAAAGCTTTGAGTTGGTTCATGCTTGTTGTATTCACTCGTTCTCAGTCAACACCTACGCGACAGTTTGGTGGAAGCGCCGGGTACGATACGAACTACGGAAGAGCCACGCAGATGTTTACGCCTTCAAGGATTGTCTCCTGAATTTGGCCTCTTACCCGATCCAAGGAGAGTTAGAAGAAAGATGCCTGAGAGTAAGGACAGTGTCCCAGAGAATGCTAGTACCGTTCCAACTAACGTTGCTCCTGTACCCATCCTGACATACCAGCTACCTCGGAATCCGTGCATCTTTTCGGGAGAGGACGAACAAGATGTCAGCAGATGGCTGAAAGATTTCAAACGAATTGCCAGCTATAACCGCTGGGATGAACCGATGTGTCTTGCGAATGTTATTTTCTATCTTGCTGGAACAGCTCGACAATGGTTCGACAACAATGAGGAAAGTTTTACTAATTGGACTGCATTTAAAAATTCCTTAGAAAACACGTTCTGCCGAACGGACGACGTAAAGAGACAAGCTGAGAGACTGTTGCTTACACGGGCGCAGAAAACTGGTGAAATGGCCGAATCTTACATCCAAGACGTTCTTGCCCTGTGTCGTAAAGTTAACTCCTCTATGCCAGAAGGAGAGAAAGTGGCTCATCTCATGAAGGGGATTGCAGAAGATTTGTACCAGGTCCTGTTGGTTCAGGATTATCAGACTGTCGATGAGTTCGTGAAACGCTGCCGTCAAATAGAAACTCTTCGACGTAAACGTGTCACCCGGCCAACATTCCAGAGACTCCCTAATGTGGCTACAATGTCAGCCGAAACGGACATAGGTGACATAACATCATTGATACGAATAATTGTGAAAGAAGAGCTTAAAAAGTTCTTGCCGGAAGCAAGTTGCTGCACAAACGATGAATGCGAATCTCCAACGGACGTCGCTTCGTTAATAAGAGAAGAAGTTATGGAGGCATTGGCACCACTCACGGGTCCAAAAAGACGTACCTTCACTCCCCGACGCACAGTTCCGGTCAGGCCTCAACCAAGGTGTGAAGCAAAAAACAGCACCGTTCCACAACGAAAGACAGATATATGGAGAACAACCAATAATGTACCCCTTTGTTACCATTGTGGACGTCCAGGGCACGTGCTCAGGTACTGTAGAGAAAGACGCAGGGTATTCGCGGATGCAAATACCTCTTGGGCATCCAATCCTGGACGAGGTATGGACACTGACTCCCTACGCAGCTCCGACGATAATTATGCGCAGACCATGTCTTCAAGTTTCAGAAGTAGTTCGCCTTATCCCCGTCGCACGTCTAGCCGTCGACAGTCGCAGTCACCTATACGTCGCTCTAGCCGTTCTCCACGCCGAGCTAAAGAGGAAAACTAGCTCTAGCGACCTATGCAGGAGGTGAGGCCGCAATAAAAGAAAATCCTCCAGCGTACATTATAACCAAGTTACAAAAAAACACCACCTATGTTACCGTAAATGGACAGTGTGTAAAAGCCCTCGTCGACTCTGGTGCCGATTATTCGGTTATATCTGAAGCATTTCGCAGGCAGTTGAATGTACCTATGTTTAGTGAAAATGGACCTATATTGAAGACTGCATCTGGAAAGCCGGTATCCGCCTCAGGACATTGTGTATTAAAAGTGAACTTGAATGGAAATGTGAAACCATTTGACTTTCTGGTGTTTCCACGATGTAGCCATAAAATGATACTTGGATGGGACTTTTTCCGTGCCACTGATGCTGTTATAGATTGTGGGAATGAAGAGCTTCAACTATCGGAAATTCTACCAGACACAGTGGTATGTAAATCTGATTCTCCCTTGCTTGCCGCAACAGATTACGTAATTGAGGCAAATTCAGCTAAGCAGATATGTACCGTTAGTCCAGACATTCAAGAAGCAGATAAAGCTATGGTTGTTGGCAACAAAACTCTCATGTGGGAAAGAGAGCTATCCATACCAGCATCAATCATTACGGTAGAAAATAATTGCTGTAAAATATGGGTAACGAATTTCTCTGGACGAACTCAGATAATACCAAAGAGGATGAATATAGCTTGTTTAACAGTAATCGAAAATAACTCCATCTGTTCGCTGAATGATACTGACAGAGAACATACCAAAAGACGTAAGTCCAGAAAGACACTGATTCGTGGAAAATTTAAAGAAATGTTAGATAATGAGCTAACTAGTCAAGAAGTAGACGCACTCTTAAATCTTCTGGAAGAGTATAGTGATATTTTCGACATTAACAGAAAATCGAAGAAATCTAGATGCAATGGTGTAAAGCACAAGATTGACACAGGGAACAGTGCTCCAATTAAACAGAGACCTTATCGTACCTCAGCAACTGAGAAACGACTAATTGAAAATGAAGTACAACGAATGCTAAAAGAAGACGTGATACAGCCCTCAAACAGTCCTTGGTCATCTCCAGTCGTGCTTGTGAAGAAGAAAAACGGTGAATGGCGCTTCTGTGTCGATTATAGAAGATTGAACAAAGTCACTAAAAAAGACGTCTATCCGCTGCCACGCATCGACGATGCTTTAGATTGTCTCGCCGGTGCGACGATTTTCTCTATGATGGACTTGAAGTCAGGCTATTGGCAAATAGAAGTTGATGAAAAAGATCGAGAAAAGACAGCTTTTGTGACATCAGACGGCCTATATGAGTTTAAAGTCATGCCGTTTGGGCTATGCAATGCTCCTGCTACATTCGAACGAATGATGGATGCAGAACTGCGAGGACTCAAATGGAACATCTGTCTCTGCTATTTAGACGACATCATTGTGTACGCACCAAATTTTCAAGAGCACCAATTACGCCTGAGAAAAGTTTTGCAATGCATTCAAGAGGCAGGGTTGACGCTTAACTCCAACAAATGCTCGTTCGGCAAAAAGAAGCTGACGATATTAGGACACCTAGTAGATCAACATGGGATCTATCCCGATCCACAAAAGACAGCTGCTGTGACAAAGTTCCCTGTTCCAGAAAATGTTGCAGATGTTCGAAGTTTTCTAGGCCTGTGCTCGTATTACAGACGATTCATCAGAAATTTCGCCGATATCGCCAAGCCCTTGCATGAGTTATTAAAGAAAGATGCCAAGTTTTCTTGGGGCACATCGCAGAGGGAATCTTTCGCAACGCTTAAGAAGTTACTGACCAGTGGACCTGTTTTGGGACATTTTCTGCAAAACGCTGAAACGAAGATACATACAGATGCTAGTGGCTATGGCATTGGTGCAGTATTAGTCCAGGATCAAGATGGTAAGGAAAGACCAATAGCCTACGCCTCCAGATCCCTGACCGCAGCTGAAAAGAACTATTCTACAACCGAAAAAGAATGCCTTGCTGTCATTTGGGCGATCAGTAAATTCAGACCGTACATTTTTGGAAAACCCTTTACTGTAGTGATGGACCACCATTCTTTATGCTGGCTCGCTAATGTTAAAGATCCATCTGGAAGACTTGCACGTTGGGCTTTGAGGTTACAGGAGTACGACATCAACGTCATCTATAAGAGTGGTCAAAAACATTCCGACGCTGACTCACTGTCAAGAAAGCCCCTTGCCGAGACAGCAGTCGACGACAATGGAGAAATCCCTTTCTTTGCTGTCATCGCAGACTACGGAAAAGAACAGCTAAAAGATAAGCAGTTGAAATCCATAATTAAAACTACCCAAAAAGGCGATGGATGCCGAGGTTACCAAATGAGAAGCGGGGTACTCTATAAAAGAAATTACGACCCTATGGGACAGCAATGGCTCTTGGTAGTCCCGAAACAACTCCGTCGCGATATACTAACAAGTCTTCATGATGCTCCAAGTGCCGGTCATCTCGGATTCGCCAAAACGTATGATCGGATAAGGAGGAAGTATTATTGGCCAGGACTGTATGGCAGCATACGCCGTTATGTGGCACACTGTCGAGAGTGCCAAAGACGGAAATCTCCACCTGGACTTCCACCTGGACAACTTCATCCAATAAAGCCCCCTGATGCACCATTCGCTAAAATTGGAATAGATTTACTTGGACGCTTCCCAATAACTCGGAACGGGAACCGATGGATTATTGTCTGCACGGATTACCTGACGAGATTCACAGTTACAAAGGCATTACCAACTGCTGAGGCTACTGAAATTGCCCAATTTATAGTTGAAGAAATCATACTCAAGCACGGTGCGCCCAAAGAGATGATAAGTGATCGAGGACGTTCCTTCCTATCCAATATTGTGAAAGACATTAATCAACTATGCCAAACATCTCATCTTCTAACGACAGCCTATCACCCACAAACCAATGGACTGACCGAAAGATTTAACAAAACATTGGCCGACATGCTGTCTATGTATGTTGACGTTGAGCAAAGAAATTGGGATACAGTCTTGCCTTTTGTGACTTTCGCTTACAATTCAGCAAAACAAGATACCACCGGGTTCAGTCCCTTCTTTCTCGTACACGGTAGAGATATACAGACTCCTCTGGATGTGATCTTTCCTCATTTCGAAGAACCATATAACGAAAATTATGCACAACATCTAATCATTAGGGCAGAGGAAGCTAGACAGCTGGCGAGACTTCACATCCTCGAGTCTCAAGCAAGTGACAAACGAAGATATGACGAAAGACATCGACCACTCAGCTATAATATCGGAGACCTAGTCTGGGTTTTTACTCCCATACGAAAAGTTGGGCTTTCGGAAAAACTTCTAAGACGTTATTTCGGACCGTACCGAATCACACGACGACTATCTGATGTATCATACGAAGTAGAGAGCATGGAAGAGAATAAAAGGCGACGAAGTTTAAAGGACGTAGTCCATATTCTGAGGCTGAAACCCTATTTTGATCCAAACGAGCAAATAGCTGATGAAGAAACGCACAGAAATTCCAGGAGACCTGTCACGAGAAGTCAGACTAGATTGCAGCGGGACGCTGCTTCCTCCTAAGGAAGGGGAAATGTAACGAAATTAGCATTCTGTGCTCGGGAGAGCCTTCTGGTTGATCAAGGCCCACCCCACTAAATATAGCGAT
This sequence comes from Maratus speciosus, assembly GCA_963932465.1. Taxonomy (NCBI): domain Eukaryota; kingdom Metazoa; phylum Arthropoda; class Arachnida; order Araneae; family Salticidae; genus Maratus; species Maratus speciosus. The sequence goes on from OZ010793.1 coordinate 139,164,802, forward strand.
ACTAGAATTATCTGCTGTGTGAACCGATGGCTCCAAGGTAAAGCGCTGGACTACAGACCAGCAGGTAGTGAGGTCGATCCCCGTGGAGGCAAGTGTCCTAAAATTCGTTTTGATTTAAAGATTGCTTTGTGTTTATTTCTAGTTCCTTCGGAAATATGCTAATTGTGATTATGTTAATTATTATGTTAATCGTTATTTGATTTCTAGAACTTTCCAAGCTTGGAATGTTCCATTCGAGAAAGCACCCCTCGAGTGTATTTAAGCTGATGTAACCTTGAGTTGGGGGAATAAAGCTTTGAGTTGGTTCATGCTTGTTGTATTCACTCGTTCTCAGTCAACACCTACGCGACAATATCTACGTATGAGATAAATTAAATTCTTATGTTACTTTTACTCTTTTCTTGTTTTTCTCAAAATAATGCAGTTGATAAAATGTTTTTTATATACCTCTGGGAATTGAGCGAAATTGAACACTACATTTTTCGTAAAGTAATAGTACTCATGTTTAACATGGGAATGTATACGCAAAGTATGACGTATCTAGAGGCGTAAGGTTCTTATATTTGCCATCATTTTTTTTTCGAAATCTAATCTCAAATATGTTAAGTAAAACGTTTAAAAAGGGCTAATCTTTCTCAATCGAATACACCTGATTATAGAACATTCCCCCATAATTCTATGGCTAAGAACCGGTAGAACAATATGCAATATACTAGAATCATTCCTGTAAAATTATATAACTATCAATATAAGTCTCCTCAAAATCCATTCACTAGAACTTTTTAAAAAGGCTAACAATTCATAATTGGTTTTATCTTATTATAGTATTTTCCCTGATAATTCTATAAGTAATCAACGTAAAACGATATTCAATATACTAAAACCTTCTCTTAAAAATTATCTAACTAATCGTGTAAGCCTCATCAAAATCCACCCAACAGAACTCAAGTTATAAGCAGCCAGAAAGAAATTTCCATTTATGTTTTATATGTATGAGAGACCGGGGCAAGATAACGAATGTCTTAATTTTTCCGTTTTCCACTAGGTGGCAGCATCAACCGGACCCTACTCGCTCTCCTATGGGCCGTTCGTTAAACAATAGCATAGAGATGCTGAAATCGCCATTTTTGTGTTCGTTGTGAAGCTTTGATTGTTTACTGCTGCCACGTTATAACTTTTATGCAGGTGTAAATAAGCTCTGCTACAGATACTGGTAAGACATATCGTTTCTCTTTAATATTTATGAGTAACTTAGTTTAAATACTACCTATTATCATGAATAAATGTCAATTAATTGCCTTCCTTCATGGAAATGAAAACGAATATTTTTAAACAAGCAGTCTGGGGCAAGATGACGATCTCGTCTTCCTCAGACCATGGTAGTAGAAAACCAACGTGTAAACCCTCCAGAAGAACCAGAACTTATGGAAAATGCTGATTCTGATGCACCAAAGAAGCCTGTTAGTGTTTTGGATTTCAAACCATTGCCTAAAGCAACCCAATGTGAGAAAAAAAGAAAAAGCAAAACACTGAGATCAAGCATTCTTACAAGTACACCCATCAAAGAAATGTTAGAACAAAGAGAAAAGCAGAAGGAAGAACAAAAATGTTTATAAAAACAGAGAAAAGAAGCTCGTGAAGTTAAAAAGGGAGTAAAAAAAACTCAAACTAAGTTCCTGTAGGCCCAAGTCTATTAAATCCAGGGCAAACAGTCCAGTTGCATCAACTTCAAAGCATGGGGTTTTCAGATGTCCTGCTTGTGAGGAGGAATATTGTGACCCACCAACAGAAGAATGGATCCAGTGCTGTAAAAGAGTGGTGACTTGAAGAATGTTCCAATTATGAAAATGGTATTTTTATTTGTGACTATTTTAGCTGCACAACTAAACACTTCAACATTACGTTACAATGCATTATGCTTAGTTTTATACTTTGTAAGATGTAAAAACATACTTATAATTTGTTAAACCATGTAACATATTCATTCTGTGTAAAAATTGAAAATATACGATAGTTAGAAATTAAAAAATTACAGTAGCGAAAATTGCCAAACCGAAATTTGATCGTGACGTGTTGCCATTCGCACAATGACGTCAGTGTTACGCACAGATATGGTTATCCTTTATAGTATAGATAGTAGATTGACATAGAGCTTTTTCAGCGGTTGAAAGCAATAAGTAAATATGTATTTTAAAAATCAAAATCTGCGGAACAAAAACGAACGTTTGTGTGAGTCAAAAGTAAAAATTAAGAACAATATCCTTGTAATTAATTTACAGATATTTTTTACATGAAGTATTTATTTCTTTAAATTATTGTGCTAGAAGTTTTCTTTAAAATTTTGTAATATAGGTTTCTTCATATCTGTTTAAATTCTAAAATAGTTACATAACCCAAAAGACTAGCTGACTGGTTTGATTTATGTTTAATACGCATAGGAAAACTACTACTTTTATATAAGAAAACTGAATGAGAAATTGAGAATCATAAAAGCAAATTTATATTTTTTAAAATGAGTATTCGTTCTTGCGTAGAAAAATCACATAACGACAGAAATAATATTGTTATCTGTATTTATATGGAACATATTTATATAGTACATATATGTATTTAGTTCGTGTTGCCATTCGCAGAATAACGCCAGTGTTACGCACAGATACGTTTGTCATTTATAATATAGATAGTAGACTGACATGGCGCTTTTTCAGAGATTGAAGTAAATATGTATTTTAAAAATCAAAAATCTGTGGAACAAAAACGAACGTTGATGGGAGTCAAAATTAATAGCAATATCCTTGCAATTAATTTACAGATATTTTTTACATTAAATATTTATTTATTTAAATTATTGTGCTAAAAGTTTTCTTTAAAATTTTGTAACATAGGTTTCTTCAAATTTATTTAAATTTTAAAATAGTTTCATAACCCAAAAAACTAGCAGACTGGTTTTATTTATGTTTAACACGCATAGGAAACTACTACTTTTATAGAAGAAAACCGAATGGGAAATTGAGAATGTTTGACATAAAAGCAAAACATAAAAGTAAATTCTATTTTTTTTAAGAGTATCCGTTCTTACGTAGAAAAATCAAATAATGGCCGAAATAATATTGTTGCCTATATTTATATTGTTCAAGTTTATGCGATCTTGAATGATAAAGAATAATAACATTGCATTCTTTTATAATAGAAAATGCAGCGATAGGTTATTTTATAGTTTCGAGTTTACATTTATTGTAGTTATTTATGTAGTAAAGGCTATTTTTATTCAGATCAATAATGACGAAACAAAAAATAATGTCATAGGAAGAAAAAAAAATCGTTCAAAAGCTGAGTTTATTTCACAAGAACGCATTATTTCACAAGAACTTTTTGTTATCCGTATGCCAAATTATAATAGCCTTTTTTTTATGCTTTGTGTTATTTGTTTCCATGTTTCTTTTTAAAGTACGCTGCATTTAACTGGATTCGAATTTCTTATTATACTAGAGGGCTCTGCCTCCTACGAACTACGCTCGTCAACTTCGTTCAAGCACCGTACACCCTAAAAACCAAATAATTTGATCGGCTTTAAAAAGAGTACGGAAGATTGATTTATAATTAAAAAACCAGTAGCGATCTCCCTGTAAACGAGTTTCCATCCCTGTAAATTTCCCTTTGATTGGGGAATTTTAAGGTCGAATCAGTTGCTGTTAAGAGATCCAATGGTTATGTTTTCGTCTTTGATTAAATAAGATCAGTTAAACATTTGAAAATAAGCTAATATAAAATGAATTAATTAACCCTTGCGGGACGAGCGACTTTTACAAAATTTTTAATCTTTAATCACCAGAGATTTAAAACAGAGATTTTGCCTTGTTGAATCGGGAAAATGCTCGCATTAAATAAGGTAAAATTTACTGGTGAAAATAATCACTGATTCTGAGCACCTTTCGCGGCACGTATATGGGTCGCTCGTCTCCAAGGGGTTAAACAGAGTCTGTCTCCAGGCATTTTTTAACAACGCTATTAGAAAGTGGTTTTAAATAAGACATTTTAAATGTATCGTTTTAAATCTGGCGCAATTTTCATCAAAGTTTTCATTCTCTTTTTAATACTCGCGTGAAAATACTTTTGTTGTTTGTCTTAGAACTCACAACAATAGTTAAAAAGATCATCTCAAAATATGAAATAAATTTCTCGTGTAAATATACTTTTAAATTTAAACTGTTTTGCAATATTATTATTTGGTCATTTTAAATATGACGTAATTTCTCTTATTTGCTGCTTTTAACGCATATTAATGAATTTATTATTTTTAAGTTTCTTTCTCTATTTAATATTTACGTGAAAATACTTTTTTTGATAGAAAAGAAATATTTTTATTTGCGCTGCTTTAGAATTGGCAACAATAGCTTAAAAGATCATCTAGAAATGTGAAATAAATGTCACGTATAATTATATTTTTTAATTTTCACTGTTTGACAATATTATTATTTGGCCATTTTAAATATGACGTAATTTCCTCTATTTACGGCTTTTAACACATCATAATGAATTTATTATTTAAAATTTTTCTTTTCCTTTTAAAATTCACGTGTAAATATAGTTTTTATGACATAATTTTCAATATTTTCCTGCTTTTAACCCCTTAACTGTTTTTTTTTTTTGGACACACTAAATTAAATAAGGACTCGTCACCACTTTTTGTTTACTAAAATATTTGTCTTTGTACAATCGAAAAAGTTATGCCATTTAACAAACCAAAGATTACAGTTAAAATTAATTGGTATCCAAAAGCTTTTTGTATCGAAGATAGCAAACTCTTTTTGCCGCAACGGTGTTCGGGCAAATCAGTTAACCCCTTGAGGGGCACCGGTATATATTATATACCACATACGATTATGAAGTTTTAAGCCAGAAAAATTTTATTGAATTTTACTTTTCTAACTTTGGTGGACAAAAAGGCCCTTAAATTGCTTTTACTTATTTTGAAAGAGTTTTTCAAAAATTCCGGTGTAAGTTCAACATTACAGGAACATAATCGCTTGCCCCTCAAGGGGTTAATATGTAATCATTTAATTCTAATTTGAAAGGATTTTTTTTTTGTATTTATAACAGTCACGTGTCAATAAATTTTTAATTGGAAAGAAATATTATTCTTTGCGTTGTTTTTAGAATTGGCAACAACTTAACCCCTTAAATATCGCTCCCGTGATATTCACGGGCTGTGAATTTTATTCAGATTGCTTTATTCCCACCAGTTTTATAAAATAGTCTAATTGGCTTTATTATGGTATCATTTTACCTGTCATTAAATAAGACATTTCTTTTTCAAAAAATTGATGCCAATAAGCAATTTGAATTTTTAAACCGTAATTTAATGCGACCGTTAAGGGGTTAAAACAATACCTTTTCTGAAATATGTAAATAATATCTCTCCAAATGCTGAAAATTTGACTTTAAAATGGAAATAAACCCTCAAAAAATGAGTCAAATTAAAAAAAATAAATGCAGCCTGCACATCGGGAACTTCTAATGTATATCCTTAGAAAAAAATATTGAATTCTTATGTATAGTTTTTGCTGCTATAAAACGTTTTCAATGGAACAATTTCGACCGACTTTAAAAAACTGTCTATAGCAACGTCTTTATCAAACATTTCCCTGTAATACTACCAATGTGCATATTTTTGTTTGCAGTAGTTTTTTTATTATTATTATTATTAATGTCGAAAGCCCCCCCCCCATCCCCCGGTCATAAATAAATCATTTACAGCGGAGGTAACAGCGTTATATAGTTACTTTTTTTTTCTTTTTAATAGAGGGATACTATTAGTCCGGGATCCGGGGACATCGAAATCTCCGTGATTGCAGAATTGAAAGCTTTTTATGTAAATCGATAGAAAAAAGTCATACGAAGAAAATGAACTGGGTATAACTAGATTTGACAACCTCAAAATATGTTTAATTAAGTTAATTATTATTAAAATCTATATTGTTTTGACGTTATGATATTGATCACTCTTAGAGTATTTTATAGAAAATTTTGTGCTCTTTCCGAAAATCTTGACATAGCAAACTTTATTAGAAGACCGCCGGAAATCTTGGAGCAGGCAGCCGCGTATCCGTCAAATGCACCCGTAAGCCTTTACTGACATTTGACTAACGTGCAGACACGAAATAAAGACACCACCGGTAAAATTTCAAAGCAAAATAAACATGGAATTTTATGACCGGCAACCTTCTAAAAGTAGACGTGACAGATTTTTCCAGCTGAATAAAGTTTGTCATAACAAATTTTTCATCTGAAAGAGCACAAAATTTTCTGTAAAATGCTCTAAGCGTGATCAATATCTGCGATAACGGCCAAACATTACAGCTTTTAAAAAATAATTAAACATATTTTCGTCATATCTAGCTCATTTCTTCGTATGACTTTTTGCTACCCATTTTCATAAAAAAAATTTCAATTACGCGATCACTAGATTTTCGATGTCACTGGCTCTCTATCTACATGCTCGCAAACTTTTACCAAATACAGTAAAATCTGCAAATAACAGATACCGCGGGAGTGCGAAATTTGACCGCTGTTTAGATATAAAAGCATACAACTGATAGCTGTGTGGGGATTGAAAAAGTATACGCTAAATAGTGGGAGTCCGCTAAGGAGGTTTTAATATATTGAGTAAATCGACGTGCGCACACTCCTTACAATTTACAAGGAGTATGACAGACTATTACAAACTAGATTTTTTAATTTAATGTTCAAATCGAAGAATTTGTAATCGCCTTGTTTAATAACAGAATTTGTAGTATGTTTTCTTGATTAAATAAGTTAAAGAGTTTTGTTCAAAGGTCTTGGTAAAACTGTATGCATCCTGAAAAACAAAAGATATTCCTGAGCTTGTTTCAAGAAAAATGAACATTATTACAGCTTAGTTATTTCGCCTTTTTACCAATGTGCCAACTGTGCCGTGGTATTAAAGAATTTTTTCTAACTATGACGTTTTCGCGATGATAACTTACGTTCGCTAACTCTCGGAAATAAGAACTGCTGTAAATACTTAAAAAATGATACAAATCATAGCAATCTCAAAGAATAAAAGTTGTAACTGGTGTGAAACAATAAGAATTAAAGATCCTCTTAACCCCTTAACGCTCGAATTAAATTACGGTTGAATAATTCAAATTGCTTATTGGCACCACTTTTATGAAAAAGAAATATTCCCCTTATTTAATGACAGTAAAAACGATACCAAAATATACCCAATTTCACTATTTTATAAAACTGGTGAGAATCAAACAATTTGAGTAAAAGACACAGCTCGTGAATATGACGGGAGCGAGAATTAAGGGGTTAAAACACAATAAAAATTTTTTTAATGCGCTAGGCCTTTCGAAAGATCTTAGTACTTCTTCGCCTGACGCAAAGAAGACATGCTTCCACTATGAAAGCAGCAGAAAATATCTTGCTGCTGTAGAAGAAAGTCTAGATAGTAGAAATACGTCTTGATAGTAGAAGCACGTCTTTTTTGCGCCTGACGAAGAAAGACTACCCAGATAGCATGAACATTAGCAGCAAGTTTGATTTTTTCTGATATTATCTTACCGTGACAAATTTGAATTGAGAAACTCGCAGCAAATCTCCCGCAAGGTATACCATCACCCACTTGCATGAGTAGTTTGTTGTGAAACTGATGGCAAGACTGTCTTTAATTCACGAAAGTGACGAAAGTAAAATATCCCTCTATTTAGAGAAGAGACAATCAGCAAACACGTAGAAATTGCAGAAATTTTATTCGGTTGGTACCGCTATTTTTAAGGGTTACACTTATGAAATACCAAAAATGCTCGAATTGAAAAGTATAACTGTTACCTGAACTTGTTTATGGTGCTAAAACCGTTGCATCAACAGACCTGATCAGATCTGTGGGCCCCTTCGTAGGTGTTAAACCTATAGTGTATCTGTGACAGTCGTAAATGAATAGTGTAGCATGGAAAGATTACTACTTTGCAGTATTTTTGATTACTTGTTTGCTGTTAATTTGCAATAAATTCGATACAGCACGAATTTAATTTGCACGATAAGTTAGCTGCAAGTTCAAAGTGTGGTGACTTTGGCGTTTGCGTTATCTTGCTGCAGTCTTGTTATGAACTTTCAGTCGTGTCATGCTGAGCTTACTGCAACTTTGCAGGTTTTCAAAGCAAGACTGTTGCAAATTTTCTGCAAACTAAAACTGTTACGTGGGTAAGATCTTTCGAAAGGTCTGGCGCATTTTAAATTTTTTGATGGTGTTTTAACATCTTTTAGTTCTCACAGCAATCTCGATTACTTTAGTTGCTACAAGTCAAAAGAATTTCATTGTACACAACATTATTGATGCTGCCCATTATCATCTGCCCTGTCCGATATCATTCATTTCTTAGAATAAGACACACTTTTACGCACATTTACACCAATGGAGCTTATATTCAAAGTCAAATCGGCTTTTGTAGATTAGTAGCCGAAGCGATTACAAAGTAATGTAAATATTATCATAATCTATCCTTGAAAGTAGTGCTAAAAAAATAAGGATATGTGTGTGAGGTGCGCGGATGGCTTGGGAAATCTATCACGCTTAGACGCCTGAAAATTTCGTTACAAATAGATGAAAACAGTTCCGAGTGTACTTGAGGTTAGGATTTCAGATTTTTTGATATTTTATATTGAAAGAGGGATTTTACGTATTTTCCTTTTTTCGATTTAGCGGCGGTTTTGAGCGACTGATAAGGCAATCCAAGTGCAATCTCTTAGCGGTTCATTTTATCACATTTTTAACACTTTCCAACATAGTTGTAAAGTGTTTATGAATTGGGTTTGTTTGTCCCTCTGTCTGGTTGATCGTCTGTCTATCTGCCTGCCTGTCCGTGCACTAACTGACATAAATATACTCGTATTACCATGGGAATGATATACGTGAGTGAGGTTTATCATAGCATGTTCGGTATTGAAAATGAAGTGTGTGCTATTCATAGTTCATTAACAGGGGCACTCGAAATTATTCCGTTAGGGGTTGTGCATATATAACGTTATCAACTTTTTGGTAATTTTGGACCTCCTTCCACCCGTAATGATGTTATCAATGTATAAAAATTTTTTTGGATTTTTGGATTTTTTTTCTTTTGTTTGAAGTTATATACAAATATGGTTACATTTATTTTTTGCATACTTTATTGATTCAAGAGAAGTGAATAAAATATCACTTTATGTATGAAATAGCTTTATATCAAATAACACTTAAAAGAAATCGTTACTGTTTAAAAGTCTTTAATAATATATTTTTCTTACATAATGCATTCAACAGTAATAATATCGTCTCGCACTTGCGCCCGCAGGGGGGGGGGGCAGTCAGAACTTCTTATTAACACTAGAACGGCGGGAAATTTTGATCAAGTTTTATAAAAATATTTCACATCAGAATTTTTATTTAGAACTATTTAACTTACTTATTTAAGTTATTTTTGTGCAGCATATATTAATCTTATATTATAAAAAAAATTCTGGTTCGAATCGAAATGTATTCATTCGGCAAGGGTCAAAATGACCCCTCGCCGCCGTTCTAGTGTTAACAAAACAGGCGGAAAACGTTCTTTCTCTTTTATTTACTAGTAAACACAAGGATCATTTCAAACATACTTCGCATAAGGTTTCCAGAACATCGTATTATATGTGCATACACATATGACAGAAAAATAGAAATGCCAATCGTTAAAATATTCCATATTTTGGAATTAAATAGTTTTATAACCATTTAATGATTTTAATAATATCTTTATTATTTTCATAAAAATAGATAATAGACTAAAAAAAAGATAACATACTATTTTGATGTAAAGACAAAGTTAGAAATAAAATGAGAAAATTTGGGTTGTATCAAAAATGATAACGATATAAAAGACAAACCCCCCTCCCCCTACAGATATCTTACGATATCATGCGCTAGACCCCCCCTCTCCCCTAAAATGATAACATTATATATGCATAGCCCTTTGGATTATGGTCTCTGGCGAAAAAAAAATTGCCGTGTATTTTAAAGGTATTACAATATTTTAAATGTAATGGAAATTACATAAATTATTTAGGTACACTAGGAGATGATTACTATAGAATATGCTATGTGCGTCACTTACAGTACGCGTACAGGGGAACTCAAAAGTATTCCTTTACATTATGATCTATGAAGAAAAATTGTTTGTGGCGTATCTTAATGATTTTATTCTGTTTAGAAACATAATGAAATTCATGTAAATTTCTGAGGTGCATGTCATGAAGTGTCTGACTGTTCATGGGGGCTAAGTTATCGAAATACTGCGCACTTCCTTCATTTTTAACACTTTTGAACAAAGTTGAAAAGTGTGTATGAATTCTGTTTGTCTGTCTGACCGCCTGTGCTCTAACTCGAGTAAGTCATATTGCCATGAAATTGAAATATAATATTGCGGTTTATTAACGCCTATTCGATATGAAAAATGAAATGTGTAGCCTTTATGGTTCATTTACAGGGACATTCAAAAGAGTTTCGTTACATTATGGTCTATGGGGTAAAATCGTTTGCGGTGTATATTAATAATATTACCTTACTACCTTATTTTAGACATACTGAAATTTATATATGTATTACTGAGGTGTACAACACGGCGCTTACTGTAGAATAAGGTGCACATAGAATTTATCATTCATTTACAGGGATACACAAAAGAGTTGGCTACAGAAAAAATTGAATTATTAAAGCCTATAAACAATAATTGCTGAAAGTGCGTTTTCAGTTGTGCTACGCATTTTTAAACTGAACTTTTTTTTTTTTCTTGTGTGTATAAATTATATTGACCATATACAGGGCTGCACATAAGTTCCAAGCACATTATCATTTATTCATAGAAATTACTGAATGGAAATTTTCAGTTCTGCAGTTCGTTTAACTGAACTGACTTTTAGCATACTATGCAGTACACATACAAATCCATGGAACATATACAAGGCTGCACAAAAATATAACTGTTATTTTTCTGACTATCCATTGATATAGCATAAATTGTTTTTCAAATGCGTTATGTGGCTTTCAAATTGTATATTTAGATATCATATTTTACCTTAACACATTCACGACGGGAAACGAGAATTCTCGTTTTCATTCAAAAAACATCATTAACTAAGGGCGTGGCTTCTACCTTACAGAAAATGCATTTATATCATGTTGTCCATATTTTTTTAGATTGTAAGACATTTTGCAGTAGAACTCCAATTATCCGAACTCCGACTATCCGAATCGCTGATTATCCGAATCAAGAAGAAGATGATTTTAATGAAGAATTTGAAGCAGACACGGGACCATCAGCTAGTGAAGTATTTGCCGGCCTTGAAACTTCATTGAAATGGATGGAGCGTCAGCCCAAGTATGACCACATGCATCTTCTCACTGTCAAGCGGATGCGCGACTTGGCTGCCCGAAAATGGATGAAGACTGTCAAACAGCTTACTTTGACCGAGATGTTCATCAAGCAATGTCTTTCATTTACAGTACGGTACGTGCATAGTGTACTAATGTGCAGTATGTACGTACCTATATACTATCTGTTGTAAGTACGCTTAACATGTAAAAGGGTTGCCTTCTCATTTAATTAATTAAAAGCTTTTTTCTTTAAAAATAGATTTTTCTCCCATTTTCAACATATATACAGTAATTAATTAAAATAGACCCTTTTTCGGAAAAAATCCAATAATCCGAATTTTTGATTATCCGAATGGGGCCCGGTCCCAATTGATTCGGATAATTGGAGTTCTACTGTATATTAAATTCGTACATTGAACGATATCTATCGATGCATAAACTTAGGAAACCTATCTAGAATACCAATTTACAAAATACTTTCAGAACAGGGTGGAGCTTCTACTGTTTTAAAATTCAGATTTGAAAAAAATTGCCCTTCGGCAATGTGTTAATATACAGCGAAGTTTTCTCTGAATGTGTTAGAAAGAATCTGAAAGATTCAGAAAGAAACTCTTAATGTGTCCTTACACAATCTATGCTGGACGCATGACTTTTCGTTTTTGTTTATGATGTTTCGTTTTTGTATTTCACATTTAATGTGTTGAAAATGACTGTCCAATATTTTTATTTTAGTTAATGTTATAAAAGATAGTTGTGTTCGGACTAGAGTGAAACAATGTACTTTTGATTGAGAAAATTAATTGAAACTCTGGTTTTAGTATTTTGCTATTTCAATATTTAAAAAAAAAATGCAATTTAACAAATTTCAACGACCATTTGGAAAATGATTTTTTCAAAGACTAAAATATAAGACATAAAAAATAGCACGGAGTTGATCATACATTACGTACGCCATCAATTAAACATTAATAGTGTTATTACACGTAAAAATTGCTAGCGACGGAAATCGCCTGCGACTCGTACGTATTATCCACCTGAAACTTATGTATTATCCAAGCATTTCATTGGCTGTTCGGGAAAAGGCTTTCCCATCGTCAGATTTCCAAGAACTCTGGCGACCAATTTTAAATGTAATTTCATTCATAAACTTCTAAACATCCCACAATATTACTTTTTAATCCGTTGTATAGAGAAAAAAATTTACTTTTAAATGAAATTTGTTTGAAAGCTGTATCTCAATTTGTTTCTGAGTTTTTTTTTTTTTTTTTTTGTAGTTTTTATTACTTTTTTGTCATAGTGGCAACAGATCTCTGTTGAAAGTAAAGGGAAATAAATATTATTATAATACCAATCAGAAAACGAATAAAATGCGGATTAAACCAATAAAAACCTTCAGATATGCTTTTGATTTCCCATCCTTACGAGAACAATAACCATTTTTTCCAAATGGTTAAAAAAAAAGTATTCTCAACCGAAAAAATTCGTGTAAGAGATGCATGTGCCTGGAAGGGGTGCTTCGAACCCAAAGTGTTAATTTATGCAATGTTTATTTTTTAACCTTTCTGTGAAAAAAAATTATGTTGCTAAATCATTAAAATAATAGAATGTTAACCAAATATACAAAAATTGATTTGAAACAAAAAAAAGTATCTTATATTCACGTTCATTATAAAAAAAATTAGTTTAAATTTCTTTATGTGTTTTAGTAATTTGGAAATAAAATTAAGGGGTATAACTTATATGCCATGCCCTTTCAAGGTCCTTTAAAAAATGCAATACTCGCATTGCAAACTTGCAATGCTTTCTTTTTTTAAACCTTTTTGAACAAAATATTTATATTGCTAAATTATTAAAATAATTGAATATCACCAAAATATACAAAAAACATTGATTTGGAAAAAAATATCTCTTGTTTACGAACATTATAAAAAAACTTATTTTAAAATTCTGAATGTCTTTTACCAATTTGGAAATAAAATTAACGGGTATAAATTATATGCCATCGCCTCTCAAAGGATTTTAAACAAACCATGTAAAGGGAAATGCTTTATGTACCGTTGCCTTTTCAGAAAATATAGATTGTAATTAAGGATAGGCCGAAACAGGTTTTTAAGGTCGAAACCGAATTTCGGTGATCTTCCTATTTTCGGCTGAAAACGAAAATGTCCATAAATTTTTTAAGTAATTAAATTGTATGTATTAAAGTAATTAATACATACATAAATATATATAATTATGAATTAATTATACGTATTTATTAAATATGCATAATCTATCTATACTAATCATACTCCTATTATAAAGAGGTAAAAATTGTTTATTTGTAGGAGGTAAGCTCTGGAACTACCGAACCGATTCCAAAAGTAATGGTATCAAAATGATGGTGTTAGTCCAACTTAGAACATAGGCTATATTTTATTTCGGTGCCACTACCCCAAAGGGGGTGCAGGAGCAAAAAACGTTCTAAAAATGCGATTTTTGCGTTACTGAAGGGCCTAGAAATATGAAATTTGGAATATTAGTTACTTATAAGATACTAGCAAACCCCGCGGCTTTGCTCGCGTAATATTTGAAAAATGCCAAGTGATATTTATATGTATAATTTTTATTAAAAGGTACTAACTAAATTTTTATTTTATTAAAAGGTAATATTTTATTTTATTAAAAGGTTTTTTTTATTAAAAGGTACTTATTACTTTTAGGAATAATTCAAAAATTACTATTTAAAACACAGTTTGATTAAACATCATTATTACACTGCATTAGGCAGAAATGAGACTTGAATTAATAAAATGAAATAAAACTAAATAAATGATAATTTAGAAAATATTTTGAAACTTTTATGCTCAATTAATACGCTCATTTCAGTATTCATTTGAAGTTTTGAATTTTTTAGAAACCATCTTCTTACATCTTAAAATTAACCATCATGTCCAATTCCAAGTCCTACCACCTCTCTCAACATAAAGGGCTATGTTGAAACAGGAACTGTCACCATTAATTTGCCAACATTAATTTTGAAATCGGTTTGTTATTTCCTAAAATTCCACAGAAACGTAATTTAAAAAGCTTTTAAAGGCCTTTTTTAGGATGTTTGTTGTTCCTGTGAACCCCAGGTGGTAGAATCACCGGCATAAAGTATAGCCTGTGTAGGATCAGAGACTGTTACCATTGATTCGCAACTATTACTTTTATAATCGGTTTATATTCCCTGAAATTGAATAAAATCGTATTTTAGAACTTTTTTAGAATGCTTTTCGCACCTCCCCTTCACTTCACCCCTTTTTAATTCGAATTTATTTTCTACGTTCCTTCGAGGGCATTTATATTTTATAAGTAATTACCATGCCATATTTAAAGCTTCTAGCCTTTTCAGTATCACAGAAATCGCAATTTAGAAAGTTTTTCGCTCCTGCAACCCTCTGGTGGTAGTGGAACAGGCATACAATATAGCTTATGTTTGAGCAGGTTCTATCACCAACAATTTGTCATCATTATTTTTCTAATTGGTTTGGTAATTTATAAGTTTGCTTAAAAATCGTAATTTATAACACTTTTCACTCACTTCATCTTTTTAAATTTGGAATTTTCTTTCGACTATTCTTAGAAAGCAGTTGCATCTTGTAAGTAAATACCATTCCATACTTCAAAGTGTTAGACCCCTCAGTTGTGCAAAAAACGCAAATTAGAGCATGTTTTTCTTCTGCAACCCTCAGATGGTAGTGACAGCAACATAAAATATAACCTATGTTATAGCAGGGACTGTCACCATTGATTTGCAACTATTACTTTTGAAATAGCTTTGGTATTTCCTGAGATTGAGTAGAAATCGCAATTTACAGCGTTTTCAGAACGCTTTCGCGCTTTTCACCCCTTTTTAAATTTCCAGTTTTTTCGAAACTGTTCTTAAAGATCATTTATATCTAATAAATATGTACCTTGCCTAATTTTAAGTTGCTAGCCCCTACCGATCACAAAAATCGAAATTTAGAACGCTTTTTTGCTCCTGCAACGTCTTGGTGATAGTGATACCGACATAAAATAGCATCTATGTTAGAGCAGAGGCTGTCAGCATCAATTTCGTACCATTACGTTTGAAATCAGGTTCATTCTTCCTGAGATATTGCCGACAAATTGGCATTTAGAACGCTTTTCGCGCATTTTGCTCCTGCATTTCCTCTGGGGTAGTGGAAACAGATATAAAATATAGCCTATCTTAGAGCTAGATCTGTCACCATCATTTTTACACCATTATATTTGAAATCGGTTCAGTACTTCCTAAGATTGCATAGAAATCGCAATTTAGAACGTTTCTTACAGCGCTTTTTGTGCATTTTGACACCCTTTTAAATTTCGATTTTTTTAGGAAATGTCCTTAGAGATCATTGATATCTTACAACAAACTACCATTCCAAATTTCACGATTCTAGGCCCTTCCTAGGCTTTAACGCAAAAGCAGCAAACTGAAGGTTTTTCTCCTGTAGCCCCTTTGGGGTAGTGGCACCGACATAAAACATCGCCTATGTTGGAGCAAGGGTTGTCACCATCATTTTGACGCCATTATTTTTTAGATTGATTTGGTATTTCCTGAGATTGTGTAGAAACCACCATTAGAACGTTTTTTAGAACGCTTTTCGCGCAATTTCACCCCTTTCAAATTTCGAATTATTTAAGAACTGTTAATAGAAATCCTTGATATCTTATACGTAGCTAATATTTCAAATTTCATATTTCTAGGCCCTTCGGTAACGCAAATATCGCATTTTTAGAACGTTTTTTGCTCCTGCACCCCATTTCGGGTAGTGGCACCGACATAAAACATAGCCTATGTTGGAGCAAACGTTGTCACCGTCATTTTGACACCCTTATTTTGACACCATTATTTTTAAAATCGGTTTGGTATTTCCTGAGATTGTGTGGAAACCACCATTTAGAACGTTTTTTAGAACGATTTTCGTGCATTTTCACCCCTTTCAAATTTCAAATTGTTTAAAAAAAATTTTGTAAAATTCTTAGAAATCCTTTATATCTAATAAGTAGCTAATATTTCAAATTTCATATTTCTAGGCATTCAGTAACACATAAATCGCATTTTTAGAACGTTTTTTGCTCCTGCACCCCTTTTGGGGTAGTGTCACCGACATAAAACATAGCCTATCTTGGAGCAAGCGTTGTCACCATCATTTTGACACCAATATGTTTTAAATCGGTTTGGTATTTCCTGAGATTGTGTAGAAACTACCATTTAGAACGTTTTTTAGAACGCTTTTTGTGCATTTTCACCCCTTTCAAATTTCGAATTGTTTAAGAACTGTTCTTAGACATCATTTATATCTTATAAGTAACTAATATTCAAAATTTCATATTTCTAGGCCCTTCAGTAACGCTAAAATCGCATTTTTAGAACGTTTTTCGTTCCTACACCCCCTTCGGGGTAGTGGCACCGACATAAGATATAGCCTATGTTCTAAGTTGGACTAACACCATCATTTTGATACCGTTACTTTTGGAATCGGTTCGGTAGTTCCAGAGCTTACCTCCGACAAATAAACAATTTTTTCCTCTTTATAATAGGAAGTATAGATAAATGGTGTCTTAGATCAGTTCTTAAACAATTCGAAATTTAAAAGGGGTGAAAATGCACAAAAAACGTTCTAAAAAACGTTCTAAATGGTAGTTTCTGCATAATCTCAGGAAATACCAAACCGATTTAGAAAGTAATGGTATCAAAATGATGGTGTTCGCCCAACTTAGAACATAGGCTATATCTTATGTCGGTGCCACTACCCCAAAGGGAGTGCAGGAGCAAAAAACTTTCTAAAAATGCAATTTTTGCGTTACTGAAGCGCCTAGAACTATGAAATTTGGAATATTAGTTACTTAGAAGATATAAATGGTGTCTAAGAACAGTTCTTAAACAATTCGAAATTTAAAAGGGGTGAAAATGCACAAAAAGCGTTCTAAAAAACGTTCTAAATGGTAGTTTCTGCATAATCTCAGAAAATACCAAACCGATTTAGAAAGTAATGGTATCAAAATGATGGTGTTCACCCAACTTAGAACATAGGCTATATCTTATGTCGGTGCCACTACCCCAAAGGGGGTGCAGGAGCAAAACACGTTCTAAAAATGCGATTTTTGCGTTGCTGAAGGACCTAGAAATATGAAATTTGGAATATTAGTTACATATAAGATATAAATGGTGTCTAAGAACAGTTCTTAAACAATTCGAAATTTAAAAGAGGTGAAAATGCACAAAAAGCGTTCTAAAAAACTTTCTAAATGGTAGTTTCTACATAATCTCAGGAAATACCAAACCGATTTAAAAATATTGGTGTCAAAATGATAGTGACAGCGTTTGCTCCAAGATAGGCTATGTTTTATGTCGGTGCCACTGCCCCAAAGGGTGTTTAGGAGCAAAAAACGTTCTAAAAATACGATTTATGTGTTACTGATGGGCCTAGAAATATGAAATTTGAAGTATCAGCTACTTATTAGATATAAAGGATTTCTAAGAACAGTTCTTAAACAATTCGAAATTTAAAAGAGGTGAAAATGCGCGAAAAGCGTTCTAAAAACGTTCTAAATGGTAGTTTCTACACAATCTCAGGAAATACCAAACCGATTTGAAAAATAATGGCGTCAAAATGATGGTGAAAATCCTTGCTCCAACATAGGCTATGTTTTATGTCGGTGCCACTACCCCAAATGGGCTGCAGGAGAAAAACATTCTAAATTGCGGTTTTTGCGTGACGGAAGGGCCTTAAATCGTGAAATTTACAATGGTAGTTAGTTATAAGATATCGATGATCTCTAAGGACATTTCCTAAAAAAATCGAAATTTAAAAGGGGGATCAAAATGCGCAAAAAAGCGTTGTAAAAAACGTTCTAAATTGCAATTTCTATACAATCTCAGGAAATACTGAACCGATTTCAAATATAATGGTGTTAAAATGATGGTGACAGATCTTGCTCCAAGATAGGCAATATTTTATATATGTTTCCACTAGCCCAGAGGAAATACAGGAGCAAAATGAGCGAAAAGCGTTCTAAAAACGTTCTAAATACCGATTTGTCACCAATATCTCAGGAAGAATCAAACTGATTTCAAAAGTAATGTTAAGAAATTGATGCTGACAGCCTCTGCTCTAACATAGACGCTATTTTAAGTCGGTATCACTATTACCTAGACGTTGCAGGAGCAAAAAAGCGTTCCAAATTTCGATTTTTGTGATCGGTAGGGGCTAGCAACTTAAAATTAGGCAAGGTACATATGTATTACATATAAATGATCTTTAAGAACAGTTTCGAAAAAATTGGAAATTTAAAAAGGGGTGAAAATGCGCGAAAAGCGTTCTAAAAACGTTCTAAATTGCTATTTCTACTCAATCTCAGGAAATTCCAAAGCTATTTCAAAAGTAATGGTTGCAAATCAATGGTGACAGTCCCTGCTATAACATAGGTTATATTTTATGTTGCTGTCACTACCATCTGAGGGTTGAAAAAGCAAAACATGTTCTAATTTGCGTTTTTTGCATAACTGAAGGGTCTAACACTTTGAAGTATGGCATGTTATTTACTTACAAGATGCAACTGCTTTCTATGAACTGTCGAAAGAAAATTTCAAATTTAAAGAGATGAAGTGAGCGAAAAGCATTATAAATTACAATTTTTATGTAAACTTTTTAAATACCAAACCGATTAAAAAAATAATGATAACAAATTGTTGGTGATAGAACCTGCTCAAACATAAGCTATATTTTATGTCTGTGCCACTACCACCAGAGGGTTGCAGTAGCTAAAAACTTTCTAAATTGCGATTTCTGTGATACTGAAAAGGCTAGAAACTTTAAATATGACATGGTAGTTACTTATAAAATATAAATGCCCTCGAAGGACTGTCGAAAATAAATTCGAATTAAAAAGGGGTGAAGTGAAGGGGAGGTGCGAAAAGCATTTTAAAAATTCCTAAATTACGATTTCTACGTTATTTCAGGAAATATAAACCAAATATAAAAGTAATAGTTGCGAATCAATGGTAACAGTCTCTGATCCTACACAGGCTATATTTTATGCCGATGATTCTACCACCTGGGATTCACAGGAACAACAAACGCTCTAAAAAAGGCCTTTAAAAGTTTTCTAAATTACGTTTCTGTGGAATATTAGGAAATAACAAACCAGTTTCAAAATTAATGTTGGCAAATTAATGGTGACAGTTCCTATTTCAACATAGCCCTTTATGTTGAGAGAGGTGGTAGGACTTGGAATTTGACATGGTGGTTAATTTTAAGATGTAAGAAGATGGTTTCTAAAAAATTCAAAACTTCAAATGAATACTGCAATGAGCGTATTAATTGAGCATAAAAGTTTCAAAATATTTTCTAAATTATCATTTATTTAGTTTTATTTCGTTTTATTAATTTAAGTCTCATTTCTGCCTTATGCAGTGTAACAATGATATTTAATCAAACTCTGTTTTAAATAGTAATTTTTTTAAATTATTCCTAAAAGTAATAAGTACCTTTTAATAAAATAAAATATTACCTTTTAATAAAATAAAATTTTAGTTAGTACCTTTTAATAAAAATTAGACATATAAATGTCACTTGGCATATTTCAAATATTACGCGAGCAAAGCCGCGGGGTTTGCTAGTCTATACTCCTATTATAAAGAGGAAAAAATTGTTTATTTGTCGGAGGTAAGCTCTGGAACTACCGAACCGATTCCAAAAGTAATGGTATCCAAATGATGGTGTTAGTCCAACTTAGAACATAGGCTATATCTTATGTCGGTGCCACTATCCCGAAGGGGGTGTAGGAGCAAAAAATGTTCTAAAAATGCGATTTTAGCGTTACTGAAGGGCCTAGAAATATGAAATTTTGAATATTAGTTACTTATAAGATATAAATGATGTCCAATAACAGTTCTTAAACAATTTGAAATTTAAAAGGTGTGAAAATGCACAAAAAGCGTTCTAAAAAACGTTCTAAACGGTAGTTTCTACACAATCTCAGGAAATACCAAACCGATTTAAAAAATATTGGTATCAAAATGATGGTGACAACGCTTGCTCCAAGATAGGCTATGTTTTATGTCGGTGTCACTACCCCAAAGGGGTGCAGGAGCAAAAAACGTTCTAAAAATGCGATTTTAGCGTTACTGAAGGGCCAAGAAATATGAAATTTTGAATATTAGTTACTTATAAGATATAAATTATGTCTAAGAACAGTTCTTAAACAATTTGAAATTTAAAAGGTGTGAAAATGCACAAAAAGCGTTCTAAAAAACGTTCTAAACGGTAGTTTCTACACAATCTCAGGAAATACCAAACCGATTTAAAACATATTGGTGTCAAAATGATGGTGAAAACGCTTGCTCCAAGATAGGCTGTGTTTTATGTCGGTGTCACTACCCCAAAGGGGGTGCAGGAGCAAAAAACGTTCTAAAAATGCGATTTTAGCGTTACTGAAGGGCCTAGAAATATAAAATTTTGAATATTAGTTACTTATAAGATATAAATGATGTCTAAGAACAGTTCTTAAACAATTCGAAATTTAAAAGGGGTGAAAATGCACAAAAAGCGTTCTAAAAACGTTCTAAACGGTAGTTTCTAAACAATCTCAGGAAATACCAAACCGATCTAAAAAATATTGGTGTTAAAATAATGGTGACAACGCTTGCTCCAAGATAGGCTATGTTTTATGTCGGTGTCACTATACCCAAAGGGGGTGCAGGAGCAAAAAACGTTCTAAAAATGCGATTTACGTGTTACTGAAAGGCCTAGAAATATGAAATTTGAAATATTAGCTACTTATTAGATATAAAGGATTTCTAAGAACAGTTCCTAAACAATTCGAAATTTAAAAGGGGTGAAAATGCACAAAAAGCGTTCTAAAAACGTTCTAAATGGTAGTTTCTAAACAATCTCAGGAAATACCAAACCGATCTAAAAAATATTGGTGTCAAAATAATGGTGACAACGCTTGCTCCAAGATAGGCTATGTTTTATGTCGGTGTCACTATACCCAAAGGGGGTGCAGGAGCAAAAAACGTTCTAAAAATGCGATTTACGTGTTACTGAAAGGCCTAGAAATATGAAATTTGAAATATTAGCTATTTATTAGATATAAAGGATTTCTAAGAACAGTTCTTAAACAATTCGAAATTTGAAAGGGGTGAAAATGCACGAAAATCGTTCTAAAAAACGTTCTAAATGGTGGTTTCTACACAATCTCAGGAAATACCAAACAGATTTAAAAAATAATGGTGTCAAAATAAGGTTGTCAAAATGACGGTGACAACCCTTGCTCCAATATAGGCTATGTTTTATGTCGGTACTACTACCCGAAAGGTGGTGCAGGAGCAAAAAACGTTCTAAAAATGCGATTTTTGCGTTACCGAAGGGCCTCGAAATATGAAATTTGAAATATTAGCTACTTACTAGATATAAAGTATTCCTAAGAACAGTTCTTAAACAATTCGAAATTTAAAAGGAGTGAAAATGCGCGAAAAGCGTTCTAAAAAACGTTCTAATGGTGGTTTCTACACAATCTCAGGAAATACCAAACCGATCTAAAAAATAATGACGTCAAAATGATGGTGACAACACTTGCTCCAACATAGGCGATGTTTTATGTCGGTGCCACTACCCCAAAGGGGGTGCAGGAGAAAAACGTTCTGAATTGCGGCTTTTGCGTTACGGAAGGGCCTAGAATCGTGAAATTTGGAATGGTAGTTAGTTATAAGATATCAATGATCTCTAAGGACATTTCCTAAAAAAAAATTGAAATTTAAAAGGGGGTCAAAATGCGCAAAAAGCGTTGTAAAAAAACTTTCTAAATTGCGATTTCTGTGCAATCTCAGGAAGTACTGAACCGATTTCAAATATAATGGTGTAAAAATGATGGTGACAGCTCTGTCTCCAAGATAGGCTATATTTTATGTCTATTTCCACTACCCCAGAGGAGATGCAGGAGCAAAATGCGCGAAAAGCGTTCTAAAAACGTTCTAAATGCCGATTTGTTGGCAATATCTCAGGAAGAATGAACCTGATTTCAAACGTAGTGGTAGGAAATTGATGCTGACAGCCTTTGCTCTAACACAGATGCTATTTTATGTCGGTATCACTATCACCAAGACGTTGCAGGAGCAAAAAAGCCTTCTAAATTTCGATTTTTGTGATCGGTAGGGCTAGCAACTTAAAATTAGGCAAGGTACATATTTATTAGATATAAATGATCTGTAAGAACAGTTTCGAAAAAATTGGAAATTTAAAAAGGGTTGAAAATGCGCGAAAAGCGTCCTAAAAACGTTCTAAATTGCGATTTCTACTCAATAAAAGGAAATATCAAAGCTATTTCAAAAGTAATGGTTGCAAATCAATTGTGACAGTCCCTGGTATAATATAGGTTATATTTTGTGTTGCTGTCACTACCATCTGAGGGTTGCAAAGGCAAAACATGTTCTAATTTGCGTTTTTTGCACAACTGAGGGATCAAACACTTTGAAGTATGGCATGGTATTTACTTACAAGATGCAACTGCTTTCTAAGAACAGTCGAAAGAAAATTCCAAATTTTAAAAAATGAAGTGAGTGAAAAGCGGTATAAATTACAATTTTTAAGCAAACTTATAAATTACCAAACCGATTAAAAAAATAATGATGACAAATTTTGGTGATAGAACCTGCTCGAACATAAGCTATATTTTATGTCTGTTCCACTACCACCAGAGGGTTGGAGGAGCTAAACACTTTCTACATTGCGATTTCTGTGATACTGAAAAGTCTAGAATCTTTAAATATGGCATGGTAGTTACTTATAAAATATAAATGCCCTCGAAGGAACGTCGAAAATAAATTCGAATTAAAAAGGGGTGAAGCGAAGGGGAAGTGGAAAAAGCATTCTAAAGAAGTTCTAAATTACGATTCTATGCAATTTCAGGGAATATAAACCGATTATAAAAGTAATAGTTGCGAATCAGTGGTAACAGTCTCTGATCCTATACAGGCTATATTTTATGCCGGTGATTCTACCACCTGGGGATCACAGGAACAGCAAACGTTCTAAAAAAGGGCTTTAAAAGGTTTTAAAATTACGTTTCTGTGGAATATTAGGAAATAACAAACCGATTTCAAAATTAATGTTGGCAAATTAATGGTGACAGTTCCTGTTTCAACATAGCCCTTTATGTTGAGAGGACTTGTAATTTGACATGATGGTTAATTTTAAGATGTAAGAAAATGGTTTCTAAAAAATTCAAAACTTCAAATGAATACTGAAATGAATACTGACCTTTTAATAAAATAAAAATTTAGTTAGTACCTTTTAATAAAAATTAGACATATAAATATCACTTGGCATATTTCAAATATTACGCGAGCAAGCCGCGGGGTTTGCTAGTAATCTATACTCCTATTATAAAGAGGAAAAAATTGTTTATTTGTAGGAAGTAAGCTCTGGAACTACCGAACCGATTCCAAAAGTAATGGTATCAAAATGATGGTGTTAGTCCAACTTAGAACATAGGCTATATCTTATGTCGGTGCCACTACCCGAAAGGGGGTGTAGGAGCAAAAAACGTTCTAAAAATGCGATTTTAGCGTTACTGAAGGGCCTAGAAATATGAAATTTTGAATATTAGTTACTTATAAGATATAAAGGATTTCTAAGAACAGTTCTTGAACAATTCGAAATTTAAAAGGGGTGAAAATGCACAAAAAGCGTTCTGAAAAACGTTCTAAATGGCAGTTTCTACACAATCTCAGGAAATACCAAACCGATTTAAAAAATATTGGTGTCAAAATGATCGTGACAACGCTTGCTCCAAGATAGGCTATGTTTTATGTCAGTGACACTACCCCAAAGGGGGTGGAGGAGCAAAAAACGTTCTAAAAATGCGATTTATGTGTTACTGAATGCCTAGAAATATGAAATTTGAAATATTACCTACTTATTAGATATAAAGGATTTCTATTAATAGTTCTTAAACAATTCGAAATTTAAAAGGGGTGAAAATGCGCGAAAAGCGTTCGAAAAAACGTTCTAATGGTGGTTTCTACACAATCTCAGGAAATACCTAACCGATCTAAAAAATAATAGCGTCAAAATGATGGTGACAACCCTTGCTCCAACATAGGCGATGTTTTATGTCGGTGCCACTACCCCAAAAGGTCTGCAGGTGAAAAAACTTCTAAACTGCTGCTTTTGCGTTACGGAAGGGCCTAGAATTGTGAAATTTGGAATGGTAGTTTGTTATAAGATATCAATGATCTCTAAGGACATTTCCTAAAAAAAATCGAAATTTAAAAGGGGGTCAAAATGCGCAAAAAGCGTTGTAAAAAACGTTCTAAATTGCGATTTCTATGCAATCTTAGGAAGTACTGAACCTATTTCAAATATAATGGTGTAAAAATGATGGTGACAGATCTTGCTCCAAGATAGGCTATATTTTATATCTGTTTCCACTACCCCTGAGGAAATGCAGGAGCAAAATGCGCGAAAAGCGTTCTAAAAACATTCTAAATGCCGATTTGTCGGCAATATCTCAGGAAGAATGAACCTGATTTGAAACGTAATGGTAGGAAATTGGTGCTGACAGCCTCTGCTCTAACATAGATGCTATTTTATGTCGGTATCACTATCACCAAGACGTTGCAGGAGCAAAAAAGCGTTCTAAATTTCGATTTTTGTGATCGGTAGGGGCTAGCAATTTAAAATTAGGCAAGGAACATATTTATTAGATATAAATGATCTTTAAGATCAGTTTCGAAAAAATTGGAAATTTAAAAAGGTGTAAAAATGCGCGAAAAGCGTCCTAAAAACGTTCTAAATTGCGATTTCTACTCAATCTCAGGAAATACCAAAGCTATTTCAAACGTAATGGTTGCAAATCAATGGTGACAGCCCCTGCTATAACATAGGTTATATTTTATGTTGCTGTCACTACCATCCGAGGGTTTCAAAAGCAAAACATGTTCTAATTTGCGTTTTTTGCACAACTGAGGGGTCTAACACTTTGAAGTATGGAATGGTATTTACTTACAAGATGCAACTGCTTTCTAAGAACAGTCGAAAGAAAATTCCAAATTTAAAAAGATGAAGTGAGTGAAAAGCGTTATAAATTACAATTTTTAAGCAAACTTATAAATTACGAAACCGATTAGAAAAATAATGATGATAAATTGTTGGTGATAGAACCTGCTCAAACATAAGCTATATTTTATGTCTGTTCCACTACCACCAGAGGGTTGCAGGAGCTAAAAACTTCCTAAATTGCGATTTCTGTAATACTGAAGAGGCTAGAAACTTTAAATATGGCATGGTAGTTACTTATAAAATATAAATGCCCTCGAAGGAACGTCGAAAATAAATTCGAATTAAAAAGGGGTGAAGCGAAGGGGAGGTGTGAAAAGCATTCTAAAAAAGTTCTAAATTACGATTCTATGCAATTTCAGGTAATATAAACCTATTATAAAAGCAATAGTTGCGAATCAATGGTAACAGTCTCTAATCCTACACAGGCTATATTTTATGCCGGTGATTCTACCACCTGGGGTTCACAGGAACAACAAACGTTCTAAAAAAGGCCTTTAAAAGCTTTTTAAATTACGTTTCTGTGGAATATTAGGAAACAACAAACCGATTTTAAAATTAATGTTGGCAAATTAATGGTGACAGTTCCTGTTTCAACATAGCCCTTTATGTTGAGAGAGGTGGTAGGACTTGGAATTTGGCATGATGGTTAATTTTAAGATGTAAGAAGATTGTTTCTAAAAAATTCAAAACTTCAAATGAATACTGAAATGAGCGTATTAATTGAGCTTAAAAGTTTCAAAACATTTTCTAAATTATCTTTTATTTAGTTTTATTTCATTTTATTAATTCAAGTCTCATTTCTGCCTTATGCAGTGTAACAATGATGTTTAATCAAACTGTGTTTTAAAGAGTAATTTTTGAATTATTCCTAAAAGTAATAAGTGCCTTTTAATAAAAAAAACCTTTTAATAAAATAATTTAGTTAGTACCTTTTAATAAAAATTAAAGATATAAATATCACTTGACATATTTCATATATTACGCGAGCAAAGCCGCGGTGTTTGCTAGTAATATTATAAAGAGGTAAAAATTGTTTATTTGTAGGAGGTAAGCTCTGGAACTACCGAATCGATTCTAAAAGTAATGGTATCAAAATGATGGTGTTAGTCCAACTTAGAACATAGGCTATATCTTATGTCCGTGCCACTGGCCAAAAGGGGGTGCAAGAGCAAAAAACGTTCTAAAAACGCGACATTTGTGTTACTGAAGGGCCCAGAAACATGCAATTTGGAATGGTAGTTACTTATAAGATACTAGTGATCTCTAAGGACATTTCTTAAGAAAATCGAAATTAAAAAGGGTGAAAATGCGCGAAAAGCGTTCTAAAAAACGTTCTAAATGGCGATTTTTACGCAATCCTCAACAAGTACCAAACCGATTTCAAAAATACTGGTGTCAAAATGATGGTGACAACCCTTGCTCTACCATAGGCTACATTTTATGTCGCTGCCACTACGCCTAAAGGGGGTGCAGGAGCAATAAATGTTCGAAATTGCGATTTTTGTGTTACTGGAGGGCCCAGATACATGGAATTTGGCATGGTAGTTACTTATTAGACATAAATGATCTCTAAGAACATTTCTTTAAAAATTCGAAATTTAAAAGGGGTGAAAATGCGCAAAAAGCGTTCTAAAAAGCGTTCTAAATGGCGATTTTTACGCAATCTCAAGATGTACCAAACCGATTTCAAATATAATTGTATCAAAACTATGGTGATAACCCTTGCTCCAACATAGGTTACATTTTATGTCGGTGCTACTACCCCTAAAATGGGTGCAGCAGCAAAAACGTTCGAAATTGCGATTTTTGTATTACTGACGGGTCCAGATACATGGAATTTGGCATGGTAGTTACTTGTTAGATATAAATGATATCAAGAACAATTCTTAAAAAATTCGAAATTTAAAAGGTGTGAAAATGCGCAAAAAGTGTTCCAGAAAACGTTCTAAATGGCGAATTTCAACGCAACCTCCAGAGGTACCAAACCGATTTCAAAAATATTGGTGTCAAAATGATGGTGACAACCCTGGCTCCAACATAGGTTACATTTTATATCGGTGCCATTACCCCCAAAGGGGGGTGCCGGAGCAAAAAACGTTCGAAAATGTGATTTTTGAGTTACTGAAGGGCCTAGAAACATGAAATTTTGAATATTAGTTACTTATAAGATATAAATGATGTCTAAGAACATTTCTTAAAAAATTCGAAATTTAAAAGGGGTGAAAATGCGCGAAAAGAGTTCTAAAAAACGTTCTAAATGGCAATTTCTACACAATCTCAGAAAATACCGATTCAATTTTTAAAAGAATGGTGTAAAAACGTTGGCGACAGCCCTCGCTCCAACATAGGCCATATTTTATGTCAGTGCCACTACCTCAAAAGGGGTGCAGGAACAAAAAACCTTCTAAATTGCGTTTTTTGTGATACTGTAGGGGCTAGCAACTTGAAATTAGACATGGTAGTTACATATATGATATAAATGATCTCTAAGAATATTTCTTTAAAAATTGGAAATTAAAAGAGGTGAAAATGTGCGAAAAGCGTTCTAAAAAACGCTCTAAATTGCGATTTCTACGCAATCTCAGAAAGTACCGAACCGATTTAAAAAATAATGGTGTGAAAACGATGGTGACAGCCCTCACTCTAACATAGGCTGTATTTCATGTCGGTGCCACTACCCCAAAGGGGGTGCGCGAGCAAACAACGATCGAAATTGCGTTTTTTGTGATACTGCAGGGGCTAGCAACTTGAAATTAGACATGGTAGTTACTTATAAAATATAAATGATCCCAAAGAACAATTCCTAAATAATTCGAAATTTAAAAGGGGTAAAATGGACGAAAAACGTTCTAAATTCCGATTTCTAAGCAATCTCAGAAAGTACCCAACCGATTTCAAATGTAATTGCTGGAAATTGATGATGGCAGCCCTTGCTCCAATATAGGATCTATTTCATGTCGGCGTCACTACCACCTTGCAGCTGCATTTTCAAAACGTTCTAAATTGTGATTTTAGTGATACTGAGGGGGCTAGCAACTTGAAATTTGGCATGGTAATTATTTATGAGATGTAAATGTTCTCTCAGAAGAGTTCCTTAAAAATTTGAAATTTAAAAGGGTAGAACCTGAACGCAAAGCTTTCTAAAAACGTTCTAAATTGCGATTTCCACGCAATATCAGGAAATATAAACCGATTTCAGACGTAACAGTTTCAAATTGATGGTGATAGTCCCCGCTCCAACATAGCCTATATTTTACGTTGTTGGCACTACCACCTGGGTATACAGGAGCAAAAAATGTTCTAAATTGCATTTTTTTGTGTTACTGGTGGGGGGGGGGGTCTACCATTTTAAATGTGGAATGGTAATTACTTCAAAAATGCAAATGCTTTCTGTGAATATTCGAAAGAAAATTCCAAGTTTAAAAGGATGAATTGAGCGAAAAGCGTTCTATAAGCCTTCTAAATTTTGATTTTTATGAAATCGTATGAAATACGAAACCGATTTCAAACATAATGGTTTCAAATTGATGGTGATAGAACCTGCTGAAACGTAAGCTATATTTTATGTAAGTGCCACAACCCTAAAGAGTTGCAGGAGCAAATGCCTTTCTAAATTGCGATTTCTGCGGTACTGAAGAGGCTAGAAACTTAAAATATAGCACGGTAGTTACTTATAAAATATAAATGTTTTTTAACAACAGTCAAAAATAAATTCGACATTAAAAAGGGGTGAAGCGAAGGGAAGGAGCGAAAAGCGTTCTAAAAGAGTCCTAAATTACGATTTCTATGGAATTTCAAGAAATAACAAACCGATTACAGAAGTTATTGGTTGCGAATCAAGGGTGATAGTCCCTGATCCTATACGGGCTATATTTTATGCCGGTGTCACTACCACTTGGTAACAGGAACAACAAGAAAACTTTTAAAAACATCTTAATTTCGTTTTTTATAGAATATTAGGAGATACCAACCGATTTCAAGGTTAATATTGGCAAATTAATGGTGACAGTCTCTCTTTCAACATCTTTTCGGGGCATTCTATTTCAACTCTGTTTCGGCATTTTATGTTGATGCCACTAACACCAGATAGGTGGTAGACTGTTAGACAAGAAGCTGGGAATTTGACATGATGGTTAATTTTAAGATGTAAATGTGTTAAGATGGTTTCTAAAAAAAATCAAAACTTCAAATGAATACTGAAATGAGCGTATGAAATGAGCATACAAGTCTCAAAATACTTTCTAAATTATCATTTATTTGGAATTAGTTTTAGTTCTTCTTATTAATTAAGATCTCATTTCTGACTATTGCACTTTTATAATAAAGTTTAGTTAAACTGTGGCTTAATTTGTAATTTTTGAATTATTCCAAAAAGTGTTCTTCTAATAAAAAAATAGTCATGCAAATATCACATGGCATATTTCAACTGTTACGCGAGCAAAGCCGCGGGGCTTGCTAGTCCTTCATAATTGGGTTCACATGATTATATATCTTTCCCCTATAATTCTATGACTAAGCAACGGAAAACAATATGTTACGCACTAAACTCTTCCCTAAAAAAACTAATAGTGCAAGTCGCATGGAAATCCGTTCTGAAGAATTCAAGTTATATGCACCCGGAACGAAATTCCCATTTGAATTTTATATACTTATCAGGGTATTTTGAGTAGTTTGATTTTATATCTGATAAATTCGTGTTTTATTTTATTTTATTTTTGGCGTTTTAATTTCGTTTGCCAATTTAGTTATTGAATATTACGCGAAAGCAAACAAATTCTGAATTATTTACAATGTAAATTTAAACAATTGAGTTAATCTTTTGTATTTGGGTTGCAAGCATATTTAAAAAATATGCATGCTTAAAAATTATTTTAAAACCCATAAAAAATTCGTAAATTGAGATAAACATTATAAACAAATATCACTGAAAGTACTTTTGTTTTCTATAATACGTTGGAACAATCGAATGTACAATGTTTAGACGTTAAACTGCAATAAAAGGGAAATTTGTTGTGTTAGGTTGTTGCCTGCGAAAATATTATACCAGCGTTACTCATAGACATGTCTTTTCGTTATACTATTGCATTAAGTGTAAACAGGTTTATCTTTCGTAATCGGGTTGCACTCAACTTTAAAAATATCCATGTTTAAAAATTACTTTAAAATCCATTAAAATCAGAAAACTGAGGTACAATTTTCTATCAAATTTCATTTGAGAGAACTTTTTTCTATTCGACATTGTAAAAAATGAAATTGT
Source organism: Maratus speciosus (assembly GCA_963932465.1). NCBI lineage: Eukaryota > Metazoa > Arthropoda > Arachnida > Araneae > Salticidae > Maratus > Maratus speciosus. The sequence goes on from OZ010793.1 coordinate 139,195,568, forward strand.
GTAATGTTTAAAAGTTATTAAAATTGCAGTAAAGGTACATTTTATGGGTTACAATTTATGGGGCACAATTTATGGGCACTGACATAGTGTTTTTACTTTATAATGTAGATAATACCATACAAACAAGAATTTCACTAAGTGCTGCGCGATTTGGAGGAATTTCTTTTTTTCGTATTGTCAGGAAAATCACATATTTTCCTCTTATACGCGCCAAAGAAAACGTGCATTCTGTTATTAAAGCTCAGGGATTTTACTATGGTTGCAAGACAATAACGCCATGTTTTTTTATTGTCTTTATAACGATTTGTGGATGAGAATGCACAAATTCCAGTTATTGTGATGGCCATAGTATTTCGTTTTAATTTATTTTACCTGGAAGGCTTCTTATAATTGACATGGGCGAAGCCGGGTAGTTCTGCTAGTTATTAAATAATTATGCGTATTTATTAAATATACATCATTATTAACTAATTATACGTGTGGCTTAAATTGGCTCTCTGTACCTTAAATCCAAAATTTTTTTATTTTCATATAAAATAAAACATAAATAATTCATCATTGGCATAAAAAGATTTCCTAATTATACGAATTTCATTTAATTTAAAAATATTTCAGTTTTATGTATACACACCTTGATTTATCTTTTATAATGATTTCTGTAAATGATCATCTGTTTTAATAGAACTTTCTTAAAGAGTAATAGAAATGCTTCTGCAATTTCAAACTGAAAATTTTCTATTGCTGTTATATCTGCAGCTTTTAATGAGCACGTGAATAGGTTTAGTTATATATGTATTGCTTGCTTCATAATTTGCATTCACGTCTTGAGTCAATCATGACTGATAATTATAAACAACGAAGTTCGTAGCAATAAGTAGTCTCATTTGAGCCGAGCAATAAATAGTCTCATTTGAGCTGATAAAGCTAAAATCGATGAGTAATGTTGAAAATTTCCGAAGGAAGAAACGAGATTTTTGGAATACTGATAGTTTCGGCCAGGCCGAATTATCAGCCGCATTTTCCTCGAAAGGGAATTTTCGGCAAAAATCAGATTTTGGACCGAAAACGAAAACGAAACTGATTTTTCGGTAGATCTCTAATTATAATGCAGAGTGTGTACAAATGATGGACCCTATTTTAAAAAATCATATTTTCGAAACTATTGCACATATTACAATAAATGATACATTAATTTAAAGACGAATATACCAAGTTTTTTTCAGTTACAAATGTTCGATGTTTGACACTCTTGTTACACGGTATACGTCCAATCTGTAATCCAGTTCGTTCCAAACATTTTATAGCATCACTCTGTCAATAGTTCTGAATGTTGCACAAATGCGTTCTTTAAGTTCTGGCAGTATTTTCAGCTACATAAACAATGTCTTTAACACTGCCAGAACTTAAAGAACGCATTTGTGCAGCATTCAGAACTATTGACTGTGTGTTGCTACAAAATGTTTGGAACGAACTGGATTACAGATTGGACGTATGACGTGCAACAAGAGGGTCACACATCGAACATTTGTAACTGAAAAGAACTTGGTATATTTCTCTTTAAATTCATGTATCACTTATTGCAATATCTGCAGTAGTTTCGAAAATATTATTTTTTAAAATAGGGTCCATCATTTGTACTCACCCCGTATTGCAAGAAAGGCTGAAGATGATCTTTTATCGTCTCATGTTGTTTCACTGTCACGAAAATCGACAGCTAAAAAAAGTATTATTCTGCTGAAAGCAAGGACATGGCTGGCAAATTTCGGGTGTTTTCAAAGTAAAAAAAAAATGGTGGAACCATAAAATTTATTAAATTAAACTCATTAATAGATTGACTTGTTTCCATTTGACACTCATTTGGTTTCGTGTCTAATAAAACATTATGGTTCGAAGTGTGTTTATTTTAGATTAAAAAGCGGAAGGTTGACACCTATGCAATGAATTCGACATGTCTGACCCGAGGCGTGTAAAATGTAAGCTGCCGCTCAAGCGGACGACCGAAGAGATATTTTCCAGAATCGGAATCGGTTTTGTACAAGAGAAAATGAAAGATATGCGACAAATCAAAGCATAAGCTTTATCACTGTTAATATGGAAAAATATTTTAAACTTTTACACCGGAAAAAATATTGCAAAACGTTGTATAATAAAATTAAAATTAAACGTTTCACAAGGCCCTATAACAAATGAAGACTTAATCCAGCTGCCTGACTGTGCCTTTGAGCCTCTCAGAAAGGATATAATATCATATTGTTAGTATGCTTATACACTACACATCATATCACCTAGGATGAGGCAAACGCTGAATTCAATTAACATCCAGTGTTGCCAGCGGGCTACTTTTGTTAAATTCAGATTTCTTGATTGCCACCACTTTTTTGAAACAGTGAAATTGCCTTTGTTTTCGCCTTAATTAATATGTCATTAAATAAGGCGCATTTTACCATTTCAAAAAAGTGGTGCCAATCAAGAATCTGAATTTAATAAAAGTAGCTCATCTGGCAACACTATTAACATCTGAACCTACTTTAGTATGACAGATATAAATTTGAAAAACGGTTCGGACAGTGCTCGATTCGTCTCTAATTTGATATTATATGTCAATAAATGATAAATAACATGTAATTTACCATCTTAATCATTCAGCAGAAGAAAAAAGGAATTGTTCTCAAACCATTTTCAAATACAGCGCTCAAATTGTCCGAAGGTCTGTGGTATTCCTCAATTAAAGCCTTCCCTTTATTTTTTTTCTATAAAACAGCTCCTGACTGTATATTTTAATATACAATTTGGTGTCTGCCGACGTTTAGAAAGTAAATACAGTCGAACCTCATTATTCCGACACCCGATTTTCACGTCACTCCGCTTATCACGTCACTTTTTCAAAGTCCCGATTTTCTGAATATGATTTTAATGTAAATAAACTCCGGATTTTCCGACGGTTTAGAAAATGTGTCCATTTTTCATAATCCAACAACATAAATTAAGCGGTAAGAAATGTCTTGGCCAAATTTTTCACAAAAGCGTATAAAACCCTCATTGAGATAAACGGAAATTTTATTTTAAACCTTTATCTGAATAAATAAACCCACAGATGAATGACCCACTTAAATTCCAGATAGACGTATCAGTTTACTCGCAGTCTTTTTGTTCTGCTCAGGCGGCGCTTTCTTGTCACGGCGTTTTTCATTCGACTAAAACCGAAGCATAGCGTTGCATTCAAACGATTAGAAATTATCAAACATCCATTTCTGAAACAACGAATATTGATTACAATCCATTGTATAAGATTGAAAACAGAATTACAGGAAGCTAATCTAGGAATAAGAAAACCTTAATTCATCAATATTTCATGTAACAATACAAAAACAAGTCGTGACTGTATACTATTATTTAATGTCTTAAACTTTATATCAGCAATAATGCAATTGATCAGTGTTACGCTGAGATGTTATTTAATAAACATCTTTCGATAATCCTGAAAAATTAATTGAAGATAACACAAAATATACCAGTGAAGGTAAACTACAAAATGGCGTAAAAGTTAGCATAACAGCTAATAAACGAAAATTATGTGCGTTGTAACAGATTATATACATTATGAAGTATAAACTTCTTTCGAAAATTATGGGATATAAATTGCATCTTTTTATTTTCTTTCTTCCAAGAAAAAAACTTAAAACTTCTTTAAATTTCTTTAAACGTCTTTAAACTTCTTCCTTTCTTCGCGAGGAAATAATCAATTTTTATATCATTGTCTCTTTGCAAAAAATCATGCTTGATATTTTCCTTATGGAAGAATCCTATTGTTTCGCCATTAATAATTAGTATTTACATTCATGAAACGGAATTTTTTCTGCTTCTAGATGTTATTAAAATTTATTTTCCTGTATTGATATGTATAACGGATTATCTAATTCAGTTCTTTTGTTGCTATTTTGAAATATTTCCATAGCTGCCAACCTTCCACTAATCTTCAGTAATATCTGAAATAATTTAACAGAGGTTAACCACGTTTCGAACCAGAAAATTTATTTCATGAATACTTATTTATTTAATTCCCGAATTCTACACGGAACATATTTAATTTCATTTCTTTAAAAAAAATTGTGGCTCGAAACATATTAAACGAAGGTCAAATTAACGCAAGTATTACGGGAGATTAGTTTGAGGTTGGCACCTATGAATGTTTCGTATTTATAACAGAGTAATTAAACATAACACTTGAATCATAAAAAATACGACACACCCGCTCGTGTGGAAAAAATTTGTGCACCCGTTGAAAGGATAATAATTTTAGTTTGTACACGGTTTGTCCGTGAACCCCTTGAAGAGCGGTGATGCCGTCACGGCATCACATAATTTTAATCCCTAGTTGCCACATTGGCACCGGAATTTTACAATGAAATTTTCACCTTTATTAAGTACGCGAAAATAAACTTTTACTTGTTTACAAATAAATTCTCATGTACGTACTGGTGTCAGTAAATTATTCAACATTTTACGAATACAAGTACCTTACCCCTGAAAGGGTTAAGTAATGAGAGTGAGAGCAGCGCGACGCTTCTGGCACCAGCAGTGCGCTCTCTGGCACCGAGATTAGTGGAGAGCAGTTTAAGCTAAGCAACGCACAGGCCGGCAGTCGCGTCCGAGCTCTGACGCAGTTAGGATCACGCGTGGCACAAAAGCTGTTTTTGAGTTTTTGTCACGACAGAAAACGTCAAAAATGGAGCTTTCGCTGGAGCATCACTACGCGATTAAATTTTGCTTTTACCTTGGTAAAACCGCTTCCGAGGCGCTAGCCTTGATTACGGAGGCTTACAAAGATGACGCCCTTTCGAAGGCGCGGGTTTTCCGGTGGTGCAGTGAGTTCATGTACGGAAGGGAGACTGTTGAAGACACGGAGCGATCTGGATGCCCTCATTGTCTTTTTTCACAAGCGTGAGGTGGTCCACAAAGCATTTTTTTCTCCGGGCGAACCGTCAACGTCGTTTTCTACAAAGAAGTCCTTGCGCACCTGCACAGAGTCGTCAAACGAAAACGACCGGAGATATCCTATCGCTGAAGGCTCCACCACGACAGCGCTCCAGCCCACGCCTCCTTTGTTGTGACCACCTACCTGACCCGGATAGGGTTGCAACCTTGCTGAAACCTCCGTCCAGCCCCGATTTGAGCCCGGAAGACATTTTTCTGTTCCGAAAGCTCCAGAGAAATCTGAACGTAACCGCTTTTAAGATCCAAAGGGCTGTCACAGAGTCCCATAAAGAAGTTACCGCAGTTGACTTCCAGGGAGCCCTAACAGTGTGGGAATGGCGTTGGCAGCGGTGTATCGACGCCCAAGAAGACTATTTTGAAGAATTTTAACAATATGCGCCGATCGGATCAACAAATTATTTTTACGAGAGCCAGTCTCATTACTTTACGGACAAACCCTATCAATATTTATAATTTTGCCAACCAGAATATATCAAACGAATTGTTTATTGGAAGAAAAAACGTTCATACGCCGTGAAATGAAGTTATTAATGAGATCATAAGTGCCAATAGAGAGAGATACTTGGATAGGCATGCATGACACAACCGAAAAATTCCATCGTTATAAAACATATCTTGTACATGAGGAAATGGAAATGAACTTTTATACCCTCATGTTGCCACATAAAACTCACAGTAAAAAGTAGATGTTACAATAACTGCAAGACTAATAATTTCTTGTTTAGTCCGTAATGTGCAGATAAACTTTTTAAAAATCATATAATTTTGATATACTTTATTATGAGAAGTAGCTAAATATGTTTGTTATTTGTTTAAGTAAACTAGAAACGTAGATTTAAACCGATTGTCATATTTCTAAGTAATTATAATTTTGTTGCAGACTTATGTTTAATCGCGTGTCCAAAACGTTTCTCCATTCTCTATAAACAAAAACGTATATATTCAACGAATTTTTTTATTAGATGTTTTCCAGCTTATTGGGATCATTATTAACCACTTAATTAACGCTCCCGTGGTATTCACGGGCTGGGTATTTTATTCAGATTGTTTGATTCCCACCAGTTTTATAAAATAATGAAATTGGCATTATTATGGTATAATTTTATCTGTCTATTAACAAAATTTAATATTTCTAAAAAAGTATATTTTAAAAAGTAAATATTTCTATTTTTTTTTAAATGGTGCTAATAAGGAATTTGAGTTTTTAAACCGTAATTTAATATGACCGTTAAAAAGTTAATGGAGCAATGTAGGAGGTGTTCTGGATTACTTAGTTCAGGTTCGTGCGCATCAAGTGATTCAGAGGATTTTGTTTTGGTACCAGGAATTTCGTAAAGTACTGGCCGCTATATCTGAAGGTAGGATTTTATTTTTTGTTTTACAGGGTGTCCACTCTCAACGGTGTCCAATGGCTAATCCCTAAACCGTAAGTTACAGACATATAGTTCCAATTAGAAAAATGGTTTAAATGAGGCAAGAAAAGTATTTTAAAAGCGATTTGGGTCAATAAAAACATTTCATAAAAAGTTACGAAATTTAAATTTTTATGCGGTCCCGCAGTCCTATAAGTTATATTTAGTAATATTGTCCTATTACACTGACAAGTAAGGCAAAAAAAGTCCCGTTCATATAACACCAAAATTGACCGAGTTATGGAACTTTAAAAATGCATGACTTATACTACTGTTCTGCATCTGAGCACAAATGAGTTCGGCCGTGTTTTAAGGGTCATATACCAAGTGCTTAAATTATTCGTAGAACTAATTCATGTGTATCTGCACTTTGAAAAAAAATCGCACAAGTATTAAGATTGAGTTAACTTTTATTAAGTGTCAGACTGGCTAAAATAATTGTACATTAACATATGTTTTATTTTGTAATGATTTGAGAATTTTTTTTTTCATGATTTCTTTTAACAAAAATTATGTTATTTTTATAAGTTTCTATTTAACTTGAACGATCGTATGTATGTTTTTCCAATTCAAAATTTGTAATCGAACTTTAACTCACTTTCAAATATCCGATCGAGATTAAATTTTACTAACGTGAATCCAATGACAATCTAATATAATTATGATTTTCGGTGGTTAACATTTATACTTATTTTACAGGATAACACAAAAAATTTCGGATAGATTACATCCAAGAAATTTAAGAAAAAGTTTTAGATTAGAATAGCACAAGACTGCGATGGTTGTGTTTTCCAACTTTTATGTATTTTTTTAGCACTGAATCCGAAAATTACATTAATTTTTAACCATCATGTCTTCGTAAATCATAAATTGTAAAAGTTAAAAAAATATAATACTATAAAATAAAGGAGATGGCTGTGTTTTTTAACTTTTGATAATTGATTTTTATGTACTTTTTAGCACTGAATCTGAAAATGACCTTCATTTTTAACCATCACGTTAGAATTTTTCTTGCAAATCGTAAATGTTCAAAGTTAACATATAGCGAAAACCGATACTATAAAATAGATGTAAAACTTTTTAATTTAATTTAATTTTAGTTAATTCAATGCTTTATTCAGTTTTTTTGGCTTATACTGGTATTCTTACAGCTAAACAGGTGATTGGTCCGATGAGTTGGGAGAGGAGGTTCAATTTTAACTTTGAACTTTTGAACTGTGAAATTTATAATATGCGAATAATCTTGACGTGATGGTTAAAATTGAAGGTAGTTTTCGGAGTTAGCGGTAAAAATTACATAAAAATCAATTATCAAAAGTTAAAAACACATCAATCACTTCTATATTATAGTATCAAATTTTCGCTATTTTTTCTTTTTTTAACTTTAAAATTTACGATTTACAAAATATCTTTACGTAATGGTAAAAAATGAAGGTCAATTTCGGATTCAGCGGTACTGAAAACATAATTATCAAATACACAATTACAGAATACAGCATACAATACATACATACAAATTAGGGTGGTTCAAAAACACTTTTTTTGAGCTAGAGTCCAGGCCACCCCTAATTTTTTTAGATTCATCAATAGTATAATGCTGGTAAATTTTTAGCTTCTTAACTCAAATTCTAAGAGGGTGCTCAATGACCCCTCAATTTAAAATTAGCAGGAGCATAAGAAATGCAACAACTGTTTATACTTCAAAAATATTTAATTTTTCCCAGAAGTTTTTAGAAAAATTTAGTTTTTCTATATTATATATATTTGTATTTAAATATTTTCAAATATTTTAATAAATGTGGCAACATTTCTGAGAATTATTTGACGAAGTTATAGACAACACTAAACCAAAACAAGAATTCTACCAACTTCTTTTACAACCATTTGAAAACAATTCCTCAGTGAAACATTTAATTTGTCATGCTAATTTTTATTTTAAATAATTATCTTATATATTTTCAAATCGTGCATCTAGCATCAAAAATCTGTCTGATAAATGTTTACATTTAGCTCATGTCTATTCCTTAGTGAAAGATGACAAATGAAAATAATATTTAAAATAGATTTAATTACTTATTGCAAGAGTTTTTACTTTTAAATAAATGTGAAGAATTATATTTAATCTGCATTACTTATATTAAATATTGATCTACTGTTATGGGTTGTTAACATTATTCATGTTCCAGTTAATAAGACAAACACTAAGTCTAATATAAAATAAAATAATCACAAAATTTGTGAATCAATAATCAACTTTAATTTTATGAAAAATAGGCATTCTTTTCTGTTTAAAAAAATTATAAAACTAAACATGTGCAATGGCTTTGGTTTCAACTTGCCTTAGTAATGAAATTTTTCTGATTTGTCTAAGATCAGCAGATCAATTGACTAGATTGAAACAACTAACTATGACAAAACAAATCCCTCAGCACGTTCATTATCAGTTGAAAGAATCAAAATTGGTACAATAAGTTAGTCATTTGATAGTTAAAGAATTAATGCAGGTATAGCAGAAATCTGCAATTCCTACAAAACAAAAGAAACACATGCATAATTAAAAATGCAATTATTGCTGCAGATTGTACAAGCAAACAGAAAATTCATTCTATCAGAAACAAAGAAAAAATCAGTTTTACACACTATTTTAATATTACTAAAGACCAAATATGATTACATTTCTATTTTTTAATTCTGTATTGTTTTCTTCGTTTTTAAGATATTAATTTTGGAGCGTCTTTATTTTTATTAAATAAACATATAGAAAAAGTACAGTGGAATACACTACTAACTTATGAAGTTAGTGGGGGTTGAGCACCCTCTTGCAGTTGAAATATGAAGTTCAAATTCTGCCAGAATATTACTGTGTTCAAGTCTAAAAAAACTGAGGGGTGGCCTGGTATATTTGTGAAAGTTTATTTTTTTTCATAGATGGCTGAACCACCCTAATACAAATAAAAGAATACACAATTATCAAAAGCTAAAAAAATGACGTAACCCAACTTTTGCAATCTAGTGTAATCTGATAACATTTTAAAATATGTACTATCATTTTGTAAAGAATTGAGGCTGTTAATTTTCCTCATTTTATTTAACAAAAATTCTGGTTTTCTTTTCTTCTTATATGTTTATTACAAATTGTATGTTTTTCATTAATATGTCGAAATGATTAAAGATTTCAAATTTATATTGCAAGGTTAATTTTACTCTCAACCATTTTTTTAATATATCTGACGAAATTATATTTCTACTAAATTTGTGAATGACCCCTAATGTGCCGCAAAAACATACTCCAAATTTAAACAGCTATTACTGGATCAATTTTAATCGTAGAATAACGGGACTTTTTTGTCTTACGTGTCAGTATAACAGGAAAATTTCACTAAATATAATTTATAGGTCCGGGGACCGTATAAAAATTTGAATTTCGTAATTTTTTAAGATATGTTTTTATTGACCCAAATCGCTTTTAAAATATTTCTTTACCTCATTTAAAACATTTTTGTAATTGGAACTATATGTCTATGACTAACGGTTTAGGAATTATCCATTCGACACCATTCAGAGTGGACACCCTGTATAAGTCAAATATTACTTTACAATAATTCTGGTAGAAAGTACTTGAAAGTCCTTGAAGCGTACGAACCCTGCTAGTTGCAGAGTAACTGTACATCTAATGTAGAGGTGGTTCGACTAGGTGAGGTATTGGGAGCCATTAGAGAAAAATGTTTAAGTGTGGTTAATCCACAAAAAAAGTGAAAAATATTACTTTAATGACTAAGGTAGAAATGAGAGTAAAAGAAATACAGTAGACTCTCGTTTTTACGAACCTCTTTTTCACGAACACTTGCGATTTTACGAACTATAGCGTGGTCCCGAATACGCTCCCATAGAAGCAATGTAATTTTTCGCTCCCATTTACGACCTACAGATTATGAAAATCTCTTTTTTGCGAACTCAGTTTTCGTACTTCTGATTTTTTTTTTCTTTTTAAGTATCGGAATGCAGCGCCAATGTCAGTTAAACTCTATACAGATCCAATGAGACATCAGATGCATTCCAAGAATGTGCTGTTTTCCCCAATCTATTTCGGAGGGAGGGGGGTATAGCAACAATTTCCAGTAGTGGTTGTCAGGACTAAAGAACTTTTTTGAAGGGAACAATAACTGTGAAAGGTAAACGTAGTAAAGGTTTCCATTGATAAATTGGAAACATATATTTTTCAAAATGTGATTTTTTTAAAAAAAGATGCGTGATTATTTCCATTCCTAATTTTTTATCTATGTTTTCATCTATGTATTTTCATCTACTAAGTGCTAATACAGTTTGTGTCTTCATATGTAATACTTTCAAAGCATAGTAACGTATGTGTACTAAAATTATTTTTAGTGCATAAATTTGCATTTATTTCTTATATATTTAAAAATACAGGTATAAATTTATTAAATAATAAATAATCTTGAAATACTGCTTCATCTATGAAGAGGGGTCAGTTTGATAAAAATAGACATAAATAATATACGTATTCATAACATTTTTGATGTTTTTCTATTTTACGAACTTTCTATTTTACGAACTATTTTGGTGTTCCCTGCGAGTTCGTAAAAACGAGCGTCGACTGTACTTAAAAGTTTCACAAGGAGCATTATTACCAATGTGTGAAAACTTTATAATTTTTATGTCACTTTTTAAATATTGGTAGTGAAAGGGTTGAAACTCTAAAAATTAAAAAAGAAATTTAATCAGTAAAATATCTTTTAAAAGTGAAATAGCCCTTTTTTATGTACTAATGTATTTGAAACAACCACTGTTCTATTAATTTCTTCTGCATTTAAGGGGGTCTCAAGAATCGTAAAATTCGAAAAAAATTTTTTAAAGACCATTTTCAACATTTAAAATCTCAAAATGTATATGGTTTAAAAACACAATTTTAATTGAGGTGAAAGATATAACATATATAATATAAAGATATGTATAAAGATATAATGTTCTTTCATTTCATGTATTTAAAAAATTGCAACATGCAGAATTAGTATTTATATCGGACTCCAAACTGTCAGACATTTGTCGAGCAGAAAATTGGTATAACAGCTTACGCGCAGGATTACAAAAAAAATTTTGCCACTAGAATGACACTTTTTGTGCCTAATTATACTTCAGATTGTAATAATTACCTTACCCTGAACCTAAATAAATTTGTATTTAAAGCATTTTTATGTTTTTAATACAAAGTTGTATTTAGCTCAGCATCGGTCTCAGTCTCTAACAACATAAAATTTCTTGGACTCGGATTTCAAGTCTTCGAGTTCAGACTCTGAAAATAGATCTCGAACTTATCTCCAATTTGCGGTATTAATATATACAAAGAAAATTATTATTTGAAAATATTGGCAATAAATTTATAAAAAAAAATTGGATTTACAAACCCAGTAACTGAAATTAGAATAACATAACTCAGAATTTTACAAATACAAGTGATAATCAAGAAATACTATTTGTTACCGGAAAAGATATTAAGGAAAATTAAATATAAATTAATAACTTAAAATATGGAAGATTCCTGTAAAGAATACTGGTTAATCGAGCAATGAGTCGTCTCAAAAGACGGCTTGATTGAGAATACTAAAAAAGAAAACGGATCGACCGAAACAGGTTTTTAACCCCTTAACGCTCGAATTAAACTACGGTTGAATAATTCAAATTGCTTATTGGCACCACTTTTATGAAAAAGAAATATTCACCTTATTTAATGAAAGTAAAAACGACACTAAAATATAGCCAATTTCACTATTTTATAAAACTGGTGGGAATCAAACAATTTGAATAAAAGACACAGCCCAAAGCGATATAAGTAAGCGTCCTACCTTAAATGGGAGAAGTAGCCGCAAGATTAAAAGCGATGTCACATCAATCAAGGTCGAGGCTAACGAGAAAGGCAGGCTACCGTGGTAGGTCCTATTCTTCTTTTTTTACAGACCGCTGGAGTCACGTGATGCTCTTTTCGCACACCTTCATTGGTGCATTCGAGCGTCACGTGACTCCAGCGGTCTGTAAAAAAAGAAGAATCGGACCCACCGCGGTATCCTGTCTTTTTCGTTAGCCTCGAATCAAGGTCATGCGCCATGTAGCGGATGGAGTGTGAACTACAGGTAGATACCTAACTGTTTTCTTACTGACACCACTAAAATTGTAAAGTTTTCTTTACCTTGATTAATAACTGAAGTGCTTCTGATAAGGCAAAGAAAACTTCGTGGTGTCAAGTGCGTCTGGATACCCTTCTTGCTACGCCATTATGTTGTAACTAATGTGGCAAACAAAATTCATATCCATGAGTGACTGAAGATTTAGAAAACACGCGCCACACTAAAAGCCCCCGTATGTGAATTATCACTCCGTCCAGAAGGTGGCGCAACTGTGTTAATTTACGCCTGATTCCAGCATTAAGTTTGTTCGCTTACTTATAACGCTTTGGACACAGCCCGAGAATATGACGGGAGCGAGAATTAAGGGGTTAAGGGTCTCAAGACTCTTAAAATTGGAAAAAAATGAAATAAAAGACCATTTTTAACATTTAATGTCCTAAAATGTATTTGATTTTAAGATACAATTTTAATTGGGAATGAAAGAAATAAGCATGTTATTTCATTTCAAAGACTTAAAAAAATGCAAGATGCAGAATTAGAATTTACAGAGGGCTCCAAACTGTCAGACATTTGATGAGCAGAAAATCGGCATAACAGATTACGCGCAGGATTCCAAAAGAAATTTTTCAACTAGAATGAAAATTTTGGTGCCTACTTATACTTCAGATTATAATAATTACCCTGAACCTAAATAAATTTGTATTTGAAGCATTTTTATATTTTAAATAAAAAGTTGTATTTAGCTAATGCAAAATTTAGAAAATTTCAACAATATAATCACCTAAAAAAATATCTTTTTGAACAATAAAAATAAAACTTTGGTTCAATTTATACAGACTAACATGAAATATATGTTTTGAAATTTTCCTGAAAAAATATTCGGAAATTTTTGAAATATCCTGCGCATTTTGCCCAAAAATGTCAATTTTAGAATAATGACTTCAAAGTTTGGGAAATGCCGCTTTCGCCATTGAGCGGGTATAATTCTAAAAGTCATAACTTCTGTTCTAATTGGAATTTCAAGGAAACAATTATATCAAGATGTTCAGAAAAGATAGGAGTTTAACATCTAAAGATTTAAAAATTTCCAAAAATTTTGTAGTTTTAAGAACACTGAGATCCTTTAAAAAAATTATTGTCATACTCAGGTGGGATGCCTGAAACAACCAGAAAAATGCTCAGATTTCCTGAAGAATCTATCAATATTTTCCCTTGGGGGATGTTCAGAATTTTGAATAAAAATTAAAACTCATAGAGCAATTTTAAGATGTATACTATGAAGAAAATCCTCTAAAAAATACATTTAAAGCAGATTATGAATTTTTTTTTTATTATTCACCTTTAGAAAATATGAAAACATACTTTCGGCGAAGTATAAAAATATAAATAAATTAAATTTTACCACAAAAACAAAACTTCGCATTTTTTATCATGTAATCCGTTTAACGGCACTATTCACTTTGACAAAAATATCAATTTTCTTTTTTTTTTTCTTAAATTGTATTTTCACATTCTTATATTCTGTCTATACGTGAAATAGCCGATACCAGTGTTGAACAGTGTAGCACCAGAGAATCAACTGACATCGCTAAATTTTATTAGTATTCTTTGTCTTATATCAGGACAGAATTTCTGGATTTTTTTAAGGCAAAAAATACTATTAAAATTTAGTGGTGACAAACGACCAACTACTGCGCCACTGTTTCATCACTGCGATACTTATAAGTACGTAAAATGGCTTTTAATTGGATTCGTTTTTCTTTAAATATATCATTGATGCAATCTTTAATTCATTTTTCCCCGTTTGAGGGTGTTTTTTTTTTATTATTATTATCATTGTATTGCATTGGATATTATTTATATTATCATAAAAGTATATTGAGCAGAATTATGGATGGATTTATCAATAAAATTGATATATATACATATATTTAATATAAATATGAAGGAGTCCATGATTTTCCCTCACTTTAGCTTAGATAATGACGTTTAAATTTTTTATTATAAATTAATAAGTTACTTGGAAAGCAATCTTTAAACTTATGAGGAATAATCCCAATAATATAAGAAATATTTATTTATTTATTTATTTAAATATTTTTTTTTTATTATTATTATTCTCTTTATACTTTCATGCTGGTATAAATTTTTTATGAGATGACATATATATTTAAACAACATTGTTGTTTTTCAATATAATCTGCATCTTTAAAAAACGATGTAAAATATCTTGAAAAGCTCAGTCAAAATTAGTTTTGGGTTCGCAATATTCTTATTTGAAGAAACATCAAAAGTTTTACTATTCATAACATTAAACTGGCATTTTTAAATAATTTTATTGTATTGTAGTTAAATGAAAATGTACATCTAAAGGAATATTATTTAAACGAAACAAATGTCTTAGGGTATAAATAAGAATCTCTGCAGAAACTTTCTTAAAGATATACTTTGCATAAAACATTTTTCTTATTTTATTCTTAATATATTGAAAATTTTATAACGCTTTTAAAAGGCTTTTTATGAAATCGTATTAATAAAAACTTTTAATAAAAAGACAAAACCCTAAACATTTTTTATTTTCATCCATATAATATTAAATTACTATGTAATTTTAGTTCTGCCTTACAAAGTTTTATTGCTTTGTGGATTATAAAACTAAAATGCATAAAAATAGACATCCATTTTATGAGATTACTAGTAAAATATTCTTATAGGATAAACGCTTACACAAATATAAGAAGTTTTTAGAAAAAGGACAGAATCATTTTGAGAAGACATGTTTATCCCCTTCGGGACGAGCGCCTTTTACAGAATTTTTAATCTTTTATCACCGGTTTTTCAAAACAAAAATAGTCCTCAAGGGCAGGGCCTGATTACCAACGAGGCACACTTACACCAATAAATTTTAAAAGAAAAGTTCGACTTATCTAAACGTCGTCTTCATGTAAAATTTCTGCCATGAATGAGGCAAAATTTTCTGTTTATTTTTAGTGGTAGGAATTTGCCCGTGGGTAATCAGGCTCCGCTCAAGGGAACAAATGATGTTCAATTAAAAGAAACATCAATACAGGGTGTTCGGGCTAAAGGTATCCAAAAGTTATGGCTTATTTCTATGGAACTACACATTAGAATTAAAAATATCTATATATTTAGATAGAAAGATCATCTCACTAAGTTTTAATATCAATATATTTCGATGTATGGAGATGTTAGATTGGGATGTTTTCCAGCCGTGTATGGGTATAGTAGTCGGCAATTGGCACAAAGGCGAAAAACCTAGTTTCGTTAGTAATGATGTAAGCGCCGTAGCTAAAGGTGAAGTGCGTGCTTTGGTTAACGGAATTTAAATCTGTGGCGCGTGTTCAGCGACCGGTGCAAACACAATGGAATGTTCAAAATCCATCTACCAATGGAATAGGCAGAGGATGAGGGAGGGAGACGGAACTTTGGTATCTGAAACTGGCAAACATTCAAATTAAAAATCTCCAGACATTTATTGATATTAAAACTTGGTGAGATGGTCTTTCTATATAAATAATTTTTTTTTTTAATTCTAATGAGTTGTTCCGCAAAAATAAGCCATCATCTTTGGATACCTTTTGCCCGGACACCCTGTATAATTTCAATTTAATCCTTTGTAGTTGAAGTACCCCTCCCAGGCACAGGCATCTCTTACCAGTGTTGCCAGATAGTCAAAAGTCAATTTCCCCAAAATTTCTGAAATTTTCCCCAAATCAGTGTTTTTTTCCGAAAAAGTCCCCAACTCAGTTTCTACTGAAAAAAAAGAATTTTTAAATTTTCAATTTACCTCTATAAAAAATATTTAAGTAATTTAAGCTCAAAATTTTTCCCCAAATTAAGCCTTTTTTTGAAAAAATTCCCCATTTACAAAAAACAAACTTTTAAACTGGACTGAATGCATATTCTGTAGATACATTAAAAGATTGAGAGATATATTTTGCAGTGACAAGTTATTTTACATTTGTTTTTAAAAGTATTGTCTAACAATGTTGGACAATTGTTACATTTAGCTCCATAGCTTTTTAGACAATCTCTTATCAGTCGGGATTTGAATGAATCCGAGATGGTAGCTGTTTTAATTTTTTTGTCATCCCTATACTGAAGTTCATGATCATAATGAAAAGTATTTTCGCTGTATCAATCGATGTGCTTTTATATATCATCAGAGAAAAATATCTGCTTTCCACATATTTAAATTAAAAAAAATTTTAAGTACGGGAAAGAATTTTTCGTATAAGTCCTTCAAATTTAGTCACGTGCAGATTTAAGCTGCTTAAAGCTTAAGCTTATAAAGAGTCTGATGCATCTATAATACGTGTGAACTGTAATGTAGTAAACAACGAACACGACCACATCCGGGAGAATAATGATTGATATTTCCGATTTCTGGATTGTATTTTCGTTTTTCAAATCAAAATTGAGTTTGAGACAAATCAAGTTTTTCTACAGGACTACAAGAAATTTTTACAGAAAATAGTTTTAAAAAAAAATCACCAAGTTTTCCTCCAAAATTGTTTGTAGTCCCCAAAAATTTCCCCACGAACTACTTGTCCCCAAAAAAGGACCCCTAGAGGTACAAAAATCCCCAAAATGGGGACAAAATCCCCAATCTGGCAACACTGTCTCTTACACGAATTTATTCGGTTGGCACAACGTATTAACCCTTTCAGGGGCAAGGCATTTTTGATCAAAAAATGTTCAAATAATAAATTCGCACGCAATTAGAAAACAAATTTATTTGAAAATAATCAACAGCTTTTTACCACGTATATTATGAAATCGAAGTTGTACTAAAAATTTACTGGTGCCACTTGGCAATTTAGGCATTAAAATTAACCGTTTGCAGACTGCAAACGGCGCCCCTCAAAGGGCTAAAAAAAGACATTTTTACTTGCACTTCGATAACATGTGCAAGAGAAATTTACTAAAAAATGTACTTTTAAAATACAGTGGTGCGAATAGAAAATAAAAATAAAATCATGTATGTAAAGATTGGGCGGTTATTTGCCGACACTCAACCGCAAAGGATTAAAGCATTAACCCCTGCACGACGATGGTCATGTATATGTAAAATATGCGATTCCACAGAATGATTGATTATTCATCGCAGTGATATTTAATAAGAGAATTTTCTTTATTTAATCGCAGCATTTCTGCTACTTAAAAAGGCAAAAAAGAGATACCGGTGATAAAAGGTTAAAAATATTGT